>JANXHW010000003.1:1323125-2626250 GCA_026170595.1 Plestiodon gilberti rubricaudatus | reverse complement strand
GCTGTGCGTGTTTTGTCAATAACGTGTGCCTGGGAACGGAAACCTCGAGTGCCTCCTCCTTCCGTGGAGATTGTCCGGCCGTTTTCTGCAACCACCTCCTTCCCTCCTTCAGGTGGAGGCCTGTCTGTCTGAGCTCCTGTTTGCCTCCTTTCTCCGGCTCTGGCTGCCACCACGGGAGCAATCTCTGGCTTGATCTGTGGCCTCTCACGGTGCATTGACAGAGTCTCCATCGTCACCAAAGCTACACACCACACCTGGGAACGGCTTTCTTTGCCACCCTCTTTCTGAAGCTTGGATGTGTGTTTATTACAGGCATTTATCACCAGAACCCACCACCCACCCTACCTCTCATCTTTTTATCTCATTCTCTTGTTGCGTCTTGCCTCCAAATTAACTGTAAGCTCCTCAGGGCAAGGGCTGCCTCCTCTTGTGTGTATGTCTTTTTTTGCTGCAATTAGAACAATGAGGCCACAATCTTGCTAAGGGGGGTGGCAGCTTGATGCCAAGTCTTTCTTTTCAAAGACTGTGAGACACGCACTGGGCAGGGAGCTCAGTCAGAGTCCGGGCCGTGCAAAAGAGGAAATAGGAACAAGGAGGGAAGAAGGTGATCGCAGCCTTTCCGTCTGCCAGCGAAGAAAAAAAAGGAAAATAGTGAAGCCGTTCAAGTTACACAGAACTTAGAGACACAAAATTCCAGAGATCCCGCTGTATTCGTTGAGGGCTCGGAATAAGAAAAAGTCTAGTAAGGTGCCACAGAGGCAAACTGTGAGTTGCTTAACTGTGCACTAAGACTTGCGGAAGTCGCAATGGTCAAAACCAGAGATTTACTGCCGGTGAAAGAACTTTCAGCTCAGCTCTGATTTGGAGCTGGAATCCCAAAGTTTCTTTCTCCAAAGGAAGGGGCTTCCTCCAGAGGAAGGGAGTTTTTGGATTCAACACAATACAAGTCACTTCTGTCCCTATCCTCATGTATTAAAGATATTTGACACTGTATTCCCTTAGTAAAGCTATTTTGGTTCCAATAAGTGGTTTTATCAATGTAGATGGTGAAAGTTGGGTTCTTTGTACCTCCCAATGTAAACTGATCCCATGGAAAAGACCACAGACCCCAAATGGCAACTGAAATACATCATTTTTTTAATGTACGGGAGAGATAGCAGGAGGCACATGTGATTATAGAGCAAATAAAACAGCTCAGTCCTCTCTAAATTAGGTCTTAGGTGTTGCAAACATGTCGTAATGCACGTTTGTATCACCTGGTGAGGAGGCCGTGAGTGCCCGCCGCTGGAGAAGGTGAGTTCCCCGCCAGGCAGCGGATGAGTGGGGAGAGGGCGGAATGGGGCAGAACGGAGGCGGTGGGATTGGTCAGCCGGGTCTGAGAAGGGGGAGGGATTGTCGGCGAAAGCTACGCCAAAACCCTACTTCCCTCCCCAGGCCTTGCGTATTGCGTAGCTTTCGCTGACAATCCCTCCCCCTTCTCAGACCCGGCTGACCAATCCCACCCCCTCCGTTCTGCCCCATTCCGCCCTCTCCCCACGTTCATTCTTTGTCTATTTTTGGCTTCATTATAGAGGGAGCGAGTTTCTTGAAAAGCAATTGTATGTCCGGTTTCTGCTACGTGAGCTGCGATCGCGGATTTTTCCTCCTGGAGTAGTTTAGTAGCTCTTAAATGTTCCTGTAGCCTTACACTGATGGGGTCTTTTCGTATTGCCCACGTAAGCGCGCCCGCAATTCCCTGTATAAAGGGGAGAGACAGCCATTTATGTTCCCTGATTTCCGTATTCTCCTGTTCATTATCTTTATTATTATTGTCTTCTGGTCCTGGGATGTAGTTTTTCTTTTTAAGTTGTTTCTCCCAACAAGCTTCAAATTGTTGAGTTTTATTGGTGATTGCGGGTGCGCTTACGTGGGCAATAAGAAAAGACCCATCAGTGTAAGGATACAGGAACATTTAAGAGCTACTAAACTACACCAGGAGGAAAAATCCGCAATCGCAGCTCACGTAGCAGAAACCGGACATACAATTGCTTTTCAAGAAACTCGCTCCCTCTATAATGAAGCCAAAAATAGACAAAGAATGAACCTGGAAGCGATCTCTATTTCTCAAAGAAGATCTTTAAATCCTTTGAACAGACAGCAAGAACTGGTATATGTCAATAAAATATGGTTTCCGTTTTTGAAAAGAACGCGGCTTCAGTCTTCCTCTAGCAGAGCTTGTTGCCCACCTCCCCCAATGGACAATAATGGAGGAATTGTTCAGAGCCTGCCCTGCCCTCCTTTCCTTGCTGGTGGTCATACTGCCTCCGTTCACCTAATTAACTCCCTCTGGTGGCAGGAGGACCATGAAGGTTGTCCTGAGAAGCAGGTTGCAGGTGCAGCAGAGGAAGACCCCCCTCAGCACCCCCTCAGCACGGCGTACCACCTCTCGGGCTGCCAACGCACCCAGTACCGCCAGAAGTATGTGGCGATGACGTCATCGCCATGTACTTCTGGATTTTTGCTGCGTCGGCGGAGCCCAGAAGTCAAGCAGTAAGGAGGTGAGGACGGGTGGGAGGGGTCTTCCCAGCACAGGAATCCCTCCCAACTTGGCAGAGCTCGAGCCCCCGCTTTCAGGACTCCAGTGCAGCGCATCCGCAATGACAGCCACCATCTTGCCGGTCGGGGGTTCGAGTACCACCAAACGGCGGTCCGTGAACCACTAGTAGTATGCATACCACTGGTTGAGAACCCCTGTGCTAGAGCAATAATGCCAACTGGCATTGCACTGTTTTCCAAGAGGATTCCTTGGCACGCCCCTGGCTGGTTTCTGCGGCTCCCCTGGTAGCCATGCCTCCCAGTTTGGGACCCACTGCCCTGAGGGTTGAAGGCATGGACATTCAGTGTGTGGGCAATGCTGACCCAGAAAGCATCGCCCTCACTTTTACAGTCTGACTGGTCCCCGAAGGCCGGAGACTGATTTTTCTCGGAAAGAAGACAATCCAGAAAAAAGCAGGATAAAACACCAGCAGAGAGAGAACACAAAAGCATCAAACTGGAACAACAAATGTAGACATTTGTATAATTTAAGGGGGTCTTGGGCAGAGAAGCATTTCAGCCTTTGACACTGCTGAAGCACCCCTTTTGAGACCAAAGTCACAGCAGGGGGAAAAGTCAGCACTAGAGTTGCGTTGGTCAATTTCCCAGGCAGCTGTGGTAGCGTACCCCAATCCACAGTTACCCCAACCCACTTCTGTCCAATAATTCTGTCATATTTATTTTAATTTTTTTTTGGGGGGGGAGGGAAGTCCCAGGGGCTGAATGCACACATTTTTGTGATACCTACTTGGGGAATTTAAGAATAGGTATGTGCACCTGGAGGCACATCCTTTTGATCAGATGTGCATTTGGTAGGATGGGCATTTGGCGCCATATCAGAATGTATGCCTCATTGAAAACAGACAGCACCCATGTTTAGATGCCCATCCAATTTACACCCACAGCTCCTAAAAGCAAGGCAACCCAAAACACTCTGTAGATTGTATCTGGATATTCAAGACCATGGGGTAAAAAAGCTGAAAACGTTGCAGAATAATAAGACAGGTTTTGCACATCCCTGCTTTGGTCCAAGAGCTGTACACACAAGACAAAAAAATTAAGTTACACAAACTAGTTAAAACAGAAACACCGTTGGGACTGCTTGAGAGGCTGTGGTCATGAAAGCAGCAGCAGCAGGGGCTGGAGACATGCTAGGAGACTGTGGATACTGAAAGGTTGATTCTCACATTATATTTTTTGTGGTCAAGCATGCAGGACAGGAAGGCCTGGCGGGATATGGTTCATGGGATCATGAAGGGTCGGACACGACTTAACGACTGAACAACAACAAACTGCATTACAGTGCAATGAATGTAGCCATATTGCTGTCATGGATAATTGCAAAAGAGTCCCAAGCATTTACTGTGAATACACAATGGTGTGGTTAGTTTTTGAAGATATTTTGCAATAAGTCTATTGCTCAGAACTGAGAAGGATGTATGTTTTTTAAACATTATAGCAAGCTGTTTCAAAACATGTTTAAACAAGGAGAAGAATGAAAGCACGTACACATGTATGTGCCTCTGGGAAAAAAGTACAACCAAGCCATTATCTGTGTCTTTAAATGGGCACCAGCTATGATAAACCATGCTAGACTAATATGCAAAATATTTCAAAAAAAAATCTTATGCTCACAAAAATGACACATTTGCTTTTGCAGATAAGTGTCTCGAACATGCTGTCCGGAACAGTCATGGTCAGGCTGACCCTACAGGCAAGTCATGAGAATGCAGATCCAGCAAGCAGGCTGGGAGAACATGGAAAGAAGAACAGGGAACAGGTGGGAAGGGTTCAGGCCCAGCTGCAGCAACACCCAGGGCACAAGAGGACTTTCATTCCCTTACCTTGGAGAAAGCATCCACTTCCCTTATGTGTCTCCTCAGTCCTGCGCCAGCTATTTTGTGGGCGCAGAGCCGAGGAGAGTAAGGGAGAGGGAAGGGGGATAGGTTATAGTGAGTGCCACCAACTCTACCCCTCCCTTCTCCGTTCGGCTTCCCTCCCCGCCCCAACCTTGGCCAGACACACACCTGTTCCTCCCCATCCCTTCCACCACCCACCCCAACCACCAACTTACCTGGTGCCAGCGGACAGTGGCCTCGCCTCTGGCCCACAAGCGTGGCCACAAGTGACCACAAGTGACTGCTCTGGCAGTCTTGTTGTGCTCGCAGCAGGTGGCATTGGCAAGCTTTGTTGTGCGACATGCGCCAGATCCAGACCCTTCTGTCTGGACCCTGGCGCTTCCGCCGGTGGAACACACCTTCTGGCAGTGGGGCAATGTATAGGGTTGGGCAGCTGTCAGACCCTTGCTGCTGCTTGACTCCGTCTCAGTTTTCAGCAAGGCAGAAGTACCATGGATTTCACAGGGAAGGTTTGCACATGTTTTGGGTACATCTCAGAATAGTGTAATGTACACGTGGGCCTTATTACGTCATTAAGAGAGAAGTGTGCACCTGTGCACCTGTGTACCTGTACTGGGTCTCCCTTTAAACTGCCTGTGGACCATGACTGTGAATGGAACTAGTCCCCTACTCACAGCCTCTCTGGGACATCGGAACCAGCAGAGGACTTTGGGATGTGCAGACCCGCCTGGAGAAACTAATTTGGTTTCCCTTGGAAATGCTTGGCTGTTTCCTCTGGGCAGGAGCCCTGACTTTCAGCTCAAAACGCTTTCTTTCTTTGTTCTACGTTTTAGTGCCAATCCTATCGCTGATTATTGCTGAGAGTTGTAAAATGCTCACACACATATCATGCAGCCAGCCGGCAGTCTACTTGGGACGTGTGCCAGCTTCAAGAATTTCCTTTCATGCTTTTACACAACTTTCAGAAAGGGGCAGTGCTGCTGCTCATTCAAGAGTGCAAGAACAACGGAGCACGTTTGTACTGAATGAACTCTGTTCTCCAACATAGGTACTCATCATATAACAGTTGTCAAATGAAGGTGCAACTGCTTGTTCTACATTTAGAACAAAGTGTAGTCATCCCTCCCTTACTGATTTCTTAACAACAACAACAACAACAACAACAACAACAACAACAACAACAACAACAACAACAACAACTAATGTTTTAGTCTGGTTATCATCATGGGTCTTGGGGAGGAGCTGAAGGTGCCCTTTTTCTTTGGGATCTTTGGGAGTTTGCATCCTGGATTACGATACCTTGGTGCTGTAGTAACTCGTCACTCTCCAATGTTGAGCAGGAGAAAATGCAAAGTTTGTTCTGCCAAGAATAACACACTGCCACTGGCAAGATTAAGATTCCTAACATTTGATATCTAGTTTTCTTTTATTTTAATTTTTTTTTAATTGTGCAGACATCTACACACCACACTTAACGTGCATAGTCACATAGTGGGGGAAGAACTGCTGGGGAAAAGTGGGGAAACTTGTTCTTCAAGATTGGGCCATTCATGCTTCAATAATCCCCAACCTCAGTTTTTTTCTGTAGCTTTCATGGCCCGTTAGTACATACCAGTGTTTCACAAATACGGGATTAGATGCCATGTAGTAAGCTTGAAAGGTTTAATGAAATTCAAAAACCGCAACGGATTTCCCAAAGGGCAGCCGCTCGCAGCACAAATACATCAAACAAATCAAAGGATGGTAAACAGCCCAACGTTTCGTTCTGGATCTCAGAACATCTTCCAGGGGTACACAATCACAACGGATTGTAGATAGAAGTTGTCAAAACCTCCTCTTAGTCCGTATAAAAACATTAAAGCGCGGGAATCCCCAGTTCTTCGAAAACCGGAAATGACCCGAGATGACCGCTTCAGCTGTCAAAAATTGCAATCAGTTGCGCTCCGCTCTCCTCTCCTGTCCCGATCTCCTTTTTGGTGTAAAATTGGAAGCCAGATGCGATTGGAGAGTGTCAAATCCTGCTGGCGATTCAAAAGTCTGCCAGAGTCTAGATGTTTGCTGATCTCCAACGACTCTAAGTGACGCAGAACTCTGGGATTACTTTCACTCTGCAGACACTTAGCGCTATTGAAACAGACTGAGTGTCCTTCTTTGAGAGCATGTTCAGCAACAGCTGATTGTTCAGGGTGATTAAGTCTATACGATCTTTCATGTTCGGACACTCTGGTGTTGATACTCCTGCCAGTCATCCCGATGTAAAATTTATTGCATTCGCACATAATCGAATAAATTCCTGCGTTTGACAATGTCACTCTTTTATCTTTTGGATTCCTCAGCCCTTGCTGTAACTTGCGTGTGGGTTTGAAAATAGTTCTTACATGGCCTTGTTGTAGTATTCTGGCTATTTTGTCAGTCGTGCCTTTGATGAACGGTAGAACTGTCCAGATTTTTTCTTCCGTGTTGGTTTTTTCATTTTCAGTGGTTGCACTGATTGCTCCTTCCCTTTTTGCTTTTTTCTTGTGATTTTGTTGTTTCCAGCATCTGTCAATCTGTGCATAGGAATATCCATTGGATTGGAGTTGTTCATATAGAGTCCTTTTTTCCACATCCAAGGAATCCTTGTCGCACACTTTTATAGCTCTATAAACCAGGGAATTGATCAATGAGTTTTTTTGGGCTGGGTGATGGTTGGAGTTATGGTTCAAATATCTCCCAGTGTTAGTTGGTTTCCTGTAAACACTATGGCCCAGGGATAGATCTTCTTTTCGTGACACCAGGACATCCAGAAAGGGTAGCGTCATGTTGTTTTCTTTTTCTACAGTGAACTTAATTTCTTCACACTGTCCATTAAGGTGTTTCACGAAGTTGTCTAGTTCTGAGTCCCCATGTGGCCATATGCAGAAAACATCGTCAATATATCTGACCCACATATCTGGTCTCAAGGTGGCTGAGTCCAGGGCTTGTTTTTCAAATGACTCCATGAATAGGTCTGCAACCACTGGACTGAGGGGGTTCCCCATTGCTACCCCCTCTTTTTGTTCTCTAAATACACCTTGCCACACAAAATATGTTGATGTCACCCACCCACAGGCAGCAAAACTGAGGGAGGGTACTCTGGCCATTTCAGGGGAAGTGAAACTGGGGGGGGGGAGTGGCAGCAGCAATGCCCTGGGTGGCTGGCAGCTGCCATGTTGATTTGCCAGGTCACCTGAAAGTATGACATCATTGCCCTTACACACACACACACACACACACACACACACACACACACACACACACACACACCATAAAGCACACCAGATAGCGGCACGTTGGAGAAAGGGCCATGTTATTTAAAAAATGACAGACTTGCAGAGGGGGTAGTCCTTGCAGTCCTTGGCTCCTGCACTGACTCTCTCTCTCTCTCTCTCTCTCTCTCTCTCTCTCTCTCTCTCTCTCTCTCTCACACACACACACACACACACACACACACACACACACACACATACACACACACAAACACACACACAAGCTGCTATTAACCATGGAATGGCAAACGTACAGGTACCCAATTTGTGCATGTAAGTTTTCCCCTCTGTAGCTAACAGTAACTCCAGGGTGTGTGTTCATTTTGGATTATGGCCATGATGGCATGGAGAGAAAGGGTTGTTATTATTATTATTATTATTATTATTATTATTATTATTATTATTATTATTATTAGTAGTAGTAGTAGTAGTAGTAGTAGTAGTAGTAGTAGTAGTAATATTATTCAGAATATTTATATATCGCTTTTCAACCAAAAGGTTCGCAAAGTGGTTTGCAGAGAAAATCAAATAACGTTGATTTATGACTAGACCCCTCACCACCACAGCCCTGGTCCATATCAGAGCCCCCATAATTGCTTTTGAAATATAGACGTATGTGAGGCGTTCCAGTCACAGAAGGCCATGTCACATCTACTCTGGCCTTCATGTGCTGTGAGCATGTTTCTTTTTTTCATATATATTTATATTTTATTAATATATTGAAACATAAAAACAATACATATTTCATAAAGTTATAGCAAGCACAAAGCAATACATCCTACTAGCATACTATTCACTATTCATGTTTCCATCTGTTGGCCTTGGCGTAGGGAGGGTTGTCTCCCTCTTTTGTCGTTGTTACTTGGTGTGTGCCAGGGGATTCCTGGACCTGAACAATGTTCTGGGGCTAAGCTTAATGGACTTGGGACAAATCAAGCCTCAAAGCTTTCTACCATAAAAGCCTTTATATGTCATCTTAGAAGTGCAGGAAACTGGATAGCATAACCCACTGGGAAAACCAAAATGCATGATCAGTTGTTGGCTGTTTTAGTTTAAGAGTTCAGCAGAAATCAATGTCTTGGGTCCTCTGCCATGGTTTTCCATAAATAGGAATGATTGTGATCATGGAAGAGAAGGGGCAGGAATTTCCCATCTGCAAAATGAGACACACATACTCTGTGGAGCCCTTGCTCAACTTTTCTCTGAGCCACGTATCCATGAACAGTTTGCACAGCGGGAGAACATTGAAATGACCCGCTCACGTGAGCATGAGCCAACTGCACTGCTCTTTCCCACAGAACAGGCACCATCCCAGAGAGGGATGGGAAAGACCAGGGTAAGGATCGTGTCTGAAACACGGCACATGTGGCAGGTCATCTGAAACATGGCACCTACCTCCCCCTTGCCTTCCTTCAATGGAACCCTGTGGATATTTCTTGACATAACGCTACTTAGTCTGCACTACATCACTCTTGAGATTTTGTGTGGGACAGGCCTTGCGGGTGGACCCCCCTCAGTCGCCTTTGTTTTCTATTTTTTGTGTGTTTTAATATTTGATATGTTTTACAGTTAACATTTTGTGTGCTGCCTTGAAAATAACGTGATTGATGAGGTGAGATAGACGCAAATAGGAAACAAAATGAGAAAATAAAACTTCCCCTGACTCCACCACTGTGAGGCTGTACGTGACTTCATTAGACATCCCGAAGAACACGAGTGTCCAAGTTGAACTTGCCTGTGAAGGGCTGACAGACAGGCCTCCCTCAGGCCAGCTTCATGTGGTTTCTGAGCCTCCTCTGGAGAAGGGCAGAGCCTGGCTACCTGGTTCGAATAGAGGTCGCAATGCAGGAACTTTCCAGGGGCCGCTCCCGGGAGCCAACGTCCTCCAGGACAACAGCTGTACAGCTCCCTGCACAAGGATGTGGTGGTGGTTGCAAAGGTTCGTTTTCTCACCTCCCCAGTTCAAAACAGACATTCAGGACGGCCCCTGAAAGTGTAGGATGATGCAGGAGGAGAACGTTCTGTGTACATGAGGCAGGGTCATGTACAAAAAATTTCCTTTCAGAATAACTTTTACACCTGGAAGAGAAGAGACCGGTTTATTACCTGGGTAAACAAAAGTTTGAATTCAGGCAAAGTACAAACTTTGCCCCAGGCTGTTCTGACAGCAGCACACCTTCTGTTTGTACCGTGAACTCAGCAGCAAGAGAGAGGGGGGGGGGGGGAGAGAAGCCACGCGAAGCACTCGGGCACCTTCGGGTTTCCTCAGCTGATTCTCAGGGTTTAAAAGTTCATTTTTAATTTTTGCTCTTTAAGGTTATGAAGGATTTTATGCACTGTGGCGCCGGCTTCATTCAAAGCCTCCAGGAGCAGGTCTCCCCTCACAGGGAGCAGAACAATCAGCTGGTTCTCCTACTCCTGGTCTCTGTGACTTTTGTGGGGCAACTTTTTTTTATTTTTAAAAAAGGATTTATAGTTTGCCTTTTGATTTATAAAGCCTTCAAGGCAGCTTGCAAATAGATTGACTTAACCCTGTTTAAATGAAGACAATAAAAGCACCAACGCATTAAACAACAGCCTGTAGCCTTTGCTCATAAGGGAGGTGGCCCAGCCAACTAATTGTTTTGTTCGCTCTCTTCTGAAACTTTTCCAGTTCCACTATATCCGTTTTGAGATGCGGCGACCAGAACTGGACGCAATACTTCAGATGTGGCCTTACCATTGATGGCATAATAATGTTGGCCGTTTTATTCTCAATCCCCTTTTTAATGATCCCGAGCATGGAATTGGCCCTCTTCACGACTGTTGCACACTGGGTTGACACTTTCACTGACCTGTCCACCAGCACCCCAAGATCTCTCTCCTGATCCGTCACAGTGTGAAATGTGCAAAGACATGCAAAGACCAAATGTTGTTATCCAGTTTGGGCTCCCCTGTTCTCTCTCTCTCTCTCTCTCTCTCTCTCTCTCTCTCTCTCTCTCTCTCTCTCTGTGTGTGTGTGTGTGTGTGTGTGTGTGAGAGAGAGAGAGAGAGAGAGAGAGAGAGAGAGAGAGAGAGAGAGAGAGAGAGAGAGAGAGCTGCTTGGAGTTACTCATCAGGGTTAAGAAAAGTAGGATATAAACTAAGACTTCAAATAAATAAATAAATAAATAAATAAATAAATAAATAAAGGTCGGAAATTCCTAGAGACTGTTCAAATCTCCAGGATTGCTTTCAGTCATCACATGAAGACTGATGCTGATTGCTGGAGAATCTGGGACCATCCTGGAGAGTGGTGACCCTTTCCCCACTCAGGTCAACACATCTGAACAAATGGAGGACTTGAAGGTACGGTCTCCGATTTGAATTCGACATTTTTCTAAGCAGGAGTACGGTTGTATAGGGGGGGTATTACTCCATTCATTTTTGTTATTAGAACTGTCATTTCCTTAATTAGTCATTTGTTAGATTTACATCCATTTCTTTACTGATTCGGACATGTATTTATTTATTTATTTATTTATTTATTTATTTATGCATACTACCCATCTTTCACCACACACAGTCCCAATGCAGTTAACAAGAAGATTGAAAAAGATAAAACAATTGAATGCACTATTCATTTCACACACACCCATTTGTTTTCAGGGTGACAGGGAACGGGTGGGGGGGGGTTTCCTTCCCTGTTTCTACGGCATAGTGAGAACACATCTGAGTGTCACTCCTTGGAGACTCTCAGCAGCTGCTACATCAGTCTGGGGTATTGGGGGGGGCGGATGGCCACTGCCACAAAATCATGGTGGTCCCTAGTGGCAGTGGCCACTTCAACATAGCACCTGGGGCGTGATGGGAGGGGGGATATGACAGCCATCAGGAGGCTGCCAAATAGGCCCCGGATAGATTCTGCTTTTGTCCTGCCACTGAGGGTGCATCATTTCCTAAATTCAGCTGAATCATGTGCCCCCTGATAAAATTCCTCTGAGTGGCCTTGGGTGAGGACTGTTGGCGGTGTGAAATCTTTCCTTCGTTTTGCAAAACTCAGGAACCCAGGGAGGTGGCTACGATTATTATTCATTATTAACAGTATTTACATACCACTTCTCAACAAAAAGTTCACAAAGTGGTTTACAGACAAAAATTAAATGATTAAATGGCTCCCTGTCCCCAAAGGGCTCACAAAAAGATGCAGAACACCACCAGCAAACAGCCACCAGAA
The DNA here is from genome assembly GCA_026170595.1 of Plestiodon gilberti rubricaudatus. NCBI lineage: Eukaryota > Metazoa > Chordata > Lepidosauria > Squamata > Scincidae > Plestiodon > Plestiodon gilberti. Next base: position 2,614,335 of record JANXHW010000003.1, on the reverse strand, counting down.
AAGAGACTGTGCTTGGGTGAAAGGGGAGCAGTTACTCTCCCCCTGCTAAATATAAGAGGAGCACCGATTGAAAAAGTGCCTCTTGCCCAGTTAGCAGGGGTAGTTTATTCAATATGTCGTTCCAGCAGAATTAAGAGCTGGAAAGCATCATGTTCATTTGGGAGACTTGAAAACTACATTAACATTAAGCCATAAACAAACAGCTCAGATCTGGAGCATTGAATTACTTGGCTTAATGGGGTGGTGGTGGTGTATTATATGGCCTTTTAATCAAAAGTGTGGCTGTCCTGGCCGGTGGATCTGGGGCCTCTTGCCAACAATCTTTCTAATAGCTGCCTTGGGCATCTGCTTCGGCACAGGAAAGGCGGGATGTAAATTCTTGAAATAAATACATAATAGCCACAGTCCTGGTCTGGCCATTGCCACCAGATCCATTCCCTCTTGCCGCCTCCTTGCCCCACTTCTGCCCTCCTCTTTTGCTACCTCGTTCTGCCCGGTGGTTCACAATAAGAGAGTGGCACCGGAGGTGGTACTCGGCCGGGAAAGGGTTGAGAACCCCTGCTTTAAACAGAAAATCATCTCAGCTACTTCCCCTCAAGGCTTCTTAGCTGATTAATAGTGGGAAAAGTGCAAGTTACCTCAGAGCACAAAGTTTGGTCACCAAGTGGGACCTGGTTAGTTTCACATTTATTCAAATTCACTTTCCGGTTCTCACAGGTCAACAGGAAGCTCTTGTGTGTTCACATTTTAGTTCTCGTTGTTGCAGTGGTGGGATGGGGAGTTGTCTTTTGACTTTTGCAGGTTGACAGGACCTCGTAGAAGAGCCTAAGTAGCTGGGGGTGTGTGTGTGAGACAATCAAAGCAGCAGACAATGCTGTGCAACAACGTCCAGCTTTTCTCTCTCAAAGATGCAGCTCGCTGCTGCTGTTCCAGAAACTGCAAGATTTCCTGAAGAAAGGGCTCTTGGTAGCAGCTCTGTGGTCATCTCTCCCCCCCCCCCTCTTTCTCTTTCATTATGACTCAGGCTGAGCTGTGCTCTAGACTCGCTAGCAGTAGCGTCACTAGGACGCGCGTCATCCGGGGGTGGGGGGCACGCGTCACCCTAGTGACACTCTGTCATCATGGCGCGGGGGGTGGGGGCAACCCAGCTCCCCCCCGCATTGCGTCGCGTCGCCCTCCGGTCGCCCTTCGGACGCTTCGAGGCCGGCCCAGGAGCCGGCCTCGGAGCGTCCGACCCCGTTGGCGCACCAGGGCCTTCTGAAAGAAGGCCCATGCAGCGCGTTCATCCGGGTATTTTCCGGATTTTCGTGCATGTGCAGACCATTTTGAGGGCAAAAAAGCCTGAAAGAAGGCCCAAGCAGTGCGTTCATCCGGGTATTTTCCGGATTTTCGCGCATGCGCAGAGAAACCAAACTAACCAGGTCCCACTTGGTGACCAAACTTCCTGGGCCGGCCTCGGAGCGTCCGGAGGGTGTCACGCGTCACGGAGGTGACGCGCGAGGGGGTGCGCGCATCACCCCATGATGTGCGTCACCCCCAGGCGGCCCCCCCGCCACGCTCCAGTGACGCTCATGCTCGCTAGCCTACAGGCAGTGGGCTGTACGGAAGGACTCGGTCAAATACAGGCACTTGTCAGCTCAGTTGGGAAAGGGCAAGACGTACCAGGGAATGCAGCTGAAGAACACCGTGGGGGGGGGGGCTTTCTTCTCCAAAGACAGGGTCCAGCAGCCCAAAGATGGAAGCCTGACCGTGCTGGTAGTTCCGCCCTCAAGAATATATTCAGGGGCCTTGGAAACTGGCTGAACGATGCCGAAAACTGCCAAGCAAGAGTGTCGAGTCTTTGGAGGCAGAGAATGGTCACAACCTGCCAAGCACATTCTCATGCCAGTGCCCTTCCTCAGCGCCCTCCTTCTCACCCCTTCTCCTTTCGCGCCCAGCATGAGCTCCTTGACCCCTTCGTTCCATGACTTTGTCCGGCTGCATTGTCAGCCTTGGCGCTCCCCTCTGTACTGCTCCCGCTGAGCTTTGCAGCTCCCTCTTGCGCTCTTCTCCCTTGCAGCCCCCGACGCCTGGAAGTCCACCCAACACCGACATGGCACTACCTCTTTCTTCCTTCAAATCCCCCCTCCACCCTCATCTTTTCCATGACATTTATGACTTAATTCCTTGCTCCCTCATTTTTCCTTGTTTTCACCCCCACCAATGAAATTTAGATTATGAGCTCAGATACACTGATTGCACACAATAATAATAATAATAATAATAATAATAATAATAATAATAATAATAATAATAATAATAATAATAATAAATGAAGGAGAACATAGACTCAGATTACACAATCAGACCCATTTGTAATCCAAAAATACCAAGAACGTCTAGGGTGCTTTGGACACAGAGTCAAATCTGGGACTGGTCTATGATGAGGCCAACTGAGGTGGTTGCCTCAGGCAGCAGGTCTGTCTGCCTGCCTGTCTGCTTGCTTGCCTCCACAACTCCTCCTCTTCCTCCTCCTCTTCGGAAGCAACAACAGTGTAGACCAGAGAGGGGAGTGGCAGGCTAGAATGTCAGAGGAGCAGAAGTTGGCCCATCACCAGGGAAGGGAGGCAGAATTTGCCATGCTCAGACCATGCCAGGAGGTCTTGAGCCGGCCTGTTGGGCCACGATGACAGTCTTGGGCCATTCACAGCTCAGGACCTGCACCTTGCAGAGAGGACGTCCCTGCTGCTGCTGCTGCTCTCCTGACCACTTACCCCAGGTTGAAAGAGAAATGAATCAAGAATCCCTTGACTGACCAGAGGTGGCTGACTCTCTTTAAATGTGGATTTACCGGTACTTCTTGAACATGAAGCCAAATTCAAGATCTAAAGGGAGTTTGCACCCGAGTCATAATCCCTATCTGAAAAGAAAACCCATTTATTTATTTATTCATTCATTCATTCATTCATTCTAAATATTGTTGTTCTGAAGCACTTCCAGGTGGCAGATTAAAAGCATGAAATCAGCACAACAACTGGGAAACTAAAAGCAGCAGTAAGCCCCGCAATGTTTGTTTATTTATTTAAAGTATGTAAACCCTGCCTTTCCACCCATTACCAAGCACACAAGGCAGCCGGAAATATTCATAAAATTACAATAAAAACATAAACAACAGGCAAATCAGTCAAGAGCAATACAAGCAGCAGAACAAGAGCACTTTTTTAAAAAAAAATCCCACGAAAACAACCACCGACAGAGCAGATCAAACGTTGCTCACAATAATTGCAGGCTGAACGTTGCAGGCTGAATAACAAAGGTAAGCCTCAGGTTCCAGAGCCTCGGTGCCACCACAGTAAAGGCTCTGCCCTGAGAGATCCACTACCATACTTCAAGTGTTACGGGGAATTGAAGCAGGGTGTCCGACAATGGTCTTAAAGAAAGCGTAGCTGGTCCTTCAGGTACCCTAAAAGCAGGCCATTTTAGGATGTTAAAGGTCTCAAACAGCACTTTGAATTGGACCTGGAAACCAATTGGAAGTCAATGCAGATCTTTCAGAATCAATATCATATACCTGGTGGCTGCATTTGTACCCATATGGCCATCAAGAAGTATTCAAAGGCAGTCCCTACATGCACACATCACAGAACTCTCATCAGGATTTAACCAAAGCATGAATTGATTGTGAGTGCTTCATTTTAATCTATGTTGGATGCACACCAGTCAAACCTGTAAACCCCACTTCTGGCCACTGCCACCATTTGCCTGCATCTATCCCAAGATATTTTCAGAAAACCGAAAACGGTGCCTTTCACGGTGGTTGGAATAACAAACACCCATTCCCTGAGCAAGTCCTTCGTCTTTTGGAAACAGGGTGGGATATAAATTTGTACATACAATACAGCCGTAAAGTGGGACTGCTCCCCGGCCCACAGCATGGCACGAAGCACCACCTTGGAACCAGCAGAAGCAGCCAGGGAGCTGACAAAGACAACGGGTGGGGCTGGATGCAGCCCAGGGGCCACCAACTGGACATCCCTGCAATAGGCGCCTCTCACGTTGCGGTGACAATCGTTTCCCACAGGGAAGGACAGAACATCACAATGTACGGTAGCAGTAACCTTGGACTTGCAGAGGCAGTATTGTCTGGCTGGCTCAAAACAGACCCAGATTTGTGACTCTCACTGACTCACTGTGGTTTAGGGGCAATCAGTTGGTAGCCTCTTTTCCATTCGGAATGGCCTGCAAGTTGATGGTCTGGTTGTTGGGAACCCACGTAGCACTGGGGAGAAATAAGCACACGAGAGGCCTTTTATCCTGCAGAAACCACTAATGTTACCACGGGACTTCCTGTTTTGCCTCTAAAGCTCTTCTAGAGCATAGGCAGCCGCGACCTCAGGTAGAGTCGCTGACTTTTGCTTCTAGAATGCTGGGCAGATCCAGAGCAGGGCTTGGTGTAAGTAAGCAGAGCCTGAAAGGTCATAACTGAAATGGGGGGGGGGGCTTGTTGGTGGAACCTTTCTGATCATGGGAGGAGGAGCTTCTCCGAATCTATGACCCTTCCTCAAACAGAATCAGACCCCCGGCCCCTCTAGCCAAGACTTTGACTCCGAGTGCCAGGCAGACGTCTTTCCCAGCCAGGCCACCTGGAGTCTTTTCAGATGCCAGGGACTGAAATGAGGACCTGCTGCATGCAAAGCGTGTGTGCCAACCCTGAACTATGCCCTTCCCCAGAGGTGGCTGCCTTCTCAGACTCCAGCACTGGTTACCTGACAGGAACTATATTCTCAGGGGTTGGATCAGAAGCGTACTGACCAACGGGCCGTTCTCAACGCAGGACCAGGTCTGCCAGTGTGTGCTTGAATGCCCTGCAGTCCTGGGCCCACCGTGATGCGAACACAACGCTCCAACTGCTGACGGCTCTTTCAACCAGAGGGGGGGGGCTGCTGCTGCTGCCATCATTGTCTCCCATCGTCACACTCCCAGCAGTTTCGTATTCTGTTTCAGGCCTCACAAATCACCCCAACATTCCAAGTGAGACCAACCTCAGCAGAACGGGAAGATGTGACCTAGTTTGTCGACGGAGCCTGTCCTGTGCTCTCTCTCCTAAGAAAATTGTGCATCTTTGCAAACTTTGAAGCTGGCTCAGTAGGTGTCACAGGAGGCAGGCAAAGGGTGTGTGTGTGTGTGTGTCTCTTAACAAGGCACATTTGCAGAGATCCACCAACAGCTATTTGCCGTAGCCGTGAAGTGGAACCTCCATTCAGAGGCAGTATCTCTCTGAATACCAGATGCTGACGTGACGGCCTGCTGTCCCCTTCATGCCCTGCTTTGTGAGCTTCTGAGGGGATCTGGTCAGCTAATGCTAGAGCACTGAACTAGATCGGCTTTTGGTGTGGTCCAAGAGGGCTGTTTTGATGTGAATCGGCCTTTTTGCCAAGCTGTACACCAGATGAGATGAATGCCACCAAGTGAGACACCTTAGGAGACTTCATGCTGACAGGGTGTGGGGATGGCAGCTTCCTTAGATGGCTTTAGAAGGGGACTAATAGCCAGCGATAAATCTCCCCTCTGTGAATCACGGAGGCCATGAGGAGGAACAGTCACGTTCAGAGGCAAAGTACCCCTGAATACCAGTTGCTTGGGACTGTTGTCCTGCCCTCCTTGTGGGCTCCCTGCAAACATCTGGTGGGCCACTGTGGAAAACAGAATGCTGGACTCAGCAGCAGATGTTTGGTCTGATCTAGTAGGGCTCTTTCTCCTTGAATTCATGTCTTGCCCTCACCTTTTCAGCAATACTGTGACCGTGGTATAGAAGACTGAGCAAAATGATGACCAGAGAGCCATGATACATTGGGCTGCCTCTCCCCCTGCCAAAATCTCAGAGGGATAGTTGGCAGGAGTTGGAAGACCCTATCAGGATTCAACATGATCTTATTAGCAAAAATGTATGAGAAGGTGACGAATAGCTGTTGGAAATGTAAAAAGCAAGAAGGAACTTTTTACCATATGTGGTGGACATGCCCCCAAGCAAAGAAGTATTGGACTCAGATTCATAAACAGATTGAGTTGATTTTAAAGATTAAGGTTCAAATGAAACCGGAAACCTTTTTGTTGGGTATGAGGGATGATCATGTAGGCGAAAAATTTCAAACTTTGTTCTTATATATGATAGCTGCGGCAAAAATTTTATATGCACAATATTGGAAGACTTCGGAGATACCTTCGCTGGAAGACTGGTGGCTGAAAGTTTTGGATTATGCTGAAATGGATAAACTTACAATTTTAATTAAGGAAAAGTCAGTTAACCTTTTCGAGAATAACTGGAAACCATTTATTGATTTTTTAAGAGAGAGAGAGAAGAACGATGTGATGATATGTGATGATATGCGGATTTAATGAATAGAATGTGGGTGTTATTTTGGCTTAGTTGGATATTATATGTAGAAAATTGGCTGTTATTTTGTGGGAAAATGTGGGTGTTATTTTGGCTTAGTTGGATATTATATGTAGAAATTATATGTAGAAAATGGTGAATAGTATGCTAGTAGGATGTATTGCTTCGGGCTTGCTATAACTTTATGAAATACGTATTGTTTTTATATATATATATATATATATATATATATATATATATATATATATATATATATATATATATATATATATAAGCAGAACATGAACCAGCAGTGTGACACGGCTGCCAAAAAAGAGAACGTCATGCAGGGCTGCATTAAGAGAGGCAGAGACAAGAAGATCACAAGAAGATCTAGATCACAAGAAGTCAGAAGCCACAAGAATAGTGCAGCCTTATTCTTCACTAGCCAGGCCTCACTTGGGCACCACGTTTTAAGAAGGATGTGGATTGGCTGGAGTGGGTTCAGATGAGGGCAACTGAAATGGTGAAGAGTCTGGAAACCAAGCCCTATGAGGAACACGTAGAAGAGCTCAGTCTGTTTAGCCTGGAGAAGAGAAGACTAAAGGAGACAAGAGAGAACTCTTCAAATGCCTGAAGGACAGCAGAACAAGGGATTTGGACAGATTTATAAGGGGATTGGACAGAAGTCCATCACAGCTTACAAGCCATGATAGGGAAAAGCAACCTCCTGGTTGTAGGAGTAGGTTTTTTCTGTGCCAGGTGCAAGGGAGTGGCGACAGGATACAGGTACAGTACTCCCCCATATCTGCTGGGGATATGTTCCAGGCCCCTCTGTGGATACTTGAAACCGTGGATCAGAGCGAACACCCCCTTCATGGTTTCCTGAGGGTCCCCTGCCCTGCCTCACCTGCAGGCAGGCATGCTCGCCACCCCCCCAGCTCTTATTTTTCTTTCAGCAAGCTTTGTTTCTTCCTTAAAACAAACAGAGAAGCAGCCTCCATTGCAGGCAAGTAGAAGGAGACTAAGTCCTAGAGAGGCTCTGCAAGGTTTCTGTTAACCTTGCAGAGCCTCTCTAGGACTCAAGGCTGATCTACACGACAGGCAGAGGCTCCGCCGTCGCCTCTGCCTGGCGCCTCCGCGCTGGAAGCGGGGGAGTGTCTTCAAGCCTGTTGCCCCTCATGTTGTCCCGCCTTCCTAAGAAAGCGCAGTTGTGATTGGTTAAACTCAACCGCGCAACGATTGGCCGAAACCTCGGCTGTGAACTGTCTGTGACCCCAGCCCATTTCCTCTCTCGCTCTGCCTTGGGCATTTGCCTTCCGCATAGGATAAGGCGGGATATGAAGTCCATAAATAAATAAATGAATGAATGAATAAATAAGTGCTGTTTTTGGGAGGGAATGCAAAGCAGGGGAAGCCCTTCAGAGTATCAGTCTCTGCTTTGCTCCCTCCCCACCCGCAGTTCACCATTGCCAGTTTGCCAGGATGCCTTTTTTTGCTAACCACGGCACCAAAAAGGTGAAAGTCAGGAGCGGACGCCCCAGCCAGGCAGCACTAGCGAGCCAAGAAGGAGAGAGAATAAATGAATGAATGAATAAATAAATAAATAAGTGCTGTTTTTGGGAGGGAATGCAAAGCATTCTGCCCGTGCGTCCATACCTTTATCCATGCACAGAAGTTATTGAGTTGTGACTGTAGGCAAGGGGGCATGAATTTAAAATTTAAATTTAAAAGGAGTCCAACTGTTCCACAGACCCCAATATCTTCACCCATTCCCAGACAGTATTCGAAAAGTAACCTAGCTTCATCTGCACTGTTAATGGGTTTGCTGGGTCGCCATGGGCTCCCAGGCTTCTCTATATCTCCCTGACCAGTGCTTCATTCAAAAATCCCCAGCAAACAGGATGGGAATGGAGTTGCTGTGTTTGCTGTGTGGATGTAACCTCCAAGGTGATTGGTTGTCATTCACATTGGCATTCAGCCACCCTCCCCCCCCTCCTGTGATTGGTAGGCTGCAGCAGCTCCACGAGCCACCTCCAAGCTCTGCCGTCACGCCCCCTAAAAAATAGAACACTCGACTTGGAGTACGCGGCAGTGGGGCGGAGGTCCGGTGGCTCCGCCGGATTAAAAAATGCTCCGCGACGCTGTCGTGTAGATCAGCCTTTAGTCTCGTTCTACTTGCCTGCAATAAGCAGCCAGAGGTTGCTTCTCCTGTTTGTTTAAGGAAGAAACGAAGCTTACTGGGAAAAACGTAAAAGCTTGGGGGGGGGTCCCCGAAATCCGTGGATAACTGAAACCGTGGATAGCGAATCCGTGGATATGGGGGCCCACCTATATCTTGTTGTCTTGTGTGCTCCCTGAGGCATCTGGTGGGGCCACTGTGTGCTACAGGAAGCTGGACTAGATCCAGGGCCTTTGGCCTGATCCAGCAGGGCTCTTCTGATGTTCTTAACAAAATGAGGACTTGTTTGCAAGACTAGAACCAGTAGGTTGAAATTGCAGGGAAGTAGGTTTAGGCTTAATTGTCAGGGGATACCTTTACCTTTACCTTAGGTTTAGGCTAGACAGGAGGGTGAATGTCAAGAGCTGCCTGGCACAGAACAGTCTGCCTCGTGCAGTGCAGTGCACTCTTCCTCTGAGAGGTCTTCAAGCAAAGGCTGGATGGCTGTCTCCACAGGACATGGCAGCACATCCTGTCTTTCATTCACAAAGGCAGAATTCTAGTGTGCAGCATTTTCTGTGTGCAGCATTCAAGCATCAAATCCCACAGTGCAGCAGCATAAAATGGTCCAGCCCAGAAAAAGCACTGACTTTCTGGAAAGATGGCTGTAGGTGGGAAAACAGGAGAGGGTCAGCAGCAGGGTGGAGAGACTGGACAGGAGTAGACAGCGAGCATCAGCTCATGGTGTGGGGGGGGGGCACATGACCCAAACGACAGACTCACGCTGTTTTCACACCCCAGCCACTGTGGTCAGGATACCTTCCACTGATGTTGTCAAGGGGATTCTTCCCAAGTAACTATGCAATCCTAAACACACTTACTAGTAAGTAAATTCCTTGGACCTTAGTGGGCACCCCTTCCCTTCTGAGTAAACAGGACTAGGGTTGCACTGGAAGAGTTATCCCTTTTCCCCCCAACAAGCTGGGGTATAGGCTTCTCCATCCTCCACCCCAGGGGGCAGGGTTGCACTCTGCTGGTGCCCAAGTCATTCTTGGCTCCAGGGAAAGAGGGGCAGAAACAAAGGGGGGGACACACGCTGGCCCAACAAGCAGGGCCCCCAACCAGGCCTCAGAGTTCAGCGGCAGTGCGGAAAGGGATGCTCCACCCTTCCATCTCCACCTGTCTCCCTCCCTGGGCTTGGGCTTCCTCCAGGGGAGAAGATCCTGTACAGCCCTCAAGTAGCCAATCCAGAGACCTCCCATGACCAGCCCTGAGTGCCTATGAAGCCCTGGGCCCTCCCCTTCCTGGGCTGTCTCCCGCCCCCCATCCCCACCGCCAGCTTTACCTGGTCCAGCCCTGTGGTGAAAGAAAGGGCCAGCATAACCCAGAGGGAGGAGGTCCTCATCCTGCAAGGAGCAGCCAGCCCTGTGCCTGAATGGCAGGCGGCCTGGGGGACAGAGGGAGGACCAGACGTACAGCCATGTGTTGGCCACACGATGCCGGTGGCTGCTCCCCCATCATCAGGGTTGGGATGGATGGATGATGGGGCAGCTGGAGCCCCCAAGACGGTGGGGCAAGTCCAGAAGCAGACAAGGGGGGTTGAGTTCCGAGTGGGGGAGGATTCTTTGAAGGAAACCATGACAATTTGCAGTTCAGCTGGTATAAAACCAGTATGCATTTGAAGAGCAGCAGATATAGTATGTGGGGGGGGGGAGGAAAGAGGTTTGCATTTCCTCCATTTCCCAGAATGAATAGCCAGCTTGGTTTCTTTGTTTCCCTTGGTCTCTCTAACGTTTTAAACTGAGAGAGAGAGAGAGAGAGAGAGAGAGAGAGAGAGAGAGAGAGAGAGAGAGAGAGAGAGAGAGAGAGAGAGAGAGTCACAGAAGATCACATCTTCCCCATTGAAACATATGAACTTGATCAGACAAGATAAAAATGCAGGTTTCACAACCAAAATGTTATGCAACAATTAATAACTCAAGCTTGGGATTACTCATGAGTTTTTCTGTATTACACACTACGTGTGTAGATGTAGATTACACGCTATGAACTTGTAGATGAGGGCTGAACTTCTACAATAGATTGACTGTGTCTGTCTGTCCATTTGATAACTGTATTATTGGGGCTTCCAGTTGCCCATGTCAACTGAGCCTCCTCACTCACAGACCGATGAGTCATGCTCCGGGCCGGCTCAAGCCCTCCTGATGCCTGAGTCAGCATGCCAAATGCTCCCCCCCCTTGCCCCCGGACGTGCCAGCCTCGGCTCCTCCTGCTCTCTAACGTTCAAACTCAGACGTCTCTTCCCCTCCACGTTTCCTCTTCCTCCCTATCCTAAAAATAGCAGGGGGGGGGGGGATTGTAATAGGGATCAAAATCATGATGGGAGCAAAGTACTCGGGCCGTTTCACCACATTTCGCAGCCCCGCTCCGTGGAAACAAACACAACCCACCATAGAGTCACCTCATGTGATTAGGCGCATGTCAGGACAGTGTCATGCTTCTAGTGTGATCCAGGTTCAAATCCCTGCTGAGCCAGAGGCGTTGCTGGAGGGGGGGGCAGTACTGTAGCTTTCACACCGTTCCACTCCCTGGTACAGGGTGGCCCCGCCCCCTTGCTGTCGGAGCCATTCCGTGCGGCAAAGGCAACGGGCAGGGAGTCTCCTGCCTGTTGCCTTCGCCGCAGCGGCCGCACGGAATGGCTCCGACGGTTAGGGGGCGGAGCCACCTCGTACCAGGGAGTAAACGGGGAGTGGAACGGTGTGGAACTTACAGTACCACCCCCCCTCCAGCAACGCCTCTGTGCTGAGCCATTAAGTTTCCTGGGTGAGCTTGGGCCAGCCAGTCACTGTCTCTCAGCCTCACCTACCTCACAGGGTTGTTGTGAGGGCAAAAGGAGGGAAGGAACTGGTACACCACCCTGAGCTCCTGGGAGGAAGGGCGGTATAAAAATGTGAAAAACAAGTAACTAGTTTTGACTGTAAGGTGCACAGCTATTGCATGTCCTTGCAAGTCTACTGACTCCAAGCAATGCCATGGTATCATTCAGGGATGTGGATCAAGTCTCTGACTCCAAGTCTCAAGTCAAGTCCCAAGTCTTTGCCCCCAAGTCCCAAGGAGTGGAGTCACTAGGGCGTCACCCTAATGACTGGTTTTTTGGGGGGCGACCCGACAGGACGCCGCTCTGGGTGCCCCCCGGCTCTGCCCCCCCCCCGATGCAGCCAGCAAAAGCTGTGAAAGCCTCCAGAAGGAGAAATAAGAGCTCCCAGCTGCGTTGGTCGAGTGTGGGGGGCGCTAGCCAGCAGAATAGTCAGACTGCAAAAAGGATACCACCTGGAAATGTAGCCATTCATGAAAGATTGGACATTTATATGTTGTAAAAAAACCCAAGGGAGGTTAGGACAGCCATACCATACCATAACCTTTATTGGCATAAACAAACACACAAACAATACAATACACAACAAAACATTTCAGAACCAAACATTGACATCAAAGTCCCCCAAGAGCAGTTCACATTCCCTACCCACCCACATAGTCCAACATACCAACTCACCCCCACATAGCATCATAGTTTAATCTCAGAACCCAAAAACGGAAGATTCCGTCGGATTTGAATTACTAGATTCATAAACTGGGCAACCCAACAGGTGAACAGTCTTTCAGAACCTCCCAACATATACCGGACCTTTTGCTCGTCCGGCCAACCAGAGTGAGAGGACAAAAAATCATCTAGGTACCGCCTATGCAGTTCACTATGTCTATCGCAATAAAGAACCATATGATGTAAAGATTCTGGTTTCAAGTATCCACGGAGGGGCCTGGAACATATCCCCAGTGGATATTGGGGGAGTACTGCCCGCTTGACCCTTGCCCAGCTTGGCTAATACGATCTGTGCGGGTTGGGCTGGCCGATTGGGTGGAACCCATTGTGAATTCATCTTTGTGGGAGGGAGTGATGCCTAGCATCTTGAAGACCGCAATTGTGCGTCCCCTCCTGAAAAAACCATCTCTGGATTCCTCCAATTTAAATAACTATTGGCCAGTTTCCAATCTGCCTTTTTTAGGTAAGGTGATTGAGCGGGTGGTGGCGTCTCAGCTCCAGGGGATACTAGATGAAACGGAGTATCTGGACCTTTTTCAGTCTGGCTTCAGGAGGGGCTTTGGGACGGAGACAGCCTTGGCCGCCCTGCTGGATGATCTTTACCAAGGACTGGACAGGGGGAATGCATCCCTGCTGGTCCTTTTGGACCTCTCGGTGGCTTTCGATACCATCGACCATGGTATCCTTCTGGGCCGGCTGGCCGAGTTGGGACTAGGGGGCACTACGTTGCAGTGGTTCCGTTTCTACTTGGCTGATAGGTCCCAGATGGTGATGCTGGGAGACGCCTGTTCGGCGCCCTGCCCTCTACAGTGTGGGGTGCCACAGGGTTCTATTCTGTCTCCCATGCTTTTTAACATCTACATGAAACCGTTGGGAGAGATCATCTGGGGATTTGGTGTTGGGTGTCACCAATATGCTGATGACACCCAACTCTACCTCTCCTTGCCATCCCGCTCCAGGGAGGCTGTGGAAGTCCTGGAGCGCTGCCTGGAGGCGGTTGGGGTCTGGATGAGGGCTAATAGGTTGAGATTAAATCCAGAAAAGACAGAGGTTCTACTGGTCAGGAAAGCTTCGATGCAGGTACTGAGTCACCTGCCCGTTCTGAATGGGGTTGCACTCCCCCTGCAGGAACGGGTGCACAGCTTGGGAGTACTTCTGGATTCACAGCTCTCCCTGGAAAGCCAGGTGGCGGCTGTGGCCAGGGGTGAATTTGCTCAGCTTCAGCTGGTGTGCTAGCTGCGGCCGTACTTGAGTCAATCGGACCGGACCATGGTGGTCCATGCCTTAGTGACTTCAAGACTGGATTACTGTAACGCGCTCTACGTGGGGCTGCCCTTGAAGATGGTTCGGAAGCTGCAATTAGTGCAGAATGAGGCAGCCCGGGTGGTCACTGGAGCTAGGCGGTTTGACTCTGTTGAACCACTGCTTCAGCGGCTGCACTGGTTGCCCATACGTTTCCGAGCCCAATTCAAAGTGCTGGTAATGACCTTTAAAGCCCTTCACAGTTTGGGTCCAGGATATCTGAGGGACCGCCTTCTCCCATACATTCTGGCCCGCTCTCTTAGGTCATCTGAGGGGGCTCTCCTGCGAGTGCCACCTCTATCGCAAGTTAGGGGAGTGGCAACACGTGGGCGAGCCTTCTCTGTTGTGGCGCCACAATTGTGGAACTCCCTGCCAGGGGATCTGAGAACTTCCCCCTCCCTCATGACTTTTCGGCGAGGGCTCAAAACGTTTTGTTTCGTCTAGCGTTTGGGTGATGGGTTGTCGTCTGTCTCCCGTGTCTCAAGATATTCTACCATGCTGCTTCTCTGCTCCATACTGTCGTGCCTCCCCAGTGGATTTTATTGTTTTAAAATTCAGTTATGTATTGTTTACACTTATTTTATGTATTATTTTAAATGATGTATTTTAATTTTTGTTGCAAGCCGCCTTGGGCATTTGCCTTCGGCATAGGATAAGGTGGGATATAAATCTTTTAAATAAATAAATAAATAATACTGTAATGGGAGCATTTGGGAAAGTGTAAAGGCAGCTGAAAAAACAGAGGTGAATAGGTTTTATTGGCCTCATCATATAAGAGCTGAAGCTCCATATATAACAGCCTGTTTTTAAGTATGTCAACAGCCTGTGCTGGTTCCAGGGACAGCCTGCCTTGGATTAAAGTCGGAGGAGAAATCCAATGACCAAGAAAGGCGGTATATAAATACTGTATATTATTATTATTATTATTATTATTATTATTATTATTATTATTATTATTATTATTATTATATCATTTGTGCCCAAGGTCCTGGCAAGGAGGGTCCTTCACCCGCCGCTGCTGGGGTTTACTCCGGTGCAACGGAACAAATGTCCCGTTACCCTGAGGAGACCTCCAGCATGCAAAATTCCCCCACAGGGTGCAGCACAGTACAGACCAATGATGCCGCTGCATCGCCACACAGGAGTTTAGTTAGGATTGGGCTGTCAGACAGACAGACAGTTGCACAGACCACAGGAAAGTATATAAGGGGTAATAATGAAATAAAAACACATAACACTGCTTTCTGCACAAAACCCCCCTTGAAATCTGCAAAAAATAAATCTGTTTTCTGACTGTGGCTGCATCTGCTGACACTTTACCACCTAGATCACCTACCTAGTACACTTTTAAAGTGATTATTAAAGCATCTCATTGTCCAGTCTTATCATTGGATTTACGGCAGCAGGGACACTGTCTTCAATCAGGTGCCGATGATATGTTCTTATGAATGGGCTGATGATGTCACCGTGCTAAGGCACTAAAACTGATGATGGCCAGTTCAGGCAATGCAAATGAATAAGCAAACATTTTCACAGGGGAAAAAGGCTGAAAAAGCCTTGCAAATGATTCGTGTTGTTTTCAACATTGTGGGGAAAGTTGGTGAAAATCTGTGAGCAGTCTCCGAATCAGCCATACTGATTCAGCAGAGAGTGCAAAATGGCTTAACGTCTGGCCCCTAAGCTAGAACTGTGAGCTGGGGAGGAACGTTAGGAGCGGGGGGGGGGGGAGTACGAGCGCTTCTGTCAAGGCAGATTCAAGCATGAGCAGCGTTGAGAAACTTTTGGAGTCCTTTTGAAAGATATTGGGTTGAACCAATGGAAACCAATGTGCTCTCGTGTCAAGCGAGGAGACGGCAGGGGCTCTTAGGCCACTAACAGTTTGCAAAGGGTGTTCTTTGGGCACCACCGATCACTTTGGGATCACCTCTTCAAGATGACAGTTGTGTGGCTGAAATCTCTTATGAGTAAGAAAAACAAACATGGCCTCTCCTTGGTCCAGCACTTCCCTGTAGGCAGATCTGACACTCAAGCTTTTAAATTTCCATTAGGTCAGATCAAACAGAAACATTTTGATGCAAGGGGTTATTTCAATCCTGGAAGAAGGCCAGCTCGACCTTGGTGGGAGATATGTCTGTTTGCTGAAGCAGTTTAGGATCCTGAAGGGGTTTAACACTGAACTCCAACTTCATCTTTTTAGGCACGTTTTGGAGACAGGAGGATGGAGACCAGCACCCAGGGACAAGCAACCCTCACCTCTCTGCCCTGTTCGCGTGTGAGATTCCTGGGGGGCACAGTTGGGAACAGAATGCTGGATGAGACGAACCTTGGCCTAATCCAGAAAGGCGGCTCTTCTGTTTTTCAAAGGAGGGTTTAGAAGTAGCTGGACTTCCCCATCTTTCACCGCTTTTTTGAAGCATTTTTTTCTGACCGGTTTTGGCTTCAGCCTAGCCTTTTATTGGTTAGAAATTCTATACAAACTTCCTGCTTTTATGAAATACCAGGTCTTAGACTTCCAGCTGGTTGCTTCTCCAGCTATCCGCAAGGCACACATTCCCACAATTATTGAATTTATAGCTCTCTCACTACCTGTGGGCTAAAGCAGGTGACAGCCACATCTTGAGAGACATATTTCTGTCCCCAAGAAGCTCACAGTCTAAGGGCACGATCCTGACGATTGTGCCGGTGATAGAACGAGCGTTCCATCCCCAGCAGCAGTCACAAACGTGCCAGAAAGCACGTTCATGACTACTCTGGAGCAAGGGAGGCCGGCACAGAGGCCAGCCTCCCCCCTTGCTCCGTCGCCGGAGCGCCCATGCGTCCACCGGACGAGGTGAGTCGGGATCCAGCAGGCGCGGGGGCGGTTCGGTGGGCGAGGGAGGGGAGCCATTGGCCTAGCTGGCCTGGGAGGGGGTGGGGGGTGGGCTCGGCCATCAACAATCTTACCAAGTATATTTTATGGAAGCAAGAATGAAAGGTGATTCAGGAACTGTGTTTCCTCCAGTGTGCTGTCCATTCCTATGCAGGTGTATTGCGAAGTCTCACGGAGCTTCTGGGGGCCCTGCATCCTAGACGGCAGCCCCAGTTGTGTATTGTTGACCAAACATCCCTCATCTCTGCGGTCCACAGCGTTTCCCCTAGTAGCTTCCAGCCCCTTTTGTCCATGCTTCACAACATTCAAGAGCTGTCTTGTGCTCCCTGAGGCATCTGGTGGGGCCACTGTGTGATACAGGAAGCTGGACAAAGAAAAGAAGCAAAGAAGTACTGGACTCAGATTCATAAACAGATTGAGTTGATTTTAAAGATTAAGGTTCAAATGAAACCGGAAACATTTTTGTTGGGTATGTGGGAGGATCATGTAGGCGAAAAATTTCAAACTTTGTTTTTATATATGATAGCTGCGGCAAGAATTTTATATGCACAATATTGGAAGAATTCGGAGATACCTTCGCTGGAAGATTGGTGGCTGAAAGTTTTGGACTATGCTGAAATGGATAAACTTACAATTTTAATTAAGGAAAAGTCAGTTAACTTTTTCGTGAATAATTGGAAACCATTTATTGACTTTTTAAGAGAGAGAGAGAGAGGAATGATGTGATGATATGCGGATTTAATGAATAGAATGTGGGTGTTGTTTTGGCTTAGTTGGAAATTATATGTAGAAAATAGTGAACAGTATGCTAGTAGGATGTATTGCTTCGCGCTTGCTATAACTTTATGAAATATGTATTGTTTTTATGTTTTAATATATCAATAAAATATAAATATATATATATATATATATATATATATATATATATATATATATATATATATATATATATATATATATATATTTTAAAAAAAGGAAGCTGGACTAGATGGGCTTTTGGCCTGATCCAGCAGCCGGGCTCTTCTTATGTTCTTATGTTCTTAGCTGCAAACAGCCCAAATATTCCGCTTGCCTTTCCCCTGGCCTCACTCTGCTCTGCTGTACAGACATTTGCTGGTGCAGCAGCTCATGAGGTGAGCCCCAAAGATGCGAATTAACTCTAAAAGTCTGAACTCCCAGATGAATTAATATTCAGTTACAGACCCTGTAATTCTCTGATGAACTTTACTTGCCAGTGCAGTGCTGATGCCCTATTGATTGATTGGCCCTTAAGCAGCGACAAGCGTACATGTGCTGCTGGGCCTCTTAGTCGAACTAGAGCTGCCCACCTTCCAAATAAAGTATTCTGTATGAGGGTCTAGATTAGAGTGAAGCCCTCTGGGTCTGGAGCCTCGGGCTAAAGCCAGTTGCATTCAGCTGCTAAAAGAAGTTTTTTCCTTACCACTTCATCGCTGCTTAGTCCCTGGCCAGCCCACAGTTCGCAGCAGAGGCTGCACCAACACCGCTGCATGGCCAAGGCTAGGATGGGGCTGCTCTTCGTTGAATATATGTTTAGACTGCTTTTCAGACCTAACAGCTCCCAAGATATGCTCAAAACAATTTCAAACAATTCACAATTAAAGCAAGAAACAATCTGAACCCCCCCCCCCCCCGAGGCAAAACCTCTAGCCAAAGAGCAGCCACAGATGGACAAGCAGAGCGGAGATCCACCTATATCTTGCTTGATGAAATTGCTGAAGGCCCATCAGAAATGGTGACATTTTCATCCTCCAAAACGAGAGGGGAGATTGTGCCTGCGAAACGCCTAGTGGGAAAGCGCTGAAAAACAACGGCGACCCTTCAGTCCCTCACTCCAGCCTGGCACTCTGTACAGCACCCACAAAAGGAAGGCGAGGGGGTGCTGCCTGGCAGAACGGCAGACATTCATAGAACTGTCGTGAATTTTCCTTGCCAATGTGAAGGGGTGTCAGAAGGTTTTTCCACCCTTGCTATTACCAAACCCCATGATTTCTTCAACCCTCACCGGAGAGGACCTGACTATGACAAAGAAGCCATCATGGGCTCTTCCAGGCACGATGCCTTCCTCCCATTCTGTTCAGAACCAATTTCCATGTATGATCTTGCCAGACGCATTGGACCCAGCATGCACTGGGCAACCTCATGGGAGCAATGAAGTCCTGAGCTGCGCCAGGCAAAGGAGAGTGGGCAAAAATGTTGACATCTCCGAAGACTTCAACGTCACATTTGATCACCTCCATGAGCTCAACTGGGAAGGCAGCAGTATACAAACAAAATCCCAGGTCCATCCCGATTGCCTAACGCCAGTAAATGCATTCAATCTAGGTCACGGTCACCTCCCAGGTGGGACACCTGATAATGATGGTGATTACATCTCTATCAGTCACAGGATCTCTACCACCACCCCAACATCCTGCCTGTGCAGGTGCTACAGCAAATACCTGACAGGAAAGAGTTCTACACAGTCAGGCCTGCAACCTCATACAGCCAGGTCCTGATGATACAAACCAGGCTGGCCTGTCATGTCCAGGATTAAAGTTGTTTTTTTTTCTAATTATTGATAACTGATCTGCAGTAGCTAAATGTATAGGATGGTGGAAAGCTGCCATGATGGCATTCACAGCCCAATCCTACCCCCCCCCCCCCGCTGATGCAGCCACACCAAAAAAAGCACACACTGTATCCAGAGGGGGGCAGATCGGGGGGCTTGGGAGGGAAAAGGATAATTATTTCCCTTTACCCCTCCTTAAGCCTCCTGTTCGCCAATGGGTCTCCTCAGACCTATAGTGCAAAATGGGCCAGCTCTTTAGCTGGCACAAGTCTGAAGAGAAGAAAGGTGCGGGAAGCCTCCAAACAGACTCACCTTCTCCTGCCACCTCCCCACCCCACTCCTCTCCCTCCCCGCCCAGTTTCACCCCTCCCTGCCCACCTCTGCCCCCACCACTACCTTACCTAGTCCAGCAGGTGCGGCAGAGTCTAGCGGTGGAGTTAATATGCTGATGCATCCTACAGCAGACGGAGTGCTGTGCTCGCCATCGGCAGCCATTTTATGACAGTGGAAGTGCCTTCTGCTCCTGTTAGAGACTCTGTACGGTAGCCCAATCCTCAAAAGGATCGCTGCAGCTGATAACGGGCAGTGCTTCGCATACCCCCTGCCTATAGTCTGCTTACCCCTAGGGGTTCGCGTAGTCAAGCGATGGTAACATGTCGCTATGGGGTGACGCGCGCACGCGCACACGCGCATGACGCGTCACCTCTCCTGCGCACATCGCCCCCAAAGACGTCTCCAGAGCCGGCTCCGGAGACGTCTTCCCCGGCCGACGCGCCAGGGCCTTCTGAGGAAGGCCCGCTGTGCGAACGTTATTTATAATGTTTTTTGCACATGCGCAGACCGTCCCTGAGGGAAAAGGGCTGCCCTTTTCCCTCAAGAACGATCTGCGCATGCGCTAAAAAACGTTATAAATAACGTTCGCGCAGCGGGCCTTCCTCAGAAGGCCCCGGACAGCCAGCCGGGGAAGACGTCCCTTAGCCGGCTGCAACAATTAAGGGGGCGCCTGGGCCAGCGGCCCGGAGTGGCGGGCGCCTGGAGCGGCGCCTCGTTGGGCGCCCCCCCAAATCGCACCGCGGCCTATGGATTTGTAAGAAGGGGGTATAGGGTGGAGGCGTCACTTGGGTGCGCGCCCTAATGACGCCACTGCGCGTACCACAGGTTGAGAACCCCTGTCATACACGCTAGAGTACAGACTTATCTGCATCCAGATGCAGGGCTATGCCAAGAGGATGAGGATGCCAGAGGAGGCCATGCAAGCGGATGCCATGAATGTGGCCATCTTGGATTTAATAGTGGTGCTAATCATTGGATCAAAATAGTCCAGCTTAGTTGCTTTGAAGATGATGCTGAGAGTGTTTTAATAGTATGGTTGGCCAGAATAAATGCCAGTGGTCATGGCCCATGAAGCCAAAACATAAAACCATTTTCTCTCACCTCTAGTCATGGGTGAAGCCACGTTAAAAACCAGGGAGTAGGTTTAAGGCTGCCTTCCAGAATCTGGACTTTTCTTGGTCCTAATCCTGGTTATGTGAGCATATGAAGTTGCCTTCTACTGAGTCAGTCAAGCCATTGGTCTGTCCAGGCCAGCACTGTCTCCTCTGATGGGCCACTCAAGGTCTCAGGCAGAGCTTTCAACTCTGAAATTGCCAGGATTGGAGTCTGGGACTTTCTGAGTTATGGCTCCTCTCCAACATGCTTCAACCCAGATTTACTGGTCGAACCAGAACAATCTTATCTGGTTGTCAACTGTATGTGCAGTACTGCCTGCACATTGGTTTAATTTCATTGATTGTATCTGAAATCCAGCAGAACTGTGGATTTCAGAACACCTTTCTATGTGTTGTTACACAAGATGTTCCAGAACAACACACAGTAGCCACATGAAGGGATGTTCTTCTTCTCCCTCCCCCACACCCCACAAGAAGTCAGAAATTGTTCATGTCTGTGATCATTTGTAATGGGAGCTCAGCTGCCATAGTAAAATTATGAAACTGTTGCAATCTTATGGCCCAATCCCAGTGGCGTAGCTAGACATGGGCAGAGGCAAGTAGTTCTGCAAGACTCCGTTACACCGGAGTCAGCGGCCCCTCCCCCTCGCCGTCGGAGCCATTCCAGCAGTGATGGCAACACGCTGGACACTCCCCAATCGCCGCTGGGATGGCTTTGATGGCGAGGGGGAGGGGACACTGATTCCGGTGTAACGGAGTCTTGCAGAACTACTTGCCTCCGCCCCGGTCTAGCTACACCACTGCCGAATCCTATGGTAGGATTACATTGGTGGAATGCATGTTCCCCCGGTGTATTTACACTGCGGCTGTCCACTCACTGCTCGCAGCCAGCTCCGCACACCAATGGATGCTGGATGTCTGCCAGAGGAGAGCGGGCCCAGGGGGTTGGAGGGAGGTGGGGAGTGGGTTGAACGGGGCAGGGGGTGGGTGGAACAGGGCAGTGACAAGGGCGGGCAGGAGGGCAGCACAGGCCCGGAAGGGGGTGGGACCGACAGCAGCAGCGCACGCCAAATCCCAAGCCCCTTCCCGTGCCTGATCCGCCTTCACGGAGCAAGGTGGACTTGTGTAAGCAATCTAATTTGCCCCACAAATGTCCCCTTACCCCCAGGAGACCTCCAGCACCCCTGCGGGATTGCTAAATTCTTTGCTAAATTTTCAGTGAAATTTTAAACCCTGCCTTCTGTTTTCATACACAGAGAGAATTAAAATCTTAGCCTTCAGATTTCTTGGGCATGTCAGCCTTAAATTCCATGTGTAAGAAAATCAAGATTCCTGGCTATACAGGTGGGCTCCCATATCCGCTGGGGATATGTTCCAGGCCCCTCCGTGGATACTTGAAACTGTGGATAAGAGCGAACACCCCCTCCATGGTTCCCTGAGGGCCCCCCCACCCTGCCTCCTCTGCAGGCAGGCATGCTTGCCCCCCCAGCTCTTATTTTTCTTTCAACAAGCTTTGTTTCTTCCTTAAAACAAACAGAGAAGCAGCCTCCATTCCAGGCAAGTAGAAAGAGACTAAGTCCTAGAGAGGCTCTGCAAGGTTTCTGTTAACTTTGCAGAGCCTCTCTAGTACTTAGTCTCGTTCTACTTGCCTGTAATAAGCAGCCTCTGGCTGCTTCTCCTGTTTCTTTAAGGAAGAAACAAAGCTTACTGGGAAAAAAGTAAAAGTCTGGAGGGTCCCCATGATCCGTGGATAACTGAAACCGTGGATAGCGAATCCGTGGATATGGGGTCCCGCCTGTATATTGAAAAGGATACACAGAAAGTCATGACTGTGTTACGTTATGGGTATTTTCTGGGTCTGCCATTACAGTCTGAAGTCTGAAGTGGAAAGTCAAAGAGCACCTGACTTGAGTTACGTAAAGTGGTATAACTTTGATGTTCAGCAGAATGCTTCAGGCAACTGTTGCCATAGTTGAAAGAAGAAAGGGGCAAACTGATTAACAGCCCAATCTGATCCAACTTCCCAGCACCAATGCAGCTGCAATGCAGCCCTAAGGTAAGGGAACAAACATTCCCTTACCTTGAGGAGGCCTCTGGGACTGCCCCCCCCCCGAACGCGCACCCCGTTGGCACAGCTGCATCAGTGCTAGAAAGGTGCTTAGGATAGGGCTGTAAGTTCCTTTGTGCTGATGGCCCTTGGAGCCAATTTCTTGTGAAAGTACTGCACGTGGGGGACATGTCCACAACCGGCAACATGGTGTCACTTAATCAAATTATGGGGTCACACAGGGAAGGGAACACAAGAAAGGTTGTGGAATCAGCCAGACCACATCGCTACCTTGATGCTACGCAGCAGAGAGGTCAGTCTCTCTGTAAAAGCAGTTGCTCACCTTCTGGCCTACGTCACAACACCTAGCACCCTGTCACAACACTCGAGTGACCAAGAAAGAGAGCCCAGGATTAGGATGCACAAATAGGAGTTGATTCGGTTCTGGCTGGGATTCGAAAAGGCACCACACAGCTATAACCCCAGTTCCTGTGGTATCCCTGGGTGCAGGTCCACTTTGATTGTCCACCCGATTTCCTGGTTCCTGTCTCCAGTAAACCACTGTTCCTATTTTGGCTCTTTGGAGATGCCTTGCTGACGCTATGAGTGTCCAGTGGTGTCATATCCCAGGGCCCAGCTCCCTGCTAGATGTCTAGCAGTTAAATCTCTGAGGCTGCACTTACCTGGGAGTAAGGCCCATTGAATTCAGTGAGATTTACTTCTGAGTAGACATGCCTAGGATTGCACTGTGAGTGGGTGAATGAATGGATTGTGTCCCTTGTTCACAGGTGACTAGATGTGTGAGCCTGAATACTATGGCGCTGTGCAATACACGGCCTGCTGCCATTTCACACACAACCGTCACAGAACCCTTTGAAGAACAATTGCATCTTTCTAATTATATATCCTTAATCATAAGAACTGTCATCATCTTGGCTTTGAAACTGCTGGAGGAATATTATTGGTGCAGTATACAGAGATAGGGAGCAGAGCTGTTGACGATAGTGAGGAGGGGTGTGGGGCTGGAGGAGGGGGAGGGAGGTAGACAGAGGGCACCCCTGTCATTTCTCTAACCTGCTGCCCGAGAGGCTGCTTAACCCCACCCTATACAACTTGTGACCAACACACACACAACCCACCAGTCTTGCAAGATGGTGGGAGCCCACCAGGAGCTCAACAAAAAAGCCACCTGTTTTCTGCTGCCGGTTTGGAACCACAAAAGCAAGGCGTTTGCCAAGCATCAGAGGCAGGCAGGCAGGCCGCAATGCACAGTTACTGGGTTGCACTTAGCTTGCTGGGTCACAAGCTGCACAGGCCTGTCCTCTCTGAACAGCCAGACCTGTTTCTGCACATGGACTGCATTCACTGTACAGCGGCATTGATGTTTTCATAATCTGTTTATAAGAATACTGTAAATACCATCAGCCAACCAGACAGGACAAGTAGATATTTAAATAAATTAGGGCAAAATTCATGTTGTTGCTTGATTCTGTAACGCTCCATGAACTTTTTTTTTTTTGCCTGAAGAAACCAGTTTGAGGGCTCAAACCATGAGCTCAGTGATGCCGGGCCTTGCTTCCTTCCCTTGTCATATTGCAACACACTGGAAAAAAAGAAAAACCAAGGACCGATTTGGGCTGCAGAGACAACCCGTCGTTTTGTTCCATGCTGATTTCCTCCAAAGATTTCTGGGCACCTCTGTGAGAACATGTGCAGTTCCCAACAGGTGCGTGTAGCAGCATCTCCATTCCCACCCTTTCTACCCACCTATGACGATTCTATCTCTCACTCTGCAGTATCCCACAGAGTCAAACACACTCCTCAAGGCAAGAGTGTGGATCTCGCTGCTTCCAAACAAGTCCATTGTGGCTTTTTAATTAAAGCCAGAGACAGAAGTGAACTGGATTGCGGCAACAGGAGGAACACGGAGAAAGAGAACACTTCGAGGAGGAGAGCACAAGCTGGGCCGTGAGAAAGAGCCATTCAGGCATCCAGGCCTCGTCGTGACTAGGGAAGGGCTCGTAAAACTAGGAGTGATGCTGCCTGTGATAATGTGCCCAGAACGAGCAGTTGAGTTGTGGAGCATGTGGTCAGACATGCAAGTGACAGTTACAGCCGCCCTTTGCTCCCCAGAGGAAAAGAAAGCAGAATTGGGATGACTTCTTCTCGGCCAAGACTCGGGTCCACCTAGCTCAGCTCCGGCTGCCTTCAGTGGTCAGCCTCTGGGGAGCCCACAAGCAGGACACGAAGGCAAGAGCTGCCACCGCTGCCCCCAGCACCTACTGCTGCTGTTCAATCAGGGGGCACCTGATTCTGAACATGGAGCCCTCACAACTGAGGACCATCTGAACTATTAACCAGCAGCCTAGCGAGCTGGCATGGACTGTGCGTGCTGGTGCCTTGGAGGCCTCTTCAGGTGCATTGCAACATTGCCCCTGCAACTGGCAGCAGGCAGCATGAGTGTGTATCGGCCAGACCTGGTGAAACTATGACAAAGCCTCATTTCTGCCCTTATCCAGGCTATGAAACAGGACCTTCTGTCTGTGGCTTTGTGGGCTCCAGCCACTAACCACAGGGACCCTAATTGGGGAATGCCTCCTTCCAAGACTAGATTTGGATATGGTTGCTCAGAACCACTGCTGTTGATCTTCTTGACAAGCAGCTGGATAGGGCCCATTGTTGCTGAAGAATGCCTAAAAAGATGTTCAGCCCACCACACCTTCACACTCCTATTTTGGCACAGGATAGATCCCCTGCGGGGCTGCAGCTGCAGCCGCCCATCGAACTAGATGACTTCCCCAAGGCTCCTTCCAGCCACAATACCCACCACCATTCTATGACCCAGTAGATGTTGACTGCCAGAGGGAAGGGAGGCCTTCTAAGAATGAGAACCTGTTGCGACCTACTGGGCGAGTTTAGTTTCTCTCAGGGCCACACTGAGAGATTATGATGATGATGATGATGATGATGATGATGATGATGATGATGATGATGATGATGATGATTAACAGTATTTATATACCGCTTTTCAACAAAAAGTTCACAAAACGGTTTACAGACAAAATCAAATGATTAAATGGCTCCCTGTCCCAAAAGGGCTCACAACCTTAAAAAAAGATGCGGAACACCACCAGCAAACAGCCACCAGAAAAGAGACTGTGCTGGGGTGGAAGGGGGGCAGTTACTCTTCCTCTGCTAAATATATAAGAGGAGCACCAATTGAAAAAGTGCCTCTTGCCCAGCTAGCAGGAGATCTTTGCCCTTCCTGTGTATTTCTTTTTGGGAAAAAGATGGCAAAGGGAAGATATAAAAGATGTTTTTTTTTATTAAGCTGTAAATGCCATGGGTGGAATGCTTGTTCACCTTCTCTCCTAAGACGAGGTCATCCGCTGCAACTGATGGGCAGCCATTTCAGACCCGACCCAAAGGAAGCCTTTCCTCGCACAGGGCACCATGCATTATGCATTGATGGCACTCACTAACACAAGCTGTGGTGCCAACTGCTGACTTAGAGGGCTTGGAGGCTCCGACAAGTTCATGGAGGACAAGACCATGTAAGTGGCCGGTAGTCAGGACCGCTAAATGGTACTTCCATGCTCAGGGATGTTGGACTTCTGAACACCATTTGCTGGGCACAAACAGTGAGGGAGGGGTGTTACCTTCCTGCCCCATTTTTGGGCTGCCCAAGAATGGACCCTGCCCCATTTTAGTCAGCATGAATTCTATAGCGAAGGAAATGCAGAATACACATGAATATAAAAAATAGATGATCATCTCTATATACCCAGGATACATTGCAGCAATTCTACTGTACCTCCTATTCTTGCATTTGAACTGGAACACAATGTTTCTTGCCGTTTGCACTTGGGGAAATGTCTGGATCAGAGATCCCGTATTGCCACCCCTCATTATGACCAGTTTACAATGATGCAAATGAAAAGAAGGCGCTTGGGAATGCCTTCTTCTGCTTTGTAATAATGGGGCACTCGGCTACTGTGCAAACGGTTTACAAGGACAAGATGCAAGCTCCTATTTCCAGTTGTGAAATGTTGCTGGGTGTGGAGGAACAGCCATCGAGCACTAGTTCTACACGTGTGCCTTGGCAGCTCCCTTGGCAAATGCGCTTCCTCTCAGCCTAAGGCCTTGTTCTCTCCCAGGTGGCAAATCTGTGGGCCACTTCAGATGGCAGGTGAGGGCTTGCAGGGTGGGAAACGTCTCCAAATTAAAGGATGCTCATGCCAGGAGGAAGGGTTCTAGCTTCGAGAGAGTTTTTTGCTGCTGTCTCATTAAGGAGGCAGGTTCCAGGCCTTTTGTGTGCCCAGTCGACAGATGTTACGCAACAGAGCCACTGCCACGCTTGCAACAAACCTGGTGCTCCTTACTCTTTCCCTCCCCGCTCCCCCGCACACACACACGCCGCGATGTGTTAATGAGAACAGTCCAGACTTGGCACTGAGGATGTCAGTAGCTGCCAGCAGATGCTTCTGGTTAGACTCCAAATGAACCTGGCCCAGCCTCCCTCCCTCCCTCCCTCCAGTGATCAGACTATTGGTATTGAGGCCTCTTTCCCAAGAACAGCTGGTCCTGCTGGTACTGGTGGCTTATCTTCCCCTTGTGCAAAACCAATTATAACCATCCCATGAAGGAGTGAGCCTTGCATCAGAGGGTGCTTCAACAGGGCTGTTCCTGCCCTCTGCCGCTCTCGTAAAAACCACCATCACTTCTTCCTTCAAAATTTCTCAGATGTTTTGACTGAGGAAGAAAGTTCACATCTGAATTCTCCTTGAAGTGGAGGCATTACAGCTGTGGTGGCATTGATTTCATGGGTTGATAGCCACCCTCATGGTTTTCACACAGACTGAGCCTGCAGCCCCAACCCCACGTTTTCCTGAGGCTGCGGAAAGAGGAGCAGCAGCCCGATCCTGTCCTCGAGATTCGCCAGTGTATGTCCACGTCTTCCCCTTGTAGTTGTTTCTTACCTCAGCTGGTCTGATTCTGGGAAGGAGGATGGCAAAAAAAAAAAGTGGTGGCAAAAAAGGCAAGCGGTGACAGGTCCCAAAATGGCAGGAAAAATAAATAAAGAATTGGAAAAAATTGAATAGCTGGCGCACATTCGAGTAGAGTTGACCCATTGGGGTGGCTGGGCTCTACTTGTGGTAAGGGGACGAATGTCCCTTCACCCTGAGGAGGCCTCTGGCTGCACCAGTGCAGGCCCAATTCTGCAAAGGGTGCCTTATTTGCGCCACTGCATCCTGCTAGACAGGATTGGGCTGTCTGGCTTTTCCTGCGCTTGGATAATTTCCTAGCTTTCTAGGATCCAAGACCATTTCTTGAGGAGATGCAGTTCTGTGCCTTGGGTCCAAAGGGCATGACAGCCACATGCAATTAGCTCCGTAAGTGCTGGACTAGAATGTGCACCATTTCAGCCACCCCTGTTCACGGTATACAGTTGGGGAAGGTCAAGATTCTGCCTTTCCCATTGGCTAATCCAATGGTGGAAAACTACAGCTCAGGCCTCTGGACCTCCTCTCAGCCAGGGTTAGATGGATGGATTTGAGGATCAATGGACCAGTGTTAGCAAAACACTCTAGGGACACTACTGTTCTACCTGGGACAAGTGTTGGCCAACTGGTGCGGTCAGTACACATACCAGGAAATGCCCTTCCAGTGGACAAGCAGGTTCCAGAGGTCAGGATGGTGAGGTTGTCAAAGCTGACTAAGCTAAACCAGCTTAGACTTCCCGCGAGGGTGAAGGGGTCCTGTGAACAAAAAGTGGAGGTGGGTTTGCTCCATGGGGAACAAATGATGGCTCTTTCATAGCACTTGCGACATTCCAAGAAAATGGAAATCTGCCTCTCGCCTGGAACGGCTGGTTCACACATACTGCACAGGCCATCAGTGATGCAGTGATCATATAGCAGGCAGAGCCAGACTTTCTCTCGTGGCAACCTCCTCGTGGCCAAGGGAAGGCTGTTTGGCGCTCTCACTCCCAGCTTGTGGCAGGGGGAGGTGGGGAAGACATTTCTTCACAGGAAATATTTTTGGCGACTGACTGGCATTGCTGTCAAGCCTTGCTGGTACTGACCACGTATCTCATTCTTACAAATGTATGAAGCTACTTATACCAAGTCAGGTCAGTCAAACTTTAACTGCTAGTGATTCTCCAGAATCTCAGGAAGACGTCTTTTCTACCCACCCACCCCCCGCTCACCCTACCGGCTCCTAGGAGGAAAACAGGACACCAGCCTGCTATGGAAAATGATGGGAGTGCCATCACACTGGCAGTAACATGGCCTCTGATTCCCCCGCCCCCGTCTGCATCCCCCTAATCCCTGCAGTTACTCCCCCACAAATTCACCACCTGCAAATTGGATGGTGAATTTGACGGGGGCATTTTGACTCAGATCTAGCGCTACCCGCAGGCAGCACCCTTCACTGGGATAGAGTTGGCACAGGGCTGTGAGTTGCCATCACCTCTTGCAGTCATAGTGAACTTAGCACTCCATTGGCTATAAATAAAGTAGTGTTAATATTAACTAGCGAAGCACTTCTGTTTACAACAGCTGCCTCTCAATTCAGAGACCGAGCTGTGTTCAAAGAACTGGGACACTCAGAAATGGTGTCCTGTGTGGGCTCCAGAGAGTACCAGCGAGGCCTCCAGACGGCTGTCCTGGAGCCTGGCTTGACGTTCCTTGCTGGGCTGTCATTGGCAGCACCCCATGGCACCCACAAAGGGAAGTGCCCCAAGCAAAGCCATTTCTCTGCTGGCCGAGCCACCCGGCTTGTTTACGGTCCTGGACGTTTCCAGGCTCCAGCGCAGTGTCTTTGGGCTCACTGTCAAGCCAACTGGGCTCTGTATTGGTGCTTCTGCTTTCTGTACTGACCTTAGAAACTGGTCGTGACTTCGAGAAGGGCAGAGGGAGAGCCCCCCAAGTGACCTGGTGCCAAGCCCCATCCCTCAGAAGCAGCTGCTTTTTCCACAGTCTTCCTCTGCCTCTGGGGCAAGCCTACTGCCAGCTTGGGTGCTTGGAGGGGGGCTGGAATTTGTCCGGGGGACTCCAGCTGCTGTCCCCTAACAATCCTGAAGTTACCTCTGTGCTCCTGATTTCATGGCTCTTTAACCAAGAGAGAGGCAGGCGGTGGGGAAATCAGAAATGAGCCTTCTCTGCTCTCCAGGTACAAGGCTCCGGCGGGCGGCAGCTGGCTGAAGCGCTGAGCTGACGTTTTCTGCTTGCCTGCCCCCATCCTGCAAGTCTGGGGGCTGAGAGGAGTCTAATGTCACCGAGACTCTCATGGGTGAGTCACTTTCCACACTCAGTTTCAGCTGTGCGGCTTCCTGAAGGCAAAGCAGGCGTTCAAATGACAAAGGGCAGGTGACTGGCCCACCAGATCCGGAACTGAAACCTCCAATTCAATTTCACCCGAGATCTCGCTCTTTGGCGCGCAGCAGCAGCAGCAGCAGCAGCTGTGTCTCCGGGAGATAACTAAGACACCCCAACGCGGCAACATCCATGGAGAGACATGTGCTGCCATGACACGTGTCCTGCTTCACAGAGAATGTTGGCAACCAAGTCGAGGGATCGGGAGAGAGAGAGAGAGAGAGAGAGAGAGAGAGAGAGAGAGAGAGAGAGAGAGAGAGAGAGAGAGAGGAGTTATCACAGTCCAGCAACATCCTTGGAGATGCTGTAAAAAAAACCAGGCAGGAGGAAAGAGGAGAGCAGGGAATGGAAAGGCCAGAAGATTGTGTCACTGCTCAGTGGGAGCCGAACAGAGACCTGAGGCCAGGAGGTGGAGAGGAAGGAGTCGGCCAGGCATAAGAAGAGCCCGGCTGCTGGATCAGGCCAAAGGCCCTGAATCTAGTCCAGCTTCCTGTGTCACACAGTGGCCCCACCAGATGCCTCAGGGAGCACACAGCCAACAGGATAACCTGTTTCCCGCTGCCACTCCCCTGCACCTGGCACAGAGAAAACCCACTTCTAAAAACTAGGAGGTTGCTTATGGCTTGTAACCTGTGATGGTCTTTTCCTCCATGAATCTGTCCAAACCCCTTTTAAAGGCATCTAGGCCAGATGCCATCACCACATCCTGTGGCAAGGAGTTCCACAGATGAATTACACGCTGGGTAAAGAAATATTTTCTTTTGTCTGTTCTAACTCTCCCTCCACTCAATTTTAGTGCATGTCCCCTGGTTCTGGTGTTGTGCGAGAGGGAGAAGAATTTCCCTCTATCCACTCTCTCCATCCCATGCATAATTTTATAAGTCTCAATCATGTCCCCCCTCAGGCGCCTTTTTTCTAGGGTGAAAAGCCCCAGACGCTGTAGCCTTCCTCATAAGGGAGGTGTTCTAGCCCACGAATCCTTCTGGTCGCTTTTTTCTGCACCTTTTCCAGTTCCACTATATCCTTTTTGAGATGCGGAGACCAGAACTGGACACAGGACACAGTGATGCGTTGGGACGGTCTCCGTCTGTTCTGAAAGATATTGAGACTTCAGAACAGAATGAGAAACATCTATTCAGTGGGGAAACATGACTGATCCGTTGTCCCAAACGGCATCCAAAACAACAGAGTCTTGTCTTACTGTCTGAAGCCTGGCAATGAGGCAGTTAACTGAGCCTCCCTCTGAAGGAAGTGCCCCAGCCTGGGAACCATCCCACCAAATATCTGACAACAGGGGACCTACAGACGAGGAGAGGAGCACAGCCTCCTAAGGTGACCGAGGCTGTGCGAACGAGTGTAGCCCACAGACAGAGAGACAAACAGTGGGATCGATCGTGGTGAGTTCATTCTGTCCCCCAGCCCAGACCAAGATGTGACTTCATGGAGTGGGGGTGGGGAGGAGGGCTGGCTGGCAGCTTTTTTGTTGTTACTTAATGTGTGTCTTTCTTCTGTATATTGTTAGGCAGGTGCAAGAAACCCAATCCCACCCCCCCCCACCCCCACCCCACTCCCGTGACCAACCGGGCCTGCCTGTTTCTTGAGACAAGAATCAGCGCTGAATCTCCTATTACAGTCCTGCACAAGCAGACAAGGCATGGAGGAGAGAGCTTGGCTGACGTTGAGCAAAACCTGAGGTTTATGTAAAGCATCTGATTCAAACCCTGATTTTCTCGGCAGCCTGTGTGGAGATCGAAATAGCAAGACGCATTCAAAACAAGCCTTGATGCTCAGTAAACGGGAAACCCAAGTGAAATTGTACATCCTGGTGATATTTATTGTTTCAGAAGATTTTCTCATCTTTTTTTCTGTACCGAAACTTGCATTTTGTGAAAGTTCTCCCAATACACAATCTTGAGTACCGTATTGTGTTTTTTTTTTTCCTTTTAAGTCTCCTTCCTCATTGTTGCTTGATCCTAAATGAGTGGATGTTCAGGGTTAGCTGGTGACTGGAAAGTGAAGTGTCTAAGAAGTGGGTGGAAATCCCCCCCCCCAAAGTGCTACATAGTAAATTCATGACAGTTGGAGCAGTTTCAGAACTCCTCTCTTTCTTTCTTTCTTTCTTTCTTTCTTTCTTTCTTTCTTTCTTTCTTTCTTTCTTTCTTTCTTTCTTTCTTTCTTTCTTTCTTTCTTTCTTTCTTTCTTTCTTTCTTTCTGACCCACAGGCAGAGAGCTTTATTTTTATTTTGCAAGTTGTGATTTTAAGACATCCCCCCCCAGACCTGCAACAAAACTGTGGGAACAAGTATTCTCCCCATCCATCTGTAGTGACCAGAAGACAAAACTGTGCGTTCCCCCATTAGGTGACACACTGGACTGTTCACTGACAGTCAGAAATGGAGGAAGGACCTCAGGCTGGTTGTCCTGTGGCTCGAGTTGCCAACCAGCTGGTGTTCAGCAAGCCCCAAGCCAGCCTCCTGCCAGGCAAATACGGTAGTATTTGAGGTCTGTGACCCTTTCCCAGGACTGGACTGGCTTGATTCTTCTATGCCTCTCATGCTCGCTCACTCGCTCTCGCTCGCTCCTGCATCCCCCGACTTGCAAGGTCCCTTCATGCTCGCCCTTGACTCTGCAGTTTTTCTTTGGGGGGCCTGCCTCCACCCTGCCTGCTATTAAGAACATAAGAACATAAGAACATAAGAAGAGCCCTGCTGGATCAGGCCAAAAGCCCATCTAGTCCAGCTTCCTGTGTCACACAGTGGCCCCACCAGATGCCTCAGGGAGCACACGAGACAACAAGATACCTGTGTCCAGTCGCCACTCCCTTGCACCTGGCACAGAGAAAACCCACTTATTGTGGTTCTTCTCTCCTAATTTCCAGGAGCTGGACTTTGTTAACTGGTAGGGTTGCCAACTCTGACTGAAGCTATTCCTGGAGATTTCCCCCCCCCCCAACATGATGTAATGTTGCACATTTCTGGAGGCCCTGCTCAGATCTCCAGGATTCCTTTCAGTCGTCACCTGGAGACTATTGCTTATTCCTGGAGACTCCAGGCCAGTCCCAGAGGGCTGGGCAACCCCACTGACAGCACTGGTGTAGCGCTGGGGCTAAGAGACTGCGCTGCAAATCAGGCCTGTCCCAGCTCAGATGATGATGGCTCTGTCTCCTGACCTCGGTCTTCCTCAGGTGCAAGATATGCGGATAATAATACTCACCTCACAAGGTTGTTGTCAGTGGTAATGCTTGTGAAGCGCTGCAATCAAGAATGCACCATCAGAAGAGTCCAGGAAGCCTGTCTGTTGTTTTCAACTCCCCTTCTAAACTTGTGGTACCTTCTGCCCCTCTCCCAACCAATCACTTCTCCTCCAGCAGGTTGTGCAGAGATCCTTGCACCTGCACAAACAGCCTGCTGCTGGCTGGAGGACTTTGCCTTGAGGCACGAACGAGGAATAGAACAGGATCACTCTGAACTCCTCCTGAAGACATCCCCAGAACAGTGTCAGCAGGGAAGAGCAGCTTTTCCCAGAGCCCCCTTCTTCCCAAACACAGTGGGATGCTGAAGAGGCGCGAGTGCAGTGCAGTCACACACACACACACACACACACACACACACACACACACCAGTCTGGCTGCCTTGTCCTGCCCCGGGTCCATCTAGGTCAGGACTTGGTCTGGTGGGGGCTTGAGTCCCAGGGCGGTTCTCCTCCAGTCCTACCTGGAGACGCTACTGGGGGGGGGGGGGACCGACTGAACCTGGGGCCTTCTGCATGCCAAGCAGGTGCTCTGCCACTCAGCCGGCATCCCTTCCTGAGAAGAGAGAGGAGAGGATCCTTTGCAGGGGGACGGACGGACTCCATATCTTGTCTAGCATGAGAGGAAGGTGAGACCTGCCTCAGCACCCTTTGGCTCTGTGGAACTTTGTATGCCAAGGGAGGGGTCTTGTCCCCACGTTTGAGAATCACTGTGTCAGGCAGGCACATGTAGCAATGCAACACCATTGCATAGGTGGTCCCTGCAGGCACTGTGCAGTGGCAGCACGTGTTGGAAACAGCGCAATTTGACCAACAATTTCAAGAAAGGGAGCAAAAGAGGATCAAAAAGCCAAGAGTGGTTTCAGTGTGAGGTGAAAGCAAACAAAGCAGTTGTGAGCACATTTTATTTTGAATTTTGCCACAGCTGTCTTCAGGTTCAGCAGCCTCTCTAAACTTAAGAGTTTCCAGATTGCACCAAATCTGCTTTGTTTCATTTTGATTTTGTCTCAAAGCTGCCATCAACTTTCATCCTGATTGCAAAAATTTCTGCCCCCTCCCTCCATTTTTTCCCCTGTTCGTAGCAGCTGTTATCAGCAGAGGAGATAAATGAACAGAGCAGCAAAGCAAACAGATGGTCTGAGAATTCCCGGAGAAAGGAGAGGTCGCAGCAAGATGGGAAATGTAGTTTTGTGTCATGTGCATAGCTGCCATCCTGACTCATGATCTCGCCATGAAAATTTGCAACATTGCAAGAAAGGGAAGACGATCATGAGCACAGTGCACAGGCGGGATCTGGTTGAGGAATTGGTCGACATTTGGTGACAATATAATGAAATATTACTTCGAGGAGAACTTTCAGTACAGGAGATCTAAGAAGCTCACGGTCCAATCCTATTGAAAAGAAGCACTGGAGGAACATGTGTTATGCTGGCACTGGCTGCTGCAAAACCGCCGTAAAGCACTTTGCAGCAGTGCAGGGAGCTGCCTAGGGCTCACCCTTCTGCTGTCCATTTGAAGGGCTACTTTCCGCCCAGCACTGACAGATGTGACCTTTTGCATGCAGGAGTAGGAGAATACAAAACAATTCTTTAAGAATACTGTATCCTCCTGGGGTATGATCTGCTGCTGTGCCCTCCTGGGCAAGCCCTGTTGAACTGAATGGGAGCTGCTCCAGACCACTTTGGTGCAGGAGAACTTCCTCCTGGAAAGAACATAAAAAGGTAAAGGTGACCCCTGACAATTAAGTCCAGTCATGTCCGACTCTAGGGTGTGGTGCTCATCTCCATTTCAAAGCCGAAGAGCCAGCGTTGTCCGAAGACGCCTCCGTGGTCATGTGGCCGGCATGACTCTCCTTGCCGCAGCACGTAGCATGCGGCTGGAACATGGAGCGCTGTTTACCTTCCCGCAAGCGGTACCTATTTATCTACTCGCATTGACATGCTTTGGAACTGCTAGGTTGGCAGGAGCTGGCCAAGCAACGAACGCTCACTCCGTTGCGGGAATCAAACTGCCAACCTTTCGATCGACAGCTCATGGTTCAGCGGTTTAACCCGCTGCGCCACCCGCATACCTGTGTTCATTTCACAATGACAGGAGAACCTGCATTCTGCATGAAAGGCCTTCGTTCCAACAATTTCTCCTTTCGCCCAAAGAAAAGAAAGAACGTGTTTGACACTGCGCTCTCTCAAAACGCATTCTGTCTGTTTTTCAGTAAATATTAAAGAAGGCTTAAGATGTGTTAATGTCTCACTTTCTTTGCTAAATAGGCTTGCTTCTTTCCTTCTTGCATTTATGCTTTCAATAAAAGGGGGGGCACCACAGTCCCTTGACCTATATCTGTCTCCTCCCATCTCCAGGCTTCTATATTTAGCTTGTGGTTATGAATGTTTCTTTCCTACGTAAAGGTCAGACCTCACACATCCATGGAGGGGGCAAACCAAACCAAACCAAACAAAAGCCACAGCTTGTTAAAAAGCAGGTAGGTGGGTTTGTTGAAAAGAAGGGTTGTGGAAGGAGAAGAGAATGTCTTTGCCAAGCTGGCAGCTGCAGAAGAGCAAGCCATGGACGACTCCCGTGGCTTCGTGCTGTGTCCAAGACACGTTCCGTGGCCCCTTCCTCCCATAGCAGCTTTCATGGCATTATTTGCACTGAGCAACACGTGATGAGGTTCCAGAGCTATGCAAAATCCATCAAGAGGAGTCCATTCCCCCGGCTCAGACCCACCCACCCTTTTGCAGACGCTCCAAGTGCCATGCAGGGCTTCAGCTGCTTGTCTGTGCAGGTGTTTACTTCACATACAGACCCTGGATGGTTTCACATACCCATATCTCATTGACACTGTACTGTGGATTTTGTAGCCCACTCACTTACTTTGCTCTCTCTGCTGCACTGCATCATAGGTTTTGTTGATTTCAACCTGCAAACAGTGAGGGCCAAGCTACAGTGTGGAGAAAAGGGGGAAATAGTTTCCCCAATCTGTGACCCTGATGAAATATGGGGGAAATAGTTTCCCCCAATCTGTGACCCTGATGAAATATGGGGGAAATAGTTTCCCCCATACTGTGACCCTGATGAAAATCACACATACACACACTCCAGAGTGGCTACTAGCCACAGTGGGAAAACATACTGACCCAATACAGTTGCCTATGTTTTCCCTTCTGCAGCTAACAGAAGCTCAGGCATGGGGGAGTCTGATTTGTATTGAGGATTCAACACAGGGGAAGCATCAAGACTCCTGTCTAAATTCCCACCCACATACTGTTGTTCTTAGGAGAAACTCCGAACATGCCCAATACACTTTGCCCAGTATGCTAGAATGTATGAACTGAAAGGCGGGCAAGGCACCACGGCAGAATCCCGTACCTTGCATGACATTGCCCTCCCCCAAACCCTCCTGCCTGAACACAGTTCTCCTTATTCTCCTTATTGGCTGTTGGCTCATTTCTGACTGCAACTGAAGGTGCTGGATGGATCTCATTTTGAAAGCTGTAAATGGCTTAGGCCCCAATACCTAAAGACTTGCTCCCCCCCCCATGAATCTACTGCTGTTGTCAGTCATCACATGAGGGCCTCAGGGGTCCCTCTGCCTTCTGAGGTCCTGTTGGGAGGATGTGCATGAGAGCTGTTTCTGCTGTGGAGCTCACAATAGAGGACCCCCGCCCCAGGAGGCTTGGTCCCCCCCCACTTGGCCAAGCTTCCACTGCCACTTGCAGCCCCACTGGGGGAAGCCCCCCAGCTTCCACTGGCCACCCTTTAATTTGTTTGCTGCAGGGCAAGTCAGGCAAGGTGTGAGTGATCATCACATACATAAAAAGAAGAACGGTTATTCACACTTCGCTGTCCTCACAACTTCTCATGGCTTCTGTTCCATGATCCCTGCCCCAACAGGCTGCACTTAACATCTTTAGAAGAGAGTGCCAGAATTCAGACCTGCCTGGAAGCTATGCTCTCTGACCTTGCAGGCCTGCCCCAAGTATGATGACCACCTGCGCTTTGCCACTCGAGAGCTTTTTGCACAAGCCCAGAGACACTGTCTTCTTTATGAATACATCACAAATGACAGGGCTGAGCCTGTTGCTGAAAATAGGCCCTGGGGCTGAACCCAGGTGATTTCTTGCATAAATGCCGTCTTGTTTCTTCTCCTCAGCTTCCAGACCAGCCCGTCCTCCTCCTTTCGCAGCCCTTGTCAAAACATTTCAAATTCTTTGAAAGCATCTGCCTGGGAAGCAGGAATAAGCAAGGATGCGTTAACTGCACTCAATTTGCATAAATAATACGGGGAGGGAGGAAATCGGGTATTGCTTGTAGCCTAATCCAGAATATTGCAGGGTGTGTGAGTGTTGTAGAGTGTGCACAAGAGTGAACAATAAAGAGAGAGAGAGAGAGAGAGAGAGAGAGAGAGAGAGAGAGAGAGAGAGAGAGAGAGAGAGAGAGAGAGAGAGAGAGAGAGAGAGAGAGGAGTGCAGCTTTCCCCATGCAGATGTGGTTGTACTTGTGTGAGGGAAGCCCAACAGCATTCAGATGTAGGCATGGGGTGTGTGTGTGTTATATTCTGCAATTTTCAGCAGAATCAATCAAAGGTTCAGTCAGGTGAAAGCTGGGGGGGGGAAATCCCCCCAAATGCAGCCAGGCTTGGTCTTTCCGGCTGACCTGCTATGCCTCTCACCACGTCTGGTTGTAGCAGCTGCGGATGAGACGAGAGAGAGAGAGAGAGAGAGAGAGAGAGAGACAGAGAGAGAGAGAGGAGAGAGAGAGAGAGAGAGAGATTCACCCCAGAGTGACCTCGCTAGCATTCACCCCATTTGCCCTGCTCTGTTTGCACCATCTAGTCTATTGGAGACGCATCAATTGTCCAAAGCAGGAGTGAGATCGAAGGACAGTTGCATCATTTCCTACCAGAAGCATTAGGCTGAGCAGCAGAAGGCCCAGATGCAGCAGGATCTCGCCGCAGGGCCCCCTAGAAAGCAAGGCTGGAGTGCACCTTCCTTTTCTAGAAACTGGGTGCATGACGGACTGTCAGGGCCCGGGGGGGGGTGTTCTCCTGCACTATCCCCGTCGAAATGACTGCGATGTCTGCATAATACCAGACAAAGTTCCTTGTACTGAATTACACCACTGGACCTTTGAGCCCAATATCAGCTACACTGGCCAGCAGCAACTTCTCCCACCTCCAGGGCCGCCCCAGGTCCTTAACTGAGCATGCCAGGAAATGACCCCGGGGCTGTTATTTCACTGGGTCTGAATATGACACATCCAAGAGGTTCATTTATACAACATTATGAACTTTCTTTCTGGATGAGAGAGAGAGAGAGAGAGAGAGAGAGAGAGAGAGAGAGAGAGAGAGAGAGAGAGAGAGAGAGAGAGAGAGAGAGAGAGAGAGAGAGTGAGTTTTTCAGTTTTGCTATGCAAAGTTAAACATTCAGGATAAATTCGGATTTTGGCTGAAAATTCTTCTCCCAAAAGATGTGAGTTAAAACATGAACTAGCACATTTGGGAAGGAACGTTCTCTTCCAAAGT
Organism: Plestiodon gilberti rubricaudatus; assembly: GCA_026170595.1. NCBI lineage: Eukaryota > Metazoa > Chordata > Lepidosauria > Squamata > Scincidae > Plestiodon > Plestiodon gilberti. The sequence goes on along the minus strand of JANXHW010000003.1, from coordinate 2,575,837 downwards.
CAGAATGTCTGATGTGTATTTTTACTGCTGCTGCAGTAGATTTAGCAGCCAACAGACTGTAGCAAGATCTTTGTATCGCTCCAGCTCTACACCTGCAAAGCTGTCTTCTGTTTATTTCGCTAGTCGGCACCTCGGACCACACTGTGGAGAAGACAGCAGCAGCAAAATCTGATCCGCCCCAGTAACTTGTCCACCTGGGCGGCCCAGCTGCAGTATGAGGGCAACTTGACCCAGGGGAAGGTGAAATACAACGCGGGCTGTGGGTTCTTGGCGCTGAGGCTGCAGGGATGTTTTGCACGAATACTGAGAACAAAACAAGAATATATCTGCTGGTTTGAGTCAAACTGAGAATGTACTTGTGCGACAACCACGACGAGGCAGGAAGAGAAACCGAGGGCTTAGTCATGCCTCGCTTGACTCCAAGGCTAAACTTGCCGCCTCTACCAGTGGCAGGGATGTGTGGATTGCGACCCGGCCTGCATTCAGCTCCTTGCTCACTTCTTTAATGATGTGTCTTTGTTTATGTTTTGCCAGTACTCCAAGAAAGCTCAGGGAGAGTTGCATTCTGAGAAAATAACATTCCTAGAGATTATGTTGCATACATATACCTGGGACTTATTCACATGAACAGAATATTTCCATAACAGCTAGAAAGCTGAAAGTTGGTACTCAGAACCCGGAGAGTGGGAAACATTTGAAGAAATGGGGCGCGTGTGGCATAGACGAGTGTCTGCAAAACATAGCCTGAAGCGCCTGTTCACACCACCAGACAGGGTGGACTGAGTGCGGGAAGGGCACAGAGCAGGATCGTGGTGACCGGCCCTACCCGAACCACCACCCGAACCACCACACGTTTGCATGTGCTGGCTCTTCAGAACAGATTCCACAGACCTTTGCAAAGAGCCAGCGTGGAATGGTGGTTAGCATGTTGGGTCAGTGCGTGGGTCTGTGCCGTGTCTGTGCGTGGGTGCGACGAACAGATGAAAAGCCATCCCAGGTGATCAAGGGGTAAAGAATGGCAAAACAAGAGACAGCAGAATATCACAAGCTTCAAGGAGAGTGCAGGACGCTCTTAAAATTTTGTATCATACTACAGTAGTGACGTGCTTTGTATCCTGTGGGTAGTCTTCCACACTCAGGCCTGAAGCTCTTGCAGTTTCCTTCTCTGGTTTCTTGGACTCTGACTTTATCCTCAGGAACTTCAAGCAGCTACTGAAGCGGGGAAGCAACCCAAGAGAAGGGACACATTCTGTGGGTGGGACTCCATATGCGAAGCACCAAGGTGTCTCATTGGTCTTTCTTAAAGGGCATAACCCTGTCCTTGTCTTTTGATTGATTGGTTGACAGCTTTGCCCTGTACACTTTTAGAACATTGAGTTACCTCTGGTTAGGCACCTCACCTCAAAGATCTGGCAGAATTTGGGATGTCACTGCTGCCCAGAATAGCCACAAACTAAGGTCGATGGTTAGGTTGTGAACTCAGTCACCCTAATATGAGACCAAAGGTGTATGTAGGGAGATGTTACAGAGAAAGGATATTACATGTCGTGGAGAATGGCAAATCAAATCAAACTGTCAAGACCCAGGAAAGAGACAGGAATACACTTATTCCTGTCGGTCTACATGTGGACAGCATTCCTGAAATCGTGAGGTCTTCAGGTGTTGACTTGGCCCTGGGGCATCTTGACTGCTGAAAGCTGCCAAGGAGGGACTGACTGTGCGGGATTAAAGCACCTCCTAGAGAGGCCTCTGTGCCACCCTGCCTTAACATGGCAGCAGTCGTTCACCCTTTCTTAAAGACACCCTCCCTTGACCCCACGATTAACCATTGTACCCTGGGACGTCTGGCCAGGACGGGGCTTGGGAGCAGTGGCCCCAGTCCATCCTGGAAGGTAGATTCTAGCCGGACCTGGTCTTGGGAGACTCCTGCTTGACACTCTGGCCTCGGGTGTTCCCGGGGGACTGATCTTGTCCCCATGTGATTCAACATCTACATGAAACTGCTTGGGCGGTTATCAAGGTCTTTGGGGGTGGCTGTTACCAGTATATGGTGGTGGTGGTGGTGGTGGTGGGGAATGGACTGTTTCTCCTCCACAATTCTGCTCAGTTCCCCTCTTTTTTTTCCAAACCGAGGTAGCAGGCTGAAGAGGAGCAGAGATGCTGCCGCTGGGGCCCTGTCAGTAGTATTTGATAGACCAGCTCAGTGTCAGTGGTGCCACACGTCTATCACATCCGGTGCTAATTACCTGCCAAAGTTTCCCACCTTGGGTTTTGCACCCTTTTGATCTTCTTTAAAAGCAAGTCTGCCGTGCAACTTAGTCAACACCCTGGCAGCTTGCTGCGACTCACGCCTGAGGAGTTCCACAGTTGTGAACGGAACGTTGCAATTGTTGCTTTGTTTTTAATATTTTTATGTTTTTATGTTGTGTTTATATATATATAAACTATACGTTGGTTAGAATGGGGCTGTTTGACATCACAGTTCACTGCCCGCGAGTCCTCAAATCATTACAATTCTACCCGAACTAACAAAAAAACCATACAAACGTAATTAAGCAAGAGGGGAATCACCCGCTGTCTTAGCTGTTCGATATTCTTTCCATAAACACACATCCTTTCCAGGAGTATGTATATAAACTGTGGTATTGTGTTTTTGGTGTGTTGTTTTTTGAAGAAAAAAAAAAAACACCCACCAACTTAAATGGGAATCCCCAGATATAATTAATATGTAAATACTGTATCTCTATTGTAAGAAATTTCAAAAGCCTACACTTTTCTTAAACGTCTTCGAAGGTAAATGAGATCTAACTGTTGAGCTGTGCTGGAGGTTCCCCAATGTTGCTCTTCAGATCAAAAGTAATGCTTTCTGGGGAATGTACAAAAAATGTTTCCTGCTGCCACGTTCCAAGCAAAATACTGAATCCTTGTGAGACCTAATGGGTCCCTATGCATTGTTTTTACTTTACACTGTTTCTACCTGGGCAAAGAATATTTATCCCCTGGTGGAGGGCTGAGCTGTTGGGTACAGCTCCAGATTCTGGGAGCTGTCCAGGAACTGAGAGATGCGTTTTGGTGACCTTTCCTCTTACTAGCATCAGCTACAAGGCATAAGCTGTGTTATTGTTTCTCTCTAGGCAGCAAGGGGCTCGTGTCCAGACCCAGGGTTTGGGGTGCCTGTTAAAGGCCACATAGTCCTTGTCATGATGCCACAGGCAGCAGCCCAATCCTATCCAGCCCGGCACATGTGCTGAGATTGAGCAGGCTGGAGGTCTCCTTGGGGTAAGAGGACATTTGTCTTCTTACCCTGTGTCAAGGCCCAGCCTGCTCAATGGGACTACTCGGATCTGTGCCAGCTAAGTCTCTGGCGCATGCCTGAGAATCCCCATGTAGGGCTTCCCGGCCTGGGAGGGGGGAATAGGACACAGCAGAGGGCTTCTCCGCCAATCCCCCTTCCCAGGCCTGATTCGCCCACCCCACCTCATTATGCCCCCTCCACGCCCTCCCCATGCTACCCCAAGGGCACTTACCCGCTCCACGGCACGGGGTCCAGTGGCAGAGAGGTGGCACAGGCCTTGGCGCCTGTGCCACCTCCTCTCAAGGAGTCGCAAACGTGCTTTCCAACACGTTTGCAACACTCGGTGCTGGCACTGAGGCCCAGTGGTGCTGCACGTAAAGGATAGGATAGTATTGCGCCGCTAGTCATCTGTGCGACATCTCTGTGTCATCGGCACGTTGTTGGTGTGACGTCCTTGTGATCAGTGTGCTGTTCAAGAAGCCAAATCACTGCATCTAATCAGCTCCGAGGCTGGTGGCCAGAGAAGGACCGCCAGGGGGAACTGAGCAGGCGGCGGGGGGAGGTGCAGGGCCAATGAGCAGCCAATGCTGGGGAGATCCCCCCCCAGTGCCAGCCACTAGGAATGAGCAACACAGCTACAGGCCCCACCCCCCCAACCATGGGGACATGCCCCAATGACACCACACACAAGCACACACAAGCACAAGCACGCACACACACACACACACACACACACAAACACACACACACAGCATGATACAAGGATGCCACAGGATTGCTTCTGCCCCACAGGCATCACAGTGGCATCAGCAGCAAAGGGGCAAAAGCAAAGAATTGCGAGGCAGCTCTTCGCCCAGAGTTCCCCTCATCCCACCCATATATGCATCCAAGGAATATCTTTTGACCAGAGCACAAGTAGAAAGATATCTCCCTTAGAAGAGGGTAGCCATGTGAACCCAACACACAAGTTGCTCCATGGCAAGGGTTTGAGTCCCCGGGGGGGGGGGGCGTCTGCCAGCTGGAAGGAACCCAGTTTTGTCAGGGGAGGTACTAGGACGAATCACAAGAGGAGCCTCAACAGCACTCAGGCAAAGCCGGGTTCTGGTGGCTCACTGCCCAAAGGCACAGGCTGGGAGTCAGGTGTGATGGATTTGAGCCCAGCCAAGGGACTTGGTCAGTCTCACCAGTGAGGCACTCATCTTTTGCATGACTGAGCAGAAACACCCATGGCAGGACAACAAAAGAAGATGGGGAAGAAGCGGGTCTAGAACCTGCACCCGCTCCTCCAGGACGCTGCTCTCTAACCACCCAGTGACAGCAGGAGACAAGTGCAAAGAGCACTTTGTCTGGCATTTAACAACTTGCCTCTCTGCAACCAGATACAACTGGCAAGGAGGCTGCAGCAGCACATGGACTGATCAGAGGGAGGGAGCCCTGCATGGGCTGAGCTGGCATGTGACACAGGGCACCAACTGAAGCGACCCACCCAGCTAGCCACACCCACCCCATGCCCTTGGCTGCGTTGCTGGCCCCTGCTGCTGGTGTGGCTCTCCTTATGCTGCCCTCCCTGCTGGGCCCCTGCAATTGTGTGCCATGCACCATGGTAGCAGAGAACAGGAGGTTCATGATCACTGAGAAGCATCCCTCCCCCCAGCCCAGGAAGTCACAGAGTGAGGATGCCACAGACCCTGGGAGAAGAGCAGTCCCTCCCCACTGCAGAGTCCCACCCTCAGGCCAGCTAAGAAACAGCTAGGGTGGGAAGAAGGGGATCCCTATATCTGCTAGCAAAGTGACAAGAGTGATCAGGTCAAAGTTATGATTGCAAAGATGAAGCAACGCCTTGAAGAGAAACACATAGGTGGGTTTGCCAACCATCACCTCTTAGCAGGGCTCTTGTGCCATTACAGTGATCCAGCAGACAATGGCAATAAGGTCTGCTTGCACCCGTTTGGTTCAGCGTCTGCCACAGAGTTTGCAAAGCCAGGGGGCCTTGACTGGAATGAGTAGAGGTGTTGTTGTTTTTTGGTGGTCAACACAGAACGTGAAATAATGCTAATTTTGACTCAAAACATGATATAAAACGATTTTTAGCTCTAAATGAGAAAAAAACACGAAAAACACATGAAAAACCCTTCAGTCCACGAAATATCACCACTTCTTCTTAATTTTGAGTAATCCACCAGTACCTAGGGATCTTGCTTGAAACAGTTGCAGAGTCTTTTTAACAGCTCCGAAGGACGTCCTATTTGCTTCCGGTTGCTTTGCTTCTGCTCCTTATCTCTGATCTGTACTGTTCTGCATGGTTTTTGCTGCATATACAGCATTCCACCACTAGGTGGTGCAGGCAAGTACAAGCACAGGCAAGAAGCAGCAGGCAAGTCTCCTATTTCCTGTTTCTTTTACAGTACAGTATTTCTATTTTGTTGCTGTATTGAGCAGGCTGCTCAAGTTGCTGTATTTGAGCAAGCTGCTGCTCATATTTATAGATTCAATTCGTAGTGATTCAAATCCAGAGGCGTTGTTACAGTAGGGGTGGTTGGGGCGGTGGGCCCCAAGCGGCAGGTCGTGGGGGTGTACCTGCCTCCAGATCCGGTGCTCCGTCCCGCGCTGGCTCCTCTTCAAGTTTGGCCCTCCCGCCCACCCAGGGGCTATTTGGCTCCAAAAAGGAGCCAAAAAGCGCCGGGGGGTGTTTCCGTGCCGCCGCCGCGTGCAAGGATGATGCCCCCAGGGGTGGGGTGTATTGCGTCCCATGGAGGGTGTCGTGGCGGTGGACCACTCCCACAGGAGGGTGTAGGGCCGCTACTGTTCGAATCAATAGGCATGAATGGGGGGGGGAGCAACTGTCCAGGGGAACTGTCCAGGGGAAAGATAGGCCAAAAACAGAGAGACTGAAAACTGAGGATAACAAAAATATGCATGATATTCTCCTGAAGTGAAGCCTATATATCTGCTCTTTTAGATAAGCTTCCAAAGCAGGAAGTGGATCTGTGAATAATACTACTGTTTGAAAAAACAACAAAAAAACACCAGTGACTTAATTGCTACATTTGCTGACACTATCACCTATCTAGTGCACATATAGTCTATGTGAACACTTTAAAAGCAAATAAAATTATTTTTAAAATAAAAATTAATAAAAATGAAAAATTGGAATAAAAACACATAACACCAATAATTGTGTTGAATTAAAAACACATAACACCACTGTTTGTATTTTTAATCAAGAGATTTTGAAAAACAACAACAACAAAACAACAACAACACACCTCTAGGAATAAGTCGTTCAGCAACCACACTGGTCACTGAGGGCAGGCAGGTTGTAGATTCCCTTGGGGGTCTGCATACACAATGTCCTCACCTGTGGGATGGCTACCTGTGGGGAGCATGGTGGCTTGGAGCAACACCATTCCCTCTCCGGGAGGGCTGCAATGGAGTGCTGCAATGTTCAACCCTCTGTGGCAATGGTGCAGTCCTGAAAAACAAAAGAGATTCAGACAAATGTTTGGCCTGCTGTGGCAACAATAGTTGGAGTACTTCCCAGCATTCACCAAAAGGGAATAGATAGACACTCCCAGCTTTTAGCTGTTACAAAAGGAAGGTTTGGTTAGGCAACACTCTTGATAGCAGAGACATGAGATAATCCTGAGGATGGTAGAGACATGAGAGGGAGATGTGCACCAATACATTGCAGCATGGGATTCCCTCCCCACCTTTGCTTACCTGTGTGGGGTACATCATACTTCCCCTGTCGAGTTACTGAAGTAGAGTTTCCCATTGGATGTTCGTGTATGAAGACCTCCTGAGGCAGAATACCTTCACCAAGCATTCTGAGAAGATAAGTATCTTGCCATACATGTTGTGAGAGACAAGAGGTTGTTTGTGCAAAGTGTCTCCTTTGTGAACCAAGTGCCACAAAGTCACCCTGGTCCCTTCCCATCACCAGAGCTCCCCTTCGAGAGACCAGAGAGGCCCAGCCCCATGCCGCGCACCCGATCATCGGAGCGGCAGTCTCCCGGACAGGGGCTTTAGTACTGAGGTTGGTGTGCTGCTGCGATTGGCTGCCAAATGTAGTCTGTGCCCAACGCTCTGTTGTGGGGGAGTGGGCAGGGCAGGGGTGGCAGATTTGGTGCAATTTTCTGCTCTTTTTCCCTTCCCCATTGTTCCCTATGGGGTTACTCCTACCCATGCCAGCTCTGTCGTTGCTGTAGCATTTTTCTGGTGTCGGGGTGGGGGTGGGGATGTTGTCCATCATCTGAAAGGGGGTTAGAATATGGTATACATTGATTCCTCCTCCCTGTCATATCCGTCCTGTGCCCCTCCCACACGATGCCACAATCTCCTCCCTGTTTTTGCCTCTCCACTGGCAGAGCTGCGCTGGCATCCAAGTGATGTCTGCGTTCTGGCGTTGTGCCGGTGTCGACAGCAGGCCCCTCGGTGGGCGGCCTTCTACATCAGCAGGGCTGTCAGTGCACTGGTGGACGCAGAGATACACTGCTATATCCGGAGTATAGGATTGGGCAGTTCATGATTTGTGTTCTGCATAGAAATGGCCTTCATAAATACATTTCAGGAATAAAAAAGGATAATAATAACAACGTTCTTGCAGTTGTTGTTGTTGTTGTTGTTGTTGTTGTTGTTGTTGTTGTTGTTGTTGTTGTTGTTGTTTTGGAATGTCATTTTATCAGGCTGGCTTCTTGCATCTTTCCCATACTCTCCAGGTGGTCCTGCATCCTCTCCCTGCCTTCCGCCATCGCTGCGTTCAGTAAAAACAGGCAGGTTGACTGGGTTCTCGAAGCAAATGAAAGAGGCTGAACGGTCCCAGTGGTGAGGGGAGTGGGGCGGCTTTGGGGGAGGCTAGAGAAGGAGCTGTGGGGACAGCCTGTGGCACAGGGGAGGTGAGGCAGCAGCAGCAGCAGCAGCAGCAGCAGGGCGAACAAGGTGACTGTGAGAGGGGTGTTGGTGGGTGATTCATCGATGATGCCTCCAAGGTTAGAGGCATCCCGGGTCCCAGGGAGATGCCGAAGCCAAGGAGAAGGAAGGAGTCACAACAGGGTAATTGGAATCAGTGATGACATTTCAGCAGATTTGTTGCCGTTGTGTAATATAGTCCAGGTGAAGACTCTGGCCTAGCAAGCAGGAGCGGATGAAGAGCTGGAAAGGTAACGAGAGGTCAGCTGAGAACATGTCAAACAAGGATGGAACATTTTTGTATTTCCAAATTCTGGCACCTCTGGCTGAGCATGTTCGCTTGTGTTCCACCTGACACGCCGAATTTACTCAAAATAAACTGCCTTGAATTTACTTCTGAGTAAACGGATGCCCTCGAACAAGCTGCCCTATATTGACTGAGGCCATTGGTTCACCTAGCCCCATACTCTCTAACTGGCAGCAGCTTCCTAGGGTGAGTGTCTTTCCCTTGGCCTCCCTGACCCGATGCTTTCATCTGCAGACCCCGGGGAATGCAAATGGGACCCTCCCTGTGCATGCAAAGCGTGTGTTCCACCTGCTGTGTTCAAACCTGGGGAACGCTTCTGCCAAATCCTTAAGAGCAGAAGCTCTAGACATCCGTACTGACAGAATGTCAACAAGGTTCCCCCCCCCCAAAAAAAACCCCCAAACGACAACAACAACAATGAAAGGAACAAATCAGAGGGAGCGATTTACCAGGTACATGGGCCAGAATACAGGGACTGTTTCTGGTCAACAGAGACATTTGGAGCATATGTAAATATGCTAAAATCATTCCACAAGTTTTGTATGGTATCCCAGTGTGGTATACCAATTTTGACCAATCTGTTGAAAGAATCCAAGCAATGTTCCTACGGAAAATCCTGGGGTTACCTACTTGTGTATTGTATTCATTCCTATGTTTAGAAACTGGCCTTATTCGATTGAAGACCTTGATATGGTTGAGGTTGGTGAAATTCTGGCTTAATCTTTATTATAATTGTAATCAAGATACTATAGTCTGTTGTTCCAACTTTTTTCTGAACCTGTTCCACCTACTGGGGCAATAGAATTTCAACGGAAATTAAACTCCTTGGGCCTCGATGTGGAGAGGTTATGAACATAAGAACATAAGAACAGCCCTGCTGGATCAGGCCAAAAGCCCATCTAGTCCAGCTTCCTGTATCACACAGTGGCCCCACCAGATGCCTCAGGAAGCACAAGACAACAAGATAACCTGTTTCCCGTTGTCACTCCTTTGCACCTGGCACAGAGAAAACCCCTTCGAAAACCTCTAAAACCAGGAGGTTGCTTATGGCTTGTAACCTGTGATGGTCTTTTCCTCCATGAATCTGTCCAAACCCCTTTTAAAGGCATCTAGGCCAGATGCCATCACCACATCCTGTGGCAAGGAGTTCCACAGATGAATTACACGCTGGGTAAAGAAATATTTTCTTTTGTCTGTTCTAACTCTCCCTCCACTCAATTTTAGTTCATGTCCCCTGGTTCTGGTGTTGTGCGAGAGGGAGAAGAATTTCCCTCTATCCACTCTCTCCATCCCATGCATAATTTTATAAGTCTCAATCATGTCCCCCCTCAGGCGCCTTTTTTCTAGGGTGAAAAGCCCCAGACGCTGTAGTCTTTCCTCATAAGGGAGGTGCTCCAGCCCACGAATCAATCTGGTCGCTCTTTTCTGAACTTTTTCCAATTCAACTATATCCTTTAATATAGGCGGCCTATATAACAGGCGGCGGCCTACCGTGAAATTAAGGCCAGAATTCTAGATATTGAATATCAGGAGTTGCATAGTGCGGCACATACGACCTGTTCCCCACTACAATTTCACATTTCTTTCAGCTTTGGGAAGATGGCACCTTATATGTGTAATCTTAAGTGCCTCCAGTTGCGTAGAGCCCTTTCTTTAGCAAGGTGCAACGCTCTCCCGTCTGCTCTGTTGCTTGGCAGATATAGTGGAATCTCAGTCTCTGGGAGGTGTTGTCCTTGTGGAGTGGGTTGTGTAGAAACATTATTACAGAGGCGTAGCTGCAGCAAACGTTGCCCGGAGCACGGGGGGGGCGGCGCCACTCCGGGTGGGGGGCAACCCATCTTCCCTGTGCGCTTGCCCGGTGATGCGGGCGGGCACTCCGAGGCCTTCTCCCCCGGCTTCTCCCCTGGCCTCGGAGCCAGAGAAAGCCCGACCACCACGACCGGCAGCCAGGGCTTTCTGAAGGCGGCCGACTGTGGCGCCGCGCTATTTATCCTTTTTTTTTTTTGCACATGCGCAGAACATTTTGAACGAATGAAACGTTCTGCGCATGTGCAAAAAAAAGAGGATAAATAGCGCTGCGCCGCAGTTGGCCGCCTTCAGAAACCCTGGCCACCGGTCGTGGTGGTTGGGCTTTCTCCGGCTCTGAGGCTGGGGGAGAAGGCCTCGGAGCGCCCGCCCACGTCAGCGGGCGGGTGCTCCAGAGGAATGCCGCCCGAGCCGCGGAGCCGCTCGGCAGGCGGGCGGGCGCGCGCTCCGAAGAAATGCCTCCCGAGCCGTGGAGCTGCCCGGAGCTGCTGCTCCAGTCACTCCACTCTTTCCACGCCTCTGCATTATTACATATGTTTTTGTATTGCCCACTTCACGAGGCACCTCGCAAGCAACATCTAGGGCCTATATTAATCAAGCTCCAGGGCTGGGCATATCAGGAGGTAATACGTTATCTTTTATCGACGGATATGGACGATGTAATGGAAAGATCGGCAGCCTTTGTTAATACAATTATTATAGCACGTAAAGCTGATAGTATTCCCTGTGATGTTTAAGCTGTAATTTTGTTGTCATGTGTTAAGTGTTATATGTAGGCTTACCATATTTTTCAAACTTCAAACCGGGACACCCCCCCATAACCCCCCCGCAAGGTAAATAATTAATTAATGTAAAAGCAACGCAAAACCAAGCACAAACAACCAAAACCAACCCCAAACTACAATCCACAACGAAAAACGCACCACAAAGTACACAGTACAAGCCAAAAAGAGAAACCAACCACAAAGTAGAAGCAATAAAGAAAAACGCACCACAAAGTAGAAGCAATAAAGAAAAAACAACCATAAATGCAAACCCAAACCAGAAACCCAAATAAAAAATCTTTTCTATGAATTAATTATAGCAGAAAGGGGCCGCGAAGCGCCCCCTTTTCAGCTTGGCCGTTTTTTAAATAAATAAATAAATAAATAAGTAAAGGGGGAAATTTTTTAAATAAATAAATAAGTAAAGGGGGAAATTTTTTAAATAAATAAATAAGTAAAGGGGGCGCAAAGCGCCCCCTTTTGCCGCGCGAAGCATTATTATTAAATTATTAATTTTTAAATAAATAATTAATCTTTATATTAAAAATATATTAAAAAAATATGCTTACCTGGTCGCTGGTCGTCGCTGGTCGCTGCTGCTGCTGCTGCTGCTGCTGCTGGGGCCGCGGCAAGCATGCTGGGGCCGCGGCAAGCAGGCACCGGGAGAAGCACAGCCTGCTTGCCCGCGTTGCGCGAGCCTGCCGAGGAGGCTCGCGCCGCACGGGCAAGCAAGCAGGCTGGCCCGGTCTCCCAGCGGCACCGCATGGAGCCGCTGGGAGACCGGGAGAAGCACAGCCTGCTTGCCCGGGCAGCGCGAGCCTCCTCGGCAGGCTCGTGAAACACGGGCAAGCAGGCTGTGCTTCTCCCGGTGCCGCTGTGAGACCAGGCTGGTCTCGCAGTGGCACCGGGAGAAGCACAGCCTGCTTGCCCGCGTTGCGCGAGCCTGCCGGAGGCTCACGCCGCACGGGCAAGCAAGCAGGCTGGCCCGGTCTCCCAGCGGCACCGCATGGAGCCACTGGGAGACCGGGAGAAGCACACCCGCTCGCCGCGCCGCGCCGCCATTTTTTTTTTAAATTTTAAACTTACCGGGCAGCATCTTGGATCACGAAATCTCGCGTGATCCAAGATGTCGGCGCCCAAATCTCGTGATGCCCTCACGAGATTTGGGTGCCGACATCTTGGATCACGCGAGATTTCGTGATCCAAGATGCTGCCCGGTAAGTAAGTTTAAATTTTTTAAAAAAGATGGCGGCGCCCATTCGTCCCCCGGGACCGGACCCGGCGGACCGGGAATTGAGCCCGATTTCCGGGACTGTCCTGCCGAAACCGGGACGAATGGTAAGCCTAGTTACATGTTATGTTTTTATGCCAATAAAGGTTCCTATATCTATCTAGCTAGTTTGCACCCAGCCTAAATAAACAGACATAGATGAAGTCAAAGATCTGATAGGGCTCATGTTGAAAAATCAACCATTGCATGTGTTAATTAGCAAACCTGAGTTCTTCTCATCTAACCTGCATTCATATGATGGGACCATGAGAGAGAGTCATCCCATTTTGGTAAACAGAAAAGTCACAGAGTTTGCAATGCAAAAGGAGCGAAGGTGGCTGTTATGGTATGCCCTCTGTAGCGGAATTTTTAAGCAGAGGATAGTTAATAATGGAGGACCAGGAAGACTGGTGAACAAGGAAAAAGTATGGGTTTATTGTTACGCAGCGCAGTGGACAGCACCCCAGGAAGGGGCACTGACCCTTTGCTACATGTGAGCACAGTTTTTATACATTTCCAAGCAGAACATCACATGGTTGCTGAGAATGTGCATAGTCACAGAGTCATAAAGGAAAAACAAGAGACTTTGGATTTACATTTTACAGAAGACAATAGGAACAATAGTGGGCTGAGCTAGTCAGAGGACTCTTGATGGTCCGATCCTTGAATCCAGGGGGACTTGATTGAGTTAGCTCTGGGAGTCTCCCTGCACCTGGAGTCAGCCTAATGTGTATGCTCTCCTTGAAAGGAGGAAAGATTAAGGTACCAACTGTGAGGTTTTTCCTGTGACCTGGGGAGGCAGATATGAACAGAAACCAGGAAAATCTTTTTCTGCATCACCTCTCTGGAGGAGACAAACTCCCCTGCTATAGCCAGAGCTTTGAATCTTCCCTAGCCATGCTCAGCACAAACTAGGGAAATTCAGGAAGGAATAGAATGTTGGTCCTTTAGCAACAGGGGCTCTTGAGCTGCTCTGGCAAGCCGAAGAGTCCGTGGTGCTGTTCTTAGGCGAATTAACACAAACGTCAGCTACCACCACCAGGGTTCATGCCAAACTCTCCAGCCCCCAGGCACTGAAGGTTCATAGGCACTATAGGAATGTAAATTGGCTTTCCTCTCTGGAGGATGTCAGGCTAGACAATCATGAGACAGCTCTGGCTGTTGTAGCGAAGGCAAAGCAGCTCAGGCCGGACTTTTCTGATTTCTGATTTTGTTGGAGGAACCAATAAATATAAGTTTATTTTATCGATAATTCACATTTGTATTCCTGGGAGCGGTTGTGTAGGCAGCAGGGCCCAGTGCACTGCTTTGCCCGGGGGCCTATCATGCTGTTAAGATGGCTCTGGCCATGGCTGCCGGCCTCCTTGCCCGTTTACCCCGGGTAAACCCCCAGCCTGTGCAATGGGGCTACTCAGTTCTCCGCCTGCTCTTTAGCTGGCATAGGACCGAGCAGCCCTGAATCGGGGCTGGAGGCCCGGGAGGGAGGATAGGATACGGCAGTGGTTCGCAAACTTTTCAGCACCGGGACCCAGTTTTTAAAATGACACTCTGTCGGGACCCACCTAGCCTTACAAGACTTTAAAAAAAAAAAGTGATCTAGAAATACATACATACATACATACATACATACATACATACATACATACATACATACATACATACATTTACAAGTAAAGAACTCAGCTGCTTGCAGGGTAATTTTACAAGTAAAGAACTCAGCTGCTTGCAGCTGCTTGCAGGTATCTTGTTGTCTCGTGTGCTCCCTGAGGCATCTGGTGGGGCCACTGTGTGACACAGGAAGCTGGACTAGATGGGCTTTTGGCCTGATCCAGCAGGGCTCTTCTTATGTTCTTATGTTATGTTTAATTAGCAGCTATATTGCAAATTGCAGGAGTTCAGCTCTTTGAAGAGCTCTCTTATTTTTGAATAGCCTCAGGGCTTGAGGAAATTACTTATCTCATCTTTCCATCACCTGGGACCCATCAGAAATCAGGTTGTGACCCAAAAAGTGTTGCGACCCAGGTCGCGAACCAGTTTGAGAAACACTGGGATACGGTGTCCACCATGGATGCCAATCCTACCCCCCTCCCAGGCCCGATCCACCCTCCCTCGCCCTCCCCCCACCCTATTATACCCCTCCCCGCCCTCCTCCGCCCCACCGGCCACTTGGAGCAGCCTTACCTGTTCCGGTGCAAGCGGGGCCTGGATTCGGTACTGGCAGAACGGCGTAGGCCTTCCGGCAGACACGTTTGTGACAACTGACACCGGCGCACATAGTCGATAGGATTGCGCCGTTAAAATGCTTTAAAGTTTATTTTTATTAAAAAGAACATTTTTCTTTTCATAGCATTTTTATAAGAAAAGAAACAAACAGCATACAAAAATGTAACAATATTCCTGCTGGAAAGACACAAAATCAATAATGACACATGATAATAATGTTCATAATAATGTTCATAATAATGATAATAATGTTGCAAAGACACAAAAAGGGAGTAGCAACAGGATACAGGTATCTTGTCTTGTGGTCCCTGAAGCACCTGGTGGGGCCACTGTGCAATACAGGAAGCTGGACTAGATGGGCCTTTGGCCTGATCCAGCAGCCTGGCTCTTCTGATGTTGTTATAATGGTAATATAATGGGATTTTGTCCAAAACTCAATCATATAAAGTTAATAGAACTATAATTATATAATGACATAATGTGAACAGCGGGTTCTATATTGTAATCAACTCTGACCAAAATGCCATAAGTCTTTCAGGAAAACATTTTGCTGGTGGGTCGTTATTCACAGACAAAATGTTTAGGTCCCAGTCATTCATGAACATGTCTGCATCATCCTGCTTATTATGGGCATCATTTATTTATTTATTGGTTAATTTTTCCATTAGTGCTTGTTGTTGGCACTGGGGAATCTTGGTTTCCCCACCTTGCCTTATGGGATGCAGGGTTAGCAACAGGTTTGGGAAACAAGCTTCTAAGGAAATCAATGCATTATACAAGATAGTTTTGAGCCATCTGCAAGATTGGCGTTACTAGGCATGTTTGACCCAAATCAGAACATGGTGTACAAAAACCTTTCCCTCAAGGTGTGCCCTAGCTCCGCTGGCGTGGCCCTGATCCTGTTTAGGATCCTCCGCAGGGCACTTTGCACGCTGTGGCAGATGTTACGCAGGATCGGGCTGTTACCTGAGAGTAAGACTTACTGAACTCAATGGTGCTTACTTTTGAGAAGACATGGATAAGCTTCTTCTGTGAGGTCCCTTGTTGGGCCTTCACTCTGCTGGGCCAGTGCAGAAGTAACAGCAAAGACCGAAGCGACAAATCCAAACAGTGTGGACATTTCCTTGACAGCTGAACAAGAAGACTGAGGCATGGATGGATGATCTCCCAGAAACAAAATGACACAAGAGCCCTTTTTAAAGGATAGAGAGGCGAATCCAAGGCTGCCTCGTTTTGTCTTCTCCCTTTTTTCTCCAAGGTGAGTGGCACGGAGTGGCCTGTGAATTGGTTTTGTATCCCTGTCTCTCCTGCCGCCCGCTGTACGTTTCTGGGTATCCTCCAGCAGATATGCATTTGGACAAATCAATCAATAAATACAGCTGTCATGTTGTAAGATGTACCTGAGGGGATTGGATGGGCAAGTGTGGTCTTCTCATTACGTTCGTTTGGGAGAAAGCAGATAGAATGGAGTTGGTCCCTCTCTCAGGACTAGAATTGGGGTTGCCTAAGCGTGGACAGCAGTTCCACATGCTAGAGTCCGTACTGTGCCACCCAACACAAGGCGCTGTATGGGCTTCCGTGGCACCAGAAGTGGTGATGACGGCGACTGGCTCTTGATGACTTCCAAAGGAGACCAGACACACGTCCTTCGGCCAAGGAGGAGAGGCCTGCTCTGCAGGGCTGCTCTCCATGGCAGTGACGTGGCACGGCTGTGCTCAGAGGCAGTGTGATTTGCTACCTGCAGGGCAACAGCAGGGGAGGGGAGTTGTCTCTGTGCTGTTGGCCTTGGCCTGACCCAGTCCCAGGGGTCTGGATGGGAGCTTTTGCTTGGAGACTCTTTCATATGAGTAACCTCTGTGGCTCTGTGTCATGTACCACTCAGAAGCAAACCTTCCAAGTGACAGTCAGTCACTCGTTGATTCGGGGAAACAAGTTGCCCGCAGCAGTGTGGCTGTGGACGTGGTCTCGCATGGCACTTCTTCTTGTGCTACCGGCTCCTGCTGTTGGGACGGGGGCCGCCACCGCCGCCACCACCTCCTCTTGTTTGAGTTCTGTCTGCCTGGATCTGATGGGTTTCGTTAATTCCGTATTATGTATGAGCATCAAGGAAGATGTCCCTGGACTTTGTCCTGCCTTAGCATTGATGAACAGCACAGGATTAGCCAACAAGACAGTCACCTCTATGCCAATAATAAAGGACTTTGGATTGGAAGCCAGTCACCTCTGAAGCCACCTGCCGGCCTCCAGAGGCCAGGGGGAGATGTTGGTGGCAGGCGGCCTGGGAACAAGGAGAGATCAAGGCAAGAGATGAGGTTGCCCACATTTTGGGAGCACTCCAGTCTTTTGCAGCTCCTGGAAGTCTCTCTCCCTCCCAAGGGAGGCTCCCAACCAGTTTGTACGTCTCCCTGTAGCTTCACGTACCCTCGGCACCCTCTCTTTGCCAATTCCCTCGGAGAGGCACTGAGTCTTCCTTCCCACTCTTGAGCCCTTGATGTCCCTGCCAAGGAGTGCCTGGCCCATCCCGGCTGGCACCAAGCTGGCACATTTCCGTTCTTCTGGCATAGCAGCACCCCTCAAGCTGGTTTCCTTGCCTCTCCCCTCTTTTGAAGCAGCACTTCACCTTGTTGAAATGCAAATGCCGGGGACCCGCCCAAGCTGGGAAGAGAAACAGGATGAGCTTGTCCTGTTCCCAGCCGCAGAAACAAACAGCACGGCGGCTTCTCCAAAGAAGGAATCCAGGGAAGCCCAGCAAATGCACGATGCTTGACTGTGTTGGGAGGCTGCGGGCAGACATGCTGATCACACAAGGAGTTGGAGAACAGACCTCCAGGTGATGTTTGTCACTATGATCTGTGGCTACACCTGGCAACTCCACAGCAGGGAGGTGTGGCTGGCTCCAGCCGCCAGCAAGGGGGGGGGGCTCATGTAGCATCACTGATCAGCTGGGTGGCAGCCCATGTGACGCCGCTGAGCAGTGGAGGAGCAGCCTGCACAGCCCCGCCCAGTAAGAGGGAAGCCCCAGACCTATAATCTGGCCAGCCAGGGGGCAGGAGATGAGTCCCCAACCCACCCATGGGAGAAGCTAGGGGGCCACTGCCAGTGACACCACCAATCATCGGCTCTCAGCCACACCTGGCCAAGAGGGGGGTGAGCCTGGGCCCAGCCCGTAAAGGGAGGCCTGGGCTGGCCAGGGGCGTGCGAGGGGGAGGCAGGGGGAGGACAGCTCAGCCTAGCAGTGAGAGATCGTGAAGAAGGAGGAGGGGGAGCGAGGAGGAAGAGGAGGCTGGCATTTCTTGGATTCTCTTGTTAGGTGGCTGCCACCTTTGGGCAGGTCAGGACCAGGCATACCAGTCAGCACTGTGCTAAATGCCTGGGACGCCTCCCCACGGGGGGCGAGTGCAGCCCCCCCTTGCCCTGATGGACCCTGTTCATCTCCTGTTTGCTCTGTGAGATTCACACGTGACTCAGCTACGTGGCACCCCCTTGTCCTCTGCAGCTACTACCCCCCCTTCATGCTTGTGTCGCCGAGAAAGGTACATCACCCTTCAGTGGGCCTGGCGATTGTGCATTTCCAGAAGGTGCTGTGGCAACCACTAGCATGAAGGACTTTGTACAGAAGAGCAAAGCAACGCACGTTTTGCAGGGTGACTGTGCAGGAGAGGTCGTCTGTCTGTCCGTCTTGCATCCAGAGGTAGCCTAACTAGCTGCCAGTATGTCAGGGGTCTGGGCAGAGCCACTGTGGGGCCCCAGGGGTCTCAAAGCAGGGCCTCCTTCCAACGCCTTCCACCCAGCCAGCTCCCAGGGAGAAGCCGTGGCTGATTCAAGCCTGGCTGCTCCACAGCGCCCCCTTCCCCCCCCCACACGCACACAGGGGCAGGAAGGGAAACTGTGGCCATCAAGTGGGGCGCCGGTGGGGGTTCTTCCCCCGTGGCCTCTTCCAGCCACAGTCAAGGTGTGGCAGCGACACGGCTGCAGGGCACAGCACTGCTTGCTCTATCATGGCTGCTCCTTAGCCTCAGCCTCCCAGAGATCAGGGCCTGGTGAGGTGTCACCTCCTCTGCTCATCTTTCTCCCCCCCCCACACACACACACACCCTGCTGCTGCTGCTGCTGCTGCTCCTCCTTCGCTTCCCATTCATTCCCTCCCTGCCCACCATTCGACTCCCCCCCACCTCATTCCGAGACAGAGAGCGAGAGGAGGTGGGAGGAGAAACAGCCGGTGCAGCACCTGCCGCCGCTCCTGGCAAGGGAGAGAAGGGATGGTAGTCATGGCTGGCTGGCTGAGCCTGGGGCTGCTGGCTGCCTCCTCCTCCTCCTCCACCTGGCTGGTCACTTCACTGGGCCGTGAGAGTGTGGAGAAGCCCCTTTCGCCCTTGGTCACTGCTCACAGGTGGCTGCTTACGTTGAGGTGCAAGACAATTTCTCCCTCTTCCCTCCGGCGAGTCAGTTAGGGCAGGCCCATGGCCTCCTGAGGCGGCATGCTCAAGCTGCCCCCCTTTCCCAATGAGGTGCCAGCCTCTCCTCCCGCTCTCCAATGTCCTCGCTCAGCACTCCCCTCCCCTTCACATGTCCTCTTCCTCTCTGTCCCCCTCTTCCAATCCAGGCGCTGGAAAGAGAAGGAGGAGCAGTGGAAGCGAGTAGGCGGACCGTGATGGGGTCCCACCAACAAGCTGCCTGAGGTAACCACTTCAGCTGGCCTCATGGATGGGCCGGCCCTGGAGTCAGTGCATAAGACAAAGGGGCAGCATAAGCTGGAGTTTCTGGAAGAAACAGAAATGAGATTTGATCTGTCAAGGGCTGCAATGAAAGCGAAGCGAAGGGGCCCTGGCAGCCAGCAGCTGCAGACACATGGCGCTGAGGAGGTTGCTTGCAGACATGTGTGCTGTGCTGCCTCCTCCCTCTGATGCTGAAACCTGGATGTTCGTAAAGGAAGCCAATATTACAAAGATGCCATCATTGTGCATCATCGGTCTCCCTCGAAGACTGCTCCTCTCTATCAGAAGCAGTTGGTGTGTGTGCACATCCAGGGCAGCGTTCTCTGTTTCAGTGATGAACCGGTTTGACCCCACCCCCATTTTCGAGTGGGCCAGGAGTTCTGCAAAGCACAATATCTCCCTTTCAGGCAGAGATATCAGAATGAAAGTTAGCATGCATGTTGTTCACCACTCATTTCATGTTCAAACCGAATCTCCACCCACAAATGTGGTTACAAGAAGAGGGCGAGGAGTGAGCGAGGCCTCTCACACACTCCGGTTTACTACTTTAGGACCTGGTTTTTAATTTGTTGTGGCTTCAGCATTTGGGAGAGGGGCAGTATCTTTTTTAACCCTGTACAAAGAAAACTTGGTGATGCTTTCTAACCCTGGAATATGACTGAGCCCTGCTCCCAACGCAAAACATTCTTTGCTCATTCCTGACTGACAGAGCAGCACTGCCTGGCACGCTACCTGTAGCTGGAAGACAAGAAATCAAACAGTTGGCAATGCCTGGATTCCACTTAGATGAGTGAGAAAACTCCCAGAGCTGAGAAAGGAACAAAGCTATTGTTCCACATGCGCCAAAGACAATTCACAGGTCCTGTTTTTCCCCCCCTTGCTTTCTTTGGGGGGGCTGCCTTATTCACGTGTGAGTTGCTGGAGCTTTTCCTCGGGGTTCCCTTCCTAGGGTCTTCTAAAGTGAGGATAGGTAGGATAGGATCTACTGGTAGATCCCTCCCTGGGTGATTTGAGGTAGGTGGGCAAGTGTTTCTTTCTGACTCCAGCAGTTAATAGCAAGTAAAATTGCAAGTAAAAAAGGGTATCTGCCATGGCTGACCTGGCGCACATCACTTTTCTCTCCGCCTCAGTGGTCCTCATCTGTAAAATGGGAGCATTCGTTAACTGACTACCTTTGACCAGGTTTTTTTGTGAAGCTCTGTTGGCTGGCCAGTGTTACAATTTCCTTATTCACTTCCTCCAAATCTCTTCTTGAAGCCCACCTTTTCTGCAATGCCTTTGGCACCATATGTGGCACCTTTGGCACCTCTTCCCTGCTGTGACTAAGCATATGTACGTCTGACTGAAGGCCCAATCCTATAGGCCTGCTACACTACCCGAACTCGAGTTCCAGCAGCGCAGTGTGTTTTATGGCTGTTGGAAAAGGCGAAACGCCATTCCTCGCACCCGGGCACCTGGGTGAGTAGAACCAGTGGGGCAGTGAGGGCTTACCCCTGGGCAAGGGAGCAAATCTTCCCTTACAAGAAGATGATCTCTGGGACTGACCCCTTACAGGATGCAGTGTGCGCTTCGGTGGCGCAGGTGCATCGGTGGGGGGGGTGTTAGATAAGATTGGGCTGCCGATCAATCACATCTGCGTCTCCTGTTTACCCCACCTCCATTTCCCCTCCCCCACTCTGTTCTCTCCCTTGTGTTAAGATTGAAACCTGCTAGGATGGTCTTTTCACTGTACGTAAAGCATAGTCCATGCACATTGATGGTGATTTATATACATAATCACATGCACCTTGGCTCTTGCACACAGGCAAATAAATGTGCATGCGCATGAACCCTAAAGACACCATTATGGCACCCAGCCTGCCATTTCAAAATATATCTGTAACCGAAAGGATAAATGCCGCCCTGCCTGTAAGTGAGCAGAGCACTGGTGGACTGCAGAATAATACATGAAGACATCATTGCGAAACAAAGGGGATTCCGTGCAACAGACTCAGCAGAGTCTTTGTTACGCGGCGGGCAGAAAGTATGGGCAATTATTTCTGGTATGGGACGGGGGCGCTACAAGTAGGTCCCTTTGTCCATCTGTTAAATATTGGGTATCTCTTGACAAACGTAATCATGGCTATTGGCTAAATCAGTGGTTCTCAAACTTTTTAGCAACGGGACCCACTTTTTAAAATGACACTCTACCATGACCCACCTAGATTTACGAGATGCTCAAATATTTATCTCCCTATATTTACACAAGCTTGCAAACTGCAGGAGCTCAGCTCCTTGCAAACTGCAGAAGTTCAGCTTTTTGAAGGGCAATTAGCTATATGGTTTTTGAACAGCCTCAGGACTTGTGGCAATTACTTACCTGATCTTTCCATCACCCGGGACCCACCAGAAATCAGGTCGCGACCCACCAAGTGGGTCCCAACCCACAGTTTGAGAAACACTGGGCTAAATAAATGCAGCTCAGTGTAGGAAAACCTTCAAGTGTCATGACAAAGACCCATGTCAAGGTTTTGCTCTCTCCCCTTGCAAAACCACTTTCGCTCTGGTTCCGTTTGCCTCTCTCACCAGGGGGAGCTCTGAATCTCTTGGCTTTGTGGTCCTTGTTTCCTGGGATTCACTTCACAAGACAGCTTCCGTGGTGATAAAGGGCCAGAGAGGCTTGAAGGGTCTCCCCAGGACAACCGGCTCCTATCACATTTTCAGAGGCTGGAGTGTGTGTGTGTGTGTGTGTGTGTGTGTGTGTGTGTGTGTGTGTGTGTGTGTGTGTGTGTGTGTGTGTTCAATGACGGCCTTGACAGGGAAATGCCCCTTCCTGACTGAACGTCTCGGCTTCACAGTGAAGGTTTTGACCAGAAGTTCTCCCTCAGCATTCAAATACTGTATTGTCCTGAGTATAAGACGCACCTGATTATAAGACGCACCCTTAAAGTTTGGTGCTATTAAAAAAATTTAATTAAATCACTGGCATTAAATTGCAACAGCCTGATTATAAGACGCACCCCTAGTTTAAAAACTTAAATTAGGAGAAAAAAGTGAGTCTTATACTCAGACCAATACGGTATGTTTTATTCATTCATGTATAATACTCTGGGCCCCCATGTATAAGTCTCAGGGCTTCACTAGGGGAGATTTCTGTTCATTAACGCCCTTGGTTCTCTCAACACGGCTGAAGGTAGGATATGGCGGCAGCTGGATGTTTCTTTTCAGTCAAGGTCCACATGCAGCACCGATCATATGCACATTCCCAGGCCAAAGCTTGCTGCAGTTGTCCGGATCCAGAATGCCGCGGCGGAACCGAAATGCGCGCCCAGGGGCAGGCAGGGCCTTGGGAGTCGCCGCTCTTTTCTCTCCACGTGTGTCTCCCCAATAGCTGCCTGGAGGATTGCCAGCTCTCTGAAGCAAACGTTCTGGTGCCTGGATGGTGCCTGGGGGTGGGACAAAGCTCCAAGAGACCCAGGAGGAGCAGGGGTGGACCCCAGAACTTGTCAGTGGGTCGAAGGCACAAATGCTCCCCACAAGCAAGCCTGAGCAGGTTCCATGCTGGCGGGCAAGACTGGGGAGGCCTGGGGCCCAGGGGTCGTGCCCGAGTTCGGCCTGCCTGCAGCCCGTTCCAGGTTCCGTTCCCTACAACCCGCCCCCAAAGGCTGCCAGAGAGCAGGGGACAAGCAAGACCCCTGCCGGAGGCCTGAGAGCTTTAGCCCGCTGGAGAAGACCACCCCAAGCTAGATGGACCAGGGCCTGATTCTGAAGAAGGCAGCTCTGGGTGTCCGACGTTGTTCCATCCGGACTAGAATGCCCGTGTCCTCCGACTGCCGCCAGCCAGGTGCAAACTCCTGGTGGGAAAGCGAGGAGGGCAGCGGGCGGCTGCCTCGCGCCTCTGAGGAATGTCTTTGCAGTGCCAGAACTCAGCTCACAGTCTTTCCACAGAGAGAGAGAGAGAGAGAGAGAGAGAGAGAGAGGGAGGGAGGGAGGGAGCCCTGGTCCTGGTTTCCCTACACTTTGTTCATTTCAGTAGTGTCATTTGGGGGACAGGAAGCAAGCCTTGTGATTGTTGAAGAATTGGGAGGGAGGGGACCCTGCTTTTAGCCCCAACTGGCCTGGCCTGCGTTCTTTTTTCGCTCCTCAGACCGTGGGCAACTGGGCTTTCTCGACTTCTGCTGCCATGGAAGCAACAGCCTGCCCTTTGGGGCTCTCCTAGGTTTTTTTTTTTCCTTCTTATTGTTGTTTTATTGCTGCTTTGGATTTATTGCTTTAAAGCAGAGTATATTTTTGAAAGTGTAAATAAAAATAAGCTCCAGCTGTAAGAAATAGGATCTCATCTCAGCATTTAAGCCAAGACTGCAAAGATGCGTCAGAGCAGCTCTTTTATTCTTTTTAGATCATCTCTTTTAAAGTTACCTTCCGGCACTTAATGCATTAAAAATACATTGCACACACACACACACACACACAAATCTGGTGTGTTACGCTATGGTTGGTCTTTGCTTATTTCATACTATTTCTGCTGCAGTTTGTGTTGTGTTGCTTCAAAGTGTCATCAGCTGTCACGAAAGGATTTTTAGATAAATGCATTAATACAATGGGTGTGTGTGTGTGTGTGTGTGTGTGTGTGTGTGTGTGTGTGTGTGTGTGTGAGCCCTCTGAGCATAGTAGAGAGTAGTAGAGTGACATGGGTAGGTTTGGCGTGCACACAGACACACTGGCTGGCATTCACTCAGGGGGGAAACTACAGGTGCTCCACTGACTGGAGCCTTTTTTCTAGAAATCCCGTGCCTTGTTTGAACTTGAGAAAAGAGCAAGAAATGCAAATGGACAGAGAAGAGTGTTGATGGGGAGCTGCATCTTTTCTCTTGGGGAGAAAAGGAGCAGGGGCAGTTTTGTCCTGGAGCAGACAGGCCTGTGAACAAAGGGTTAACAAGCCCCTTCTGTGCTCCCCCCCCTCCTGATGCCACTTGCAACTGTTGGCAAGTGGCAAACAGTTGCAAGTTTGTTTGTTGCAAGTCCTGATAGAAACCGTGACAAAAGAATTTCCTGGTGTGGGGAAGCAGGAGTCATAAAACTACACATAATAATGTGTAAGGCTGAGATTAGAAACCCACCCCCACATTTCACCACCACATTCACAGGTTTCAGCACCCATCTCACCATTGGTTCAGTTTTTAAATATTTTATTTTTACTGTGTTTGCAACCCCTTTCACACCTTTGTCAAGTAAGATGACAAATTTGCATGAATAGATTTGTAAACCTGTATTTATTCATATGCCATATAAGTAGAAGCGAATAAAAGGCAAACGCGTTTCCTTTAACCTTACAGAAGTGTTTACATTTTAGAAATAGTGGGAATGCCCCATATGCCCTCCACAGCCTGCTGCCCCCATCCTTGGAACTCAGGTGCATGTGACCAAAAACAGGGTCTCTTCTATGGTGGCACCCTGGTTTAGGAACATTTTCCCTGGGAAGGCTCCTTTGGGGCGAAGCCTGATGATGTCTTTTCAGCACCGGGTGAGGACTTCTTGGTTCAGTCTAGCGGCCTTTTAGACCTTGACTGAATTCTGCTGGTTTTAATCAGTTTATTTATTTATTTATTTATTTATTTATTTATTTAAAGAATGTTTACCCCCACCTTTCTCCCAATAAGGGCAATCAAGGCGGCTTACAATTAAAACATGTTAAAACACATAATAAAATACAATACAATTAAAACAATTAAAACAGGTATTTAAAACAATTAAAACAAACAAACCCAGTGGGTCACCTTATGATTGCATTTATTAAAAAGCCAGTCCACCATGTCAGCCATCGAACAACCTGAATAACCAACCTGAATAAAATCGTCTTGAGGCCCCCGCTGAAAGGTATCTAAGGGAATTCCATAATTGGGGCACCACTGCCGAGAAGGCCCTATTCTGCGCCGCCATTCCCCTCACCTCCGTCAGTGTCGGCACGGTTAACAGGGCCCCCCCCGATGACCTCAGAGTACGGGTCGGATTATAAGGAAGGAGGTGGTCCCTCAAGTACCCTAGTCCCGAGCCGTAAAGGGCTTTAAAAGTCAAAACTAGCACTTTGAATTGAGCCCGGAAACCAATAGGCAGCCTGTGTCTGAGTCGAACCGACAGGCCCCGGCAACCACCCGGCCGCTGCATTCTGCACCAGTTGCAGTTTCCGAACAGTCTTCAAAGGCAGCCCCACGTAGAGCGCATTGCAGTAATCTAATCTAGATGTCACTAGGGCATGGGTCACTATGGCCAGGTTTGCACGAACCAAGTATGGGCGCAGCTGGCACACCAGCCGAAGCTGGGCAAAAGCCCCCCTGGCCACAGCTGCCACCTGGGAATCCAGGAGCAGCTGCGCACCCAGGAGAACCCCCAAGCTGCGGACCTGCTCCTTCAGAGGGAGTACGACCCCATTCAGAGCAGGGTGACGGTCCAATACCTGAATCGTAGACTTCTGGACCAGAAGAACCTCTGTCTTATCAGGATTTAGTTTCAGCAGTTGCATTGGTTGTGGCTGTTATTGTGGTTGTTTTTCAATTGTGTAAAAGCTGTTGGGAGAGCCAACAGAAAAGCAGGTTATTAAATTCTCACTGAAGATAAATAAAGCGTAAAAGGAATATTTACCCCCAAACCAAATAATTGCAGAGGAGAAAGCAACATAGACCTCCCCGCCTCCCCCTTCCTTTCGAAAGAGTTATTCTGGGCCTCTAATCGAAGCTTGTTTTGCATGTCAGTTATGCTATTTCAGTGTGTCTTTTATTTTTATTGTCTTCCGGTGGCCATCGTGAGCTCTTGGCTCGTTCCTTTCCACTTCCTCTCACTTTCAGGCCCCGTCACTTTCCTCCTCCTCATGCAGCTGCCCCCTCTCTGAACATTCTTGGGTGTGTGTTTTT
The DNA here is from genome assembly GCA_026170595.1 of Plestiodon gilberti rubricaudatus. Taxonomy (NCBI): domain Eukaryota; kingdom Metazoa; phylum Chordata; class Lepidosauria; order Squamata; family Scincidae; genus Plestiodon; species Plestiodon gilberti. The sequence continues at coordinate 2,549,662 of JANXHW010000003.1, read as the reverse complement.
TGTGCCATTTTTTGTTTTTATTTGCCCCATCTTTTAATAAATCACAACTTTTACACTGGCTACTTATTTGCAATTTGAACTTGTGTTTTACTGTTTGTACTGCTGCTTTTTCCTTCTTTGCTACCAATTAACCATATATTTTTCTGTTATCTTTTAAAATGTATTCTTGTTTTTATCAGTATTTATGTTGTGCTCTCTTATGGCCCAATCCTATTGGGTGCTACTTCAGACGCAGCGCTCCGGTAAGGGCGGTACTGTAAGTTGCGCCCGGTCCTAGTCCCGTTTACCAAGCCGGCAGGAGGCGGCCCCGCTTCCTCGCCGTTGGAGCCATTCCCATGCGGAGAAAGCAATGGGCAGGGAGTCTCTTGACCTCTGCTTTCTCCGCATGGGAATGGTTCCGACGGCGAGGAGGCGGGGCTGCCTCCTGCCGGCTTGGTAAATGGGACTAGGACCGGGCGCAACTTACAGTACCGCCCCTACCGGAGCGATGCCTGTGTGCTACTTGCCCATTCCAGTGGTGCTATATGCCAATAGGATTGGGGCCTGAGTCTGGGAAATGTCCACGCCTTTCCATCTGGTCTGCGCCCGTGGCTGCCATCTCTTTCATCAGAATGGCCAACATTGTGTGCTGACATATTGTCACTCATAGGGACATCCTCGGAGACAATTGTTGGCCACAGGGAGAATTACATCAGGAAGCCCCTCAAACATCTGATCCCCCACAAATCACTGAACCCCCCATTTTCAATGTCTGCAACTGGGGCAGGAAAAATGAGGGAGCCCTTCAGCTCAGCATGAAAACATCTTATGGATTCCATTTCTACGATGAGTGACCCTCTTCTCTGCCTTGCTGCTTTTGTGCACAAGAACACAAGGTGCAGCAGGTCAGGTGGCCTGCCCTGCGTCGCATCCTGGAAGCTCCCTGCTGCCCTTCAGAGTATCCACCGTCTCGTCCTGTCCCAGGATTCTTCCTCACCACAGCAGGCAGGGGAATTGCACAGCTTTTTCGGCCTGGTTCTGAGGTTTCCAGTTGACAAATCTTAGCCCAGTTCCTTTTTTGCTTTCTAGCCTTTTCCACCCCCTGCAAGTGCATAGACAACTGAAGCTGCCTTGGCTAAGGCTTTCAAGTCTATCAGCTGATGAATGACACATACATTTCCTGGGTCCCAGAGGGCTTTCCCTTGTAGGGAAGCATAGCGACACGTGTGGCTAGTGTTTTTCCTGGCTAATATTTCAGTAGATCAAAAGGGGGGGGGGTGGCAAACTCCAGGGGGTGTAAATATCAGATGATTGATTGCATGAAACTTAGGAGGGTCATTATCATACCTAGAAGGAGACTTTGGTGTTTGAGACGTTTTTCTGTGCCCCTGAAGAAGGTTCACCATTTCGTAATGCACTCGGCTTGAATTTGAACGTGAGCACGCAGGTGCCTGATAGGAATCACCTGTAATTTACACCTTTGGGAGTTTGTCTTCCTCCCTTTTTTTCCAAAGGGTTTGGGAAGAACATTTTGTCCCCCCCCCCCCCCAATAACCTCTCTTTTGCCTTGAAATGTTTGGAGTGGAAATTCAGCACAGTCCTAGATCATGTACAGTATATGAAGGACTTTGAATACCTCAAGGTGCTCCATACGGTAAGAGCAGGTCTGCTGGATCAAACCAGAGGTCCTTCTAGTCCAGCATCCTGTTTCCTACAGTGGCCCCACCCAGCAGGATAGGAAGGCAATTCCCTCCCCCCCCCCCCACTGTTTCTCTCTCTACTACTCTGCCTCTGAAACATGAAGGCTCCACTTAGTCGTCATGACTGTTAGCCTGTGATAGACTCTCCTCCTCCAGTCCTGTTCGTCCTCCAGGTATGTGTCCTGTCCCCTTTTGGGGCCATCTAAAATCACCGTCACCACATCTGGGACAGGGAATTCCAAAAATTAGTTATGTGTTGTAAGAACTCATGAATGCTGCTGCCCCGAGCAACTTGGAGGAAGAACAGAATCAAAGAAAGAAAGAAAGAAAGAAAGAAAGAAAGAAAGAAAGAAAGAAAGAAAGAAAGAAAGAAAGAAAGAAAGAAAGAAAGAAAGAAAGACCCCAGAACACATTGAAATGCATGTGGTCTGTCATGGAGCCAAGAGAATAATCTGCATATCTCAAACTTCAGCACCTCCACACAAACACTGGTTTGGGGCCCCACTGTCTGAGTTGCATCATTATAAAATGTTGATCTGTCAAATTGACCTGTTTGTGCTCAGGTTTTCCAACAGACTTTGGGTTTTCAAGAACCCAACCTCTCATGCTACAAGCTGCACTGACTTCCCTAATGCAAACCATTAGCCCAGGCTCAAAAAGGTAGAACTCATCTGCTGTTTGTCATCATCATCACTGCCCTTCCAGCCCACACTGTGCAATATCATGCCGTGTGGAGGGACATGCCGCGAGGAACTGATGAGAACCAGGAGCACTTTGGCCTGAGTTCAAGGCAGTGGTGGTGGGGGGAGTAGAAAGGGTGTATAGTCTCCAGAATGTCTTTGTAAGCTCAAGCCTTAACTGCTGTCATGTGCTGTTATTAGGCACTGCCTTTGAAGAGGAGTCGGGCTGCAGCTGGTCTGAAGAGGGATGGCCGGCATCCAGGCAAGTGAGGCTGCTGTGAGCACAGTGCTGCAGGGCCTGCAGTCACTTTGATGGCTTTCCAGGCACAACTGAAGTCACAGGTTTTTCAGCGTGGCTGAAAAAAAATCTGTCTCCTTGCAACTCCAAATACTGTACATCCTATACATGGGCTGAGAACTTTTTAGCTACCGTTCAAAGAATCCAGGAATTGGAGATCACTCACCCATCCGCCCCCCATGGTTTCATCTGCAAAATGCAAACCACAAGCAGAGAGCAGGTGCAATCGCTTGTTTGAATACATGACCCTGTCTGGCACAGTGTCAAACTTCCTTCTTCACACAAGGCATAAGGAACAAATGGAATTCACTGCCCAAGATGTGGTGATGGCCACTGGCTTAGGCTCCTGAGGAGGGGGGGGGGCTGTCGGTGGCTCAGTAGAAACTCCATGTCCTTGAATGCCCAGTAGGAGGCGGCAGTGAGAGGGGGCTGCAGCAGGTGGGCCCTTGGTCTAGCCCAGGAGGGCGTTCCTTCCTTATGTGATGCTTTTAATCTATTGCCCAGTATGGTTTCCTCTGACAGGGAACCAACCTTCAGGGTCTCAAGCAAGCTGTGTGGGAGACTTTTAACTGCTAATGCTGGTGACCAAAGGGGACCTTTCATATTCTAAAGCACATGCTGTACCTTTGAGCTATGATCTTTCTAGTGAGAGAGATGAGCCCTGGACCATAATGCATCCTGAACAGGAGTAAAACTCACCCATGGCGTAACAGTCACTGCTGCAAACATTTGTCAAGTAGCCGGGGAGATCACTGCCAGGGGAGGTTTGCGATACATCTGCCTCCATCCTGGGCATTGAGGAAGGACCACAAGTGAGCTTCACGGGAGTCAGAGTGAGACAGAAACAGTTCCACAGGGCCCATTCCAAAGACCACAGCACCAGCTGCAATTCAGGGGATGGAGCAATTCTGTCAGGGGTCCGCCGCTCTTGATTGGCCAGAATGGAGGGTGTGTTGAGGGGAGTAGCTCAGCTACTGTTGCTGGATTGCTAAGGGCTACTTTGGACTCTGGTGTTGGGAAAGATTGAAGGCAAAAGGAGAAGGGGAAGGCAAAGGATGAGATGGTTAGACAGCATCACCGATGCAACGAACATGAAAATGAGCAAACTCAGGAAGATAATGGAGGACAGGAAGGCCTGGCGGGATATGGTTCATAGGATCACGAAGGGTCGGACACGACTTAACGACTGAACAACAACACTTTGGATGGAGAGTCTTGATAGTGGGTCATTGGATGAGGCAAGACTTCCCCTTGCAGAAGCCATGCTGATTCTCCCTCAGCAAAGCATGTTCTTCTATACATTTTGAGATTTTGTCTTTGATGAGGCTTTCCACCATCTTACCTGGAACAGTTAGGCTGACCGGCCTGTAGTTTCCCGAGTTCCCTCTCCTTCCTTTTTTAAAAAAGTGGCATGATATTAGCTATCCTCCAATACTCTGGCACAGTGGCCGTTTTAAGGGACAAGTTGCACCACACAGGCTCTTGAGCGCACCTGCACCGCATGATCAGAGGCTGCATATAACCACCTCTCCCAGTGTGCTCAGGTTCTGTGCGATCAGTTTCAATGTAGTTGCTTTGTAGTTCCCATTTGCCTGAAGCCATTCTGAGTTGCCTTGGGATGGGGGGGGGGGGTTGACTATCAATGTGCCCCCTTTTTAAGTGGGGGAAGAGGCTGAGAGATTCCATGCAGCGCACCAACTGCCATGTGCTACTGCCTGATCACAGCCCTGTGCGCCTCTGCTAATTGTGATATCAGAAGACCCCTTTGCCTTCAGCACTTTATTCCATACTTACTTCCTCCAATGAGCTCAGTAAATGGTTCCCCTTCCCCTGACTATCATTTTCATAACAACCCTATGAGGAGGGGGGTCAGGCTGAGAGACGGTAACAGGCAAAAGGTCACTGAATGGGGATTATTTGAACCTGATTCGTGGCTCAAACGTGGCTCCAACACTGACCCTTTAGTGTAGGTGTTCAGCAAGAGACCTGCTTCCACAAGTGCATGTGGAACCCCCTGCAATAGCTGTGTACCTTTAGTAAACCCGAAGCAGGATAGCGTGACGGTGACAGAACCAATTTAGCAGAAGACACACAAATGCATCTGATTTGCATAATTTATGCAGGCGCAGAATTCAGTTGTTCTTTTTGCAGAGTCTTACCTTTCTTTATGGCCCAGTGGATAATACACAGCCATGATTATTCACGGTGAGTCAACAACTGCTGTTGGGTTTGCCACCTGATGCTACCCAAAGGAACCGGGGGGGGGGGGGGCTCCCTCTCCATTGAGACAGGCACTCTGGTGGGGGGAGGTGGTGTGCAGTGCTGGGCTGGGGTGACCCAATCTAGTTTGCCCCCCCCCCCCAGAAACACAGCAGGAGGTGCTTGTCTTCTGTGGCAAAAGAGCAGCGTAGCAGATGGTTCCTCCTCTTCCCAGATTGCAACAGCCCCAACAAATCTCCAGGTCTGGCTGAAGAGAGAACTGAGCAGAAATAGCCCGGTTGTGTGATTCAGCATCAGTGACTCAGCTGGGGAGGGGAGGAGGGGGAAGGAGCCGTAGCAAGGCTCCGTTGAATCCATTGATTGCTCATCTTCAATGGGTGCCCGTGGGCGCAAGTATCGCCAGTTTCCCAATCCTCTCTTCTCTCACTTTAGTGGAAGCCCTCGGAGCAAGGTGCCTCTTCAGAGGCTGCAGCAGCAAATACCGGGAGAAACGGTCTGGTAGCAAATCTAAGATGTGTTCTTTGAAAAGAGGTCCAGGGAGGACATGGAGGAAGAAGCCAAGCAGCATTCAGAGCCCTGCTGGCTGGGCAGCTGCTGCTGAGCAGGGAGGAAGCGTTTGAAGGGGGGAGCAAGCAAGGCTCTGAGTTCCAGAGGCAGGGGAGCAACAGCTGGGGATGGGGTGGTCTTGCTGCTGGCCGAGCGAGCGAGGAGGTCTCCAAACAGGAGTGCAAGCACAGCCAAAGGGCTCCTGAACTCCCTCCGCCCGGCAAGCACAGCTGGTGCAGTCCAGCCACTCACTTCCAAGCACAGGCAAAGGGCTCTTTTGCGCGCGCGCGCGCGCGCACGCACACACACCGCCAGTCACTGTGTGGACAGACAATGTTCTTCCCCAATCCAAGTCATCGTCAGACTCCCACAAACAAACTCTGCTGCTGCTGCTACTGTTCATCTTGGGAGGCAGTTTGCCTCTCTTTGTCCTGAGACACTGGGAAGTGAGCAAGTGGTTTACTCAGGAGCCAGGGCTGTGTTGGGGGCCAGGCAGACCTCCAGTTGATGGGCAGACATCCCCCCTCCCGGTAGGCCACTGCTAACAGCTCCAGTGGCCAGTTTTGTCTAAGGAGCAGCTAGCTGCTTGGCAGTCCCACTCACTCCTCCTGCTCTGAGGCCCAAGCAGAGAAGGGAAAACCGGGCAGCACTTGCTGCTTGTTCGAAGGCAGCTCTAGTGCCAAGGAGCAGAGGGTGGCTGGCGGATCGCTGGCACAGTCACCCTCCTCCCAGGCAGGTGCCCTTTGGACACCCCCCTTTCAATCCTGCAGTTAGGTGATGAAGGGGGGAGGGGGAGGAGGTGGCAGAGGATGGAGACCTGGAACCAGAGGACCCTTCCGGCCAGACGGCTCTCTGGCGGGCTGCATCCAGCCTCACTTGGGTCAAAGGCTCGTCATCGTGGCTCCTGCTGATCTGGACCTGGAAGGGCCTGTGCAGGGGGGCTGAGCAGTCCATGTCCCACCGTTTGCTTGTTGACAAATATCTGTCCCACCACCTCCCTCTCCCCTTGTGATTTGAACAAGGCACCTGAGGCAGCACCCCATCCAAAATGTCATCATACAATAAAACGCAAAATATCGACACGTCATAAGAGCAGCATTAGAAGAAGCCACCAGAAGCCAAACCAAAGACAAAGATCAATGCAAAAGCAGAATCATGAAAATGAACAAAGCACAGACTGAACGAAGCACAGACCTCCCCCCCCCGCACCGCCAGATAAAGGCAAAGTTCTCACTTCCAAGGGGAGAGAGTTCCATAGCTGTGGTGCCACCTCAAAGAAGGCCCAGGCTCTGGTCACCATCAGCCTAACTTTGGCCGGCAGTAGCATCTGAAAAGAGCCCCCCCCCAGCTGACCTCAGGATGTGGGTCATCTTCTATGGGCGAAGAAGGCGGTCTCTCCAATACCCTGGTTGTGCTCCATGCAGGCACCTCAAAGGGCCTTCCTTGGGCTGGGGGGGGAGGAAACTACTGCCTCCCTCACTGTCTGTAGTCTGTGAAGCTAGACTCCCTCCCTGCCGTTTTGCTGACGGTTCAGGGATAACCTACAAAAGTGGGTGACGGGGCAGCAGGGAGAAGAGAGCAGAGCCTGCCTGGCTTGCTTGTGCCACGTTGCAGTGTCAGGCTGCAGCCCGGTGCTGGAGGACAGCAAGCGTTTCCCCGCTGTCAGAGCAACCTGAGAATGCTCATTGCTCTCTACCCTCACCAAAGCTAGACCAACATCCCTGCATTGAGACAAAATGGTGCACAGGAGCAGAGAGGCTGTGCCAAGAGCCACAAAGGAAACAATGGGGGGGGCCCTTCGGAGAGACATTTTGCATTCTATAATCCCCTTCCGATGTTACACCAATGGATTGTGAGTGCTACTTCTGCCCACCCCTACAGGAGAATGGACATGGCCCTGTAGACACCTCAAGGACTTTGTCTCATCCACTAGCGGCTGGTGCCTGAGACGTTATTCTTGTTCTTCTGGGCTGATTCTAACGGGATATTTCCAGCCCATAATGACTCTATGGAATTCACCATCAAATGACATTGTGATGCTCACTAGCTTAGGTTGTTGTAAAAGGAGGTTGGACAGGTTCATGGAGGCCAGGTCTATCCATGGCTGCTGGCCACAAAGGCTGCCTGAGAGGGCGGGTGCTCTGAGTTCCAGAGGCAGGGGAGCAACATCTGGGGATGGGGTGGTGTGCCTTCAGCCCCTGCTGGGGATCAGCATCCCTGCACCTGGTTGGCCACTGTGGGAAACAGGATGCTGGACTAGATGGGTCTTGGACCAAATCCATCAGCTTCTTCTTCTACTCTTACGATATATTGATCTGCCATATTTAAATTGCAATTTACCCCAGTGAGCAGGGATCGGCTCAAGTATTCTTCCAAATACCAAAATATATTGTGTGCTCAACCTCTGGACAGGCTGCCCTACACCAATCTACCCCCCAACAAATGCCTCTGCACTGAACAGGGGGTTGGACTAGATGGCCTCCAAGATCCCTTCCAACTCCATAATTGTTGTGAAGAGGGTGCCGTCCCTATAGTCTGTTGGGCTTAGATGAATCTGAAATCCATTGTGAAAGGGGGCAGTCAACGTCTGCACCTTTGCACACCCATTCCAATCACCAGGGGGTAAAAGGCCCCCTCCACTGGCCCTCCCTTGAGCTCTGTATGGGGACCCTTCTCTTCTGCATACATAGAGAATCGTGGTCACTGGCCCTCCCCCAGCTGCCACATATTGATCCATCTCCTCAATGGGAGGCTAAGTAGAACAATGGCCTGAAACATGGTTTGACAACCACTGGTCTAGAGAATATTTGTGCTGTTGTGTCATCAGAAACCCACCCTTGACCCAGTCAAGAGGAGTCAAACGCTTGCGTAACAAGCTTTTTCTTGCCTACAAGGCACTTTCTCTCCCCTGGAGGCAAATGTTTTGTCCTTGATGCTCTCTGAAGGAAGCGATGACCATTTCTCACCGCTTTGCTGTCCTCTTTCATGGGAAGGTTTTGCAATGCTTGCTCTAGGAACACTGAGTCTGGGTCAAGGAGGGCGCTGGTGAAGATCCAGGTCTCAGGATCAGGCCAGAAGACTCTTCAAAGAGAAGTTCATTGCAAGCCTGGGCTTCTGGGCAGAGGCAGAGGCAAAGCTGGCACAACCGTAATTGCTCTCCGCTAAGATGAAGGTGCTGCAGCTGCTGAATCATCGCACACATTCAACTGCATTTGTAAAATATAATTTGCCTGAATACAGCAGGGGGAACTCCCTCACTATTCCAGATGTTTTGCTCACCCCAACAGTTGCATGCTGGGACAGGAAGAGGGGTGTGTCAGCACCCAGCCAAGAACGAATGCCTCTCCCATGAGCCCGTTGGTCTGGAAAAGCCACCGCCAGGGCTGCTGTTCTTCTCCACCGCTCCGAAGAGCTTGAGTGGAACCTGGATTCCTCTTCCTCCCACCTCCAAATCCAAGTCAAGCGTCAATCCCTTTACCGACCGTCCCACTTTGAACCTAAGACTGCGCTCCCTCTGCCTCCCTTACAAACCTGAGTTTGAATGTGTGGGGAGGGTTTTGCTTGCACCCAGCGCCCCCCCCCCTCACCATCTTGGTGTGTTCGAAGTCTACAAGATGTGCATGTGCTGCTTCTGCCCCTGTGATTGGGGACCCTGCCAAAAGCAGCATACATGCGTGTAGACCTGTTCACAAGTTAGACTGACAGCCCAATCCTGCCTAACTCCCTGTGTGGCGATGCAGCCGTGCCAACAGGGCGCACACTGTGTCCCTCCAGAGAGTGCCGGGGCCCAAAGGTCTCCTCCAGGGAAGGGGACATTTGTTCCCTTGCCCAGGGATAAGCCCTCACCACATGAATGGCTCTACTCAGACCTGCACCAGCTATATAGCTGCTGGCACAAGTCTGAGTGGACCCAGGAAGGCAGGTCAAGGCCAGGAAGGGGGGTAGGATATTGGCGGAGGCACTGCCGCTGATATGGCCCGCATCCTGGCCTCAATCCACCATCCTTCCAGCCCCGATCTCCACTCTGTTCCTCCTTCTCCATGCCTCCCTCCCACCCCACCCCCACGCTGACTTACTGGTGGCAGGGGATGTGGGTGGGCCGCTGGTGAGTGACTTGGTCGCTTGCGTCTGTGGTCAGGCCACGCAGAACGGTGTGTTCTGCTTTGCGACAGCCATAAAGGACCTTATGCTTCCGGAATGCTAGTTTTGTCAGGGTAAGGCCCTACTAGGATTGGGCCATAAATGTGTGTACTCGCGCGCACATTAACTCTACGCACATATAAGATCTGTATAATCTTCTGTTTCAAGTGTTGCCTCCTTCTGGTCATTTTCGCCTTTGTTTGGATTTCTAAACAAGGCTCCTGGTAATTACAGAGCTCAGCTCCAAACGAAGCACTTTGCAAGGCTTTACAAAACCTTAGTTGAAAGCTGTCAACGCTTCGCAGGCAGGGTCGCTAGGTCTTTCGTAACTGTTGGACAGACAAATCCTAGGAATGCTGGAGCCTAAGGAGCTCCAGCATCATGGAAATTGACTAGGTTTGAGCTTTGAGCTTTCTTGAATGAAAGGGTGGGGTATATGTAAAATAAATGAGATCAAATCAATTTCAGACCTGATCCTGGGATAGAGATGCAGTAATGGGGAAAGCTTCAGATTTTCTTTCTTTTTTTATATATATATATATTTATATTTTATTGATATATTAAAACATAAAAAAACAATACATATTTCATAAAGTTATAGCAAGCGCGAAGCAATACATCCTACTAGCATACTATTCACTATTTTCTACATATAATTTCCAACTAAGCCAAAACAACCCCCACATTCTATTCATTAAATCCGCATATCATCACATCATTCCTCTCTCTCTCTCTTAAAAAGTCAATAAATGGTTTCCAATTATTCACGAAAAAGTTAACTGACTTTTCCTTAATTAAAATTGTAAGTTTATCCATTTCAGCATAGTCCAAAACTTTCAGCCACCAATCTTCCAGCGAAGGTATCTCCGAATTCTTCCAATATTGTGCATATAAAATTCTTGCCGCAGCTGTCATATATAAAAACAAAGTTTGAAATTTTTCGCCTACATGATCTTCCCACATACCCAACAAAAATGTTTCCGGTTTCATTTGGTTTCCAGATTTTCTTTCTGTTGTACGGCTGGTAAAAGAACATGATTCCTATCTGGTAAAACAAACAAACAAACAAAAAACGCTCTTCTTGATATTTCCACGGGAGCCTCTACATCTCCTCCACAGACTTGCCAGAGCCTGGAGAGTTGTAGGAATACCAGCAATAGTGGTCTTACACTCCAAGGGGCAGACACCCACCCGTCCTCTATTCTACGGCCAATTATTAGCCATCATGAACACAAAACTGGTCCCCATGTCTCTCTATTACCAAAGCTGGAGATTGCATCGAGCAGCAGTATCCCACTTTTAAAGCTGCCTCCAGTTCTGCCACAGTTTCCCCTCCTTCCTGTGCCCCCTGACCTTGCTCATCTGTTTTGCTGAGAAGCGCATTGATGAGCAGGAGAAAGGAATGCGCTCGCACGCACTGCAGCTGGGAACCTGGTTTGGCCTGGCTAGGAACACGCATGGCTTTCATGTGACGCACTGCAGTTGGTTAGGAGGCAAACAGATGGCGACGGGGGGAGCAGGGAACCCCCCCCCCCTCAGTTGCTCTAGTGGGGGCTGGGTTGCTGGACACCTGTGCCGGGGCTCACTGGCTGCTCAGTAGGCATTTGCCTCGGAGGTGCAGCTGCCTCACCAGCAGTCAGTGGTCTGCAATGCCTTGCAGCTAAGCATTTTTTTGTCTTCATGGATGTTGATGAAGGAAGCTGCATTGCCTGCCAAGAGTAAGAGGAGGCTGGGATCAGCCAGAGGCAGTGGTACGTACGGCAACTCCTTCTGGAGCAGGCCTCCTGTACACCTGTCCGTGTGACAGACCAGCCTGTTTGCAACATGGTCTATGTAAGCCACCTCTCCCTAGCTGGCATAACCCAAGTCCTGGCTATCACCAGTTCAGTGCCCAAAGACCTGTCCCAATACTGGGTTGCGGGGGGGGGGGGAGGACTCGGTTCATTATTGGCTGGCAATCTGGTGGTGGTGGTGGAGCCAACCAAGGGGCAACACCAAGCAGAGCGGCAGTGTGGAATAACCTGGTGTCAGTCAGCCTAACCTACCTCACAGGACCGTTGTGAGGATAAAAGGAGGAAGAGGTGTCATCGTGTACGCTGCTCTGATCTCCTTGGAGGAAGGGCAATATATAACCATGAGAACCAAAGACATGCCATTCTGTGAGTTGGGCGCAATCTTGTGACACAGGCCCCCCTCTCCCCCTCTGAAAGACCTTTTCTGTTTTGAAAAAATGCAGGGCTCATAATTCGGTGTCCTTTGTCATCTTCAGGTCCCCTTGTTCAATCTTCTGGCTGCCTAGTTTGCATTTATCGACGGTATGTGTCTTCATTTTGCACAAGTGACAACTTGCAGTCCTGGGATCTTGTGTTGGTTCTTCTGTGCACTCTGGAGGCCAGTGAGAGGCCTTGTTCCACCTTGATGCCCACATTTCCGGGGCCGGTTCGTCCTGCCTCCCAGGGTCCTCTGGATAGATCTCCATGTGCTTCATCCATTGTCATTCATTGCATTTCTGTCTCACATTTCTTCCAATATGCCACTCAGGTGGCATAAACAGGGTTCCCGTTTGCCTTCATCAGACCATGCCTGGGAGGTGGGGGTGATGGCACTTGGCCCTCCCTCCGGCTGCCACACCCTGCTGCTGCGTTTCTTCCTGTCTTGCATGGTAATAAATACCTTCAGGCACTAAGGAACTCTGGGACTTGAAGTTCTTGAGAGAGCATCTCAGATAACTAAGATAACACATGTCTATGGCTCTCAAACTACAAGCCCAAGAGTTTCCTGGACAGATGTCAGCATGTTACATGTTCTAACAGCGCTTCTGATTAAATTCAGCAAATCTCACAAGCTCCAGGCACCCTATATAGATACAGGGAAACATTCTTGATCTGGGCCTACAATTTGGCCTCGGTTAATTTCCATGTGTTCATGTATGTGTAGGCTTACCAGAGTCCCGTTTTTGACCAGGAAAGTCCCGGTATTGCCGCTTCGTCCCCCCGTCCCCCCCGAACTGTGCCTTTGTCCCGGCCCGGCCCGCCGGCTGCATTGCGGCGGGCCAGAGCTCTTCCGAGACTGTGCTGCAGCTGCAGCGCGTCTCTGTCTCTTGATCTCTGTAGTCTCGCGCGCCTGCGCGAGACTGGAATCGCTCGGAAGATGTCTGAGTGAACTCAGACAAATTCGGAGACATTCCAGCCTTGCGTGCATGCGTGCGAGGCTAGAATGCCTCCGAATTTGTCCGAGTGAACTCGGACATCTTCCGAGCGATTCCAGCCTTGCGCGCAAGCGCGCGAAGCTGGAATGTCTCCGAATTTGTCCGAGTTCACTCGGACATCTTCCGAGCGATTCCAGTCTCGCGCAGGCGCGCGAGACTACAGAGATCAAGAGAGACAGAGACGCACTGCAGCTGCAGCACAGTCTCGGAAGAGCTCCGGCCCGCCGCAATGCAGCCGGCGGGCCAGGGCCGGGGCAGTAAAAGAGACAGTTCGGGGGACGGACGGACAGGGGGACGACGAAGTGGCAGCATAAAATAAAATAAAATATAAACTAAACTAAACATAAAACATAAATTAAATAAACATAAAATAAACTAAAATACACAAACAGCACATAAAATAAAATACACAAATAAACTAAAATACACAAATAAAATAAAAGTCTCAGAAAATACAGTATTTTACCTTTTTCCCCGTGCCTCTGAGCACGTGCAGAGTGCCACTGCTGTTTTCGTCCCAGCCAGCTGGCTGCGTTGTGACGGCCAGCACTGGCCATTACAATGCACCTGGCTGGCTGGGACAAAAACAGCGGCGGCAATCTGCACATGCTCAGAGGCACGGGGAAAAAGGTAAAATACTGTATTTATTTTACAGTGGACACGCCCACTTCTGGTGGACACGCCCACTTCCGGCGGAAGTGACATCACAGTTTTTGACCCGCCTTCTTATGATGTCACTCCCGTCCCCCTTGGAGGTGCCAGAAATCTGGTAAGCCTATGTATGTGCAGCCGAGGCTACTCCCACCCCCACCCTCAAAACCCCAGACCAGGCAAAATACCTTATTTCTCCCTCCCATTTTGGAGCTTGCCAGGGGTCATGGATAGGAAGCCCTCCGGCCTCATAGGGGCTTCCTCCTTGGTGCCTAAACATCTGGGGCAGGATAAGCAGCATGCCTCCTGACACTGCTCCTCTGGTTTTGCATCCAGCAGATTGTCAGTCCCGAGCTTTCCCCCCACCCGGACTTGTCCTTGTCCTGTCCTGACCACCTGTTGTTATCCATTGCACAGCAACAAGCACTCCACCAGGATGAAATAAAACATCTTAGACAAGATGGGAGGAATAATAATAATATGCTGCATTCATTGGACACTTTCCAGTCTTCCTGATCTCAGAATCTGTGGCACTGGGCCCCTTCCCATGGCGAGCAGAAGTCAAATCAATTATGCAAATACAGGGAAATTGTTTGTGTGCATAATTTGAATAATTATAGACATAGGAATTCTGTGCAAGCTATTCTTGGCACAGAATCTGGGTTACTTTGGTGCAAATTTGGGGGATTTTAAAGCACAACGTACAAACAATATTGCAATAATGATAATGTGTTTATTTATGTTATCTAGAAGATTTCTAGACCGCCTTTCCCCAGGCTACAAGCCTGGTGCTCTATATAGAATGCTTCTTCTGTTTTCAGAACACTTCACATCCATCCTCTCAGGAATCTTTGTAATGTAGACTGGTACATTGAGAATGCAATCCACCATAAAGATCCACAGGTGACCCTAGGGCCGCCCGCTGGATCCTTTCCCCATTCTGGGCCGATCATGATCAGCCCAGAGGTCTCCTCGGGGGAAGGGGACTTTCGGGGAGGTCCCAATGGGCCTCCTCGAACTTCCACCAGCTCTTGAGCTGGCATAAATCCAAGGAGGGAACGGGACAGGGATGCAGCGGCCGCCATCCCCACCCCCTCCCGGGGCTGCTCAGCCAACCACCACACTCCCAAGTCACCCAACCCGCCCCTGCTCCCACCAGCGGGAGCCTTACTTTCCTCCGGCGGCAGCTGGGTTTATCCGGCAGCAGAGTAAGGGCTGCCGGCCTCTGTGCCTGTGTCCCTTACTCTAAAGTAGTCGCAAAGTGCTTTACAGCACATTTGCAACACTTTTGAACAGCGGAGTGCGCGCTCCACCATTCAAAAGTTACGGTGAATTGTGCTCCCCTTCCCATAGTGCTTTGACTTGGAGAGCAGCTGCCAATCAGAAGAGGCCAGAATGTGACCATGTGGACAGAGATGGGTCCAAGGGACCCATGGAAAGAGTTAAGGGTATTACCTCAGGCGCAGAGGATGGGTGAGATGTGTGTAAAATTAGTAATAACCAAAGGAGACAAACCACATGGTACAAGGGAGGTCAACAGTCCGCAGTGGCGTAGCTGGGGGGCAAGGGGCCACCGCCCTGGGCACCAAGCCAGAGGGGGGTGCCACGCTGTCCACGGGAGACGCACAGTGCTTGCCGGTACAAACAGTTGGAACGGCAAGCGGTGCAACGTTTGGCCCTCCTGCCCACCCTCCGTTTGGCTCCAAATTGGAGCCATTCCGTAAGAGGGGAGGATGGAGCGATGGTGTGGGGGTGGGAGGTCCCAGTACCGGCCAGCCCAGCTACACTACTAGCAGTCCACCAGATTCTGTGAGACAAACTTCTTGCCTGACCCTAAAGATGGTGATGAGCCATAAGAACCCAGAAAGAAAATAATGCTCTGATCACAAATGCATACAATGTTTATGTACAGGAAGATGGTGTGACAGGCTGACGTTCACTCTGGGAAAGCCATTTCAGCCTGCAGGATTGACGATCCGATTCAACGGAAGTACTTAATTTTGATGGAACTCAATGGAACCAAAGCTGCTTTAGAAATAAAGAGCTTCACCCCCCCAAAGCTGTGGTGTTTCTTATAAGTCAGTTTTGCCAGTTGCAGGGTGTCTCTCACCACCAAGCTGTGGAGGGGGAAATTCTCTCTCTCTCTCTCTCTCTCTCTCTCTCTCTCTCTCTCTCTCTCTCTCTCTCTCTCTCTCTCCACTGACATTTCCTGAGTGGTACTGATGTCACACTTTTATTTCCTCTGTGACAGGCAGGTCTGCCTTGCTCTGCACATTTCTAGAGTATCATCAAGTGTTTCCTTGTCAGAGTCACACCCTCATGATTTCGTTCTCCAAGAGTCATTGTTAGCTGTTTTGTAATACTGCACTCATATCAACACAGGACAGAGAGTCTCTCCCAGAGCAAGGAGGCTTCTCAACCCTGGTGTTGCAGAGATCACTTCGAGAGCGGCCATCTGATAACACACCGACTGGCTGAAAGAAAATTCAAAGTGAATCTGGAAGTTCCTGTTCTGTCAAATAGTTGAGGGATGTCTCAAAACGCCAGTGAAACTGAAGGGGGGTGGGGGTGGGATCCACACACCCCTCCAGTCATTCCCCTTTCTTCTGTGTCTCAAATTATAAATGCAAGACAGCCACAGTGACACATAATTAGACCTTTTGGCCGGGGGTAGCCAAGGTAATATCTTCGATCAGACACGGAACGCATTCAAGCTGCCTCCCACTGAGTCAGATCTGGGCCGTCTAGCCCAGTACTCTCTGCTCTGACTGGCAGCAGCTCTCCAGAGGGTTTTCAGAGGGTCCTTTTCCATTGCAAAGAGCAGGGACAGAACCTTTGACATGCCAATGCTGTGCTCTGCTGCCACTGGGCAATGCCCCCTCCCACATGGGTAGCCACTTGAGCCACGAGGCCCTACTGCTGGCCGTCCACTTGGCCTTGGCCAGGGCAGCACCTGCAGAAGTGCCCCTCCCAAGACCTTAGGGGAGGGGCCGGCTAATAATAATATATATAATATACAGTATTTATATACCGCCTTTCTCGGTCATTGGATGTCTCCTCCGACTTTAATCCAAGGCGGTGTACATGGGCAGGCTGTCCTAACCCCCCTTGGTTTTTTTTACAATATATATAAATGTCCAGTCTTTCATGAACGACTACTTTCCAGGTGGTATCCTTTTTACAGTCTGACAATTCTGCTGGCTGGCGCCTCCCACACTCGACCGACGCAGCCGGAAGCTCTTATCTCTCCTCCTGGAGGCTTTCACAGCTTTTTGCCGGCGGCGTGTCTCGAACTTATCAAGTTCACCGGTCTCTGGAGTCAGCAGCTCTCCCAACTGAGCCAGACTCTTCTGCCCCAACTGAGCCAGACTCTTCTTCTAATATGGAAGAAGGTGGCAGTCCTGTAGAGTGACACTTCAGTCCGAGGTCATCAATGTCTGTACAGGTCAGAAGCAGCGTCTTGAATTGTAGCTGGAAATGAATTGTCGGAGTCGTGGCTCAGTAGGGCCTGTGGTGGTGGCCCCCCACAACTTTGTAGCTCCCTCCATTTTGAACTAGGATCTGTGCCCTCCCTGTTAACCTTCCAGCAGGGGCTGAAGACGTTTCTGCTCCGCTTTTCCCTCCCACCTTTTTCGCGGCTTGAGTGGCTGTTCAGTTTCTCTGCGTTTTATTCAGCGATGGCTTGTTGTGCTCCACGACGCTTTTTATGGCTTCTACGGCTTTTCTGGCTCTGGCCATTTTTATTTGCTGAGGGTTTTGATCAAGTGTGTTTGTATCTTTGTGACAATTGTATGTTCATGTATGGTTCTGAGCCGTGTTGGGCATCCCATTTTGGGGAGGAAAAATGGGGTTGAAATGTTTTAAAATGAACAAATAAATATACTGAAATGCTGCCGCCGAAATATTGAGCATGAACAACATAAAGCCTGATTTGATCCAATATTCAAGATGTGCCAATATACAGTGATCTCAGCGCCCTGCACTCCTTGGCCAGAACATAGGAAGACAGGTGCAGGTTGACGCATAACAGAGCAACTGGGTCGAATCCCTGCTTCCCCAGGCTTCCTTATAGCTCCACTTCTCCACAAATAACAGGAACTGTTTTTTAAAATGAAACTGAACATTCCAGGGGGGCCTGGAATGTCCCTGGAGGCAGCCCCCCCCCCTCAGTTTCACGGTCACTTGGCTAGAATGGCATTAATCGATAATAATTATAATATAATATACAGTATTTATATACCGCCTTTCTGGTCATTAGATTTCTCCTCTGACTTTATTCAAGGCGGTGTACATGGGCAGGCTGTTCTAAACCCCAAGGGGTTTTGACAATATAATAACGTTCTAGTCTTTCATAGAACCCTTCATTCGAGATGTTGCTTTCACAGTCCAGCTCTCTCTCTCTCTGTGGCGTTCGCCTCAGCACGCTTCAGCTTCAGATAACACAGGCAACCTTGATTGTCACTCAAGCGTTGCAGCTGCAGCTCCACTCCCCCACAAAGACTCTGCAGCTTATCAGCTCGGCGTGCCAGCAGCTCTCCGACAGACTTCCGGCCATCTTGAACTGCTGTCCTGCAGATCTTCAGGCAGATTTATGAGACGAACACTCTACGTCCTGAGCCCGATGGTCTCTTGAGTGTCCTCTGCAGGGGCCATTATGTCCCCCAACAATCTTCTGCCTTTCTTCCAAGGTTACCGGAGCAGCTCACCACTGTCTGCCAAGCCCTCCCATATTCTGCTCCTCCGAGTGATTTCCCCATGTGGTTCTGTGGCAAGTACAAATCACAAATGCAGGGAAATTGCAGCTGAGTCACAGTTAAGCAAGAGGCAGTCATTTCCTGAGCGCCATGAAATATGCGCAGAGAGGCCGGGAAAGTCACAAGACCGGACAGCCACTTGTGCCGTCAGTGCTGTGGGTTGGTGGTGCAACAGGACTTTTCCCACACACTGTTGTTTTTGTCATTTGCGCACCACAAACACACCATCTGCATTGTTATATAACAGCCGCCCCACCGAGCAGGCCTTTCTACATGAGCCCAGAGGTATTGTGACAGCCACAGACTGCTCAAGGTTGCATTTTGGAGGCTGAAGCGATGCATGCCAGGGAGCTTGAGCAGAATGTAGTGTTTAACAAGGGGGATTTCCCTTCCCCATGGTCTTGGAGGAACGTTCCTGGCTGGCTCTGCAGTCTAGCCTCCCTTGTCAGCCTCTGCACATGCAAACAGAACCTGGAGGCAGACTCTTGGCAGCCCTGCAATTTCTGCAAGCGATAGAAAACAAGTTGAACTTGTGAATAGCCCCAGGCAGTAGGCAAACAGGTGTGACAGAGGGAGCGGGGATGGACACACACACACACACACACACACACACACACACACACACACACACACACACACACACACACACACACACACTGTTAGCTGTTCGTAGTGTCTGAAATGATTACTAGTTTCTAGGACCAAAGCTAGAAGGAGTTACAAATGTCAGGTGAGGTGGCTGAGGCTGGAGAAAGGTCCCATCTCTGCCCTCTACTGGATGTCACCTCACCACTGTCCACCACACTGCATCACAAGCTCAAGAGGGAGGCCTTTGGGTATGAGCTCTCACTGGAAGTTTGTTTGTCTAGTTAAAAAAGCCTGCAGGCGCGGGGGCACCATCAGGATCCAGAAGTGTGGTGGGGCAAAGTTCTACCCTTCCTCCACAGCTGCTTGGCCTTCTTTCGTGATGCACAAATACTACGCCCACACAGGACATTGAGCCAGCCAAAGTATCTCACATCCGTCATAACATGGAGTTTGGCCCTGTTTCCTCCCAGCAGTGACAGGTCCTGCCACACTGCAGCAGAAAGGAGTTGGGGGGGGGGGGTTGCTTGCTCCCTTCCCACACCAGTACTGCCTAGTGACCTGCTAGATTCCACGCTGGCTCCAGTGCTATCAAATTTCCCAGGCTGCTGCTCGAACCCCCCTTTGCTGGAGTCCAAACCGGAGAGCAAAGCCTGTGCTCCCTCGTCATGTAACTAGGAGCCCTCCGAGTTCCTACCGTGCAGAGAGGGCCCGGGGGCTGCCTCCTCCTCCTCCTAAGTCCGCCCACTGGTCTGTGCAGCTCAGGACTGTCTGTGCGGACTGGTTCTCGGGCACCGTCGCTATCCTGGCCTTACTAGCTGATAGGTGTTCACTAGAGTGCTGCCAGCGATTGAATCTGGGACCCTCTCCAAGCGCGCAGGTGCTCTGCCACCGAGCCAGAGCCCCTCTCTGGTAGCAGAGCCCCACACCAAGGCTAGAAGCCAGGGCTGCTAGAAGACAGGCCCCCACAACCTGCTCTAGGAGGCAGCAGTCGAGCCTCTGAGCCACTCACACAGCAGGTCCTGAAAAGGTGGCAGCGATACGCCTCCTGTCATCTCCCACACGCCATGTAGAATTTCAAAAACATTCTCCCTCCCCCCACCTTAGTGGCAGGGCAGGATTTGCCAGGGAGAAGGTGGCATGCAAAGAACCCATATCATGAGCTGGGTGCCCCTCTCAGCATACGGCACCAGCGGCAGGGCAGGGGCTTCCACCTCACTCGGATCACCCCTGAAGGAGCTGCCTTCTCTCAAGCCAGGCAGTGGGTCTGTCTAGTCGCCCAGATCCCCCGAAAGGGCCTTTCCCAGCTGGGCCAGAGGACACCCCTTGGAATTCAGGGGAGTGGCCTGGGATAGATCCGAGAGTCCTCTGCAAGCATGCTCTTCCCATTGTGCAGCAACACCGTGTCTTTATCCCTGTGGAAGGGTCTTGGATACCCCTCCCCATAATAGCAGCAGCTGTAGTCTTCATGAGGAGCTGGTGGGTTCTAACCACTGATCTAGAGATGAAACCGTCTTGTCTGTTCGTTCCTCACACGAGAGTTGCTGGAGCGACTTTGGGGTCTACGGACATGTCTCCTCCAAGGAGCCTCAACGCTACTGCGCTGCTCTGAAGGGATCACCGTGCCCAGGAAGGCGCATCTCGCAGTCCGTTTTCAGGTTCCAGTGTGTCCTTGGATTCCCAACCACCTCCTTTCTCCTGCCAAATGGGTAGGCTTACCATACTTCCCCCCTTAAACCGGGACACCCCCCACAACCAATTAATTAATGGCCGTGTCATTTGTCGGCCAGGAAGGAGCGAGGACCTCGTGCCCACCGAGCCCTGCAGCAACCGGGGCAAATCTAACAGCTGAGAAAAGCCCTTCCTACTGGCCACCTGCCAGGACGGCCAATATTGCCACGAGGAGCGGTGGCAGAGGACGAAGGGCTGCCTCTCGACTGCGCAGGAACCAGGGAGTTGGGGCAGAATCGGCCTCTTGCCTACTGATTACAACTGCACTTTAATTGTTTTTAAGAGTTGTTGCTAATGTACATGCTTTCTGCTTTAATGTTGTCCTTTTTATTTTGTAACTGCCAGCGTGCCCTACTGTTCCAGGGTAAAAGCCAAAGAGAAGGACTGCCGGAGTCTGAAATGTGCAGACATAGAGAAGCCTTACCGAACAGTGTTAAAAGATATTAGAATTACATGTTTCAAAGTTGTTTAATGATGACAGTTAACTAATTTGTTTTTATTAGTATCAAAGTTCTTGATGATTAAAGAATCCAGCCACTTGAAGGGTACAGCTTTTTTGCTTTTATAACAAAATTGCTGCATTTAAACGTACTCCACACAACTATTTGACAATATTGACCAATCATCCAAAAGGTTGTTGATCAGTCAGCCCTTGCTCACACACACACACACACACACACACACACACACACACACACATTAGCATGTGTTCGAAAACCCAGAGCTGTGTGTGTGAATACACACATCAGCGTCATGAACTGGTCCTAAGAATGCAGCCTTTGAATGGCTGCCCTTCAGTGGGGCAGCACAGATTTGCTGCATGCAGAAGGCCCAACACTCTGTCCCTCCCTAGTGTCACCAAGGCAGACTAGGAGAGAGATGCAGCCTGTCTGAAGTCTTGCAGGCAGCCGCGCTGGCTGAGTCAGTGGGCCACTCGCTGGACTGGAGGCCCAGCAGCTTCTCATCCTCCTATGCTTCAGGCCACAGTCGGAGGAACTTTGCGGGATCAGACCGAGGTCTACCCCCCCGTGCAGGACTCCCAATGGCCTTTCCTTCCGCCTGCCTGGCCTCCGGGTGGGGCTTGTGCCAGTTCCCCCCTCGCCCTGAGGCTTCCTAGCCTGTTACAGTCACTGCAACCTCGTGGGACCCTTGGCCAGACCGAGCTGCCGCCATGGCGAGTGCTGTGGGATTAACCAAGATGTTGGTAGTAAAGACCAATGAAACGTCAGGAGAAGATGTGTCTTTTCCTGCTTTTTAACCACTGGCGAGTTTACCCGGAGAAGGTTGTTTTTAACTCTGTCGTCGCAATAGCGTTTGTCCGGTGATATCTTGAGAAAGCGACCCCGCATCGAAGTTGTTGGAAGCACATTACAAGGTGCAATCATACAGTATATATGACTGTCTCTGCTTTGGAACTGTCAATATATTAAGATAAAGAGGCGGGTCAAATTTGGTGGAGTATCTATCTATCTATCTATCTATCTATCTATCTATCTATATCTATATCTATATCTATATCTATATCTATATCTATATATATATATATATATATATATATATATATATATATATATATACACCATACACCCCACGTGCACAGAAATGTTGTGGATTCAATTCCTGCATAAACTGGGTCCTTGTCCTTGTGCTGGAGATGACTACATTTGAGCAGGGAATTTTGGGGAAGCAGGGCAGGGGTGAAACAGTCCAGTTCAGAACCCCCAAGAAAAGCATGCGAAACATCCTTGTGGGCCGGGGTGACAGAGCTCCCCAAGTCTGCACCAAGCTCCGTGGCTCAGAGCAAGTGACCTCTGTCTTAGAGGGTAACTGGGGAAACATTCTCCAAGGTGTGCAACCCGTCCCGTACCTCCTACCCGGCCAGATGCCCTGCAGTTTCCGGATCATCAGCTCAGGACTCAGAATGGAAAAGTACCTGGTTTGTGTTTACTACAGGGAGCAAAGAGGAGAAGGGGTGGGGAGGGGTGGGGGTGGGAGGGGCGCACGCGGCATACCTTGACTGCCAGCGTCCGCCTTTGTTTAATGTCTTGCCCAGGTGTTTTCGAGTCACTAAGGTCATTTCAAGTTAATAGTTGGCTAGGAATCAATAGTTGCAGAGCGATGGCTGAGTACGATCAAGGTTTTGCACAATCAGATTGTAGCACGTTTCATCTCTGCGGCAGCGGACGGACGAGGAGCTTCAGTGCAGCGCTTATGCTTGGGCCACAGCTGTGCCAACTCCCTGTTGCAACATTTCCCTGCCGAGTCAAGAGGGGCGGGTTTCGGGCCTCCCCAGGCAGGCACCAAGCGACTCCCACCCAGCTGGGCTTTCCGCCAAGGTAAACCCATAAAGGCAGCAGCGTCCTCATGGCTGCCCCTTCCTCCAGTGGTGTCAGCACAAGAGCAGAATGTCTTCCCAGGTCCTGCTGGCCTTTGCCTCCTGGCCCTGGTCTTTAAGCCCCAGCCATCAGCACCATCCACTCTCCTTCTTTAAGGAACCCCAACACCACCCATGGCCAAATTGTTCTTCTGCTTCTTGTTTGGGCTTATTTATTTATTTATTTTTCACATTTTTATACCGCCCTTCCTCCAAGGAGCTCAGAGTGGTGTACATATTTCCTTCCCTCCTTTTTGTCCTCACAACAACCCTGTGAGGTAGGGGAGGCTGAGAGATAGTGACTGGCCCAAGGTCACCCAGGAAGCTTCGTGGCTGAGCGGGGATTTGAACCTGGATCTTCCAGGTCTAAGTCCGACTCCCAAACCACTACACCATCCTGGCTGGTTGGCATTATTCATTCAGCAGTATCATTATTTTATTAATTCTTTTAACAGAAAAAGGTTATGTCATAAAGGAAAGATCCAGTGATCATGTGCAGAGTGCTCTGAGCCACCACAACACGTTGTTATTCCTCCCTCCACACCACACACTTGTATGTATGGATCAGGCTTTCAAGTCAGGGTGGATGGGAGGCCTGAGTCTCTTCCTAAACATTAGGCATGGCTTCCACTTCCTGTGACGCCATGTGGAAAAGACAAGAAACACCCCCTCAATATTCATCGAGTGGCTTATCCTAAGTGCTCAGTAATTTTCTCTGTAGGCTACTATTAGTAACATTCAGATTATTATTGTATTACCCTGTTGCAGGTGGAATAGGCTTACCATCCGTCCTGGAAAATCCGGGACCATCCCGGTTTCCGGGCTCTGGTTCCGGGTCGGTTCCAGGCTTTCCGGGCCCAGTGAAGCCTCCACCTCCACTTCCAAAAGTGCAAAAAGGCACCTTTTTTCCGGCGGCGCCATCTTGGATCTTGCGAGATTTCGTTGTGAAAGTTAGCGCTGGTGTACTGCACACTCCGCCAGTGCAGAGGTGAGTTAGGCTGCAATCCTATACACGCTTACCTGGGAGTAAGCTCCATTAAACCCAGTGGGACTTACTTCTGAATAGACAGGCACAGGATTGCACTGTAAGTGTTATATCTCAGTCCAGTACTGGAGTTGCAGTCAAAGGCGGCAATAAATAGAATGAAGCTGCTGGCCAGGAAGAAGCTGCCTTGCTGAGGAACCCAAGAGTTCTCGGACGATTCGTTAATGCTGCTGGCTTTCTTGTGAGTGGGAGAGCCGCATCCTCCTGTCAGCAGCGGAGATTGAAGTCAACAGGGTGCAGGTATTCCACTCCACCGCCCCCGCGTGTGGTTTGCTGTGACATGCCTCGACATTCTGGCATCAAGCCTAACCTGAAACCCAAGACAGACCTTTCTGGGCTGATAAGGTGAGTCATGTAATGAGTCAAGGGACACAGTGTGGCTATTGCGCTTTTGCACACTCAAGGGCACAAGCCAGGCCAGGGCATCACAGGGGCAGCAGAGAGAGGGCTTGTGGTGCAGAAGGCAGCTTGGTGCACGTGACGGGGGCCTGGTGGCACGGACGCTTGCTGAGCACACAGAAAGGGGCTGCAAAGTTCACCCTGAACCCAGCAGGGAGGCCCAGCAAACTGCTGCTGGTTTCATGGTCAGTTCTGCCGCTCTTGGAGCCCTGCATGCGACAGTCCCGGGACGGAGAGGATCACGAACCAAATCCTCCGCATGTTCCCCAAACTACCCTGCCCAGGGATTCTTTGTGACAAGCCCAGAACCATTCTGAACCTTATTTTGATTTTATTTATTTATGGATCTGAAGTATTTTTACCCTGTCGTTTGCAACAGCCTCAGGGTGACTTCCAGTAACATTATTAAAAGTATGGTTAGAACATTGAGAGCACCAACCAAGAATAAAAACAGCAGGGGGGAAAAGCCATGATAATAAGCTGGCAGTTAAAAAGTCAAACAACCCAAATCAAATAACAAATCAGGCAAGTAAAAGGGGAATGCAATCATAAACAGACTCTCAAGGCTCTGAGGAAATAGGACCAGTTTGCTGAGAGCCTAAAAGATAGCCGCAAAAGCACCAGAAAAACATGCCTGGAGAGGTAGTTACACATTGTCGCTTTATCCCCACGCCAAATAAGACTCAGGTGAAAGGGACAGACCTTTATGAAGGGACCAATCCGAGATGGGCTTTGCAACACCACACAGGCATGCACGCTGCTGAACTCGCTTTTACGAAATCTCAAACAGTGTGATGCAGGCGGCCATTTTGGGGACACCACTGCAAACAGCCACCGCAGAGGTGGGGGGGGGGTGTCCCAGTTGGGAACCAGGAAAATATAGTAAGCCTACCTCTCGCCATTGTGAAAATTGCCCATTGACCCCCCCTCACTGTTTCCTGGTCTTCAACCAGTTCCTAATCCATAGGAGGACCTGCCCTCTTATTCCCTGACTGTGGAGTTTTCTCAGGAGCCTTTCATGAGGGACTGTGTCAAGCGCCTTCTGAAATTTTTATTATTTATTTATTTATGACCCCGAAAATGGCCATTTTGCTGTCGCTATCCTCCTTCCCGCTGCCACCACATTCTCTCCTTTGGGCTGGCCAGGACTCCGGCTGCCCTCGGGTCCTCAAGCTGCTACCGCTGCTGCTGCCGCTGCCGCTGCTGCCACTGCCGCAACTCTGGAGCCTGGCCAGCTGCATTCGGGCCGGCCAGGAGGACTCTGACTGCCCCCTCAAGCCACCGCTGCCACTTCAACAATTTCAAAACATTTATTCGCCGCCACCATCTTGGATCTCGCAAGATCCAAGATGGTGGCACCCAAAAAAATTGAAATTGTGGAAGCGGTGGCGGCGCGGCAGCAGGCCTGGAAAACTGGGACTGACCTGGTTCTGGGCCTGGCTGGCTGGTACCGGGCTCTTGAAACCGGGGCAGTCCCGGTTTTTCCGGGACTGATGGTAAGCCTAGCAAAGCGGTGATATATTGGGCTGCCCATAATATAACACACAAGACTGGAAGAATGAAGCAGGGAGCGACCTGCCTTAGAGAGTTTGTTGGGGACTGGACCTGAGATGATAATGTGCTGCTGATGTAATAAAAATAAGAAGACACCAGACTCAAAGAACAACTCTGGGAGCAACCTCCTGTCTTAGAGAACCTGGTGGAGACTGGACTGTGTAGCCCCCACCCCCCATGCCTGATACATCAATAAAAACTAACCCCTCCCAAGCTGGAAAAGAAGTTTGCAAGCTGCCACCTGCCTTAGAGAACCAGAACCTTCTGACTGTTCTGATTCTGTGGCTGGGCTGCGACCAGGCTGTGCAAACTGAACTGAACCGAACCCCATTGAACTCCAGTCTACTTAACTCTGAGTAAACATGTATGTAGGATGAATGATTGCACTGTGTGACTGAGAAATCCCTCCAAGATATGATAGAATAAAGTACCCCAAAACACCCCCAAATACTGGAGTAATAATAATAATAACACAGGGAGGTCCCAGCAGATCTGCCCACCTGTGGCCCAGCTAACAAGCCAATTCTTGTTGACTCTGATTATGTGTGTCTGAGATGTGATATTGAAGAACAGGTGGTACCCCAAAACACACACACACACACACACACACACGAGAGGAATAATGCAGGCAACCCATCTTCTTGCCCACTGCCTGCTCTAACAAACAACTTCTTCTTTGATGACTCTGTCTGTTGTTCGGAAGATTGTGTTGTCCTGAAAAAACAAATCAATGCCTCTGTCTGATAACTTTAAGTACTAGTCACCCAAATGCTGAGCTAAAGCTGGCCCTGCCTGAGCGATATCTCTCTCTCTCTCTCTCTCTCTCTCTCTCTCTCTCTCTCTCTCTCTCTCTCTCTCTCTCTCTCTCTCTCTCTCTCACTGACCACCAAGACTGAAAAACACTGAGCCCTTGCTTTTATCTTTGCTCCCCCCCACTTTTGTCCAGCCCTCCCTCCCTCCCCTCCTTGTGCTAGCGACCAAAGAACCAATCAAAGCTTCATCTTGCCTTCACTTTCCCCTCCCACCCCACCCCCAATCTCTCCCTCCTCCCACTCACCTTCTGTGTTCCTCCTCCGCTGTCTGTGCCTGCCTCCGGTGTTACTGCTGCGTTCTTCCGGGTTCCGGTAAGTACTCCATTATTTAGTTAGGGACTTAAAAATGCGACTCAGCCAAAAGGGTCCGAGTCGTGAGTTGAGTTGGAGGGAAGGGGATTGGAAAACCAGTGAGTCGCAAGTCGAGTTGCAGCTGCCCGCAGCTGCGACTGAAGTCCGAGTCCACAGCAAGTCACGAGTCACAAGTCCTCATCCAGCAGTGGTCACTCAGGCCGACGTCTCTGGGAAGCCATAAGCAAGTCACAATGAGGATAGGTCTCCCCTGTCGCTTACGTGGAGGTCTAACTACCTCCATGAATCCATCCCATCCATTTTGAAGCCCTCGAAGGTAGCAGCCATCACTACATTTGGTGGTGGTGGTGTCCGGTCTCTGTAGGTTCATTTCAGGTTATCCGAAATATTTCCTTGTGTCCGTCTTGAATTTCCTGCCAGAAACACAGCAGGAGGGTTTTATGACTGCTTGGGCATGGGAACGCAGTTGTGGAGATGAGGCAACATAATTTTTTACCCCTCTGGAATGGGGTGATGACAATATCTGCAATGTGCCAGTTTTCAAGGACACTGAGGACTGGCAACTTGGTAAGTGAGCAGGTAGTCGAATCCATGCTGCCATATTGAAAGGCCTTGATGATGGTCATCATGTCATGTACCTGCAGTTTGCTATTGGAGGAAGATGGCTGGAGGAGAGTGGAAAAGTCTTCCATTCCAAAGGGATCCCAAACAGAGAGGAGGAAGACCCCTGGCCTTCCGTCCCTTTTCCCATTACGCTGTTGGCTAGGGGGGTTTAAATTATAACCCTGTTTTTGTTGTTGTTACTAGTGGCAAGGAACCTAAGAAACTGAATTAAGGTCTCGGTTCATTAAGCAAACATGGAACATGAAGCAGCAGCTTAATTGTTAGCCATCATCTGCAGTTCATTGGCGTTAGCTGGCTAAGCAGAAAAGCCAAGGACACCACGATGCCGCAGAACTTGGCTGCAGTCTCTTGGGCTAGAGAGGAGTCTTCCTACACCCACGTAGGATACTGAGGGGCTGTGTCCTCTGGTAGAGGGCAGCATTCATAGTTTGTCAGGAAAACATAGAACCACCACTCTGGCTTCTTTGAGACAGGGTTGGATAAATGGACGAAGGATGCTGTGTGCAATTAGAACAGAAGAAGAGTCCCGCTGGACCACCACAAGAGTCATCTCACGTCCTCCATTCTGTTTCCAAGTGTCTGGGAAGCTCACAAGAAGGACACGGCCACCCCCTGTTGCTTGACCTCCACATCTGGCACTCAGAAGTACACTGCTGGAATAGGGAGGCTCCATTTGACTTTTGTGGGCTCATGGCTTGCACTTGTTGGCAAATCTCCCCTCTTCTCTGTCTAGAACCTGACTGGAGCAGAACGCAGGTCCACTGGTTCAGCATCCTGTTTCCCAGAAGCTCAGTAGCATGTTGTGATCCCTCTTCCACCATTGTTCCGCCTCTGAAGATGGAGGGTCCAAATGACCACTGTGCTAATAGTCACCGATAGACGGATAGAAGATCTTCTTCTAGGGGCAGGATACTTCTAGGGATAGAACTAACCCCCCCCCCCCGATACTTACTTCAGGGTGGGATGTAGATAGGCTTCACTCAAGCTGATACCGAGCCGAGGGTCCTTCAGGTCTGAGGAGCCCATGACCTGACCTGGTTCTGCTTTTTTCCTTCCTCAGGCAACGCACACAACTGGCTTTCTGGTGTGATTCACCATCTTGAGTTACTGGCTCTGTCTGTGGCTCACCTACTCTGCTGTATGTGTGACATATGATTTCTCTAGTTGTGGTGTGTGTTTGGGGCCTTGAACTTCAGGGACCGCGGCTGCTCTACAGGAAGTTGCCAGCACAGGAATGTGGCAAACCTTCACCCACTTCCTTTGCTGCTTACTTTATTCACCGATGCATGCTGGGATACCGGGGCACTGTGGGTGATTTTTGCTTTAGCCATGCAGGATGGGAATAAAAGGATCGAGAGTTGAAAGTTAGCATGCCCTTGCTTTTTTATTTATTTATTTACTTGATTTTTGATTTTGTTAAAAAATCATTATCTCAATTTAATATTTTCTCCTGTTGCAACATGCTGTTACTGGGGGTATTCTGAGCGTTTTGCAAAGGTCTACAGTGCATCATTAGGACTTGAATTGGGGTGAGAATTGGCAAATAATCCTTCACCTGCACAATGTGGATAATCATTATTCCTTGAGGAGGAGTTGTAAGGATAAGTGAGAAAACATTCAGTTAAATGCTTTGACCATTTATGAACGCTTCTTTTGTATTATTATTATTATTATTATTATTATTATTATTATTATTACACTTCATCACAGCCTGCGCTGGGCTGGTTATATTCTGCACTTCGGGATCTAGTCAAGATCCTAGAAAGAATCACCAGGATATCTTTGTAAGATTATTGCTGTTCCAAGCAAAGTTGTTTTCTGGAGCACAACTGCTGCAATTGCTCAAGGCCAAGAATGTCAAGGTGTTTCTTCAGATTTCTAGGCACTGCTCCAAGGGCTCCAACGACACTTGGCACAATATTGACCTTCTTCTTCTAGAGACGCCCAAGTTCTACTCACAGGTCCTGAAGATATCTTGTGATCTTCTCATGTTCTTTATCTTCCGTTCTACTGTCACCTGGAATTGCAACATCAACGGTCCAAACTTGGTTCTTTTTGTCAACTACTGTTATATCTGGTGTATTGTGTTCTAGATGTTTGTCTGTCTGTAAACTGAAGTCCCAAAGAATCTTTGCTTTGTTGTTCTCAGTGATTGTATCAGGTTTATGACCCCAGGAATTTAGGTGTGAAGGTAAATTGTATTGTTTGCAAAGATTCCAGTGAACCATACCTGAAACCAGTGGCATCACTAGGGGAGTGCTGGGGGTGTGGACTGCTCCGGGTGACACCCTCGGCGGGGTGACACCACTAGTGACCAAAATTGTATAAACCTTGTATTTAGGAATAATACCATCATGTTATATATCTGTGGAAAGGCGATGTAATGCAGAATGTAATGAAACAAACTGTTCTGAGGTAACTGTATTCTATCAAACGTTATGGACAAATAACCCCAAAAAGAAAACACAACTGCCTTAAGTAACAAAAAGTGGATTTCCTTAACTCAAAATTGACCAATGAGACTGATTATTCCAAGAGCCAATGAGGTATTATTATGATACAGCATGGAACTAATCAGATGTTAGTATGAGTCAGCTCGCATTTCTATGTATCAGAGCTAATACTAGAACTCTTATTCAGTTGTGTGAGTGTCATAAGTTGGCCACTAGCTTTTTGTTGGTTACTGATTTGTTGGGTTACCTGTACTATTATATATTAAAATAACAGCACAATCCTGTGGGGACAAACAGCAGTGGAGCAAGCGCTCCACCGCCAGAAGCCGTCACAAACGTACCATAAGGCACGTTTGCGATGACTCGGGAGTAATTTTCACCCTCAAAAGTTGGTCTGACAGAAGACAGCCTTTTTGTCCCTTCTGAGTCGCTGTGTTGATTCTGCTCTCAGCCATTTGTTTTCTTTTTACTCCCATGCTGGAAATGCCACATAGTTTAAAATCCTATTTTTCGCCCTTTGGGACAGTTTTCCAAGGATGTGCCATAGTACAATTATCTCGCCCCACTTCAGTCTGCTGTATGCCATATCACAACAGAATGTACTATTTACTGCCTCAAATTTTATAAAATGATGCAATAGGAGATATGCAGAACACATTTTACTTAACACAGGCAACAACTGAATTCAAAATGGCAGCTGCCCTTGGTCTCAGTTCTCTGCTGATGTCCCCAGAAACGCTTCCCTCTATAGATCTACTCATGGAACAGTTTGGTGGTTCCTACCATAATTAAATATAATGGCTGAGGTATAACTAACCACTCCACATACTGTATCTAAAGGATTGTGCATTCCCCCCGGGCCACCTTTCGTTTCTGGAATAGCATTACATCCTCCTTGTGCCACATTCTAAACTGTTTTTCAAAGATTTTGAAGAAGCTTTTGATGTGACTTGGGGGTTCCTCCAAGAACAATAGGTCCTAGTCAGCTCACCTGTTGGGATCGGAATATGCTAGCTGATTGGACATCCAGGCTTACCTAACCAGGCCAGAAGCCAATTGGACGAGGTCATGGCATTGTGAAAGCTAGGTTCCTGAAGGACAAGCCCAAGGATGCTCGTGTGTGTTCCAGCTTGGCTCCTTCAGGTACACCTCTGTTTGTGGTCAAGCCCTGGAGATCAGAGAGGTGTACTGGACCCCTCAAGCTGATGCTGGAGTAAGTACAGTTAGGGAACAGAGAGACTGAGATGCGCTAGGGAATTATTGTGCTTTTACGTTTGCCTGCAGTTGCCTGCTTGTATTTTTTGCTAAGATCCTCAACTGAATCAAACAATCTTGGAAAATGGCTTGGGAACTGACTCGGTTCCCAAGCCATTTTCCAAGTCTGCTTGTTTTATTCTTTCCTCCTTGTAGTATTCAAATGGTGTTGCACTCTGTCGTTTTAATAAACTTGTTTTAGGCTTTTAATTCGTTCACTGTTTGTGGTCAGTTGAACTCAGTCAGAGCCTTGCCGCTCCAGGCCCAAATCTCTATTTATTTTTATTTATTTTATTTATTTACAATATTTTTATCCCGCCTTTCCCCCCAAAGGGACCCAAGGCAGCTTACAAAAACAGGAAAACACTACAAAAACCAACCACCTTTAAAAGCAATAAAACAGTTAATTAAAAACTCATAAACGCAATCTAAAAACAATAAAAAGACCATTATTACATTTTAAAAGGCAAAAGTACAAGAACAGCAGCACCACACCTGGAACCGCTGGCAGAGGTGAAACAAGGGTGGAGCGAAGGCAAGTAATTCTGCAAGACTCCGTTACACTGGAGTCAGCGGCCCCCTCCCCCTTGCTGTTGGAGCCATTCTGGCAGCAAAGGCAACACGCAGGACACTCCCCCGTTGCTGCTGGAATGGCTCCAACAGCAAGGGGGAGGGGCCGCTGACTCCAGTGTAATGGAGTCTTGCAGAACTACTTGCCTTCGCTCCACCCTTGTTACGCCTCTGACCGCTGGATGTTAAAAAAAAAGGCCAATTCTCTAGGCCCTTGACTACATGCTGTTGGGTAGGCTTTGGGGGAATTCTCCACACAACTGTGTGGAGGACATCTTCTGAGGACCGTCTCGCTTTGCCTGCCTTTGTCCTGGTGGTGGCAGTGAAGTTTATTCTTTGTCCTGGGCATGGGGCAGATCAAGAAAAAGGAGAGACCAGGGCTTCTCTCCCTCCCCCCAGCACATCCTGACCAGAGGTCAGTAAAGGACAATTGCTGGCATAGCAAAATATTTCAGATAGTGCCACATTCCAGCTGTTGCTTGTCGCCTTGAGGCTTCAAGCAATTGGAGGAAGGCCTTGACATGTGCAATGAGAAATGCAAATTGAAACCATCTTTGATTGTATTTTGCATGCCAAGTACAAACAGCACAATAAACAGCCCCAGCTGCCTCCATTGAGAATCTCCATGAACCTGAACAGAGATTCATTCAAACCACATCAAGAGAAACAGATCAATCAACAGGACCCCCGAGATGAGGAACAGGTACAAGTTGCAAATAGAGCCTCAGACAAAGCTTGCTGCTTTTCACTACATTTGCATTAAAAAAAGCCACAGTGCTATTGGGTGGGCTCGGAAGCTATTTCAACACTTCCACCAGCTGCCGGGAGTGCCTTTTTACTGATTGTGATCATTATTTATTTATTTATTTATCTATTTTAAAAAATTATATCCCGCCTTATCCTATGCCGAGGCAAATGCCCAAGGCGGCTTACAACAAAAATTAAAAAACATAGTTTAAAATACAGAAATAAGTTTAAAACAATACATACTTAATTTAAAAACAATAAAATCCACGGGGGGGGGCAACAGTATGGAGCACAAAAGCAGCATGGCAGAGCATTTTGAGACACAGGAGGCAGACCACAACCCATCACCCAAACGCTAGACGAAACAAAAACGTTTTGAGCCCTCGCCGAAAAGTCATGAGGGAGGGGGTGGTTCTCAGATCCCCTGGCAGGGAGTTCCACAGTTGTGGCGCCACAGCAGAGAAGGCTCGCCCACGTGTTGCCACTCCCCTAACTTGCGATAGAGGTGGTACACGCAGGAGAGCCCCCTCAGATGACCTAAGAGAGCGGGCCGGAATGTATGGGAGAAGGCGGTTCCTCGGATATCCTGGACCCAAACCGTGAAGGGCTTTAAAGGTCATTACCAGCACCTTGAATTGGACTCGGAAACGAATGGGCAGCCAGTGCAGCCGCTGAAGCAGCGGCTCAACAGAGTCAAACCGCCTAGCTCCAGCGACCACCCGGGCCGCCGCATTCTGCACTAACTGCAGCTTCCGAACCGTCTTCAAGGGCAGCCCCACCTAGAGCACGTTACAGTAATCCACAGTTACAGTTCCTGCAGGGGGAGTGCAACCCCATTCAGAACGGGCAGGTGACTCAGTACCTGCATCGAAGCTTTCCTGACCAGTAGGACCTCTGTCTTTTCTGGATTCAATCTCAATCTATTAGCCCTCATCCAGACCCCAACCGCCTCCAGACAGCGCTCCAGGACTTCCACAGCCTCCCTGGAGCGAGATGGCAAGGAGAGGTAGAGTTGGGTGTCGTCAGCATATTGGTGACACCCAACACCAAATCCCCGGATGATCTCTCCCAACCGTTTCATGTAGATGTTGAAAAGCATGGGAGACAGAATAGAACCCTGTGGCACCCCACACTGTAAAGGGCAGGGCGCCGAACAGGCATCTCCCAGCATCACCATCTGGGACCTGTCAGCCAAGAAGGAACGGAACCACTGCAACGCAGTGCCCCCTAGTCCCAACTCAGCCAGCCAGCCCAGAAGGATACCATGGTCGATGGTATCGAAAGCCGCCGAGAGGTCCAAAAGGACCAGCAGGGATGCACTCCCCCTGTCCAGTCCTCGGCGAAGATCATCCAGCAGGGCGACCAAGGCTGTCTCCGTCCCAAAGCCCCGCCTGAAGCCAGACTGAAAAGGGTCCAGATACTCCATTTCGTCTAGTATCCCCTGGAGCTGAGACGCCATTATATGACCTTATTTCTGATATTTATTTATTTACTATTTTTATAGCACTTTGTATTCCATATTTTCTTGTGGCCTATGGTTAATACAGGAATGGAATTAAAATGAATTCAGTGGGGGCAGGACTGTAGCTGTGGTAGAGCCCCTTCTTTGCACCCAGAAGGCCTCAGTAGGTTCAGACCCTGGTTCTTCTCACACAGGGGCCTCCCTTTCCCAGTCCTACCTAGAGATGGCAGCATCTCCAGGTAGGACTGGGAAAGGGAGGCCCCAGTGTAAGAACCTGGATACCCCCCCCCCGCCGCCAGTCAGAATAGACAGTACTGACCTTTGTAGACCGATGGTCTGACTCCGAGTAAGGCAACTTCCTATGACCACATGAACTTAATAGTCCCAATCAAGGGAGGAAGAATTAGGCTGACCATATTTTTGCACCCCTAAACTGGGACACCCCCACATAATTAATTAATTAATTAATTTTTAAAATCAATCAATTAATTAATTAAAAATAATTAAATTAAAAATAAGTAAATAAAAAAGCAAATGTAAAAAACACGAAGGGGCGCAAAGCATCCCCATTGCCACGTGAAGCACATCTGATTTTTTTTAATTATTTATTTATTTTTGATATTAAATAATTAATTAAATTTACTTACCCCATCGTTGCTGTTGTGCTGCTGCTCCTTGTGCTGCTCCTCGTTGTGCTGCTGATCTGGAGAGAGCCTGCCCGGGCCACACGAGCCTCGGTGAGGCAAGCGCGGCCTGGGCAGGCTCTCATTCGCCCGCTCTCTCGCCGGATCTGAGCCGGTCAGAGAGTGGGTGATCCGGAGAGAGCCTGCCCAGGAGGCTCACGCGGCCTGGGCAGGCTCTCGTTCGCCCGCTCTCTCGCCGGCTCCAAGCCGGTGAGAGTGCGGGCGAATGGCCTACTCACCCACTCACCGCTCGCCACAGCCACTGCCACAGATGTAGGAAAGGAAATTACCTGGGCTCCGGCAGCTCTTGGCTCGCAAAATCTCGTGAGATCCAAGATGTCGGCGCCCAAATCTTGTGAGGGCATGATGCCCTCACGAGATTTGGGCGCCGACATCTTGGATCTTGCGAGATTTCACAAGCCAAGATGCTGGAGCCCAGGTAATTTTCTTTATTATGGCGGCGGTGGCGACGGAGGCTTCAATTCAACCCGGATCATTCCAGGACTATTCTGGAACCCGAGACCGGTTTCTGGGACTGTCAGGGAAATTCCGGAATGAATGGTAAGCCTAGGAAGAATGAGCTTGTTTCAAGGGCTGCTCCCACACATAAATGGATCCATGAGCTACGCCAATGAGCTACGCTCTGTTCTCTGTCCCACCTCAAGATACCCCGATCCTTGACCCAGCCATGCATTAACATTTTCAGGTTGCAGAGGTCAACTCTACTTCCATGAGTCAAGACAGTTGGCCAAACTCATCTGCCAGCCTCAATCCATTCAGAAAGGGATCTTTTCTCTTCTGTGCAGTAGAAATGATGATCACATTCTCCCATCTTGCTTTCGGATGACCAAGATAATGGTAATCAGTCTTCTTCAGCAATCTCTTCATCTCACAGAGATAGAGAAATGCTATTTGCTTCCTCCTCCTGATAGTGTAATGACAGCCACTCCAGATGATCAAATCAGTCCTCACATTATCTCATTGACCTTTTCATCTCACTGCTCTTCTTCTTCCTGAAGAAGAGACAAGGCATAAACATGATCCATTGGGTGTCCTAACAAGGAGTGGTGAAACGGGCCCATGCGGTGCTTCCCGCCACAGCACAGAGGATGGGAAAGAGAGGATGTCATGTGATGGTAGAGCTTTCCGACGCAGTAAGAGAAGCAGGAGCCGGCACAGCTGGACTTTGTTCATGACCAGAATGCTCTAGGCTGGGTGATGTCATCAGACAGAGACTAGCCCGATAAGGTATTCAGGCTTGGTTCATTAGGTTCGACAGAGGACAGGCCTCCCCAGGCTTGGACTGGGGGCCCACAACCTGTCAGGGGTCCTCCCGGGGTCCCACCTCGTCATCGCCCAGCAGCCTAGCTTGCTGTCCAACAGCAGCCTCACCCTGGAGAGCAAGTCAAACTCAACCACATTTGCTGCTGCTGGGAAAGGGAGAAAAGAGAAAGTACCTGCCCAGGCTCTTCTTTTTTCCCTAGTGGCCACTGTGGACAGGTCTGGCAATGCTTCCTGGCAGCAAGGCTGCCAACAGAGAGCAAGCTGGAGGATCACCATCACCACCCTTGTCGCCTGGTCAACTGGGCCAAGGGCTCTAGAGGGAAGGAAATGAGCTGGGGCATGGCACCCAGAGGGGGGGGGGGTCATGCACATTCGTGTGCTTCACACATCCGCAAAAGTCTGAACCTGGGCTGTGCCCCAGAACCAGTGGCATTGCTCTAGGTGGGGCGGAGCTCTAAGTTCCGTTGCGCTCCGACCCACTGTTACACGCCCACACAAGGCAGCCCTACCCCCTCGCCTTCAGAGCCTTTCAGGGCAGTGAAGGCAACACGCAGGAGACTCCCTGCGCGTTACCTTTGCTGCCATGAAAGGCTCCGAACGCGAGGGGGCGGGGCCGCCACGTACGGGCGTGTAATGGTGGGTCAGAGCGCAGCGGAACTTAGAGCTCCGCCCCACCTAGAGCGACACCACTGCCCAGAACCCAGCATATGCCTAAAGGCTATCCTTTCTCCTAAAGGCTATCCCATGGGCGGCTTCAGTCCTTGAAGCACCACAGCCAGGTGCTTCCTAGAAGGCAAGGTGAGTGAGGCAGCTCAGGACGTGAACTGTGTGGGCACAATTAAGGGCACCTGCATAAGACAGAGGAGACCTCTCATGGATCCAATCTACCAAGCAGTTTTCAAGGCTCTTGCACCATTTATTGCAATGCGGTTTTGCACAGGAACTAAGGTGTGCCTTTTCAAATTCCTATCCCAGACACTAAAATGTCTTGGGCCAGCCCTGAATGCCACATATTGCCAGCACGGCACTGGTGCCACTGGCCGATCCGGGATGCACCAGCATGGCACTTTCTGCACCCAGTACCACATCCTTGTTTGACAGCATAATGTGCTCATTTCATCGGATACCTTGTGGAGAACATAGTGTTTTGTTTAAAGAACTGTAAAAATGCCACACAGATTTCTTTCTTTTCCATTTTTAATGTTTTATTTTTTTATTTTTTGCAGCCTGTTAATTTTAGAGCAACATTTCATTCCAGATATTTATACTTAAGACTCGGATTGCTTTTGATTCCATTTTACCCTCTGCCATGATATTCTTTTGCAAGGCTGCCTGGAGCCTAATGAACATCTTGCTACCATCGACTGGAAGGCTCATGGTCGCAGGAGATGCAGAAGACAACCCGCTTTGCAAAGGGTGTCTCTGGTGAAAACAACAACAACCAAAAATGAGCCACAGTCTAAAAGTGACTTCTCTCCGCATTTATTTTTAACTAGCTGCAAACTTCTCCACGACGCAGGCACTATGCTGCTCGGCACCCTGAATAGCTCTGACGACAAGCTGCTGTTGGCTGCTGTGAGTAGGTGAATTTATGGAGCTGATGTCGCATGCTTCATTACAGACATACGCAACGGCTCACTCGTAACGAGCAGGCGCTGATAACTCTCCTTTCGTTCACTGACTTGTCCGTCCATGAAGTTATGGGCAAAACGTCAACCGGCAAAGGACAATGGCAGCCTGTGTGTGTGTCCCCCCCCCCCAACCCAGTAATTGTTCAGCTTAGCCACTCTCCGGATGTCATTATGTTGCCACGGTCACCATTAGCAGCAGCCAGTGATGCGAAGCTGGAGTGGGGCAATTCACATCCTAAAGGCCGAGACACACCAAATGCGTCGGCATGCGTTGCGTCTCGGTATGTTAAGGAAGCAGCCAACGTGCCAGAACGCAACACACGCCGACGTGTTTGGTGTGTCACAGCCTTTAGGCTCTGAGTCAACGTTCCTGACTCTGATCTATTCTGAGCAAACTTGGGGTCTCCAGGCGGCTTCCCCAACCCACTAAAGTCCTTCATTGGCATCATGGCCAGGAATGGCAGGGATGTCAGGGTGGCTGCCCAGCCCAGTATCCTCCCAGTTGCTAAAGGGTCCCGCAGTTTGCTTGCCTGGGACCATGACGAGGGCTCAGCATTTCTTCCCCAGGGAAAGTCTTCCAGGGTCCCAGGCTTAAAGCTGCCCCCTTTTTCTCCCTTCTCTTCTTAATCCTTTGTCTCCCCTTTCCTTCTGTTCTTCTGCTGACTGGATCCCCTTCTTGCCTTCCTTACCTGCTCACCTCTCTCTCTCTCTCTCTCTCTCTCTCTCTCTCTCTCTCTCTCTCTCTCTCTCTCTCTCTCTTGAATTTTCTCCCTTCCTTTCATCCTTCTCTGTCTCTGGCATCCTCTCACAGATGTGGATCAAGTCTCTGACTCCAAGTCTCAAGTCAAGTCCCAAGTCTTTGCCCCCCCCCCAAGTCCCGAGTTTGGTTGTGAGTTATGAGTCCCTATCTATTTAATGGGGAAAATGGGTTCAAACCTGAATAAAATTCAACTTGTCATAAAATGCTCCAAGTCTCGAATCAAGTCTTTCGAGTCTTTTACAATTGCCGAGTCAAGTCCGAGTCAAAGTCATTGACGTGACTTGAGTCCGACTCGAGTCCGAGTCAATAGACTCAAGTCTACATCACTGAATCCTCTTCCTTTGTTTCTCTTCTATTTCTGCTTTTCCCTTCCTTTGCTCCCTCGTTGTGCCTGTCGGGAGCCCTTTTAAAGGGCTCCCACCTGAGGCGAAGCTCCTCCCCTCTGTGGTCGCTGTCAGCTGGGAGGTGACAGCGCCTCATAACTCCGCGGTGCTCGGTGATGATGTCATTGCTGAGCCAACTAAAGGGAAGCGGCCTGCCACCACAGCCGCACATGCTCCCTGTGCCACTCCCTGAGGGTGCTGGAGATCAAAGCCACCTTGTGGGATCTAGAAATGAAAAGATAGAGTATAAATATTTTAAGCTCATAAATGAAATTGAAAAATGGCGTTGACCTTATAGAGTGGGATGGCATGGGCCTGCCTTGTTGGCAGTAGCGTAGCCAGACTGGGGTTGGGGGTTGGTGCTGTACCCCAAGTGAGAGTTGAGGTCTCCTAATGAGGAGGAGCCACGGAGGCAGCTTTTTGCTCCACAGCTGCTTTTTTTGCAGTCAAAGTGGCTGTGTTTGCAGCTGTGGAGCGTTTTTGCATTCTTTTTGGCACATTTGCCGGCACCCCCACCCACCCCAGCTTCTAGGAGGCTTCAAATGAAACCTTTCAGGAGTGCATGGGGCAAGGCCATGACGCAAAATGCATCATTGTCCTGTCCCCCCCCCCCGGGGCACACTAGCAA
Source organism: Plestiodon gilberti rubricaudatus (assembly GCA_026170595.1). Taxonomy (NCBI): domain Eukaryota; kingdom Metazoa; phylum Chordata; class Lepidosauria; order Squamata; family Scincidae; genus Plestiodon; species Plestiodon gilberti. Next base: position 2,510,195 of record JANXHW010000003.1, on the reverse strand, counting down.
CGCTACTGCTTGTTGGGCATCAGCCGTGTGTTCTGTGTAGTGTGTAGCTCTGTTCTGTGGTATCCACTTCTTATCAACCTCCTCTGGCTCTTCAGTTTCATTATAAGGCCTGTGGTGATTGGGGAGGATGAGTTTTTCCTCCTTTTCCCTGATCTACCCCACGCCAGAGCCAACATTGGTAGACGCTGCTGTCGCAATGAGAACAAAGCCTGGCAGAGGGAGACCATCCTCAGAAGTCTTCCTCTCAGTTACATGGAGAATTCTCCCAAAACCTAGACTGCAGTGGGTTGCCAAGGCCAAGGAGGACTGGGGCGAGGCTCTGGATGAAGGTGAACCATGAAAAGAGTTTATGCACAGGAGGGGGGTGGATAACACAAAGGAAGGAAGAATATAAGAAGCACTTTTGGAAAATGGCTTGGGGGTTGGAAGTGCCCCAGTGTGGACCTTAACAAAAATACAAGCTGGTGATTCCAGGCAAACGTAACAGCAAAATAATTCCCTGACATGCCTTAGCTCTCCGGTTGCACCCTCTGCTTATTCAAGGCCTTACCTTTCTGGATGCTATTGCACACTTCTGATGATTTTCAGTGAGGTGGGTGCAAATGGCCATGCGCAGATTCGCTCTGAGAACGCCAGATCAGAACCCCCAAAGCAACACCAGCAGGTAGGCAGCATGGGGGCTCCTGCTCCTGGTGGACTCGAATGATGGAGACAGGCAAGCAACAAGCCATGGAGTGTACCTGTCTGTTGGCCATGCAGCCATTCTGCAATGGTGCCGGTTTCAAGGTGCCTCATTCCTGTTGGTCCTTATGCTGAGGCTTTCATGAAGGGAAATATATGGAGAGAGGGAGGGAGCAAGGCTGCTCTCAAATTCTGTGACTGATCGTCAGAATCTGGCTGGAGTCCGTCCCCCTCTCTCTCCAGAGTGTTTCTAAAGGTGTCGGCTGCACTGTGCCTGTGCCAAGACTCTTGAGCGCCTGTGGCAGGAGAAGGCCACTCAGAACGACTGTTCGTTGCACTGGTCCTTCAGGACAGAAGATCAATACGGTAGTAGGTTTGTTGCTTGAGATCTGTTGGGGATGCGTTGGGCACAGTCAATCAGACTCAGGGCAGCAGGTTGGCCAAACTGCTTCTCCAGAGACTTCTGTGCTACGGTTCTGTGGCTGCACCCTATCGCCCTGCCCACCATTCAGAGCAGAATGCAAAAAGGCAATCCAGCCTGAGGCTATAATTTCTTTTGAGAGCACCACGTAATGGAAGGGGATGCGTGAGGAGCCAGAACGCTTGTCATCAACACCGCTCCTTCCGCTTTGACAGTAAAATTACACCTCTCAACGGCAAACCCTCTTATATCAAAGGCCCAGTGAGAAGTGAGTTCGTGCACATCCCTGATTCCAGGGCAAATCTGCCTTGCTGTTTGCACCCTGGGAGGTTAAATACTCTGGCAGCTTCTTTCTTTCCTCCTTCCCTGAACAGGTATTCAACGTCTTTCATAATGAATCACATTAAGCTGGTGAGGGGAGTGGTGGGGAGAGGGGGGGGGCTGCAGGACATGGTTATTCAATCTTTTTTTCAATGCACCATCATGGAAAATTAAATCTCGGCAGGATTTTTTTCGTCAAGAAGCAATTATTTTAAGTACTTAGAATAAACAAGGAGTGCCTGACAAACACTTGTTATTTTTCCAATCATGTGCCTGCCGGCTACCACAAAATGTGCCAGAACGGTGTTCTGCAGGGGATTGAGTGCACTCACTTGGCAATATGAAAATAAGGGTTGGCTTTCACGGTGGAAGAAATGATTGTGATTATTTTTCTTGTTGTGACTATTTCTACAGAGCTATCAATGTATGTGGAGCCTGACAGCATTTCAAAGGCAAGAATAGGCAGGTGCTTTGCACAAAGTAATTTGAAAATACATTGGAAAAAACGTGCACACATGAAAAGCGAACAACTGGTCAAGCTGGGAGAGGGGAGGCAGGGTCTTTGCAAGAAGAATTTTGAGAAGGCACATGTCAAATGTGCTGTGAGGGTGCAAAGTGCCCCTTTGTGTGCCTGGTGCCATTCTCGTGGCTGCCATCACCAAAGTCTGAGAGACCAGAAAGCTATAGCTCCATGCCAAGCGTCTGACCATCTGAGCTGGAGTCTCCCTGAGAGGGGGTTATACTGTATAACGGGGCTGCTGGTGTGCTGTGATTGGCTGCCAGGTGTAGTCTGTATCCTACGATCTGTCATAGGAAAGTGGGCGGGTCAGGGAGTAGCGGAAAACGAGATGTCCGGGTGCTTTCCCATTGTTCTTCCTACACTTCCTCTATTATTGGTGTAGCGTCTTTCCGGCATTGGGAGTGGGGTCTGTCGCCTAAGGGAGACTTGGGAGATGGCGTACGTGCGTCAACTCCACCTCTTGCCACCCTCTCCCATCACGTTCCGCTCTCCTTTTCATGTTGTGGTTGTGCTGCTGGTGTCCAAGCCCCATCATCGGCACAATGTTTCTCCAACAGAGCTGCTCTGGCTTCCAGGGCACGTTTACCAGCAGGTGGGCTTCAGTGCTGGCGAGGCCGTCGTGGCACTGGTAGAGGCGGAGTACAGGACTGGGCTGTCGAAGACTCAGCCATGCACCACTCAGCACTCACTGAGAAGGAGAAAGGCACAAGCCTATTCTCCCCCCGCCCATGCAGCCTCACCAAGGAGGCTTGCGCGCATCCAGCGCGGGGGGGGGGGGAGACTGGGAGTCTTGGGAGAGGTAGGGGAAAATAAACCTCCTGCTCACCAATGGGCCACCTCAGACCTGCACCAGCTCTTTAGGTCTGAGGAGAGAAAGGGGTTGTACAAGTTGCCCACTCCAAGTGCCATCCCCTCCAGCCTCCATCACCGTAGCTCCAAAATACTGACCCTGTCGTAGCACTTCGGATTCTGCCTCTGGGCCTGGTTCCTGACCCAGCCCATCCTCAGTGCCTCGCTGCTTCTTGCCCATCCAGGCCTGAGTTGGCCCTCCCTGACCCGGCTGCTCTCAGCGCTTGGCCAAGGTGCAACAGAACCCCTTCCTGCTCCTTGCAGAGAATTCGAGGCCGTGTTTGGGGATGCGCTCTTCTTCGCTCATCACAGATAACACTGTTGGACCTCACCAGCACCCAGTGTGCCTTCGATGAACACACCCAACGTTCTTCTGTGGCTGCTCATTTCAGAGACAGGTTTTTCTTCTGATAGCACTTAACAGACAACCTGCAATGGCATTTCCTACCTGACAGGCTCTGATGGACACTGGGCAACAAGCAAGCAACCATTAGTATTTTGCAGCTGGCAGCTTAGGGGACCTCATACAAATCTCTTCAGCAATCAGTGCCAGCAATCAGTGCTGATTTCTCGTGATTTGCCAGGCTACAAGGCGGCATCTAACCCTGGATAGCCTTGGGTAAGTTACCGTCTCTTCTTAGCCTCTCCCCACACCTGCAATACTGAGGTGATAATGGGGCTGCTGTTGTAAGGCAACATCTGTTGTAAGGCAGCAGCATCTGTGCAATAAAAATGCAATGTGTTTTTTATGCTATCTCCACATCTGCATAATGGATTTCGTAATGGATGTGAAAACATGGTGCTAGAAAGGCTGGCCAGCTGCAGCCTGCTGAAGTTCACCGAACCAGCTGGGATGGTCAAGGACGCTTTTCCGGCGTTATGTTTTGTCATCTCTGTCATCTCTTCATTCACCATCCTCACCTCCAGGGGATGGAGAAGCCAACTCAGCATGAGGAACAGAAGCTGAACGTCACGATGAGACACTGCCCTAGAGTCCACCACTGCCTGAAGCATGATGGAGCAAGACTTCTTGGGGTTCAGGTAACTGCCGGCCTGGTTGCTCAGACACAGGAATGGAATATGGCTTCCATTCAGGGCACCAATGCAATTCACAAATCTTTTTGTGCCAACCCCCTCAACGACCAATCAAGTATTATGCTGGCCCCAGCATGGTCTCCATGATCACCTCACAAATTCCTGCATGAACTGCGGCAGCTGTAGAAATGACAGTGACAGACAGTGCTGACAGTGTCCTGCTGCTGTTAGCATCTGACGCCAACCTAAAAGCGGTGATGGTAACTCGTTTTTCACGGGGCATGGACTCCTGTGCTGGGGTGGACCTCCAAGTAAGTCACGCCCTCACATTGTCCAGGATTCCCTTCCAGCAACAGCCTCTCCACTGGTTGTCATCCAAGCCCTCAGGCAGGTTGGTTTCCCACCAAAGGGTCTGCGGGGCAGTACCCAAATAGCTGTTGAGCAGGCGCTCATCAATTGATCCATGCGACCTGGCATTCTGCTTCTGCAATGGCCCTGACCACAAACACCACCTTCAGCTGATGAGTAAGGTCCATGTACTGTTGCGTGGTGAGATTGTGGAGTTGAGGCTGGACAGCGTGGCCGATGCAGCGGTGGCCTCCTGTTCCACACCATCACTCTCCCTCCACTATGGTCACCATGGCAGCCAGAATGGATCTGAGCTGCTCCAAATAAGCGCAAAGCACTGCATGGTTTGACAGCACAATCTGGTGCAGGAAATCCACCAGGTGATTCATGACTGAAGCCCCTCTGAGCAGGGAAGGGTCAACAGGTGGCTCCAGCAGGCACCACTGCCACGGCCAGGTCACTTGCTGGACCAGGAACTGTGCTGCCCCCAGACGGGCACTTCCTATGCCAGTACACACACACACACACAAACAGCACGTTGTTGTTGTTGTTCAGTCGTTAAGTCGTGTCCGACCCTTCGTGATCCCATGAACCATATCCCGCCAGGCCTTCCTGTCCTCCACTATCTTCCTGAGTTCGCTCATTTTCATGTTCGTTGCATCGGTGATGCTGTCTAACCATCTCATCCTTTGCCTTCCCCTTCTCCTTTTGCCTTCAATTTTTCCCAGCATCAGAGTCTTCTCCAGAGAGTCCTCTCTTCGCATTAGGTGGCCAAAATATTTGAGCTTCAGCCTCAGTACCTGTCCTTCCAGGGAACAGTCAGGGTTGATTTCATTTCGGATTGACTGATTTGATCTCCTAGAAGTCCAAGGGACTCTCAGGAGTCTTCTCCAGCACCACAGTTCGAAAGCATCTATTCTTCGGCGCTCAGCCTTCCTTATGGTCCAACTCTCGCAACCATACATTGCTACTGGGAACACCATCGCCCTGACTATGCAAACTTTTGTTGGCATGGTGATATCTCTGCTTTTTATTATGCTGTCTAAGTTTGCCATAGCTTTCCTTCCAAGGAGTAAGCGTCTTTTAATTTCATGGCTGCTGTCTCCGACTGCAGTGATCTTGGAGCCCAAAAAAGTAAAATCTGTTACTGCTTCCATTTCTGCCCCTTCTATTTACCAGGAATTGATGGGATCAGATGCCATGATCTTAGTTTTATTCATGTTGAGTTTCAAGCCAACTTTTGCACTCTCCTCTTTCACCCTCATCAAGAGGCTCTTTAGTTCTTCTTCACTTTCTGCCATTAGGGTGGTATCGTCTGCATATCTGAGGTTCAAACAACACATACACACACCCAATATGCAGACTGAACATGCCCAGGGGGGTGGGGGTGGAACCTGTTGCAGTCCTCAAAACTCGAAGCACGGGTGCACTTGACCAGCCTCCCTAGGGCAGGAGTGAATTGTGTGCTGGTTGCATGCCAGTTTATTGCATTGCTGTGATGCCTTGGTGGCTCCAACTGGGGCAGGCTGTCCTTGGGTGACCTGCAATCAACTGGCTCTCTGTGAAACTTTGGGGAACCTCCCTTGAGCAGCCTCCCTAGAGCAGGAATGAAGTGTGCTTGGACAGCTCATTCACTGATGGGCTGCAGAGTAACTCCCTCGCTCAGCTCTCTTCCCTGGTTCTCAGTGGGAGAGGTGGGTTTGGGTGACCCCCAATCAATTAGCCACAATGAACTGCAGGAAAGCCCCCTGCTTAGAAGCAGAGAGGGGAGCCCATTTTTTCAAGAGAAGGTTTCCAACTACACAATGTTTCCAAAATACGGGTTTAGACACCATTATACAAAGCAGGCAAATGATGGGAATGGGAGCAACTGCAGAAATAACAAATAACGGAGACGCTAGAAAGGTCTGACAACTGCAACAAGTGAAAGGTCTCAAATGGTTAAGTATGAGAACGTGTATTTCCTGGAAAGAAAGTGTACTACTCGAGAGAAACAAGTAGAAAGTGTATTCCTCGAGAGAAAAACAGCAGCGGCTGTAGCGCTTTTCCTCTATTGATGTTTATGAGCGCTAACTGACAGCACATGCTCGAACTGGAACGGTTGTTTCCGGATTGACTCCTGCTTTTCCGCTCTCCTTCTTTGATATTTATTCGGACAAGGGGCTAACCAAGAACAGTGACATCAGAACTTTACCCCAAGAAGAGGTTCCGAGGTCGGAACGAAACATTGGGTCAACAACAACCTTGGATTTTAGTATATTTTTGTGCCTGGGGCGGCTGCCTACACGGAGATCCGTCCACGGTTTCGGAGAATTATTAAAGTGCAAGTCTATATCCTTTTCTCATGGCGTCTAAACCCGTATTTTGGAAACACTGTGTAGTAATCTCGGGCCATGAAAGCCACCGGAAAAAAATAGAAGGTTTCCAACTTTCTTGGTTAAACAACAGAACTTAGCAACTGGGCGGGGGGGGGGGACTTCCCTTTTAAAGTTGGAGTGTGAATCACATAACATGCCAGGATCAAGGATGCCCAGAGATGTCAGGCAGACTTGGTTCTTTGGGAGGGGGAGAGTGATTTCAAAAGATATTTTCAAGTGGATTCATGCAATGTGTGGTTAATCCACAGTGGGACTTGTGCCTAGTCTTTGGGAGCTCTACTGGCTTATAGCTGCAGTTTAAGTGGGTTGTTGCATTATTATAAATATTGCAAAGATAACCAGAACTGCATCTTGCTTGACAGCCTCTACTTTTTGATGGGATCAGTTGTTGTTGTTCAGTCGTTAAGTCGTGTCCGACCCTTCGTGATCCCATGAACCATATCCCGCCAGGCCTTCCTGTCCTCCACTATCTTCCTGAGTTCGCTCATTTTCATGTTCGTTGCATCAGTGATGCTGTCTAACCATCTCATCCTTGGCCTTCCCCTTCTCCTTTTGCCTTCAATCTTTCCCAGCATCAGAGTCTTCTCCAGAGAGTCCTCTCTTCGCATTAGGTAGCCAAAATATTTGAGTTTCAGCCTTAGTACCTGTCCTTCCAGGGAACAGTCAGGCTTGATTTCATTTAGAATTGACTGATTTGATCTCCTAGCAGTCCAAGGGACTCTCAGGAGTCTTCTCCAGCACCACAGTTCAAAAGCATCTATTCTTCGGCGCTCAGCCTTCCTTATGGTCCAACTCTCGCAACCATACATTGCTACTGGGAACACCATCGCCCTGACTATACGAACTTTTGTTGGCATGGTGATATCTCTGCTTTTTATTATGCTGTCTAAGTTTGCCATAGCTTTCCTTCCAAGGAGTAAGCGTCTTTTAATTTCATGGCTGCTGTCTCCGTCTGCAGTGATCTTGGAGCCCAAAAAAGTAAAATCTGTTACTGCTTCCATTTCTGCCCCTTCTATTTGCCAGGAATTGATGGGACCAGAGGCCATGATCTTAGTTTTATTAATGTTGAGTTTCAAGCCAACTTTTGCACTCTCCTCTTTCACTCTCATCAAGAGGCTCTTTAGTTCTTCTTCACTTTCTGCCATTAGGGTGGTATGGTCTGCATATCTGAGGTTGTTGATATTTCTCCCGGCAATCTTGATTCCGGCTTGCGATTCATTCAGCCCTGCATTTCTCATAATGTACTCTGCATATAAGTTAAATAAGCAGGGTGACAATATACAGCCTTGCCGCACTCCCTTCCCAATTTTGAACCAGTCGGTTGTTCCATGGCCGGTCCGAACTGTTGCTTCTTGACCCGCATACAGGTTTCTCAGGAGACAGGTAAGGTGGTCTGGTACCCCCATCTCTTTAAGAATTTGCCACAGTTTGTTGTGATCCACACAATCAAAGGCTTTTGCGTAGTCAATGAAGCAGAAGTAGGTGTTTTTTTGGAACTCTCGGGCTTTCTCCATGATCCAGCGCATGTTGGCAATTTGATCTCTAGTTCCTCTGCCTCTTCGAAACCCAGCTTGTACGTCCGGTAGTTCTCGGTCCACATACTGCTGAAGCCTAGCTTGTAGGATTTTGAGCATAACCTTGCTAGCATGTGAAATGAGTGCAATTGTGCGATAGTTTGAGCACTCTTTGGCACTGCCCTTCTTTGGAATTGGAATGTAAACTGACCTTTTCCAATCCTTTGGCCACTGCTGAGTTTTCCAAATTTGTTGGCATATTGAGTGCAGCACTTTCACAGCATCATCATTTAGGATTTTAAGTAGCTCAGCTGGGATATTATCATCTCCACTAGCTTTGTTGTTAGTGATGTTGTTAGTTTTCCAATTATGAGCAGCTTTGATGGGATCAAAGCTGCTCATAATTGGAAAATGTTGCACATTTCCTATGGGTTTCTTATGTCACAGACTTCAAGCAGTGCCAGATTAAACTGGTAGCAAAAGTAGCATGTGCCACAGGCCCTGCATGTTCAAGCCCCCCACCCCCACTAAATGCTTGCAAGCTGCCTGATGAAATCAGCATCTCACAAACTGGAACCTCTGTTGTTTACACGTCGAGGGAGCTGCACGCTGCATGGGATGTAATCATAACAGGCGTCATTAATAACATGATATATAAACATAATTTCATTCATATTTAACTTTACTGAGCTACAGCGCAATCCTCCTAAGTATAGACCGGCGGAGCGCAAGTCATGTTTGCGTCACCCGAGGAGTAAGTGGCACCAGCGGAGAGGCTTGCGCCGCTCCTCTGGCACCGCAGGACGGATCGCTGCCGCAGCAGAGAGGTGAGTCCCCACTGGGCAGCAGAGGGGAGGGCGGAATAGGACTTTCTGGGGGGTGGGGATGAGATTGGTCAGCCTGCCAGGCCGAGATAGGATGTGGTGGGCCCCTTATTTCTGCCGCCGTGTCCTGCTAGACAGTATTGGACAAGTACACAGTGGCCCCTTGTTATCTGCGGAGGGGGGTTCCGGAAACCCCCGCAGATAACAAATTCTGTGGATGGTGAAGTCGTGCCACAGTGCCTGACCTGATCCAGCGAGAGGTGCCTCCGGAGGATGCTTTGGGGTTGCACCAGGTCCGCGATGCACTCCATGAGCCTTTGCGGGCCCCAGGACGCCTTGGACAAGTGACCAGAAGTTGCGGAAGCAAACCAGAAGTTGCTTCCACAAAACTGGAAGTTGCTTCCGGTCACATCCCCAAGGCGTCCTGGGGCTATAGGCCCTGCACTTGCTTAATCTGACCCTGCTTCAAAGCCCTGCTGCATCCAACCAAAGACCCATCTAGTCCAGCATCTTGTTTCCCACAGGAGCTCACCAGTTAGTTACCTGTGGAAAGCTCACAAGTAGGAACTGAAGGCAGACCCTCCCTCCTGCCATTGTCCCTGCCAAGGTATTCTTCAGACTGAGGTATACTGTCTGAACCTGGAGCCACCATGGTGGCAAACTCAGCATCTGGATGAAGCTCGGCCATGGGCCATCCAAGTCAAATGGCTCCTCTCGCCGCAGCAGCCGCAGATCGGGAATGACAGGGCGGCTGAGTCATCATCCCCCCCCCACACCAAGCTGGCGTTGTGGGTCAGGAGCCAGTGGCCCACAGCTTGGCCTTCCCCTTCCTTACCAGCCCCTGTTCCCTCCGGTAGCGGCTGACCACCAGCCTTGTTTTCAAGTACGTGTCTTAAGAAATAAAGTTTTCTAATCAGCCCAGACAGACAAGCAGCACATTTGCCCCCAGCAGTGACATTTTTAGCAGGGACACGAGACGAAAAACCGAGCTTTTTTCCAACAAGCTCTTTACCTCTTCGGCGCTGCAGTTTCTTTGCTTAATCTTCACTTTTGCGCTCTCTCTCTCTCTCTCTCTCTCTCTCTCTCTCTCTCTCTCTCTCTCTCTTGTTCTTTTCCACCCCACTTTCCTTCAAGAGCTTTTCCTGTAAATCATGATGGCCTTTTAATGTGCAGCCTTGAGCTCTGCAGAACACATGTGCACTGTAAGAAAAGAGGGACGTTGTGCAGCTTGTGTGACTAATCTTGAAGGATGTGGGAACTTTGCATTCAGGGCTGTGCAGCTTACCCCTCACGAACAGCCCTGCCTCTATCGTTTGCAGACATACAAAAGAGATTTGCTGGATCAGACCCACCATGTCCATGGAACTCAGCATTCTGCCAGTTTCCAACCTATGGCCAGCCGGATGCCTCCGGGGCGCCTGCAAGCAGCACACAAGGCAACAGCCCCCCCCCCCCCGCCGTTTGGGCCCTCAGCCACACAGCCTCAGAACATGGAGGTTCCTTGAAAGAAAGGATCTTATTGCTGCCTTAGAGGAGGCCTTACACGGTCTCCCCAAATGTACGCCAGGTCCCATAGGGCCCCGGCCGTCTTACACCCGGGGAAGGGGACGAACAAACATCCCCTTCTCCCAAGGTGCTCCTGGTCTGCCCCGGGGCAGCCCAGGAACGGCATAGGATACAGCGGCCGACCTTTTAGGCCAACCATGTATCTTAAATTAGGCAGGATTGTGCTGTTAATTATCCCTCAGGTGCTTCAGGGGGTTGACTGAGCTGAGAGACTGGAAAAGCTGTCAGGGGGGGTGTTGACAGCTGGGGGGTACATTTGAAGCTGGCTCTGGACACATGAACTAAGCAACCATGACCCTCCACAAGGAACTTCCTTGCCCACGGCTGCAGCCTGCACCACCCAGCAGTTTCCAGCCAGAGATTGCTGCTGCTGCTGCTGCTGCTATCCACAAGGTCCTAAGGTGAAAGGTGAAGCGCCAGTTCTTCTTACGCAAGCTGCCCAGGCCCCGCGGCTCTCCTGCAACCCATGACAAGCCTGCTGTGATGACAGTGAATAGCCTCAGGGATGTTGCAGCAATACAGGCGGGGCCTTAAGACATTTTTATTTAGGGAAGCATTCGATGTCTGACATGGTGGGCTGGCATTTTAACAAATGACTTCTTAACAAAGTAAATACAGGTTGACCCACTGGGGTTGTTTTTAGTTGTTTGTTTTAATTGTTTTTATTACTTGTTTTTTAATTTTTAATGTATATGTATTTTAATGTTGTAAGCCGCCTTGAGTGCCCTCGCTGGGAGAAAGGCGGGATATAAATTCTTTAAATAAATAAATAAATAAATAAATAAATAAATGCGAGCAGTGCAAGGGCTGGGCTCTGGCAGACTGGTGGGTCGTAAAATTGACATGCACCATGTCAGTTTCTGCTGCAGCACCCAAAGGTTGAGGGAGCATCAACCCTTTGCCAAGGCAATACCCGGGAAACATGGGCTTTATTTCAGCTGCCTCGAGACGGGTTTGCCAACTGCCACACTTTTAAGTCTGAAAAACCCATTATGTAAACACTTGGTTCAATCCTAAATGAAATCAACCCTGACTGTTCCCTGGAAGGACAGATACTAAGGCTGAAACTCAAATATTTTGGCCACCTAATGCGAAGAGAGGACTCTCTGGAGAAGACTCTGATGCTGGGAAAAATTGAAGGCAAAAGGAGAAGGGGAAGGCAAAGGATGAGATGGTTAGACAGCATCACCGATGCAATGAACATGAAAATGAGCGAACTCAGGAAGACAGTGGAGGACAGGAAGGCCTGGCGGGATATGGTTCATGGGATCACGAAGGGTCGGACACGACTTAACGACTGAACAACAACAACAAACACTTGGTGGGAAGGCAGGAGAAGCGGGCAGGAAGGCGCAGGCCTTCCTGCCGATGCTCCCGGAAGCGCGCTAAGTAGCACGCTGTCGGAGCACCTTTTACGACTGGTGCTGACTGCTTTACAGTAGTCAGCGCCAGCGGAAGGGAAGGAACAATATCACACGGTAAGTACTGCCTAGGATTGGGCTCTGAGAGAAAGTGACTGGCCAAAGCACATATCTAGCACCAGGGGCGTTGCTGGGGGGACGGGACGGACTGCCACCCCCAGGGAGGAGTGACACCAAAATGACTTTCTATTCTATTTGTTAATGGTGGTGCAAAAACTCACCACTGGTAGAAAATGGGGTTTTCCCCAATCCCCGCTGCGACTTGCGCGGGGATCACATTTCCCAGGAGGCCTCCACATTGTGTAGCCTGGCATGAGGTCCATGGGGGTGACACCATGAGATCTCGCCCCGGGTGTCACCAACCCATGCGACACCTCTGTGCTGTTCATATCTGGGTGGTGGTGGGGGGATACTTTTCACTCATGAGAGTATCAGATTTAAAATTAATAAAAAGAAGACGAAAACAATGACTACCAATATGAAGATTCAAGATCAATTAAAACTGATGAATAAGACATGATTTAAGGTGGGAAAAAGGTTAAATATCTGGGAATTGTGTTAACCAATATGAATTGTACATTATTTCAAAATAATTATGTTAAAGTTTGGAATGAAATTAAGAAAGATATGTTAAGATGGGAAAGATTGAAATTGTCTTTATTAGGAAGGATATCGGTGATTAAGATTAATGTATTACCAAAAATGATGTTTTATTTCAAACGATACCATTGATTATTTTTTGAATAATTGGAAGCCACTTATTGACTTTTTAAGAGAGAGAGAGAGAGAGAGAGAGAGATATGAAGTGATGATTTGTGGTTTTAATGAATAGAATGTTAGAGATATTTTGGCTCAGTTACATATTACAAAAGAGAATAGTGTGCTAGTAGGATTTATTGCTTCACGCTTGCTGCAACCTTTCGATATGCTATATTATTTTGTTTTAATAGTATACTAATAAAATATAAAAAATATTTGGGGGGAAAATGAGAGTATCAGGTCTCGGCTGGGACCGTGCACAAGCTTAACCCAATTCAGACGGAGTGGATAGACTCTCCAGCTCAGGACTTGGGAGTCTATTGCTGAAGGAAGAAGAAAAGGCAAGACAAGGACAGATGGTCAGATCCCTGCATTGATACCAGACCTGGCCAACCCAGAGGCTTCATACACCCTGCCAATCAGAGGGGCTCATGTTACACACCTCTGTTTTCTTCATGCAGTTGAAGAGAATCCGAACACCTGAGCACACACAGGCCAAAGAAGCTCGCAGGCCAAACGGCAGCCTTGGATTAAGCCTCAACCTGTCTGTTGTATAAATCCATTGTGTCTTTGTGGTAATTTTCCCTCCCCAGCTAATCTGATGTACAGATGTTTCCCCATCAGGTACACCTTCTCTGCATTCTTCGGCCCGCAGGTTTCTTTTTACCTTTGTTTGGGAGGGGATGGAATGTACACTGCTTAACCTCGAAGAAGGGTGATGATATAACGAGGGAGTGCATGGTTATTGCTTTCGATGTCATGGTTATTTGTGTAGATGGGCCCCGCATCAAAGTGAGTGAGTGACTGAGGCTGCAGCACGGACAGCTTTGTACAGCAGCGTACTTGGAACAAGACCTTTTCTTCCTGAAGATCAAGTCCGCACTGGGGCATCCTGTTGCAAGTCAACATCTTCCCAAGAATTCGCCTTTTTACGGGTATACCTCGACAATTCGAGGTTCTTTTTCATCAGAGTGTGAGCTGGCATCTGCGTACTGTGAGGAAAGGAGAACAGATCAATTAAAACCCATTTGGCCCCAAGGTCAGATTTTCCCAGAATTCCCAAATGTCAGTGTGTTCCACATGTTTAAGGGACCCCCAAAGAGATATAACCACCTGCAAAAAAATTCCCAGGTATTCCAGATACCTGTAGCGGAGGCTTTGCATTCACCACTCATTTGCTTTTAAGGCATAATAAATTTGTCCATTCATTCCTATATAAAGCATAGACCTGACAACACAAGATCTCAAACAAACACATAGTTGTGTTGTGCACACAGCTTCTGTGCTTTAGGGGTCTGTAGGGGTATGTCTCAGCACAGTGTACCCCAAGTTGCTAGTCCCTTCCTCCCAGTGTTTTTTTTTTATGACCCTTCAAATCCTTGAAATGTTGCAGCTTTAGTTGTGGGTTCAGCACAAAAATGCACAAAAAACATAGTTGTGTTTTACACACAACTTCTGTGCTTTAGGGGTCTTTAGGGGTATGTCTCAGAAAAGTGTACCCCAAGTTTCAAGTCCCTTCCTCCCAGTGGTTTTTTTTTATGACCCTTCAAATCCTTGAAATGTTGCAGCTTTAGTTGTGAGTTCAGCACAAAAATGCACAAAAACACATATTTGTGTGGAGGTTCCCATGGCATGTAACAATTTGCAACGATTTGAGAGTTATGGGATTTTCAGCCATGTAAAGTTGGAATGAAGAAATAAAGTTCTTACTAAAACCAGTGGTCTGTAGAAATTCCTTGAGACGAGGTAGCAGCTGTGAGCGCTAGTATCTTCAGGATTATCCAAAGCAGAACCACAGGCAATGACTTCAAACTGACGTTTCAACCCTCGCTTGGGTTTTCTTCAGAGCAATAGCACCAGTCTCAGCTGGTGGATGGTCTGTCTCAGCTGGTGGATGGAAGCGAGGGTTGAAACGTCAGTTTGAAGTCATTGCCTGTGGTTCTGCTTTGGATAATCCTGAAGATACTAGCGCTCACAGCTGCTACCTCGTCTCAAGGAATTTCTACAGACCACTGGTTTTAGTAAGAACTTTATTTCTTCATTCCAACTTTACATGGCTGAAAATCCCATAACTCTCAAATCGTTGCACACATATTTGTGTTTTACACACAACTTCTGTGCTTTAGGGTTGTGTAGGGCCATGTTTCAGCACAGTGCACCCCAAGTTACAAGTTCCTGAGTGCAAGAGTTTTGTTTTTATGACCCTTCAAACCCTGTAAGTGCTGCAGCTTTAGCAATATGATGAAAATGACTGCATTAGGTCTACTCTGTTAACCATGCACTCCAATGAGTGCTTTGAGCAACGCCTGGTGTAGCTCCTGCTTACAGCTGTGTACAGCTGATCACTTGCACCTGAGGTGCTCAGAACAAAGTGGATTCAAAAGCCAGGGCCCTGGCCATGAAAAAAAAAAAAGCCAAAGTTTCATTTCTAATGTCAGTGAGGAGGGGGTACCCTGCAACCAATTCCTGCACCTCATTTTCCCTAAAAACAGTGATCTTTGCTCTTCTAGGGGGGGGGGTCAGTGGGGTGACCCTAGAACTCGGAAAATTGTTTTAAAACATAGTTTCACCTGTCTAATTTCCACAAAATAAATTCCAGAAAAATTGGGGGAAGCCCTTTTTAAAAACTATTTTCTTTCAGGAGTTGCTCGAAACACTTATTGGAGCCAAATGGGTTTTAAGTTCTCTCTCTGAACAGCTCTGCTTGCTGCCTTCTGTTGCCTGCCTGCTTTCCGGAAAATGAACACCGGACTGATCTTCTCTGGCTGTGATCCAGGTGGTTCCTTTCCTTTGGCCCCCACCACTAATGTGAGGGGGTTGGCCAGGCCCTAAGGTTGGCAGGGCAACATGCAACACATTCCCCCCAAGCTGATTTTGCCCCATTGAGAGCCTTTCTGTTGCCTCTCTGTGAAGGGAAAGTGAGGGGCACACACGCCGCTATATTATTTATTTAACATATTCATATTCCCCTCCCCCCCATTGGGAGATATCCAAGCCGGCTTACAGTATTTATTTTTTTCCTACTTATTAGTAGTCTTGTTCCCAAGGGGTTCACATTCTTAAAAGAGGCATCATTAGAGGCATCATCACTGAGGTTAATAAGTATCTGCTTTGGAAAATGTCCTGCTTGTAAAGCTCAGCTGTGTGATGAGATGAACATCATGTCCCCCAGAAGTCGACTCTGGCTAAGAATGTAAAACAAGATTTTGCATATCAGCTGACAGTGTTCAACCTGCCCAGGCTCCATCATCGAGCCCAATGCAGAGCTCATTATGTATTTATTTCACATTATTTTACTCCCACTTTCTCCCTTTGGAAGACTCAAGGCAACCTACAATATTAATTAAAATGTGATCAATACGAAAAATGCAATAAAACAACTGCAGCCATTATAACATAACCATCATGAGAAAGCAAGCAAGCTCAGGAGAGATCTGTCTGTGGAAAGAACCAGGGCTTCAGCTGCTGGTGGAAAACCGGCACAGAAGGAGATGATGGGATACAGCACAAGGCAGGAAGCTGCACGTTTAAGGGGGACCGGGGGAAAGCCCTCTAGGCTTCCCTGCCAACTAAACCTCAGAGGGCAGCTGGGGGTGCACGACAGCCCACCTCCCAGATCTTCAGCTATCTCGGCCACAAGCTATGTAGGGCTTTCAAGAGAATGGCCAGCAGTAGCACCTTCAATCACGTGCAGAAACACACTCGTAACCCATGCAGTTGAAACAGCAATGGTGAGACACCATCAGTTGTCCTACTACACCACTCAGCACCTGGCTAGCTATGTATTAAGAACATCAGAAGAGCCTGGCTGCTGGATCAGGCCAAGGGCCCATCTAGGCCAGCTTCCTGTAACTCTTCACAGTGGCCCACCAGATGCCTCAGGGAGCAACACAAGACAACAAGATACCTGTATCCTGTCACCACTCCCTTGCATCTGGCATTAAAAGATCACCTATTACTAAAACCAGGAGGCTGCTTATCCCCATCATGGCTTGTAACCTGTGATGGACTTTTCCTCCATAAATCTGTCCAATCCCCTTTTAAAGGCATCCAGGCCAGGTGCCATCACCACCTCCTGTGGCAAGGAGTTCCACAAGATAATTACACGCTGGGTAAAGAAATATTTTCTTTTCTAATTCTCCCGCCACTCAGTTTTAATGGATGTTCCTGTCTTGCTTTGGGAAGCACCCCACTCTGGGGACCCCAAATAATTCAACCCAACTTCTCCTTCTAGGAGCAAGTTTGTTCCCTTTAAATGCCCGCTTCGACTGAAAAACACCTCAAATATTTAATGCCGTGTGTAAAAAAAAAGAAAGCCGAACTCAGATAGACAATTAACCCAAATTTATTGCTTTACAGCATCCTTATCTCTAACACCATAAATTATCCCACAGCAGAAACCCTTCTGCTTAACAGAAACAAGTCTATCGCCCCCTCAAACCAGTCTCTTTTGGCAGCAGAGTTGGCTTCTTCCTCCGTTGGCTCGGCGTCCCCCAGCTGGGCGTCGTCCTTTCGGAAGTGCAGCGTCACCGGCGTGCAGTCCTCTTCTCTGTCAGCCGAGAGTGGCAGTCCTTCCTCCAGTCCAGCAGAGTCGTTGTCGCTCGGAAATCCGGCAGTGTATCCCCGTGGCAAGCTGGCAAGGCTTCCAGCAAGCCAGGATCCAAGAGCAGCAAGCCAGTCCTCAGCAAGATCCTCAAGCAGCGAGCCCTCAGCAAGATGAGAGTCCTGCTGCAATCTTGCTGCTTTTATACTCTTAAGTTCCAATTAGTGCTAATTGGGTGCAGCTGTGAGCCACACCCATTGCACCCAAAGTCCCAGCTTCTTCCTACTTAGTAGCAACACCTGTGGGCCACGCCCAATTGCTTTCAGGTGTGCTTCCACCCACGCAGTCCTGGGTGTTGACCCTTTGCTGCCCAGTCCTGTCAAAGTCCTGTCAAAGTCAAAGTCTTCCTCTGTTAACTCCTTGCTGCCTGGATCTGTCAACAAGGGTCCACTGCTGACACCACATTTGGCTCCTGCCAGTCTGCTGGATCTTCTTCCACTACAATCCACCCCTTGGTGTCACGGTGGTTGCCCTTGGTGGCCTTCCATCTTCCCTTGTCCGATGGCGTAGGAGTAGGTTTCCTTCCCTCTGGATGACTTGGTTGACTTTATCCCTCAAAGAAAGAAAAAAGAACACGTTAAGCCTTCACATGTCTTAATTTCTTCTTCAATTTCCCTGCATCTAGTCAAACAGGGGAGTCCATCCCTGTCACCAACACCAAATATGTCTCACAGTTCCAGGCCACCCCTAGGAGACCACCCCTAGGAGCTAAACCTGTTACACTAGTCTCTGTGTCCTTATCATTTCCTTGTTACTTCCCTATGTTGCCTGTGTTATCTCTCTTTCCTGCCTACCAACTCTGTTCTAAGCAAAAGACCAGATTCACACAAGACAACTGGCATCTGCTTCTGCGGGCTGCCACTACCCGCTGGCGTGCAATTTTTGTCCCCAGTCTGCCGCTCCCCAGACCGCGCGTTTCCCTACTTCTCTAATCCCTGTATTGTCTCCAATATTCTCCCATTCTCCAACTGCCTGCATGGCAGTCAGTATGAACCATGGCCGGGATCCTGCATGCTACCTGCATAATCCCATCTGCCCAATATACTGTTAAAGGGGTATAAGGGCGTGGGTCTCCAGGGACAGGCATTCTCATTGGCCTCAACACTGGAGACCTCCTTCCTCCCTTTTCCCTTTGGTCGAGGTAACTCCCCTCCCAGCATAATGAGATCCTCCTCATTAGGAGCTGGTGGCTGTTCCTCTCCTTTGCCTATCTCTGCAGGGGAGTCTATAGGCATTGTCTGTCTCACCTGAGACCTCTTCTTCCCATCATCACATTTCCTTTCCCAGAGCTTGTAAAGCTCTGGTGTGGGAATGCCATCTATCTTCTCCTTAGGGACCCCTTTTTCTAAGAGGTCTGCCCACAACTTCCACCTGGGCACCCTCTGCTTAGACTTGGGAGGCTCCTGCTTGCCATTCCCATTCCCTTTCTTAGGGCTTTTCCCTGCAGGCACTTTCCATTCTGCCTTAGAAAAGCTCTTCGCCTCCTGCACCCTTCTAGCTTTGGCCCTGGGGGTGCTCTCTCCAGGCATGTCCTCTAGTTGCCCTAGCAACATGACTACATGCCCTACCGCACTTCCCTGGGCGGGTCCCAACAAAGCTACTACTGCCCCCTTTAAATGGGGTGGAGCTCCCTTTACCAGCCTGGTCCTCATTCCCCCGGTGAAAATCATATCATCGGGTCCGGTGAAGCCAGGGGTATAGATGCCAACTTGCATTGCCATCATACGGACCTGCTCCATGGCCTCAGTTATCGTATGCCAACCCGGCAAACGTTCCTCCCAGTCCATGGGAGACTGATATTTGGCCCCCACTGCCATGTAAATCCAGCCAGTTAACGAGGTTGGCTGTCCTTGCGCACCTCGTAGATACCCATTAATTATGGCATCTTTTGATAAAGACCCCAAGGCCTGCAACTCTTCTACACTTAGAAAGATGTTGTCAGCGCCACGGTCGTACAGGCGGAGTAGCCAGGCACTCAATGGCTCCGTGGGTTTCTGCCTCATATCTCGGGCCACATCTGCGAGTTCCTGCCCTGTATAGTCTCGCACTGTCCTAATTGTTTGAGCAGGTGCCCCTACTGGCCCTTTCGCTTTATTGGTGATGAGTGGGCGTGCCTGTTTCACCGGCCGCACCAGTCCATCACCCATGCCTTCCTCCTCAGCCTGAACACAAGCCTCTACTGACCCATGGCAGAGGTTACCGCCAGCAGCTTGAAAAGCGCTCATTTGGTCCTTTGCCATAAATTTCCCCTCAGTGGTCGTATCCTCCCGTGGCTTTAACTGCGACCCCTGCTTCAGTTTGGCTAGACGAGCTGCCAAAATGTCATTTAGGCTGTTCATTACCTCAGCCTTTCTTTGGGCGTTTCCCAGAGCTTCAATGTATCCACTGTTTTTCTCTTTCAGAAGGAAAATTAATTTATATAACTTCCCATTTTCCTCCCTCAGAGATTTGACCTCCTGCTTCAAAGCATCTATCCCAGCATCTTCCCTCCCTGATACTCTCAGTCTTCTCAGGGAACAGAAAACACGTTTGCTAAACCTCCAGATATAAACCGCTATCATAAATAAGGTCCAGCAAATACCCAAAGCATTCCAAACTCGCCACAACACAGTGGAGGCATCTGCCTCCCTTGCTACAAGGTCCATTATTTCCCACATCCAAGAGTTCATTTTTCTTTTCTTTTTTGCACACAGCTGTCTCTTTTGAGGTGCTAATCGCCTTGGGCTTCGTAACCCCACTTTTCCTGGTACCAATTGTCTTGCTTTGGGAAGCACCCCACTCTGGGGACCCCAAATAATTCAACCCAACTTCTCCTTCTAGGAGCAAGTTTGTTCCCTTTAAATGCCCGCTTCGACTGAAAAACACCTCAAATATTTAATGCCGTGTGTAAAAAAAAAGAAAGCCGAACTCAGATAGACAATTAACCCAAATTTATTGCTTTACAGCATCCTTATCTCTAACACCATAAATTATCCCACAGCAGAAACCCTTCTGCTTAACAGAAACAAGTCTATCGCCCCCTCAAACCAGTCTCTTTTGGCAGCAGAGTTGGCTTCTTCCTCCGTTGGCTCGGCGTCCCCCAGCTGGGCGTCGTCCTTTCGGAAGTGCAGCGTCACCGGCGTGCAGTCCTCTTCTCTGTCAGCCGAGAGTGGCAGTCCTTCCTCCAGTCCAGCAGAGTCGTTGTCGCTCGGAAATCCGGCAGTGTATCCCCGTGGCAAGCTGGCAAGGCTTCCAGCAAGCCAGGATCCAAGAGCAGCAAGCCAGTCCTCAGCAAGATCCTCAAGCAGCGAGCCCTCAGCAAGATGAGAGTCCTGCTGCAATCTTGCTGCTTTTATACTCTTAAGTTCCAATTAGTGCTAATTGGGTGCAGCTGTGAGCCACACCCATTGCACCCAAAGTCCCAGCTTCTTCCTACTTAGTAGCAACACCTGTGGGCCACGCCCAATTGCTTTCAGGTGTGCTTCCACCCACGCAGTCCTGGGTGTTGACCCTTTGCTGCCCAGTCCTGTCAAAGTCCTGTCAAAGTCAAAGTCTTCCTCTGTTAACTCCTTGCTGCCTGGATCTGTCAACAAGGGTCCACTGCTGACACCACATTTGGCTCCTGCCAGTCTGCTGGATCTTCTTCCACTACAGTTCCCCAGTTCTGGTGTTGTGCAAGAGGGAAAAGAACATCCCTGTATCTACTCTATCCATCCCATGTATAATTTTATATGTCTCAGCTGAAGTTTGCAAAGGGTCTTCAAGGGCAGTCCCAAATACAGCACATAGTGGTAATCCAATTGTGGGGTGACGAAGGCACAGTGACTGTAGTAGCTAGGTCTGCCTGAGACAGAAAAAGCTCCACCTGGCACAGTTTATCCGAAACTGAACAAAAGCACTCCAGGCCACAGCAACCACATGGACCTTCCGAGAGCACAGCTGGCCCCAGGAACACTCCTTTATGGGGTGTGCAACCTCACCCAGAACAGGCTGGGCTGGCACTGCCAACTCAGCAGGCCTCCTGACTGGTCGGAGAACCTCTGTCTTGTTTCAGTTTGCCCACATCCAGCCCTTTGCGGACTCCAAACACCGGCTTAAGGAAGTTCCATGCAGTACTGTCCGTCCCTTCCTTCTGTCAGTGAATCTCTTGTTGATTGCCGTGGATAACTGCCTGACAAGATCACTAGATCCAGCAGCC
This sequence comes from Plestiodon gilberti rubricaudatus, assembly GCA_026170595.1. Classification (NCBI taxonomy): domain Eukaryota; kingdom Metazoa; phylum Chordata; class Lepidosauria; order Squamata; family Scincidae; genus Plestiodon; species Plestiodon gilberti. The sequence goes on along the minus strand of JANXHW010000003.1, from coordinate 2,488,778 downwards.
TTTTGTGTGATGATGAACCCATCACCTCTCAGCTTGGGTCAGTTCATTGTTTTCTTGCAAAAATGTTATCTGGACGGTCCTCATCCTGTGGGTGTGGGAGGAAGGAAGGTGACATTCCTAGGTGGCTCTCCACAGGGTCTGGTGCTGAAAATTGCAGTTCCCAGAGGCGAGGGCAATATGTTGCAACAAGCAGCATCTGCTGTTGGTTCACCTACATCCAGCCCTTGACTGCTCTCAGGCCTTCGGCCGTCTCCCTGGAATCTCATGGAAAGAAACGTTGTGTGTCACCGTACTGCAACCATCGTTGCATTCCAACGTTCTGGGCGACCTTCTCTGGCTGTTTCATGTAGTTAAAGAGCATGGGGAAGTCACCTTGTGGGCCTCCACAAGTCAAAGAGCATCGGGTATAGAGGTAGTCTCTCAGCACCCGCTTCTGGGACCTGGGTGACCTTCAGGATCAGTAGAGTCGTAGGGGGGGGTGCCTCGGTGCCCAGGGCACCAGGTGGTGCCCAGGGCCCCCAGGCGCAGACCTCTGAAGGGGTGGAATCGCGGGCTGAGGAGGGTGAAAACGTACCTTCCTCGGGCTGCGTTTCGGCCCTCCCGCCCTCCCTTGCCTCCAAACGCCGCTGAAATGCAGTGAAAACGGTGCAGGGGGTGATGTTTGGAGGCGGGGCGTGATGTCACATGCCCGTATCATGTGGGGGCGGCATCGCGTCACGTGGGGGCGGTGTCACATCGGCGGCGCCCCCCCAACGTGGGGCCGGAGCGACACCACTGTTCAGGATAACCTCATCTCTAGGAATGGCAGTGTGGGAGATGGATTAAGAATAAATTAAAATGGAGTCAGAAATAAGTATTATAAAGCAATACATAGTCTGAGTGTCGTGTGCCGTGTCAAGCAGGGTGACTAAACTTGGCAGAAACCACAAAGAAGCCTTATCTTGGGCTGGCTGGTGAGCCAGGGCAATGCCTTCTAATGCCCTGTTCTTGGGGATGTCCACCCTTGAGCTGCCCTGCTATGCCTTTAGGAACCCAACGATAAACATAGCCTACATGCTGCATGCTTGCATAAACATTTTATCAGGAAAACACGTAGGTTGTTATTGAAGACGGGTACAGTTACAAAACTGCTTATCAAGGGTAACCTCATGTTGTTGATGTGTGTGACTGCATGATGAAGGTATATAAACCTGTGTCTTACCTCATATCAGGGTGAGAGCTTATCTTGCACCCCTGGTAAACAACTTGGCGTCCTTGTGTAAAAGGAGTAAGAATAAAAGACTCCGCGCTTTGAGTCACTGTGTTGTTTCCTCTTATGGACCACAACCTGATCCAAGAACGTATCTTAGAGATTTTAATACCTAAGAAAACAAGTTTTTTCCACCCCAGCCCAGCCAGGTGGCCCAGAAAGATATCCAGGAGAGGTCAAGGAGGACCAACAGGGACACATCCCTCCTATCCATTGCTGAGCAGTTTCAGTCCTGAACCTTGACAAAAAGCCAGATGGAAAAGAACCCAGCTATTTTCACCCAGAAGATGCACCTTTAGACTGTGTCCTTGTGTGGGTGGTTGGAAGTCTCAGGAAGCGGTTCTCTTGCTGAAGCTAAAGAGGGCACACTGGTCCTGAAACGTGCTTGCATGGAAGAGACCATCTCTGGCAATGACCCTGAAGCTGAGGGTATCTATGTGGGGGGGGGGAAGAGAGACCAAGTGGGAGGGCGATATGTGGAATAATAAAACATGGACAAGTAAGCTTTGAATCCATGGTCCCCAATGATTAAATTTGTCCCCATGGATTAACAGCCCCCCCCCCAAATTATTCATCAACTCAAACTTTAGTTGACTGCACCTTACAAGCTACTCCTGGGCCAGAAATGGCCCGGAGCTCTCCAGAAATCAATCTGCCCCAACCGGATCCCAGGAATCTGGCCTGAAATCTAAGTGGGGCTCAATTTGGCAGCATCCCCAATTCATTGCAGGACAGTTACATAACTCGGAGTGAAGACAGATGTCTATTCTCCAGAGTGGGAACATTCCAAGGCATTTGTTTTTGGGGCAGAAATGTGTGTCAAAATCACACACACACACACACACACACACACACACACACACACACACACACACACACACACACACACACACACACCCGGAGAATGGCTGCCTGTTCTTCAACCTCAAAGAACAAACACACATAGAAACACAGCTGCAACTGGTCACCGTGAGCTGACACGGCAACATTTGCCACGCATTGCTGCATCCCAGCCTTCTGCCAAGAGCCTGGGGAACTACAGCGTGGAAATCTGACGTGGGAAGGTCCTTAGGTCATCTGTGGAGAAGCACGGCAGAGGAGAGAGAGGTCATTCTGGTGAAAGATGTCCTGACTCTTCTTGTTGATGCCGACTGCAGGTGAAGCTGCGAAAAAGGCTGGGCAGCCAAGGGGTGTGGATGGAAGCCATGCTTAGTCAAGCAGCCATGATGACTCAACATGCTGCTGGCTGGCAACCCCACCCAAGCCTGCCGATTTCCATCTCGCCTTTTTTCTTTGCTCTTCGTGCCACGATTCAGGTGCCAAGCCAAAGGCTGTGGCACCTGTGGGCAAGACCAGGCTGCTGGCAATGCAGGTCCTGTCCAGGACTCTGAGACAACTTCAAGGGTTACACCAGGAAAGAAAGCACAAAATGCAGAGTGAGGAAGGGCTTTGTTCTGAGTGTTCTCTGTTCACTTGCAATGCTCATAATCCGGAAGCTGATACCTGAGTGAGAGAGTGGGCATGATGGAGTGCAAGATGGCTAAAAACATCAGCAGTACAAACGGCAGTCGCAAGCAGCAAAGCCAGAAGGCCGCAGGGTGGGAGGAACCATGTGAGGCATGGCTTTGTCAGAGGAAGCTTGTGCGAGGCATGGAGCCTGCACGTTGGTCTCCTCATGGACTTGAAGAGTCCAGGGGGCCCAGGTGGCGTGGTAGCCAGAGACACACAGCCCAATCCTACCTAACTCCCCGCATGGCAACGCAGCAGCGCCAACACCGTGTCTGCTGCATCCCACAGGGCAGTTTAGGCCTCCTTGGGGTAAGGGAACTTTTGTTCTCTTGCCCTGGGGTATTCCCGATTCCGACAGTCAGGTCTACTCGGACCTGTACCAGCAATATTGCTGGCGAAAGTCCATGTGGACCGGTGAAGGCAGATCAGGCCCAGGAAGGGGTCAGGATTTGATGGGCACTACTGCTGCCAAACCTACCCCTTTACCAGCTGTGATCCACTGTCCTCCCTGCCCCATCGCCTCCCCATTTCACCCCCACCTGTTCCACCCCCTCCCCGCCTCCCTCCTGCCCCTTACACAGCCTTACCTCAGGCAGCAGGCGTCCCCAGTTCATCGCCATGCAGTCCCAGCTGCTTACGGCAGCAGCCAGTCCATGACCACCAGCGTTGTCCATCTATAGCAGGGGTTCTCAACCTGGGGTATGGGTACCCCTAGGGGTACCCGGACCTCTTGCTGGGGGTACGCCAAGCCCTGCCCCTTATCTGCCCCATCAGCAGCTAATTAAGTGTTAATTAACGTGGATTTTAAATTGTAAATATTTTCGGAGCCTGTCTCTCTGATTTTGGTTTTGGGCTTATTTTTGTACTTTGGAAAATATACTTTGGTGGGGTGGGGGAGGGAGGAGCTGATTTTGGGAAGTGTGACTTGGAGGAAAAAAGAGATCCTTGCATGTATGTCTCTCTCTCCGTCTCACACACACACACACACACACACACAGAGAGAGAGAGAGAGAGAGAGAGAGTTAAATAAGACATTTTTCACATTTAAAATAGTTTTAGTACTTTTTTATTTAACGATTAATTACCTAATTAATTGATTGATTAATCCAGGGGTTCTCAACCTTTGGAGGCCCGGGTACCCCCTATCATGGTCCAATTTTCTGAAGTACCCCCTGCTAATTAACTGCTAACTGCAGAGGGTCATGCAGGCCTCCCCAAAGCTTCCCCAAGCCTCGGTAAGTGCCGCAACGGCGGTTTCAGGGGCGGTTTCGGCGCCGCTGCTGGCTCCGCCCCCTCAAACACTCAAAGTTCTCCCCCACCACAATAAAATCTCTCTGGCAAGACCATAGACACTCATTATCCAATCTCGAGGTGGCTTTTTGTATGTCCTAATTAATTACATAATCAGATTAATTAGCTAATTAATTAGCTAATTAAACATTTTTCTCTGCAGGGGATACTTCAGAAATTTTGACTGTGCCAAGGGGTACTGTGCCAAGGGGTACTGTGCCAAGGGGCACCGGGCGACAAAGGTTGGGAACTTCTACTCTAATATACCTGTTGTATTAATCTGAGATATTTTTTTAATTTCATTTTTCAATTTTTATTATTTATTATTATTATTATTATTCACAGTATTTCTATCCCGCCTTTCTCCCCAAAGGGACCCAAGGCGGCTCACAACAGAAAAAAATACAAAAAATACCGTATAAAAACAATCACACTTTAAAACAGTAAAAACAATTAATAACAATTAATAAAAACAATATCTAAAAATCGATTAAAAGATCATGGCGACAGTCACAACAGGAGCATAAAAACAGCAGCATCCCCACCTGTACCAGTGAGATGTTAAAAAAGGCAAGGGCTCAGAAGGCTTCTTGGAACAAGAAGGTTTTTAGGCCTCGCCGGAAAGTGTCCAAGGAGGGAACAGTTCGTAAATCAAAGGGGAGGGAATTCCATAAGGTTGGTGCCACTACTGAGAAGGCCCTGTTTCTGGCCGCCGCCCCTCACACCTCCCTGGGTGACGGCACCCGCAAAAGGGCCTTCTTTGATGACCTAAGGAGACGAGCCGGACTATATAGAAGTAGGCGGTCTCTCAAATATCCTGGCCCCAGGCCGTATAGGGCTTTAAAGGTCAAAACCAGCACTTTGAATTGGGCCCGGAAACGAATCGGCAGCCAGCGCAGCCGTCGGAGGAGCGGCCCGACGGAGTCGAACCGCCTACTTCCAATGACCACACGGGCCGCCGCATTCTGCACTAATTGCAGTTTCCGAACCGTCTTCAAACCGAACCGATTTTTATACATTTGTTTTAAATGATTGCAGTCTGCCTCAAGAAATTGGGATGAAATAAGCTAGAAATGTAAACGATGTATAATAAGTTTCAAAGTAGGGGTCAGTGGCAAGAGAAGAAAGTACTCTAATGAAGTCATTTCCAGCTATTTTTTTTTATAGTATTAGTGGGATGCGGCTGTGGGTGGCTGTCATGATGAATATTCCCTCAAGGCGTCTACTGCGTGGACCCCTCCGGTCTCTACGTGGTGGCTTGGCAGTGTTTCCGGACACACAGCGATGATGTCATACGTCATCGTCGGACTTCCGGGAACGCCAAGCTGTGTGGAGCTCAGGTTTGTTCGCTTGCCTTTGAGCTGGGCGGCCTCATGATGCCCATACAACGTGTGCATGATACACTCCTGCAGTTAAATATTTCCCACTGCTCCACGAGCTGCTTTGGCTCCTTCCTCGTGGGAACCCTCTGAGAAATCCATCAAGAGATTCTGGGCTCAGCAGGGTCCTCTGTCCTGGATGAGTTTGCACTCCCCCAAAGGATCGGTCCAGAGGTGCTGCTGTGCTGTCCCTGGATCTGTGGTCAACATGGCTGTGGCCAGGAGCAGCTTGACAGCTTCATCTGGTTGGCCACCTGAGGCCCGACCTTGAAAAGGCAGCTCTGGCCACAGATACCTACCCATGATGCACTAGCGATTGACAGACTGGGCTGCTACTGCAGTGTTCTCTACATGGAGTTGCCTTTAAAAACGGTACAAAACGCAGCCAGCAAAATGCTCGAAGGAGCAAGATGGTTGGAGCATATTACTAGGAGATCAAATCAGTCAATCCTAAATGAAATCAACCCTGACTGTTCCCTGGAAGGACAGGTACTGAGGCTGAAGCTCAAATATTTTGGCCACCTAATGCGAAGAGAGGACTCTCTGGAGAAGACTCTGATGCTGGGAAAAAGTGAAGGCAAAAGGAGAAGGGGAAGGCAAAGGATGAGATGGTTAGACAGCATCACCGATGCAACGAACATGAAAATGAGCGAACTCAGGAAGATAGTGGAGGACAGGAAGGCCTGGTGGGATATGGTTCATGGGATCACGAAGGGTCGGACACGGCTTAACGACTGAACAACAACAACAACAACAACAACAACACTCTTATCCCAGGTCAACTACAGTGGTTTTAATTAATTCTGGACTTAATTTGAAGAGCCAGTACTGTATTTAGCTGTAAGGCTCTAAGTATGCTAGGGCTACCTTATTTTAAGGACCACCTTTGCCCACATGAAACAGCCCAAGCCCTAAGACCAGCTTTGGTGGCCCTGCCGTAACCAGACATTAGGTTGGTGGACACTTGGGACAGGTCCTTCCCAGTGGTGGCACCACAGTTGTGTAATCGTACAGAGAAGTAAAATTTATGGGTTTTCCAGCCATGTTGCAATTTTTTGAAATCAAGAATAGAGAGATATTACAACTTTAACTTGCCTGAATGAGTTCTTTATCAAACGAAAAAATCCCCGTTGAGGACACAGATGTCTAGATAAAATTGTTCTGTAGTCAGACAAGCAGTCAAAATCACTCCAACTCCAACCAGCCTGAAGAAATTCTTTTCCAAACGAACTGTTCCATGGGAAGTACAGACGTCCTGGAGAGATTATCCTGAAGTCAGGCAGGCACTAAAGTCTTGCTCCTTGATGTCTTTGAACTAGCTTTACGTTTCCTCCCGTTTTCTCGGGACTTTGTCAAAAGCAGATGCAAAGGGAACAACAGTGAAACCACTGAGAGATGGTCCCATGCTACAGTTGTGTAATCGTCTCCCTAGGCTTCCTCTCTTGTTGTTGTTAGGTGACTTCTGAAACCCTTATTCTGAAGGCTTTTGGACGCTTTAATCTATACAGTTCATTCGTTGTTTCTCATTGAGTTGTGGTGCTATTTTTCATTGACATGGTTGTTAATTTTTGTTCTATTGTTACTGTTATTTTATTTTGGCACGTGCTTTGATAACTTGTGTGGAAAGCAGGGCGTAATATGAAATAAATCAAGAAAATAAATAAAGTCCTGCAGGGTGTGAGTGGATTTCTACTGTCTCCTCCAGAAACCTGTTAGGTGCTCAGGCCTCACACAGACTGAGACTCAGGGAGCTGCAACTGACAGGTGGGCTGAAGATTGGTCATGGTGGCAACCCATCTCAGCACCGGGCTGTGCGCACTGAAGCCAGGCAGGCAGCATTTCTGGAGCCTTTATTCAGCCAATGGCACAGGATTGGCCCTCTGGTGTCACCTGACTTCCTAGGTTAGGAGGAGTATGGGTTGTTGCGCGATTATCTTAGCTGAAAATTTTTACAGCGGGATGAAAATGGATTCCCCCCCCAACACAATTTTGCCACCCCATGTGCTTACAGTGATGCGTGGGGGGGGGGCACTTCAGCCATTTTCAGAGGTGGGAATGGGGGCAAAACTTCCTGGCACTCCTCTTTACTACCCAGGAAGCTGCACAGAACAACACTACACAATGACACAGCTTCCTTCGGAAGGAACTCCTAGGCAAACAAAATGGCAGCCAGCGTGAAAGCCAGCTGCCACCACAGAACAGGTGATGATGGGTTCAGAAGGAGGGGAGCCTGCGGAGGTGGTTTTCGGGCACCTCCCCAATTTTCAAGCTCAGCCTTCGTTTCTCCCCTGACCACAGCTTTGGTGGAGGAAGAAACAGGGAGGCAGCGTTTTATCTACAGGGTCCCAGTTTAAACCCTGTGGCACCTGATACCACACTGGGATAGGCGCTAAAGAAACCTAATATGCAAATAGGACTACACTCATCCGAAGGAATGCAGCTATCCGAAAAAGAACCAGGTCAGTTCAGCTTTGGCTGGACCTAAGACCCGGTTCCCAGAAGAGGCACAATGCAAAATTACAATGGCTATGAAAACTAAGATGCACCCGGCCTTTTGCAAAGGGATTTTATGTAACAAGCCACGCAAGTGAGGAAACCTTTTGTTTTTGAACAAAATGTCTGCCTTACAGATGAGGAAATTTCATCAGATAATCTCTAAAGAAAACAACTGGGGATAAGGGAAAGCCAATCCCTTGCCTTTCTTTCTGGAGACAAAGTGTTTTTCCAAACCTAACACCCTTCCTAGGTTTTATAACCACAATTATGTGCAAACAAACAAACAAACAAATGGAGCCAGTTTGTTACACACAGGAATGTCCAGCTTGGGGATTTGTGGCGAAAACTCCAGTAGTGCCCCATTACCTCTTAGGAAATCCCCCTCTTTGCGTGGGCTGCAGCTGAGTGCAAAGCAAAGAGGATGTTCCAAAGGTCCTGTCCAGCGATGCCCAGAGATTTCTCCCGTAACGCAACTCTTTCTTGAGACAACGGTGCAATAATCTGACACACGTTCTGTTTGGGGGCCTGAACAGAATCACCCGTTCTTTTCCTGGACTGCATGACTTCGCTGGCTGCAAGTGGAAGGAGATCCCATGTTTGAATGCTCCCCTTGCTACTGATGCAGAAAAATATTTTCCTGGTTTCTGTTCATATCTGCCTCCCCAGATCACAGGAAAAACCTCACAGTTGGCAACTTACAGCCCATTCCAACCCAACTCCTCCGCAAGTCTGGCATAAGAGTGGCCTAAGTTCAGCATAAGTTCGACGTAAGTTATGTCTGAGTTATGTCAGAGTTATGCCTGAGTTAGGCAGGCTGCAGTTTCTGTGGCCCAGCACCACCCCAGGATCCAGGCAACACTTAGCTCCCAGGCAGGCAGGCTCTCCAGGCTCGGTGTCTGGCTCGGGCATGTGCAGGCCTCTGTCTGCATGTGTCAGCGTCCATCCATGGCAGCTGCCGCAGTGTCTGTCGCAGCCCGGTCGCAAAGGGGCCGACCGCAGGCATGGGGGTTGCGCCAGTCATGTGGTGGGCGCAGGGCAGGTGACAGGTGAGCGAGGTGCCTGAGCCAGCCGCCACAGGGCACCCTGTGCAGTAGCCGCCTGCTGCAGGGGAGAGTGGCCGTCCCCTCCCTCCTGCAGAAGGCGATGCCACCCCCAAGCCACGTTGAGGCTGCACGTGGGAGTCATGGGGGGGGAGCGGGGGGGAAGGAGGGGGGTGGGAACGTCACACACAAGGGGGGGGCTCATGATGTCTGGAACTGCCTCTGACATGACTTGCCCGTGCGCTGCCTGAAGCCCTGGGCCTCCAGGGCCGGGGCAATGCCCACAAAGAAGGCATCCCGGCGTGCGTTCTGCTCTGTGCCCTGGCCATGACCGAAAGATGCCGTGGGCTTGTCTGCTGTGAGCGTGAAGGGCTCACGCAGCTCATCACGCCCCCAGATGGGGCAACGTCGGCGCCTCGCGGCAGGCGCTCTGGCGCGGTGGGGGGTTGCCAGCCTCCATCATCAGGGAGTGGGAGGGGAGGCAGACACACAGACAGGCAGACAGTAGGTGCTGGGGAGGGGCACGGGTGGGTCAGAAACGACAGACAGACAACAAGGCTGGTGGGAGAGAGATACGGAAAGAGTGGTATGCAGAGACCGATAGGGACACAGGGGTCGCTCCGCAGATGAAGGCAATGCAGAAACGGGCGCCTCTTATGCAAACGGACTTTGGGCGGAAGCCACACAGAAACAGGCGGACCTTCGGCGGAAGCGCCTTCATTACGGGTGGATCTTCGGCGGAAGCGCCTTCATTACGGGCGGACCGGCGGAAGCGCCTTCATTACGGGCGGACCTTCGGCGGAAGTGGCTTTGTGATGGGCGGACCTTCGGCGGAAGCGGTTTTGTAATGGGCGGACGCCCTGGCTGTCACTGTTTGCCTGCCTGAGAAGCCCCCTCAACTCCCCCCTCCCCTCTGTGCCATGGGGGTCTGGCAGCCCCCCTGCTGTGTTCTCCCAGGGAAGGCCGTAGCAGTCCCTGGATGGGACTCATGCAGGGGCTTGAGTGCTGGGGGCTGTCTGTGTGTGGGGGGCAATGCTTGTGTAACACTAGGCACATATGTTTCACTGGGGCTCTGCCCGAGGGGCATCTTTATTGTTCTGGAACGTTAGCAGAGATGGCCAGGCGAGGCTGCTAGGTGTAGTCACAGCAGCCAATCTGAAAGCAGCAGCAGCAGCAGCAGCACACCTGCCCCATGGACCTAGAGATGCAGGCTCTTCCCCTGTGGAACCACAGCCTGCTCCATAGAAAGGGGAGGGGCAGCAAGTACGAAAGCCAGGGAGGTGGAGCAGCAGCAGCAGCAGCGCCGGCAGCCGAGGAGGGTTGCAGGGCTGGCTCCCTGACCTCTGGCAGCATCCAGGCAGACGACAGTGGGGCAACCAGACTGCAGGCCCAGGGGTGCTCCCAGGAAGGTAGGTGGTAGTGGACATTCCTGGGGAGACAAAAAACAAGGGGAAGTTACATGTCAGCTGGTGTGTGGTAGCAGTCGCCATTGAAGACAAGCCAGTGTGTCGGTTGCAAAAGCCTGCAGGGAGAGAAATAAAACACAGCTGATAGGTGTGACACACATAGCATGGTCTGAGCTGCTTACCTGGGTGTAAGGAGAGCACGATCCTGTAAGGGGAAAGAGTCAAAGAGAGAGACAACAACACAACTTGGGGGTCACAACCATGGCAAACCTAGCACTACTGACCTGTCAGTAGACCCTGTGGAGAAAAGGGGGGGAACAGCTGGTGTCTACATAAGGATAACAGTTCCACACTTGTGGCATTGTCTGCTCACATGACTACAGGCAGCAATCAGACACAACAGTGGTACAGAGGCATGTATCCTATATATCTTAGCAGGCAAAGCAGGCAGTTATCAGACAACACATTGGTAAAGAGGCATATCATAGCAGGCAAAGCAGGTAGTTATCAGACAACACACCGGTAAAGAGGCATATCATAGCAGACAAAGCAGGCAGTTATCAGACAACACATTGGTAAAGAGGCATATCATAGCAGCCAAAGCAGGCAGACATGAGAGGGCACATTGGTAAAGAGGCATTTCAGAGAAGGCAATGCAGGCAGACATGAGAGGGCACATTGGGAAAGAGGCATGTATCATATTTCTATATGCAAAGAGGCAGAAGTCAGACCATATGTCAGCACATTCCCTGCTCTTACCTGCATTTACCTGCTGGTGTTGTTGCCTGTGGGGGGGAGGCTGGGAGAAAGACATGGGTTAGCAAATGGTAGCATGGAGGCAGCTGCCTAGACACAGCTGTAAACAGTTTGGCCACAGCCAGAACAGCCCTGTCTGCCCTAGAGGGGGGCAGAGAGGTGAGAGGAGAAGAGAGAAGTGGGGTGTTTGTGAATTTTGCCCTCCACCGACAAAGTCCCACTTTGTGGCTGCTGGGGGACAGAACCCCACGCCACGTGCTCAGAGAGAGAGAGAGAGAGAGACTGGAGGGCTGGGGCTTGGCTTTTGTGGGAAAGAGGCTGGGTGGGGCTGGGTGCTGATAGGCTCCCTAACTTGGGCATAACTCTGTCTGTTTCCAGACCCAGCAGGCACAACTCCGCCATAACTCTGACCTAAGTCAGGAGTAGGGTGTTAGAACTTTTCAGGAGAGGGCTGGCGTGGGTAAGGTAAAATGGCTCCTATGGGTCTCCTCGAATTTGTGTCCACCTTTTTGGTCGACATAAAATTTGTGTCAGCATTTGTGTTGGAGGGGGCGTGTCTGTGCTCGCCGGGGTCTGGAATCCGATGTTAATTGGTTTCCGCTCCCGTTACGCCCACGGTCCGCCCACAGTCCGTCCACTTTTATGTCGAGTTTATGTCCGACTTGTGCCGGCGTCGGTGGTGCGCATGCGCGTCCGTTCTTAGTCCGTCGGTCGTAACTTCGACATAACTTCGCCCTAACTTCGCCGTAAATGTTCGCATTCCAGACATAACTTCGACATAAACGACTCAGGCTGACTTTAGGTCTGACTTGTGCTGCTTAGCCCTTGGGTTGGAATGGGCTGTTAATCTTTCCTCCTTTCAAGGAGAGGATACACATTAGGCTGACTCTGGGTGCAGGGAGACTCCCAGAGCTAACTCAATCAAGTCTCCCAGGACTCAATGATCGAACCATCAAGGACCATCTAGAAGTCCTCTACCCAGCTCAGCCCACTATTGTTCCCATTGTTTTCTGTAAAATGTGTTTCCAAAAGTCTCTTGTAAAAACTGTATGACTCTGTGACTATGCACATTCTCAGCAACCATGTGATGTTCTGCTTGGAAATGTATAAAAACTGTGCCTGTGCTCGCATGTAGCAAAGGGTCAGTGCCCCTCCTGGGGGCTGTCCACTCCGCTGCGTAACCAAATAAACCCATATTTTGTCCTTGCTCACCAGTCTTCCTGGTCCTATTAATTCTCATGGGCTTAAAAATTCCGCTACACCACAAAACCGGAACAGACGCCCTCTTTGCACAGGGAGGCGAGGCTGAGCCCTCCTTCCTGACAAACAACCCTGCCTTGAGCAGCCACCACCGAGCCTTTGTTCTGAGAAAGTGTGTAGTCCTGCCCCTGTGTGTGTGTGTGTGTGTTTCTTTCACGTGCTGGACTTGAGAGGGGGGAAACCTCATGAAGCTGCTTCCCCCCACTCCTCTCGTCACAGGTGCAGCCAGCTATTCATGGGGTCCTGCCGACTGCAGCATGAAGCCACATCATTGTGAGAGGAGGGAGTGGGAGGCGATGCTTCTTCCTTCCGTCGCTCTGGGCTATTCCCGTGGGAGATGGAACCTCCATTCAAGACAAATGGCAGCCAAATCATGTGCCCACCGCCACTGATAGTAAGTTCATCCTTGTTCATGTCTCCCCATCAGTCTGTTCACAGATGGGAGATCTGATCTGATCACTCCCACATGTGTCTTTGCCATCTGTGAACAGAGTGGCAAAGGGGTGTGTGTGTGTGTGTGTGTGTGTGTGTGTGTGTGTGTGTGTGCGCGCGCGCACGCCTTCTAAGAAGCGTGTGGATTGGCCACAATCCACTTCCTTTATCTTTGTTGTGTCCATGTCCCGTATTTTTAAACACTGTACAAGCCACCCATTGTGTACTAAGTAACTGAACATGAACATTCCAGTTTCTACATTAACCCTGCATTCTGAATTCCTTTGTAAATTGTTGTTCAGGCCAGGGTATCTGTAATGTACTAGCATCTTCCTGAATATACCGGTAATAGCAAGCACTGCCGGAAAACTTAATTTTAAGTTTGTTCAAGGTAGAAGGAGTCTGTATATCCCATCACATGATAATACGGCCTCCATATCCGTCCGTCCATCCGCCCGTCAGTCATCCACCACCTCCACCCACAGGCCCACAAGCTAAAGGGGTCTCCGCAGACCTGCCCCATGTCTTTAGCTGGCATAAGGCCGAGGAGACAAAGGGGGCATGTCGGCAGGAACTGGAGGAGCACGTTGCTCACACAGAGTGCCCCCCTCCTGCCTCTGACATGCCATGGCCCTCCCCCGCCCCGATCTGCCCCATTCCGCCCACCCCACCGACTTACCGTGGTTGGCAGGGCTCCTCTTCACTCCCTCTGCATGCAGGGTTCCTCCCACCGTTGGTGGCGGCAGCCCAGAAGCGGGCGGCTCTGCAAACATCTGGATCACCTGCAGTGTCAACCACTGCCAGGACTCAGGTTCTAGCAGCGGTAGAGTCCAATCCGTTTGGGCCATCAGAGTTTTTTGCTGTGAATTGCGACTTCCCTGGTTTGAATCTTGCCTCTGCCACGAATTCATTAGGCAAAATTATTTAAATATTTATAGCCCACTTCCCCACCCCCGTTATTTATTTATTTAAAGAATTTATACCCCGCTTTTCTCCCACAGTCAGGGCACTCAAGGTGGCTTACAACATTAAAAACAATACAGATATAGATTTAAAAACATTAAAACATTAAACACATGAAAACAGTAAAAGAGAGTCCAATGGGTCACATAAACTGATTAAAATTGTGATTTTAATTAAAATAGTGATTCATTAAAAATGCAATTCATTCGTTATCAGGTCGCCCAAAGCATTTTACAAATAATTCATAAAAATTACAATAAAACCATGATAGAATTAGGACCCGATCCTATGGGCACCTTCCACTGACAGAAGTAGCCCTCTCCGCCAGCACCGCAGACGCAGTGACGTTGCGCGCAGAAGAGCTGCCTGCATGAATGGCGGCAACTGTGTGTGTCACCTGAGCACCTGGCCACCAATGGAGGAGGCACCTTGGCGGCAGGGGTGGGCAGTGGGCAGGGAGGGAGTGAAACGGGGTGTTTGAAATGGAGGAATTGGGGCCCTGGACGCAAGGAGGAGGAAGGAATTCTTCTCCCTCTCACACAACACCAGAACCAGGGGACATGCACTAAAATTGAGTGGAGGGAGAGTTAGAATGGATAAAAGAAAATATTTCTTTACCTAGCGTGTAATTCATCTGTGGAACTCCTTGCCACAGGATGTGGTGATGGCACCTGGCCTGGATGCCTTTAAAAGGGGTTTGGACAGATTCATGGAAGAAAAGACCATCACAGGTTACAAGCCATAAGCAACCTCCTGGTTTTAGAAGTGGGTTTTCTCTGTGCCAGGTGCAAGGGAGTGGCAATGACAGGATACAGGTTATCTTGTTGTCTTGTGCTCCCTGAGGCATCTGGTGGGGCCACTGTGTGATACAGGAAGCTGGACTAGATGGGCCTTTGGCCTGATCCAGCAGGGCTCTTCTTATGTTCTTATGTTCTTAAGGACGGGGTAGAGTCAGTGGCTGTTGCGCATGCAGGATTATTTATGTATTTATTTATTTAAATAATATATACCCCGCCTTTCTCCCAACAAGGGCAATCAAGGATCTTTAAAAAAAAAACCCATTTTTCTACCTGCCTTACTCCCTGGCTGTCTTTGGTCCAAAGAGACCTGTAGGCCATTAGGGGGCCTACACAGAGGTAAGGAAAAATATTTACCCTTACCTCTTGCAGGCCTGATCGTCCCCCCCACCCACCCACCCACCCATAGCATGCAGCGAATGCCTCCATCACACAGCTACATACCTCAGCGTGGAGGGATATAGGATTGGGTAGTAAATTATACATATAAACAACAACAGCAACAAAAACGTAGGCAGGCACTCTCTCTCAGCCTCCAAGTTTCCCATTTGCAACACAGGGACCTGCGTTACAAGATTGTTGTAAACTTTACAAGGTCATTCACATCAACTGCTTTGGACACACAGAAAAGCTACACAAATGCTAATATTATTAGTGTCAAGTAATGTGACCATCTGTTATGTTCTAGGCAGAATTTTCTACTGTTTTTGCAATAATAATAATAATAATAATAATAATAATAATAATAATAATAATAATAATAATATGACGACGACGACGATGACGATGTTTTTATTGTGTTTGTGGCTTTTGCGATGTTATCTTCTGGGCCTCTTTGAGTTTACAGAACATTTTCTAAAGAAAAGTGCAATATAAATTAATGCTATACAAATAGGTGACAACAACAACAGCTAACTCCTTTGCAATGCTGCTTTCTAAGTGGGCAGTCTTGGAGAACTCTGCTGCCCAGAAACTGGAAATCATTCGGTTCTCCACACTCCCTCTCCCAAGAAGTCATCCTGGGAATCAGATTTGGGAAGCAATTTAGCACCAACTATTCTTGGACAAGGCCAGCGGGTGGCGCAGCGGGTTAAACCGCTGAACCATAAGCTGTTGATCGAAAGGTCGGCAGTTCGATTCCCGCGAGGGGGTGAGCGCTCGTTGCTTGGCCAGCTCCTGCCAACCTAGCAGTTCCAAAGCATGTTAATGCAAGTAGATAAATAGGTACCGCTTGCGGGAAGGTAAACAGCGCTCCGTGTTCCAGCTGCATGCTATGCGCTGCGGCAAGGAGAGTCATGCCGGCCACATGACCACGGAGGCGTCTTCGGACAACGCTGGCTCTTCAACTTTGAAATGGAGATGAGCACCACACCCTAGAGTCGGACAAGACTGGACTTAATTGTCAGGGGATATCTTTACCTTTTATTCTTGGACAAGTCAAGTCTACGGTGAAGTAGAGTAGTCCCAGGATGCTGCATCAAGCACAATGATACAGGTGGGCCCCCATATCCGCTGGGGATATGTTCCAGGCCCCTCCGTGGATACTTGAAACCGTGGATAAGAGCGAACACCCCCTCCATGGTTTCCTGAGGGCCCCCCCACCCTGCCTCCCCTGCAGGCAGGCAGGCTTGCCCCCCCCAGCTCTTATTTTTCTTTCAGCAAGCTTTGTTTCTTCCTTAAAACAAACAGAGAAGCAGCCTCCATTGCAGGCAAGTAGAACGAGACTAAGTCCTAGAGAGGCTCTGCAAGGTTTCTGTTAGGGTTTCTGTTAACCTTGCAGAGCCTCTCTAGTACTTAGTCTCGTTCTACTTGCCTGTAATAAGCAGCTAGAGGCTGCTTCTCCTGTTTCTTTAAGGAAGAAATGAAGCTTACTGGGAAAAAAAGTAAAAGCCTGGGGGGGTCCCCACGACCCGTGGATAACTGAAACCGTGGATAGCGAATCCGTGGATATGGGAGCCCCACCTGTATGCAGTTAGTGTGAAATGGCCGTCTGTACTTGATCGGCAAGAAAATCAATTCTGAGAGGAAATGAGTGATTATTTTCATAAACGATACTTAAACGGCCGACTCATTTTCCGCTTGCTGTACATTCTTTTTCAGTACATTTGCTAAAAGCTACTGGTTTAAATAGCGTTTGTCTGTTCCTTGGCTTCTCGAATAGGTAATTTTCTTCACTTGACAGCTTGTCCAACGTTCTCCAGCTCCCGAAAAAGAGGAATCCTGGCTCTTGCTGCCGCCGACATCACTGCTGTTCCAACAAGCTGTCAGTTTTGTTCATCTTGCTGCCACGAGGAGAAGACGGCAGGCGAGAGCTTCCAAGAGTCTCCTTCCGTTTGGTAATCAGCCCTCTCTGCCCCATGCAATTAAGGAGGGGAAAACGTAATATTTATTTATGTATTAAAATATTTATGTACTGTCTTTCTCAAAGGCTCAAGGCGGTTTACAGAGGCAGGCCAACCATAACCCCCCCCCATTTTTTTTTTTAATTGGGTGCTATGAGAGAAACTCATAGACCCTCCATTTCTCCCGATGTTTTCCCTTCCTAGTGCAGTTGTTGTTCTGACCGCCTGGCTCTTGCCTTCCAAGCTTTCCCAGGCAACTGCGTATCAAGCCTCAGATGGGTTCACAGGGTGTTCTCCTTTCTTGCCAGCTGACACTTCCACGGCCCACACTCCTCTGCATTCCTCCACACAGTGACATTTGTTGCCCTTCCAATGTGAGACCAGGGCTGACCCTGCTTAGCTTCTTCAGGCAAGGCAGCAGCTCAACCTCCAGACCACACCTCCTGCTTACACAAGTTCTCCTTCACCACTACCCAAACGTGTCACCTTCATCCAAGGAATCAAAACAGAGTTTATCAAACCCACACACTTTTATCACAGATGGTGGATGACCAGATGAGTCAGAAATCAGAACTCATTAGGCAGACTTCATCTACTGATTTTTCAAAATTGCACTATGAAGAGTTCTGTGTACTCTGGAGGCTGGCAATACTTGCACCCAGAGAAGTTGGTTTCCCTCTTTGGTTTCCTTTTGCTTGTCCTAACTCTGTGCCTTTTACCAGGCTGTTCTCTACTATGGAATATCCCTTTTTGTAAAGCAATTTATCTCATCCCTCAAGGCCGCACCCCCCCCCCCCGGCCTGGTTAGTCAAAGCAATTTCAGAATCACCCTTGTCTCACTGTGCCTGCAACACTCTCATGAACCTTCTCCACTCTCCACTCACTGTCGTTTAGTTAAGCTGTGACCTCTTCCTTGCCTTTGAACCTCTCTTGGTGCTGTTTGAGTTAACATCTGGTCCCTGCTTATTTGGAAGAGAGAGCCGAGAAAGCAGCAGAGGGCATTTGTACTGCAAATTTGCATTCTTGCCAGTGCCGATTTTTCATGATAGAGTATTACAAACTGGACTGTGACAACAGCTAGCCTTGCAGCCTTACGGGGAACGTGCTGCTATCCATGGAAGAGGACCCCATGCCTGCCCGCCAGTGTGACTATAACCCTCTTTAGCATTTCTCCTCCACTTGTTGCTGGAAGGCATTGAGGGAGGACAAGGGACTGCAACAGCTGGCTGAGTTCCTGATTTGGGGCAGGCAGGGGGGCTTCTGCCTCCCCTCCAGTCCTCTATTGATCAGCCTACATGGTGCAAAACAGAGTCATTAGCCAGAAGTAGATGGAGTGCAGGATGTGATCTCAGAGCAAACACCTCAACGTTATTTTTAGGGGCCCAATGCTATCTTTTTGCCCCTGATGCAGCCGCACCAAGGAGGCCTGTGCTGTATCCTGCGGGGGTGGGGTGGGGGTGGTGCCATGACTTGATGGGAGAGGGAAGGCAAAGTTCTACTTAGCTTACTCCACCATGCCATGGTCTCCTATGGGCCTCCTCGAACCTGTCCGGGGAGACAACGGGGGTGTGCTGGCTGATATGGGGGGGATAGCATCTGGTGCAAGTTGCCCATGCTGAGTGCCACCTCCTCCCGCCGCCCCTGTCATGCTCCCTGCCCTCCCCTGTCCCACCCCGTTCCTGCCCATCTACATGAGTCAGTGTGCCTTCTTCCTTGTCCTACCTCTGCATGTAGGGCCACCCCAGCCTTTCTGGCAGCGTTCTGGAAGTGTGCAGATTCATGCTCTGCTGGAGTGTTTTTTGTGACTGCTATGAGGTAGGTACCACTGCTGGAACACTGGTTCCGGCAGCGGTGAAGCCCAATTGGGCTGTAAGAATATTTCTATGCAGCTTTTCAACGAAAAAGCTCACAAAGCAGTTTACATAGCAAAAGAAATTAAAGAGATCAGCAGTGTAGTGGTTACATTTTGCATGCTTGGTGTGGCAGGAGAGCGAAAAGCCGGAAGCAACTGACGTGGCGTGATGTCAATTATTTCCAGGTTGCAGAGTGCGACCTGGAACTCTTTGCAACCTGGAACTATTCCACCTGGACCTATTTGCGAGTCTGCTCAGAGTGGGGCGAAGCAGGAGGCAGCCAGAAGGGGTGACGCTTCCTTGGCTGCCTTCGGCTTTTTTCGGAAGCGACCTGCACGACTTCGGCCCACAGGCAGACCCACCGAACGAAGCTGAGGGCAGCCAAGGGGGCGTCACCCCCCTTCACTTTGACTTTCCATGGCTCTCTCCTGTGAGATGAAGCCACGCGAGGGAGGCACCTCCGATTCACGTGGCTTCAGCTTGTAGGGTGCAGACGAGCTGTCAAACAAGCCAAGGGGGTGTCCTGGGGGGTGACACCCCCTTGGCTCGGCCATTTTTTGCCACTCCAAGGTCCTTTTTGCTCTCAAAGGGACTTGGAGCAGCCAAAACTGACCGGACTGCCTGGGAGTGCTGTGCAGCGTGGTGTCACCCCCAGAACTGGTGTCACCTGGTGCAGCCCGCACTTGTTATGGGACCCCCCAAACCATGCCAGTGAAAGAGATTGTTCCCTGCCCAAAGCATACAAGAGCCGGCTACCAGATCGGGCCCCAGGGGGTCCACCTTGTCCAGCATCCTGCTTCCCAGGGTGGTCCAACTCCAGGAAGCCCACAGGCAGGAGGGAAAGCCCTTCTCTGGACATGATGAGTGAAGGAGCCGGGAAAAGCCATGGCTCTGACCCGTCCTAACAGGAAAAAAGCTTCTTCCTGGCGCCTAACAAGGGGATGCATCAGACCCCAAGCAGAAGCCACCTCCACCTGACAAGTGGTAGGAACGTAAAACCTGCCTCTGCAGGATCAGACCAGGCGTCCGCCTGGTCCACCACTGAACAGCTTTCCTACAAACGCCAGCGAGAGTGCTCTGGACGGTCCTGAGCAGGGCATGTGGCCCACAGGCCCCCCCTGGCTGCTTGGTTCAAACATCTGGTACCAAAATGTATACTGCCCCAAACATGGAGGTTCTCTCTCGCTATTGTGGGCAATGGCCATCGCTAGACCTCTCCTCCTCCTCCTCCTCCTCCATGAACGGGTCTAATTCTTCTGGCAAGTCATCTCCGGCGGCCAGAGGCCAGCCCTGCACTT
Organism: Plestiodon gilberti rubricaudatus; assembly: GCA_026170595.1. NCBI lineage: Eukaryota > Metazoa > Chordata > Lepidosauria > Squamata > Scincidae > Plestiodon > Plestiodon gilberti. Next base: position 2,468,708 of record JANXHW010000003.1, on the reverse strand, counting down.
TTCAGGGTAGCAGCAAATCCCACCGGTTATGTGTTGCGTGAGGTTGAAGGTTCCCAGTGGAACATTGAAGGTTCCTCAGTGTCGATGGGCCTCAAGGCCACCCTACCCAAGCTCCCCTGTCTGTCCATGGAAGCCCCTTGAGGAGTCTGGGTCTCATCTCGAAGTCCAGGCACCACATCTCATCCCCTCGCAGAGAGTTTCTGGCATCCTCTCCTTCAATTTCCTCCAGCGCTGCTACCTTGCAGTCCCCAAGCCTTACATGGTCAAAACTGCCTTCAGGGAAACATAGGAATTTGGGATCCTGACATCAGCCTGCAGCCAGTGCCTTGGGCCAGGGCCAGGAGGAGGTTCAAAGGGGGCGGGAAGCGGGGGAGATGTTGTTAGCCTAAGAACAGAAGCTCCTCCGAGGTTTCACTTTTTCTTGGGGGCTGATGATCTGGAGTTGCCCTCCCCATTATTCTGGGTTCCTTGTGAGGATTCACCAGGTGTGAAGGATACAAGCCAGGTAAGGTGTGGTACAGGAGATGGAGAGAGAAAGAAGTGCAAGAGGCGGCAAGGAAGAGCAATGTGATGATAAGCTAGGAAATATAGATAACGACGGGTGGAGGAGGAATCTGGAAAGAGACATGCAAGGAGAAGGAGGAGGGGAAAGACATGAAAAGAATCAGGAGGCAGCAGGCAATGAGGGGGAGAGAAGGAGAAGATCAGGAGCGGGCCGAAGGCAGCAGGAGGAGAGCCTCAGGAATCCAACATTGTACTTACTATGTTAGCGAGAAGCGTCTGGTTAGCCAATGTGGAAAACAGGATGCTGGACTAAATGGGCCTTGGCCTGATCCAGCAGCCAGGCTCTTCTAGAGTCTTATAATTTGTACAGCACCATGACTTATTTCACAGAGTAACAAAAGCAAAAGACGGGCCGCTGCCCCAAGGAGCTTACAATCATCAGGCAGCAGGATGGGTCTGGAGGGAATGAGAGGGGTGAAGGTATGAAGTGGGATTGAGGGTCAAGGTTGTTACGTGAACTTTATTATATTTTGTGTTATTATGATACACACATAAACATACAGATTATGATGTGACTCTTGTAGAGGACAAAATTGATTTATGTAATAAATCTCCTGCTGATCAAACTAAAAACCAATAGAATATTTCTTCTGGAATATTTACAAAAAACATTCCAATATTGAGCAGAAAGGCTCCCACATTTTTATTAACTATCTGAACTGGGCCTTCTTTTCCACAAATGGAGCAAATCAATCAGTATATCTATCTTGGCTACATTCGAAGAGTTTCTCATAGATTCCAGTCTTTGAAAAAGGTCCGATTATGTAGAGATCACGACTTTCACAGTCAGTAGCAACTTCTCAATTGACAAGCCGTGGCGTGGCATGGCATGCTTTTGTTTTTTGGCCAGGTTAGGATCTTTCTGCAACCCAACTACATATTTATTTATTATTTATTTAAAGGATTTCTACCCCGCCTTTCTCCCAGTAAGGGCAATCAAGGCGCCTTTCTCCCAATAAAGGCAATCATATCCCAAATGAATTCAGTTTTAATATGAATCTGGTAATCTGGTGGAGAATATCCGACACCTTTTCCCAAAATCAACAGATAGGAACAACAAACAAATGATAATATGTCATTTGTTTCCGTTTTATAAGGAGAGCAGCAGAGCTTCGGGACTTTTGCATCACTGCAGTTTGATGGGGGGGGAAGCTGCACTTGTTGGGGGTTTCTGCCATTCCCACAGTAGTTCAATGAATGGGCTTCCAAGGGAGTTTTCCCCCCAAGTAAAAAGGGTGGAGGGGCCCACAGTTGGGAGCAAAGCTGCAGCAGGGTGGGGCAAAGGACTCCAGCCCCCTCCCTCCCCTGGTGGTTCTGCCACTTTTCACAGCTCCCCACTCTTCCTATTATCAACAATGCCCCACAACTAGGCAGTCCCTGTCTACCTTTGGCCCTTGGTTGGTTCAGAAACAAGGCAACTAGTACGGGCCAAACCACACGTTCCCAGAAACACCTGGAACTTTTTGGTTCCTGGACGCCCTGCTGGAGAGGGCCTGAAAGGGTGTACAACCGGGGTAGGGCCAGGCTGCTGCAGTTCCCTCCCCGACTTTGACCAAGAAAACTCCTCCATTGGCCAGATTTCCTGCCTTTGGCTCTTGCTTGATGGATCCGTCATGAGGAGCTCTACACTGCTCCGTCCCGCCCCAGCCTTTGGCCCCACATCATCATCATCGTTATTAATAAGGGCCATCGCTCAGCGGCAGAACACCTGCTGGGCACGCCGACGGCCCCAGGTTCAATGTCTAGGGCGCATGGGGGGGGGGGCGCGCAGCTGCCCCCTGCTGGAAACACTCCTTGATCCACCCCGGTCTGCTCCAGCAGGGCTTGTCCTCCGCATGTTCATGAGTTACCGGCCTGAGGGAGCCCAGGGGCAGAAGGAGAACCAGAGGAGTTGCCCCTTCCTCCCCTTTTCCGGCAGTGCTCCGGTCCCTTTAACAGGCAGAAGTTCAACCGGGGAAGGCTCGAGCTGATCCCGATGAGCTGTTGTTCGGCGCCGAAGAAAGACGGCCGAGGAGAGGCCCCCAGCCTGGAGAGAGGGATCGCGGCTGGCAGGACCAGCGGAGGGGTGGGTGGGAGGCCGCCCGGGGCCCGGCCCGGCCCGGCCAAGCGGAGGGCGGGAGAGGGTCCGGACAGGAGCCGGAGAAGCGGGCCAGGGCGGGAACGTGGCAGCCAGGCCCGGAGCGGAAGAGAGCGAAGCAGGCGCTAAGCAGCAGCAGCAGCGCAGCCTCCTCGCCCGCCTTCCTGCTGGCTGGCGGGCGGAGCGAGGGCGGAGGCTGCCCGCCCGGGCTGCTGCCGCTGCCGCCGCTCTCCCGGGCTCCGCCTCTTCTGCCGCCGCCGACGCCGCCGAGCTGCCACCGCAGGCTCTCCCGGGCCTGGCCGCCTCTTGCGCTCCGCTCCGCCCTGCCCGGCGCAGGTATGGGAGGTTGCCGTGCCTCCTCCTCCTCCTCCTCCTCCTTCTCTTCCAGCGCGCGATCGGCGCTGCCCTCGGGTGGTGCAGCCCCAAAAGCGGACCCCGGCCGGGCTGGAGCGCCGCGGCCGTCGGGGGCGCAACTCCTCTTCCTCTTCCCGGGCGCAGCTGGCGGGGCTCCAGAGCGCAAGGGGCGGGCGGGGCCACTAGGCGGGGCGGAGATGGGGGCGTCCCAGGGGGCTGCGCAGGGGCCCCGCCAGGTGTGCCCGATGGAATTGGAGTAGACCTCGGTGGGGTCAGAGAGGGGCTGCTGGGTTGGGGCCCTAGAAGAACCATCCATTGCATGCCTTCCCAGAGAAGGGCGGCACCACTGCTCCCTCCAGCTTGGTGTGCAGAAGCTCCGGATTCAGTTCCTGACAGCATCTCTGGGAAGGCTGGGACTGGAAGGAAGGACCCCGAGCCGGAAAGCTGGCTGGGGAATCGCTTGCTGCCAGTGAGTGCAGGCTAGTGCGGTGGTCTGAGTCGGTATAACTGGGCAACTTCAGGTGTACACTGAGTATAAATGCTCCTCTCCTGCCGCTCGCTGTGAATCCAATTGCATAAAAGTGTGTGTGTGTGTGTGTGCGAGTGTGAGATTTTGCATTATCCTCTTCCTTACGTATGTTGGAGAAAGAAACGTGTGTGACACATCATATTTAAGCAAATAACCCTCCCCACAACAATAACCATAACAAATGGTGATAAATTTGTGACAGCTTGAGTTACACGGTGAAAAGCCATGGCAGAAGAAGTGTTAAAAATGATAAGAACAGGCAACACGAGTTCATTCACGTGAAAAAATATAATATTAAAACACATTAATATAATATTAAAATGCATTTAATATTATATTTTTTTCACGTGAATGAACTCATGTTGCCTGTTCTTATCATTTTTAACACTTCTTCTGCCATGGCTTTTCACCGTGTAACTCAAGCTGTTCCAAGATTGTTGCTGGCCAACCATGACAATTTTAAATCGTAGGTGATACATTTGTTGCCCTGGTTAGGTATAATAATGCCGCATGCTTTTTTTAAATGTGAGTTGACCCACCAAGCCAAGCACAACCATAGCTGATTGCCTGCTGCTGTTGCTTCAGGAGACCTCTTATTTTTGCTGTCCGCCTGGGATTGCAAAAACAAAAAGGGGTTTTTCAAAGCCCCTGAAAAGTCATCCGACGTGCGCTTGCCTTGACAGTAGATATCAGATGTGGAGAAGGTGCTGAAGAAGGCAACTAACAGCTCAGTCCTAAGGAAACCCACCCCTGCCGATCCAGCCGTGCCAACGGAGCGTGCGCTGCATTCTGCAGGGATAGTCCCAGAGCCTCCTTGAGGGAACTTTTGTCTCTTTACCCCTGGGCAAGCCTCTGCTGCCCCAATGGGTCTCCTCAGACCTACGCCAGCCATTTTGCTGACGCAGAACTAAGGAGCGTAAGGGAGAGGGAACGGGGTTCGGATCCCGGTGTACGATGGTGCCTTTTCCACCCTCTTCCTCCCCCATCCACCCCTCCCCACTCAGGCGCTCCCCTGCTCTTCCCCGCCCCGTCCCACTGCTCAGCCACAACTTCCCAGCACTTGCAGTAGGAGCCTCTCTGCTGAGCTGTGCGCAGAGCTGCCACCCGTAACCCACCAGCAGCGGAGTTAGGACAGGGCTGTCAAGTGGCCAGGGCGTCAGGCCGCCTTTCTGCAGAGGGAAGAAGGCTGTGCGGTCAGTTTAGAGAAAAGGCGGCTAAAGAAGGGACCTGGAAAGAGGTTGACTAAGTTACGCGGCGTGGTGTGGCGAAAGTGCGTAAGGAGAGAGAGTTTTCTCTCTTTGTCGTCATAACACTAGAAGTCGGAGCCACTTAATGAACCTGTTGCACATTGGATTCAGAGCAATCAAAAGGAAGCACTTCTTCACCCCGTGTATAATGAACTTACGGAATTCACTGCCACAAGATGCGGTGAGGACCACTGATCATGTAGATGGTTTTTCAGAAGCCTTAGGCAAATCCCACCCCCCTGTTCCGTAGATGTATCCGTGGCTCTTAGCCATGGTAGCTGGACAGAGCCTCCACGTTCCAAGACACCACACCTCTAAATATCAGGTGCTGGGGCCCACATGGCAGGAGAGGCCACATGGCACCTGGTTTTGGAGGTGGGGTTTCTCTGTGCCAGGTGCAAGGGAGTGTCAACGGGAAACAGGTTATCTTGTTTTCTTGTGTGCTCTCTGAGGCATCTGGTGGGGCCACTGTGTGACACAGGAAGCTGAACTAGATGGGCCTTTGGCCTGATCCAGCAGCCGGGCTCTTCTTATGTTCTTATGAGGGCTCTAGCCTTGGGAGCTTTCCAAGAGGAATTGGCTGGCCACTCTTGGAAGAGATGTTGGCCCTCTGCTCCGACCCAGTGCTTGGCCCAGTGGCCCCTGGGCTGAGGCAGGCCAGCAGCCAGCATCGTGGCCCCAGGGGGGGGGAGAGTGGCTGCATTGCACAGAGGGCCCCAGTGAAGACCTGGCTGCTCTCCAGCACTGTGTGGCTGGCGCTCCTTTCCTTTGGATTGCTGGGGTTCCTGGCTAGCCAGTGTTGTAGGCTGAACAGAACAAGACCCCCCCCCCGCAGTACCTGCTCAGCAGATGTGACAGATGTGTGTGCCACAGGCAAAGGTGCTCCTTCTGCCCCACATTTGCTCTCGGGGAAAAAAAACCCACCCAGCCCCAAACCTGTCTGTCTCCAGCCTTCAGTCGCTGGGTTGTGTTGACCTCTCTATCAACTGTCCCTGTTTGGCTGACACAGTTCGGTTTCTTGTCCCACTTGAAAACTGGAACTCATTTGCACATCCTTTGCCATAACTTTGCCAGGTTGAAACGGTGTCTATTTCAGGGGTTGGTCGCAAGATGTTATGTGCAAATTTATGACAAGGATGTGCAAATTGAGAAAAATGTGCAGGTCTCTGACACATCAATGTGAAAAGGGGGGGAGGGGGAAACGTCTGTTTTGAAATGTCGATTTCTAGATTGCTTCGGGGGGGGGGTGCCTGTGGCCTCACCGGGTTGGGTTGCTGCGGAAGCCGCTGTGTCCTGTGGGTCCGATGGAATTGTTCTTTGCTGTGCCAGTTGCCAGAGAGCAGGGCAGTGAAGTCGTGTGTGTGTGTGTGTGTGTGTGTGTGTGTGTGTGTGTGTGTGTGTGTGTGTGTGTGTGTGAGAGAGAGAGAGAGAGAGAGAGAGAGAGAGAGAGAGAGAGAGATTTGAGGCCCACTGGCAGTGACCCCTCTTGGTTCCCTCGCTGCTGAGGAGAGAAGACCCTGCTGTAGCCCACCCTGGGCTCTCTTCTCCTCCACTTCCTCTTCTTACTAGTCGGCGGAGGTGAAGCTGTTACTTGCTGCTGACTGACTGGGCATCAGGCAGGAAGAGGGTAGGAGCAAGTTGCAGGGCAACATTTGGCTTCCAGGAACCAGTTGCTTGGGCTGTCCCCGCTGGAGAGCATGGGGGTGAGGGAACCCCTGCCCTGATGAAAGGGGCTTCAGATGTGGGTAGTCAGGGGCGCTGTGCTCAGCACGCATGGCCAGGCCAGGTCTGCTGGGAGTCGCTGATATATGCAGAAGAGAGCAGGCAGGTGTCCAGAAAGGGATTTCCCGCCGCTGTGCTGGGCATGCGTCTTTGCAGACGTTTTTCCAAGGTCACCTAGGGTCACCCAGACCTTCTGCAGGGCTCTGCCAGCCCCACGTGTCCCCAGCAGTCAAACACAGGGCGTGCAAAGAATAGGCCTCCACACATGCAGCAGCAGCCCTGTGACCTGCATCTCCTCCTCCTTCGAGCTATAACCCTGCCCAGCCCCCTTCCTGGATCTGCTTCTCTAGTGTCGCGCTCATGCAGATGCTGGCAGCATCACAGTTGCCACATCAAGTGCAAAGCGGCTCTTATCCCTTGAGAGCTGGACCAAAGCCCAACAGCAAAGTATGTATCTGTGACCAGCGGAAGTGACGATGGAAAGCAGCAGGGGTACCTATGTCTTTAGGTGACTCTTCCCAGGTGTTTTATCTGGCCCTGGAGGACAGGTCTTGTGAGGGCTATTAGTCTTCAAGAGCTGGACAGGGTTCAAAGGAAAAGTATCTCCAAGGACAAGTTGCAGAGGCTCTGGCGGGTAGGGCCGGCTGTGGCTTCCTGGAAGCATCTGGTTGGCGGCCCCTGTGGGGAACAGGAGGCTGGCCTGGATCATCCATCTTGGTCTGACTGAGCTGGGCGCGTCTGATGTCCGTAGCCCTTCTCTGGTCAGGAAGACCTCTGGGCCGTTGACGACAGAGGCTTTTTCTTTACCTCCCATGTGACAACTTCTGTATGCATTGACTCTTTGGATTTGCAGACATTGGTAGCCCGTGAGACAGCTGGAAGGGCCTTAATAGAGGTCTGTTGGATCTGATAGCTAAATGGAACCTCCATGTTCAGAAGCACTGTACCTCTGAATACCAGGTGCGAGGGAGAGAGAGGGGAGGGCTATTGCTTTCAGGCTCTGCTTGTGTACTGCTCTGTACTCTCCCGTTTGACCACTGTGGGAAGCAGGATGCTGGGCTAGAGGAATCTGATTCAAACTGTTTTTACATTCTTATGAGGTTGGTGAATTTGGTAGGTGAGTGAGGCATGATAAGGTCTAAGCCGTGGCCCTTTTGTTCTCTGCCTTGTAAGCTCTTTGGAGGCAGGGATCTGGCTTACCACACTGTAGGGCATTTGCTGCCATGTAAATGGGTGATGATGTCGCAGGAATTTATTTCACACCATCTGTGTACGTGGCACCTTACAGAGTTACAGGGGCAACATAGACCAGTCCCTGCATCCAAGGAGCTTACAGTTTCAAATAGATGGCGTGGAAAAGAATAGAGGGAGGAGAGGGAAGAATGCAGGCAAGTGTCAGTGTGTGTTCTTAAAAACTTGATGAAAGATTAACTTGCAGGTTGGCAGTATTTAGTTAAAGAGGGCTGAAACCTCATCACACTCACCACAGCAGTGTGCGTCCTCCTCCTTGTTGATAACACTAATCTTCTTTGTTTTGAAGCAAAGGGTTGTGATATATATATATATATATATATATATATATATATATATATATATATATATATATATATATTGCATGCTTAGGGTGTTTGTGGGCCTGTTCAGTTGGTGACAGACATAATAAACAATGTGTCGTCAGACAAGGCTACTTGTCCGGCCAGAGCTAAGGTGCTCCTGAGGAATATTCACGTGCAGTCTGCAACATGGGATAGGGCCTCCCCCCCCCCCCCAATGATGTCCTGGCTTGCTCATCTCTCCATGGGAGAGCAAAGCACATGTAGGATGTTGCACAGGAGTTCGGGAAAGAGTTGCATGTGTTGTTGCGTTTCCTCCGTGGTCACTTTTAGTGTCTTCATATACACGCTCATGGGTTCTGAGCTGTCTGTGACAGATCAAGAGAGAGATCTTGGGGTGCTGGTGGACAGGTCGATGAAAGTGTCGACCCAGTGTGCGGCGGCTGTGAAGAAGGCCAATTCCATGCTCGGGATCATTCAAAAAGGGATTGAGAAGAAAACGGCCAATATCATTATGCCTTTGTACAAATCGATGGTAAGGCCACATCTGGAGTATTGTGTCCAGTTCTGGTCACCACACCTCAAAAAGGATATAGTTGAATTGGAAAAGGTGCAGAAAAGAGCGACCAGAATGATTCGTGGGCTGGAGCACCTCCCTTATGAGGAAAGGCTACAGCGTCTGGGGCTTTTCAGCCTAGAAAAAAGGCGCCTGAGGGGGGACATGATTGAGACATATAAAATTATGCATGGGATGGAGAGAGTGGATAGAGGGAAATTCTTCTCCCTCTCGCACAACACTAGAACTAGGGGACATCCACTAAAATTGAGTGGAGGGAGTATTAAAACAGACAAAAGAAAATATTTCTTTACCCAGCGTGTAATTCATCTGTGGAACTCCTTGCCACAGGATGTGGTGACGGCACTTGGCCTGGATGCCTTTAAAAGGGGATTGGACAGATTTATGGAGGAAAAGTCCATCACAGCTTACAAGCCATGATGGGGAAAAGCAAACCTCCTGGTTGTAGGAGTAGGTTTTCTCTGTGCCAGGTGCAAGGGAGTGGCAGTGACAGGCTACAGGTCTCTTGTAGTCTTGTGTGCTCCCTGAGGCATCTGTTGGGGCCACTGTGTGATACAGGAAGCTGGACTAGATGGGTCTTTGGCCTGATCCAGCAGCAGGGCTCTTCTGATGTTCTTCTGTCTGTGAGGATGTGCCAGACCGTTCCTGGCCAGGCAAGCGCTCCGTCTCTGGCTTCTCGTTTGGGGCTGCCAAAACTTGTTCTCGTTCTTCTGAGTCGTTCATCAGGCATCTCTGCAGCCCCCCAGGGAACCTTTGCTGGTGAGTGGGAGGTGTTGATGTGTGGCAAGCTAAGCCAGTACTTGCTCCGATTGCTACACTGTGAATGCAAAATTGGCTTTGCACGATAGACATTGATAGCACAGCACAGCTCAGAGTATTCTTGGGAAGGGGGGGGGGGTTGCTGCCCCTAAGTGGAGCTTACTGGGATTTAGGGGTGAGCGTTACCGTCTTCCAGTTCCCTCACTTCTCTGGTAGGATGATACTAACAAACCTCATTGTTTGCAAGCTTACGGTTGCATTTGGATTGCAGGTTGGAATTAAAGGAGCACTTTTATTCCGGGAAGCTGTTTTCATGAAAGTTTTCCCATGTGTGACTAGAAGTCATCTCTAGGCATGTTGGCAAGATTCTTCAGTGTGTACTAATTATGGATAGGTCTATTAGCCACGATGGCTGGATGGACCCTCCATGTTCAGAGGCAGTGTACCTCAAGATGCCCTTTACTGGGGGAGGGCCGTTGCCTTCCCAGAGGCCTCTGGCTGGCCACTGTGAAACTATTGGTTTGATCCAGCAGAGCTCTTCATATGCTCTCAACACTTTGCACTCCATTGAGCTGAAAGCTTGGAGAAGGTCGGGGTCCCCTAATCAGCACGACTGACTGGGAATCAGAAACCCAGGGGTGTGTGTGTGTGGTCTTTCCAGATTAACTAATATTTACTGTGCACATCGAAAGCTAAGATGCTGCAGTGACGAAGTGATCTCTGAGTCAGGAGCCCCCAGTTTCTGTCCGCCTCTGCCACGGATACGGGTGCCTGCATCTCCTCCTCCCGCAGGACGAAAAACTTGTGTGAGCCGGCGGCATCGTTGGCATCGCATCGGCCAACCCCTGAGTCCGTCTGCAGCTCCTCCTGGAACCTGGACTGTCTTATCAACTGCCAGGGCCATAAGTCTCTGCTGGCTGCAGTCAGCTCCTGAATCCCCTGCAGCAATTTCTGCCCACACCTGGGCCGAAAAGTGAAGCATCATCCACAGATCAGGCAGGGTCCCTTTCTAAGTCAGGAAGGATGACCAGATGTGAGCTGAAGAACCATCAGCAGGTTCTTCAGAGGGGAGCAGCACTGTAGGGGGGGCTTCTCCTGGCTGTCTCTCTAGATTTGAGGACCAGCCCTGGAGGGATGACTGGGAATCGGCCTCTCAACTCTTGATGCCGGAAGTGCGTCAACAAGGAAAGGGGAGAGAGACTCAAAAGCATGCAGGAAGAACAGACAGAGCTCTCTACACGTAGGAATGGGTGTGATTGAATTTGGACGAAGGGGATTTCCACCCGCACAGGACGTTTGAGTAGTAAGTTGAAATGGGAACATTTTAAAGGGGTACGAGGGTTAAGCCCGGCAACGTTGCACCGACAGCCATTTTGAGATGTTTTCGTTGGTGAATATCTGTAGCCTTGCCATTTGGGTCTGGGCCCCACAAGATGGCTCAAGTGTCCATTGTCAAGGACTGTTGTCCATCAAAGAACAAACGACATAATAGACAACAGAAGTGGACAGCAACAACAACAACACAGTGACAATATACATGTATGCATTGCACACACAACTTTGCAGCAACTGTTGGTGTTGATCGAGGTGGGCCAGAAGTAATGTCGTCGTCCTCTCTGTGCGTATTTCGGGCTCCGCATCTGGTCCCAAGTGCTGCTAACACCTTAGAATAATGCTGAACATGTGTATAGCGTGTCCTGAGCATGCCAAGTTCTTCTTCTGTACTATCTTGATGTCCTTCCAACATAAATGGTTTCCAGAGGCTCAAAGGTAGTGCTCATTATCATTGGCAAGTTTCTGGACAAAGTGAACTGCTAGCTTGAGCTGCCTTGGATGGCTCTCTGTCACTGAATGAGCCACGATATTTAAGTAAGCGAGCGTGGGAAACGTACAGCAAGATCTCAACAGTGCTGACACACCCAACTCCGAATGGCTCACACCCTTCTGATAGTTGTAGGTGAGCTTCTCCTTCCGGTTTGCTTGTCTTTCAACCTGGCTCTGAGTCTGTGAGCTTCTTTCATGTAGTCCCCTTGGTGGATGTACTTTGCCAGCTGGTTTGGTGCTTTTTGTGCTGAATTCTTTGTTGATGGATGGGTTTTTTCCCCCTGCAACATGGTGTTCCCCCCCAGTGGCTGTTTCAACCTTTCCTAGAGAGATTTCTTCCATTTTAAATACTTTCTCAGCTTGGTTTCTTTTCTTTGAGTGTGTTTGTATCGTCCTTGGAACTTAGTACTCCTAATTCAGTGGTCTTCAGCTGTTTTGGGACCCACAGATGTGTTGCAGTCCAACCTTTGGCAAAACCCCTGTGTCTGTGTTGTCGTTTTTTAAAGATTTTGTTAAAAGAGAGATGAGACAGGCGGGGGGGGGGGGAGAGGGAGGGAGGGGGGAGAGAAAGTGACCAGTTGGAAAGGAGGACAGAGGCTCGCTCCCTCTGCTTCTGTCAGAAGAAGACACCCAGTGGGTGTCGCATTATCCCATTCCTTGCAGGACACTCGCTCAAGTCCCCTCTTGTACATAGGTTGTCTTGTCCACAATTGGTGCCTGTTCATTTTACAAGCCCTGCCCTACTTTGCCTTTGGCTGCCCTTGAGAAAAAACACAGTTGATGGACATTGTGGAGAAAAAATAAGAGTGAAGAACAGGATGAATTGACTTCAAGTCCACCATATCCTCCGGCATTTCTGTGTCCATCCCTAGCAGATCAGATGCTTCGGGAAGCTCTGGAGCAGGGCAGGAAGGCGATGGACGGCCTTTCCCTCCGTGGCCTGTCAGCAGTGTCTGGTACTTGGATTGCTCTGGCACATGGCTGGTCCGCTGCTTGGCTAGTGTGGCAAATGACCTTGATGAGCCCTCACTCACTCTGTGAATTCGCCTCAGCCTTTTTAAAAAGCTCTCTGAGCTACTCCCCCCACCCCCCCCCCCACCGTTATGGTAGTCAGCTGCATTCCAGGCAGTTGAAGAGCTTGACAGGGTGGGGTTCGAGGAAGTGGGGTCCAGCTCTAAAGGCTGCTGTCCTGATTGAAAAGTGATCCCTGCACTTGGAAAAGGAGGACCTCAAGAGAAGAGCTCTTCTCTTTGGCCTGCGTTTCTTCTGGGTCCAGGAACTCCTTTGTACGGAGGACGACATGTCAGCTGGAAGTACAGGGTGATGAACCTGTGGATGACGACCCAGTTCTCACCGTTCCAGGACTGAATCGCTTTTGGGAGGGAGGGAGGGAGCTGCAGCCTCCCTTTGTCACTCTTGTTGCCTCTTGTTGAACAGCGCAAGGAAGGAGGAGGCCGGCCCGGCAGCCTTTCAGCCTGAAACCCGGAATAGAGGAGAAGAGAGCAGATTGGCAGAAGCAGAAAATTCTCCTAGACACGGGCATAAGGAAAATCCGGCATTGCAACCATTTCATAAGAAGGGTAACATCTGGAAAAAATAGGTTTTGTCTCTCTCTCTCTCTCTTCTCACCCCATCCTGGAGAGCTTTTGAGTTTTGTAAAACAGAAACAAACCCAACAACATTAAAAAAAAGTCAAACTGAAAACCACAGAGCTAAAAAAAAACCCTTCGACGACAGGTTTTTGGCAGTCTGTGTGCTCAAAAACTAGGTTAGGTGGGTGCCGTGTTTGGTTGTTTTTGCTCCCAGGCCTGGAGAAATACACTGTGTGTGGTTATGTTACTAATCCTGATACCAAGAATGTTGCCTGATTGTTCAGATTAAAGAGCATTGAAGATGAATGTCGGAGACACTTGAGTTGCAATTCTGCCTTAATCCTGAAGAGATTAAGCTCGCCGGCTACTGTGAAGCACCTGCTTTGCATGCGGAAGGTCCCAGGTTCAGTCTTTGGCAGCATCTCCAGTGAAACGGATTCTGTGTAGCTGAGTTGCAAAAGAGCCCTTGGAGAGGAGACGGCCAGGTGGAAGGAACCAGGGAGCGGAGTCTGTGTAAGGCAGCTGCCTAGATTGAATCGGGTTCCAAGAATTGGCGCAAAAACAATCGCTGTACATGAGAAAGAAAAGGAGAGATGAAATTGTACCAATGACTAGGACCCGAGGGTGACTCCCTGGCCAGAAGAGGCGGCATGTAGACTGGGTGTGAACACGTGTCGTACATTTGAAGGAAAGAAAATAAACGTAGGCACATGGAGAGAGAACTGTCATTTTCTCTCTGGAACAAAGAGACCAACTCTGAGTTATTGAGAAGAATTCTTGGTCATTGATGCCTCAATTCTGGGGAGCGAAAGTCCTACCAGATTCATGCTCCTTTGCAGGGAGGGCATGCTGAAGACTTGTGGCACTATACCAAGAGTCATTCTGAGCACTGATGTGCTGCTTTAGAGCGTCTCCAAGCAGAGTAAGGACAAGCCTTTCTCTGGCTGGAGAGGCAGGGAGCCTGGGAGAGCTGCCACCAGTTAGTGTAGGCCGCACACAGCCAGACTTTGTGTCAGGCAGCAGCTTTGGCTGTTCCTGGAGTGCTCCAGTCCAGCAACAGCCAGTCTGCCTTCCTGCTGCAGAGATGGGGAGCTAGTGGTCTCTGGTCCAGATCTGACCAGGTTGGTCCAGGCCTCTCCAGGCCATGATGAGGAAACGTCCATCACAGCTTACAAGCCATGATGGGGATAAGCAACCTCCTGGTTTTAGAAGTGGGTTTTCTCTGTGCCAGGTGCAAGGGAGTGGCGACAGGAAACAGGTTATCTTGTTGGCTGTGTGCTCTCGGAGGCATCTGGTGGGGCCACTGTGAAATACAGGAAGCTGGACTAGATGGGCCTTTGGCCTGATCCAGCAGGGCTCTTCTTATGTTCTTATGTTCTTATGCTGCAGGGAACCTTGGGCCAGTCACCATTTCTCAGCCTAACCTGTACCACAAGGTTGTTGTGAGGAAGCCCACCTGTGCCATCCTGCATGTCTGTGAGGAAGGGGGCATTCAGAACAAAGTCCTCCTTCCGAGCATCTCACGTTCCTTTTCTCAGTCATCTGTACAGCAACCCTGTAAGGTAGCTGAGTATTATGATCTCCCTCTTAGAACTGGGTGGGGCGTGTGCACTTGTGAGGCTGAGGAATAGGAAGGACCTGAACTGCAGACTTCCTGGTTTTCAGTGCAGTTTTAGCCACGACATCACAGTAACACTCTCCGGCTAAAGATTGTGACCCAACACCCAAGTTCAGAAATCTTTTGGAGACATGGTGAATTATGACCCGGAGATGCGCTGGAGCAACTTGTCTTTGCCTCATCATCAGCACCGAGCTGAAAATGGGCGCGGGACCTGGGCAAGTGTTGGCGCTTTCGTCTTTTCATGCAGACTACTGTTGGAACTGTGTGTCCTCTGTGCTGGAGTTGTCGTCATCTGAACAAGAAATCTTAACCAATTAATTTTAGGAGTCTAGAGTGATTAATTGCTCAATGTGCATATATTTGCAACTGTAGTAAACTAACAGTTTTGGAGGAAATCATTGGTGTTTTTATATAGCGCGTGCGTCTACCACAGCAGGCCTCTCCTTCCTTCTGTGTGAGAGAAGGGGGATGTCTCTTCTCAGGTGGTGCCCCCTGGCTGCCTTTTCTGTGTGTTTTGTTTTCCATGTATCTGCAGTATAAATCATGAAAAATGTGTTTGGAGTCTGCTGCCGGCTTCATCGGGGGCCCATTTTTAAGCAATCAAAGAGATTTTAAACACACAGGTTAGCGTATTCAGGCGGCAAACATGGTAACTCAGTTTTGAGACAAGTCTGGCTTGTCGTTCCTGGCTGTGAGCGGGAAGCAGCCAACCTTTCGGGCGCTAAGCTGAGCTGCACATCAGTGGCCTCCTGCTGACTTTGCCTGACTCCGGCACATTTCTGACAATTTCTTCCAGGGATCAATTGGGAACTTGACCGATGGTTATTAGTTGCTGCCGGCTCTGTTTAATAAGAAGCTTCTTGCCCCAGCCCAGACATTATGATCTCGGTCCAAAGTTTCCAATTAAGCAAGGAAGCTCCAGCCCTAACTAATGGCCTGCTTTGCTAGGGCTAGGCATTTGACTGGTTGAAAAAGTTTTGCTCAGTTGACCAGTAAAATAATGGTGAAATATTTTTAAAAGCATTAACTTGATTTGAACAACAAAAGAAGAGGCCTTGATCTTCAAGGTGTGCGATTCTTTTGCTAACTGCAAACACAAATTGGTTGCCTGCTATTGTGAAACAAAATAAATTACCATATTTATTGGCGTATAAGACACACTTTTTGTCTAAATTTGTGACCCAAAATAGTAGGGTGCGTCTTATACGCCAATACTAAAAAATCCCTCCCCCCCCCTTTTAAAGCATTTTTGGGCTTACCGTGTTTTTTCCGGAGCCGGAGAGCTCCCTTGTGCTTTCTTCCCTGACTAATCTATCCGATCTACAGCTGTTTGTCGGGTTTAATTTATGCACGTGCATGAGTTGAGCTTCTCAGCAGCCAGCAGAGGGCACTGTGCTCCTCAGTTCAGTTCAGCTGAGCTGCAGAGGGTGTGGTCTTTCCAGCTCCTCCGATGCTGAATGAATGCAGCTTGGGTAAGCTTCTGAACTGGGCCTAGTTGGGAGGCTTTGGAAACTGTGCATGGGTGGGATGGGGGGGAAAAGAGTTGAGTCTGGGGGGTTTTGTACTTGGGATTTATGTTGTTTACTTTGGAAACTGTGCATGGGTGGGTTGGGGGGGAAAAGAGTTGAGTCTGGGGGTTTTTGTACTTGGGGTAAATGTTTTTTACTTTGGAAACTGTACATGGGTGGGTTGGGGGGAAAAAGAGTTGAGTCCGGGTTTTTTTTTCTACATGGGATTTATGTTCTGGTGCATTTTGTTCATGTGTCTTATTGCTGTGTGTTTTAAAAGAGATCCTGGTATTTTTGTGCAATTTATGTAAATTAGCTAATTAAGCAGCCAAGCGGTAAGTGGCCAAGTGGCCCAAAAATGCTTTAAATCTTTTTTTCTTGAAATCCAGGGCCAAAAGGAAGGTGCGTCTTATACGCAGGTGCGACTTATACGCCGATAAATACGCTAACTTTGAAAAATCATAATGATGCACTATTATAACTCTAAACAGCGTCAGGTAAGAGTTCTATAAATATGCATGATTCATTGAATAGTTTGTCGGGGTCGGCCTAAAATGGCAAAAATAGATAAAAATGAATGCAAAATGACTGCCATGGTTTTTATACAGACAAAAAAGCCCGGTTTCGGTTGTGTTCAGGTGGCAGCTGGGTGGAACGTTTGGTGACAGCGGCGGCATTTCAGTGACAGCTGCTGCTCTGTGCTTCCAGTTGCCACCTTAGCAGGCGCCAGGCCACAGGAGAGCGGGCAGAGGCAGGGCCACGATCCAGCCCAGCTGAGGCTGTGTCCTAGGGAAAGGCAGGCCAGGGCTCGAGGGGCCACAGGCAGAGGCTTCCCTTCCAAGGCAGCGAGTGTCAGGCCTGAGCTAAAGGAAGAGCTGGAGACACGAGAGCAGGAGGAGGAAGCAGCAGCAGCAGCAGCGTCCCCAGGGCCCCACAAGCCGCCTGGTCTGCGGGGCCCGGCTCTGGCTGGATCGGGTCTGGCGCACTGAGCTTGGCCTCTCTGGTCAGCTGGCTGGTGTGGATCAGTTCTGTTGAAGCCCAGAGTTCAGTCTTCCGGGCTTGCAGTCCGAGGAGAGGGTGGATGGCACGGGCAGGAGATCCGGGGTCAGAGCCGGGCTGCTTGGAGCGCCACTGTGAGGCACCACCTCGACCTCCAGCACCTTTTAAGAGTGCACAACTAGATCGGACCTATTCCAGCCTAGGTTCTGTGGAAGAGCAGCTGCATGTGAGCAGGGCCACCCAGAGCAGAGTCAGTGGGTGTTAGTAGCCCCCCCCCCACCCGTAGTGGGAGGTGTAACCCATTTTGTTACTTGGTTACAGACTGTGGGCTGCCCTCTCCTCCTTTCATCAGATCTCTGGTTGGCGCCTTTCCCTGTCTTCTTGTTCTGCCTGTGTCGCAAGGGCTGCAGTTCTGTCCATGTTGCTGTAAAGTTCTTAACAAACCTCAGCTTTGCTGTGTATGAGACTAATCGATTCTCTCTGCTCTGCTAGTAGGTTCTGCTGCTTCCTTATTAAGTGATGGGAGGAAGGATATAATTTAAAACTGGCTGTGGGCAGGTGAGGGGGTAATCAGAGCCCCCCCCCACTCCTGCTGCTTTCCCACCCCAAGCCATCTTTTTCGCTGTTTTGGTCCCAGTGGGAGTTACTCAGCCCTGGAGCCTTACTGGGAGAAAAAGAGTGTCGTCATTTGTTTGGTTTGAAAGCTGGGGCGCGGAAGTCAGCCCCCCTCCCTTTAAATCCTCCTCTTTGGTTGTCTGGGGGTGATTCTTCCCTGCCATATGGGCTACCTGGTGAGTGGGTGCAGGTTTGTGGCCAATGAAATGAGGCCCGCGGTTTCACAATACAAGTTGGTTACCCGTTATTCAGACATCCGAAATCCAGGCATTTTTGGTACTATGACTTAAAAAAAACCCAACCTTTTTCCAGCACCTGGCTGGCATAGAGCAAAGCATGCTGGGGCACAACATTCTTTAAAATATTGTATAAAATCACCTTCAGGCTATGTGTATAAGAAGGTGCATATGAGACATAAATGAATTTCGTGTTTAGACTTGGGTCCTATCCCCAAGATATCTCATTATATTTATGCAAATATTCCAAGATCCAGACACATCTGAAATCCAGACATTGCGCCTTCCCAAGCAGTCCGGATAAGGGAGACTTGGTCTGTACGGCCTCTCTTGCACGGAGTCTTAGATTGTGAGCTCCTCCGAGCAGAAACGGTGTTTTTGTTGTGAATTTGTAAAGTGCTGTGCTGTGCATATAGGAACATAAGAAGAGCCCTGCTGGATCAGGCCAAAAGCCCATCTAGTCCAGCTTCCTGTCACACAGTGGCCCCACCAGATGCCTCAGGGAGCACACAAGACAACAAGATAACCTGTTTCCCGTTGACACTCCCTTGCACCTGGCACAGAGAAAACCCACTTCTAAAACCCGGAGGTTGCTTATGGCTTGTAACCTGTGATGGTCTTTTCCTCCATGTTTCTGTCCAAACCCCTTTTAAAGGCATATAGGCCAGGTGCCATCACCACATCCTGTGGCAAGGAGTTCCACAGATGAACTACATGCTGGGTAAAGAAATATTTTCTTTTCTCTGTTCTAACTCTCCCTCAATTTTAGTGCATGTCCCCTGGTTCTAGTGTTGTGTGAGAGGGAGAAGAATTTCCCTCTATCCACTCTCTCCATCCCATGCATAATTTTATACGTCTCAATCATGTCCCCCCTCAGGCGCCTTTTTTCTAGGCTGAAAAGCCCCAGACGCTGTAGCCTTTCCTTATAAGGGAGGTGCTCCAGCCCACGAATCATTCTGGTCGCTCTTTTCTGCACCTTTTCCAATTCAACTATATCCTTTTTGAGGTGTGGTGACCTCAAAATATGGATGACTCTATAATGTAAGTAGATCCCCCTCAGTCTTCATTGGGCTGAACCAGGCGGCTACACCTCACGGCCAGGCACCTGCCCATGTCCTTGCTTGCTCTGGCACGGGCCCCACTGCGTTCAGGTCAGGAGGGGGCAGAGAGAGCGCTGGCATTTCTGCCAGAAGGTGAACAGCAGGTGGTGGTTGTCCTGTCCAGCGTCAGTTGCGTGCAGAGTCGTGTAAGCCTGGCACAGATCCCTGCTCCAAAGTGGTTGCTGCTGTCTAGATTTAGATAGTAGCAGTGGCGTAGCTAAGGATGTGCTGGAGGGGTGCGGTGCCCCCGGGTGACAGCCGTGGTCTCCTTGCAAAGAAGAGCCGTGGCGGGATTTTTTCCTCTGTGGGAGCATAAACGTGCCAAAAATGGTGCGTTTTTTGGGCCCTCCCGCCTGCCCCAGGTCCTGGAAGACTTGAAATGAAGTGCAAGGGGTGGGGCGATGACAGGAAACGCAGCATCGACCCCTCCCCCTCGGAACAGGCTAGCTACGCAGCTGGATAGTAGCAGAAACAACAAATGGGAAAGGCCAGGATAAGGAGAGGAAGTTTTTGAGGGAGAACAGGTGTACCGTATTGGTCTGAGTATAAGACTCACTTTTTTCTCCTAATTTAAGTTTTTAAACTAGGGGTGCGTCTTATAATCAGGCGGTTGCAATTTAATGCCAGTGATTTAATTAATTATTTTTAATAGCACCAAACTTTAAGGGTGCGTCTTATAATCAGGTGCGTCTTATACTCGGGACAATACGGTATATGTATCAGGGGAAGGGCAGGCTACAAACGTGAAGCAAACGGAGACACCCGAGCTCCGTGCAGTTCGGTTTGGTAGCCCAAGTCTTCCCTGGCTCATTCCACTGGCATCCCTTCTTGCTCCCTGGGTGTCTCAGCCTTTCCCCCTGTGCTTTCTTTGTAAAAAGCAGCTTAGGAAATTAAATTGGAAATACTACGAAAGATCTTCAGAGATCAAAGCGTTACTTTTTTAAAAAAAAGGACCAACATTCCTTGCTGCTATTCGCACAATGTCTCTCCCAAATCCAAAAGTGTTTGTTCCTTCAGCTCCTGTTTACAACGTATTTGTTGAGGCTGAATGTCAACTGCTACAGTAATCTGGTATGGGGCGTTTTAATTTGGGTTAGTAGTATGTACATTTAAATAGGAGTTTTGTTGTTTGGTTTTACCAAGCTGCTGTTATTGGAAGTGTTATTTCATATCTTGATCTTTTGGGAATGGAGGAGGTTAGGATCTGGACTCCGGAGCCTCTTCCCACTTTGGAATTTACTTACTGCTCTGGCCAGCACTGCATAGCCTGTGGGTCAGCCCTGTTGCTGTAGCTTTTATGACCTGCATGATCTCTTTTCCTATCAGGAAAGGAGATCCAAGTGGAGCCAAGGTGGAGCCAAGGTGCATCCCAGACATGGGTGTCTGTCCGCTTGACCTTGTGGATGTGAGTTAAGACTGGAGGCGGGATGCCACCCCGGACGTTGTGACAGCACGCTGGCGGCCTCCCTCCCTCCCTCCCTTCCAGGGTTGTCTTTTACTTCTCCCGCTGTGCACGGCCCAGGAGTTCCACTTTCCTAATGCAGTCTAGGCCCCAGTCCTATTAGGGACTTGTACTCCTGGAACTAGCGTTCCAGCAGCGCCTGGCCCTTTATAAAGGTGCAGAAGCTGGGCTGCCGTTGCGGCTTCCGAGCGGCTGCAGCAGCCAACGGCCAGTGGCGGCACAGCATGTGCAGCAGTGGCTCCAGAAGCCTCTGTTAGTGAGGATATGTTGGTGGTGGAGCCGTGTCATGGGCAGGGGGAGTTTCAGGGGGGGTTGGGGGGCAGGGAGGGGGTGGATCTCGGTGGAACTAGTGTGCATCAGATCCTATCCCCTCTTTCCCAGGCCACTCCCAGGGAGTGGCGACTGGACACAGGTCTCTTGTTGTCTTGTGTGCTCCCTGAGGCATCTGGTGGGGCCACTGTGTGATACAGGAAGCTGGACGAGATGCAGGGCCTTTGGCCTGATCCAGCAGCCGGGCTCTTCTTATGTTCTTATGTTCACAGTGGCCACCCCTTTTCTCTCCTCGGACATATGCCAGCAAAATAGCTGAGTTAGATCCGAGGAGACCCAGCTAGGCAATTGGGCAGCCTACTGCTGACTGTCCCTCTGCCCCCACCCCCATTGGGTGCAGCGAGTGCTCTGCCAGCGTGGCTGCATTTGCACCAGTAGTGGAGGATCGGGTTGGGCAGTTAGTTAGCCTGCCTTTTTGTGTTGGGAACGGTCCTGCCAAATGATCTCTCTGAAATAAGACGGTCGGTTCTGGATGACATTGGTGTGACTGAATCAACCCTAGGAATGTGAGCGTCCTGGACAGGGGCCCTGAGCCAGTCCTCCTTCCTTCTCCTCCTCCTAAGAAGCCCGCTCATTGTGAGAGTCGGCCCCTCACCCCATCTAGCCCAGTCCTGGCCACTGCAGAGTCTTTCCTGGCTTGGCCCCTGCAGTCCTTGGGGTGGCGTCCAGTGGGCAGGGAACCTGGGCTCTTCTGCAGACCGCACCTGTGCTCAGCCTGGGAGCTGCCTGCGATTCCTCCTTTCCTCGGTTTTCTTCCCTGCTTGCTGTTGCTGATTCCTGTCGCAGCTGCTGTTCGGCTTGGGCCCACCTGGCTGTTCTTTTTCTGGACAGAAGCGAGGGAATAAACAGGTTTCCATTGCTAGGTAACCACAACCCACACTCTCCAATCCGTTCTGGTGAAACGTCTGGATGGTTTGGCAACGGACGTTGGCTGTGGGACGCGTAGTTCTCCCTGCTGCAGCGCTGCACTTGGGGAAAAGGCTTTGCCCAGTGGTTAGGCAGGTGAGCAAGCGTCTTCAAACCTGCTGGCTCCTCCGGTGCTCAGGCAGGCTGAGCAAGCTTTGCCCAGAAGCCTTCATAGGGTTCAGGGAGTAGCACTTTTGCCTGCCCTGGGCTGTCAGTCCAAGGGGGCTTTCTCGGTAGTGCGCCTAGTTCCCCCCCCCCTGCAGTCCCCTCCCTTGGCTCTGGTGGTGGCAGGTTTGGGCAGGTTGTCAGCCTTTGGCATAGTTTTTTTTTCTGGCTAATGGGAAGAAAATAAATAAGAGACTTCAGAGTTCAGAATTAACGTATTGCTGGGAAACAAGTTATCATGTCCCCTCCTAACCATCTCTGCCGGCGACACCAGTTTGCAGTAATGCCGACTAGTTCATGCTCCCTTTCCTATACACTGGTGTCAAGACACCCAAAGCCCCCCCTCCCCATTCTGCTTCTCCCTTTGGTCCCTCACGGTGGTGCTTCCCGGTGGAGACTTCTACGTCACCCGTGTTCCCTTCTCTAGTCTTCAGTGTTGTGTTCTCCCTCCCGACCAGCCAGGCTCGCAAGCTTCTTCCCAAACACATTTCTCCCAGCCATCTTGAAGTGCAGCCCATCTCTCACCAGAAGACGCTCATCTCGGAAACCGAGACAGTGGTCCAGGAAACCAAACCCTTCTTGTTGACACCATCATGCACTTCCAGGATTCTTTGTCCCTTTGCATGCCACAACCCTTCACTAGAAGTTTCCAAGAAAACACCACCTGTGCACCCAATTCTTCCACCTTCCAGGTGGATTCTCCTGGTCCTTTATGGTTTGTCCGAGGCCGTCCCTGGCAGCGCCATTTGTCCCCACATGAATCAGCAGGAATGGCTTATGGTCATCGGTAGTGTTTATTTACTTATTTACAATATTTTTACCCCGCCTTTCTCCCCGAAGGGACCCAAGGCGGCTTACAACAGAAGAAACAAATACAAAAAACAATCACTTTTTAAAAAACAATAAAAACAGTTAACTAAAACTAATAAAAACAACATCTTGGAAACGATAAAAAAGACAATTCAAAGCAAGAACCTAAGAGCAGCAGTGTTCCCTCGAAGGGGTCCGTGCCTTTGTGCACACCCTTCCCTGGCTGCGTGGCTCAGCGATGACGCCATGTGTTCAGACGCTGAGCTCTGAACTGTGCGGAGCTCGGTTTTGAGCTGTGTAGCTGTGCAGCTTAGCGGGATTGCTGCTTCTCGGGCCTGATGAGCTTTGGCAACCTCTCCGTCAGATCCCTGGTTTTCGCCCCAGGGAGACAGCAGCACACCTCTGGTGCTGCTGTGTCTGGCTGTCCCTCGCAGCGGCAGCAGGGCTCTCCAGCCGCTGCTCCGTGCCTCCTCTTCTTTGTCGGGGGGGCAGAAGCAGGGATGGTCCTGCTTTGCGGCTCTGGGGCTTCAGCATCCTCCACTGTGGTTCCCTCCAGTGGCCCCGAATCTCCCTCCACCAGAAGGCCCTGGAAGCGATTGTTCAGTGCCAGGACCACAGAGGGCTTTGTTGCTAAAGGCTTCGTCCTGTGGCTCTCTGCGTTCCTCTTGCATGTGGCTCTCTTCCTCCTTGGTGGAAGCCTCTGAGTTCTGCAGTGCTTCCTAAGAGCGTCCTCTGTTTTATCCAGAAACGCCTCCTGATGAATGAAAGGGTGGCTAGACAACATGCTTCCAGGCCACGCATCTTCTCCTCCAGAAGGGCCACCAGCTTGCACTGACTGCATGTGTGGTCCTCACTCAGTAGCTGCCAGCAGGAACAGGAACATGCCACAATCTGTGCAAAACACGGCGTCCTCTTCTGAGTCTGTAGAGTGAGTCCCTGGAATGTGAACAGTCCTTGGCACTCTGTGCCACATGATATGCTGCTTCATGCAAAGATGGGCCCCAAGAGACTGCTATGGGGGAGAGATACAAAACATTCAGAGCTGGCGCAAAGGACAGATACAAATTTGTTTTCCTTGTTTCCCTTGTACAGCCCCTAGCAGCCTTTGCTAATAAGAGAGAAACGTTGATTTGGTTATTTTAGCTAATTGCAAGGCACAGGGAGAGACATGCTTTTCCATGGTAATTATCTTGGATAAAAAGAAGAAAATTGCACCTTTAACCAATTTACTTCCTAACTCCTACTGGGCTGTGATCTGTAGAGCCCGAGAGAGCAATGTGGTTGCCAGCACTTGGCATTAAGAATCATGCAGATTTGAAGAAATGATGGAAAGCACACACGCACACGCACAAAGCAGACAACAACAACAACAAACAAAGAGGTAGGGATCTTTTTGTGCAGTATTCTGGGGAAGGCTAAACCTTTGTTTAGGGGTGTGTGTTTGTGTGGGTCCAGTGAGCTCGTTGTGAAATTCTGAGCTTTTGGGGTGGTGGTGGTTGATGGGTACAGTACTTAAATTGCTCCCCCAAGGCAGATGTCACAGCTCCTCTAATGTCCAAAAAGCTGGAAAAATATTTCAAGTGTGCAGGTCCCAGTTTCTATGCATTTTTTAAAAACCCATGGCCAGACTTTAAAAAAAAAATCAAATCTGAATATTGGAGGCTCCAGGGTACCACAATCACGTCTATGATTTTTTCCAGCTCTGGACAGAAAGGGGCAGCGGTGGATGTCTGTTGTTTCCAGCAGGAGGCTGGAGCCCCCCCTCCCCCATGGAGCTGCTTCATGGGAAATCATCCCAACTCTCCTCTCCTCCGCCCCCCCCCCCATCGATGACGGACATCGTGCCCATCAGAAAGGCCGGGCTCTGGAAGGCGGGCAGCTGGCCAGGGCCTTTCCATTCAGCCCCTTGTTTGTTCCACATGGCACTCCAACCATGGGGCTTCTTCTCTGCCCCTGCTGCTTTCCTGACTGCCATACTAATGGGCACTGGGCAGTTTCTCCAGCAGCAGCCAGCTGCCTTTTGTGCTTCCGCTGCTCTGGAATGTGCCTGTGAGGCTCTGCTCAGCATTGGCTCAGCGCTCTGGTCCTTTGTTCCGTTTTGGATGCTGCAATTCAGGAGAGATTTTGGTCACGTGCTGCCGAAAATGTGAGCGCCGCTTCTTCCTGGCGAAGAAGTCAAGGGGACATGTGTGGCTCATGTGTCTGTGTATGTCTTTCCCACACCTGTTGGGGTGGGGGAGGGCATCAGTCAGGTGGGAAAGCCAATGTGGCCATGTGACCACCCTGTGTGTGGCTGCAGCAGGCGATTGGGCCTCGCAGAAGAAGCTGCTTTGCTGCTGCTGCTGCTCATTGCATTTGTGATCTTAGGCCACGGAGAAGAACGCAGTGGCGACCTGCGGGGATGGCAGTTCCTGTGAGGGCAAGAAGTGGAAGGAAGGAACTAGGGGCCTGTTAAGCTGGAATCCCTCAGAGCCGTTGGCAGTCCGAATGGACAGTACCGGGCGAAATGGGCTGTCTAGGTTTGTCTGGACATCTTGGAACTAGACCATCCCTTTGCAGCCTTCCCGTTTTGTGGCCAGGCTTTTCTGGGCTTGAGAAAAGAGCACGGTGCAGAAAAAACACTTTGCACATGTTCACATTTAAGTGCTTTACTTGCCCATTATAGCAGGTCTCCCTTGGATGAAACGAACGAATGAAATGATCTGCCTGAAATGTATCTTCTGAAAGAAGTTTTGTCATAGCAGCTTACCCGGACACCCTTTCCCATTTTGGTACAGCTGGGTTGATGAGAACACTGACTACTCCTCACCCAAGACAGCAGGGTGGGTCTCTCTCCAGGGTCTACCAACAAGATCTCACCTGCAGGGAGCTCTCCATCATTTTCATGGGGCAAAAGTAAACAGGGCTGTCTGTCATGTCTCCTTGTATTGGTGTCTTTCATGATGGATGGCGAGCATGGGCTCAAGTCATTGCCTAAGTAGGTGAGCAATTAATCGTCTTTGACTTTAGCTGATGCTTTGGGGGAAGAGGCCCGGAGCAGCCCTTCTTATTTTTGTGACATTTGTCTTCGCTTCTGGAAGCGAAGAGAGGCAGGTCTCCTGTGGTAGGCAGCAATGGTGACTTCTGTTGAGGCCTGTGCCTGCTTTCTGGGCAATGCAACGTGGACTCTTCGCAGAAACTGGGGAAGGTCACGCCAGTTTGCAAACAGGGCACAGTCTATGGGGAAGTTCTTTAAGCGCCCTGCTGTTGAATGGGTGGGAGTTGCTCGTGAGCACGGTGGTAAAGTAACTGGCAGCGGGTGGGTGGTGGGACTGGGTGTGTGTGTGTGTGTGTGTGTGTGTGTGTGTGTACTGTATGGACGTGTTGTTAGTGTGTGATCTAGGGCTGAGTTTTGACATATAATAGTCCAGGTTCTTCCATGAAGTTCTAGTCCACTCTAGGCTCACATTGAATCCTGCCATTAGGATGCTTTATGGAGAAACAGGAGGACCTGTGTAAGGGAGGGAGAGGAGCCCTGTAACTTCTTACCCAGACCACTGAGCAGTGTGTGGACCCCCCCCCCAAGCCTTCCTCTCTTTCATGGAGAGTTTTCTAAGTGTTCTCTTGAAAGGGAAAAGAAGCTGGCCTGAGATCAGATGCCGTGCTTCATGGCAGGATTTGCTGAGCCCCTGAAACAGATGATAGGATGATGATGTGCCCCCAGCTGTCTGGATCAGGATATCAGCTTGGTGTGTCCTGGAAACGGACGACTCTTAACATAAGAACATAAGAAGAGCCCTGCTGGATCAGGCCAAAAGCCCATCTAGTCCAGCTTCCTGTGTCACACAGTGGCCCCACCAGATGCCTCAGGGAGCACACGAGACAACAAGATATCTGTGTCCAGTCGCCACTCCCTTGCACCTGGCACAGAGAAAACCCACTTCTAAAAAAAAAAAAAAAACACCAGGAGGTTGCTTATGGCTTGTAACCTGTGATGGTCTTTTCCTCCATGAATTTGTCCAAACCCCTTTTAAAGGCATCTAGGCCAGGTGCCATCACCACATCCTGTGGCAAGGAGTTCCACAGATGAATCACACGCTGGGTAAAGAAATATTTTCTTTTGTCTGTTCTAACTCTCCCTCCACTCAATTTTAGTGCGTGTCCCCTGGTTCTGGTGTTGTGCGAGAGGGAGAAGAATTTCCCTCTATCCACTCTCTCCATCCCATGCATAATTTTATAAGTCTCAATCATGTCCCCCCTCAGGCGCCTTTTTTCTAGGCTGAAAAGCCCCAGACGCTGTAGCCTTTCCTCGTAAGGGAGGTGCTCCAGCCCACAAATCATTCTGGTCGCTCTTTTCTGCACCTTTTCCAATTCAACTATATCCTTTTTGAGGTATGGTGACCAGAACTGGACACAATACTCCAGATGTGGCCTTACCATCGATTTGTACAAGGGCATAATGATATTGGCCGTTTTATTCTCAATCCCCTTTTTAATGATCCCGAGCATGGAATTGGCCTTCTTCACAGCCACCGCACACTGGGTCGACACTTTCATCGACCTGTCCACCAGCACCCCAAGATCTCTCTCTTGATCCGTCACAGACAACTCAGAACCCATTAGCGTATATGTGAAATGTTGGTTTCTTGCCCCAATGTGCATCACTTTGCACTTCCTTACATTGAAGCGCATCTGCCATTTTGCTGCCCATTCTCCCAGTTTGGAGAGATCCTTCTGGAGCTCTTCACAATCCCTGCTGGTCTTTACCACCCGGAAAGGTTTAGTGTCATCCGCAAACTTGGCCACCTCACTGCCTATCCCCAACTCCAGGTCATTTATGAATAAGTTGAAAAGCACCGGTCCCAAGACCGATCCTTGGGGCACACCGCTTTTCACCTCTCGCCATTGTGAAAATTGCCCATTGACTCCCACTCGCTGTTTCCTGGTCTTCAACCAGTTCCTAATCCACAAGAGGACCTGCCCTCTTATTCCCTGACTGTGGAGTTTTCGCAGGAGCCTTTCATGAAGGACCGTGTCAAACGCCTTCTGAAAATCCAGATATATAATATCCACGGGTTCACTCGCATCCACATGCCTGTTGACCTTTTCAAAAAATTCTAACAGGTTTGTGAGGCAAGACTTCCCCTTGCAGAAGCCATGCTGACTCTCCCTCAGCAGAGCTTGTTCTTCTATGTGTTTTAAGATTTTATCCTTGATGAGGCTTTCCACCATCTTCCCTGGAACAGATGTTAGGCTGACCGGCCTGTAGTTTCCCGGGTCCCCCCTCCTTCCTTTTTTAAAGATTGGCGTGACATTAGCTATCCTCCAATCCTCTGGCACAGTGGCCGTTTTAAGGGACAAGTTGCATATTTTGGTCAAGAGGTCAGCAACTTCATTCTTGAGTTCCTTCAGAACTCTTGGGTGGATGCCATCCGGGCCATCCGGAAATCCCAACTCTTACTGGTGGACGCCCCTTCACAAGCAGAGGTCTTAGACGGACACTTGTGAGATTGCTGCTCACCACTTTGTATTGCTTTGGTTGGTCTGAAGAAGAAGAAGAAAGGTGTTGGCTGTTGGATTTTTTTTCTGATGGACAGATATTAGATTTTTCTGTACCTGAGTTGCATGCCTAAACATGTAATGCATGAATGAATGAGAGAGCCACATCGTTGGAAACATACAGCATGCATCCAAAAGGTGCACTGATCAGACAGCTGCATTGTCCTTCTGCTTGAGCATACGCTCAGTGGCTGACCTGGGTTTGCCGCCATGTAATTTGTGGAACGGCTTGAAAGAATGTGTGTAAGTAAAGGTCACTGGAGGGAGGAGGAGGAGGAGGAGGGGGAGGAGGGACCTGCAACGTTGGAAGCGTGTGATGGAGAGGAAGTGCAAGGCCAGTGGTGCATCTTGGAACAGGAAGTGCAGACGACTTCTACTCCTTGTGCAAGTTGTCATCAGGGCCTAACCCTGGCCCTGACGGAGGAGGAGGAGAAGGAGTCCAGACACCTTGTCAGTGAAACCAGGACTCGAGGGCATGGATCCACGTCTGCTCCTAATGATCCACTCCTGTTGTGTCTGCTGGATCTCTTTGGCGACTCTCCGAATGCATGATGCAGAAACGTGCTTCTTGAAGAGCCTCTTGGTAAAAGCTTGGGTCCTGAGATTATTTTTTGCCTTTTCACAGGCCTGTGAAAGAAATCCCAACCTTGTGACTGCAGAGAAGCAAGAAGGGCTGTGGCTCACCCAAGTGCCTGTCTCCCTTCATCTCCCTTCAGAAAGCCAACTAATTCAGAACTGGTATGTTGACCCTCTGCCCGTTGCCTCAAGGCCCACAAACAGTGATCCTGTCTCCCCTTGCTGCTTCCTCTTCCTCTCAACTCTCGATATGTCCTTGCTTGGGATTGCCTAGAGCAGCGCTTCTCAAAGGGTCCGCTTTCGCGGACTGGCAATGTTGGGGCCAGTGTGCCGTGGACCAGCACTCTAGTGCTGGTCCACAGCACCTGGGCTTCCCTGGTCCTTCCTGCTTCCTTTTTTACTTCTCAGAGCCTCTTGCCAGGCTTGGCAAGCATCCAAGCCCTGCGGCAAGCCTGAAGAAGCCAGAAGAAGGGAGCCCCAGGAGACACGCCGCGGACGGCCAGCCAGTGGCTCGCAGACCGCCGTTTGAGTTGCACTGGCATGGAGGGACCTTACCAGATAGGTTCGGTTGTGGGAAAGTGTCGCCGTACGGTCTCCGGTTGCCAGTTGGTGATATTAAGAGTACCTGGGCAGTGGGTGGGACTAAGGGCACTTTTTTGTGTGTGGTCAGCGGGTTTGCCTAGGGACCTTTGAATCGGCAGGACGTAGCCTGGCTGGTTAGGATGTGGGTGTCAGTAGACCAGACACATCTTCTCCCTGCTCAAAAAACCTGGCTTAGGGGGGGGGGGGAAGTACCACTTGACACCAGGCCTGAAGTGCAGGTGCTGGACAGGCAGATGAAGCCACCTGGTTGTTGGTGCCCCGAGTGAGGTCTGGGTGCTGG
The DNA here is from genome assembly GCA_026170595.1 of Plestiodon gilberti rubricaudatus. Lineage (NCBI taxonomy): Eukaryota > Metazoa > Chordata > Lepidosauria > Squamata > Scincidae > Plestiodon > Plestiodon gilberti. The sequence goes on along the minus strand of JANXHW010000003.1, from coordinate 2,439,161 downwards.
GGAAGGGGCCGCTGGCTGCAGCTCAGTAGTGCAGCGCAAAAGGTTCCTGGGTCCGTCCCTGGCCGCCTCTCCGCTCCGAAGAATCAAGCAGTAGGTGGAGGTGAGAGTAGAATTATTTTCCCAGGGCTGTTCCGGAAGCGTCATTTTGGATGGGCTGACAGGTACATTTACACCCCAGACCTGGGGAAGCACCAGCCCAGCATTGCACAAGAAGGTTCCCGATTTGATCTCTGGCCGCGTTTCCAGGTAAGGCTGGGAAAGAAACCCTGTGGGCTGAAATCCCAGAGAGTCGCTGCTGGTCAGTGTAGGCAGTGCTGAGCAAGACGGACTCAACTGGCAGCTTCCTGTTTCATGACAGGGTCTTTCGCAGCCCTACCTGCCGTTGCCAGGAAGCGCATCGCCTAGGACCTCCGTGGGCTATGCTGAGCTGTGGGTCCTCCCCAGTTTTCCTCTCAGCTCTGGTCAGTGGCCTCACTTGGTGGACGGCGCTCAGTTCACGGCGCCAGGGTTGCGCTCAGGCAGTAGGTAACGGTGATGACGGCTGGTCGTCTGGCAGGTGCCCTCCCTCAGGAAGCTGCCCAAACTGAGGGGCGGCAGTAGGGATATAAAGCAGCTCATTACAGACATATTGGTCAGGGGTCTGAGATTGTTCCTCTGGTGCCACCTGACTCCTCAGACCGGTAGGATTCTGGGTGCTGCTGTGCCAGTGTCTCTCTTGTCTGGATCTGCTGCCTGTCCTGGTGGCACAAGGAGCAGCAGCCAGGAGCGGGTTCCTGCGCTGCCACCTTCTGCGCTTGGGCCCTGTCGTCGTGCCTCCCTGACGTATTCTCCTGACAGTGCTCCTGTCCTGGGCCTTTCATAGCAGCTGGATGCGCAGAAATTGAGCGGCTGAACCAACATGGAGATACTTGGTGGGGAAAACGTCAGCACAATTTCCGTGTGTCAACGCTGCTGTAAAGCTACAGAAGGAGAGCAAGAAAAAAGAAGCGACAAACTGATGAGGGTGACTTGGTGCAGAAGACGACTGGGCCCCTGGGCTTCGGAGAGCTCTTCTGGTGTGGCCACCTTGGGCTAGAATGAACCCTGTGAAAGAAATCCCTTGGCCCTATCCAACAGGACATGTCCTTCTGTGAGGAACTCAGAGGTGAAAAGAGATCTCAGAGGGCTTCTGGAGGAAGGCTTGAGACTTGTCCAAAGTCCAGTTTTGTGACAACCCCACCTGGTGTGTGTTGCGTGTGTGTCCCTTGGGAGGACCGCATGGTTGTCAGTTGTACCGACTGTTAAAAGTCCCAGGCACGTGCGTGCCCATCTTAGTTTCCAGCCTCTCCCTTTCTCCTGCGAAACAGGAAGGAGCATGTGCTTTTTTCCCTTCTGCCTGCCTGCCTCCCACCCCCTAGATTCTCTCGGCTCTGGGCGAAGCCCCAAGCCCTGCACTGCATCAGAAGGTCCGTTTCTGAGCAGATCCTGGCCATATATGGCCACAGCCAGCATCTTCTGCACATTGCTACCAGAACCAATAAGTTTCTGGTTGTCTGTGGTTTATTTTTCTCATTTAAATCCAATCTGCCCCCACAATCTCAGCTTCTGTTAGCCGCATTCCTGTTTAGAATGACCAGATTGCACATTCTTTAGATTTTCAGAACTCAGGTCTGGGGGGGGGGGGTCTTTTTGCGTTGGAATAGCTTTCTGGCTCCCCCATGCACAGGGGTCCTTGGCAGGGAAGCAATTCAGGGAGAGTCCACGGAGGGTCAGAAGTTTGCAGACCGCTGGCTTCTGGGAAGGGGGTCTTCTAGGGCAGGGGCTGATCATGGAGGGTAGTGCAGGAGCATTATTCTGGCTCTGCGACTAGTTTCAGCATCATGTGAAGGGTCAAAGCACATCCTTAAGGCTTCTTTCTTCTTAAAAAATTAAAATAGCAGCTGCTAGAGTGGGAGTCTGGGGGGGGGGGGGAACTGGGATGAGTAACTCAGTGTGCAGGGAGGGTGTATTTAACCCCTTCCCTCCTTGCTGCCCTGCTGTCCTTTCAAGAAATCACCACTTCACCTAATGGAAACTTCCTTTCCGAGCTGTGTGTGTGTGTGTGTGTGTGTGTGTGTGTGTGTGTGTGTGTTGATTTTTATCAGCATGGAGGGAAGAAGTGCAACCCCCCCCCCCTCTATTCCACAGTCCTGATCCAGCTGCTTTTTTTAGTGGTGGTGGTGATAATAGTAATAAGACAGAAGACCCAATGGTGTGTTTAGCGTCCTGCGTGGTTTGACTCAAATGTGCATCACATTTCTGTTAACAACAAAAGTCAATGCTGGGATTAGGTACATTCCTGCAGGGTGTAGCCTGAAGCCTGAGTTCGTAGCTTTGCACATTGTGGACTGTTGTAACAGGGATAGGATATTTCTAGTCCTCATGTTCATGGAGTCACATTTGCAAAGTCTGGTCTGACCTCTTCAGAAAAATCTGCTCCAAGTTCCGTCTGTCTCAGAGACAGATTTCTGTCTGAAGAGTCGAGTCTGTCATCGAATGAATTGGAATCTTTTATTCCTTGCCTGTGCACATGTTGGGGCCCAGACGTTCTAGTCAATGTGTCTTTTGCTTGCAGTGATAGTGCAGCACGGGATGTTGATGTACAGCACAGAAAAGTGGAACTGCAGGGTGTGGCTTGGGGAAGATCCATGGCAGAGCATATGCCTTGTATGCAAAAGGTCCTGGGCTCAAAACCCAGTGTGTGTGTGTGTGTGGGGGGGAGGGTAGAACTTGGAGAAGTGTGGCCCAACTGAGTGGATGCAATTGGGCTGGAGGGACCAGTGGTCTGAATGAATTTGGTCAGATTTTCGTGGCAGCAAGCGAAGTGTAGAGTGCAAAGTGGATCGACTTGACTTTTAAAGACAGCAGTATCCTGAGAACAGGACGTGTGACGGCTTAGTGTCCAGGCAGACAGTGCAGTGGCAGGAATGAGTGCATGCAGCAGGGTTAATGAAAGTCTTGCTGTGAGGCTGGTGGTCTTTGGAGTCATCACATCCACCTTTGCATCCAGCCCACATTTCGCAATTTGTAAATGAGAGCAGAACAATCGCCCTGCCAGATCAGCCCGCCGGCGTACCTGCACGCCAGCGTCCAGGAGGCCCACACAAAGACATGAAAGCAACTGATAGTCAGAGCACCATGGCTGACAGACAGGCGCTGTGTCCAGGACTGTCACCACTGCCTGCAGTTGGCAAGCTCCTAGCCGATGCCCAGGGCCACCCCTGTGGAGAAGAGGCGGGCGGGCGGGGGGCGGGGAGCCCTGCTAGAGCAGTCAGCAGCGCCAGTGGCAAGGCAAGGCGGCTGCCTGCCCCAGGGTCAGAGTAGATGGGGGAAGCGGTGGACGGCTTGGGGACACTGCAGGCAGGGGGGCACTGTGAGGGGACACTGCAGCCCTCTTCCGGGGGCAGCAGCGTGGTCTCAGGAGAGGCCTTGGTCCTCTCCCACGGCTGTGTGATCAGCAGAGCTGTACACTCCAAGGAGAGAGTCCACTGGCAGGGAGGAGGAGGAGGAGGGTGTGGTAACCCCCCCCTCCCTTGGCAAACCGAGTCACTCTGCGGAAGTTGGGGATGCTTGCGAGGCGGCAGTGGCCGGCCCCTGGCAGGTGAGTTGCACACTGATCAGCTGGTGCTTGTGGCCATCCTTCCTGTTGCCTTCACACTCTTTGCCTGGCTGGGCTTCTTTTTCTCGGATGATTCCCTTGTAAGGGGGGTCAGAGGTCCTGCCTTCAACTTCTCCAGGAAGCTGCTGGCTCTCTGTCATCTCAGAAGGGCATAAAAGTGCCTGGACTGTATGCAGCTGAGCTGGGAGTTAATCATTGACCCAGGCGGGGAATTCTGTCTCTGGAGGCCAAAGAGGCGAGCTTTTTCTGACATCCTTTTTGTAGCTGTGGGCTCCATATTTGGAAATGTTTACCCGTGCACTGATCTATTGGAAGGGGAGGGGAGGTGACTCAGGGCCTGGTGGAAGCAAGATATGAATTCCTGTAGTCAGGATAAGCATTTTTCCCCTCTTTCTCTCTTCCTTTTTCCCCTGCTTGCCTTCAGTTTCAGAATTCTCTCATTCCTGGAGCTGGTTCTCAGTTCGTTCCGCTGTCGGACGGAGCGTCCCCCGGGACGGGAGAGCAGCCAGAGTCTGGTAAGGACATGCTTATTGGCGTAGCAAATGGGGTGGTGCGCCGCTGGCCGTTTCTTTGGTCAGAAGAGTTGCAGCAAGCCACGTGTGTCTGGTAGGGAGGCGGCGGCGGCGGCGGCGAGCAGTGTGGGGTCCTGCAGGGCCAGCAGGTCTTAGGGGACACCTGGTGCTGCTGCTGCTGCAAGACTTGGGGCCCTGCCTGGAATTGTTTGCGGGCACCTGCCATGCTGGCGGCCTCCTCGGAGCAGGACGTTTCATGTTCCTTCTGGCCCTCGAGGTGGATCCATTCAGCAGCCTCTGCGGCGCCTGACCCGGGTCCCCTTCTTGTCAGGAGCTGTGTGTCTGCCGCTGCCCATTTATGGAGCTGCTTAAGCTGCAGGTTTTTTCATCGCCTAAGTTAATGTTTGCCCCTGGTCCACTGGGGAGCAGCGGGGGGGGGGGGAGGATGGAGAGCTGAACGGAGAGCCACAGTGTCTCCTCCCAAGTTCTTGGCCTTCTTTCCACGGTCCTTGTGTCCCGTCCCCCCTTTCTTTTGGTGCATTATTTAAAAACAAAACACCTGTCTGGTCCTGGACCTTCCTGAGTCTTCTTTCCGCCTTATCTTTTTTTTTTCCTGAGAAGAAACTGCATTGCAGCCAGGGGGGTTTAGTTGGCACTAAAAACTCAAAATTGATCTGTCTCCTGGTTCACTTTGGGGACATGGAAGTGTGTGAGCTGGGCTACCTGGTTGTTTTTGTTTTAAATCCAGTAGGAGGACTTCTGTTACTTTGATTGGCAGCACATTCCACACAAAGAAAGGACTTATGCACACAGTGTGTACCTTAATTTGCTTGTGGAATTTGTTGCCACAAGATGTGGTGACGGCAGCAACTCATTTAGGTGTGTTTTTAAAAACTGTTAAATAGTTTCATCAGCAATTAGCAACCATGATAGGTAAGTGGAACCTCCATATTCAGGAGTAGTGTGCCACTGAATATGAGCCGCTTTGGATGGCAAACAACTGGGGAGAGTTGCTGTCTTCACTCCCTGCTTGTGGACTTCACGGAAACACTGGCTGTGCACTGTTGGAAGCAGGATGTTAGGCTTGATAGACGTTTGGGCTGATCCAACAGGACCTTTCTTGTTTTCTTAACAGCAAGCTTTTCCTGCAGGCTGAAACTGGTTTACTGTTGTAGCACTCCCTGCCCTAAGGAACCTTGGGAAGTGTAGTTCTGTGAGAGGCTACGGTTCTCTTACAAAGAAGCTGCAATGTTGTTGAAAAACTACAGCTGACAGGGTCCCCAGGGCAGGGAGAAAGCAAGGCTAGTTAAACAGGTTTATACTTTTCAGTGCAGTTGTGCACACTTTTGACTTGCTAAGACGGGCGCCAGTTATTTGTGTGCCAGAGAGTGAGAGAAAGCCACCCTGCTTCCTTCTACGCCAACTCCTGATATGTCTTTGCTTTTGTCCAGCTTTAGCCCTTCTGGTGAAAGGGCCGCTCACTGCTCTTCTACCTCTCGCCCTGCGTATTTTGCTGGTCCGTGAAATGGGAGGAACGAGGCCCCTTGTGGTTGTCCAGCAACTACTTCTTGCCAGCTTTTGCTTTCAAAAGTTCTGGCACCTTGACCTTGAGTACTTCTGAGTACGTGCAAAGTACAAAGTTCCTCCCTCCTCCCCATCTCTTTTGAAAAGGGGACCTAAGGAGCAAAGTATGTCTCAGCAAGACAGAGTTATTCATCTTTGTGCATGAACTAGCTGCTGTTTGATTTAGGTGTGTTTTTAACAAGGCCTCTTTTTTAAAGGCTCTAAGGACATAGTGTCTTTAAGCATGAACAGAACGTTGCTTCCCTAGGAATCAAAGGAAAAATCCCTGACTGAAACCAGAGAGCTGCAGCCAGTCAGGGTAGGCTGACTAGCCCAATGGTCTGACACACTAGAACACATCTTTCTATGTTCCTGTGTTCCTACTTCTAAAGAAACCAGTGCAGAGGCCAGGTGCCTCTGAGCATGTGCAAACTGCTCCTCTTCCAAAGGGCACTGTGCTGTGTGCCTGGCTTAAACATATCACAGAAAGTCAGGATGTAACAGTGAAAATGCCAAACACGCATGTTTTCTGACTTCATAATGTTTGGTTCTGGCAACTGGGCAGTAGAATGGCTGCTCGATCCAGTCCTAGGTTTGACCAGGATGCTGCTGTAGGCTAAGGACCAATATTTATTTATTTTTTATTTATAGAATTTGTACCCCGCCTTTCTCCCACAAGGGCAACCAAGGCGGCTTACAATAAAAACATTAAAATACATATATACATTTTTGACGGCTCAATACATGTTTGACGGCTCAAAATGAATTCTGTGTTCCCCTTCCCATCTTCAAACTAGCTGCAGCCCCAGAAGGAACATGGTGCAGTTGGGAAGAGTGCAGGGGCACATTGTCACGCAGACACGTCAGGCTCCTTGCCCTGGAAAAATGGCCATCATCTTACCACTAGGTGGGCGAGTCTCCGGCAGCATAAATAGACAGAGTTGCTCTCTGGCTGGTCTGTAAATCTGCTGCCTCTTGTTGTTGCGGGTGAGTTTTGTAGAGTAGCAGACTCGGTTAGAGCCAGCCAGGCATGTGTGACTAGCAGCACCTCCTGTCCCAACACTGCGCTGCATTTGGAAAGTGGAAGTGAGTCCCCTTTTTCCTTCACCCCCCCCCCCATCCCAGATCTGTCTTGGTGTGTCCGCCGTTTTCTACTTCAGGGTCCTGCTGGGTAGGCAGGGCCTTCTTGGTAGTGATACCAACTGGGTGGAATGCCCTCTCTGAGGAGGTTTGCCTGGCCCTCACACGTGGTGCAGTATCAAGACCTGGCCTTTAACAAGGCCTCAGCTTGATTGATGGTACCTGCTAGATTCCTGCTGTCTGCATGGTTTTGAGTTTAATGGTATTATGACTGCTCTCCTGAGTCCTGTTTGGTATGTTTTTGTATCTTATTCCAATTTGTTGTATGGAGATTCCTGTTAGACACTTTGGGTACACTGTGATGATAGCATGGTAGGATTAAGGTGGGGAGATGAAGGCTAGCGTGGATTAAGGCTAGCATGTAGGATTAAGGTGGGGAGATCTGGGTTCAAATCTCTGCTTGACCATGAAGCTTACTGAACATGACCTCCTTGGGCTAGTGGCTCTTTCTCAGTCCAACCTACCTCACAGGGTTGTTGAGCAGATGAAAACGGAGGGAGAGAAGCAGGGAGAGAAGCAGGGCCCATCACCCCGAGCTTCGTGGAGGAAAGGCAACCTAAGACATTGGTTAAGAAAAGGTGGACCATTAACATGAAAAAGTGTGCTGTGCTTTGGCCGTGTTCGTTAGCTCGTTGTTTTGCCAGATATGGCAGAGCGTTCTTCTTGGAGGAGAAGGAAACCTCCTGGAGGTACGTAGACTCCAGCAGGACAGATGCCCCCTGGGAGCCCCAGGGTGTGAAGAAACACTCCACAGGGTGGGGGGTGGGGGACCAAGGCCAGCATCGCATTGGGGGGGGTAGAGCCCCTGCTCAGCAAGAGGGGGTCCCAGGCTCACACCCTGAAACCCTGAAGAGCCACTGCCAGCTTGGGCCCGTTATTCTGAGCTGGGCGGACCCACAGCCTGATTCTGGGAGAAGGCAGCATCCTGGGTTCATATGTAGTGGCATTTCACTCTGAACAAAAATTTCTTGGATTTATTTAGGAGCACATTTTTATCTGCTGTTTGCCTGATGCTTGTAAAGACTGTATTTTACTCTGCTGTTTTTAGGCCACTGTGGTTTTAAGTACGGTATTGCTTTTGTGTATCTTTTACTCTGTATGTTTTAATCTTGTTGTAAACCTCCTGGAGCGGCAGGCTTGTAGCCTGGGGAAAGGCAATACAGAAATCTTCGAAATAAATGAATGAATTTCCATCCTGTTGCCCTTCCTGACTGTCTTCACAACAGTCCTGTGAGGTAGATTAGGCTGGAAGAGTGACTGGCTCAAGGTGACTCAGTGAGCTACTTGGCTGAGCAGAGATTTGAAATTGGGGGGAGGGGGCTTCACCTGCAGAAAGGGTCCTGCCCATGAGAAGCAGCTGAGGAAGGTCGACAAAGGTCAAATAGCAATTGGAGAGAAGAGTTCCTCGGGGGGGGGGGGGTCCAGCACGTCTGTAATAGGAACACTTCCACTCACAATTCCTCCGCATTTTATTAGCACTTATTGCTTGTTGGGTGTTGTTTTTCCTCTTTGGAAAGGATATTTGATAGCAGAATACTGGAGCTACAGCCTAAAAACAAATGATTTTACAGCACCTAATGAGATGTCCAGGCTTATAGCACAGGAAGATGCTCTGTGGTATGTTAACGCAGCCATGGGTGGCTGAGTGCTAGTGACAGTCATGCGAGGGCATAATGTGGCTTGCAAGACGCGCAGTGTGCGGCTACCAGCTGCCAGTCATTTGGAGGCGGCATCAGGAAAACTCACAACAGTTGTTGATGATGATGATGACGGGGTGGAGTTGCACCCATCCAATTGCCTTTGGTTTCTGTTTTCGTAGACGTTGGACGAGCGTGGATGTTCACCCTTCAGGTTGCAGGTCACCGTGTCTGGTGACATGAGGCTGTCCAGGTGTCCAGCCTGAATCTGGGTAGAGGGGAGTTCAAGTGTGCCAGCTGGCCATGCCACCCTTGCGGATGATGACGTGGCACTAGGTGGCCCTGTCTCCCTCTGCTCCCTACATCCAGTGCAGCCACTGAAACTGGGGAGAATTTCTCCCTGCTTGCGGTCAAGACTCCTGGCCAGCCAGCGTTCCCGGGGTCAGCACTTGCCCCCCCCTGCACAGTAAGGTCACTGTCCTAGGCCGGGGTGGGGGCGAATTGCCCTTGCACAGGCTCCTTGCCAGGAGCGGCCATGGCAGTGTCTCCCGGCATGAGCCAGGCCCTCCCTCTTGCCCTCGCTTCCTTTAGGCTCCAGATGGAGCCTTTCTGGAAGCGGGGAGGGGGGAGAGTGATGTGAGGGGGGTGGCACAGCTGTGGGGGCAGCGGCACCACATCACCCCTCCCTGAGCAGCGGGGGGGGGGCTAGCTATGCCCCTGCCCCTGCAGAAAGCTCTGATTGCAGGGAGTGCAGGGAGCATGGCCGCATAGTATGCTGGCATGGGAGGTATGGCCAGCTAATGCGACCTGTTTCCTTTCTACCCAGATTTAGGCTGAATGCTGCTCTGAACAGCACCACAGTGGCTTGGCCTGGTTCAGAGAGGATGCCAAACCATGGCTTGCACTACCTGCAGTTCAGGGCTGAAATCCTGGCTTGAGCTTTCAGATGTGCAGGCAAACTGTGGCTTATTGCTGCTTGTTTGCTTTCATGTTGTACCTGCTCAGTGCGATGCCCATGAGCGTGTTCTGTCATTTCAGGCATCATACCAACATATTGCGCAAACAATGGTTGCTTGCAACCCCCCTTCAAACCATGGTTTCCAGGCGTGGTTTGCTCTCTGATCTTTTTGTCTCTCCCTGCAACATGTGGATTGGCTTGCAGGTGTTGCTTGCAGCCACCTGTAGCTTATTTGCTTTGCAAACCCTCCTTCTGTTTTTGCAGGTTGCCGCAAACTGGGAAATGACAAAAATTGACTGTGTTTTCCGAGATGCACTTGATGCATTGATATTCTGCCACTTGATGAAAACATGGAGACACATTCAAGAGGGGCCAGGAGGGCAACTAAGTCAAGCTGGAGCCTATCTCCACCAACCTGAAATTTGCTACTCACAAAAGAGCCTAAGTAGTAGCTGACAACAACCGGACACACACGACTCATCCCCATGTTGCAGCAGTGATGTGCTGGAGGACCCTGTCAGGTGGGGGCCTCTTGCTGTCCTGCCAGCACATGAAGCAGGCCGGTGGGTCTCCCTGGGGAAGGCCTTGCACAACATGGTGCTGCAGCCAAGCAGGCCAGGTATCACACGGCCTTCCTCAGGACCGCAGCTGCCAGGGGAAACAGGGCAGGCTCTCTGGGGCTGACCAGGGAGTCCCAAGACAGCCCTTAAGCTGGGCAGGGAGGGCAGGCTGAGAGTGGGGACCTGCCCAGTGAGTGACATAGCTGAGTGGACGTCTGGGCCTGGGCGCTTCCTTCATTCATGCTCAGCCTTCTGTCTGTGGAGCCACACTGGCTGTCAATCCTCATTAGCACCGACCGGGCGTTCTTGAGGTGCAGTGAGTACCAAAGTGTCTGTGTGCGATTGTGGCGGCGCTTGTGTTTCTCTACAAGTGCTGAGAGCAACTGCTGGCAGGCCGTCATCAGTGGTGCCTGCAGTTGCCTCCTCTTCTGATGGCGGACTGTCAGCAGGAAGCACAGTGTTGACGCTTCTGGCTGTTCCTGCTCTTTAATCCCCTTTGTAGGATCTGATGAAAGCTGCCCTCAGGGTCTTAAGATGAGGGCCCTAAGTATACAATGGGTGTTTTATTTGTCATCTCTCCTCTACCAGACAGTGGCACAACCACTTCTGGTAGAGTTTCCTGGGAAACAGCAACACACAACAACGAGTCTTTGCTCACTTGTAGTGTGGCGGCTTATGGCTCCGGTTGCCAGGAGGACCAGTCCAGCCAAGCCTCCCTGGTCCACGAAGGGGGCTTGAAGCTGCTGGTGGCTCCCCAAATCCAGCCAGCCTCCTTCCTCCTGCCTGTTGCATCCCTGTGAGATTCAGCACCGGCAAAAGCGAGTCCTTCTTCCAACAGCTGCTCCTGAGGATGTGGGGATGGCCCCGGCCCCCTGCGTTGGAGGGTTCCAACTCGGGAGTAAGTCAGATTCATGAGGGAGGTCAGGCTGAGAGTGGGGACGTGCCCAGTGAGTGACGTAGCCGAGTGGACGTCTGGAGCGCACTGTCCATGGCTATTAGGCATGATGGCAAGACGGAGCCTCCCTTTCCAGGGGCAGCACACCTCTGGACACCTGTGGCTTTAAGGCCGCTGCAGACCGCACGAATTTCGGCGCGTGTCGGACGCACGAAGAGCTTTGTCGAGCTGTGCTGAGGTGTCTGGTTACCATAGCGGAAGCGAGCGGAGGAGATGCGATCTCCTGATTTCCGGCACGATCGAAAATGTTCCTGGCCCATGTTTGAGGGGGCTGCTTCGCGGAGCTACTGCAGTCACCAATCAGATGAGAGGGGGAGGAGTGTTAGCCAATCACCGTGGAGGTTTCTTCCAAGAAGGCGGGACAAAAGGAGGGACTATTTGCAGGAAGACACTCCTACAGACAAGCTCAGAGCGCGGAGGAGAGCAGCCAGCCTCTCTCGCTCGCTTGCCTCGGGGCTCACTCGCTCGCTCGCCTCAGCGTGCAGTCTCTCACGGCCTTTAGGAGTGAACGGTGGAGGAGAGAGAGCGCTTGATCATGCTGTGGGCATAGATGGACATGATGTGGAAGGCAGCTACCTGCTGCCTATGCTGCTGCTCAGAAAGCAAGCCGAGCCTTTGGCCTGATCTTGCAGGACTTTCAGAACACAGGTCATTGCAGAGGCCTCTCCTCTCCACAGACCTGATTGGATCAGTACTGGATACTTGTCGGGCAGAACGACAAAGTGATGCAGCAGCTGTACATTTGGGCCTTGCCTGAAGCAGGGTTTCTGAGCATCCTTCTGGGTGGGTGGGCAAGAGGACACGAGAAGTGGCTGCTCCATCTCGTCCAGTATTGGGGACTTTGACTGGTGGCCACAATTCCCCAAGGTGAAATTTTATCTGGAGATAGCAGGGGTGTGAGCGCATCGTGATCTCCTCTCCGCCGGGAGCGATGGGTCCTCCTCACTGTAGAGGGCGCAGTTGAGCAGTGCTTCCTGACTTGTGGTAACTGAGCCATGTAACGATTCTGGATTCAGATTGGAGACGCAAGCCTTGTTCTTACCTGTCCTCCATGCCTAGGCTTAGCTGAACACATGAAAGAGCAACTACGCTGGGCAGGATGGCCCTGTCCTCCGGCCTCTATGCGTTCAGCAGAAGGTTGTGTGTGTGTGTGTGTGTGTGTGTGTGTGTGTGTGTGTGTGTGTGTGTACAGCTTGTGCACATGAGTGGAAGTTCTATCCTAACTGTGGTTCCCAGTTGCGTGTGCAACCCCTGTGCTGTAGACACCATTCTCCTCTTTGGCGTGGGGCCAGGCGGCGGGGTCCTCCTACCCCTCTACATTTGGACGATAAAGTGAGGACAGGACTAGCACTTGCCCTGAGCATCCCATTTTCAAACTGTGTTGAGATGGCTGCAGAATTTCCTGCCTTGAGAGGAAGCCACCCAATGTGTCTCTGTGTGGGTTGCTGCTCTGCTGTGCTACCCTGTTCGGAAGGAGGCCCATTGCAGGTACTCTCGCAGAGAGAGGTGGGTAGCATTCCAAGCATGGAATGTTTTCCTTGAATATTCCAGGACAGAGAGAGGCCTGGCGAGCCATTTAAGCTGATTTTGGAACAAAATGGCTTTCTTTGGACCCTCCAAGGTTTCCCATTTTCTTGTTTGACGTCGTTTTGTAGCAATTCTAGCAATTCGTTTTGTAGCAATTGTAGCAGGAGAGTCAGGAGAGCTGTCGAAATGGCCTTTTTAGGTCAGCTCTTCACTCGCTTCTGTTCAGCCTGACTGGTTTTATTCAACACACATTTTTGTTCCCCACAAACTCTCTGTGGCTAGTCAGTCAGCAGAGTAGGTCAAGTCTAGGGTGAGTGCCGTCGCTAACCACCTGGTTATCATCTCTGTGGGTCCAGGAGTTCAGCTTCAGGAGATAAGCGTCTTGCAAGCCCAGAGAGACGGCAAGAAGCGTGTAGCCCCACCGTCTGTCTCCTTGATCAGCCCGAAAGAGACAGCAAACAAGAATTCTGGATGAACTGCAAACATTGCTCAGGGCAGTCTTGGAATGTGGGTATTACTTATTTATCACATTACTGCTAACAGCCCCCATAAATGTATATGGCACTTAGCAAACAGAGGAAGGCCAAAAACACAGGCCTGGGAAATTTACAGCCTCCCAGTCGAGGAGACAGCCAGACAGGGGCAGAGCAAGAATGGTTCGGAAGGCCTTAAGAGGGGGATGCTAAGCAAGGTTCCTGCTCGGTGGTGGACAAGTTTCAGATCAAGGAGACAGGGTGTGGCTGCTCACACGGAGGAGATGACCGCCTGGCCACTTTCGGTCACCTATGGCAGTGGTTCCCAAACGTTTTAGCGCCGGGACCCACTTTTTCAAATGACACTCTATCAGAACCCACCTAGTTCTACGAGACTTTTTAAAAAAATGTGATCTAGAAAGAAATGGTATATTTATTTATTTACAAGCAATATTTATTTATTTATTTGCAAAAAACCCTCAGTCCATAAGAACATAAGAAGAGCCCTGCTGGATCAGGCCAAAAGCCCATCTAGTCCAGCTTCCTGTGTCACACAGTGGCCCCACCAGATGCCTCAGGGAGCACAAGACAACAAGATAACCTGTTTCCTGTTGTCACTCCCTTGCACCTGGCATACAGAGAAAACCCACTTCTAAAGCCAGGAGGTTGCTTATGGCTTGTAACCTGTGATGGTCTTTTCCTCCATGAATCTGTCCAAACCCCTTTTAAAGGCATCTAGGCCAGATGCCATCACCACATCCTGTGGCAAGGAGTTCCACAGATGAATTACACGCTGGGTAAAGAAATATTTTCTTTTGTCTGTTCTAACTCTCCCTCCACTCAATTTTAGTGCATGTCCCCTGGTTCTGGTGTTGTGCGAGAGGGAAAAGAATTTCCCTCTATCCACTCTCTCCATCCCATGCATAATTTTATAAGTCTCAATCATGTCCCCCCTCAGGCGCCTTTTTTCTAGGCTGAAAAGCCCCAGACGCTGTAGCCTTTCCTCATAAGAGAGGTGCTCCAGCCCACGAATCATTCTGGTCGCTCTTTTCTGCACCTTTTCCAATTCAACTATATCCTTTTTGAGGTGTGGTGACCAGAACTGGACACAATACTCCAGATGTGGCCTTACCATCGATTTGTACAAGGGCAGAATGATATTGGCCGTTTTATTCTCAATCCCTTTTTTAATGATCCCGAGCATGGAATTGGCCTTCTTCACAGCCGCCGCACACTGGGTCGACACTTTCATCGACCTGTCCACCAGCACCCCAAGATCTCTCTCTTGATCCGTCACAGACAACTCAGAACCCATTAGCATATATGTGAAATTTTGGTTTCTTGCCCCAATGTGCATCACTTTGCACTTACTTACATTGAAGCGCATCTGCCATTTTGCTGCCCATTGTCCCAGTTTGGAGAGGTCCTTCTGGAGCTCTTCACAATCCCTGCTGGTCTTCACCACCCGGAAAAGTTTAGTGTCATCTGCAAACTTGGCCACCTCACTGCCTATCCCCGACTCCAGGTCATTTATGAATAAGTTGAAAAGCACCGGTCCCAAGACCGATCCTTGGGGCACACCGCTTTTCACCTCTCGCCATTGTGAAAATTGCCCATTGACTCCCACTCGCTGTTTCCTGGTCTTCAACCAGTTCCTAATCCACAAGAGGACCTGCCCTCTTATTCCCTGACTGTGGAGTTTTCTCAGGAGCCTTTCATGAGGGACCGTGTCAAACGCCTTCTGAAAATCCAGATATATAATATCCACGGGTTCGCTCGCATCCACGTGCCTGTTGACCTTTTCAAAAAATTCTAACAGGTTTGTGAGGCAAGACTTCACTAAACTTTGATGGCACTAAACTTTTCCGGGTGGTTTGTGTTGACGCCGACCTGTCCTTGGTCAAATGCCTGCTGCTTGCTGCTGCCTGTCAGGGACACTAGGCAGAGTAAATAGACTACGAGCCTGAGGAGGAGAGTGCATTGGCACAATTCCCCTTCTGCAGAGTGTGCCATTGTTGCAAAGACACCAGCCGATGTCATCCCCCAAGTTCAGGAATCTCCAGCAACAATCAAAACAGGGGAAGAGCCTGGAACCCAGAGGAGATCATCAACTGTCAGTGGCCCAGAAGACTTTGCCCCACGTCCATGTTAATTCACAGGTCATATGTAGGTGCATGTCCCAATGTATCCCTGTTAAAATGGTATATTTGTGTGTGTGGCCATCCCTGCCCCTCATCCCATGGGGAGAGCCCATGCCCAAGAGGCAGGGAGAAGACATTTTGGGGGAAAACTGCCCAAATGACCGACACTGCTCATGGATTCGTAGAAGAGGGTTATGGTGGCTTAGACTTCCGCATGTTTGCATGAAATTCAGATTTCATTTTACACCAGGTTGTGTTGTAAGGGATGATTAGTAACTGATCTAAAAAAAGAAATCTGATTGGAAAATAAAAAAAGAATGATTTACTCTTTTTTTAAATTAAAAGTGATCACACATTTTTATCCACTGTTCTTCCATGCTGCTTGTCTCCACCATCTCGCACTCAGAGGTGTCGTGCTTCTCAGCACTGCAGTTCCACGTAGGTGCCATGATGAATAGTCGTTGATAGTAGACCTCTTTTCCCATGGATCCCCTTTCCATAAGAACAGCCGTGCTGGATCAGACCAAAGTGGTCTGATCGAGCCCACTGGATGTCCCAAATGGGAAGCCCGTAAGAAAGGCCTGAAGAGGTATTCAGAGGTACAGTGCCTTTCAACATGGAGGCTCCACTTAGCCATCTTGGCTAATAGCGCATTGGTAGATCCCCCCCTATGGGGGGAGAAAGCGGGATAGAAATATAATAAATAAATAATAATATATTATTTATTATTATTTATTTCTCTGAATAATAGATCTCTCCTCTTCCAGCATGAATTTCCCTGCCCCCTTTTTAGAGTCACTTAAAGTGCTTTGTGTACTTTTTGTTGAAAAGCGGTATATAAATACTGTTAATAATAATAATAATAATAAACTAGTGCGCTGCTCCCCGCCATCCTGCAGTGCTTCCGGAAAAGGCTGGTTCTCCATGCAGTAAGCACAGTAGTGATGATTGGGAGGGAGGGAGGAAACACTGCCATTTCTGATATGTTTGATGATAGGGAGCGTTCCATTTCCTTGGCAGCCTGACAGGCAGGGTTTGGGTTTTTTGTGTGGTTTTTTGGGTTTTTTTTTTTTTGCTTAATTGTTTATTCTCTGCTAGGTAAGCCACCTTGGGTTGCCCCTGTGGTGAGACATTTGAGACAAAAATGTTTTAAAATATATCAAGTTGAGTCAGAAGAATGGCAGATTGCCCATCACCTCCAAAGCAATAGTTCTTTAAAATCCTTTGTAGCATTTCTTCTTCTTCTTCTTCTTCTTCTTCTTCTTCTTCTTCTTCTTCTTCTTCTTCTTCTTCTTCTTCTTCTTCTTCTTCTTCTTCTTCGGAATCTTTTATTTCCTTAAAAACTGCCTGAGCTGCTGCTTTTCACCCAAAAGCTCTTTGAGTTTCCTCGAGTGAACATTTCCATGTCTGACAAAACAAGACAGCTAATCCATTGTGAGGACTCTAGCATGTGGCTTGGGATGCTGCCAGGAGAGAGAGAGAGAGAGAGAGAGAGAGAGAGAGAGAGAGAGAGAGCACCCGTGTGAGTGAGCTTGTGCATGGATATGCAAATAGACTTTTTTACATGAGGGTGGTTAGTCAATAGATAACTCACTGCATGGGGAGCCAGTATGTCAGCCTGTCTCCATTGGCTGCAGCTCTGGTGACGCTTTTGTGACAAAGAAGCAGCAAGTTGCGGGGGGGGGGGGGAGCTGCACAGATGCACACATCTGCACATATTCAGCTTCTGTTTTGTGCTTTCTCAAAAGAAATCCATCTCAGCTGGCACTCAGTATCCATGTGGCTACCTCAGAGGGAGCCACGTGCTGGAAGACACTGTCAACTCTGAGTGTTTCCTACAGAGTTACTGTGACTCCTTGGTTTTCCAGTGTCTTAAAGCAAACATGCCAATCACAGGCAATCCAGGGTACTTTTGAAATGCTGTTAGCTGCCTTGAGTGCCCCCTCTTGCAGAAAGGGAAAGGCGGGATACAAATATTTTTCAATCAGTAAAAGATTCCCCCAATTGGGGGAGAACAATTTTTCATCCGAAGTTACATTCTATGTAGTCTGTAACAGTCCTGTGGTGTGAAATGTGGAGGTTTCTTTTTTTAATTACTGTATAAAAAGCAGCTTTCTAGTCTTTATGCTTTTATGGAAGGAAAAAAAAACCCAGCGCACTGCAAACGTGCAACTTTGGTTTTCAGGGGTTGCAGTTTGCAGGCAACAGGAGCCGTGAAAAATGGAGTGGGAGGGGGACGAGATGTTTCTGTGTTGGGCGTGGCAGGGTGCCACCACCATGTCATGCAGCCCTGTGGCTGTAAATGATGAAGCTAGAGAGGGGGGAGACTTCCTTCCCTTCGGGTTGCAGCTAGAAAGAGGGCTGCCTGAATGATGAAGGGAGCTGGAGAGGAGGACAAGCGTTGGTGGGCTCGGTGAGGAGCTTCCTGCATATCATTCTGCCTTTGTACAAATCGATGGTAAGGCCACATCTGGAGTATTGTGTCCAGTTCTGGTCACCACACCTCAAAAAGGATATAGTTGAATTGGAAAAGGTGCAGAAAAGAGCGACCAGAATGATTCGTGGGCTGGAGCACCTCCCTTATGAGGAAAGGCTACAGCGTCTGGGGCTTTTCAGCCTAGAAAAAAGGCGCCTGAGGGGGGACATGATTGAGACTTATAAAATTATGCATGGGATGGAGAGAGTGGATAGAGGGAAATTCTTCTCCCTCTCGCACAACACCAGAACCAGGGGACATGCACTAAAATTGAGTGGAGGGGGAGTTAGAACAGACAAAAGAAAATATTTCTTTACCCAGCGTGTAATTCATCTGTGGAACTCCTTGCCACAGGATGTGGTGATGGCACCTGGCCTAGATGCCTTTAAAAGGGGTTTGGACAGATTCATGGAGGAAAAGACCATCACAGGTTACAAGCCATAAGCAACCTCCTGGCTTTAGAAGTGGGTTTTCTCTGTGCCAGGTGCAAGGGAGTGGCAGCAGGAAACAGGTTATCTTGTTGTCTTGTGCTTCCTGAGGCATCTGGTGGGGCCACTGTGTGACACAGGAAGCTGGACTAGAGGGGCTTTTGGCCTGATCCAGCAGCCGGGCTCTTCTTATGTTCTTAAGCAGTCCCACCCTTGCATCCATGCATCCTGCAGAAAGTTGCTCTTCTGCCTCGTTTTGTTTCTCCTGCCACAGTGTCCAGAGTTGATTTGCTGCTTGTGCATGAATCATGACATGTGGGAAGTGGGACAAGGTCGCTGGAGTGGGTGAGTACGGAGGTATTTTGGGCTACAACTAAAATTCGTGCAGTCCAAGCTACTCAGCACATGCTGTTCAAGCAACACCTATAGCTGTGGAGGAAAAGAAGGGGGAGGCAGACCGGTGTGGGGTGAAATGCCCTGTCAGGTTGTACGCTAAGGTGTCACTAAGGTAGGGTGCAGTTCACTGGCAAGGGACAAAGAACAGCGGACGGCAGAGCTCTCAAATTGCTAGGGTGGGAGTGGGACTGAAACCTGCCCTAGACACAGAAATGTGTATGCATGCAAGCTTCCCTTAGCAATTGCTGTGCCTTGGTAGACCATGGCTTCCTTTCCCAAAACATCCTGGGAGTTCTAGTTTGCATTACCTGCCCACCACCTGATTAAACTATGGAAATCTAGGCTCTGATAAATAAATGGATAAATGCAAGGTAGAGAAGAGTTAGGCTCAGTTCAGGCGTTGCATGAAATCATAGAAATCAAGAAGCTTGACTGTATGTTTTTGGTGTGATCCCTGAATTGATAAACTGTGATCTCTGGAGGCCACTACAGGAACTGCCTTCGACCCAGTCAGACTGTTGCAGGTCCATGATCTCACTCAGTATTGCCAACACTGGACTGGCACTGGCGTCGTTAGGGGGGCGGGGGCACTGGCTCTCCGGGGTCTTTCTCAGCCCTACCTGGAGACGTTGAGAACTGAATCTGGAACATCCTGTATGCAAAGCATACCTCCTCTGCAGATCGCCTAGAGACAGGTGTGCTCGGTTGATGCAAAATGGAAACAGACGAGCAGCTTGAACCCCTCGTTTCTGTAGGCTTTAGGAAGCTCAAACCGTGGTTTGGATCCTCAGCTATGGTTAGTGCAAACCATGCGTTGGGACTGAAGACCAGTCCAAATTGAGCCTTAGTGTGGCCTAAAGGCTAAGAGACAAGCTGGATGTTTTTCCCTGATCCAGGTTTGAACTCACCAGGGGGTCCTGGGGAAGCTATTCTCTCAGTCTTCCCCTTGGAATAAGGGCATAAGAACAGTGCTATCCCTACAGACTATGTTTATACCTGAGGCAATGTAGTCCAAGGGGGACTGTGTGAAATTTCGGGGAGATCTTGGGTGGAACGGGAGCGGAGCCCCTGATCAACTTTTGGAGGGTGACATTTTGGGTGGTCGACTCACTTCTGAAGTGTCCTTCTAATCTAGGTAGACAGAAGACCCGGTCCAAGCCTCTCTCTACCCGAAGACCCGGTCCAAGTGACGCTGTCTTGCCACGTGGCGTTATTCTGGGGCTTCTGGGAAACTGTAGAGGCACCAGGAGGAGTCTCTTCAGAGATGAAGTTTGCTCCTTTCCCGCTCAGTCAATATCACCCCCCCCCCCCACAAGCACCTCTCCAGTTTTGCAGCCAGTGAATGGGGCTGAAACACTGTGGGGTGGGCACGTGGGGCCGGTGCTAACTCGAAGCCCTTTGAGCAGCCAGGAATTGCTGGACAAAGGGGTGGTGGTGGTGGGCCTTTGATCTGAGCTGCTCCCAGACTTGGCTGCGTAGCCTGAACGTTGGTTCCGCCTTCCGCCTTCCTCTACAGCCCTGGCTTTCTGCTCGTTTGCCCCTTCGCTCCCAGTTGCTGGCACCCCTGTGCGCCCCCCCCAGGACAACTCCTTGCCTCCCCCATGAGAGCCTGGGCGCATGAGTGTCTCCCCATAATAATCGACCCATCCACGAAGGGGTCTGGCTCAGTGGCTGAGCAGAGCAGAGCAATGATGTACCTGCGGGAAGAGCATGGCCTGTCCCTCCCTGGCACCTTGGGGGGGGGGAAGCCTCTCTCTGCCTGAGGCCTTGGAGGGCCGTTGCCAGTCAGAGGAGAGGACTTTGGAGTGGGGGACCAGTGATCCGGCTCTGTGTAAGTAAGGCAGCCTCTTTTGTTAGGACAGAGGGCCCGTCCCTCTTTCAGTGGTACAGCACCGACCGAAGGCCTCTCCTGTTGAAGAAGGATCAGGTAGCAGCAGCAGGTGACACGGGGGGGACGGGATGACGACACAGGCCTCTCCCGTCCCTGCCTGGGACCCTGGAGGGGATGTTTCCGGGCCAGGAGGCGAAGGCCCAGCTCTTGACTGCCAGCCAAGGCAGGGTGTCTGGGCACGCCTCCCGCTTTCCTGCCCTGCTCGCGAACCCATCTGAGGCCTGCGGGCCAAGGACAGAGTGCTGCGCTGGGTGGGCCCTGGGGCTGGAGCCCAGTAGGGGCTCTGGAGTTCCTGCAACATTCCCAGCATTGGCTTCGTCTGGTACACATCTTCTCTGTGATTCCTGGCTGTGCAGGAGCTATATATAACCCCCCTCAGTGGGAGGTATTTTGGCTGATACACTCGCAGCTATGAGCTGTGGCGAGAGATTTAAAAATACCTTGCTGAGCGCGCACAGTGACAGAAGCCGTCGAAGGAGGGGGTGTGGTGGTGGAGGCCACAAAAAGAGGCCCGCGGAAGGAGCGTGCGAGCAAGCGAGCGAGCAAGCAAGCAAGCAAGCAAGGGAGAGCTCGTCAGCATTACTCTCAAGTGAGCATCGGACTCTTTTCTTGGAGTGTTGTTACTTACGTACATCTCATCGCAAGAAGCACAAAGCACGTGGCTTCCTTTTGCCAGAAACGTTTTCTTTCCAGTTGGGGAGCGAGCAACTGTCTGTCTTTGCTTCTACTACACTAATCTCCACTGAATTGCTTTTGATCTGGGAGGGGGGGAATTTTAAAACCCACAAGTGATAAGGTTGAGATCCCCCTGGGTTTAACTGATAAGAGTGGAGGGCAGTGGCCACATGAGGACCCACCCTGAAGCCCAGATTTCTTTTTTCTTTTCAGTGGGGTGATGGGGGTTGGGGTGGGGTTGGCTGCAAATAGCCACATTCAAGAATATCGGTATTTGAAGAGTTAGTGGCCCCTTGACTCAAATAATTTCAACCAGAAGGAACACATTGAATGCAGTGGGAACTAGAGATCGGAGAGAGAGAGAGAGAGAGAGAGAGAGAGAGAGAGGAGGTGAATCACAGGTAGTTTTCCTCCCCCCTCCCACCCATGGTTTTTCTTTTTACCCAACGCGGCCACCGCAGCTGCCACCTGCAAAGGAGGACTGACAGACCTGGGTGGACAGTTGGGACATCTTTAGTTTTGGCCATTTTTTCACCTTCAAATAGCGCCAGACCATCCCAGGCTGCTTTTTCCCCATGGAGAAAAAAGGAGAGGGCTGCCCTTATCTCCTTCCCCGCCATGAGGTCACAGTGCCTTTGAGGGCATTCAGTGTAGCTTCTCCAAAGCATCCAACTGTCCTCCATTGGAAACAGGATGCTGGACTACATGGAGCTACGGCCTGATGCTGCAAGGTGGTTCTGAATTTAGGCCCAATGGTACCTTTTGCTGGACCAGCTGTCACTGGGTCAGAATGTCACTTGTGATCCACTTTGGTCCAGGGAAGTGTCTTAATCATTTCTTTGCTAGGGAAATTATTTTGAGAACGTTTTGTTTAAAAGCGTTATGCAAATCTTCTAAATAAATAAACATAGAATAAGATTTGCTTTTGACCTCTACAGTGCTTGATAGTTCCCACCTCCAGGATAAGCTGTGAAAGGCTTAAGCAGGTGGATTTCCTCCTCTGTCCCCCGCCTCATCTGCTGGTGCTGTTGTTTTTCTAATGACACGTCAGGATTTCATAACCCTCTGTGTGTGTGTGTGTGTGTGTGTGTGTGTGTGTGCGTGTGCATGCATATATATGTATGCTTAATGACTAACAGCGCAATCCTATCCAACTTACACCACTGGTGTAACCAGTGGTGCAGCGAGAATGGGAGGCCCCAGAACGGAAAGGGGATTCAAATCCCCTCCAAAGGGGATTTAAATCTCCCCCCCCCCAAGCCTCCTGCCCTGCCCTTCCCTGCTGGTTACACCGGAGGTGTAAGTTGGATAGGATTGCGCTGTGAGTAAGTTAGGGCTACTTACATATTATTGAGATGGTTGAGCCTGAGCATGCACTCCTATCAGTTTTGAGGGAAGCTCAATCTTTCTAAGTATGACTTCTCTGTATCTTTGGCCAAAGAGCCTCTCCTTATCATCACCTTCCCCTCCTCTGTATCATTGGCCAAATAACCTCTTGCAGCTACACTTTCAGAAATGAACTCATTTCCCTGAAAGGAGCAGTACAATTTGAAGCACTGATTTTTTAAGGAAACCCCCCCAACACCCAACAAATGTAGACTTACCATTCATCCCGGAATTTCCGGGACAGTCCAGGAAACCGGCCTTGGTTCCTGGTAAAGTCCCGGAATGATTCCGGGCCGATTGGCAAGCCTCCTCGTTGTTGCCGCCACCATTACTAAAGAAACTTACCCGCGCCGGCAACTTGACTCGCAAAATCTCGTGAGATCCAAGATGTCGGCACCCAAATCTCGTGAGGGCATGATGGGTTTTTCTTTTTTTATATTTGAATTTCTATTAGTTTATTGATAGGTTTCAGCATTTCCCAAACTGTGGGTCGGACCCGATTTCAGGTGGGTCTTTGAGCAGAGCCTCCAATGAAAACACAGGTGATGGAAAGATCAGATAACTAATTGCCTCAAGCCGTGAAGCTGTTCAAAAACCAGAGAGCTGCTAAATGCCCTGCAAAGAGCTGAGCTCCTGCAGTTTGCAAGCTTGTGTAAATCTAGGGAGATAAATGTTTGGGCAAATTTGTCTGGTGCTTTTTTCCCCCAAGTCTGCCAATGACAGGTAGTGGGGGCAGGTTAAGGCTGGGTCACATAACTAAGCGTCTCAAGCTTTGAGGCTATTTATTAGGGCTGCCTCATTATGAGAAAGAAGGCTGGACTTTGGCTCTTAGATTATTAGTACTAGATAAATTTATATCCTACCTGTCCTCAAGACAGCATTCAGGGTCTTCTCCCCCCCCCCCCATCTCAACCACCCTATGAGGTAGATTAGGCTGGAAGAGAGTGACTGGTCCAGGGACTCCAGTGCGCTTTGTAGAGATTTGAATCCGTGCCTCCCTGGGTATTAGTTCAATACCCTAACTAACCATTTTGCCACACGGGTTCTCAATAGGGTCCTAAGTACGGCAAGAGCCTGATTAGTGTAACACGGATTAATGGTGCTTTTTCCATTCAGAAATCCTGAGTTTAAAACATGTTGGTGGACCATGACTCCCATGAGACTGAAGGCATCGCATCCGTGGTCTGGAGGAGCTGGCTAAAGTGGTCACGTTTCTACGTGCCAAGTGAAGAGAGATGGATGGCTGAGGGGCCTCCAGTGGTTTAGACCAGCCCTGTGCCTGCTCTGTTGTACCCCCCACCCCACCCCGTATTTTGCTTGAATGCTTGAGGGCACTTGAGGACAACTCTCGGAGCAGAGAGTTCAAATCTCGCTCTGGATGGGATCCAGTCCACTCAGCCGTCAGGATATCTCGGATGTTCCCAGAAATATGGGTGCCAGGGAGATGCTGAGCGGAGGCGGAAGAACTTATGTGGCCGGCTGCCAAGGCATTGGCGGGCAACGTGACAAATGAATGAGGACAGAGGGGATGAGAAGAGGCCCTCCCTCACCATGTGGCTTTGCCCCTTCTCCAGTGGAGCCTGTCTCTGCTTTGGAGGCTGGCAGCAGCTGGGTGAGGGCTGCTGCTGCGCATATTGTACATTCCCCGGCTCCTCAGAGGCCGTGATCTAAGTACCCTGCTCTCGCTGTGCCTCCTCGTAGGAGGGCGCGAGTCGAGCTGGGAAATGAGCAGCGATGGCAGTTTTATGTTCCGCTGGCAGGCGTATAATGTAACGGATACTTAATTATGATGACACCTGCTGGGCTGCTCAGTTACCGGCCCCCCTGAGCGAGACATGGGCTTGTTTATCCAGCCGGGCGGCATGGTCCGTAAACAGGATGGGCTCTGGGGTTTCCGCCTAGCTTCGTGAATGTAACCTTAGACCTTCTTCCCAGGGAGAACTGACACTCCGAAATAATCTTGCTCATGTGCTTTGCTTGAGGTGCTCTCCAGAGATGCTTGTGACCTTGTTCACACTGTCGCACGACTCTGTTAGAAGGACTCACGAGGGCTTTAGCCCCTGAGCCTGTTTTCAGTTGCTGTGCTTGTGCCAGCCTACACAATGCAGCCTAAGAAGAGCCGGTGCCGGCCGGGCCAGACAGAGGGCCCGCCCTGCCCAGTGCCCTGACCAATGGGATCTGCCTGACGTCCCTCTGCCCTGCTTTTTTCCTCCCAGACTCTCTAACCCAAGAATTGTTCAGAGTCATGCACAATTCACAAAAGAGACATCACCACGTCTTGATGTGGCTCTACCAAACTTCCCACCGTTGTTTCCCCCGCTCATTCTGCGGCTGCTCTTTGCCCTGCTGGATCTCCAGCCACAGAAGCTGCTTTTCTGTGCCGGTGTAAGCACACCCTGCGCATGTGAATGAATCATGGCCACATTGATTTCTAATGTTTTTTTTAAAAAATCAAAACATTTAAATGATTTTATATGATGTGTTTACTTCTGGCGTCCATTTCAAAACATGGCAGTGGCAGCTGCTGCCTGGAGGCAGCCTGGACACTGGAAGGGTTTGGGCAGAGTCCCCAAACTGAGGTGTCGCGACACCCCAGCCGGGAACGATGGGTCTCTACTCCCTTAAGGCGACCTGTGGTGACGGCGACGGCGCTTCCGGGATTCGTCGGAAAGCTGAAATGGGTCGCGATAACATTGGGGAGCCATTCTGAGGCACGGGGAGGCCTGCAGAGGGGTCCGCAGGCTCCCTGCAGTTCCTAGAGCCCCCCCCCCCCGGTAAGTGAAGAAACCCTTATTTTGCTCAGTGGCACCAGCGCAATCCTGGAGACTCTATCACCATCATCGCTGCCCCCGGCAAACACTTACAACTTGTTAAAAAGTTTGGAAACCTCTGGGTTTGGGGGTGGAACCTTGGGAGTTGAGGAGGAGCCTAACAGTCCAACCCAATGCCTGTCTACTCAGAAGCAAGGCCATTGTATTTCTTGTGACTAGGGTTACATCCTTGTTCTGCATCTTTTATATTTGAGGGGCTACACTCAGCCCTACAGCTGAGCCCTGCTTTACATTTATTTTTATTTATTTTATTTATTTCAGGAATTTGTAGCCCGCCTTTCTCCCGAAGGCACTCAAGGCGGCTTACAACATATTAAAATACATAACACATTAAAACAATTTAAAAACACATTAAAATAATTAAAACACTTAAGTTAAAAATAAACAACCCCAGTGGGTCACCAGCATATACATATATTAAAACCAATTGTTAAAAAGTCAGCCCACCATGTCAGACATTAAAAGCAGTCCTGAATAAAAACGTCTTAAGGCCCCGCCGAAAGGCCTCTAAGGAGGGAGTCGTTCTTAATTCCAAGGGGAGGGAATTCCACAATTGGGGCGCCACCGCCGAGAAGGCCCTATTCCGCGCCGCCATCCCCCTCACTTCTGTCAATGGCGGCACGGTTAACAGGGCCCCCCCTGATGACCTCAGAGTACGGGTCGGATTATAAGGAAGGAGGCGGTCCCTCAAATACCCTGGACCCGAGCCGTTAAGGGCTTTAAAAGTCAAAACTAGCACTTTGAATTGTGCCCGGAAACGAACCGGCAGCCAGTGTAGCTGCCGAAGCAACGGTCCGACTGAGTCGAACCGACAAGCCCCGGCAACCACCCGGGCCACCGCATTCTGCACTAGTTGCAGTTTCCGAACAGTCTTCAAAGGCAGCCCCACGTAGAGCGCATTGCAGTAATCTAGTCTAGATGTCACTAGGGCATGGGTCACTGTGGCCAGGTCTGCACGATCCAAGTACGGTCGCAGCTGGCACACCAGCCGAAGCTGGGCAAAAGCCCCCCTGGCCACAGCCGCTACCTGGGAATCCAGGAGCAGCTGCTCATCCAGGAGAACCCTCCCCGGCCTGCATGCAGGAGGTCCCTCCCCGGCCTGACCCTTGGCATCTTTGCTTCCAAGGGTCTCTAGAGTCAGGGATGAGAAAGGCCCTCCCCCCCCCCCTTGCTGAGGTACTGGAGACTTGTGGCTGGAAGAGACAGTAGTGGGCTAGATGGACCAACTGTAACCATCATCAGTATTCAGCTGAGATTCAAGACGTCCTTCAGAAGGAGGCTGTCTGCAAATCGGTCACTAGTCGCAAGGGTCACAAGTGAGGTACGTGGGGAGCGTTTGCCCTGCGGGTCTGGATGGACCAGCGCTCTGACTTGGGAGAAGGCAGCTGTAGCCTTTGCGTGCTCCGACATGTCCATTTCTTCCAAATGCCAACAGGGAGGCCTCTACAGAACATTCCAGCAACTCCGGGCACCCAGTATTCTTTTAGTTCAGGTATTTCAAAGTTGGGCAGAAGAAATTCCATTGATCCAGATTGTCTGCCTCTTACTTGTGCTCAGCTGAATTCTGAGGTGTGCCAGCCTGCCCTTGACCTGTCCCCCCCCCCCCGCTCAACGCCTGTCCCACGCTCTTGTGGTTTGCAAAGGTTACTACTGCTGGCAGCCACCTGAGTTCCACCTCCTGTGTTTTGGGAGCCACGGAGGGGTGGTGGTGACTGAAGTCCTGACCAGCGAGGGCACACCAAGGCAGGAAGACCCCAGAGGGGTTTCTTGCACTGTGGCAGGCAGACTGTGGGGGGCGCTCGTGCTCGGGAGTGGGCCGAGTCAGGTCGGAGGTGTTGTGCCTGCCCTTGGGCTGGCTTGACCTTGCCAGGCTGGAAAGTAATTGTAACGAAGGAAAAAAAGTATCTTTCCCTTGCAGTCTATTTCTGGTATAGCAAATAAGTTCAGTGCGGTTTGCTGAAGTCTGACAACTAATTGGGGCAGAGTTTTTCCATTCAGTTTGAACATTATTGGTCTTAGTTTGACCACTGCAAACTCCCAGTAAGTTGGTTCGCCGGCGTGGCCAGCTTCTTCTGTGATACCTCTGTGTGTTTGTTGGTAGATGAGGTGGTTTCTAATTGTCAGAAGATGCCTGGCTGGGGCTCCGGGCCTTTGGGTTGTGTGTGTGTGGCTGCCCCCTGTTGGGCGACCTGCCAGAGCTCCCACACCATCCCAGGCAAAGGGCGCAAAGGGCTATCAGGCTCTGGACTGGCCCCACCACCCACGCAGCCTGGCCGTTGGATCCTTCTGGAACAGGAAGAGGTCGAAAGGGCTTCCTGTTTGGGCTGGGACTATGCCTGAGCTACAAAGTGCCCTCGGGGGCTCTGGTGCTTCCCTTGCTGTGACTCCTGGCTTCAGTCCTGGCTTGACCCCTGGCCCTCTGGTTGCTGCCCACAACCCAGCCCTGATGTCTTCATTTTGATAAGTGTCATCAGAGTGGTGGTGTGCTGGTGGTGTGCTGGATCAGTCTCCCAGTCCACCCAGTCCAGCACCCTGTTTCCTACAGCAGCTAACAAGGCTAATGGGAAATCCATACCAGGACCCACAGCATTCAAACTGTCTGATATCATTCCAGTTCAGACGATGCCACAAGATAAGGCCTAATGGCATCTTAAGACTGCCAACCCTTGAAAAATAGTGTGTGTGTGTGGGGGGGGGGGGAGAGCTGCTACTAGAGTGGAGCCCAGCAGTGCTCCCAAAATAAAAGGTAAAGGTGACCCCTGACAATTAAGTCCAGTCGTGTCCGACTCTAGGGTGTGGTGCTCATCCCCATTTCAAAGCCGAAGAGCCAGCGTTGTCCGAAGACGCCTCCGTGGTCATGTGGCCCAAAATAGCCTGAGATTAATCTTTGCTGCTTCTCCGCCTGAGCAAAAGCAAAAAGCGGGAGAAACAGCCTCGTTTTGGGAAAACTGGCAACCCTATCAGTAGGGGGCGGCGATCTCTTTTTACAAGTCTTGTTTCAGCAAGTGGCAAGTTCTGAGCAGCAACCATGGCTTGGAGCCCACGACTGTGCTGCGTGTGTGGAAGGCGCCCAGCGGTTGATCGGTCAGTTGTTGCTGATTTCTCCCTTTCTGTATACCATGAAACCAGACTCCAGAGGGTCAGAGACCCACAAAGCAGCCCTTTGCAGAGTGTGCAAGAGCGTTGAAAAGTGTGAGTGGGATTTCTGACCTTTCCTGTGTGAGCAGAACCGCCTAACGCTCATTGCATCTTGATCCAGGCCTTTGAAAACAATTTGTATGAGAGTTCCGGCCCTTTCCAACATTCTACATGGGAGTTTGACATTTTGCTCACCCTCTCTGAAGTTTGGTTCCAGTTGGTGCTGTATGGTGGCACATGCTTGGCAAGGGCACTGCAGTGGGGGTGGGTGCAGGCACTGAGGAATGTCCTCTCGGGGGAGATCTGCCCGGCTCCCGCAGTGAGATGCACCATTAAAGCAGGTTTGTTCAGGCCAACTTTGAACACCAGGTAAAGGGGTTTGGCATCTATACTGTACCATGGTTTGACCTGTTGCTACTATGGATCTGAAATGGGCACTGTTTTTATTTGATTAATATAATGCGAATTGAGCGTGTGCGGAAGCACCTTACAGTGAGTCATACATTGGCTCGCCTGGCTGAGTGTGGTCTACCTTGCCTGGCAGACCTTCTGCAGGGTTTCAGGCAAGGGCCTTACCTGAAGATGGCACTGCTGGAACCTGGGCGCTCTGCATGCAAAGCAGGTGCCGCCATACCCCCCCTTTAAGCCCAGTTTTAATGCTTTTCATGATTCCAATAAAGCAGGGTATACTTTATCAAAACGTTATTAAAAAGAGGACACAACAGCTGGGACAGAAGCTGGCTGGCGAGTCATGCTGGACCTGCTGTCGTGACCCACTTGTTCAAGGCCAAGACAGAAAAACCTGCACCCCTTTCACAAAGCGCAGCATGGATGGACTTGAATTACCAGAATTTTACTATTGCGTAGTGGGTGGGTGAAGGGGGAGGCACATTCTCCATCTGTACGATTTAAAAAAAGCTTTGAAAGAGACATCGGTTATTTTAAATTTAGACTCCCAATTTACATGTTGCAAGAACGAGCTGGTGTAGACAAACCCGAGAGCAATAGAAATGTCTTTCTCAGACTGAGATCCAAAAATCGGTGTGAATAGCCTGAAAGTAAAACTGGCCAGAAGCCAATGGGAAAACCAATTCTGATCGTGTTTTTTCTCTTTTTCCCCCCTGCCCAGTTCTTGAGGCTGAAAAGAGAAGAGAGGGGGGAAAGGCAATCAAAAGAACGGAATTCCAGAAAGAAGCTCTGTGTGGGAAATTTCTGTTCTGTTCTTGCAATACTCTTCAATTTCTTGCAAGGTATCTAATCTGGAGTGTACATAATCTATAGACAAAGATAGGGGTGGCTGCACAATCCCCTGGAAACATCCCCATTGAAACGACGAAGATGTGTATAAGAGGCGGATTATGTTCTTTGTCGTTTCTAATTTGTTAGGCCAACCTACAGCTTTAACAGGAGATGTTGGAGAGCTAGAAACTTGATCCCTTAAAACTAGTTCTGCTACATTTGTCATACTACAAGTTTGACGCAGAAAAACTACTTGGGATCATCTTCTAGATGACTATTTTACCATGAAGTATTGGGATGATCAGGAAGGGCCCATTTCAGGACTCTGGTGTGGCAAGTGAAGCCAGTGATGAATAGGCTAGATGGCCAAACTCGTCTTTTGTGTGCTGCACAACAGAGGCCTCTGATCTGCAAGCATCACTCTGGCTGAAAAGGTCATGTTCACCTTTCCCAGGGCTGAAATAGGAGTTGGGAGGGAAGGAGAAAAGGGAACATAGATTCGTTTGTAGTGACAGAGTGATACGATGGCAGAAGGGAGTCGCAGCAGCATCATTCATTGCTCAAGCACATGCCTTGCACACAGAAGGTCCAAGCGCACAATCCCCTGTCAGTGCGTCTCAGAGCATGGAAAGACCACGGAGAGCTGCCTGCCACCAGCTGGACCAGAGAGAGCAGCACTGGGCCTAGTGGGCCACTTGATTTTTTCCTGTCTGGGCAGAGCTGTGGACTGGTGCTGCCATCCAGCTTGGGCCCCCAGTTGAAGGGTCCTGCAGTCAACCCACACGCAAGACTGAACACATCACTTGTGCTTCTGTCTTTTTTCCCCCTCAGTAATTGCTGGGCGTGCGTGCATGCATGTGTGTGTATTGCCTATGCACATGTGTGTATTACAGGGGAAGAATTTGACCTTCCAATGAAAATGATGTCTTCAAACTTCTACCAGCTGGTGGGGATGCAGGGGAAACTCCCATCAGTGCCAAAGTGAGGGCTATTAGCAGCCCTCTCTCTCTCTCTCTCTCTCTCTCTCTCTCTCTCTCTCTCTCACACACACACACACACACACACACACACACACACACACACACAGAGTACAATGAGAAAGGGTGACATAGCCCCTCCTAGTGCACTGCAGTCCTAATCCTGACACCAATGGCTGCTATTTTAATTGAAGAAAGAAGCGCCGGAATCACCAGCGACATGCGCAGCTGCAGCAGCAGGCTATGTGGCTTGGCCCAGGACGAGCAGTGCTGGGAAAGGCCGCTCTCTGCCTGCCTCCGCCGAAGAAGACAGCTTCCTTTGAGAAGGGCTCTGCAATTCCCCTGCTCTGTGTTAATTAAGAAGAGGCTGCTTTGGCCGTGCTGCAATTATTTGCAGAGAACCCCTTTCACATCATCTCACACCTGTCTCGTGCATGGCAGATGATTTGGGGATATGTTTTAGGGGGCATACAGTCTGGCCTTGTAAGCCTTTTAGGCCACACTTGAACAGTGTGTATTGTGACCTGGATCAGGACCAAGAATCCCCGGGGTTTGTGCATTTCAGTGGCATATCGGTGGTGTTTCAGGGCATGATGAAAAAGGTCTAGCCTGCAGTTTGTGGGATGAAGCGCAGGAAGTGTTCTGCAGACTGTGCTGGGCGCAAAAAAAGAAAGAAAAAGATATCAGGTTGTGCCACAGGGCTACTGGCAGAAAGAAACAGTGTCTCCTCTCCCCTTAAAAATCTATCTTAAAGCCAGCCTTTCTTTAGATGTGTCTGTAGTAATGGTAGGATGACAAGGCCCCTTGTAAGGCAGAGAGCGGAAGGGATGGAAAATGCGGCAGTCCTGATATTCGCAAAGCTGGAGACAGGTTTGGAGGGATGCACAGGTAATCTCACAGCTTCTATGTTCAACCTGCTTTCCAACCATGACTTCAGTTCATCCCTGTCATCTCCAAATTCTCGGTTTGCAAGTAGGGAAGCAGAGCTGGGAAAACAGGACCTGCTTGAAGCCACACAGGGAAATGCTTTATGCATTGGTGCCTCGTTTGCAACCAACGAAACTTCGTGTGCCGTAGGTTGAAACAATCCCTTCTTTTTGCTTCCTAGGCCCACTAGAATCGTTGGAACTCTTCCCTCTGAAGCTCTTCCCACCTGTCAGCATCCTTCCTTTTGGGGCTGTGTTGCCAAGAACTGAACGCAGAACTCCAGGTAAATTCTGACCAGACCTGAGTACAGGTCTGACCTTGGTATTGATGGATTTTCTATCTGTGGATTTAACTCAATGCGGATCAGGTTGGGGGGGAAAAAGAAAAACAAGTCAAGTCAAAGTTGTGCGTCTTTGTACTGTACACAGTACCTTTTGTAGCCAGAGGTCTCCTTCGCCTCAATTTGTAGGCAGCCCCCAAAGCATAAACACATGGCTGCACCTTGCGCAGGTGCAGAAATAGCCCCCGAAGCCATCGAAGAGGCTCCGTAACATGTCTTCCCTATGTCTTAGTTAACTTCTGTACCCAGGTGTTAGGCTGTAGCACTACTTGAGTAAATGTATGCAATTTGCATAAGTCTACACAAATTGCGTAAAATTGCGTCATTTCCGGCTTCTGATCCGTGGGCACATTCCACAGAAATGTGGGCAAGTCAAGGAGAGGCTGGACTAGAACCCTTCTCCCTAACATCTCCCTTTTGAGGTGCTGATTTTTTCCCATATAGTGGAGCATTCCGTCATATGAACCCCTTCCTGCAATTTGAAATGCCGCAGTCCAGAAGCAGGTTGGCCTCTGTAGGTACTGGGCCATAGTGCAGTATAGTTCTGTCACCTTTTTGCAAATCCTTCTATAGTGAGGCTTCTTTAACTGTTTTAGTGGAAGATGCCACATTTATTCCTCCCTGTTTGTGTGGTCTGTCTCTTGTGTTCCCAGCAAACATGGGTCCCAGTTGGGAAGAAAAAATATTTCTTTACCCAGCGTGTAATTCATCTGTGGAACTCCTTGCCACAGGATGTGGTGATGGCACCTGGCCTAGATGCCTTTAAAAGGGGTTTGGACAGATTCATGGAGGAAAAGACCATCACAGGTTACAAGCCATAAGCAACCTCCTGGCTTTAGAAATAGGGTTTCTCTGTATGCCAGGTGCAAGAGAGTGATAGCAGGAAACAGGTTATCTTGTTGGCTGTGTGCTCTCGGAGGCATCTGGTGGGGCCACTGTGAGATGCAGGAAGCTGGACTAGATGGGCCTTTGGCCTGATCCAGCAGCCGGGCTCTTCTGATGTTCTTACTGCTTGTGGGGAAAAATGCTGTACTCCTGAAAGCACGTGCTGAGTCCTGGCATCTGCGCTTTTCCAGGGCTTTGCCCTTCCCAGGTGCTTCTGCCCTTCACCGGGTCTCCCTGCTCGGTGTGTGCACATCGCTCGCCGCTTGTGAAGGTAAATAATGCATGCAGGATGCAAACAAGAGCTGAAATGCTAGACAAGGGGCTGACCTGACACATTTTGCTGATCACTCCCTGTGGTTCCGTGCAGTCGATCCTGGGAGGAGGAAGGAAACGGCTTCGAGTTTCAAGAAAGCATGGTTGAGAGCTATTTCTGGGGTCAATTAACTCTTTCTCTTTACATCTGGTGGGGAGGGAGGAGGATTCCTCAGAAGCAAAGGGGCCCGTCCCCAGTGTCTGTTGCAGCCTTCCTTTTCTCCCTCTCGCACATCTTGGGTACTTTGGGGTTTGAAGCCAGGATGTCTTTATTTATTTTTTTAAAAATGTATACTCTGCTTCAGAGAATCTAATGCAGCTTAAACGGAAACAATAATAAAAATCAAAACAGTTCAGAACAATGACAAAGTCAAAGTCAAAGTCAAAGTCAAAGTCAAAGTCTGTCTGTCAGTCTGTCTGTCTGTCTGTCTGTCTGTCTCTCTCTCTCTCTCTCTCTCTCTCTCTCTCTCGTGTGTGTGTGTGTGTGTGTGTGTGTGTGTGTGTGTGTGTGTGTGTATACACACTTATACATACTGTAGTTACTGGTATTTATTTATAATTCTACCCCCCTCCATTTCATCCTTTGGGGGACTCAAGGCAGCTTACAATATAAAAATACAATAAACAGGCAGAACAGAACAATAAACAGGCAGAACATGAGCAGCGTCGTGTGAGTTCAGGAAATGTGTTGTTTTTTAGCCACTGGAGACTCACTTGCACATTGTGTTGCCCTTGGAGGTTTGATCGGCATTGAGGGCACAGCGGCCTTCTCAGTGATGGCCCCTAAAATGTGACATGGGCTGCCTTGTGCCGTGCAGCTGGTCTCCTCCTGCCAGATGCTGAACACCTAGCTATTTCGGGGGACACAGACTGGAGAGAAGTCTGCTTTCTCTCCTGCTTGGGGCGGCTTTTGGGCCCCTGTGGGAAACAGGATGCTGCTGGACTGCAGTAGACGGGTCCCCTTTGGCCTGATTCAGCAGGACTTTTTTGATGCGTTTCTGTTCAATGAAAAATAGAAATCAATAGAAAAAATACAATAAGACGGCAGCAGCAATTAAAGCAAAAGCATGAGGAGGAAGGAACAATCAAGCAAACTCCAGACAGCCTTGTAAGGAGCCAGTTCTTCAGCTTCCAGTGAAAT
Source organism: Plestiodon gilberti rubricaudatus (assembly GCA_026170595.1). Classification (NCBI taxonomy): domain Eukaryota; kingdom Metazoa; phylum Chordata; class Lepidosauria; order Squamata; family Scincidae; genus Plestiodon; species Plestiodon gilberti. The sequence continues at coordinate 2,405,016 of JANXHW010000003.1, read as the reverse complement.
GGTGACAGCGAGGGAGGGAGCCGCACAGTAGTAGGGGAGGGGAGGGGAGGCCACGTTTGGGGGGGATGTTGCTGAGATCCCCTCCTCACATGTCTCAGCGGGCTGCAGCACATGCACGAAAGCCCCCCCCCTCTCCAGGCCTAATGGATGGGTCGATTCCTAGGGAGGACGGCAGTCAGTCCTCCAGGCCTCTCGGTCCCAAGCTGCGTAGGGCTTTGAAAGTCATCGCCAGTGCCTTGAATTGGGCTGGGAAGACACTGGAGACCAGTGCAGGTGAAAGGACAACTGCGAGGCAGGAATCGTTTCGCACCATCCAAGCAGCTGCATTGAGCGCCTGCTGAAGTGTCTTTCATACCATACTAGAACCTTGATTGGCATCAACAAACAATGCCATACATAGCAAAACATTTCACATCCAAACATCAGCACCAAAGAAAGCCCCTATCAGCAGTTCACGTTTCCTACCCACCCACATAATCCCACATACCAACCCACATAATCCCACATACCAACTCCCCGGGCTCCCCCATAATAATCAGAATTTGATCTCAGAGCCCAGAAAGGGAAGATTCTGTCGGATTTGGATTACCAAATACATAAATTGGGCAACCAAACAGGCCTTTCAGAACCTCCTAACTGTTCGCGGATTTTTGACTCATCAGACCAACCGGAGTGAGAGGACAAAAAATCATCTAGATACCGCCTGCGCAGCTCACTATATCTGTCATAGTAAAGAAGCATGTGTTGTAAGAATTCTGGTTCACTGAAGTTTCTGAAGGGGCTTCAAGGGCAGGCCCCATGTAGAGCCCATGGCAGTATTCCAGTGCAGAGGTAACGATTAAGGCATAGGTCAGCGCGCGCATGCAACATTTAAGTTTTGCACAGGGTGGGATAAGAGCTTGAGAGCTTTCTGTGGGTCACAGTCCTGGGGGCCTGGAACAGCTTTCATCGGTATTCTGGCTATCATCAGGGGTGCGCTGACTCCTCTGTGGCCGGGTTCTGCTGGTGGGTCTGGAAGTGTTCAGCATAAACACACAAATCCCCAGGGATGACTTGGAACCTCTTGGCCTCTTCTCCAGGTGGATCCCTGAGCTGATAATGCATGTTGGCTTGAAATCTCCTATTAGGCAGCTCAGATTCAGATGTTGGCTTGAAATCTCCTATTAGGCAGCTCAGATTCTGAATAGTTTTCCAGGAAGCCTGTCCCCAGCTAAGATTGCACCTCTGCAATGAACTCACGAGGTGGCCTGGATCAGGCCACCCTCTCTCGGCCTCTGCCCTGCCCCATCTGTAGCTAAATGATGACAACAATACTGTTCTACCTTGCAGGGCTATTTTGTTCTGACAGTTAGGAGTTTCTTCTTGATGCCCACCCTCAATATATCCTCTGTGTGGTTTCAACCCATTGCTGTCGACAGAGACCACACGGCCATTTGGGCTGCTTTCTGAGATCCTGAGGGCCAGAAGCATGCCTCATCAAAGTGGAGGGAGAGTGTCAGAATGTCATTTGCTGCAGCTAGATGATACCCAAACAAACCTCCGCTTAGATCTTTGGGAGTTGCCCTGTTCCATTAAGGGTTTGGTAGGCTAGGGAAGCTAAAACTATGCCGTTTATTTAATGCGCACACCTTAGCTAAGTTGCCTTCGCCTCCAGAAAGATCCCTCTTCCGCTCTGTCTGCGTCAGCTTGAATTTTTGTTTTAGCTGTTCAAGCTGTTCTAACCCTGGTCTGAGGGAAGCATCTGCTGTGTGTGTTGATGAAGGAAGGCGTAAGCAGCGGAGACTTTGAAGCACAGAAAAAGGTTTACTGAGAGGGAGGGAAAAAGAAAGAGAGTTAGGAAGTCATGAACGGCATGGAGAGAATGAATGGAGCTCATTCCACATGTACTTCTCAAAACCCTGGACTCGTCCCTGGATTGGCGGCGGGTTCTGGGTGAACAGGAAGGCTGCAACCCTGTGCACATGTCTGCATCTATATTCGGATTAATCTAGGCTGCTAAAGGCCGCAAGGGTGTTGCCATGGATGTCAGTGTAAGTGGCTTTAAATAAAGGGTTTATGCAAAATCACGGTGGTCTATTGACTGTGGTGGGTGGAACGGCAGCTCCGTGCCCAGAAGCAGGTGGCTCCCAGTTGCTGACGTTGGAGGCAGTTAAGGAGGTCACAGAAAGATGTGAGGAATGATCCTGGGAAACAGTAAGGCTGCAATCCTATACACACTTCCCTGGGAGTAAGCCCCATTGAACACAACAGGGCTTACTTCTGAGTAGACATGCATAGGATTGAGTTGTGAGTCTGTTATAGGAGTAAATCAAATGGGCAGCCCAATCCTGTCTACAATGTAGATCACAGCATCCGAGGCAGGATTGAGCCCATGCCAGCAGAGCTGGAGCGCTCTTCAGGGGAAAGGGACAATCTGCATAAATTTGTATGTAGACAAAAAGAATCTTTATGGAGCACGAAACATGCTTCCTTTGTTTTAGATGGGGTGGTGTGTGTGTGTGTGTGTGTGTGTGTGTGTGTGTGTGTGTGTGTGTGTGTGTGTGTGTGTGTGTGTGTGTGTGTGTGTGTGTGTGATGGGAATTCATGCTCAGGTCATGAAAGAGAGACTGGATTTCTGGATATGTTAAATGACTGTGCCTTAGAGCAGCTTGTCATGGAACCGACGAGAGGACAGGTGAGTCTGGATTTGATATTGTGTGGCACTCAAGATCTGGTCAGGGAGGTAAATGTTACCGAACCATTGGGGAACAGTGACCATGCTGCGATCTGTTTCGCCATGCATATCGGAGGGAGAGTGCCGAGCAAATCTGACACGAAAACCCTTGACTTCCGAAGGGCAGACTTCCCCAAAATGAGAAGACTAGTTTAAAAAAAGCTGAAAGGGAAGGTAAAAAGAGTCCAATCGCTCCAGAGTGCATGGAGGCTGTTTAAAATAACAGTCATAGAGGCCCAGCGGGAGTGTATCCCACAAAGGAGGAAGGGCTCGACTAAGTCCAGGAGGGTGCCGGCATGGCTAACAAGCACAGTTAAAGAGGCTATAAAAGGCAAGGAACCTTCCTTCCGTAAATGGAAGTCTTGCCCTAATGAGGATAACAAACAGGAGCACAAACTGTGGCAAAAGAAATGTAAAAAGATGATACGGGAGGACAAGAAAGACTTTGAGGAACGTCTGGCAGGCAACATAAAAGGGAATAATAAAAGCTTCTTCAAATATGTTAGAAGCAGGAAACCTGCCAGGGAAACGGTTGGTCCGCTGGATGGTGAGGGAGAGAAAGGGGTGATAAAAGGGGACTTGGAGACTGCAGAGAAATTAAATGAGTTCTTTGCGTCTGTCTTCACGGCAGAAGACCTCGGGCAAATACCGCTGCCAGAACGGCCTCCCCTGACTAAAGAATTAAGTCAAATAGAGGTTAAAAGAGAAGACGTCTCAGACTTAATTGACAAAATACAGATCAATAAATCACCAGGCCCGGATGGCATCCACCCAAGAGTTCTGAAGGAACTCAAGAATGAAGTTGCTGACCTCTTGACCCAAATATGCAACTTGTCCCTTAAAACGGCCACTGTGCCAGAGGATTGGAGGATAGCTAATGTCACGCCAATCTTTAAAAAAGGAAGGAGAGGGGACCCGGGAAACTACAGGCCGGTCAGTCTAACATCTGTTCCAGGGAAGATGGTGGAAAGTCTCATTAAGGATAAAATCTTAAAATACATAGAAGAACAAGCTCTGCTGAGGGAGAGTCAGCATGGCTTCTGCAAGGGGAAGTCTTGCCTCACAAACCTGTTAGAATTTTTTGAAAAGGTCAACAGGCATGTGGATGCGAGCGAACCCATGGGTATTATATATCTGGATTTTCAGAAGGCGTTTGACACAGTCCCTCATGAAAGGCTCCTGAGAAAACTCCACAGTCAGGGAATAAGAGGGCAGGTCCTCTTGTGGATTAGGAACTGGTTGAAGACCAGGAAACAGCGAGTGGGAGTCAATGGGCAATTTTCACAATGGCGAGAGGTGAAAAGCGGTGTGCCCCAAGGATCGGTCTTGGGACCGGTGCTTTTCAACTTATTCATAAATGACCTGGAGTCGGGGATAGGCAGTGAGGTGGCCAAGTTTGCAGATGACACTAAACTTTTCCGGGTGGTGAAGACCAGCAGGGATTGTGAAGAGCTCCAGAAGGACCTCTCCAAACTGGGACAATGGGCAGCAAAATGGCAGATGCGCTTCAATGTAAGTAAGTGCAAAGTGATGCACATTGGGGCAAGAAACCAAAATTTCACATATATGCTAATGGGTTCTGAGTTGTCTGTGATGGATCAAGAGAGAGATCTTGGGGTGCTGGTGGACCGGTCGATGAAAGTGTCGACCCAGTGTGCGGCGGCTGTGAAGAAGGCCAATTCCATGCTCGGGATCATTAAAAAAGGGATTGAGAATAAAACGGCCAATATCATTCTGCCTTTGTACAAATCGATGGTAAGGCCACATCTGGAGTATTGTGTCCAGTTCTGGTCACCACACCTCAAAAAGGATATAGTTGAATTGGAAAAGGTGCAGAAAAGAGCGACCAGATTGATTCGTGGGCTGGAGCACCTCCCTTATGAGGAAAGGCTACAGTGTCTGGGGCTTTTCAGTCTAGAAAAAAGGCGCCTGAGGGGGGACATGATTGAGATGTATAAAATTATGTATGGGATGGAGAGAGTAAGAGGAAAGTTCTTCTCCCTCTCGCACAACACCAGAACCAGGGGACACGCACTAAAGTTGAGTGGAGGGAGAGTTAGAACAGGGAAAAGAAAATATTTCTTTACCCAGCGTGTAATTCATCTGTGGAACTCCTTGCCACAGGATGTGGTGATGGCATCTGGCCTAGATGCCTTTAAAAGGGGTTTGGACAGATTCATGGAGGAAAAGACCATCACAGGTTACAAGCCATAAGCAACCTCCTGGCTTTAGAAGTAGGTTTTCCCTGTGCCAGGTGCAAGGGAGTGTCAACGGGAAACAGGTTATCTTGTTGTCTTGTGCTCCCTGAGGCATCTGGTGGGGCCACTGTGTGATACAGGAAGCTGGACTAGATGGGCCTTTGGCCTGATCCAGCAGGACTCTTCTTATGTTCTTATGGAAGCATTGTCTCAGAAGAGGAATTCTCTCTCACACACAACAGGGAATGCCTCTTTCTAAATGGTGCTTCCTACTTAGAGGACTCGTCTTTAAAAAGTGTTCTCTCAATCTGTTGGCCAATCTGGGCACTTTGTTAGTACATCAAAATGTTTCCATTGGTTAATTGATGAAACGACCCGGCCATGTGCTCTAGTCTTCTTGAAACCGTGTTTACTTCCCTCCCTCCTCTGCACCCCTTGGGCATTTTGCCTGAGCCTCTGTAGCCTCTGCTCTGGCAGCGCCCCCCCCCCCCCGCCCTCCCCGCCACGTGTGTCAGGCCTATTCCTAGAGGGAGCCGCTGGATTTCCAGCAAAGACAAACAAAGTTGGAAATCTGAACCGCCCTCAAAGGCGCCCCAGGGCCTGGCCGTGCTGTTCTCAGCTCCATATACGGCCAGGAGCGAGGGCTGTGGGGGTGGGGAGAGCTCCACGCGAATACCAGACATACCCCACATTCTTCCCAGCTGGCTTTCCCATTAATGCAGAACATGAGCTGGGTGTCGCGTACAAAGAGAATCCAGTGTTCCGAGTGTCACTTCCAGGGTACACTTATTCTTGCTTATGAGATAAGACAGTCCTTTTCTGCCGCCGCCCCTCCCCCCAGCCCTTTAAATATTGTTCCCCTCATCTGTGGGCCAGATTGTCCCTCAATGTGCAGAGTCTTCTTGCCAAGCCCGAGGGAGGTGTGGTCCTCCGGGAGGACGAATCGCTCCTCTCGGCCTCCTGATCAGTCCTGCTCCACATCCTGGCTCTGCTCTCCTTCCGCTCCCTGCAGAGGAGTTTTCTTTTGCGTTGCCTCCCCTTGTCGGCAGCCACCAGCACAGTGGGAAAGGTGGAGCTGATCTGAGAAGGACGAAACGGTCATCGGCCTGGGATCGTCCCAGCCTCGGGGTGGGGACTGTAACTCAAGGGGGGGGGGCACAACCTTTGCTTGCTGGAGGTCTCGATTTGAATCCTTGGCGTCTCCAGCTACTTGGTCTGGGAGGGCCCCGCTGGAGAGCTGCTGGTCAGCCCTGGCAAGGTGGGCCAGTGGTTTGGCTCCACCTAAACAGATCCTTCGGTCTTCTGGGGACCACTCTGCAGAAAGGGGAGCCTGGGCGCTGCAGTCAGAAGATTCCCGGTCAGTCCTGAGAGGGTAACAGATCTCGGGTATGAGAACTCTCTGGCACGGGTTCCACTTACAGTTTTCGGGGAAGTTCTTCACACCATGTGTATTGACTGCATAGCACTCAAGTTGATGCAGTGATGCCCTGAGCTTAGTTTCGAAAAGATGATTCGTGGAGGGTAGGTCCATTCAATAGCTATATGTCACAGTAAGTATCCCAAAAATGCCTCCGTCTACAGAGACGGTATACTTTTGAGTTCCAGCTGCTGGGACCAGGAAGAACCATGAGCCTCCTGCCCTAGCTTGGGAGGCTTCCTGCTGGCCAGTGTTGTTGGACACCGATTGCTGGGCAAGGTGGATGATGCTTTGTCTGTTTCAGCAGAGCTCTTCTTCTCTTCTGAGGGGGACCTGTGCACAGCAGTGCGCTGAGATGCTGGGAGAAAACCAGCAAGGCCCAGAGCTCAGGAAACTTATGGGGGACTTTTTTAAAAAAAACCTGTCTGCCTTGTCTCCCTCTTGGGAAAGACTGTGTGTGTGTGTGTGTGTGTGTGTGTGTGCGTGCGTGCGCGTGCGCGCGCGCATGCATGCATGCATGCATGCATGTATGCATGCACACACATGTGCTGCTCTGGGGTGGGCAAGAAAGCACCATTTGCCATCCTGGTTCCAGTCTTACTGCTGGGACAGATGCTTAAAGAGGAACTGAGCTCTTAGTTTCCTGGTGCTCTGAAGGGAAGTCAGAAGTGGGGTTCCTCGAGGATCTATCTTGGGACCGGTGCGTTTGAACTGGTTCATACATGGTCTGCAATGAGGGGTAAAGAGGAAGGTGGCCAAGTCTGCAGGTGACTCCAAACTATTCAGGACAGTAGAAACCCAAGCAATTGTGAAGTTTGCCAAAAGGGCCTCTCCGAATTAGGTGAATGGGGAACAAAATGGCGAATGCCGTTCTGTGTCAATACGTGTAAAATGATAAGCATGTTGGAGCAGAAAATCCCAGCTTCATATATACACTGATGGTGTCTGAGCTGCCAGTGATGATGAACCAGGGAAGAAATGCTTTTGCCATGGTGGGGAGCTCCATGAAAATGTTGACCCAGTGTGTGGCAGTGATGAAGAAAGCAAATCCCGTGCTAGAAGATTGAGAGCAAGACCGTTACGATGATCATGTCCCCGTAGAAATCTATGGTACAGCCACATTTGGAACACACTTGCCCAATCCTGGTTGCCACACCTCAAGAAGAATATTGTAGAGCTAGAAAAGGTGCAAAAGAAGGCAACCAAAATGATCGTTTGGGGATGGGACACCTTCCTTCCGAGGAAAGGCTACACCATTTGCGGCTTTTTAGCTTGGGGAAAAAGCGATTGGGGGGGGGGGGCGTGATTGAGACTTATAAAATGACACATGCTGCTGTAGAGCAGGGGTTCTCAACCTCCTGAGTGGCCACCGCGCCGCATACCACCACGTGGGACCCACGTACCACCAAACGGCAGTATGCGTACCACTAGTGGTATGCGTACCACCGGTTGAGAACCCCTGCTGTAGAGAGAGTAGCTGGAGAGAAGTTTCCAAACACCCCCCCCCCCCTCCACGGGGTCATCCAGTGAAATGGGCTGGTGGAAGATTTAGGACGGACAGAAGGAGGCATCTCTTCACACAGCTCATAATGAGCTTGTGAAATTGGTTGTTACAGGATGTGGTGACGGCCTTTCAACGGGGACTGGACACGTTCATGGAGGAGGACAGGTCCACTCGTCAGGACGGCTGTGCGCTCCCTCTGGACCCGCTGCCGCCTGCCCTGGATATGGGTTGCGGGGGAGCAGCCGCCTGCTGCCGCAGAAGGAGTTCTGCCTGTCTCTCCTGCTTGCCAGCTTCCCAGCGGCCGCTGGTGGGCCACGGCCGTTGGCTGCAGCCAGCAGGGGTTTCGGAGGTTCTTAGGGCTTGCTCCAGAACCTGAGCGAAACCAAAGTCCCAGCTTGGGAGAGTGGAGGAGGGAGACTGAGATAAACCCCTGCTTGGCTCAAAATCAATCCAGAAAGAAGCAAACCTCAAATTACCACCTCATCCTGCTTGCAGCAACAATAGGTGGTGAAATTGTGAGAGGAAATTAATCACAGAGCCAAACGTTATAAGCTCTCTGTTTTACCGGAACTGTAGAAGGTAATTAGCAGGTTTGACGATCTCCTGGGTTCAATACGAAATTAGATGTGTGACGTAAATGACTCTGTGTGTGTGTGTGTGTGTGTGTGTGTGTGTGTGTGTGTGTGTGTGTGTGTGTGTGTGTCTCCCCTTCTGGGGGTAAATTTGGAGGAACAGGTTGCTGTGAGATTCAACAGGGTTTGTTCTGATTTAGCCTTGCAGGCAGGAGAAATAATTGTTTTTTGTTTTTTCTCCTGACTTGATAGCAGCCCTAAATTGAATTCTCACTCTTCCCTTCCCTTCTTTGCGTCATGTAATCTTTAATTTCCTAAGGTGAACTCAGGGACCCTGCTTAGTGAGAGAAGAGCAAACGTTTTCATCACTGCAAGCCCAGGCCAAAAGGGTCTGTACCAGACAGACCTCACACAGCATCGCCGGTGCCGGTGGAAGAGCTGTCGGAAGCTGTGTGCTGTCTCTGTGGCTGTGGGCCTCCTTCTGCAAGCGCCGGTTCTTTCGGGAAGCTTCTGACTGCAAGGAAAACACAGGAGGGGTGATAGCATTCAAGCGAGTGTGGAGCTGAGTTCCCCCTTTCCCTGATCTAAGAAGCTGCACTTGCTTCCGTGTTACGTTTGATCAGCCTGGAAGAAAGACACAGCGTGGCTGGCTGGGAGATGGTTGAGGGACACTCCCACCCTCCGTGCAGTGGCTCTGTGCTGATTGCAGTTCACTCTATTCAACCACAGCCGGAATAGGCAGTAGAGACTAGCAGCCCAGTCCTAGCCAGCGTTCCAGTTCTGATGCAGCTGCAAGGCAGACCATGTTCCCTTACCTTGAGGAGGCCTCCCTGACTGCCCCCCCTCCCGCAGAATGCAGCGCATGGCTGGATCGGCGCTGGGAAGTTGGATAGGGTTGGGCTGGCACTAGTGGGTTGCAGTCGAGCCAGAAGCCCAAAGAGGAGCAGCTTAGCTCGGACCCGGAGTAAATGGCTGGATGGCAACTTGAAGCTGGCTTTAGAAGAGGAGCCAGGTGGGGGGAGGGAACACCAGAGGGCTGGAGCCAGGGATGTGGATCAAGTCTCTGACTCCAAGTCTCGAGTCCTTGGTTGCAAGTTGCAAGTCCCTATCTATTTAATGGGGAAAACAGGTTTAAACCTGAATAAAATTGGACTTGTAAAAGGCTCCAAGTCTCGAGTCAAGTCTTTTGAGTCTTTTCCAATCGCCAAGTCGAGTCATTGACACGACTTGAGTCTGACTCGAGTCCAAGTCAATAGACTCCAGTCTACATCACTGGCTGGAGCTGGCTGGGTTGCTGAGGCGCAGCACATCTCCCCCGTCGCTGGGGTAAGCCAGTTCCTAGGCCCAATAGAGGTCAGGACCTTGGGCCACTCTGTCGCTTGGGGGTGTGTGTGACGCTTACAGGAAGCTCTGAAGAGAATCACCATTTGTGAGTTCCCTTACCTGTTTTTGTTGTTCAGTCGTTAAGTCGTGTCCGACCCTTCGTGATCCCATGAACCATATCCCGCCAGGCCTTCCTGTCCTCCACTATCTTCCTGAGTTCGCTCATTTTCATGTTCGTTGCATCAGTGATGCTGTCTAACCATCTCATCCTTTGCCTTCCCCTTCCCCTTTTGCCTTCAATTTTTCCCAGCATCAGAGTCTTCTCCAGAGAGTCCTCTCTTCGCATTAGGTGGCCAAAATATTTGAGCTTCAGCCTTAGTACCTGTCCTTCCAGGGAACAATCAGGGTTGATTTCATTTAGGATTGACTGATTTGATCTCCTAGCAGTCCAAGGGACTCTCAGGAGTCTTCTCCAGCACCACAGTTCGAAAGCATTTATTCCTCGGCGCTCAGCCTTCCTTATGGTCCAACTCTCGCAACCATACATTGCTACTGGGAACACCATGGCCCTGACTATACGAACTTTTGTTGGCATGGTGATATCTCTGCTTTTTATTATGCTGTCTAAGTTTGCCATAGCTTTCCTTCCAAGGAGTAAGCGTCTTTTAATTTCATGGCTGCTGTCTCCGTCTGCAGTGATCTTGGAACCCAGAAAAGTAAAATCTGTTACTGCTTCCATTTCTGCCCCTTCTATTTGCCAGGAATTGATGGGCCCAGATGCCATGATCTTAGTTTTATTAAGTTGAGTTTCAAGCCAACTTTTGCACTCTCCTCTTTCACTCTCATCAAGAGGCTCTTTAGTTCTTCTTCACTTTCTGCCATTAGGGTGGTATCGTCTGCATATCTGAGGTTGTTGATGTTTCTCCCGGCAATCTTGATTCCGGCTTGCGATTCATTCAGCCCTGCATTTCTCATAATGTACTCTGCATATAAGTTAAATAAGCAGGGTGACAATATACAGCCTTGCCGTACTCCCTTCCCAATTTTGAACCAATCAGTTGTTCCATGGCCGGTTCGAACTGTTGCTTCTTGACCCGCATACAGGTTTCTCATGAGACAGGTAAGGTGGTCTGGTACCTCCATCTCTTTAAGAATTTGCCACAGTTTGTTGTGATCCACACAATCAAAGGCTTTTGCATAGTCAATGAAGCAGAAGTAGGTGTTTTTTTGGAACTCTCATGCTTTCTCCATGATCCAACGCATGTTGGCAATTTGATCTCTAGTTCCTCTGCCTCTTCGAAACCCAGCTTGTACGTCCGGTAGTTCTCGGTCCACGTACTGCTGAAGCCTAGCTTGTAGGATTTTGAGCATAACCTTGCTAGCATGTGAAATGAGTGCAATTGTGCGGTAGTTTGAACACTCTTTGGCACTGCCCTTCTTTGGAATTGGAACGTAAACTGACCTTTTCCAATCCTTTGGCCACTGCTGAGTTTTCCAAATTTGTTGGCATATTGAGTGCAGCACTTTCACAGCATCATCATTTAGGATTTTAAGTAGCTCAGCTGGGATATTATCATCTCCACTAGCTTTGTTGTTAGTAATGCTACCTAAGGCCCACTTGACTTCACTCTCTAGGATGTCCGGCTCTGGGTCAGTGACCACACCAGCGTGGTCATCAGGAACATTAAGATCTTTCTTGTATAGTTCTTCTGTGTATTCTTGCCATCTCTTCTTAATCTCTTCTGCTTCTGTCTCTGCCTTTTTTGTCCTTTATCATGCCCATCTTTGCACAAAACGTTCCCTTGATATCTCCAATTTCCAGGTAATAGCAGCTGGCTTCTCAGTGTAGTGGAAGGGGTTTGAGACACACGTTCTCTGACCTGAAAAGAAAGGCCTTGGAACCAAGCTGAAGTGTGTTCAGTCGACTTGCCAGGGTCATCCACGATGACTAGGTTGGTGGATTCACTGGTGGTTTCGAGGAGGTGGGAGGAGGCGCCTCAGATCACCTACCCCTGGGGTTCGACCTCCTCAAGTGCCACTCCCTCTCCTTTCTCACATGCTGTCAGTCGTGAAGGTCAGGCGTGAGCGTTTTCACTCGCATCCACATGCCTCCTTTTCAAAAAATTCTAAAAGGTTTGTGAGGCAAGACTTCCCCTTGCAGAAGCCTTGCTGAGTCGCCCTCAGCAGAGCTTGTTCTTCTATGTATTTTAAGATTTTATCCTTAATGAGACTTTCCACCATCTTCCCTGGAACAGATGTTAGGCTGACTGGCCTGTAGTTTCCCGGGTCCCCCCTCCTTCCTTTTTTAAAGATTGGCGTGACATTAGCTATCCTCCAATCCTCTGGCACAGTGGCCGTTTTAAGGGACAAGTTGCATATTTTCTTCAAGAGGTCAGCAACTACATTCTTGAGTTCCTTCAGAACTCTTGGGTGGATGCCATCCGGGCCTGGTGATTTATTGATCTTTGTCAATTAAGTCTGAGACGTCTTCTCTTTTAACCTCTATTTGACTTAATTCTTTAGTCAGGGGAGGACGTTCAGGCAGCGGTATTTGCCATGCCGGCACCCTCCTGGACTTAGTCGAGCCCTTCCTCCTTTGTGGGATACACTCCCGCTGGGCCTCTATGACTGTTGTTTCAAACAGCCTCCATGCACTCTGGATTGGATTCTTTTTTACCTTTCCTTTTAGCTTTTTAAAAAAATTAGTCTCATTTTGGGGAAGTCTGCCCTTCAGAAGTCAAGGGTTTTTGTGTCAGATTTGCTCGGCACTCTTCCCCCGACATGCATGGCGAAACAGATCACAGCATGGTCACTGTTCCCCAACAGTTCGGTAACATTTACCTCCCTGACCAGATCTTGAGTGCCACACAATATCAAATCCAGAGTCACCTGTCCTCTGGTCGGCTCCGTGACTAGCTGCTCTAAGGCACAGTCATTTAGCATATCCAGAAATCCAGTCTCTCTTTCATGACCAGAGCGTGAATTGACCCAGTCATTGTGAGGATAATTGAAGTCCCCCATGACTACAACCCTGTCTCTCGTTGACACCTCCCTGATTTGCTTCCTCATTTCAAGATCCCCTTCAGGTTTTTGATCTGGAGGATGGAAAATACAAAACTAAGTCAGAGAAAGTTAAGTCACCTTGAGTTAAATAAAATAAAAGCATGGAAAAAATCAGGACATATTGATTTTCTATATATTCCCTCTAAAGCAATATGCTTAAAATGCCATATCCATAAATACAAAGAAGGGTCTTTGATTCCAATTTTCAGGTAAGATTAGCTTATCATTGAGTGCTCCATCTGTTCTGTGTTACGCTTGCATTTTCATTCTCTCGGGGTTATTAGCATAATTAAGAAACATACATATATATTTCAGTAGTCAGGCAACAGCTTTCTCTGGCAGTTCTGCAGTGCTGACTTTTACTTAAAGACATTCCATGTGTCTTGTTTGTACTCTTCATAAACGGAGTATTCGACGTTGATTTCTAGCTTTATCCCCCACCCTTTGATCACAAAGGTGATCCTCAAGGCAGCTTACAGTCACTGCAGAAATCAACCCAGAAATCAACTGACTGATGCCTCCACTAGCGTTTCCAGTCCTTGGGCAACCAGTAGTTGGAGCAGAGTTCTTCTGAGCGGAGGAGGCCGGGCAGGGAAGTGCTGCATTCCCTGGCCAGTGGTGGGGACTAGTCTGATCTCCCCCTTGCTGTGGGGTTCTGGCTGGTAGCAGAAGCCAGGGGTGCCTCCACTTGCTTCGCCAGCCCCCGGGCAACAACATTTAGGATGCACGGGATGGGTAGAAAGGGGGGTATGTGCTGAAATGAAAACAAACATGAAAATGCTCAGGGGACTTTGACTGTATTCATACTTCATTTTGAAACAGCCAAATCATTCAAAGAGAAAGGCGGGAGGTGTGGCCTTGACAAGAGGCGACTTTCTTTGCCTGCTTTAAAAATAAAAGGCATATTTGTTTTTAGACAGGAAGGAAGCCATGGAGCTGCCTTGTGGGTTTCAGGTTTGCTCTGAATGAAACGATGGCTAGTTTCATTTCAGATCTTCCAATCCCCTGTGTGAGAGCTCAGGAAATATTTGCCAAACAGACAGCCCTGGCTAACCATAGTTCAGCCAACCAGATCTGCGGTTTAACCAAAGATTATGATGCCGGGGGGGGGGGGTCGGCAATGGGGTCTTGAGCAGCACTTGCTGGGTAGAAGTGTAGAATTTTCTCAAGCTTTAAACTAAGAAGGAACCATAGTTCAGTGGTAGAGAACACAGGCTTGAAGAAGGCAGCAGGGAGCCAGGTGTCAAGGTTAGGAACGGAGACGGCAAAAAGCCGGGTGGTGGGCAGCACAGAACAATGTGGAGATGCAGAGGAGGTAGACTCAGGATGACTTTCCAAAGCAGAGTAGAAGCAGTGTGATGCGGTGGGGAAGGGCAGGGGCTCAAATGAGCATCATTTGGAGAGAAGACCAACACCTTTCCAACAATTTCCGGGACAGCCTGCCCAGTAGAACTATTCTGGAGCCTAAGGGCCCTGCAGGGTTTTAATTCCAGCCAAACCAATAATGTTCACCTCCTTCACAAAAGCTAAGTTGCAAACTTTCTGCCAGCTTTGTTACCTGAGCAGGTGAGATGTCTATGATCACTCTGGCTCAGTTCAGAGGGCAGGCCAAACCATGGTTAAGGAAACTTGCCTATGGTTTAGTATACTGCAGTGGCGTCGCTCGAGGTGTGGAGGAACGGTAAGTTCCGCACTGTGCTAACCTCCATTTACTCCCTGGCAGGAGGCGGCCCCTCCCCCTCGCCGTCGGAGCCATTCAGTGCAACGAAGGCTACGTGCAGTCTACTGCGCATTGCCTTCGCCGCACTGAATTACTCTGACGGCGAGGGGGTGGGGCCGCCTCCTGCCAGGAAGTAAACGGACGTTAGCACAGTGCGGAACTTACCGTTCCTCCACACCTCGAGCGACACCAGTGCTATACTGTACTTATTTGAACTGACAAAGCATGAAATGTGATTGGCTGGCAAACCAGAAAACAGAAGCTATGGTTAGAAGTGGGTGTGCAAACCATGGTTGGCACAAACAGTGGTTTTGCATGATGTCTTAATTGACAAACTGTCATTACAGCTGTTCTGCCTCTGGAAGTCACTGCACTGGGCAGATGCAAAATGAAAGCAGACAAATAGTTCTAAATCATGACTTTTATATTTGCAAGCAATATAGTCTTAATATTTGTTATTAATAATATCTGGAAGCTTAGACTATAGCTTTTGCAAACCATGGTTTGAAGTCAGTTGAGCCTCAGTGTCAGTGTTAGAGGCTTTAGTGCTGCAAACACAATACAGTATGGACATGAGCTCTTCCCCTGTGAGGACATCCTTCAAAAAAGGTCAGTTGAGCTCTTGCCAAGAAGCTTTTGGTGTAGGTCATCCTGTGTTAGGAAAAAGGCCACCCGGGTTTGGAGGTGTGTGCTTATTTATTGAATGAATTTATAGCCCACCTTTCCCTACATTGCGGGTGCCCAAGGTGGCTAACAATATGACTTTGTACAATAAAAGTCATGTAAAAATTAAAAACAGTAGAATTCAAAATTAAACAATATTCAAACAACCCACAACATAAAGAACCCCAGCGCACAAAAATAACCAAGTAATAAAACAGCAGTACAAAAAGTTAATTAAAAATGGCAGCATAAAAAACCATCATTAAAAATACAGATAGTTGCAGTAAATACATAGTAAAACAGCAGTCAAGGCAGCAATAAAAAGGCAGAATACACATATAAGCGTTAGACCACCTGCTCTAAGTACTGTACGCAGAAGAGCCTGGCTGAAATAAAAAAAGGTATTTAATCCCCACCTGAACACTTTGAGGGACGAGGCACCTCTTAAATACCCAGAGAGGCAGTTCCATAACTGCGGTGCCACCGCAGAGAAGGCCCTACCTCTTTTTGCCACTCCCCCATAACCTCCGTCACGAACAGCACCTGTAGGAGGGCCCTCTTGGGCTGGGTGGGAATTTATGAAAGAAGACGGTCCTGTAGGTACCCTGGTCCTAAGCTGTAAAGGCCTTTAAAGGTTAAAGCCAGCACCTTGGATTCGGCCTGGGAGCAAACCGGCAACTGGTGTAGCCAGCAGAACAGCGGCCTGATAGATTGAAACCACTGAACCCAGTAACCCCATGGGCCACCGCATTCTGCGCTAACTACAGTTTCCGGACAGTCTTCAAGGGCAGTCCCACATAGAGCCCGTTACGTAATCTGAACATCACCAGTGTGTGGACCACGTCCCAAAGCCCAGCCTGAAGACAGACTGAAAGGGATCCGGATAGCCTGTTTCATCCAGGACCTCTGAGTAGTAGTGACAGTATGCACGCATTACCTAAGTTAATGGTGAAGTGCCGGCAAACGTGTGTTGGCTGGGGCAGAATTTGCCGTTCACAATGAAACAGGATGTGAAAGTGCTCTGTGGGGATAGGGGAAGGCAGTTTGAGCAAGCGTGCAAGGGAAAGGGGACCTGTCTTGCTTCCGCCTGGGAGACAGGTCACAAACCTCCCCCTTGACTTAACACGGAAAGGGTACAGCACCAGGACCTGCCCACCCAAACTTCCCGTATTGTTCAGGGTCCTGCCCCTCTGGCTTCTCTAGTGATTCATACATGAAACCGCCTGGTATGTTGGGTTAGACTTTCCTATCTTTCGCTAAGAGGAGTGGGAAGAGGCCGCTACTGGCCCTGTACGGACACGGGCTTACACTGAATGCTGCCCATGGAGGAGGTTTGGGGGCTGTCCCAGTGCACTACGTGGCATGTGACTTTTTGCGTGCTGTAAAGTGCCAGCGACGTGGGTGTTGTGCGTTTGCACAGCGGCCAACCAGATGCTTTCAGGAAGCCACCAGTGGGGCTGGAAGTCAGAAGTCCTCTGCTGCCTGGGCTCCTGCTTCCAGGCTTGTTGACAGACCTCCTCCTCCTCCTCCTCCAGGAATTTGCGCCCTCTCCTTTTCAGCCCACCTGGCGATCGTGAATTCCGTATCTCAGAAAAATGTGCTTCATGTTTGAGTGAAGGGCTCAAGGTGCCCTCGTCCACCCCGATCCAGTTGCTACTATTTACTCGGGGAAAAGACAAGCACATCAGCCCTCATCACAAATGTGAGAAGTGGCATAACAGGCAGTGCAGCCTTTAAGCTGGAGATTGAGTCGGGACCTCTTGCCTCTAATGCGGAGGGAGGGTGGCTACTGCTGAAGTGCTGCTCCGTCCTCCCTGCTCTTATATGGCCTGAAGAGCAGGAGTACAACTCATGAGCATTCATGTGCCCCCCCCCTCACCCAAATAAAGGCCAGATCAGGAAACAGCTCAGCTTGTGAAGAAGGGGCAAAGACTCTTTCCCTCTCTGGCCTCAGTGAGTTTCGCTTTGTGAATGTCCAAAGAATCTGGGACAGTCTTTGAGACCAGAATGATAACACAACTTCCAGGGTGAACCAACTTCCATTTCCAGGAATTCTTAGGACAGGGAAGTGAAACTTGACACTTGTCTTCTGGAGGGTGTCTATGAGTCCGAGTGGTTCCCAGGCTGGATTTTTTTCAATGTTTTCCCCAGTTTTTCCTAGTTTTTGGTTTTCCCCAATGCTTTTCTGAGCCAAAGACTTTTCCCAGTTGTTTGTTGGCCAAATATCTTTTGGAGTGTCTGTTTTACTGCTGGGGAATAAAGTACATCTTGCTCCTCCTTTAACTACCTGGGAGGTGAACCACGTGCGTCCTTGGCTTGGTGTGCCTGCCTGGAGCACGAGACCAGGGGCTTTCTTGCTGGCTGCAGTGTGGAAACGGCTTCTTTGGCCCTGGGTGAGTGAGGGGTATCTCACCGGGAAATGCCGGTCTGTGGGTGGAACAGAAAGATGATCTCTTAGATCTGAAAAGGTGCAGAAAAAGGCAGCTGATTGCCAACAGGGTTGGAGTTCCTTCCCTGTGAGGAAAGAAAGGCTGCAGGATTTGGGGCTTTTCAGTTTAGAAAAAAGATGACCGGGGCAGTAGCGGGCCTTCAGCGCCCCGTGGGGGGGGGACGCCATGGCGACATGCCCCACGGATGCCACACATCCCGCCCCTAGGGGGCGTGATGTCACTGAAGCGTGCTGACACGGTGCAGAAACACCCCTGGCGCTTTTCGGCTTCTTTTTGGAGCCAAACGGCACCTGGGAGGGGGGGAGGGCCAAACTTGCAGTCAGAATGGCTGCACGAGGAGCCAGCGGCGGGGTGGGGGGGGATATGGATCTGGCGGCAGGTACACCTCCTGCGACCCACCGCTTGGGACCCACCGCCCCCACCGTAACGACGCCTCTGGACCGGGGTGGCTGGGTGGGTGGTAGAGGTTATAAAATCATGCCCGCAGTGGGGAAAATGGGTAGAGACGAGAGAAGGTTTTCTCCCTCTCTCATAATACTGTGAGAATTATTCCTTATTATGGTTATGGGAACTGCGCTGATTTTCAAAATTCTGGTCAGTGACACTCCCTCTTCTGCCCCTGGAATGTTTGGGGACATTTGGTTACGTGTCACAGTAGCTTGGCCAACGGCTTGGGATGTCAGGCAATCGGGGGGGGGGGGGCTGAGCCTCTTCTATATAGGAGATTCAGAAGTATGTAAATTGCGCTTTTAATTTCTCCTTTCATTTTAGCGAGAAGTCTTGACTGACGAGTGACACGCGGGACATCCTCGCGTTGTCACTCCGCACCCCTTTTGAGCTTAATTGGTTGCATCCTGGTCACCTCTGGTCAGATTCTAAAGCTGGCAGTTTATGCTCTAGTCTAAGGAGACCAACGGAGGCTTATATCAGCTGTTTGCTCTAGTAATTCTGATGAAGCCAGGAGTACTTACGTGGCGAAACGTCAATTGTTTTTAATGTTTTAATAAACCTGTCAACTCTCTTAAAACGACGTATCTCCCGGAATCTGGAAGTGTTTAACTATGTAAATTGCGTTCATCGAAGGGAGAGGAAAAAGCTGACTTGCATCTGAGAGGGAAATCTGGCCACATTTTATTTTTAAAGGGAAAATAAACGTATAGGGAAGTTGTGGGTCTCTGCTGCTCCTTTTTATGCCCCCCCCCTTAGCATCAGGCCTGCCCTGAATAAACCATTTTTTGAAAAGCCATTATCTAGTCCCACGATGAGAGGGAAAAGGAAGTAAGGCAGTCATAGAGCAGATGCTGGGATGACTCAGCGGCAATTTATGATTCTGGCCTATTTCTGTACCGTTTTTTAACACGCGGCCGTCTTCTTCTCTTCATGTGAGGTCATTGCTGTGTAATATGTGACTCTGAGCTGCACAAATCAAGGGTGTTCTTTTTCCTTTGCAAAACTTTCTTCTCCGTGCAAGTCTGCCGAGGGCCAGGAACCCTCTGCGTGGGCTTGCATTGTCGTGCGTTTCTTTGAGCCCTGCTTCAGAATGGGTCAATCTGGGGACCATTGTCAGTTGTCAAATGGTACATTGAATTGCAAGGTGTGTGTGTGTGTGTGTGTGTCACTTTTGTAGACGGAAGGTTGGAGTGGATAAGTATGGCAATTTAGCAAACACAATAGCGCGCCAGAGGAGGAGACCGAGGGCAGAGATTCTCAGTGTGTGCAAATTAACACTGTTAAGATTGAAACGGATGAGTGAAGGCCGGGAGGCTGCCTTGAGAGCGAGGAAGTATCTGGGCTCTGGAATAGATCAGATTGCCAAGGTGGGTGGTGTTGCTGGCTGGGGAAGAAACGTTTTGCAAGGATGTTGTTGGGGCAGGTTAACAGGCCCATATGAAGCTGCTTAAGCTGTGGCAGACCACTACATCTGGTGATGGATACATCCTCTAGCTCAGTATTGCCTACTCTGATTGGCTGCAGTTATCCAGAGTCACTGACAGAGGGAGGCGTTTCCCATCACCTGAGGATGCTCTCTCTCTCTCTCTCTCTCTCTCTCTCTGAGCTATGGATCTTTCTCAGAGGTAGGATGGCAACGGAAGCTCAGCATGTGGCAGGATCACAGAAAACCTCACGAAAGAGACAACCTGCCACAAAGAGCTTCAGGAGGCCCACAAGTTAGACCTGGTCACAAAATCCCACCCAGCTCAGTGTTCCTGACCAGCCTTTGGCAGCTGTTCGTTGCTTCCCTTTCCAGAGACTGCTGGAAGTCTGGAGCCCACGAAGGCGGCCACAGCACCCAAACAGTCCCCCGCAAGGCTTTCAACGAGGTTGACAGAAGAGGGTTGAGTGGCGATTTCTTATCAACGTCTCGGACGTGTCCCCATCTGCTGATAGCTTGTGAAGGGGAGGGAGTTGTGCAGGAGAGATGCTATATCGCAGGAGGCCTGGTGATTCCTCTCTGGCAACGGATGAAGCCCTGGTTTGGAGCTGCCTTTGGAACAAGGCTGAGTGGACCTGGCACCTTCCAGGTTTCCAGTCCTGTCGCATTCAGAGGAACAGAGAGAGCTGCCTTCCTTCTGCTGAGTCAGATCCTGGGCCTACCTGTCTGAGTCCAGGTCTCAGACAGGGCTCTTTTTCAGCCAGTGGTCTGGTGGTACTTAGTAAGGTGTAGGAGCTTGTCATGAAGCCAGCACCCCATGGCCGGACCACGCTAAGACCACAGCCAGCAAGCAAAACCATCTTTGAAGTTCTTCAAATTAGTGTGTCTTGAAACTTCTCATATTTCATTGAAAAATTCCCAGGTCCCAGATCGCATGCAGGAATCATTCAGCTGCCAGGGCCACATCACTCTGTCTTGCTCTTGTCGGGGCCCAGGGAGGTCAGTTATAGAAAATAATATACATTTTATTTCTAACTGTATGAATTCTCACAATAGGAGACAAACGTTTGCAGCCTTTGCAGCTGCAGGGACTCTCTCTCTCTCTCTCTCTCTCTCTCTCTCTCTCTCTGTTGGCGAGGCTCTCAGCAAGAGCGACCCAGCCCCACAGTCGCTTCATCTAGTAGCAGGAGGAAGAAGGTGCGTGGTGATAAGCAAGAGTGGGTTGGGGGGGAGTCCCCAAGTACTTGGCTACCGAGCTGGTCAAAATGTGTTAGTGGGCTGGGTGTGGTCTGTGAGCTGCAGTTTGTGGACTCCCTGTGGATCGAGCTCATTTCAGTTCAAACCCCTGGGGTGTCTGCAATTGTTTTAAAACATAAAAATAAATGTTAACAAATAGGATTAAAAAATAGCCCAGATAATTAGAAAAGTTATATTAGACTGCAATCCTCAGCACACTTTCCTAGAAGTAAACCTCATTAGGACTTAAAAAGGTAAAGGTGACCCCTGACAATTAAGTCCAGTCGTGTCTAACTCTAGGGTGTGGTGCTCATCCCCATTGCAAAGCCGAAGAGCCAGCGTTGTCCGAAGACGCCTCCGTGGTCATGTGGCCGGCATGACTCTCCTTGCCGCAGCACGTAGCATGCAGCTGGAACACAGAGCGCTGTTTACCTTCCCGCAAGCGGTACCTATTTATCTACTCGCATTAACATGCTTTGGAACTGCTAGGTTGGCAGGAGCTAGCCAAGCAACGGGAGCTCACCCCGTCGCGGATTCGAATTGCCGACCGTTCGATCGACAGCTCATGGTTCAGCGGTTTAACCCACTTCTGAGTAAGCATGCAGAGGGGCTTGTACTCTCACAACCCAAACCTCTCCTACGCTCCGCTCAGCGATCCAGCTATGCCGGTGCCGACAATGCTGTGTCCTTAGCATAGGCAGGGCAGGAGGTCTCCTCGAGGTAAGGGAACTTTTGTTCCCTTACCCCAGGCAAAGCCCCTGTCCCCGTAACAGGCCTTCTAGGATCTGCGCCTGCCATTTTGACGGCGCTAATCAAGGCTGCCCGTGTCGGGAGAAATGGACCTGAGAAGGGGATAGGATGCGGTGTACGTCGCTGCCACCGATCCCGCCTGCCCCCCAGGCCCGATCTGCCTACACACCCCTCACCCGCCCTGAAACATCCACGGAACGCCCTCCCCCCACCCTTATACTGCAGCTTTATGGCAGCTTTTGTGACAGTCCTGGGCCTGCGCAGAGGTCAGAGGCATTCCTACGGTGGGGGTGGTACTGTAAGTTTCAGCCCGTCCTAGTCCCCGTTTACAAACTGGCACGAGGCGGCCTCACTCAATGAGTCTCCTGCCCATTGCCTTCGTGGCATGGAATGGCTCCAACGGCGAGGGGGCCGCCTCGTGCCGGTTTGTAAACGGGGACGAGCACGGGGCGCAACTTACGGTACTGCCCCTACCGTAGAAATGCCTCAGGGTGCTCTGTCACTATAGAAGACAGACCCCTCCTCTTCTGTGCTCCTTATCATCATGGTCATCCATGGAATGTTCTGAGTGGAATGAGTCAGATTGTTTTGGGCAGGGTTAGACTCCTTTCACCACCCGCACAGATCTCCTGGGTTCAGATCCAGCTTGGCCATACTCATATGCTGGCTGCTTTTGTTTGTTTCCTGAGAAATTTGATTTGGCATTTCAATAATAATAATTGTTGCTGACTGTTTATGGAAACCGTGCGCCGTGCAAAAAATAGTACATTTTGCTTCTTTTTGCAAGGTCTTTTCTTGTTCTCTTTGATAACACCATGGTATCGTGAGTGCTTTAATAATGGGAACAAAAGAAAGCTAAAGGTGAAAAACAAAACCCCTGGGAAGTGCCTGTGCTTTCTTCCACGCCATGTGATCATATTGCATCACAAGAAGTGCGCGACTCCTCCTCGGCTGAGCACTCAGTGGAAGCCAGTCTCACCATGTGCCCCAGTTAAAGCTTAATGAAGAGTGTGTGTGTGTGTGTGTGTGTGTGTGTGTGTGTGAGAGAGAGAGAGAGAGAGAGAGAGAGAGTTGTTTGGGAGGTCTTTCCTTCCCACCTGGCACCCCGAGCACTTGCCCCCTTCTTGGAGGAAGGCAGTAGCCTTTCTCCTCTGGGGGAGCCCCATTTCGCCCTGGTAGCCCCGGCCTCTTCCTCTCCCCCTCTCTCTGCTCTTGTTCTACCTCGTCTTGGTGAGACTTGCCGAGCCCCCCCCTCCCAGCCAGGTGTTGCCTATCCACTCCTCCCCCAGCTGGAGCGAGCAGCAACTACTGTCCTCACTGGCTAGTGGCTACGGCCCCTGTCTTGCCCCCTCCAGCAGGCAGAGATCCTCCACCCACCCACCCCCTAGGCAGCCAAATCTCCTGCCCAGCTTATCTGTTGCTGGGCAGGGCAGCTGATCAATGGCGTCGTGCCGGTCATCAGCCAGTTGATCGGTGGTACCCCATGAGCTGCTTCCCTGCTGGGCTACAAAGCCCTGTCTTCCTGCTGCCACCTGGCCAGGTGTTGCCACGGCTTACAGCGGGGTTCAGAGGAATCAATGTTCTCAGTTTTCCTGCTGGTTACTCCATGGTCAGAAACCCCAACCTCACCCCCTGGCCACATTCAGGTGGGTGGACTCGACCAATGGACAGGGGTGAACAATGCCCAGCTGGGTGCTGGCTGGCGGCTTCTGCCAGGCTCAGTGATCTAACGCAGCTGGGTGCTAGCCACACTGCACTGCTAAGACGCCTCGAAGATTGAGTCTCTCTCATGGAAGTCCCAGTCACAGAGGTCTTAATGGTGGACAGTATTAGCTGCCTAACAGCCCCATCCTATCTTAACCCTCCCGCAGATGCAGCCGTGCCACTGGAGCACACGCTGCATCCTGTGGGGGAGGGGCAGTCCCTGAGGTCTCCTCCGGGTAAGGGAACATTTGCTCCCTTGCCCAGGGCTAAGTCTCCGCTGACCTGATGGGTCTACTCTGACCTGCGCCAGCGACCTGGGAAGGCAGATCGAGGCTGGGAAGGGAGATAGGATATTGGCGACATTGCCATCACCGATACTGCCCCATTCCCGGGCCGGCCTTGACACACTGCAGTCTCCACCCCATCCCTCCCCATTACGCCCTCCCCCTGCCCACCTCCCATGACGACTTATCAGTGCTGGGGCTGTTTGGGAGGCTGATGCGACGTGGTAGCGGCCTGGCTGCTTAGAATGGCAGATTGCACTTTGCAGCAGCCGTAAAGCATGCTGTGCAGCTGGAACATGAATTCCAGCAGTTTTCAGCAGGCCCATAGAATTGGGCTATAAGGCGACCCAGTACCAAGTTTCAAGCTAGACTTCGTAAGAGTCAGCTTCAGTGTTCATATGGGTGTGTCTCTCTTGCTGTTTGTCTGCTTAGCTTCAGCCAGGTGGCTGCAGCATCGTGTACCCGGCATCAGACCATGCCCTGAATGAAGATGGCCTGAATGGTTCTTGGGAGAAGTCCTCTGTCATCCTCAGAGGTAGACCTGTAAGGTCCCAGATCACATGCAGACTGAGGCCTGTCTTGATGCGCTCTGATAAGACTTCCTGATATATGCCAGTGGCAGGGTAGCTCCTCAGTGGCCAAAAGAGACCTTTTTCTGCAAAACAAACCCGGCTCTGTATGTGAGCTTGATTAACATATACTACTTCTTGCACGCATTATTTGTTCAACTTCTGATTTCCCGCAAATGTTTTCTTCTTTTTATAGAAAATTGAATGCTGTCTTGTTGAGACCTTTGTTAACAGCTCTCCTGCTAGCTAAATGTCATCTCATTTGTTTTTTACGGAAAAAAGAGAAGGCAAGAAGTAGTCACGGACGCTGCCTGTTTTGCAGAAGAAGGGGCACAGGCTGCTCTTGCAGAAGTTCACCGACCTTTCAAAGTCCAAATCTAAAAAAACAAATCAAAAAAACACTCCCCCCCCCCCCAAATGGCCCAGTGGAAGCAACCAGGGAAACATATTTTGAGGTGGTCCACTGGGGTCGGCCTGCCAATTTGAATGGCTTGCGATTAGCCCGATTTGCATATCATTTTAATGAATTGATTTCAGACTCCATTGTCATTTTCGCAAATTAAATATTTTAGAAGTATAGCTAAACATGTAATGTGCGAGTGTGGCATACAGCAACACCTTGCACTTCTGTCTGGTTAGGGACCAGAGCATGGATGAAAGTCAAAAATGGATGAATGTCAACGCAGAGCCTTATTTAGCTTGTAAATTTATTTTGGCCAGCGGACAGTGTAAATAACTAACTATATACCACATGTGGATGCGTGCAGAACCTAAATAAACAGGAATAAAAGAAAAAGAAACATAAGAACATTGACGAACGTCGTGGAAGGTTGGATGAAATTGGACAAAAGAGGAAAACAGGTGGATGAAATTTGAAATGTGGTTATATAACTGAAAACGGCTGAAAGACCAAAGCGATGAAAGTCAAGGGATTGCTGTACGTGTGATATATAGGTTCCTGAGTCAGAAACACACGTCAGGGTTTATTGTGTCGTTCTATCAAATGTATGATTGGTACCGCATGGTATGCACCCAGCCACAGGTATCTGGGGTGCTTCCACAATGGCACCCCAGGTCTCCCCTCCCCCTGCAAGGTAAGGTGATTGTTTAGCATTCCTGGTATCATTTTTAAACCAAGCTGAAAGAGAGCAAGTGAACCAGCAATCTCTCTCTTTTTCTTTCTCACTCAGCGCACGGACACACACACACACACAATTTCTCTTTGCTTCAGTTTAGAAAGTCTCCTTTTGAAAGCTTGCATATGTAAAACAAATGATGAAAGGATGCAAATGAAAATCTAGGAGGAGGAGTGGAAAAGACAGGAATTCATACAGGGGGTCCTGTAAAGCAAGCCCCAGGTTGCCCTTTGGAAAGCCACTTAGATTTGTGGTGGGGCCCCTTACAACTGATAAGGCATTAGCCAAGGATTAAAAATAGCGGAGCTGTCTTGTCAGGAGAGAGTGGATGGAATCATGGAATCATGCTTGTAATATATAGCCCACCCAGTCGCTGATGAAGCCAGTAATTATAATGTGGTGTGTGGAGAGCCTTGTCGTTTAAAAGTGATTTCTTGCGTCTGTCAGATTATGACTGGATTATGACAGAAGCAGATTATGACAGGAGCATAAGATTCTCTCATGGACACAAGGCCTGCACTTTGGTTGCTCCAAGCCAGGCAATGATTTTTGACATATATTTGTTCAACTATTATTGCATTTTGCTACCTTTGCTATTATTGGTCTTATTGTATCATAGCTCTTGTTGTTGTTCAGTCGTTAAGTCGTGTCCGACCCTTCGTGATCCCATGAACCATATCCCGCCAGGCCTTCCTATTCTCCACTATCTTCCTGAGTTCGCTCATTTTCATGTTTGTTGCATCGGTGATGCTGTCTAACCATCTCATCCTTTGCCTTCCCCTTCTCCTTTTGCCTTCAATCTTTCCCAGCATCAGAGTCTTCTCCAGAGAGTCCTCTCTTCGCATTAGGTGGCCAAAATATTTGAGCTTCAGCCTTAGTACCTGTCCTTGCAGGGAACAGTCAGAGTTGATTTCATTTAGGATTGACTCTTATACAGTAGCTATTAGTCGCTATTATTATTGTGCTACTTTTCTGTATCGTGGCCCCTAAAGTGGCAAGTGTTGTTTTTCTGTTGTGCTCAAGGTTACAATATTTAAGGGATTTTCAGCCATGTGATTTCAGGTCTTAAAATTGAAGAAATAAAGATCGATCTTACAGTTGTCAGTTGAAATTCCACTTCCTGATTCTACCGCGACGTGGAGCGGGCAAGCAGGACGGATTATCCAAAGCTGGCAACGCTGAAATCTTTAAAGTCTTCTGTGCTTGACGTTTCTCCCCAGGCATTAGGGGCTTCTTTGAATTCAGGAAGTGGAATTTCAACTGACAACTGTAAGATCGATCTTTATTTCTTCAATTTTAAGACCTGAAATCACATGGCTGAAAATCCCTTAAATATTGTAACCTTGAGCATAACAACTGGCCATGAAAACCTGCATGTATACCTTTTTCTGTTGTCCTCGACTAGGGGAAGCTAGGGCTTTGATACATTCATGAACAATGGTTTGCAGCTGACATGTTTGCAGCAAACAATGGTTTGCAGGTTGCAGAGCACCTCTGTACACTGGCAAAACCTGTTTTCTTTGAATTGTTGTAACATATGTTCACTCTGAATGAAGTCCCTCTGCTGCCGTGTCGGCAAATATCACAATTAACACTCAGGCAGCTGTACTTTGCAGATGTGGGTGTTTCCTGCTCAAAGAAACAGATTGTACATGACTTTTGCTGCACACACAACCCTGTTGTTAAAATGAAAGGAAGAGACAATATACCGTAAGTGAAGGGGGTCCATGAGAAGTTCTGTCTCCTCCAACCCACTTTCAAATCCCAGGTCTGGATGGCGAGTCTGAGCACTGGGCAGGACCCTGAGGCCGGCAAAGGGACCTCCGTCTGCTGCAGCAACACTGCCATTCTCACATGACACGGGCCGGAGCCCAAGAGAATGTTGAGTGTGCAACCCTTGCCTCTTCCACGTCAAACCCTCCAACCCAGTCCTGGAGCCGGCATTGCCGAAACTTTCCTTCCCATCCCTAACCTCCACTCATCCAAACATTTGGGATTTGCGCCCCCAAATATGCAAATCAGAAGCCTCCCTCCATGTTGATCAGCACTTACGGCATCCCGTAATTAGCCTTATCCAACCCGAATACAAAGGCCAGAGAAAACAGAGGTCCTCTCCATAGCTCCCTAGGGAACAACGGCAGGAGAGAAATGAAACCGTGCCCCCCCAGGCCTCTGGCAGTGGCGAGACTGTTCTGCCGGTTCGGTCTGGCCTGCATCACTTGTGGAAACCTCTGCCGAGTGGTTTCCTTGCTTCCCATCCGGCAACTCTGGACTGCTCACAAGCTTGTGTCAAGGGGACTGTGAGGTTAAGAGGATCCGTAATGGGAGAGGGAACCTTTTGCCTCCTGCTTAGGTTAGCAGGAGGCTGTTGGGAGGAGGCTGAAACCGATCAGCCTCAAGACTGATGGCGCAGCTTCAAGGGCAACGGACCTGCCTCTGGAGATGCCTAGTTTCAGGCGAACGTCCCTCCTGCCTTTGTCCTGGAGACCTGTGGTCCTCGCTGGGTGTTTGTTCCATTCAGTACTGCCTTGATTTGATGTCTCGGCAGCAGCCTTCTGGGCTCCTCAGGGCCCGTTGCAAGTCTGCTCCAGTGCCTCTGTGCTCTCTTGACTCAGGGGAAGCGGAAGGCATCGTGGTTGACTCAGAGCCAAGAGATAAACACAGGGTTTGAATGTTGCCAGCCAAGCGGGTGTGGGTGATCCCTGGACAGAGAAGCAAAGAGGGACTCAAGTTGAAGGGTCTGCCTCCCGCCTTGTCGTCAGCTTCACACTGGCATTTGGAATGTGATTCTGCCAAGCTTCAAGATGGGGTCGGGTGGGACGAGACTGAAGACAGGGGAATGGGAAGTATCTGGCCAGAACATATAGCGGGGCCGGGGAGGGGGGAGCCAATGCCCCTGGGCGACAGCCGTGGTCTCCTCGCGAGGAGGAGCCACAGCAGGTGTTTTGGGCTCCGTGGCTGCTTTTTTTGCAGTCGTGGAGCTGAAATGCTCTGAAATTTATTTATGCTGAAGTTGTGGTAAAAGTTGACATGAATTGCTTCCCTGCCGTAAGACTCAGTGGCAATTGACGCATGTACCCCCGCCCCCCCAGGAGAGTCGACAAATGTTCCTGGCCTTCTGCAGACTTCCTCTCTGCCAACGTTTTGCCTGAGCGGAGGCCTTGAGCTTTGCCGTGGAATTTGCTTTAGCAGGCATGAGGTGTCCACTTCTCACCACGCAGTGGGGGGGGGGGAGCTCAGCCATCACCCCCACAGTGCTGCCACCCTGCGTTTTGACTCACAAAGGGCCACTTTCCCCTGGCTGTAGCTGTCAATGTCTGTCATCAAAAATGTGTGCAGCGTGGAACGGCTCCCCCCATGGTTTTGTGAAAACTGATTTCATTCTGAGAGCAAAGGAGGAAGAATGAGAAAGTCATTGGCTTTACAGTAAGTGTTGGGTTGTCAGTCACAGAAACTCAGCTAGCTGGGTGTTGCAGAAATCTCCCACTTTCACATCACTATAGAAGAAAGCTGAAGTTGCAGCTGCCCACAGCAGGGCGTCTCGGAAACCACAGAAAGTAAAAGGGAGCTCTCCTTTTCTCATGTTGTGGACTTGCTTGTTTCTCGTTCTGGGGATCTCAGACACTCTGGAATATTCCAAACTGCCGAATTTCACCTGAAATTTTGAAATGATGTTGTAGGTTCCTCCTTAGGAGAACCATGCATGGAATACCAGGAGGCTTTTGATAAGTAGTGCCAGTGTGTGTGTGTGTGTGTGTGTGTGTGTGTGTGTGTGTGTGTGTGTGTGTGTGTGTGTGTGTGTGTTCATATGTCCCTTGCTGCTTATTATTTATTTTATTTTTTATTTTTCACATTTTTATACCACCCTTCCTCCAAGGAGCTCAGAGTGGTGTACATATTTCCTCCTCTCCTTTTTGTCCTCACAACAACCCTGTGAGGTAGGTGGGGCTGAGAGATAGTGACTGGCCCAAGGTCACCCAGGAAGCTTCGTGGCTGAGCGGGGATTTGAACCTGGATCTTCCAGGTCCAAGTCCGACTCCCAAACCACTACACCATCCTGGCACCATCTCATTGTTGAAGAGTTTATTCACTTTCATAAGAACATAAGAAGAGCCCTGCTGGATTCACTACATGTGAATCTTATTTAGAAAGACAAATAACATAAGGACGGGGATCATAAAATGTAAAGGTTGTTCTAAGGCAGTAGTTCCCAAATTGTGAGGCTCCCAGACAAGCCGCGGAAGCCAGCCAGGGGAAGGGTGGCTTCAGGTTCCCTATGGAAGGAAGAAAGAAGGGGATGCCCCAGTCCACATACCCCCACCCCACTTCTGATTGGGCCTATAGAAGGAAGGGGGAGACAGTGCCTTCAAAGAAGTTATTCACAGAAGAGGTGAAATGGGGAGAAAGCTTCGCCTGGTGGTTTTCTGCCTGTCACATAACATAATGTAATGGGGAGCCACGGCCAATGGCTGCCAATGGTCATGGGAGCTACAAGTCGAAAAGGTTTGGGAAACACTGTTCTAAGGCAACCTGTGTGCTGGTGCCCAGTGCTTGACTTTTGGAAAGTCTCTCTTCATTCTTGTAAATGAGAATATTCTATTTCTTGAGCATATATGCAAGTCTGTTAGTCCATGCAAAACAGGAGAGTCATATTCATCATTAGGAGCCACCCAAGAGGGAATTTGCCTTTCTTTGCTTCAGTGAGTCCATCTCTTAGGTGGGCATAATGTGAGCTGTGATGAGGAGCTGTGAAAATCCAGCAAAAAGCATGACAGAAAGGACGTATGAAGAGCTGTGCTGGATCTGGTGGATCGGGTCCATTAAGTCCACTGATCTGTTCCAGAATAGCTGGCCAGGTGGAGGCAACAGCCCTCCCTCTCTGCTTGTCTGTCAGCAATCGTGAAAGCTACACTGAGGCTCTGTTTAGCAATTGCTGCTAATAGTCATGGGGGGGGGGCACTGGCTGGACTCCATGAATCCAGCCAGTGGCCAGCAGACCTCCATGGAAGTGGATTCTGTACATTATCGTATGAAGGACAGGTGCCTTTTGTCTCCTCTGAATCTGCCACCCATCATTTTCACGGGGTCACCCCTAGTTCTAGTGTTACAAGAGAGGAAGGACCTCCGTCCGTCCGTCCGTCCGTCCGTCCGTCCGTCCGTCTTCTCTCTCTCTCTCTCTCTCTCTCTCTCTCTCTCTCTCTCTCTCTCTCTCTCTCTCTGCTTTCTCCACTGCAGCATGAGTCGGGCCCTTTGGGGTTCTCAGCCAAAAGAGTTGTAGTCGTTTCTTTTCTTTTTCCACTCCAAGAGAGCCACTTGAAGGTCCAGGAGAGGGGAAATAGGGGGCAGGGAACCTGTAGGGAGGGGGCTCTGCAGCAGCAGTCTGGGTCCTCTTTGGAACTCTTCTACGTGCCATTTGGTGACGCAGCCACTCAGAAGGGCCTCGAGATTTGCAGGAAAGGTCAGTGTGCGTGCGCGAGGGATGGGGGTCTCTTGTCTGTGCGGCTGCTGCGGACTTCCTTTTCTCTGTGATAAATACCACCACATCTTGGATGGGTCTGTGGAGAGCCATAAGCGGCCAGAACCATGCTCTGTTAATCACAGCTGGCTTTCTCTTATTTGATTAAGTCACTTGAAAAGATTTAAGTGTTTTCTACTTGAGCTGCGATGTGAAACGTTTTGAACTGGCAAAAATGGGCCTCATTGATTGGGGGGGGGGGAGGAAATGCCACTTCCAGAGAGGAATGGCGGGATGTCAGTCGTCTGGACCAGAGGCAGTCAGTCTTACCACCCACTTACACTCTGTGGCCTGGGTTGGGCCAGAGCTGGCTGGCCTCCTCGCAAATGCCAAGAGTCTGCTGCTGGGTGTCTGTTCCCAGGGGGCAGCAGGGAAGTGGACTGAGGTCACACGTCAGACAAGTGACCCTCCTATGCAGAAGCTGCTGTGCAGTCGTTGAAGAAACTGTGGAGGGAGGGAGGAAGCCTGAGGCGTCTCACGGCCCAATCCTGCTGCCCAACTCCCTCCATGGCAAGGCAGCGGTGGTGGTGCAGCCTCTGCTATTTCCCGCGGGGGAGTTTGGGTTGCTGGACATTGGCCCCCTTGCCCCAGGGTAAGCCCCAGCAGCCACTAGAAGTCAACTCGGATCTGTGCCACATCTATAGCTGGCACAGGTTCGAGTTGATCCATGCAGGTGGGTCAGGCCCGGGAAGAGAGTTTGGATTTGCTGTGCGCTGCTGCCAAACCCACCCCCTCCTAGGTCCAGTCTGCCCATCCCCTGACCCATCTCCTTCCCGTTCCGCCCTCCCCCACCCCGTTCCACTCCCTGCTCCGGCGGCCTTCCAAGGTCTGCAGCTTGCTCTGGCGTCCAGGGCTGTACAGATGTTTTTCAGCAGCCGGAGCTGGCGGAATGTGCGTTCCACTGGCGCGGCAGCCCCATAGGATCAGGCTGCCCGTCCCTGGAGGTTTCCCAGGAGGGACTTGGACAGGCATCAGAGAGATGCTTTGCACTTGTACCCTCCTCTCCTTCCAAAGAGCATGATTCCTTCAGGGCCTCCCATCCAAGCCGCTGACAGGGCCAGATCCCCTTCCCTTCAATCGTAGAACCGCTCCGTGCCCTGGGAAGTTTTCCTTGCAGCCTCTTCCAAGCTCTGTTCAATATGGATAGAAACTTTCCAAAGTACTGAGGCTGCTAAATGTATTTCTTCCCACCTGGCTCAGCCCTGACTCAGGCTCAGCCCTGGCTCAGCGCTCTGGAGCTGTCCCAGGTCTCGTTTTTGCTTCTCAGTGAGGTACTCTTCCTGTTCCAACCTGCAAAAGGGATGGTGTCATCAGGGGGGGTTTGTTGACTGCATGTTGACCAGAGAGAGAGAGAGAGAGAGAGAGAGAGAGAGAGAGAGAGAGAGAGAGAGAGAGATGGTTCATTCAAGCTAAATTACCAGCAGTTAACTGCAGATTAAAATAGGGTGACATAAATATATGTGGGGGGGGGGAGGAATAGAGAAACAAAAATTCAGTAACATTTGTAAAAATAGAGGGCAGTGATGTTGGCAACAATGATATGAGCTCAGATAAATAGCGAGAGTTACTGCCAGCATCTGTCTGCTGCTTCCCTCTTCTAGAAGTTTGTATTTTTAAGTTTTCTAATTGTTAAAATGTTAACAAGTTTAAAATAAAAACGTTCAAAGACGTAAGAAAAAACACTTAATTAAAACATCAGAAAAAAAAGTAATAAATCCAAAGACAAGGGTGTGAGTCTGACAAGTACTGTCACAATTGTGGTTGTGTTAAAAGGTTAAACATAAATGAGAACTTTACAGACGTTATTATAAATAATGATTCTAACACAATATTTAAAATCAGAAGATCATAATGTAAAAGAGTGTTGACGGTAATGCAGAAATACTATGCAAACAGCAGAGGGAAATTGTACGGCTACACTTCTTAATGTAAAAACGAACATTCGTGAGATTTCAGTGTGATTTCTGTGCTCTTTGTCAAAGTACTCCAAGCCCTGCATGGGACTTCTCAAAGATAATAATCAAGTTATTTACAATTGGCCATCACAAAGATATCAACAGTAAATAAGAAAAATATATGACAGAGAGCCTCCAGTGGTTTCAGCAGTAAAGGCCACACACAGGATTCCAGAGCCAGTGATAGTGTTCTACTCATACCTGGCAGGTTTTCCTCTTCTCCACCCCCCCCCCCCAAGAAAGCAGAGCCTATTGGCTGCCCACACATGAGGAGCATGCATGCCCCCTCCCACTGGCAGCATCTGGTACTTCATAGAGTGCTGCTGTGGGCTCTGCTCACTCATGGCGGGGGTGTGTGTGTGTCCTGGTGCTTGGCCCCTGTATTGCTCTTATACTGCAAGTTCTCTGAGTAGCTTACTTTTTGCCTTCATAGGAAAGTGTCAGGTATTTGCATGCAGACGTTTCCATGCTCAGAAATTTTTCAATGATTTATTAATTCCCCCTGCCATTTTTGCCGCTTTCCTCGCCATTTTTTCACTCTTTCCCCCACTTTTCCCCACTTGCATTTTTTTTTGCCTTCGCTTGCCTCCTTCCCACCACGCTGCCACCGGTTTTCATTCCCACCACCACGTCTTCATCCCGGCCCACCGGCTGCATCACGGCAGGCTGGGACTCTTCTGAGCCTGGCCGGGTGTGTTCCGCCCAGCCAGGGCTCCTTGCGCACCTGCGTGAGCGTCGTGCAGTGCATAACACCTGGGAGAGAGGCGTTGTGCGCTGCGTGACGCTCGCACAGGTGCGCAAGGAGCCCCGGCCGGGCGGAATGCACAAGGAGTCCTGGCCCGCCACGATGCAGCCAGAGGTCTGGAAAAGGCCGGGACAGTCTCGGTTTGGGGGGGGGATGGCGGGCCCAGCCAGGATGGCAGACAGGACATCCCTGCCAAACCGGGACTGTCCCGGCGAATACCGGAACTCTGGTAAGCCTACATATAGGGCCTGTTGGAACACACCCTCTCCTTGCTCGAAAATCTGTGGACGCTCCACCCTGAAATCTGCATCAGTGTCTTCAGAAGGAGCTGTCCCCTTCCAGAGTTTCCAGGGATAATTTGCCACACATGTTTTTCACGCTTCACGGATGTCTTCAGTTTATTTGTTGAGTGAAGCTAAACAGTTGCTCTCCTCTCTCCTTGGGATCGTGCTGTGAAAAGAGGTGCATGGCAAGGAAACTAGAGAGGCAGGCAGGTCCCTAGTATCTTGTCTTCCTTCTCCCGTCGCAAGCCAGAAGGGCCCCTCCTCGTGTTATCTCTGCTCGCTGCCTGACATGATTTTAGGCTCCACTGAAGCCATAGCAACAACAAGGGGCTTTTAGCAAAGTGGATACTTGTTGATGCTGCGCTAGAAATGTACTGCTTTGCAGGCGGGGGTAGCGGGGGAGACAGGAAGCCCGAAAACAATACTGTCTCCAACAGCTGCCCTTCATCTCTGCAAGTGAACTTTGTTAACCTCCAGACCAAAGGCAGACAATCTCCCCAAAACATGGATAGTCTTTGGTGGACCTTCTGCCAGTTCCACGGGTCAGTGGCAGTTTTGCCTCCTGGTCATCTTTCGTCTTGTTGGCCCTTCCAGATAATGATGCCCAGTGGGTGCAGCAGACGCAGCTCAGTCTTCGCAGGTGCAGCCGCGTCGGTGCTTTTCTGGATATTCATGTTCACCAGTGGAACGTGGCAGAGAGCGGGGCCCCTCCCTTCCTGGCAAGGAACGTACTGGGGTTTCGCACTTAAGAAAAGTGATTCCCAGTGGGAAACATGATGTGGTTATAATTCCGTGGTTTGTTGCACAAATGGTACACCCTCTTTGCAAATGAGTCCAGTATGTGCCAGGGGTGGCCAAACTTGATTAAGGTGAGAGCCACATACGATAAAACTTCAGATGTTTGAGAGCCGCAATATTTAAGAAGCATTTAAATTCTTAAATATATTTACTCACCATGATCCTTAAACTTCTGTTTTAATCCAGTGGACTCTCAGTTTATACCTGGTCAATAATTATAAAGCTTGAAAAATTCTTATTTACCTTTTATATATTAATTGGGATGCAAAAAGGAGCTCAACCCAACCAACATATTTCCAGGAGCCGCACATTATACGTCAGAGAGCCGCATGTGGCTCAGGAGCCACAGTTTGGTCACCCCTGGTATATGCGAATACACCATTTAGCAAAACAGAGGGACATGAATGAGTGAGTGCCTTGGGAATCATTCACTGTCAGCTGAAAGTCATCCAGGGAAACACATGGACAGGATGAGGCCTCTCTGACACCCTTGCCTTTGCCTCGTTCTCACTGAGTTGATCAACCTGCACCTGACTGTACCACTTCAGACTGGAGGCAGGTGCTGCTCATATGACTGAATGCTCCACCAAATATATAGAGCACTAGATATTGGAGAGAAGGTTAAACAAGAACCCTTTTCACTGACATGTAGACTTTTTTTATGTACAGGGAGGGACACACACACACACACACACACACACACACACACACACACACACACACACACACCCCTTCCATATGGAGGAAGATTTAATCATGTGAATGTAGTCTGAAGTAGTACAGCCCAAAAATAGTTCAACCATCTTTGTGAGAACTGGGCTTTGGACCCTGTTCAAGTAGCAGTGGCGGAGTCAGATCAAATATGAGCCTCTTTATCTGCAAATGGGAACAACTGTCGTTGCATGGTTCATCTTCTCGGTGGCCTGCTGGTGGAACCTGGTGCCTTAACCGAGATCGTCTGTCCATATAGCAGCCCTTGCGCGCGTGTGCCAGCAGCCTGCATTTGGCAGCTTAACACACCTGTCACTCAAACCTAGGCTTACCAGATCTCCAACCGGGACAGAGTGCTAGACCTTTAGGAGAAGGAATGTGGGCAGGTGTAGCTTGTTAAACCTTAGAGCACAATCCTAGGCATGTCTACTCAGAAGCAAGCCCCTCTGAACACAATGGGGCTTGCTTCTGAGTAGACATTCCTTCTCCTAAAGGTCTAGCACTCTGTCCCGGTTGGAGATCTGGTAAGCCTACTCAAACCCGAAGAACATCAGAAAAGCTGTGCTGGACCAGGCTAAGGGGCCTATCTAGTCCAGCACCCTTCTCGCACAGTGGCTCACCAGCTGCCTCTGGTGGTAACCATGGCAGTAAGAAATCTCAGGCAACGTTTTCTTCTGAGTCAGTCTTGAAATGCTGACAATTAAATAGATATGGGACATGTGTGAGACCCGTCAGTCTCCCCTTTGTTGTCTTGGCAACCAGCGTATATTTAGAAATGTAACAAGGGGTTCAATTGCACATTTGCTCAAGTAGCGTTTCGCGGATTGGAAATTGGCTTTGCTGCAGAGAGAGAGAGAGAGAGAGAGAGAGAGAGAGAGAGAGAGCACTGTTGTCAGGAACGTGTCACATGTCCGGTGCCCCCCCAGCTCCCCGTTTCCCACTGCGTCTCTGGAGGGGCTAAACTAACATCAAGCTGAGAGATCAGAGCTTCCACAGACCTGGCATTTTTTTCATCTTGTACCACAATCCGAGTGTCACCGTTAGTTTATTTGCATTGTCAAAATGTTGTCAATGTATTATTTCATCATTCTTGTATCTTCCCGGCTCCTATCTTCTAGATATAAGTCAGCATATGATATGTTGAAAACGGGATTCCATATCTGCTAAAATAATGTTGTCTGTGGTTGTGGTCTGTCTGTCTATGCAGGTGTGTGGAATTGTGATTTTTATTTATTTCTCAATTAAAAATAGTAAGTATTCTGTACTGCCTTTCTCCCATGAATTGGGATCCGAGGCGGCTAATAGTGTGTCAGGAAAACATTGTAAAAGCAGCCTTTAGAAACAAAACAATTTACCGTTGTATACAACCAACACCCACAAAAGACCCTAAGGAGGCTGTTAAAAAGGCACAAGCCCCCTCCCTCCCCCCACAACCAATAACTTAAACTACCCACCCAAGAAAAAGTAGACAGGACAGAGCTGCACTTGCTGGCACTTAAGTGACAATAAGGAAATCAGCAGGTTGTGTCCCCATTGGGACCGAGCTCCATCCTTCTGGTGCAGCCACAGAAAAGGCTGGTGGTGCCCTACGGTGAGGGCGACCAGAAGATGTTGTGTGGGAGCCAAACGTTAGTCTGCCAGGGTCAGCAAGGAATCTGCACGTGCTCCTGAGAACATGACTTTAATCCGGCAATATTGTCTGTGCTTCTGTCCTCAGGTGCATTCAGAAACCGCCTGCCCTTCGACCCAGAGAAGGACCCTTGTCTTCGGAGGTGAGCTGCCGCTGTGCTTGAGGGCAAACTGACCACATCAGTGAGTCTTAGTGGCTGGCCTTTGTGGTTTCCTTTGAACCTTGTCTGTGCCCCCCCCCCTTCACCAATGCAACTTCAAGGGACATGAAGGATATATTTGGACCCTATTGCTGCTGTGTTTTCCTTTTCAATGTAGAATTAGTTTAAAATTGATTGTTTATAAGGCTGACTTGAAATCAAGCCCCCCCAATTCACTTCCCTATTTGCAGGTAGTAGAAATGTAGGTACAGTTTGGCTGTATGTGAAGTGGTTGTGATGTGAGTTATTGTGTTGCATCATTCACTGAAGACTTCTGGGGGGGGGGGGGAAATGGTGGCCAAAAGTTTTCATAGTGGCTCTTCTGGCCAGCTATGTTAATTTCTCAGAGGTCTCCTGAGAATGACATTATGTGACAATGTAGCATTGTTTCCAGGAGGCTTCTGGGAACCAGAAATGGCGACTACCCATTGGCCAAAGGAGTTCTCGCCTGCAAAACTGACAGCGGTGGTGAGGAAGGCGGGGCGAGGAGGGCAGGGCATTGGTTCACCTCTCAACCCCATCAAGATTTGAGCTGAACATTCTCAACTGAGAACTTTCGGCTCAGCCTTAATCACTATATTATCTGTTTGTTCATTAGCTAGATTTGTATCTTGTCTTTCCCTTGGCATGCTCAAGACAATTAACAGGAATTCTAATGTAAGAATCGTCAGAGGGAAGATGATTCTCAGGGACAACTGGGATAGTTCAAGGTCTTTCAGAGGCAGGCAGCAATGAGGGGGAAAAGAGGGCAAGATTTTGCTTCTCCCTCTGTCTTCTGTGAGGATAGCAGTGATGGGAGAAGGTGGTGATGGTGGTGACAAGAAGGTTGGTCAGTGTTGTTATCCTCGTATTTGCATATGGGGGGGGGTGCTGAAGCACAGAGAGTGAGCAATTTGCCTAAAATATTCCTAGGGTTCCCAAATCCAGCACACATGTGCTTGTGGAAGCTTTGCATTGCACTGACTTACACACAGACATCCTTTACTCTTGAGCAGTTGAAAACTAAAATGGCAGCAACAAAACACACACCTGTCCTGTCTAGTACAATGAAAAACAACAGGTTCCAGCATAACTACAGGCTTCTTCTTCTTAATAATATTCTTGACAATCACAACTCTGAAAACACCTTTTCCAGGCCGCTAGCAAATGAGAGCATGGAAATGCCCTTCAGTGGGCAAAAAGGATCCTGGGCGCCCTTCAGTGACGTTTTGCACATGCAGACGACAAGTGTGAGAACTGCACAAAATTCATCACAACATTTATTTATTTATTTATTTATTTATTTATTTATTTTTCACATTTTTATACCACCCTTCCTCCAAGGAGCTCAGAGTGGTGTACATATTTCCTCCCCTCCTTTTTGTCCTCACAACAACCCTGTGAGGTAGGTGGGGCTGAGAGATAGTGACTGGCCCAAGGTCACCCAGGAAGCTTCGTGGCTGAGCAGGGATTTGAACCTGGATCTTCCAGGTCTAAGTCTGAGTCCCAAACCACTACACCATCCTGGCATTCTGGTTACATTCCACTACATGTGAATAACTCTGTGTGCATACACATGAGAGATCATGTGTACACTTTATACAGTATGCATGTATGACGGCATGACGTGTGAATAGTCCTTAAAATGCTCTGCATTATAATTATTATGTCTGGTGTTTCAGTACTACCTTTTAGCCCATAGCTGAGACCATGTGCAACCTGTCATCTCACTGCAAGTTCTGCAATATTTTAATTCTGCTGTGGAGTATCTGTAAGGACACTGAGAAGCAGTGCCAGTTCTACTGCAGCCCCATCCTAGCTAGCAGTTATGACAGCGGAACAGAGGTTCCGCTGTTGTAGATAGCTATATGGCTGTGAGTGCAGTGCACTGCTGGCAGCCATTTTGGAGCCGTCCTGCAAGTAGCGGTGGTGTTGGTGGCCCATTGCCATTTCCAGCGACCTGCAGGATTGCAGGTAAGCCAGCGTGGGGTTGGGTGGTGGCGGGAGGAACAGAGCAAGAGGGGAGGAGGATGGGCGGGAGGCAGAACAGGGGAGGGAGGGGGTGGATCCCGACAACACCGGCGTGTGCCAGGATCCTATCCCTGTTCCCTCTCCCTTGCTCTCCTCAGTTCTGTGCCAGGAAAATGGCTAGCACAGATCTGAGGAGACCCATTTGGGCAGCAGAGGCTTGCCCCAGGGTAAGGGAATGAAAGTTCCCTTACTATGAGGAGACCTCCAAGACTGCCCCCTCACCATAGGATGCAGCACATGCTCTGTTGACACAGCTGCATTGGGGTGTGTGTGTGTGTGGGGGGGGTTAGTTAGTACTGGGCAGGTAGGGAACTAAGTGGTCAATTTGGTTGAAGGATGTGAAATCCTGCATGGTTCCCAGAGGTGGGGGAAGGAAATGAGGGATTCTAGAAGTGGGGTAGAGAATTGCACGTATTGATTTGAATTGACCTGCCAGTCTCTGTTAAGATAAGATCTTTGAAGAGTTTTGTAGCCTGCAGAATGCTGGAGAAATTCACCCCAACAAGGAATTTGTGGCTGCCCCACAAAGCTGAAGTTCCGTGTCTTGGCAGAACTGGGCTGCTTGCAGACGTATAGAGAAGAAAAGCAGGTCTGGCAAAAGCTTGGCCCAGTCTGTCTATTTACTCAGAAGTAAACCCCAGTAGTATGTTCAGTGGGGCTGAGTTTGCATTTCTGTTTCCCTCTGAAGTGGGGCTGGAGGCGCCCAGCCCTTCTTCTCCTGAGCTGAGCCGGCCATTCAGCAGGTGAAGGGTGGAACTAGGGACAGATCTGCAGCTCTACGGAGTTCCACCCACTGGGCTCTGCTGCCAGAGAGTTTTCTCTTGGGCTGCAGCACTCCATGGGAGCCAGTGGGCTCTGCTTGGATTCTCTCCCTCAGGCCGGCGGCACCCACATTCTTTGGGCAGAGCTCGGCCAGCCGGGGTCTGTCGTCCTGCCCTTTTCCCTCCGCCGATCCGGAGCCGCTGCCGCCTCCTCCTTTTCAGCAGCCTGTAAATCACCCTGAGCAGCAGATGCGTTTTCAACATCCTGTTTACCACAAACAGTTGTGGACATTAATAAAGGGTGAGATGGAGAGCCAGGCAAGGGATTAATACCAATGCGTCAGAATTTGGTTCAAGGCTCGATCTTCCTAGTTGCTGGGAGACAGAAGTTTAGCGGCTCTGTTGCTCTCGCTAATTTTGTCCTCTGGCTGCTGGCTTTAGGGATAGCAGCAGCAGCAGCAGCAGCAGCCTCCAGTGGCAAAGAACTGTTGGTTCCTTTGCTGGCCAGGATGCCCTTTTCCTCATCATGGACTGGGGTTTGCAGGCATCCAGGAGAAGGGGGATCCAGAGCCCCACTGACAATTGAACTGTTCTCTCTCTCTCTCCCTCCCTCCCTCCCTCCCTCCCTTGGATGCTTCTCTTGCAGCAGCAGGAACCTCCAAATCTACCTTGGGATTTTGCTACAGGTGAAGTTCAGTTGCAGCTTAACTCTTAGGGCTTAACAGTGCCGTCCATGAAGACCTTCTTCACCAGATGCTCTTGTTGGTCCCCAACAGGACATCCTGTGCTGGCAAGAGGCAAGTGACGCCCATGGCGCAGTGCAACTCTTTCTTCCCCCCCCCAAAAAATGTGACTTCTCTTACAATACTCACTGCGCAATCCTGCGCACGCTATGTGCAGCGGACCTGGAGGTCCGCTGCCTGGAATAGTCTCAAATGTGCTGTAAGGCACGTTTGCCGACTACTTTAGAGCCGAGAAGGCAGCTCCGCTGTCCAGGAACTCGGTCCACCGCCAGACCAAAGCAAGGTAGGATCCGGCGGATGGCTTGGAGACTCGGCGGACGGGGGGGGAGGAACGGCGGAGCCGGGAGGGCTGCCATAGGCCCAGTCGCCCCGGGCGGGGGCAGGGACATGGCGTCCACCATATCCCGGGCTCTGCCAGGCTCCGCCGGGCAGCTGAGCCATTAAACAACCTCCTCCGACTTCCACCAGCAAAATAGCTGGTGGAACTAGGAGGAGGCCTACCGGCCCCAGCCACCGTTACACTCGTGGAAGGGGATGAGCATCCCCTTCCCCAAGTAGACTTTCCGTCGCGGGCTGCCTGCTGCAGACTGCCCGCAGCGGAGAGCAGGATCCGGCGGGCGGCCTCGGTCACCTGGTGGATCCTTGCATAGGATTGGGCTGTCTACAAGCCATGATGGGGATAAGCAACCTCCTGGTTGTAGGAGTAGGTTGTCTTTGTGCCAGGTGCAAGGGAGTGGCGATAGGATACTAGTATCTTGTTGGCTGTGTGCTCCCTGAGGCACCTGGTGGGGCCACTGTTTGATACAGGAAGCTGGACTAGATGGGCCTTTGGCCTGATCCAGCAGGGCTCTTCTTATGTTCTTATGTTCTTATGTTGTTTTGGTCCATCAAAATTCTTTGGATGTTCCATCTGAAGAGGAACCTCCAGATTCATTTCAGCATTTTAAGCAAACGTGTTGGCAGATCTTTTTCAGGGCAAGTGTTGGGGAAGAGTGGTTGTTTTTTTTTGGGGGGGGGAGGGCTGACTGAGGCACTTGGAAGTGAGAAACCAACACTTACCATTGGCTGTTGAATATTGTCATGTCGGCTTTGTATGAGGCTGCAAGCGTCATGGCCCTGATTACAAGCAGTGGCCTGGCTCAGGCCCTGGGCATTGTCATGGGGTGGGTGGGTTTCCAGTTAGCCACAAGGACCAGTGGCTCCGACTGCAGAGTTGCTGGAGCTGGAGTTGCCCTTTCCCTGAGCCCAGCAACTGGCTCGGAGTGATCTCCTGCTCTCCGTGCAGAAGGCCCTCCTGCTTCCGACCCCTGGCAGCTTCAGTTCAAAGGATCTTCGCACAAAAGGCTGGGAAAATGTTTCTCCCTGAAAAGCCGGGGAAGTGCTGCCTGCCAGACTGGACATGCTGGTCTGGGCAGGTTGTCTGCCCTGTGTACAACTCGGCTCCAAATGTGCCTTTGAACAGGTGACAGCAGAGTTCTGTGCTGACCAAAGCTTCCTAACTGGGTGGATAAACAAGGAGTCAAGGGAGGAACCTGCTTCCCGTCGTCATCTTGACCATGAGACAATGCAGCTGCTCTCATTCCACGCGGAGCAGTGGGAAGCAGCTGGTTGACTTGAGGCAGCAAAGCTCTCGTTGGAAGAGTCTGTTTGAAGGAGGCTCTGGGATCTCCTGGCGTCAAGCTCCGGCACGGAGGAAAACGAGTCCAAATGTGGGTGCCACAGCATGAACAACTCCTAGTTCTCATCCCTGAATGACACCTGAATGGCGTCTCCTCGCGATTTGTCCCTCGCTCGTGCCCATTCTCTCTCCTCCTTAGGGCAGTCCAGTGGCGACGGCCCTGTCTGTCTAGGGCCTGTGGTGGGCCGTTGCCCTTTAGGGCTGTCAGGAGAAGAAGCTGCACCTTGAATTGCTCCCAGAAACGCGTTGGGTTGTATCGCTTACATTTGTATCCTGCTTCTTCAAAATGTCTCAAGGTGCTTTACAAGTAAAAAGAATCAAACAGCTAAGACAGAAAAACAGAGTCATCCTATTGCAGACACCCCTTGACCAGAGCAGGGCTCTGCCGGAGAAGGTTCTCTTGCACGGCACTCCAAGCGAGAAAGTGGCTTCTGTTTGGATTCTCTTCCTCAAGCACCCAAACGACAGACAGCACAGATCCATGCTGTCTGCAGTCTTGCACCACAGCAGGAGCCCTGGGAACTTTCCTGCTGCTCTCTCTCTCTCTCTCTCTCTCTCTCTCTCTCTCTCTCTCTCTCTCTCCTAGCCTTCTACTTTTCTTCCTCCTCTCTGATCTCCCAAAGATCCCAACATCCTGCTCCCTCTCCTCTCTTCCCTCTTCCATTTTATGCCAGAACGTGTCCCCTTTTCCTTGTAAGGGAACGTGTCCCCTTTTCCTTTCCCTTTTTTTCCTGCTTAGAAGCCTCTCACACTTAGGGCCAAGTGGTGTGAATAAGTGTGTGTGTGGGAATATTGCATTGCGTTCTATTTTTTATTTGCCTTCTCAGTTATTGTACTTCTATCCCTGCAAAGAGGCTATCTACTGTTGCACTCACATCCTTGCCTTCCTCCTCCTTTCATGCCAGTCCATTGAGTTGTGCCACGAGCACTCGGTCCCTGCGCACTTAGGCCCAAACCACACAAGTAGAAAACCGTGTGGTATCAGGCATTTCCACAGAATAAGTGCATGTTAGGATGCAAAACTCACGTGGGTTTCCTTATCCCATGAGTTTTGTGCCACAGAATATCCAAGTATCTCTTTGCCACTTGTTTCCCTCCTAATCCGTGAGTTCATATTTTTCCACATGGATTTTTGAACACGTGGTTGCAAAACCCGGGTGGTTCTCGATATCCGTGAGCTTGCCTTTAAAGCACAGCCATCTCCTCCCCGGGCTTGTGGTGAGTAGGAGACGGGCAGAAGTGGACCTCGTTTGAATTGCGGATCTGAGAAACATTTGATTGCATTGGCTCATGAGGGAGGGAGGTGATATTCCCGTGGCTGAAGCTACGGTACTCAAGGCATCCCTCTCAGCCGTGGAGCACTTCCTCACCATCCAAGAAGCCCTTTGGGGATCAAGGAGGAGCTGAAGGTGTTCATCAACAGTTGGAGGTCCAGACGGCTCATTCTAAATGTTACTGAGACGTGGAGCAATTCTGATCCATTTGATCGGAGAGCTGAAGTTTGTGGGCTACTACAGGGAGCTGGAGGTGTGCAGGAGCAAAGCCAAGGAAC
The DNA here is from genome assembly GCA_026170595.1 of Plestiodon gilberti rubricaudatus. Taxonomy (NCBI): domain Eukaryota; kingdom Metazoa; phylum Chordata; class Lepidosauria; order Squamata; family Scincidae; genus Plestiodon; species Plestiodon gilberti. Next base: position 2,361,260 of record JANXHW010000003.1, on the reverse strand, counting down.
TTCAGAGGAGCTACAAGGTGGTCGAGGAGGGGAGCAGCAGTCATTCTGGGTGCTGTGGGACAAGCATGCCCTGGACCAGCTCTTCTGTGTTGAGCGTGGGGTCATCGTTTCCTGGCACCGTGGCTCAGGGGTGGTACACCGGAGGAGGAGCTGCGCCACTGCACCGAGGGACACGGGAGAAGAACCAGACAGTGAGAAAGAAGTGGTCCTTGACCAGCTGCCCATCAGCCCCGGGGACGCGGCCTCCCCACCTCCAGGACTGTTCCCATTGGATGAATTATACAATGCTGTGAGTGACGCATTTAGCTTGCCGCTATTCAGTGAACCTTCCCATTGGGCATCGGAGGATACAGATGAGTGCTCCCGACCCTATCCCTTGTGGAGAACAGTTTTGAAAGAAGGGCAGTTGGGGAGAACTGGGGGGGGGGTGCCTTTTGGGCACCTGGCAAGCGCCACCCAAACTGGCACCTTGCGCTGTGGGGGTGGGTGGGAGCAGGGAGAGCTGTGGGGGGGGGGGATGCCATCACTGTTCATGGCAGGGACCTGGCAGGGACTGCTTGTACTCAAAACCACCCTCTCCTTGGCAGGGGTCAAACGGTGAAGGCCCCAGATGACTGTGGCGGAGCGGGCACAGCATCTGAGGAAGTGGCAGAAGTGGCAGCGGCTGGCGTGCTCTCGGGAGCGCCTCCAAGTGACTGGGGAACTGAGTGAGATGCTCCCCAAGAGCTTGGGCCGTCTCCATGACAGGGACTCCCAGGAGTGGGCTGTGCAGTTGGAGAGGGGCAGCAGCAGCAGCAGGTGGCCAGGACCACAAGACCTCCGGGCTAGAGGCCCTTGCTTGCCCATCAGAGGTCTCAGGATAGCCGCCTGCTGGTTGGTGCTGGAGGGCACTGGTGGATGAAGAGTGTCCTCGTGGAGAGGCAGGCTGCCCTGATGGAGGCCTGCCTAGCTGCTGGGCTTGACCCTCCACAAGCTGGAGGGGGGGGGGAGAATCAGTAGGAGGGGCAGCACAGCCTCTTTCTGCATGTATATATGTAAATAGGCATTTCACTTGCACATTTGTGCAAGCAGCTGTTGCTGGCGTGGAGCGTGGTGACCTCACAGTCCTAGACTATTTTGGTAACTGTTTACTGCTACTGGTTCTTGGCTCTTACTTGAGTTATTCGCAAAGGACCATCATATTTGTTCAGAACACCCCCTTTTCCTCCTTTGAGCAACCAGCTACTCCAGCCCCTGAGCACGAAAGTAGCTGCCGAGTCTGTCCCCTGCTCCCTCCACGGCCTCCTGGTGCTCTCTGTCTCCAGAGCACGGTCTGGGGGGGGGGGGCGGTGGTGGCAGGGGAGGTTCGTAAGTTGAGCAGCAGCCAAGGGGATGCTGTGGGAGGGAGGAGAGCAGAGATCTTCCAACCAACAACACACACCAGCTACTGGGGGAAACATCACTCATCTGGGTGGTCAGTACATGTCCAGTGAGGGATTCTGGGAGATCATGTCAATGTTTGGACAGACTGAAGAGGAACTCCTTCCAGGAGGAAGGGGCAGACCTGGGAGGGACAGAGGCGGATTAGGTGGGCCTCCCAGCATGCTGGGTGGGGAGATCGTGGAGATTTGGGGTTCTGGAGAAGGGGCAAGAGTGGGAGCCTGCGGTGGACATAAGAACATAAGAACCTCAGAAGAGCCTGGCTGCTGGATCAGGCCAAAGGCCCCTCTAGTCCAGCTTCCTGTATCACACAGTGGCCCCACCAGATGCCTCAGGGACAAGGGGCGGCTCCGTGAGTCAGGTTCACCTGGAGCAGGCGGCTCACAGTGTCTTCAAAGGGAGCCTGACGGCTGTGGGGGAAGGGGCTCTGACCCCATCAAGCCCGCTTGCAGGTGGAGAGGTGATCTCCCCATCAGACAAACGCTCTCCTGGATTCCTCCGTGGACATTGTATGCCCAGTTCAGAGCAACTCCCAACGTTGGATTGGCTCAGAGAACAAGCTGAGGGACTTCCAACTTTCAGCTAATTAACTGAGCCAATCCAACTTGAGCCTGGGGAAGGTTGCCCATCCGTGTGGACAATGGCAGCAAGATCCCAACCGGGGGGGGGGGAGGGGCTGGCAGCCTGCAGTTTGCGAGATGCACCTGGAAAAACATGGTTTTCTTTCCCCAAACAGGCGAGTATCAGGGTGATCAGGGGATCTGCTTTAACCATGATGCAAAGGTAGCCTGTGTGCCCTATAATCATCTAGCCTTTTGCTTTTGATCTTTCCTTTTTCTTCCAGGGAGAAAACATTTGAAAAGCAACATGTTTGAATTGCTCTGTTCCTCTATATCCAATTCCCCCCTCCCACCACCAAAAATACATCTTGCTCAGTTGCTCATGACTAACAAAATATTTTTGTTTCCTTTTCCTGAAAGCATATGGGGAGCTCCGGGGAAGCATATGGGCCTTTTCAGGAAAACATATTGGTGATGGACAAATTAGAGCAGTTGCCAGTCTGCTTTGGATGTCTGGCTAGACCACCACGGCGACTCTGCTTGGATCTCCTGCAAGACTTTCCAAGGTGGCAGGCAGGCAGGCAGGCAGGCAGGCAGGCAGGCAGGCAGGCGGAGAGCTCCGTGCAGCTAGCAGGGAAGCAGAACTGTGCTGCAATGCATGGGCTCCAATGCATGCGCTCCAGATGGTGTGTGTGTTTAGGGTCATCCCTCCTTTGTATTGCAATACATGCGAGAAATTCGGTCTGGAAACAGGAGATGGCTCTTTTTCCGTGCTGAAGGTGATTTAAAAGAGGAATCACCACCGTGATGTGGACATCCTCCTTTTGCCTGCGGCTGATTTACAGAGCAGCTGGGAAGCCCATTGCAGAAAGATACGGGCTTCCAAAGCAGCCAGGAGCTTGCCTGGCAGAATCCTCCTCCACGATCTGCTTTCAGAAACTCCCCCCCACCCTACCTGAAAAGGCGGAAATATATAAAGAAGAACAAAATCTGATGAATTCTAAATGTTACAGACCATGAAAAAAGAATCCAACTCTGTTCTTTGTCACAATATTGAACATGAGTTGCTATTTACAGTAATGAATCAAAATGTCAGTTATAAAAATATGGAGTGTCAGAGTGTTCCTGCTTTGGAGAAAACGTTTGATATGACAGTTTGTTAATCATCTGACTGCGACATCCAACGTGCGTCTCACAGCACTGCTGCTGCGGCTGCTGGCGGTGCTCGTGGTCTCGCTTTCCTTCCTTCCTTTCGTGCTCTCACTAACTCTCCCCTTCCCTCTCGGCTGTTCTCTGCTTATGCCCTGGGAGTCCTGCTCAGCGGCTGCCAGAGCGCCAAGAGCTGGCGGAGGAGAAGCCTCCAGCTTTCAGGGCTGAGAAGCGACAGGGAGGCACAGCCAAGGAGGCTCAGAGGACCAGGAGTTTGCCAGCGTTGTGCAGAAGCAGGGGCAAAACACAGCAGGTGGTGTTCCTTGGACATGGGACTTGGCTTCCCAAAGGGCCAAACCACAAGGTGTGTTCAGCATCCTGTTGTGGCCTTTGTGTGCTTGTCTTTTCGTTCCTAAATAGCGGCTACAGCAGCGCTGAGGAGGACAAGTCTTTATCCCCTCTGCCGTCCCAATCTGGATCTCTTTGTCCCTGGAGCTGCTATTTAGGTAAAACACAAAAAGGCCAGTAATACGATTAGCATAACTTCCAGTTTGGCCCTCAGCATCTCAGCTTTCGTTTAAGAAAAGAGCAAGTTTCTAGTCCTTATGGAAGCAAAGAGAACAAGTGTGTGGATGATGCCTGTTAAAGGGCCCAATCCTATCCAGCTTTCCAGGGCTGATACAGCCCTGAGGTAAGGGAAGAAATGTTCCTTTACCTTGAGGAGGCCTCCGTGACTGCCTCTCCCCCAACCCCAAGAATGTAGCACATGCCCGGTTGGCACGGCTGTAAAAGTGCTGGAAAGTTGGATAGGTTTGGGCCTGAAATCTGGGAAACAGGGTGGTGGTGGTGGTGGCAGTGATGGTTCAAGATTACCAGGAGGCAGGGGCAGTGCTTCAGTGGTCTTCAGAACTCCCCATGCCTATCAGAGGTAGAAAAAGAAAGAAAGAAAGAAAGAAAGAAAGAAAGAAAGAAAGAAAGAAAGAAAGAAAGAAAGAAAGAAAGAAAGAAAGAAAGAAAATTGAGGAATTGCGTATGCACAGCAGAAGGGATCCAGAACATTTATTTCATTAGCGTGATTTATTCTTGTTGCAGAATTCGGCCTGTCTTGTTACTGCTCTGGGAGTTACCTTGATGTTTCTCAAGAATTTTAAAGAATGGCAAAAATGAAAAAGAAGGGAGAAGAAGTTAGACACAGTGTACATGGATGGGGGGTCCCCAAGGTGCCCTGCTGGCCGGCTGGTGAAAGCTTTGTGAAGCAGATGCCCCTTGGCATCTGGACCTAGATGTTAAATAGTTGTGTAAGCTTCAGACTGTGTTGCTTGGCTGCCGTGAGCTGCCGTGCGCAGGGCCAAAGGTAGTATGGTGACAGGATCAGGGCCCTGGTTGGGATCGGAATGGTTCTGGGGTAAGTCCGATTCCGAGGCAGGGCTGAAAAGCCCTTGTCATAGCTGGAGGCGGACACAGGCGCTCACTGCCAGGGAAGAGCAGCGTGGGGGGGGGGATTCCAAGCTTGGTGTGGAATTCTTGTCTGCGGATGAACGGACGGACCGATGTCCAGCTGCCCTGGTGCAGCTATAGCAAGTCACCCCAACACAGCTGGGTGACTGGAGGATGAGGAGCTCTTACGGCATCATGTCTCCAGCCTTGGTTGAGGTTGTGGGATGCAGCGGCAGCAGCAGCAGCAGCCGCCGCCTGGGGTGACGACCGGCGATCATGCCGAGTTGTTGCCTCTCTGCTGCGGGTTCCTTGGCTGGTGTGCCTAGTGGTGGGCAGCAGGCAAGAGGGAGAAGATCAGCAGGCTGTTGCTCCCCTGCAGCCTGAGGCTAATTCAGGCTGAACATTACTTCCCGAATTCATTTGCAGTAGATTTCCCTCCTCCTTGAAAGCAATCAGAGTGTAATTCTCAGCCCTTGTGAAAGGCGTCCAGAACTGCTAACAGAGGGAGGAAATAGATATATACAGATAACGATCCCATGCCAGGGAGAGGGGGCTGGTCAGGCTGGAGCTGTGAATGAGTTTTGACTGAGTGAAGGGACAAGTTTTAAAAGGGGGGGGGGCTCAAAATGCAAGCTCAGAAGAAAAATGACACCAAGGTCAGCAAACGTTTCAACCATTTTGAGGGAATCCAGAGCTGTGCGTGGACTGATTCTTGAAGCGAGTCACAAATGCAAACTGCCCTGCAGAAGACCTGGGGCGAGAAGGTCTTCAGTGGTGGTTGGCTGTTTGCTCCCACCAGCCATTTTCCAGCCTCTTTCAGTCTGCGTATTGAAACCAATGCAGGCAGTTGTGTCTTCATCAGTGGCATTGCTGGCCCCTCTGGCACCCGGGGCAGTGACGTGGAAGTAATTGGCGGTGACGTGATTATGTCACCGCCAATTACTTCCGGGTTAGGAGGCTGGTCGCGAGCTGCTCTGAGCGGCCGGCCACTTTTTGTTCTTCAAAGAAAGTGGCTGGTCGCTCAGAGCAGCTCGCGACCAGACTGGAGGCGATGAAGCATGAGCAGATGTCTGTGCCCCCCAATCCTATTCTTCAGTTACGAAAGTGGAACTCGCATTCCACTGTTGAAAACGGTGGAAGCAGCTGGTGGCTACTTCCACCACCTCCATCACGTGCACCAACGGTCCACCCAAGCTGCAGCAGAGGAGGTAAGGTGACTGAGAGGGCAGGTTGTGGGTGATTTGGGGGAGGTTCGGGGCGAGGAGGGGGAGTGTGGGGAGCAGGATGGGAGGGGTGGATTTTGGCAGCAAAAAGTGCATGCCGGACTCTATCCCTGGTTTTCCACCCTCCCCGCCCCCTTCCTCTCCTCCTCGGACCTATGTCTGCAAAGTAGTTAAGGTGGGTCTGAGGAGACCCATAGGCAACCAGGAGGCCTACCAAGGGGTACATAAAAAAGTGTTCTACTTACCTCTTGCTGGCCATCTGACCCCCCGCCCCCAGCCCTTGAGAGGGCTTGCTGTGGAGTGGCAGAGAATAGGATTGGGATGTTAGTTAACCAGTTTGAGAATGTGTGACTGAAAGGCAATGTATACATTTACAACAAATGCCTTCAATGAGGGCACTGTGCATGCTGTGTGCGACTGTGACAGTTGTCCTGGCTCTGTTGCTAGCTCTTCCTGGGCTCTGCTAGACTTACAGTACAGCACAGTCTTAGGCATGTCTGCTCAGAAGTAGGTCCCATTGTGCTCAGTGGGCTTACTCCCAGAAAAGTGTGTATAGGATTGCAGCCTAAGTTGTCTACACTCTTTACCCCCAAGTGTAAGCTTTCTTCAGCTTTATAATGAATGACCTCTGGATAATACCTAGGGTATCATTGTTGCCATTTTTAATTTTATCCAGGTGTAGTTTCGATTGGCTGCAGTTGCCGTATGGTAGATGTTCACATTCTATGGCTGAGTTACCCTGATGAATATGTATGGCTAAGTTTGTGAATTCCTGCAGGTATGTCCTGCTATTAACCACCTTTAATGTAGCACCCAGCAAGTAAAATGTGATGTTTACTAGGGCTGAGTTGAATTTTCATGAGTTGCATTTTTTTTTTTTGCAGCAAATGGTGACATTTTGGAGGGGGGGTGGCGGCACAAAGAGCAGTGCTGCCGCCTCCCTACTCCCCTCCCCCCAAGCAACTTACTTTTTTTGGGGGGGTGGTGGCAGCAGCAGGTACTTCCAGGGCCCGGGTGGCCTTTTCGCTGTGCCTGCTGCTAACCTCCCCCATAGCCTCTTTCCTCCATTTCTTTTCTGCTTCTGGTTGAGCTCCTAGCTGAGCTCCTTCTGCTGGGGGAAAGGGCCTGGGGAACAGCCTCCAGGAAGGCGAGCCATGGGTAGGGCCAAGGGTTGGCACCCCCCCTCTGCTTTGCTCTGACGCAGCATCTCGTACTTGGTACATGACAGGGGTAGATCCATCCTGGTAAGCATGTCCTCCCCCTCTAGGCTGTGCCACCTCAGGCTGTAGACTGAGAGATGTAAATTCTCCCTCCTCCAAAACCTCCTCACACATAGAACATTAGTATGTCCGGGTTAGGCCAGAAGACTGACATGCTGCTTTTCCAGACTAAGGACGTTTTTGATGCAGAAAAGTCTGCAGTCCTTCTGAAGTGGTGCAGTTTCCGCAGTGGCTCTTCAGGGCTCTTTTTGCATGGTTCAACTCTGTCCTGTGCCCAGAAAGTTCAGCTCCAGCCAGCTGGATCAAGATGAGGCTGGGATCGGGTGGTCTGGTTGGGACCTCCTCCCAGACTAGTGAGTGGATTCTTCTTGCTTATCAAGACTCATTCAAATGGTGGGCTCCTTCATTAAGGTATTTGATTGATTCCTTAATAGTGTCACTGATTTGAGAGCGGGGAGATTCTAAGTAAGCTTCAGCCAGAAGATCTCTGTTCTAGTTAGAGAAACAGGTAGTACGGGTAACGCAGCCATATCTATGTAAAAAACACAGCAATCTGACTGAGGTTTAAAAACAATGACTATTATCTGGGTTTAACGATCCCCTTCATGGATCATTGCCCCTTCATGGATCATTGCCTTGTCGTGGCGAAGGGGCTTGCGTAACTCAATGAAGCCATGAGCTATGCCGTGCAGGGACACCCAAGACGGACAGGTCGTAGCAGAGAGTTCTGACTAAAAGTGATCCACTGGAGAAGGAAATGGCAACCCACTCCAGTAACCTTGCCAAGAAAATCCCATGAACAGTTCCAAAAGGCTACAAGATATGACGCCGGAAGATGAGCCCCTCAGGTCGGAAGGTGTCCAATATGCTACTGAGGAAGAGCGGAGGACTATTCCAAGTAGACTCAGAAAGAGTGAAGCGGCTGGGCCAAAGCCAATAGGACGTCCAGCTGTGGATGTGTCTGAGGTTGAAAGGAAAATCCAATGCTGCAAGGAGCAATATTGCTTAGGAACATGGAATGTGAGGTCTATGAATCAAGGCAAGCTGGATGTGGTCAAAGATGAGATGATAAGATTGAACATTGACATCTTGGGAATCAGCGAACTAAAATGGACGGGCATGGGCGAATTTAATTCAGGTGACCATCATATCTACTACTGTGGGCATGAATCCCTTCGAAGAAATGGAGTAGCCCTCATAGTCAATAAAAGAGTGGGAAAGGCAGTACTGGGGTGCAACCTCAAAAACGACAGAATGATTTCAGTTCGAATCCAAGGCAAACCATTCAACATTACAGTAATCCAAGTGTTTGCCCCAACCACTGATGCCGAAGAAGATGAAGTTGACCGGTTCTATGAAGACCTACAACACCTTCTAGAACTAGCACCCAAAAAAGATGTCCTTTACATCATAGGAGACTGGAATGCTAAAGTCGGAAATCAAGAAATAAACGGAACAACAGGCAAGTTTGGCCTTGGAGCGCAAAATGAAGCAGGGCAAAGGCTAACGGAGTTCTGTCAAGAGAACACGCTGGTCATAGCAAACACTCTTTTCCAACAACACAAGAGGCGACTCTACACCTGGACATCACCAGATGGTCAATACCGAAACCAGATAGATTATGTGCTTTGCAGCCAAAGATGGAGAAGCTCTATACAATCAGTAAAAACAAGACCTGGAGCTGACTGTGGCTCAGATCATGAGCTTCTTATTGCAAAATTCAGGCTTAAATTGAAGAATGTAGGGAACACCACTAGACCAGTCAGATATGACCTAAACCATATCCCTTATGAGTATACAGTGGAGGTGAAGAATAGGTTTAGGGCACTAGACCTGGTAGACAGAGTGCCTGAAGAACTATGGACGGAAGTTCGTAACATTGTACAGGAGGCAGCAACGAAAACCATCCCAAAGAAAAAGAAATGCAAGAAAGCAAAGTGGCTGTCAGATGAGGCTTTACAAATAGCTGTGGAAAGAAGGAATGCGAAAAGCAAAGGTGAAAGGGAAAGATATAAACGACTGAATGCAGATTTCCAGAGAATAGCCAGGAGAGATAAGAAGGCCTTCTTAAATGAACAATGCAAGGAAATCGAGGAAAACAACAGAATGGGGAGGACTAGAGATCTCTTCAAGAAAATTGGAGATATCAAGGGAACATTTTGTGCAAAGATGGGCATGATAAAGGATAAAAAAGGCAGAGACCTGACAGAAGCAGAAGAGATTAAGAAGAGATGGCAAGAATACACAGAAGAACTATACAAGAAAGAGCTTAATGTTCCTGATGACCACGCTGGTGTGGTCACTGACCCAGAGCCAGACATCCTAGAGAGCGAAGTCAAGTGGGCCTTAGATAGCATTACTAACAACAAAGCTAGCGGAGATGATAATATCCCAGCTGAGCTACTTAAAATCCTAAATGATGATGCTGTGAAAGTGCTGCACTCAATATGCCAACAAATTTGGAAAACTCAGCAGTGGCCAAAGGATTGGAAAAGGTCAGTTTACGTTCCAATTCCAAAGAAGGGCAGTGCCAAAGAGTGTTCAAACTATCGCACAATTGCACTCATTTCACATGCTAGCAAGGTTATGCTCAAAATTCTACAAGCTAGGCTTCAGCAGTACGTGGACCGAGAACTACCGGATGTACAAGCTGGGTTTCGAAGAGGCAGAGGAACTAGAGATCAAATTGCCAACATGCGCTGGATCATGGAGAAAGCACGAGAGTTCCAAAAAAACACCTACTTCTGCTTCATTGACTACGCAAAAGCCTTTGATTGTGTGGATCACAACAAGCTGTGGCAAGTTCTTAAAGAGATGGGGATACCAGACCACCTTACCTGTCTCCTGAGAAACCTGTATGCGGGTCAAGAAGCAACAGTTCGAACCGGCCATGGAACAACTGATTGGTTCAAAATTGGGAAGGGAGTACGGCAAGGCTGTATATTGTCACCCTGCCTATTTAACTTATATGCAGAGTACATTATGAGAAATGCAGGGCTGAATGAATCGCAAGCCGGAATCAAGATTGCCGGGAGAAACATCAACAACCTCAGATATGCAGACGATACCACTCTAATGGCAGAAAGTGAAGAAGAACTAAAGAGCCTCTTGATGAGAGTGAAAGAGGAGAGTGCAAAAGTTGGCTTGAAACTCAACATTAATAAAACTAAGATCATGGCATCTGGTCCCATCAATTCCTGGCAAATAGAAGGGGCAGAAATGGAAGCAGTAACAGATTTTACTTTTTTGGGTTCCAAGATCACTGCAGACGGAGACAGCAGCCATGAAATTAAAAGACGCTTACTCCTTGGAAGGAAAGCTATGGCAAATTTAGATAGCATAATAAAAAGCAGAGATATCACCATACCAAGAAAAGTTCGTATAGTCAGGGCGATGGTGTTCCCAGTAGCAATGTATGGTTGCGAGAGCTGGACCATAAGGAAGGCTGAGCGCCGAAGAATAGATGCTTTTGAACTGTGGTGCTGGAGAAGACTCCTGAGAGTCCCTTGGACTGCTAGGAGATCAAATCAGTCAATCCTAAATGAAATCAACCCTGACTGTTCCCTGGAAGGACAGGTACTAAGGCTGAAACTCAAATATTTTGGCCACCTAATGCGAAGAGAGGACTCTCTGGAGAAGACTCTGATGCTGGGAAAGACTGAAGGCAAAAGGAGAAGGGGAAGGCCAAGGATGAGATGGTTAGACAGCATCACCGATGCAACGAACATGAAAATGAGCAAACTCAGGAAGATAGTGGAGGATAGGAAGGCCTGGCGGGATATGGTTCATGGGATCACGAAGGGTCGGACACGACTTAACGACTGAACAACAACAACAAAACGATGTATTCCCGGACAAACAGAAATTATTAAGAAACTATTAAGGATTGCCCCAGAAGATGTGTCCAGATTAGGACACGAAACGTTGGGCTCACTTGTCCAGCCGTGGTTTCTTAATAATTTCTGTTTGTCCGGGAATACATCGTTAAACCCAGATAAAATAGTCATTGTTTTTAAACCTCAGTCGGATTGCTGTGTTTTTTACATAGATATGGCTGCGTTACCCGTACTACCTGTTTCTCTAACTATATCTGCTTGCCATGAAAGCTTTCGGATCTCTGTTCTGTTCTGTGTTCTGTGGCTTTTGCTGTTGCAGTAGCCCAAAACTCTTCTTAAAATTATTCTAGTATTGTTGACATTGTTCCACCCAGTCAGCTAACCATTGTGTTTGCACTGGTCAAATTCCAAACCACAATCTTTGTAAGAATAATAGCATAACAAAACAAAAACAGAGTTTCATAAGCATCAAGACTCCCAAACGAGATGCAGAAACTGTTTTGAGTTGTATCCAGAATTTCTCCTTGTTTGTTTATTCATTTATTATATAATATATATATTTATTTGTGACTTTTCAGCTGAATAAGATCTCATATCTCAAAGCGACTTACACAAGTAAGAACAAGAAACTTACATGTGTTTATCTTATTTTATATTAATTAACAGGAATTAATTTATTTGTTGAAGCAGCGTCCTGGTAGGTCTATCTCATTTCATTGGGGGCCAACAGCAGTCTCTGTGTGTGAGATCACATGATGGAAAGGTGGAATACAAATGTTTAAAAGAGATCATCATTATCATCATCATGACCGTTTATGTCACTCTGCCCTGTTAATCCAGTATCAGTGGCCACTAGTTGATATGACTTTAAAGCTGGGGATTAGAGACGAATTGAGAGGAGGGGAGCTCCATGGCTGTTAGTCATGGAAGATCAATGTGATTTCCAGGCTGAGGCCTCGGAGGACCAGTTACTGGAGACTGGTGGTGAACAATAGCGGGGGGGGGGGGGTTGCCTTGATACCACTTCCCTGCTTCTCAGAAGTGTTGGCCTGACTGCTGTAGGGGGCTGAAGACTGGACTTGCCAGATCTGTGGCCCGAGTGATGATCACGCAACGCTCACCACGTGTCAGTGATGGCACCTGGCCTAGATGCCTTTAAAGGGGGTTTGGACAGATTCATGGAGGAAAAGACCATCACAGGTTACAAGCCATAAGCAACCTCCTGGTTTTAGAAGTGGGTTTTCTCTGTGCCAGGTGCAAGGGAGTGACAACGGGAAACAGGTTATCTTGTTAGCTGTGTGCTATCGGAGGCATCTGGTGGGGCCACTGTGAGATACAGGAAGCTGGACTAGATGGGCCTTTGGCCTGATCCAGCAAGGCTCTTTTTATGTTCTTATCGCCAAACTAAAAAGCACCTGGGAAACCACTTCTGCTGCTGGATGGCAGTCTTGAAAAAGACAGAAAGGGAGTGGAAAAAGCGGCTCATAGCACAACGCTAAACTCAGTGGACATTTCCTTGCCCGTGGCTGGGCTGGAGCCTGTTGGTTTTAAAGGGTGTTGAATTGGGATCCATCTCATTCAGTGTTGGCTTGTGGCCCATGTTTGGTAAATGTGCGTCCTTATAATATATTTTCCTTCATTAAGCAGTCTTCCTTGCTCTCTCTAGTTTTTGTTATAATAATAATAATAATAATAATAATAATAATAATAATAATAATAATAATAATAATAATAATAATAATAAACCAGTATTTATATACCGGTGTGCCGGCAGCTCTCTGACAGACAGACACAGACACTTCCAGCCGTCTCAAACTGCCGTCCTTCAGATCTTCAGGCATATATGAGACAGTCGATCTACCAACTGAGCCAGACATCCTACTGACTCTAATAGCCTGACTCTGGCTGGTGAAGAGAAGTGGCCTGATTAATCTCCTTTGGATGGCCAGTGGTGACCTCAAGCCACTGGGATTTGTGCCATCCTGCTTTGTTGGGGGCCGAAAGAAAACGTTTTTGCAGTAGGAATGTGAGCGAAAGGAAGTTGAAAGCACCCTCTCCCGCGGTCCATTTCAGTGGGCTTCAGTTTAATGCTCTGTGTTGAATTGTGGCCTCTGCATTTGGGGTTTGCTGGAAAAAACGGCTAAGTGCTTTCTGCGGAGAGAAGGAGGTGCCGGGTGGGGCCCTCCTGCTGCCGGAATCCCCCTGGCCTTGAGCAGCCCCAGCTGGGCTGCTGGGCTGGCTCGGGGCTTCTTGAGACGAGCCGTTCAGAGCTGCTGCTCACCCTTCGGATCATCAGGCACTGCCGAAAGGAGCCCAAAAGGCAAGAGTAGCTTTCAAAGCAGAGGCTTAAACCAGAAAGGGGGGGGGGGGCGGGGCACAGGGCAGTTTGCAAACCTAACAGCTCAAATCATCCCGACTTAGGAAGACAAACAGTCTTTTCAAGGCCTCACAGCAGGGACTCTTGCTTGCTACAAAACCACCATAAATTGTTTGGGGAGAAAATGAACCAAACAGCAAAACGGCCTCTCCTAATATGGATAAAAAGGGAACAAGCAGCCAGGCTGTGCCAGAAAGAAGTATTTGCATCTCCAAATGGCAATATGGAGTGGATTGGTGTGGGGTTTTTTTTCCGTTTTGTTTTTGCCATCTGCTGCCAGTGCCTTTGCAAAAGCAGTTACAAATTGTTTTTTCCACACCAGCTCTGTGGATATCAGCAGGGTTGGGCCACAAGCAGCCGAGCACACAGTGAGCTAAATGGTGCGTCTAGCCATGACTGGGAGCCGAGCATGCTGAAGCTGCAGGACAGATCCCTGGGAGCGCCAATATGGTGGCAGAGTCAGTGCACGCTGGGGAGAACTGGGATGGTGCTCGGGGGGGGGGGCGGGGGGACACACAGAGAGACAGGCAGAGACATCTGGCGCAGAACTAGGGAGCTACGTGACCCAGACAGACCAGCGTTTTGGCTGCTCTCCAGGAAAGACTCCGGCCCAACCTGGAAGTCGTCTGTGTACCCAGGCCAGGCCAGGCCAGGAGGAGCCAGCCGGGGGCTTGTGGAGCGCTTGGACTTTCCTGAATGGCTCCTTGTCTTTTCTCCTATATTTTGAGCGCTGCTGCGTGTGGGAGTAGTGAATTCAGTGGATCTCCACGACGCAGAAATCCAGTGCCAAACATCCACCCAGCCCGGAGGCCTGTCTCTGAGAGTGGCTAGCCAGAGGCCTCTCAAAGAGAGCTGGGGTAGCATAGTGGTTAACAGGCTGAGCTGCGAGCCACCCACGGCTCCCCCATCTCAGACCTTGCCTCTCCCACCAGCCGACTCGGCGGCCTCAGGCAAGTCTTCCGGCCTGCACAGGTTTCTCGAAAAGGCAACATCAGGATAATGTGTGTTGTAAGGCATTTTGCGCACGCGGAAAGTGCTTCGCATATGTTAAAGGTCAAGGTGACCCCTGACAATTAAGTCCAGTCGTGTCCGACTCTAGGGTGTGGTGTTCATCCCCATTTCAAAGCCGAAGAGCCAGCGTTGTCCAAAGACGCTTCTGTGGTCATGTGGCCGGCATGACTCTCCTTGCCGCAGCGCGTAGCATGCGGCTGGAACACGGAGCGCTGTTTACCTTCCCGCAAGCGGTACCTATTTATCTACTCGCATTAACATGCTTTGGAACTGCTAGGTTGGCAGGAGCTGGCCAAGCAACGAGAGCTCACCCCGTCGCGGATTCGAACTGCCGACCTTTCGATCAACTGCTCATGGTTCAGCGGTTTAACCCACTGCGCCACCCGCTGGCATATGTTAGGTGTACATAATCCCAAGCAAGGCACGATGGAGATAGCGTTGTCCTGGTCTTTCAAGGGGTTGCATGGCCTCTAAATGTATGGCTCTGGGCAGACCTGCACCCTTTGAATTTATCTAACCTTTGAAAACGCTGCCTTTTGAAACCCCAACCAATGGTTGGTCCACTGAAGGGCCCTCCTACTCCAGGATCTTGTTTCCAACAGTGGCCAACCAGTTGAATCTGGGAAACCCAAAGACAAAAGTCCTTTCCCCCTTTTGCTCCCCAAGGTACACTGCCTCTGAACATGGAGGTTCTATATAGACGTTGTGATTAATAGATGTTGAGCTACTTCTGCTCCATGAATTTGCTCAATCCCTTTTAAAGCCATCACTCCATCTTGTGGCAATGAATTCCAAAAGCTAATTACGCCTCGTGTGACAAGACTTTCTTTCCCCTCTTCTGCTGCCGGTTGGTCTCATTGGGTGAGTGAGCCCTACGTTTTAGCGTTGTGAGAGCAGGTGACAGATGCCTCCTCTCTCCACCCCAAGTGCCATTTTGTAACCATTTTGTGTGACTGTCCTCAGTTGTCCTCTTTCTAAATGAAAAGCTCCCCAGCTTTGGCTGACAGCGAGACATGTGTTGGGCCATTTCCAGGAGCATTTCCAGTTGGGACGATGCGCATCCCACTTCACCTCAGCCGGTGGTCACAGCTGGTGACCCGGGCTGCGGCGAGTCAGCTGAGCAGCCTGGCTCCTCTGGCCAGAAGGGTCTCCTTCTGCCGGGCCTCCTCTGATGAAATGTGGAGGCAACTCAAGGCTTCCAGTTATGGACTTGTTACATGACACTGTAACCGTCCCAGTCCACCACCTTCCCTAAACTGGGTTTCATACCCCAGTCTCAGCCTGGTATTTCTGCATTGAGAAAGCAGAGTTCAGCAACAGGCTGCAACGGACGGAGCACTTCCCTAAGCGGCAAGACCCTCGCAACCGCAGCGAGTTTTCCCATCACAGGAAAGTGTTCCCCACCCAGGGTTTTGCTTTCCAATCTGGTCTTTTTGCTTCCTAAAACACGAGTTTCATTTCTGTATCCTCCAGCACTTCTAGAAACTGAATCCCTGCAGTTCCTGTGCTGTGGAGCTGGAGCAAAGAGGGAGAGAGAAAGGGAGGCCCGGTCTAGGAATCCCTGCTGCTCCTGTATGCCGGGCCCTGCTTACTCCTGGGTGGGTGGAAGGAAGAAGAAACGTCGTGTGCCTTCGTTAAGGCGGGACCATAAGAACCTCAGAAGAGCCAGGCTCTTCTGATCAGACCAAAGGCCCATCTAGTCCAGCTCCCTGTATCTCACAGTGGCCCCACCAGATGCCTCCGAGAGCACACAGCCAACAAGATAACCTGTTCTCGCTCCTCTCCGAGTGCGCTAAGATGAGGGCTTACTGGATCCATGCTGGGGCAGCCAGAGTTTTCCCCTTGCACGAATCCACGCACTTGATTGTGTCTTATTATGAGAAGTCCAGGGAGCCGCCAGTGAATCTTGAACGGGGGATGGGAGGCAGGGCCCAACCGTCTCTGACCGAAGGAGCAAATTGCTGGGGAACCAGGTGCACCAGCCAAGGAGGCTGCTTCGGCCAGGAGGCCAGATGTGGTGACACCGACTGTTCCCCTCGACTGCTCTGGAAGCTTCCGGGCCAGGTCTGCTGGCTGATGTGAGCCACTAGGAGAGACGTGTCCTTTGCTGGCTGCAAGCCACATACTCAGCGGCACAGGAGTTATATCTGGGTCCTCAGGAGGGGTGGTTCTTCACACATCATCCATGTGCAATGCTTGACTTCTCAGCACGGCTTACTCAGCATTTCGGGATCCACAGCTGAATGTGTGTGACTGACTCCGCTGCATTCTGAGTATTGCATTTGAGTTGACATCAGTGATATAAAAACCATGTCTATGCTGCTTGATCTTTGACAGTTCATTCACCCATGCAGTCATCACTTGGTGTTCCAGAGATCTAGTGAGGATCACACATGTGAATCAGCTTTGTATCTTGTTTCTGGAAAGAAGGCAAAACTTGAACACCAAGTACTGTCGTTTCTTTATTCTCAAACCAGAGGCATCACTAGGGTTTGTGTCACCCAGTGTGAGAGCTCATCGCGTCACTCCAGTTGTGTCACTAGGGTTGGTGTCACCCAGTGCGGTAACTCATGTTGTCACCCCCATTAACTTTATTTATTTTAATATAAAACAGTGCGGGGCACTCAACAAATCAGTAACCAACCAAAAACCAGCGGCCAACTTGATGACACACAACTGAAGAAGAGTTCTAGTATTAGCTCTGATACATAGAGATGAGAGCTGACTCCTACTAACACCTGATTGGTTCCATGCTGTGTCATCATAACACCTCATTGGCTCTCGGAAGAATCAGTCCCATCGGTCAGTTCTGAGTTAAGAAAATCCACTTTTGTTACTTAAGGCAGTTGTTTTCTTTTTCCAGTTATTTGGCCATAACCTTTGATGGAATACAGTTAATTCAAACAGTTTGTTTCATTACATTCTGCATTAAATTACATTTCCAAAGATATATAACATGATGGTATTATTTATACGTACAAGGCTTCCACAACTTTGACCACTAGTGGTGTCAAACCCCCTCCCCCCCGATGGTGTCACCCGGTACGGTCCACACCCCCTAGTAATGCCAGCACTATCTCAGACTGTGTTCCAGCTTTTGCCTCTGTTCTGCAATAATGATTTAAAAAATACTACATGTAGGATCTCTTGTCTTTACAGAATTAAAATCAATATACGTTTCTTACTGATGTAAAGACTGGGCTGTAATAGATAAGCCCATGTAACATTTCTACAATTCAGTCCATTAATTTCAGTAAACATTTTCATCAGCTTTTGAGTATCCTCCACAGATTGGTTAGACAGTGGATACAATGTTAGCGTGGCCCTCCTCAGCATGACATGTTCCTCTTATCGGGTTCAAAAGAAATGTCTCCTTTTGTACAGAACCTAAAGAATGATGAAGTAAAAGGGGACACAGATCCCCTGTTGTGCAGGCACCACAAATGATGACTCCATCACTGTCCCTCCAAATACAGCGGTGGGTGGGGAATATTTGACTATACGTGCTTGGATGTGTGTGTGTGTGTGTGTGTGTGTGTGTGTGTGTGTGTGTGTGTGTGTGTGTGTGTGTAAAAAACAAATCTTCTTTGACCCTTGTTTGATGCTTCTTTCTCTCCTTGCATTGCAAAACACCCCACACACACACACACGTCTCCTGCTTCTGATCGATGTGCCATTATGACAGCGTGTTTTGCACATCTCTTTCTGTAGGCCGGAGCGATGTCTCACCCATCATGGCTGCCTCCAAAGAACTCCAGTGAGCCTGTTGGTCACGTGACTGCGAGGATGGAGACGACGCGCTCTTTCGGCACCCCCAGCATCTCCATATCTACTCAACAGATGCCAAAGAAGTTTGCTCCAGTTGTAGCGCCCAAACCGAAATATAATCCCTACCGGCAGCTGGAAGGTGATGGTAAGGAATAGCCTGCTACATGTGCCTTGTGGTTGGAATAATGGTTGAGCTAATTGAGAGGTGTCCTGATCCAAGAAGAAAAATCCAAACTCTTCACCAAAGAAACCCAAACGCTGAGCCCGGAATAGGTGATTAACCTGTGCAGATCTTTACGGATTTGCAGAATGCATTTTGTCCCTCCTGCCTGTGAGGAAGGGGCACAGAGGTACACCTGCTTCCCAACGTGGTACTGAGGAAAAAGGGAGTTTGAGGGTGAATGCAACTGAAATGAACGTATGGTTTACTGAGGGGATTGTTTGCAATAGCAGGGAAGGGGGGGTTAATACAGAATGAAAGTGATTGGTGCTGCTCTGCCAGGTGAAAGCGAGAGGAGCACCGTGTCTGCAGGGGAAGCGGCGAGGGGATTCTGTCTCCGAAACCCAGCCAGTGTGGTGTGCAGACTGCTGCCTTTCCTGGGGCTCCAGGAGATGCTTTCTGGGTGCAAATCTGCAGGCAGCGTACGGGAGGCGGCTTCCTGCTGACCCCCTCTCTTGATTCATCCTTGTAGCTGTCAGGAAAGGAGGCTCCAAGGAGGAGCTGGTTTTCCTTGTTATTTGGACTTCTTGCGGAATTGATCAAGGACCAATTCCAAGAGAGCTTGCAGGAAGCTCTCCGTCCAGACAGTTAAAAGCAGACTTCAAGGGGAGAATGGAGGAAAGGGGCTGTAAGGGTGCATCACACATTTGACCTCTTGCCGGAAAAGGGGCCCGAGGCAAACGTGACCTGTCCTGGTCTGCTGAGTTGGTCACGGGAAGAGGCGTCTGCTGGAGGAACCCCAGCAAAAGGTCAGGCTCTTGGGGGTTAAGCCCCAATGCCCAATATAGATCCAGGAGGGTTGCCCGGGCCAAGCAGGCACTCAAGACTCTCATGAAGGAGGAGGTGACTTACTGGGGGGGAGGGGAGTGGTCAGATAGTGTCTGCAGGGCACATGAAGCAGGGGGACAGTTGTGCTTGCCCACGTGCCCCACGGAGAGGTCTGGTCTCAATGCCAGGGGGAGCCAAGTGCAAGTCTAAGGGCTGTGTGGATCTGGGCGGCTTCTGGTGATTCAACCTCTCTGCATGCTGCTTTCCTAGATGAAACAAAGAAGCTTGAATGATTGGGGCCGAGGCGAGTTTTCTGAGGGGACGGTGGAGGGGGGGGATTGGCTGAAAGAACAAAAGGACTCTGGGTCAGGGCAGCCCGGGACACCCGTTTCAGGTTGGGGCAAGAAGCGCCCACTTGTTCCTTGAGGCGGAGGACATTGAATGATGACGTTTTGGACAGACAGAGGTTCGACCCGGCTTCTTACATGACGGCGAGGAAGCTGCTCTTCTCTTAGGGTGCCCAAGGTTGGACTCTGCTTTAGCCAAGCTCCTGTGGGAATTCATGCCGGAGAAAAATACTGGGGTGAAGCTGGGCTGTCTAGCAATGAAACGGCAAGAAAGACGGGATCAGTCCCAAGTCCGTTCTTGCACAGTCATTTGGCTAGAGGCTATGCAAGGAGGTGAAAGAGACCTGGTGGGAAGGGGGGGGGGAGGTTTGGCCTTTGCGTGGATGATTTCTCGCAACTCTTCTGAGCTGTGGCGTTATTCTATAAGATGTGCTGGGATTTTCCTTCTCCTTCAATCAACATATAATGCGCTTAAAAATAGAAAGCTATTTAACTCAAGTCTGTAAGTAACTCTGATATAAGCCATCTGGCTTCTCTTTAAAAAAAAAAAGCCCCACACATGTATCCAGAGAGACGATGGATTCCCCCTCCCTGCAGAGAGAATCGGCCTCTTCAGGTTGCATGTTTTTTGGGTAGCGTGTATCTGGATCGTTGGGAGAACCAGTCTGTCTTTCTCGCCTGGAAAGGTTGAGCTGATATAGTTGGTGGCTGAGCTGTCTTTCGAGAAGGCTTCTTAAGTGGGTAGCTGTGAGCTGTGCCTCTGGGCTCCCCACGCCACACAGCCCTTGCCCCATTGCATGCTCCCCGAATGGAAGAACAGACAACATTTGCAAAGGTTTGGGCGCACTGGGCAGGACAGAGGCGAAGGCTAGTGCCGGACAGGTGGACTTGACTGTAGGTCACCACATGCCAGGTTGGACAGCAGATGCTCTCCGCCGTTTTAATTGCCTCCTGCTACTGTTGCAAGTTCAAAGTGTTCACAGGTGTTTGAACAAATCAAATGACTACTGGTCAGACCTTTTTGTGTGAATATCCATCAGAGCCTTTAACGTTAGGAAGGGGCAGGCAGGGATATTCTCCTCCTCCTCCTCCTCTACCTTGGCCTGTTCCATTCATTCTTCTTCACTTCTTTCCTGTTCCGTCTGGCACCTCCAGAAGCGTCCTGCTAGCTCGCTCAGGCCCACGGTGGTGCTCCACGTCGTCCCGCAGGCAGGTTGTCCCAGGGTGCCCTGCTACCAGATGCTTCCTTCCAGGAAGCTCACAAGTGGGGCAAGCAAGGGGCTGGGGCAGGCCATGAGCTAGGCGGTGTGTGTACCTGCCTGCCATGTGCTGCTTCCTCTGAAGGTGAAGGTGGCATTTAGCTCTCAGGTCTAATGGCTGCTGACAGACGCCCTCTGCTCCACATCGGTGCTGCTGCCTTAATCTCGCGGTGCTTCCTGGCTGCTGAGATAGCTCAGGGTGCTTTGCATTTAGAAGTCAGAAGTGTAATCTCTTTAAAGCCATCTAAGCTAGTGGACATCAGCACATTAAGATGCTATATTTAATGTTTCCACATCGCCACTTGCATAGTGATTCATCTGTGCAGTGTCCTGTTTCTGAACCACAAGAGATTAATTTGGGCAGAAGAAACAAAACGGGAAAAAATATTTTGAAAAGGGGGTGGGAAGGGAAATTAAAAACCCTGACATACTTGATAATGGAATGAAATCATGTTTTTCAGAACAGCAATTGCCAGAACATCTCTCATCAGCTATATTAAACCTGTTTTGAAAAAGATAAAGGTTGCTGTATCTATATTTACCCACGGTGTTTGTGCTTAATGAAGGTATATCATTCTAGCAAAAAAGTAATAAATTTTAATGTCAGAAATCAGCCGCTCAATCTAAGCCGTTGAGACACTCAGAAAGAGCCAGTTTTGTTTTTCTTCTCCTTCTCCCACATTTAAAGAGAAATTGTATCTATCCTCTGCTCCAGCGTGAGCGTGCTCCGTGGGGTCACACCAGAGTTTTAAAGCCCAATGTATATGTTTCTGTGTGTGAGCACAGCATGGTGATAATGCTGCAGTTCTGCTGGAGCAAGGAAACATGTATGTGACTTTGGACACAGATCCAGCTTCTAGGTAACTTCAGCTTTTGTTAAAAAAAAAACAAAGAACAGAGAAAGAGTGATTAAGGTTCTAGTCCTTTTGGTTGCTGAGCTGTGTTCAAAAGTGTGAGAGCAGCAATGCCTGGCAGAGTCGCTGAATGAATGAGATTTCCCAAGTCAGAGGGTTGGGCTCCAGTTATCTGTGCGGCTCCTTACCCCTCTCATCACTAGGAAAACCAAAATGAATTATGCAAAATAATAAATATATCAGATTTTTGTTTTTGCCCTGGAGGAGATAAATATTTGCCACCAGAGGCCCTGAAGGCAGCTCAACATTGGCAGCAAACAAGGCATGATTGGGGCAGCCGCACATCTTGGTATGTTTACTTTGGTCACATCTGAACTGGGGGAGGGGTGTTTCTGATTTTAACAATGGAAAAGGGTGGGCGGGGTCTCCTACCCCCCCCCCTTCTCCAGCCTACCTTCCTTCCCAGGCTTAGCTGTCCTAAGCACTTCTAGTCCGGCTCTGTCCAGACTGAGACTGAATGCTGTAGTCAGAAGGGGGGGGGGCTTTTTGAGGCTGGCATTTCTTTCCAGTTTCTGAATATTAAGACGGCACAGTAGTGAGTACTGTCACCAAGATTCACCAAACTGAAAAATGGACCGGCAAACTCAGCAGAAGCCATTGTGACCACGTGTCCCTTTTGTACATGACGGGTGATGCTCTTCCACGGGTAAACTCCTCCCACCCTGCTCACTCATTTGATGTACCTGCTCAGTGGATGCAGTGTGTGGGGAAGTGGGACAACTATGCCTTCTGGACACACCTTGTGCCATCCGCACTCTCCCTGGCCATGCCCCCCGCCCCCGATGTCCACTTCGTTAGCAAGAGTGTGAAAGGGAAACTGTGCTTGCCCAGTTTTCTCAGTGGCGTGGATGAGCCCCAGGCCTGTTCAGCTGTGTGCACTAATATGGCCCCTTTCACACCCCTTTCACATTCACTCGTGGCTGGGGGGGGTGTCCTACTTCTCCCTCACTCAGTCACCAAATGGATGATAGGGAGCTAATGAACAGGGCCAGTGGCGTTGCTCCGGTAGGGGCGGGGCCGTAAGTATCGCTCCATCCTAGACCCTTTACCGAGCGAGCAGGAGGCTGCCCCGCCCCCTCACTGTCGGAGCCTTTCCCCTGCGGAGAAAGCAGCAGGCAAGAGACCCTGCCTGCTGCTTTCTCCGCACGGCAATGGCTCCGACAGTGAGGGGGCGGGGCCGCCTCCTGCTCACTCGGTAAAGGGTCTAGGACGGAGCGATACTTATGGCCCCGCCCCTACTGGAGCGACGCCACTGAGCAGGGCTTGTACGGGACTCTCTGAGATGCTCAGGGTCACTCAGGATGAGTGAAAAGGGGGATCACTAAGTATACACCTCTCTCATGAAGGCAATTGCGTCTAGAACTGTGTTTCCTTTTCAGATCCTTGCAGGTCCTCTTCTGCTCTGTCTCCTTTTTGCTTTTCCCGTACAGAGAGTGGGAGCAGGAGCACAGCTAAGGGGGTAGACAGGGTTGGGCAACCCCCCCCCATTGAACTGCTGCCTTAGGCGACTGTCTCAATCGGCCTCATGGATGAGCTGGTCCTACCCAGGGGTGAGCAGGGGATTAATGTGGTGGCAGCCCAGTGCCTGTTGTTAAGAGTTGTATCTTTGTGTCAACCTGCTGCCTGACTCCAGTGGAAGGCTTGCACAGATTCACAGGTATTAAGGGGGAGCTTAATGAAGGCCCCCTTTTTAATCTTCTCCAGGTCAAGTGTTTAAGCGTGCACACACTCGTGAGCGGTGGAGATGCCGGGGCTCCCAGTTGCTCCTGGAGACCTCCCCCGAGTCGGCTCGGCTCCTGACCAGCCCGGGCTGTCGAGAGTGGGGTCCTGCAGCTCCTCCCCCGTAACGTGCCCGGACAGTGTTCCCAGGCCAGCCGTGGTGTGGGGGGGGGGCTCCTCAGCTTGGCTCTGCTGCTGCTCACAGTAATTGGGTCAAAAGAGAGAGAGTCAAGGAATAGTGTTCCTTAGCAACCAACCCCAGGAGAAAGAAAGGGAGAAAAAGAACTCCTCAGACAAGAAAGACTACCTGGGCTGGGGATGTGGAAAGAGGCCATTTTTCTTCGACGCTCCTGGGAATGTGATCATGGGCATTGTTCTATCATGTTGGAGAGCAAAGTGCAGACTTGCCTTTGGGTATCTGTCCATCTGCCTATCTGTCCATCCATCTTTTATTTCTTCAATCAAAACCATAGCAAATGCAATACTCAAATGACCCAACACTGGGCCCCAAGGCATAAACAAGCACATGCTCTGCTTGGGACAGTAATACTTGAAGGCACTTCTACTGAGTCAGACTCTTTGTTCATCTAGAATCTACTCAGTCTATGCTGTCTGGCAGTGGCTCTCTAGGGAAGGGGTGTCAAAAACATAAGTAGCCTTACCAGCATCCCGGAATCGAGGCTGGTTTCGGCCTAGAGTGGACCTGAGCCGCTCCCAAGTGTGCACTGCGGCTGCAGCTGCCCAACGGTGGTCACATCGTTGACAGGAAGTTCCGGAAGCCGGGACGCCATTGGGCAGCCGTGGTACACACTTGGGAGCGGCTCGGGTCCGCTCCAGGCCGAAACCAGCTTCGATTCCGAGACGCTGGTAAGGTTAAACATAAGGCCCGTGGGCTGGATGCGCCTCCCGGAAGCTCCCAGAGCCGCCCTTTCAGCAGCGCCACTTCTACCGAGGCTTTGGGAGGGAGAGACGGAAGGAGGCCTCAGAAGGCAAGGAACGCTGCGGGGGAAGGGTCATACAAGAGGGTTGAGAGTGAGTGACGCTGCCGAGGTACTGGGAGAGTCCATTTATCACACAGGCTGCCCTTTCAGCTGTGCTGCTTCTGCCGAAGCATCACTTTGCAGACCACCTCTCAGCTGCAGCAGAAGCGGCCCTCCTGAAAGGATGGCCCACATGTTAATCGGGTTGTCTCATATCTTGAAAATATGATCTAGATTTGCACCTTTTCTCCTCTGCCATTTGTAGCTAATGAGTTTCTATTTGGGAACAAAGTGCTTATTTCCGGCTATCGTTTGCTTAACGATGTCACTTCCTGCTTTAATGATGTCACTTCCGGCCCTCAGCAGGTGCCAGGAATGCTATTCGGCCCGCTGTATGAAATGAATTTAACTCCCCTGCTCTAGGGTTCCTGGCAGGAGTCTTTCCCAGCCCTACCTGGTGCTGCCAGGGGTTGAAACCAGCACCTTCTGCATGCAAAGCAGGGACAGCTCGGCCCCTGAGCCACCCCTGAGCCAGCCTTCCCCACTCTCAGAGCCGGCCTTGTCCCTCTGAGCCACAGATCCCTTGAAGTGTTTGGCTTGTCCACCTCAGGAGCGAAGGAAGCTGCCGCCTTCTGCTGAGTCAGACCCTTGATCTGTCTCACTCAGGATTGCCAACACTGACTGGCAGCAGCAGCTCTCCAAGGTTTCAGGCAGGGATTCTTCTCTCTGCCCTACCTGGAGATGCTGCCAGGGGTTGAACCTGCGACCATCTGGAGGCAAAGCAGGTGCTTCTCTCCAGGAGTTCCTTTAAGGGCGCAGCACCACAGTGTGCGATCAGAGAGCGGCCTTCTCTTGGGTGTTGTGGGAGATTGTAGGGCAGTCCTCTTGACTCGGGTGCTGCAGCTGCTCGGGCTGTCCTTCGGCATGATTTCACCTGTGAAAACCTGAAGAGCGCCGAGTGTACGCATGTGCTCCGGCGGCACCAAGTTTGGATTGCCAGTGGTGTGGATGGAGAAGAAGAATTGTCACTGGAAGCTACGAATGCTTCCTTGGTGCTAATATAAGAACAGAAGAAGAGCCCTGCTGGATCAGGCCAAAAGCCCATCTAGTCCAGCTTCCTGTGTCACACAGTGGCCCCACCAGATGCCTTTTCAATATGTTCTTGAGAAGCTCGTAGATGTGGTTAATGTAAACTGGGGAACATTTGAGTAGCAGAAGCCCTTAGACAAGTGACATTTAATAAGAGCAGGTCTGGTAGATGCCTGTTTTCTTGCTTCCTGTGGACAGAAGTGACCTCAAAGATGATCTGTGGATGAAAGTCGTTTTTCCCCCCTTTGACGTGACGGTATATACAGCATCAGAGCCGTCCTTGTATGTGCGAATGTGTCTGTAGGAAGTGTCCTTTCCCACAGTAGAAAAAGAGGCATTTCTAAGAGCATGAAAACATTGACGTTTACAAGTGATGTTGTTGCGCAGGGCGGCATGGGATACGCAGAACCTAATTTCGGTGTCTCCTGTGAAAACAGCCCCAGGATGTGCATCAGATGCTTGATCTGATTTCTTTCTTCAGCTTCTACTGTGCCACCTTTTGGAGGTTGGAACGTGGGCAGGTGTTGAGGAGCATGGTGAAAATTTAAAAGGGTAAACCTGTGCAATTGATATCACACACGCCTACGTTCATTGAAGCCAGCAGGGTTACGGTAGGCCTAAAGCAGGTTCTAGTGTTTTGCGAACGTCTGTCTGATAGTTGCATCTCCGAAGCACACAGAAATAGCCTCATTAGACGGAGATCGCTTATTGTGCGGATGGGGAAAGAACCGAGAAGATCAATGCACTCTGCTCCCCATCTCAACTTTAATAAGTTACGCTCTTATGGGGTGATATTTGCTCTATATATTGTTTTTGTCCCGAGACTTAGCTCTGCTCTGTATTCCAATCTGCTCTGTATTCCAATCTGCCTGGCTTTTGGTTTAATGCGGAACATTTTGTAACTGAATTTCAACACTTTGCCATTCACTGTATCCTCCCCCCCCCCAACAGGTTGCAACTGTGCACAAGCACATGTGTGCATTGATTTGATCTCAGTAATACAGCTGCACCAAAATTGCACTTTGATTTGATCAGTGTACATATGTTCTCATGTTAACTGGCAGCTTTTTTTCCAAGCTTCAAATGCTGTGTAGCCTTTCCTAATAAGGGAAGTGTTCTAGTCCTCTGATCAGTTTGGTTGACCTCTTTTGCACCTTTCCTAAGCTCAGCAATAGCCTTCTTGAGGTGTGGTGACCAGAACTGGACAGAGTATTCCAAATATGACCACACTGTACATTTATAGAGGCAATATAATGTTAGCAGACTTATTTGCAATCCTTTCCCTAATGCCCCTGCCCCTAGCAAGGAATTGGCCTTTTTTCACCACTGCCACACACTGAGTGGGTGTGTTCATTGAGCTCTCCATCAGGACCCCAAGATCTATTTCCTGGTTTGTCACTGTCAGCTCAGACCTCATCAATGTACTATACGTGAG
This sequence comes from Plestiodon gilberti rubricaudatus, assembly GCA_026170595.1. NCBI lineage: Eukaryota > Metazoa > Chordata > Lepidosauria > Squamata > Scincidae > Plestiodon > Plestiodon gilberti. Next base: position 2,334,529 of record JANXHW010000003.1, on the reverse strand, counting down.
GCTGGGATGTTTTGCCCCAACGTGCATCACTTGACACTTGTCGATGGCTCTGAATTGCGTTTGTCATTTGGCTCCCCATTCATTCACCCAGCTGGAGAGGTCCTTTTGGAGGAGCTCTTCACAGCTCGCTTTGGTTTTAGCCACCTGAACCACACGCACAAGCAGCTTCCTGATGCACTCAAATGGAAGGGGCAGGCATGGACTGTGGGCGAAGAGCTCTGTGCTGCTCACGTTGGACCTTCCACATTCATAACCATTTCCTGCTGCATGGGTATCTGGGAGCTTCATGTAAAATGATTATCAGCTGGGGAGTTGACTGGTTTAGCTCATCAGAAATCAGGAAGCAGGTCTGATAACAGTACAAGCAATACTGTGTTTGTAACAACACTCCAATTGCCGCCTTGTCAAGAATGAAGAAAGGAAAAAAAAAAAGGTTTTCATCCCTCAGCTTCAGCAGGTGAAGAGTTTCTTTTGCTATTTTAGAGATTACCAGTAAGAGAGACTTCCGGATCGTTTCCCCTCACTGGGCTACGAAGACTGACTGTCCCCAAGGCTGTCGGCGGTGACTCAGTGCGGGAAGGCAGAGGCGATTCACTTCCTCTAGGGTGCCAAGCACCCCGGCTTGGGCTGAATGCAGAAGTTCTACAAAAGAGAATCTGCTGGGTTTCTCCCCCCCCCCCCAAAAAAAGAACATTTACTTTTTTTTTTTTCGTTCTGTAGCTCTCATGGCCCGCTATAGTCCAGCAGTGTTTCAAGTATACGGGTTCAGACGCCATGTAGTTAAAAGGTTGTATTTTAAATGTATCCACCTCCGTGAGCGGGTTTCCTTACAGGCAGCCGCTTACGGAACAAAAACACAAATAAAATCCAAGTCACTGTCCCAACGTTTCGTTCTGTCCTCAGAACATCACCAGAATCTTTGGATTTTTTCCCCAGGAAGATGTTCTGAGGACAGAACGAAACGTTGGGACAGTGACTTGGATTTTATTTGTGTTTTTGTTCCGTAATTGGCTGCCTGTAAGGAAACCCGCTCACGGAGGTGGATACATTTAAAATACAACCTTTTAACTACATGGCGTCTGAACCCGTATACTTGAAACACTGCTGGAACATTTACTTTAACCAGCTGTTGGGAAGGGGGGGGAGCCTTCCTGCCCTTCCACTACCTCTGCTTAATTCCTGCAAGAGAAGGGGTTGCTTTTTGATTTGGGTTTGTCAAGAAGCAATATGCAACGATATGGTTATTTCCTCATCACAATCATGTTGTGAGATAGACAGTTGCCATTCACATTTAACAGGAGGGGGAAACGAAAGGCTCCTTTGCAGAGGCCTTGGAGTGGTCTCTGCACATGATTGTGGTACTACAGTACTTGGCAACTAGTGGCTGAAAGGGTGAACTGCAGTTGTGATTGAGGCATATTCATGCTTTTCGGTGGTCTATTCACATGTGTCAATGATAACGATGGGTGTGTGTACCAGGCTCATGACTAGAGCCCTGGTTTATTTGTTGTGGTTCCCAAACAGAGATTTACGATTGTTGTTTGTTTGTTTGTTTGCTTGGGAACCATTTAGGCTGGGTCTTCACTGTCTTGTTTCAGGGCCACCAGGGTCCAGGTTCATTTCCTAACCCCCATTCGCTCGGGGTGCTTGATTCATTTACTGTTTTACTTTTCATTTGCTGTTGTTGGTGTTGGCAGCAGCAGAAGCTTGGCATGTGCCGCCCTGAATTCCCCACTGCCCCAGAAGGCAACACTGTTTCAGGGCTGGGAAGGGCTGTTGTCGCCATTGCTCCAAGGTGGTCACTATGGTTCCCCACACTGCCATGGGGTGGCGCTGTCTCCCAGAGCGTGATGGGTATTCACTGTGCCCTGCAGCTCCTGCTGCTGACAACATTGGAAGTAGTAAGTGTCGGTATTGCTACTGCAGTGCAATATATATAAATACAGAAGGGTACTACTGAATGGGAGCCCCATTTGCAGCCAGTTGTTTCATGATGAATGGGAAATGAACCGAATGGACCCCAGTCAGTTAGTGTTCTGATTGGCGACGCGAAGCCTTCCAGACATTTCCTTTGCTCAGGAGCTGAGCTGAGCTCTCCTGTTCTGACGCTGCTTCCCTCCCGTCCATGTGAACAGGTCTTTTTCCAAAGAAGATTGTCGCCAAGTTTTGCATCTTGTGGTTTTAACTCACTCTTAATCCTGAACTCCACCAAACACTTAATCAGACAGCGAGTTAAAGATGGCCCTCAACCAAGCATTACCTTTCTCTTGTCCCTTTTTAAGGGCTCTAATTAAACCCATAGATTCCATTGTCTTGATGTTATTGTATTCGTCACTCTTTCTGATTAGGGGCCTTTGTTCTTACCAGAGGCTGATAGTCGCTCATTCCTTGTCTTGTCTGTTCTGGAGAGGGCAGGTGGGTGGACACGGCCTTTGGATAATTGACCCATCTGCATGAAGAACGTCATGAAACATGTCTGATTGGCTGGGAAAGCACAGTCGAGGCGAAGAGGTGGGGAGCACTGCTATGGCAACCTCATGGGCACAAATTAGTGGGATCACTTTCCCCTGAAAACCTCTACCCCTGCAATGGGCAAAATGAGCCACAGCATTAGCAGGTTGGTCTGGGTGGATTCAAAATACTGTATGCATTGGAGAAACTCTAAAAGTTAGTTGCGGCTGTCTGCTAGTCCAGTTCCAGCATGGTCTGAGCTGAATGCTTGTCAACATTCTGACTGCTGGGAGGGTTGGGAGAGTCTTGGCCATTGAAAATCAGCATGGCTGCTGGGAGAAAAGTGGGTGTATGTTCAAGCAAGTGATAAGATGGGGAGAGGTACAGAGGTAGAGTTGGTATCGGGGAAGCAGAGGGGACGGGGCAAGGGAGCAAAGGGAAGGGGGCGGGAAACGCAGGAGGGGAGGCTGGAGGGTTTGGGTGTTGCTGGTGGGAAGGAGCGCCAAGGATGGCTGAATCTCGTGCTCTGATTGTTAAAAAAGTTTGTGGCCTTAGATCTTCAGAGTGTCTAGAGAAACATTAGTAATCTTGCTTCAGTCCTTCAGAGATGCGGTTATTTAAAAGGTCAGATTATTCAGGGCAAAGTACCACCAAAGTCTGGGGGGGGGGGGAATCACAGATTCATTTCAAGAAAATGAATTTCTTGAATTCATTCAAGCAAAACCATTTCTTCAATTTGAGTGAGGTTATGCTCCCTGCTCCCAATTTTTGGACGATCCCAAATCATATACATGAGAGTATTTATATGTTCATTAACATTGGAAAGACCCAGTGTGAAATTTGGTGAGAACTAATTCAAAAATAGCAACACGTTAAAATTCAGAAGTGGTAATAAAATTTTGTTTTGGATGTTTCCATTAACAGAGAGAGAGAGAGAGAGAGAGAGAGAGAGAGAGAGAGAGAGAGAGAGAGAGAGAGAGAAACAACTCTGGCAAAAAAGGCAAACATTATACTGATAGTAGTGGGTGCTTTAGGTGCTACACTGAAAGCTTGGCAAAACACCGGTACACCTTAGGTGTAAATGAAATTACTCCATATGTGCTGCAAAAGACAGCTCTATGTGGAACTGCACATATTCCACGGAATTACCTCTAGATCTCCTAGGTTCTTGGAAGAGACTCGATTTTTAAGGCCCAACCCTATCCAACTTTCCAGTGCCGCTGCAGCTGCAATGCAGCCCCGAGGCAAGGGAACAAACATTCCCTTACCTAGAGGAGGCCTCTGTGCCTGCTCCCCCACTGCACTGCAAGATGCAGCGCATACCCCATTGGCACGGCTGCAATAGTGCTGGAAAGTTGGATAGGATGGGGCCCTGCAAAAACACCAGCCACCACCAGGTGGGCTGCGATTAACCAGTTAACATAATTATTGTTTTTAATAATAATAAAACCCAGTCCAAACGTCTGGTGGACAGTGACACTGCTGACAGTAACTGAATTAGCATTAGCATTTTGTAGCTGCTTTGAATATTTGAAGCTCTTTGCAAACTTTCTTGAAATCAGCGTGGAGCAGTGGTTTCCAAAGCTTGTGTGGGGAACTTTGTGGTTCCTCAATAAGAAATCCAGTAATAGTGACTATGCTTTCCTGAAAGGCAGCTTCCTGACCAGTAACAATCTTCTTTCCCTGCAACGTTCAGCCACAAGGAAGTCTTGGGCAAGTTCTAGAACACATTCTCAATTCACACAGAGCAATGGTTACCCTTGACCAGCCTGGCCATGGCTGTGTGTGAACTGAGTGTGCCACGTCAGAAGAGCCCTGCAGGACCAGCACCAAGGGCCCAACTAGTCCAGCTTCCTTCCTGTAATTCCTCACAGTGGCCCCACTAGATGCCTCAGGGAGCACACAAGTCAACAAGAGACCTGTATCCTGTCGCCACTCCCTTGCATCTGGCATTCAGAGTCCGTTTCTAAAGCCAGGAGGTTGCATATACCCATCATGGCTTGTAACCTGTGATGGACTTTTCCTCCATAAATCTGTCCAATCCTCTTGTCCGCTCTGGGGACCCCAGCAGGGGTGTGGTCAAAGCGAGCCCAAGGCTTTGGGCGGTGTGGGACAGGTCCTCAAGCTCCAGTCCACACGTGGAGCTGCAGCCTCACCCTGGCACTAATGCCCTTGGTGAGTTGCCTTGCAAGGACCTCAGAAGTTGCTGGGGGAAGGGGGTTGCCTCACCTGCTATCCTTCTCCCCAGCCTGGTCTTGAAGGGTCATGGGCTGTCAACCCAGCCGACTCACCAGCCTCCTCATCGGCCAACTGAAGACCTTTATATACTCCCAGGCCCCCTCTGGGCTCTAGCCCTTATGAAGTCCATCCCCGCTCGGCCAGCCACTCCGCAATAGCCCCCTTGGGCAGGAGCCTATCAGCCGCCTGTGCCTGGCCCTTTTCTCCTGTGCGCCCTCGTCCCGCCTCTGCCTGAGCTGGCCAATCCCCAACTGCATCTCTCCCTCGCCCCCTTGTCTGCCACGCTGGGTCCCTGCATGTCAGCTGGATCAGCACGGTCAGCGTGTAGATGGCGCGGGAGCTGCGGGTTGCAGCCTCCCTTCCCGCGAGGCCATGTGCTGTTGCGACTGTCCCCAGCAAGGTTGGCCCCACAAGCCTCCCACCAATGCGGCTGCATCTAGGGGAGCCCCAGGGACAACTGCCAGCAGTCCGCAAGCGATCTGGTGCTGGGTGTGCTGCTGGGTGTGCTCCTTCTCCTGCGGGAGCCCAGCCTCGAGATGGGAGAAGGAGGAGTCCAGAGCGTGGGGCCTCTGCCAGGGCAGGGGGGGTAAGTACGGGGGAACCAGGCCAGGTGCCATCACCTGTTGACATCCCTGTTGACAAGCTATACATTTGCCACATTTGGTTCGTCTTCCTAGCTGGCATGGAACAAGCTGGAATGTCCACTTTACAACATCTGCTTCCTATCAAGAGCGCCCAGTGCAGGTCTGACCCTGAGCACTCCATGGGATGGAGAGAGTGGACCATAGAGGGACGTTCTTCTCCCTCTCGCACAACACCAGAACCAGGGGACATGCACTAAAATTGAGTGGAGGGAGAGTTAGAACAGACAAAAGAAAATATTTCTTTACCCAGCGTGTAATTCCTCTGTGGAACTCCTTGCCACAGGATGTGGTGATGGCACCTGGCCTAGATGCCTTTAAAAGGGGTTTGGACAGATTCATGGAGGAAAAGACCATCACAGGTTACAAGCCATAAGCAACCTCCTGGCTTTAGAAGTGGGTTTTCTCTGTATGCCTGGTGCAAGGGAGTGACAACAGGAAACAGGTTATCTTGTTGGCTGTGTACTCCCTGAGGCATCTGGTGGGGCCACTGTGTGATACAGGAAGCTGGACTAGATGGGCCTTTGGCCTGATCCAGCAGGGCTCTTCTTACATTCTTTCGTTCTTATGTTCCTCAGGAAGGGCTGGCTGGTGTCTGAATGAGCCACCACCTGGGGACCCCAAGTACCCCTCTCCAGCCTTATTGGAGGAACGTTGGGTGCAAGGATACTCAAATAAATAAAGGCAAAATGTAAGCTTTTAGTAGCTACATTGGACTATATATCCAATATATTTCAATAGCCTTTGTCGAAAGTGTAGACGGTGTTGGCCAAGTCCTGCACAATAGAACATAGAGAGCTGCCTTCTACTTATATGGTCCACCAGGCCCAGTAGTGCAGCGGCTGTCCAAGGTTTCCGGCAGGAATTGTTCTCTGTCCAACTAGACTGGCGCCTTCTTCTCCCTGCAATGCCTGTGCTGCAGCCCATCCCTACTTCCCGTTTTCAGGCTGAAATTATACTTTCAGAAGAAGGACAGAAATATTCAGAAGGGGGCCGAAATGTTTCCTGAAAACATGTGAATGATGACCTATCTTTCTTACTAGCTTATGCATGCTTACTCAGTAGTAGGTCCCATTGTGTTCAGTGGGGCTTACTCTCAGGAAAGTGAATACTGTATAGGATTGCAGCCTGGGCGAGATCTCTTCCTGCTGAGCAGGGATCACATAAGTCGTAAAGTGCTGCTGTGTTGTGTCACCTATGGGTAGGCTTACCATATCGCCGACCGGGACGCTCCGCTTTGCCCTTAAGGGGCGGGGGGAGGGGAGGGAGTCAGGGCGCGCGCGCCCTGACTCCCTCCCCTCCCCCCGCCCCTTAAGGGCAAAGCGGAGCGTCCCGGTCGGCGATATGGTAAGCCTACCTATGGGTGTGGCTGCAAGCAGCTGATGCCACAAGTTGCCTGGACAGGGGAAACCTCCAGTTCCTGTCAGCATCAGTTCTGAACACTGCCCTTTTACTCGGATGTCCCTGAACACACACACAGGCTCCCCCCCCCCCCAATGCACACTACTTTAGGGTCAATCCTAATAGTCTGTATTGTCAGCCAGAGCCAATCATTCGAACTTCTGAAGGAATCCTCCCGCTTGGCCCTCAGGCTTTTCGTATGTACCTCTATCCCCATGGCAACTGCATTTCAGCCCTGACCTCATTGTTTGCTAATATATGACTAATTCGTTATTTTCCAACATCTTCTGTGTTCTCCTGCTTTGAAGATGGTTTGCTGCTCCAGCGCTCTGCCAACTGCTTTGCTTTGCCTTAGTAACAACAGCGGAAATAACAGTAGTAGTGAGAATAATAGTAATAACTATTAACAGAGATATCAAGCTGCACTCCTATGCACACTTACTTGGGAGTAAGCCACGTTGAACCCAGTGGGATTTCCCGCACTGTCAAATGCCCCCCTGGGGCAGGCCGAGGGTCCAACTAGGTCCCTGGCCTGATCCGTGCCGCCGCGTCTCCCGTTGGGAAAGACCCCCGGGTGGAGCCCCGGAGAGCGGCTGCCAGTCAGTGCAAACAACAGGGAGCGAAACCTCGACGGAGCCACAGTCCCAGGCAGGAGAAGGCAGCTGCTTGTGCTCCTGTGCACACAGGCAGCAGCACTCAAAGGACTACAGGCCGGATCCTGCATGGCTCTTCGTTGTATGTGGCCCACTACGACCCCCTTCAGAGTCTGGAATTGAAAGCAGTGTCCTGACATTCCTCCTGCTTCAAAGACTGGCTCCACCTCAAGGAACCCACCTCCCCTGCATGTCTGGTCTGCTCTTTCTCACCTCCAGGCATGGAGGTTGCAGCAGAACCTCCAGCTATTCTCTTCCAGGGCCCCACCTGGAGCATGAGCAGTCATACTGAATCAAAGAGCACCTTGACTGCCTCCATCTTACCCCGGAGTAAGTGCAATCACAGGTGTGGTTTCCAGACTGTCTTATGATACTGCACTTTGAATTTGGGGGGGGGGGGTAAATTAAATTTAAAAGCCTGTGCTTTCACTGAGAACAGGAAAGAGGGAATTGAAACATATGCGAAGTTTACGGTCCTCTTATGGCATCATAAAAACTGTGCCATGTTTGTGTGCTGTGGGACCGCGGCCGGCGCAAATGGCCAGAGTGACTGACTGAATGACTGTGAATGACTGATGGCTCAACTTCCTACTCCTAACTCTGTGGGAGGAGCTGGTTTTGGGACCTGTTCATGTCGTCAGAGGTGCTCTTGGCCTTGCTGTATTTCTTAGGCGATTCTTCTCCAACATCTCTTGGCGCTGCTTGTATTGTTGCCATGCAGCCCTTCACATCCAGACTCCAGGGAAGCAAACTGTTCCTGTGCTTTGATTCTGAAAGAAAGGGGGAGCCGGGGTGGAGGGACGTCCTGAAACGTTTGCTTTCTTTGAAATCCCTTGGATAGGCCTCCCAAGCAGAAACCTTGTGGTCCACCATGACATTCGGTGTGAATTCTAATCTTGGGGTCCTGCCAGCTTCCCCCCTGCATGGCGAGTGTCTTAACTATCCTCAGACTCCCAAAGGGCGGCTTCCTGAGTTAGTAGGGGGAAGCTAATGACACCCGCAGTACTGCAGGACAAACCAGAAGTGTGAATATTTTCACGGGAAGGAAATGCAGGAGCCCCCCCCCAAAAAAAAAAAAATCTGGAAATTTCCCTTGTCTTCTCAAAAATATGTTCAGTGAACCCCTTCCTGAAATGTTGCTAGGCTTATCCAAACTAATGTTTTGTTGTAAAACTCCTCCCAGTATTTCACTGGTCTTACTATTTACAGGTGGGCCCCCATATCCACAGATTCGCTATCCACGGTTTCAGTTATCCACGGGTCATGGGGATCCCCCCAGGCTTTTACTTTTTCCCCAGTAAGCTTTGTTTCTTCCTTAAAGAAACAGGAGAAGCAGCCTTTGGCTGCTTATTACAGGCAAGTAGAACGAGACTAAGTACTAGAGAGGCTCTGCAAGGTTAACAGAAACCTTGCAGAGCCTCTCTAGGACAGTCTTGTTCTACTTGCCTGCAATGGAGGCTGCTTCTCTGTTTGTTTTAAGGAAGAAACAAAACTTGCTGAAAGAAAAATAAGAGCTTGGGGGGGGGCAAGCATGCCTGCCTGCAGGGGAGGCAGGGTGGGGGGGGGCCCTCAGGAAACCATGGAGGGGGTGTTTGCTCTTATCCACGGTTTCAAGTATCCACGGAGGGGCCTGGAACATATCCCCAGCGGATATGGGGGCCCACCTGTATTTTTTTCATCAGAGCCCTTGCTTTTCATTTCATTTATTTTTTGCTTGTCTTTCAAAAACTCAAATGTTTCCCTTGAAATGCCTCTGATGTCTCTAGATTCTTGGGGGTCTCCTCCCAGAAGAAATGCAGCTGATTGTCCAAAAAAGGGATGGCCGTCCAGCTGTTACACAAGGACTCCAGTGGTTCTGAGTACATTTTGAACAAGGATGACTAGAAGTGACCTTTCCAGAGGGGAGAGGGGATTTTGGCCACGTCCCCCCTTTGGCTCTTCTAATCTGTCAGGCATTCCATCTGTCTGGGTGCTTTTAAAAGCAACGCTACAGCTTGGATTATTCCACATCATCATTATACACCCTGCAAATTGTGTTCTCCTGTTCGGTGCTCTGGAAGGCAGGAATACCGTTAGAAAGAATTATTGACCCACCCCCATAACTGTTATAAAGGATCCTCATGGGAGAATGTAAGAATTTGTCACACCAAAGGTCCAGCTAGGTTAGGGTAGTGTCTCCAACAGGGGACAGCCTACATCTAGGAAGTTGCAAGTAAGACACAAAGGTGGCCTCCCCCATAGCAACTGGTATTAAGTGGGGTACTGCCACTAACATTGGTCTTGGTCGTATGAACCAAGTGCCACAAAGTCACCCTGGTCCCTTCCCATCACCAGAGCTCCCCTTCGAGAGACCAGAGAGGCCCAGCCCCATGCTGCGCACCCGATCATCGGAGCGGCAGTCTCCGGGACAGGGGCTTTAGTACTGAGGTTGGTGTGCTGCTGTGATTGGCTGCCAAATGTAGTCTGTGTCCTACGCTCTGTTGTGGGGGAGTGGGCGGGGCAGGAGGGGGGCAGATTTGGTGCAATTTTCTGCTCTTTTTCCCTTCCCCATTACTCCTTGCGGGGTTACTCCCAACTATGCCAACTCCACCGTTGGCATAATGGTGCCGGGGTGTATCTGAAGAGGGGGTCTGGTCTGGTGTACGTCGACTCCCTGTTGCCCTTCCCACCTCACACCACAACCTCCTCCCTGTTTTGGCCGTTCCGCTGGCAAATTTGCAACGGCTTCTGGGTGACGTCCAGGCTTCTTCGGTGTGGTGTTTTTGCACCGTTGCGCCAACAGCCATGGTGCTTCCATCACCCTGTGGGTTTCTACATTGGCTGGGCTTTCATTGTGACTGTGTCCATGGAGATACGTTAGCGTATCTCGATGATACGATTGGGCCTTTACTCAGATGTGAGGGCCCGATCCTAACCAACTTCCCAGCACCAATGCAGCCCCAAGTCAAGGGAACATTTGTTCCCTTACCTTGAGGAGGCCTCCATGACTGCCTCCCCACCACAGGATTTAGCGCACGCCCTGTTGGCATGGCTGCATCGACAGTGGCGCACCGCCCCCCCCCCGCCCAACGCTGACACCGTCCGGAATGCTGCGGCTGCCCGGAACGTGAGCCAAAAGGCTCAACCAACGTCTTTTTCGCCGCCACCCGCACGCGTCTTTTTCACCGCCACCCACTCGCATCTGTGCCGCTGCCGGTGCACTCCCCCCCTGCCGGTGCACTCCCCCCCAGGTACTGCCTGGGGGCATACCCCTGCCCCAGGCATTCCTCCGCTATTGTGCATCGATGCTGGAAGTTGGATAGGATTGGGCCCAAAGTTCCATGGAGTGCTTACTCTCACGTAAATCTATCTACCTAGGTTTGCAGGCTTCATATCGAAGTCAGAAGTACTGCTTAGGTACGGAAGTGTCCCTGGACCCTGAGTAGTACCTCTTTCTTTCATGCCAGTCGTCATCATCACAGCCAATGTGGCTTCAAGCTAGGGCCAAGCTTCAACTGTTCATTCCAAATTGGGGGCCACGTTTTTTTGTGAGAATGGTCACTGTTTTTTCTCTGCCGTGTGTTTTGTGGCGCTGGCAGCAGTGGGGATGATGCTTCCAGAAGATGCGTGTGCTGATACTGTGTGACTGACATTGTCACGAACCAGTCCGAGTGAGTGAGGGCAAATCTCCCTGCTGCCCACGCTCTGCAAGCGTCTGAGGAAGACACGGCAGCAGCTGCTGGGCGGACAATCATGCTTCCAGGAGCCTGATCGCAACTGCAGGCAAGTTTGTCCCTTTCTGGGTCCTTGACCCCGAAATTCACCAAAATTCACAGGAGGCAGAAAGGGTAGCAAAGTCAGAGGAGATATTTCAGGTCAGTTCTACAGCATTGATTGTCTTTAACTGAAAGTAAAATCTGAGCATCTCACAATGCTGAACTGAACTCTGCCCCCAGCAGAAGCAACTTCAATGCTTCCCGGCGGCGCATTTGTGGAATACGCTCAGCCACGTGCCCACCGTAGGAGCCTGATGCAGAAAGGTAGAGGTGGAAGGGGTGAGGGAGATGCAAATACTGCTGTGAAAAGGGAAGTCACAGAAGCACCCTGAAACAAATTAACAGCAGCAGTGAAATGAGAGGCTGTTTTCTCAGTCCAAACAATTGTGCAGAAACCAGCATTCTTTTGAAACTGAAAAGCACATAACTAGAAGGAGGGGGGGAGAGATTTTACGAAGGTGAAATTGGATATGGGCATGAAAAATTCATCAGGGAATTTATGCTAATTCCAAACCACATGAAACTTTAAACATTTCAGTCAAGAATCGTGTGGTGTCACAGCAGTCCAGGCGAGGCAATGCACCGCCGCTTCTCTCCCGCCACATTGTGAACATACACAGCATTCTGGAAGTGCAGTGCTGCTCGGAGGAGGTGGTGATGCGATGTCCTGGGGCAGGTCTAAGCCCAGCAGTTCCCGGTGCCAGGCTTATGTGGCGACACCATGGCTGGCACGTCATTTGGAAACAGAAGCAGCATCTTCCACATTATTGCACCGGCCATCAATGCAAATGGTCCTCTGTAGAGTAGAACACACGGAAAGTCCTGTTAGGTAAGACCAGAAGCCCTCTCGTCCAGCAATGACCAGCTAATAGTTTCCAGAAAACCCACATGCAGGCAACAACCCCCCCCCCCCCATTTCTTGCCCCCAACAGCTTGTGTGCAGAGTTTCCGTGATGCTAAACCTGAAACTTCTATGCAGCTATCAGAGCTAATAGCCGTTCACCTATCTACAGATTTAACTAAGGGCCCAGTCCTGTCCAACATTCCAGCACTGATGCAGCGGGGCATGTGCTGCATCCTGCGGTGGGGGGGGGGCTATCACGGTGGCCTCCTCAAGGTATGAGAATGTTTGTTCCCTTACATCGGGGCTGCATTGCAGCTGCATCAGCACTGGAAAGTTGGATAGGATTGGGCCCTTCATTAACTAAAAGCCCCCACCACTATTGCATTCATCGTAGGAAAGTTGCTCCAAACTCTTGATCATTTTGGAAGCTCTTTTCTGTACTTTTTCCAGCTGTATGATATCCATTTGAGATGGTATATCTCAAGTGACGATGAAGTTTCGCCTGTTGAATTTCTGCCTGGGCGCATCCCTCTCTTGCCAAATGTTGAGCTGAAAGACCAAGGCAAAGTGTGGGTGCATTGGAGTCTAATTTGTAAATCAAGCGTGATAGAGGAGTACAAACCCTTGACTGCTTTCATGGTGTGAAAGCTAAGCCAACGTCTATTTCCCTTGCTTTTTGGAGCATGCGGGAAAGTGGTAAGCAACTTAAATCTTATTGTAAGCTGAAGTATTGAGATATGGGCTCAAGAAGGGTTTTGAAAGTAGCCTCCTAGGCTGCCCCACACAAAAACGGGAAATGAGTCTCTTTGGGTGAAGCAGCCCTGACTAGCTTGCCTACATTAAAAGCTCTTGTGGTGTTAAGGATGCCTCTGGATTGTATCCTGGTTGGAGGGCAGGCGGGCGAGTGCAAGGGAAAGAGCCTTTCTGCTCTTGTCAAGGAGACTTATGGAGTGTGGAATGCAAAGGCTAAAATAGGAGTCAATCACTGAAACACTCCACAGAATGGATTTCCTTTCCCTTTTGATGGTGCTACTGAAAACGTAAAGGAAGGGATGGGAAGGGAAGGCTGGCAGTCTGGAGAGGCTCAACCCACATCAGAATATTGGGGGGGGGGTTTGTTGTTGTTGTCTGGGTGCAGAGTAACTCCTGTGAAGGTGCTGAGAGTGCTGTTTACCAGGAGGCGCTCAAATGGAGGTGGCTCTCAGAGGGACTTGGCCACATTATGTCCTGGAGGTCGTGTGTGTCAGTTTCTGCTGCCAGGACAGCTCAACAAGACCTGCCTGCTTGGGTGCCCAACCTGCGCTGGCTGCTGCTGCTGCTGCTTCTAGGCACAGTGGGCTTTGTGTATGTGTTTGTCTTTTGCCATTATGTCTGGTGTGTGTGTGGGCTTCCAGGAAGTGTCTGGTGGCCAGTGTGGCCTAAATGGACCTTGGGATTTGGGCACGACGGGGAACAGCAGAACTCCTTGTCACAGGAGGTGGTGATGGCACCTGGCCTGGATGCCTTTAAAAGGGGATTGGTCAGATTTATGGAGGAAAAGTCCATCACAGCTTACAAGCCATGATGGGGATAAGCAACCTCCTGGTTGTAGGAGTAGGTTTTCTTTGTGCCAGGTGCAAGGGAGTGGCAATGACAGGATACAGGTATCTTGTTGTCTTGTGCTCCCTGAGGCATCTGGTGGGGCCACTGTGTGATACAGGAAGCTGGACTACATGGGCCTTTGAACTGATCCAGCAGCCGGGCTCTTCTTATGTTCTTATGTTCTTAGAAGGCTCCATCTGGAGGCATGCTTGGGCAATTGCAGGCTGGGGGGGGTAAGCTAAAGAATTGGGGGCTACAGTGGGTCAAGCACAGTGGCACAGAAATGCAAGCTGGAAGAGATCGGGAAGTTGGCAGACTGGCCGTGGAGCGGGAGGCGGGCAGATAGAGAAGGGACAGGTCAAGGCTGGGGGGGTCACACAAACAAGGCCCCATGTCTGGAGGCTTCCCAGCCAAATACCCAGGCAGGCCTGGCCGGGATGTTTTGATAGTTGGGCCAGGTCAGGCATCAGCAGGAAGGAGGCTGGTTGTGGTGGGGCCGTGCTGGAGCTGGTCTCCTCCCTCCACTGTGTTGTGGTCGTCTAGGACACAAACCTGAGGGCTTTTGGGTCTCACACAGACAGTCGCTTCAGGCTAAAGCTAGAGTGGCCTGTGCTGCCTGAAGGTGGCGCTCCAAGCTTCCTGTCGGCCATTTCCTGCGTCCCGCCTCCCTCTGAGGCACGCCGCTTCCACTGTCTCTGCACCGGGCCGAATGGAGACCTACTGTCCACGGCCGATTCTTTTGCTCTGATTCAATAACTGCTCAATTAGAACAGGCCTGGCATTTCGAATCCACCTGGGAATTCCACAAATGAGAACACTTGTACAACCCTTAGATGAAGTGCAAATTATCGACTTCCAAAGATGAAGATAGTGAAAAAGATTTTGGTTAATCCAACGTTTGGCTCTGTAACGTGAGAGTGTCACGAAGGATTTCTGTAAGCAAATTGCTTTATTATTATACGGTTGCAGAGAAGAATTAAGGATGGGAGGGAGAGAAACCACTCTATGTATTCTTTTCGTCTTTTGTAAAAAAAAAGTTATTTTATGATCACTTTATCTTAGTATCAGCTCCTTCTCTTGAATATAAGAATGGTCATAACCAAGGCCCTGAAGAAATATCTGGCCAGTATAGGTATAGACAAAACTGTTGAACAACTGCAATGAGCCACACTACTAGGAACATCAAACATTACATGACGATAGCTCACCAGTTTATACAACCCAATCCTATCTACCCCCCCTGCTTCTGCTGCAACCGTGCCAAAAACGGGTGTGCTGTATCCAGTGGGGGGGGGGCAGGTGGATTGGGAGACCTGGGGCAAAAGGGGATTTAAATTCCCTTACACCTCCATAAGCCTCCCGCTCCTCAGTGAGAGAGAACAAAGTCTGTGTTTAACCTCCAGTCCCTATTTCTATGCAAAGGGTCCTCACTCAGATTTGGGCAGCTGGGTCAATTGTGCAGTATGTCCTCCTCATTGTGTGAGTGTGTGAACAGGTCACAGAAAGGCCCTGGACCTGAGGGGATGAGAAGGTTTGATCCTGGTGTTGGCTCTGGGAAGGTTCATTCACTTTCTCCTGGTATTGGTTTAGACCGAGCCCCCTGCCTTGAGCCCTCAGAGGCCACAAGGAGCAGAAGGGGGTTCTTAGGAGCTCATCTGTAGGCAGAAGGTCACAGCATGAAAGCCAAAGCTAGCCTGAGGGCAGCAGCAGTCTGGGTGTGGCCTATCAGGAAGCACAGGCAGCTGTCTGCTTTCCTACCTAGCGGGATGGGTGGATGGATGTGGTGACTCCGTGTCCCCCTTTCCACCCACCTGAGCAGTCTTGGCTCAATCTCTCATCTCACTGGTGGGCAGCATCAGGGGAGCTGTTTACTCGGAGATGAGCATTCGGAGCAGGTTCTAGGCCAAAAGGCCTGGGAGAGCTGGCATGTCGGAAAAGGACTTGGCGCCCAGGCTGACAGCACTGTTGCAGAAGCAGCCATCGGACTATGATGGGGCAGTTCCCTAGTAGGCCTCGCTGCCCCACCCTTTCCTGCCGGCATCTGGATCCCGCATGATCAGTGCCTGCTTGCTTTGTCCTGCTGAGCAGGGCTGCAGGAAGAGAGGTCTGGGGCTGCCAGGCAGGAGCCGCATCTTGGATGCTTCTTGGTTGTGAATCCTTCTCTGCCAGTTGCTGAGTGACCCATTCATCGGGAGCGCAGAGGAGCACCCACTTCCCCCTGCCCTGCATGTGCAAGGGCTGGGGCTTCCTTGCACAAGGTAACTAGCTAAAGCTAGGGGCCGCCTGGCTGGATTGTGTAAGGATTTACTTTATTTTCCTGGTTGCTAAGTGACTCCAGCCAGTGTGCAAACTTCTCCAGTAGGAGGCATTGGGGGGGGGGCGCCTGTGGGCTGAGCAGCATCCCAGCTCTATCTGCTGGACATTAATGGTTCCTTCTTCCATTTGATGAAGCCTTTCTTCTGTGCTTTCCAGCCCAGCTCAGCCCTTTTGCCTTTTCCCAGGGCTCGCTGCTTCTCTTCCCCTGACACCTCCATCCTTCTAAGGAGCTGTCCTCCTCCCTAGCTGAGGCTAAAGAATCAGGATCGGGCCCTTGAAAGACACACGGTGCCTGGCATGGCTGAAGCTGAGCCCACAGGGAAGGTCAGAGGATGCCAGGCAGGCAGTGGTCTGGCGCAGGGAGCTCGACGAGCTGAGCAACAGGCTGAGGAGGGAGGGGGCTGCTGCACTGGACCCAGGTGGCAGCAGCAGCTCGGAGCTGGGCAGGGCAGGAGTAGTCCAGGGTGGCCAGATGCAGAGCTTCAGCACCATGGACAGGTGTCAGGGAGAAGGAAGCTTGTGTGGACAGCCTGACTCCCCCCTTGTTGGGGAGGGGAAGGGCTTCAAGAGCCAACTCTCTGGCCTGAAGACTGGCTGCCTCACCATGATTCTTGGCTGGGTGCACTGCCTGTGGTGGCGAGTTGGCCCAGGGGAAGTCAAGGCCTTGGGGGCCAAGCGCTGGCTCCTCAGGAGGACCTGCCTCAGGGACCTCCAGCTCAGGAAGCCCTTGTTCTCTGGACTGAAGTGCAGGGGGCCTTGGCTGCTGGACTCGGGCCCAATGTCCAGGCCCCAATCCAGTGCTTTGGCCTCGACTTCAACCTTCTGACCCAGCTGGTCCTTCTCCTGCTGAGTCAGTGGCCCCGATCCTGCTGCAGTCCTGGCTCATCATGACACTGGGCCACCGCATCAGCCTGTCGCTGAACACACAGAGCTGCTGCTGCTGCTGCTGCCTTAGCCTGAGCTGGGTGCAGGATTCTCTCCAAGGTGTGTCTTCTGGCCCCACTGCCTGAGATCATGTTAGGTTGGCCTGTGGGGGACGGAACCTGGGACCCTCTGCGTGCCGCCAAGCACGTGCTCCACCACTGCACTGTGGTCCTTTCCCTGACCCCAATTGATGCCCACATGAGAGACTGGGCGGGGAGGGGGGATTTCAGTGCAGGCGTCAGAGTCTGCATAGAAGAACACGAACCACACGTGCTTGTGTGAGCTCCAAGAAGGCCTGCCTCATTGATCCTTGGGGATCTGCAGAGACAGACTGTTGTTGGTTTGCGTAGCTTAATTGCAGAGAAATATTATGTTGTTTGAACAGCATCTTTTTAAAGCAAGATCCATGGTTCGCCGTCTGGAGCAGCAGGGGGCTAATACTCTGCCTTCCAGCTGGGACTGAGTGCCTAATTCAGCATCTTGCGTTGGGAATCCTCCCTCAGTCTAACTGATTACGCCTCTTGACGGGCCTCAAATCACGAGATGACTAATTGCTGTTCCATGCACGTCAGACAGCAAGTCCTGGAATAATTAACCCAAAATAAAATTAGAGGAACTGGTCCTTTTAATGAGACCCTCCCTCCCTCCCCCCCAACGGCTGTTGCTTTCCGAGCCCTTCTCACTGTTGAGAAAGATTTTGTGAAGATTCAGGCTATTTTAAGTCTTACACAACTGTCTTTTAGCCTGGTATGAAAGCAATATTTCCGTTAGAAGGTGGCGTGATTTAAAAAAGCAAGGGAATCCTAAAGGCTCTTCTTTGATACAGCACCCTGAAACATTGTGCAGCGCCTCTGGGATCCTGATGGGTCAAACCAAGATGCCAGCCTAGCATCTCCAGCCCAGCATCCTGTTACCAACAGTGTGCAGCCTGGCACCTACAAGCAGGGCACCCAGACAACAGTGCTTCCTCTCTGTTGCTCCCCAGCAACTGGTATCCAGCGGCACTCAGGGAGCTACCCTAGTTTGGAAACGTCAGTTGATCCAGAACGTGACAGCCAGGTTTGCATCTGGTGTTAACCATAGGAAATGATTGCTTGAGTTTTACTGGGTGCCCCGCTAGTTCCTGGGCTACAGTCAAGGTGCTGATGCTTACCTTTAAAACCCTTGCTCTGGACCTCGGATATGTGAGGGAGCATTTTTTTTCCCTTATGTATCTTCCAACTTTTTTGAGATCTGAGGACATGTCCCCCCCCCCATCTATCAGGCTAGTGGGCATCACCATCTGGCACTTCTGGTGGCAGCCCCCGAGTTCTGGAAATCATCTAACAACAGCACAATCCTAAGCATCTTTACTCAGAAAGTTCTACTGACTTCAATAGGGCTTACTCCCAGATATGTGTGTTTAGGATTGCAGCCCAATTCTGGTACAGCAGATCCAGGAGATTGACCTTTGAAGTCAGCTGCCAAGAACTTTCTTATCCAAGAAGCCTTTCATTACTATTACGTTTTGTTGCTGAAGATTAATCTTGAAAGAATATGGCTTTTTTAATATGCACCATGTTTTAATGTGTTATTTATTGCTGTAATTTTATTGATATTTTATTTCTTTTTTAATTGTAAACCTCTTTGAAAGCAAATGTTGAAAAATGGGCTATACATAAATAAAATAAATGACAGTGTCTCTGAACATGGAGGTTCTGTTTAGCTATCATGACCACTGATAGACTTCTCCTCCTCCATGGTTTTACTAGCCCTGTTTAAAAGCTAGTGGCCATCATTGCCTCAGGCATTAATGGTATGAAGAACAACATTTCAATTCTAGACCTACTGATGTGACCCTGAGTTCCATTATCATATGAGAGAGAAATTTCTAGACTTCTTATACATAACTATCACATATAACTTCCTATCACAGTTTTCTCTACCTTCAAAATGTCCAGTTGGTACTGTTTCTTCACCACTTTTCCTGAGTGATCCCAGCCAATCAGGGATCACATAATAAATGTGAGCATGTCACAACTACATGTAGCTAATCAGATTTCATAGTTGGAAAGGGAAGCACACATTTGGTCAACGCATGGGATGTGTGAATTTTACAGGTGCAAATGTGTTTGTGAAAAGTGGGTAGACACACCATTTATTGTCAGCTGTAATTAAAATACTTGTGGTTTTATTTTGAAGCTGTTGGTCCCCACTGTCCTCATAAAGTGCCATATTTGGTCTCTTTCTCTTTACTGTTTGTTTACTTTTGGTTAGGTCTGAACAAGCACACAGTGCAGGTTGGAACTGATCTAAAGCAGTGATAGGTTTTCTCCAAGCCTGCATTTGCTGACCTCCTGCTGTTCAGGAACACGCACGCACGCACACATGCACGCACACACACACACACACACACACACACACACACACACACACACACACACACACACACACACCCAACAGCCTGGATTTCCACCAGGGTTCCACACTAGAACCTGTAGCTCCCAGCAACCAGACAGAGGACATTGCCCGTGGAGAGCTTGTTTTGAGTCAAGCTGCATCTTTGACCATCTGGTAGCAATGAGGCTTCTTAAATCATTGCTTGGGCTGTTTATTCCAAACATCAATATCATTTATGTGTAGATAATCAAATTGCTATAAACACCAACGGCATGTGTTCAGGAGCCAACCGGAATGTATCTCAGCACGGGATAAAATGCCAGCAGTGCAGAACTTTATGGGATGGGATAAAACCTTCCCCAAGCTGTCAACGTTACAATAAAGCTATTTCTGTTTGGTGCGCCTGCTACAAATGTCATGGCCGCCATCCAGAACTCCGTGGCTCTTTGGTGTGTGTTCGGAGCACCATAAATGGGAGGGGCGGGGCTGTCCTTGGGATGTGGAGAGTCCACCCCACCCAACAAATTCCATTAGTTATTCTTGATCCTTTATGCAGTAGCCCTGGACTCCCGGCAGGACCCCCAGGGCCAAGGAGAGGACAAGGGCACCTGCAGCTCCCCTTTCCTAACCACTTCCAGGCAGGATTTTCCTGTGTGGCCCAGGTAGGACCTCGCTTGCGCTGGTCTCCTTGAAATGCTTTCATGCCTTGGAGATTCAGATGATGCTTCCAGGCAGGCAGGAGCCTCCAATTCCTCCTCGACACTCACGTTCTGGGTGCTCCATTCTGCTCTCAGACAGACTTTGTCAACAGGAGAGGTGCCTACAGCTGCCAGAGAAAGCAGCTTCCCAGGCAGTCTTTGCTGGTAGTCTCGACGCAGAGCTTGTCATCATCATGCGGAGAGTTTCTCCACCCCGGCAAATGATGCTCAATTACATGGAGCGTGTGTGTGTGTGTGTGTGTGTGTGTGTGTGTGTGTGTGTGTGTGTGTGTGTGTGTGTGTGTGATGTCGCATTTGTTCCTCCCGGGAGGAGGAAGAGATGTAGAGTGTGTGTGTGTGTGTGGGGGGGAGATGATGCAGAGTTGCTGTTTCCTGACGACAGTGCACTCTTTTATCCTCGTGTTCCAGTCTCGGTTCTGGAAGTGCTCCAGACTCACCGTGAAGATCTCCCTGTTAGAGGCATCGTGAGTTCCCTGTTTCCCTTGGCAAGCAGCAGAGAACGGAACAGCCGCTGCTTGCACTGAGCTCTGTATATGCCTCCGAACCCTCACAAGGGCTCTGATGCTTCTGGATCAGGGCAGCGCCCGTGGAACCTCCCTGGCTTTGCCCCACCCCCTTTGGGGGTCCAGTTGTCCGCACAGTGCTTCCCTGGAGTCCTGCTGCTCTGTTGTCATGCCTACACTACCTACATTGCAACAACAGAATGCAACCCTTGTACAAGTTGACATGTTGTTGGGAAGCATCTGCAAACCTTTTCAGGACTGCCTGCTATTCAGCGGAGGGGCCTTTCCAGGCCTCTGCACAGATGCAAGTCTCAGCCCTGTCTTGCACTCATTGTGGATGCGGATGTGCATATAGTGGTGTACTTGGTTCTTCTTGTGTTTAAGCTCAGAATGCACACTGCAGCCCCCCCTCCCCCGGTATGATATTCCTCAGTCGTGAGTTTTCTTTTTTCCTTCCATATCTCCAGGCGATCTCCCACCACCACCTCCACCACCACTTCCTGCCGATGATCCCGGGAACCTTCCACCGCCTCCGGGAGCCTTCCCCCCACCTCCGCCTCCTCCAGACGACACTCTTTTCAGTGTTCAGGTAAGGAGATCTCCTTGGTGGGGCCAAGAGAGAGGTTCTAGGATTGTTGTAGCATAGAGGTGCCTGCTGTGCCAGGAATACTAGGTGATGTACAAAGGGGCCTGTGACCCTCATGAAAGGTCTGTTTGCATCTCCTCCACTCTCCTACGGTTACTAATGAATGTGTGAGAGAAAGGAGGGCTGAACCCTCTGGCCACACATCCCTTGTGACTGGCCTCACACTTGTTTAATGCCAGGGTGAAAGAGAGCCTGTGCACATGTCGCTGTCTGCACCTGTGACCCAGAACCTTGCCAAGGTTTACTGGATGTGTGAGGGGAGCACACAGATGTGTGAGGGGAGCACTTCAGACGAGGTTGGTGGGGTGAGGAATGGGCACCGGATTGACAACGAACTGTCAAGGATGGCGCCAGTTATAGCCCTGGCAAAAGCACCACTCAGAAGTCATCGTCCCCACCCCCGTTCAGAGACCGCGTGAGTGGAGAGCGAGAGACTGGCTGGCCGTGCTCTCCGTGCCGATGTGCCTGTTTGCTGTGTTCCCGAGGCATCAGCGCATTGGGAGTGTTTCTGCCCAGGACAGAGCCAAATGTGCAAAGGAAGGGTTCCACTCTGCCCAAAGGAGCCGTGTTGGGCTTTGCGCTGGGCGCCCAAGGGACGTGGCGAGGGATGCATCAGTGTGGCATGGCCAGTGCGCTCCCTTCCTCTTTCACGTCTCCACTGAGCGCAGCAGGAGGGACGGATTTCTGAATAGGGCTGTGATGTCAGTGCTTGGTTGATGCTGCTGGTGTCTTCCCCGAAGAGCTGCAGCACGTGTACAATCTCACGGAGCCCCCTTAACCCCTCCCCCCAAAGGGAGGTCAGTGTGACTGCCCCCATCAGTGGACCGTGGAGTCCTGAGAGAGAGGAGGGAGAGGCTTGCTGGGGGGAGGGCCAACGAGTGAGTGCAGGGCTGAGCCGAGATTTGACTGGGGAGACCTTTGCCAGGTCTCTAGCAGATGGGGTGGGGAGAGTGGGGCGCATGAGGGTGATTCAGGACAGACTCTGCTGGAGATGTAGGTCTGGAAGAGAAACATGAACCCTGAGTGGAGACTTGGGCAGCTGGAGAGCAGAAGCAACGGCAGCCCCCTTCACACTGTCCTGCCCTGCGCTTCAGCCGCTCCCAGAATTCTTGTTTCCAGGGAGCTGGGAATTCAGAAGGACCTAGTCAAGGCCTAGCGCTCCCTCCCTCTCTTTTGATGCAGTAGAGCGACGCTGGCCCGACTTCTGTGCTTCCCAGGGACTGTGCCCTCGATGCCTCCCCACGGGTCTGCATGCCTGGCTGGCTGCTGCTGCCGCCATAGTGTGGATGGGGCCTCCTGGGTTGGAGTGTGGCAGCAGGATACCTGGTATCCATGGAAACAGGAGTTGTGGGCGGTGGTTTGCTGGGGGCTGACGCGCCAGTCGCATCTTTCTCACCAGGGATTTCTGTAGTGCTTTGCTGAGGGGCCGAGAGCGTTGTCTGCAGACGGTCCGGCAGACTCAGTCCTTGGCAGCACGATGTCCGGCAGGGTCGGCCTGAGAAAGACCCTTCTCTGTCTGGAAGCCTGGAGAGCTGCTGCCAGTCCGCCGAGTGGACAGTCCTGAGCCAGGTGGACTGGAGAGGGTCTTGCTCAGGAGAGGTCTGTGTCCACCGGACAAAGCTGCCTTCTCCACCAGGTCGCTGGTCCATCCAGCCCCCACTAGCAGAAGAAATGCCTCTGGAATCCCCCCAGCCTGACTCGGAGGTCTCCGTGGAGGGGCACTGCTGCTGCATTCCTGGTGCTCCATTCTTCCATTCCCACCCCCCACCCCCCATGGATTGTTTGCTCAGTTTTTTTCCTCTTATTGTTCCTTAGAAGTCAGCCTTGTGCATGGTGGGCACATATGCACATTGAATAAATCACGCTGTGAAAAGGAATCTTAATGAGATCGCACAGTTGCAGTGGAATTCTTGTTTGTACTGTGATTCCCATCCTAGTGTACTTGTGAATGATCGCAGCACAAAAGGAATCCTGATGCAATTGTGTCATCTCATCTCCATTCTTTTTTTGCCTGGTGTTTTATTCAACGCATGTGCTGCTCATGCACATCCATAGTCTGTGAGGAGGGAAGAAAAGAGATGCACACCTTTGCATCCTTTTTTTAGATTGTGAGCCCTTTTGGGACAGGGAACCATTTATTTACTTATTTGTTTGTTTATTTATTTATTTATTTAGCTATGTAAACCACTTTGCAAACTACTTTTTGTTGAAAAACGGGTACATACATATTCATAATAATAATAATAATAATAATAATAATAATAATAATAATAATAATAAAATGGAAAACAGTGGCAAACTTCACATGCTATCATTCCAAAATTGATTTTACAAAAACTTCAGGTTAACCTAAGAGGTATAAGGAGCACAGTAGTAATAACAATAACAATGACAATGACAATAACCATCATCATCATAATACTGACCTAGAGCAGGGGGAACCCTGTTCATCTCCAGGCTCAGGCAGGGATCGTTCCCCCTCTGCTGCCACCTTGAACTGCTGGGAAGAGAGCCTGGAGCATGATGCGTGCAAACCAAGCGCTCTGTCCCTGAGCCAAGGCTCTTTCCCTCACGGTTCTGTTTTCATGTACAAAGAACTTTACAACCTGTTTGTCTCATAAGCTCAGTAGTGCAGCACTAAGAGCCGAGCTGTGAAGCCTTGTGCTTAGATTCCGGGGGGGGGGGGGGGGTGAGTTAAAGCCAGCCGCTATTCTCTCACCCTGCCCTCCTGGCCTCCTCACCTCCCCCCCAAGTCTTGTTGGAGCTGGTGCAGACTGCAGCCGGTTAACCCCGACAGGTAAGTACTCGGATGAATAGTCCACTCACATGAGCTGTGTGGTGCTGCACGATTAACCTGACCCTCCCGTGAGATGTGAGTTGCATGAGTTTGTCCTGACAGGGGCCATAGTCATATCTGCATCTGTTGTTAATCTTGACCCGCCTTCCAGGACTGTTGTAAGAGGTGATGGGATAATGGATGCGATGTGCTTTGATCTTGGGCAGCCGGATCCTGCCTAAGATGCAGCGCCCGACCTAAAGGGCCAGCCGCTGCATCCTAGTTGGGTTGCGGGCCACGGTGTAAGGCCAGCCCGGCCTGGGAAGGGGCATTGGATATTGACACAACCCAGCGCCGATATCCCTGCCCCCTCCCAGGCCGGGCTGGTCAATGGCCCCCTCCCTCACCACTTCGGCCCGCCCTCCCCACGCCCCTGCACTGACCTGCGCAGCACTCATCTGGGTCGGCCGGCACAGGTCCAGGTAGGTGGTGGCGTGAGCGACGCCGGTCTCTTACTCTTTTACTCCAGAAGAGCCGCAAAAGTCGGAATGGCTCTGACGGCGAGTGGGCGGGGCCACCGTGTAACGCTGAGTAGACCTGTGCACGACTGACATTCCCCGTCCCCCTGGAACGCCACTATTTCCCCTTCCCCGCCACTGGCAGTGCATACAAACTTGAGGGGGAGGAATGAAAGGGGGGGTGTTGCTGGCACATGCATTTCACATACACAGCGAGGCCTTCAGTGGTGCCCCAGGGGCCCCCCGCTCCTCTTGGCACAGACCCCGTGCCCCCTTTTTCCTACTACGGAGCCCAGTCCTGATCAGAATCAGTGGAAGAAATTTAAATCCTTTTGGCTGGAAATTTTTTCAATTTTTCAAGTAAAGGGACAGATGAGCACAGCGTAATGATAGAGAGAAAAACAAGCAGGGGTCAAACCGGCTTCAGGTCTTTTGAATGAATGTTGCACAGCAGGAGGATGGATGGGGCTCTTGATCCACCAGGACATCACGCCAGGAATTCCTTGCCTTCGTGGCTTGAGTTCAGTTTCAGCACGGAGAAAAACAGCCCAGACCAACAAAGCCAGTGGCTGCCAAGAGGGCTTTTGTGGGGCAGTCGGGGTTTTATAAAAAGGTTTTCCACATGAAGAGTCTCAGTCCCAAAACAAACTTTTTTTTAACGTACACAGTGGCGGTGTGACCCAGAACGTCACGTGATGCTGCCTTGGGTCCACTGCCCCCCCCCGCACCATGACAGCATCAACAACAAGCAGCCGTGTACCATGTACTACACGTGGTTTCTTCCGTTGCAGAAGTGCAGGACTTCTGGGGTGATTAAAGGAACTGCGCGAGAGAAGGTGCTCCTTGGATCGCTCGGTCTCTGTGAAATAAACCGGAAGCCCTGCACTTCCCTGTAGGAGCAAGGGAGGCGGCGGGCGGGCGGGTGATCCCCTTTCTGCTCGGTTTCAGCAGGCAGAAAGCAGATCGGACGGGGAGGGTGGCGGCAGCAGCAAACTCGGGATGAAGGGAGCCCCGAGTCAGCCACCTTCTTGCCTTTCTGCCATCTGCTACTGTTGCAACCGGCCTCACCGCGCCTGTTGGATGGGCTGCCCTTGAGCCGCCAGTGTGCAGTCAAGACCACGTAGCATAGAGAAGTGGCTTTGTGGCCCAGTTCTCAGTGAGCTGACAGACCTGTGCTTAGGCTGGACCACTGCAGATGGGGCGGGGGGGGGCTTCCGTTGCTGAATATAGCAAACAAAGAAAGTTCTCTCTCCTTACAAACTAGTAATCCAGGGAGGTGAGTGT
Organism: Plestiodon gilberti rubricaudatus; assembly: GCA_026170595.1. Classification (NCBI taxonomy): domain Eukaryota; kingdom Metazoa; phylum Chordata; class Lepidosauria; order Squamata; family Scincidae; genus Plestiodon; species Plestiodon gilberti. The sequence continues at coordinate 2,308,900 of JANXHW010000003.1, read as the reverse complement.
TAGTATCGCCCTCTCTACCCTGACACATGCATGTCTTCTGTAGAAAGAAGTGGTTGTGGTTGGTTGGTAGGCAGTAGTGAGTTCTGATACAGCTGGGGATGGGGGGGGGGATGCACTGCAGAAATGCTGTAATCTCTGTGGCAAGTGTAACACTGAAACGGCAACCAGCTCTCCCCCATCTAATACACTGGGGGTGTTTTGTCAGTGGGGTGAAAATGAGGAATTCTGGCTTGTTGTGGGTTTGCAGCAGTCTCGGATGGCGGAGTTGTCTTGTGCCAAGAAGTCCTTCTCTTCCCCGACTGTTCAGTATGCTACATTGCCATCGGAGACTGTTAATTCCATTTAATGGCTAATTAAACGTTAATTCGTGCTGCATTTGGAACAGAATTAAGGTCGGCAGGGGTGGGGGCCTGCAAAGAAATGGGAAGCTGTAACAGTGGCCATAATTATCGATAATGAGCTCTGAGCTGTAATTGTATTAATTAAAAAGGGGGAGAAGAGGCCGTCTCCCTGCTCCTCTGAAGCGGTTCTCTGTTGCTGCTTGGAAAGACTGAGTGACCTTTGGAGGGGTTGAGAATGATGGAGCTCCCCAACCAGACTTCAGTGGCCTCTTAAGGCAGGGGGGGAAAGGTGTGGGGGCCGAGCAGGAAACGCGGTGCGCTGCCTGCTGCCGCTGCTTTCGTAGATGTTCTGCTGAAAACAACCAGGCACACACCAGTGTGTGGCTCACTCATTTTAATTCCGAAGGATGAGTGGCTGTAATTCGAGCCCAGCGATAATGAGTTGCCTTCACAGAAACATAAAGTAACTCAATGTACAAAGCAGTTTCTGCCCCTTATCTGATCAGGTTGCCCTCCTGCAAGCAAGAGATCTTTATGAGTCTCCTGGTTGTGCTCTCTTTGTTGTTGGCCAAGCAAAGTGAAGAAGCCTTTCGCTAGTTTAACGTGCCCATTTGGTGTTCTGTTCTATCACAACCCCTTCGCTGGCTGGCCTTACATGTCCTCCCCGTTGTGCGCCAGCTAAATAGCTGGTGGTGTGCATCTGAGGAGGCCCATTGGGGCCACCAAGGCTTACACCAGGGAAGGGGACATTCCCCCGAGGTGAGCCCCAGCCACACTGGCACAGGCCACAGCCTGCTTAGGATGCAGCGACCGGCCATTTAGGCCAGCCAGTGCATCTTAGGCAGGATCGGGCAATGAGACATATAAAATTATGCATGGGATGGAAAGAGTGGATAGAGGGAAATACTTTTCCCTCTTGCATAAAACCAGAACCAGGGAACATCCACTAAAATTCTGTGATGGGAGACTGGGGGAAAGAGTCAAAACAGAGAAAAAGAAATATTTCGTTACCCGTAGTAGTCACTTGCTCTTCAAGAGCTTGTCTTGCACCCATTTCCAAAGGAGAGTATGTTAGTGAATTTAGTGCAACAGGTTCTTTTCTTAAACACATACACACAGTCCAAGCTAAAGAACATTTATGTGCGCAGTGGATCTGTATATACTTCTAGAACAGCTGCAGTCCTCACAGATTAATTAGACATTGTTTGTTATTCATTTGTTTTTCAAGTCTAAACTCCGCCGCTCTGAAAGGCTTGACCCAAGGCGGCTGACAGCATACAAATGACTAAAACAAACACTGAAAACAATAAACAATATGTTACAATTATGAACGTCATCAAACAGTACGAGAACATCAACAGGGTCAACGTCTCACCCCAGTGAAGACCGACTGGAACAGAAGTGTCTTGGCTGCCCAGCCAACAGCATGGAGCCAGGCAGCCCACTTGTTTCGACAAGGCTGCTTTCGACAAGGTTTCGATTCCACTGCTTTGGCACCACCACAAAAAAGGCCCTTCTGCCATCCTACAGTATCTTGGATGGTAGCAGTGGTGTTGCTAGCAGGATGCGGCTGTTGTGGGTGTTGCCAGTTTTGAGGCTGACACCATGGGCTCCGCCCCACACCACCACCAAGGCTCAGCAGTCTTCTTCAGCTGCTCCAAGTTGCTTCTTTGTGTTTTCACGAGCAAAGCTTGTGTTCTCTCACAAGAATACAAAGTGACTCAGAGCGGCCGAACAGGGTTGTCTCATTCCTCCCTGCAAGCTGCAGGGTGGGGTGACACCCCCTTGGTGAAGGGTGACATCCCCTGCCTTGTCTCACCTGTCTTGGGTGGCTCCACCTCCAAACCGAAGCCGCCAAGGACAGCCACTCCGAGTCGATTCGCTCGGAATGTCAATTACTTCCAGGTCAAGCAGAGCTCGGCAAGCCGGAAGTAATTGGCGGCGATGTGATGATGTCATCACGTTATTGCGAATTACTTCCAGCTCCACGGCATGCCGCCTTCCCGCACCAGGTGATACCCAGGTAAGCAGCACCACCGAATGGTAGGGTGGGGAGAGGAGCAGACATGGAGCAGGGCCTTGGCAGGTGATCTTGGGGGTCCGGCAGGGTGGACGAGATCCTTAAGACGGTCTGATCCAAAGCCGTTCAGGGCTTTGAAGCTCAAGGGTGGCATTTGAAGCAAGCATCAAAGCAAACTGGTAACTGTTGAAGATGATCTCCTGTCGCAGTTCGGTGTGCTCCTGTCTGCCAGATCCAATCAGCATTCTGGCAACCCTGCTCTGGACTGATGGATGTTTCCAACCTTCGCCCCCACATAGGGCACATAGCCTGGAAGTGACCAGGGCCTGGCTTCTCAAGGAAAGGGGCGCAGCTGGCATGCCACTTACTCTTTGGATGAGCAGTTCTTGGAAGGGAAACAGTCTGCTCATAGCTTGACTGCATGCAGACGATTCTGCAAGCCGTCGTGAACAAGCACTGTGCTTGTGTGCTCTCTCTCTCTCTCTCTCTCTCTCTCTCTCTCCTCTTCTTCCGCCTCTCAGTGCAGGGTGTAATGTGCTACTTCCTCTTTCAGTCAAACCTGAATTTACCATTATGATCCTCCAAACCAGGATTGCAAACCGTGGTTTGTAGAGCTTGCTCATGCTATCTCAAAGTCTTCAGATGCTGCAGGAGACACTTTTGGTTTGTCTTTGAAAGGACAGAATCAGAGTTGCCTGTGAGAAGGAGGAGGAGGAAGAGGCAAGTCAGAAGGCTCCGTGGAAGCAGTGAGGGAGGGGGCTGCATCCTGTACAGAAACTAGCTGGGAGTCTGTGGCAGCAGTGTCCCCAGTCCTGGCACAATCGCTGTGGCAGCAACAACAGCCCTTTCCACGGTTGAGACATACATACTCTGTGTTTCCAGCTGACTTTATGGGCCTGTAGAGCTGCTACCACGAGGGGCACATCCAGCTCTGCATTGCCAGCACTGACTGGCAGCGGCTCTCCAGGGTCTTTCCCAGCCCTTCCTGGAGATGCTGCCGGGGGTTGAACTTCAACATGCACAGCAGGAACTGTTGCTCCTTCCCTCTGTGCTCCAGTCCCGCCATGTGCTGCGCAGGAAGATGGGGGAGGGTCCATGTTTGGAAATGGGGACACAGGCAGCCCCATTGAGATGCCAGAGCATGTCTGAGCCTATCTGATGAGACGGCTGCCATCGGAGAGACCCACAGCTGCGCCAGGGCTCTAAGAAGACTGCATCCGCGCTGTCATGTCGGGCTGGAACCAGGCTTGACAGACCATGTGTTGAGACCTAGCGGAGAGAGCGGCTTCTGCTCGGCTTCCTTGCTGTGCTCTCGTCGCTTGTCAATAATTGATGTTAAAGGGGCTTATATAACCCGCCATCCCTGCCTTCGGCGGCTTAAACGGTGTTGGATGTTCTGTTGTGTTCATCACGTTGGTCAGGACCCCAAGGACCCTGGGGGAGCTTCTAGTGAGGGTCACCACCCCTTCCTAAGGGCACTTTCTCATACCACCCAGCAAGCGCCATCCCAGACTCAGGAGAAACGAGTGCATTTGGGAACAACCTCTGATACAGCTTAAAAAAACCAAAACACCCCAGGGTAAAAGAAGACGAGCCGCACTTCCCAAAGGGGAAGCACAGTGCGTGCTTAGGAAAGTGCACATGCTCCCAATGGAACCTGGATGCAACGCCCCATCCTGGAACATGCAACATGCATTATGCAAATGAAATGAAGGCAGACTGGCGCATGGGTCTTTTGCATAATTGATTTGGCTTCTTTGGGACAGTCCCTGCGCAGGTCGCAAAAGACCCTGGCTGCTGCTGCTGGAAATCATCTGGGCAGGGGGAGGAGGAATCTCAGCTTACGGCATTTGCAATGAACACCGAGGCATCTGGGTGGGAAGAGGAGGTCTTCTGGTCTTTGCTTTCTCATACGATGCAAACAAAGCTAGCAGCAGAAGCGGTCATACAAGCCTTCGCTTCTGCTACTGACCGCTTGGGCTTGGCCAGAGTCTGAGATTCTGGGCTGCACAGGCCCCCATGTCTGTGCTAGAGAAGACTTTGCATTTGAAGTGAGTATTGCCAGCTGCTACGCTCTGTTTTTCTGAGCTGGAAGTGTAAACCTGCCAACGCCTCTCATGCTAGCAACTGACATGAAGGACCCTGGGCTGCCCCTCCCCCCAACCTGGATTTAGATTTGGTCACCCACCCACACCCTAGCCTGGCCTGGACAGAGGTTTAAGATTTAAGACTGAACCGCAATGTGCCCACACGTTTGCTGCCAGGTAGCAAAACTGAGGGGGCAATTGGGGGGGGGGCATGGTGTACAAAATGGGGGGGGCTGCTGGAAGGAGCACTGCTGCTGTCGTTGCGAAGCCCCAAAGTGGGGAAAGGCTGAGAACCTTCAGCTAAAATGGTGGCGACTCGACACCCCACCCCACCCCGCCTTGAGTCAAATTCATAGTCCGTACTCAGATGGCACCTCGGTCAGCCCCCTCCGCAGCCTCAGCAGTCAGGTAAACCTGGGATAGTGACGTGGCTTGTAGGGCAAGGAGGGACCGAGCCCGGGGTCCCCTGGAGGCTGCTCTTGCCACCCTTTGGCAACTATGTTTAGTCCCCCCTTTTGATTCCTTCCAGAGCCTGTGAGTTTTAACCCTGCCAGAAATTCATGGCCGCCTACAAAACGGATGCGTGTTCATCCGTGTAGGAAATCTGCATCTGAGAAGCAAACCCGCAAAGGGAGGGGGGGGGAGAGAACATGAATTAAAAACTAAAAACGGCCGTGTAACAGAGTTTGTTGTGTGTTCTTCCTGCCCCTCCTCCCCAGCTGTCTAAGTCATAGCAGGCCACTGTGGTCTCACCCATGTTCCTCACCCAGGTTTCTCCCAAGACTTCCCACTGCGTGTGCAAAAATGTCTCTTTGTAATACGAATGTTGCCCATCCGTCTTTAATGCTGGAGGTAACCATGTTCGATACTTTTGAGGGTCAGTCTGATTCCGTTCTTCTCTTAGGCCAACCCTGGCGGGGGCAAGACGCTGGAAGAGAGGCGCTCCAGCTTGGACGTGGAAATCGACTCCTTGACCAGCATCCTGGCTGACTTGGAGAACAGCTCCCCCTACAGACCCCGGACTCAACAGGTGAGAGCTGGGCATCTTCACAGGGGTGGCGATCACAGGGTCCAGTCAGTCATCCCTGCCTCCTTGGCACCTTTGAAAGGGGTTTCCTCCCCGCTGACTCCGTGACTGTTTTCTACCGTCCCATCTGTGTGTGTCATGATCAGGCCCAGAGTCCACTGCCTGGGCCAGTCATCACTGTTCTGCGCCCTTTGCCTGCAGAGGGCTGGTGCCCGTGGCGAGTGCATATCCATGTGCTGAAGCGCCACGAGGCACAAGTGGGCCACATACACAGGCGAGGAGGTCTTAACCCATGACCCACCTCATGAATACATTGCATTTTCGTCCAGTGTCTTAGCCACTATATCACCATTAGTCCAGAATCTCCTCACCTTGGATGAAAATGTTCCACATGCCTGAGAGTCTGTTTGTCTAGTGGCTCCTTCTCAGCCGCTCTGTTGGTGTTGTGAGTTAGGGGAGGTGCTATGAACACCGAGGGGGAGGGGAACTGTGTTGGGGGGACCTGCAACGTTGCATCTAGGAGAAAGCTCCCCCCCCCAGTACGCCTTGAAAAAAGTATTTGTTTTAACGTGAGGGAATTGAGTGATACCCATTTGCTCACTCATTTCTAAGGATATACAGTAGGACTGTATGCACTCTGCGCAGCAGTACACACACATAACGTTGGGTAACAAAAGATGTGTACATAATTATATGTTCTTATTTTTCATCTTCTAAGCTGCTGCTGGCCACCGGGGAGGGGGCAAGAGGCTGTGCAGGGCATTGAAGACTAAAAACCATAGCAAGCTTCCAAGATTTCTCCAGGTGTTCTCTACACCTGTCCTCATAGCCACAAGTGCCAAGTAACCTGCTATTTTTGTAATGAACGCGGAGATTCTCAGCATGACGACTTCTTTCCCTAATATCAGAGTTCTCCTTTTCTTCATGTGCTTCCGGAAGGCCTGTGGCCCTGGATGTGGTGCTGTTGCTTTGAGTGTATCCATTAGCCACCTACGCGGCCCTCTTCTCCCACCATGCTGTTGATGTTCCAAACTGTGCTTGAAGCATGAAATCAGAAACTTGCAAAGGAGGCTCAGCCCTATGATATAGAAAGCAGGGAAGACCTTTGAGTGTGTGCAGAGTGCCTTTCCCTCCCAGGGCCAGCCTGTGCGCATCGAGTCCAACCTGACCACTTTGTCTTTCTGTATCCTTCCTTTCTCTTTTAAACCAACCGACTTATCCTTGGGGTCCTTGTAAACAACGGAATCATTCTTGGTCAGTCAGACTCACCGCTTGTGGCACAGGTTTAACCCTGCCTGCCTCGGCCTTCCATCAAGACGCCTCCTCAGCAGGTCCTTCTCCATGGATCTGGTCGCCGCATCTCAAAAAGGATATAGTGGAACTGGAAAAGGTGCAGAAGAGAGCGACCAGAATGATTCGTGGGCTGGGGTATCTCCCTTATGAGGAAAGGCTACAGCGTCTGGGGCTCTTCAGTCTAGAAAAAAGGCGCCTGAGGGGGGACATGATTGAGACTTATAAAATTATGCATGGGATGGAGAGAGTGGATAGAGGGAAATTCTTCTCCCTCTCGCACAACACCAGAACCAGGGGACATGCACTAAAATTGAGTGGAGGGAGAGTTAGAACAGACAAAAGAAAATATTTCTTTACCCAGCGTGTAATTCATCTGTGGAACTCCTTGCCACAGGATGTGGTGATGGCACCTGGCCTAGATGCCTTTAAAAGGGGTTTGGACAGATTCATGGAGGAAAAGACCATCACAGCTTACAAGCCATGATGGGGATAAGCAACCTCCTGGTTGTAGGAGTAGGTTTTCTTTGTGCCAGGTGCAAGGGAGTGGCGATAGGATACAGGTATCTTGTTGGCTGTGTGCTCCCTGAGGCATCTGTTGGGGCCACTGTGTGATACAGGAAGCTGGACTAGATGGGCCTTTGGCCTGATCCAGCAGCCAGGCTCTTCTTATGTTCTTATGATCTCTGCAAACAGAAACCAGGCAGCTTTAATGAGGGGGGGGTTGTGTTGGCATGTTGCCCTTCTGGCTGTCAGTACTGCTTCTTCAGCGATCTCAAGCTCTGGCATCTGAGCGCCAGGCTGTCCCCCCCCCCCTTGTATTGTTGGCTTGTTTCCAAGGCCGGAAATGCTCAAGGAAATAGCTCGCGTGCCATCAGGGTGCCAATGTCTGCACCATGGGGTGAAGCTGGGATGAAGTACGTATCAAGGCTCATTCGCTCAGGAAGCCAGGTGTCTGAAATGCAGCCTGCCCTCCTTGCCTCCAGAGAACTACCGGCAGTCCCTACACTCCTGAACTGCCGGGGTGAGAGGTGTGTGGCTTCTCTAGTGAGGCTCTAGACTCAAATTCTGGTTCCTGTCCTGTAAAGCACCGGCCTAGGGTGTCACATATGTGCCATAAAGCATATTTGTGGCACCTGGCGAGTAGGAGGCACCAGTGTCGCCCGCTGCTGACCCCCGAGGACAGCGCCATGGACCAAGTAGGTCCTGCTCTGAGCGGCGCTGGGGCTAGGGGAAGATGGGAGGCGGGGAGGGGGCATAATGTGTTAGGTGAGGGAGGAGAGGGGGCCGGATTGGGCCTGGGAGTGGGGTGGGATCAGTGTCCTCATTGGGCGCCATATCCTCCCCCCCCTCGCCTCCAGGCCCAGCATGGGGCTTCTTGGTTCTGCGCCACAGAGTTAGGTGGTGCAGATCCGAGGAGCCCCATTGCGCAGCCTGGGCCTTTACCCTGGGCAAGAGGACATTCATCCTCTTACCCTGAGGAGACCTCTAGCCTGCTGTCTGGGCGCGTAGGATATGGCATGTGTGGGGCTCCTCCACACCAGGCCCTATGGCGCCCGGATAGGACTGAGCTGCCCCATCTTTTGGGGACTCCAAGAATCAAAGTCGGAATTAAGTTCAAGGTAAAAGCACAGCCAGGAGATGAAAGTAGTAGCTGGACTAGGAGGGGATGCGGGGGGGGGGGGGGTTTGAATATGTTTGCCTTGAAATCAGAAAAGAGGAGATTAGGGATGCACGAAGCCTATTCCTTTTGCAGATATGTCGACCTTCATTAGGACACTTATCCTTCGTTCAGGACACTTATCCACAAAAGCAGATTTGCTCCTGGTAGTAGAAAGAGAATGAACGAGAGTTACGTTTTATCAAGGAAGTTGCTGTTGTGCGGGATATAGGTCCCCCTCTGCTCCATTTTCTGGGCCACAAACTGCTCTTTAGGGACTAATTCCCTCAATATGTTCTAAAGAGTCCCTAAAGAGTCTGTTTGCAATGACAACTGGCACAACAGGAGCAGGGAGCCCCATTTTAAGGGTCTGTTCCTTTATTTTATTTTGCATTACATTCCGCACCCCACCCCATCCCAGCTCATTCCCTGACTCGTCTGATTAGCAGATGCTTGGATCTGCAGCATCTGCTTCTGTGTATTAAATGTTAATCTGTTTGATAAGATTGTAAAGCAAATAAATAAACGGGAGGCATGCGTGCAGACACACACACACACACACACACACACACACACACACACCAATGCCCCCTTGAGCAGCTTCTCACAGACGGAAAGGGGCCTGGATTATTCCCTTCTGTTCTCTTCTTGCCAAAGACAATGCAGAATTGCATCTTTCTCGACAGAAGCCATATCTGGTAAAGGGGCTACAGGATTCCAAACAAAACTATAAATTATTATTCAGTCACCTGCACAGTGACACCTCCGCTGTTCAGGCACACCACTGACAATAAGCATTTATATCTTCCTCCCTTGCTTGTATCCACGGGGTGAAGGGAGAGATCCCTTTCAAATGCGTGGCGGAAGAAAGGAGAGACAGAGATGGATGAAAGAGGGAGAGAGAGGAGACCTCAAAGGTGCACTGAGAACAGGCCCAAAGTGTTCCAAGGGGCCACTTTGCTTCCGAGGCAACAAACGCCATCCTTTCATGGGATGACTCCAACGGTTGGTTGGCCCTCCTGGAATTATGCTTCAGAATGTGCATAATTTCCTCCCAATGTGCAGTGACCACAGCCAGGTGGCTCTCCAGCATGCACAGATGTGAATTTAACAGCCCAATCCTATGCTAAGTCAGCAGTGGGGGTGGATTGTGGGCGGGGAGGGATTGGGGCATTTCATAGGAGGAACTGGGGTGGAGGAGGAGGCGAGAGGGGGTGGTTCTAGCGGCAATGGCACATGCTGGATCCTATCCCCTTTTTAAAAACCTCCCCGCCCTTTTCCCTCCTTGGACACATGCCACCAAAAGAGGTGATGTATGTCCAAGGGAACCCATAGGCAGCCCCAGGGCTTACCTATGTGGAGGTATGCAAAATAACGTTTACTTACCTCCCGTTTGCCCTCAGGTCATCCCCCCCCCATTGAATGCAGCATGCGTCTTTTTGGCGTGGCTGCATCGGCACTGGTGGCGGGGGTAGGATTGCGGCCTGCATCTCGTGAATGGTACGCAAGCGGAGGATCCGACAAGACTTACAAAATACGAGTGAAGATGCCATGTAAATTTATTTCCTTCCAAGCCAAACGGAATTAAAACGATATCCAGTACTGTCAAAAGAGTCCCGTAAACCAGGTATCCATTGGCAGACAACATACATTAAAATCCAAGGTGAGGAAGTAACCAGACCAACGTTTCGTTCCAATCCTGGAACATTTTCATAGGTACAATCCGAAGATCGAAGATGGAAGTTGGTCTGGTTACTTCCTCACCTTGGATTTTAATGTATGTTGTCTGCCAACGGATACCTGGTTTACGGGACTCTTTTGACAGTACTGGATATCGTTTTAATTCCGTTTGGCTTGGAAGGAAATAAATTTACATGGCATCTTCACTCGTATTTTGTAAGTCTTGTCGGATAATCTCTGGCCATGAAAGCTTTCATTCGAGATTAAAGCGGAGGATCGTTTTGTCCCACTCACAACTCAGTACACAGAAGCTCACATGCATAGCTCTTTGCCTGCTGCTTCCCTGCACAAGTTGCAGACATGTTCCCTGTACATGAAAAGTCGCCTAAAATGAGCTCCTTGGTGGAATAGTTGATGAAAACGAAGAGATCTCAGGCTACATGGCCCCTGAATGGCCAGCAGCCATTTCCCCAGCAGGATTGGTAGGCTTTCCTGAGAGCTGCTTGCCAATCAGAGTTCCAGCCAATCAGAGGGCCCTGCTGTCAACCCAGCAGGCCATGGGGGCCACATGCCATCCGTGGAGAACTAGGAGGGTCGCTCTGCTGCCCGGAAGGCCTTTGAGGACGTCGATGGCGACATCTGCCATTTCTCAGGGGAGGAGTGCTGGAGCTGGGGCACGTGACGTGGCAGCCTTTCTCCCCACCTCCAAGGTGCATCGTCTTGGCCACTCGGTGGTATGAGTGACAGCAGGCACTTAACAGCACTTCCTTCTTGGTTGTTTCCTCCAAATGTTGCAAGCCCCTCCCCTGATTTGCCACCCATTCATGGCCGGCAAAATGGGGGCAGTGGCTTTCCTGGGTGAGGAGGAGGCACAAAAGGAATGTGAAAGAAATGCCTTTGCAGCACTGGCAGCAGCAGAGCCCCCCTGGCCCCCACTGACTGGCAGCTGTCATTTCCTTCCCTTCAAAAGGACCCACTTGGGGTCAAGCTTGTCAGCCACCCGCTGGCAGATGTTGGGAGCAGCCCTGTGGCCATCGCCGCAACATGGGTGACCTCGGCAAAGGGCGAGAACGTGGGGACGGTTCAGCACCCCGTTTGCGTCTGACCCCCCCCCCCCCCATGTCTTCCTAAAGTTCCCTTAAAGAAATTTGAGCTCAGGCTTGCTTGAAACTGATCAGTTCTGGAGCGGAGTCCTGGTGAACGCCAGTGCAACGCAAGCCCACCCTGGCTCTGGAGGGAGGGTGGAGAGTGGTTTCCGTGGAGAGCTCCAGCCTTCTGGTTCTGTGCCAGCTGTCAGCATTTCACAGGGAGACGGCAATGCGCTCAGGCAGAGGGATTTCTCTGCCAGGCCCTGCTCCCTCCTGGCAGAAATTAATACATGATGCGCTTTTCAAGTTCCAGACTGCCTCCGAACAATTGCAAGATGTTCTCGGTACAGAACAGTTTAGCTGTGGGTGGAGGATGCGACTCTCAGACACTTTGAGGGGGCAGCTCTTCCCTCCCTCCCTCCCTCCCTCCCCTGTTTTTGGGGTTATCGATTGCCTTTTGCTGCACTGGCTGGCTGGAAGATGGTGAGATGAGTGTGGATGTTGCGACGTGCCTTTGCGCTCTCTGTACAGTATATGAACGTTGCACTGATTTCAGAAGAAGAAATTCAGCCCCATAGTCTCTCTCTCTCTCTCTCTCTCTCTCTCTCTCTCTCTCTCTCTCTCTCTCTCTCTCTCCTGAGAAATTGTAAGGGATGCATCCTGGCAGGGTGGGGCAGATACACTCAGTTGCATTTATGAGTCCAGAGAAGAGTGGGTGGAATTTTGCAGGTTTAGCACCTTGGAATCAATCTTACAATGAAAGTGCATCATGTCTTCCTACACCCACCCATCCCTCTCTCTCCCTTCTTTATGAGTTTTATTCTGCATTGTTTAGCTTTTCTATTGATTTCAAAAATGCAGCAGTTGCTTCTTGCAACAAAGTGTGCCTGCAGTCTTGCATGTGGTGGATTCTGCTGTTGGGCATATTGTGGCAATCAGGAGGGAAGTACCAGCACTCCACAGTATGTGCAAACAGGTGTTCTAGTGACCAGGTGCCAGGTGGAGTATGTGTGTGTGTGTGCGTGCATGTGCATACGTGTATGCGGCTTTTCTTACAAAAAGTAAATCAGAAGGAAGCAAAGTGAGAAGTTGTGAGATGACGAGGGAGTTATTAACTTGTTCTCTGCTTGCTTTCTTAACTTTTTCTTTGTTTCAAATTGCCCCCCCCCCCCCCCGTTCATGCTTTTACTTCAGTAGGATTCAAAATGCATGCTTACTTGCATTCAGACTTCCATAAGTGGTAAGGGTGATATGGAACAAGTAAATACTGAGCAGAGGAAGGGTTAAGCAAATGGGCACACACCTACTCGTTTCTAGGCCTAAAAACCACCCCTTCCTGAAGCTTTTTGCTTTTTATAAATGTAGTTGGCCCCACACAAAAGAGGCTAAGACCGTCCACAACTGCAGTGTTTAAATCCTGCTTTTGTGTCTGATTTTGTTATTTACGGCCCAATCCTATTCCCCCTCCCCCAGCCGCCAGAATTAGCATTGCAGCAATGGGGGCGTGCTTCACGGCCGCCATAAACAGCCTGCCGGCAGTGCATGCAGCCACACGCTTACAAGCGAGGCCAGAGCAGCCAACAGGACACGGAGCCCCTGCCAACAAGGCAGGGGAAGCGGAATGGGGCAGGGGGAGGGTGGAACAGGGGGAAGGCAGGGGAGGAGTGTGACGGAGGCGGCAACGTGCACTGGATACTACCCCCTTCAATACACCCCTTGTGCCCGCTAAAGAGATGGCGCAGGTCCAAGGAGACTCATTGGTGAGACGGAGGCTTACGGGGAGGTAAGCGAAATTATTTTCCCTTACCTCTCCCAAGCTTCCTGATCTCCCCCCCCCCCTCAAATGCAGCGCAAGCCTTCTCGGTGCAGCTGCATCAGCTGGTGGGGAAAAGAATAGGACGGCTGTGAATTGGGCATTTCAGATTCGTTTCAGCTGATCAAAACCAACATTTTTCAAGTCAAGGCATCCCCCCCCCCCCCGCCGGAGGGCTTCTTCCTATATTTTGCTCACATTTCTGGATTCACTCACAACATTCGGCATCAACAGATGACCATACAGCCGCATGGAAAATGTAGAGCGGCCCCCTGGCAGACATCTCCAGCTGAACCGTACGTAAGATTGACCAAGTGAATTGTGCTGCATTTGTCATGATATTGATGATGACCAAGCATCCACCTGCTTGAAAACCCTTCTATGTGATGATCAGTTGGCTGCCTGTATCCACCGGCCCATCCAGGCATACAGATATATGTCTCACTTCCCATGAAGAATTTAGTGGTCAGCAAATCTCAGATTATTATTATTATTATTATTATTATTATTATTATTATTATTATTATTATTATTATTATTATTATTAAAAACCACATTCCTAGTCTTTGAATATTGAGATAACTTTGAAAAATTGTGAGCAGCATCAGCGGAAATTCCAGAAACAGGGAAGAAAGTGAGCGGGACTTGCAGACCTCCAGAGGGTGGGCTGCTGCAGTGGCCTCCAAGCCAAGGAGAGAGGGAGAGAGACCCACACACATTTGTCTGGCTTTGTGCAGCCCCCCCCCCCCCGGTGTGGAGCGCACATGATCCCAACCATGGCCCAGCATCTTAGGAGACATCTCTCTTCCAGGTAGCGTTGCACAGACCCGGGATTGAATCCTGCTTTTGCATGGCGTCTCCTGGCCTTGGCTGTGCCTGCTGTGTCCTCTCCTGGATGCACAAGGGATAGAAGGATGGGTCATGACATCTGGACTGGGCAGTGCTGCTTCTTCATTCTAAGCCAAGTTTGCAAACAGACCAGAATCTGAACCCGGGATCCAGCTCCTTCCTTCCCTCACTCTTGAAGGAGAAGGAGAAGCAGGCCTGTGCGAGGCGAGGAGACGTTGTGTGAAGCCAGGATTCAATCCTGACTCTGTGAGACATCTGAGCAGAGCCCAGCTTCCATTAGCAATAATCATCTGTTGCCAAGATTCCTAGTTGCAATTGCACATCTGGGGTCATGGAAAGTGGTGTTTATTGGTGGGCAGGGCAGGGGGTTGCCGTCATGATCCTGTCTTTACACAGCACTCCAAATGTTCTTTTGTGGTCCTCTGCATTGGAAGGTGCAGAGGAGCTAGCTGTAGCACCAGGTGAGCCCCACTGGGTGACTGGCAGCAGGAAGAGAGGCCGGAGGCTTCAGACCAGACGAGAGGAAAGGACAGGAGGAATGGAGAACGTGAGGAGGAAGCAAGGAACACCGTTCAGGGATGGAACTGGTCACCACACCTCAAGAAGGATATAGTTGGATTGGAAAAGGTGCAGAAAAGAGCAGCCAGAATGATTCGTGGGCTGGAGCACCTCCCTTATGAGGAAAGGCTACAGCGTCTGGGGCTTTTCAGTCTAGAAAAAAAGGTGCATGAGGGGGGACATGATTGAGACATATAAAATTATGCATGGGATGGAGAGAGTGGATAGAGGGAAATTCTTCTCCCTCTTGCACAACACCAGAACCACGGGACATGCACTAAAATTGAGTGGAGGGAGAGTTAGAATGGACAAAAGGAAATATTATATTTACCCGGTGTGTAATTCATCTGTGGAACTCCTTGCCACAGGATGTGGTGATGGCACCTGGCCTGGATGCTTTTAAAAGGGGTTTGGATAGATTCATGGAGGAAAAGACCATCACAGGTTACAAGCCATAAGCAACCTCCTGGTTTTAGAAGTGGGTTTCTCTGTGCCAGGTGCAGGGGAGTGGCAGCAGGAAACAGGTACCTTGTTATCTTGTGTGCTCCCTGAGGCATCTGGTGGGGCCACTGTGACATACAGGAAGCTGGACTAGATGGGCTTTTGGCCTGATCCAGCAGCCTGGCTGTTCTTATGTTCTTATGTAACTGCGGAAGCGAGCGAGTAAGAGAGAGAGAGAGAGCAAGCAAGCAGCACCTGCCTGTCGGAAGGCCCGGCTTGCTCACAGAAAGGACCAAACGCCTGGATGGGTGGAGGGTTCCCGATGCTGCATTGTGCCGCCTTCCTGTCTTTGGAACTGTTAACTTGCAAAGTGCTGCTTCCTCTTTCCTGGTTTTGCTGCTTTGAACGGCTCTGTAAGATAGGATGATTGTCATTCCCATTTCTAGAAGGGAATACTGAGGCCTTACTGGAGCATAATGGTCTTGTCACGTCAGACTGAGAAGGTCTGTCTTTTCCAGCCCTCTGTTTCCTGTGGTAGCCAGCTATATGCCCTGACAGCTCAGAGTCAGGGCATAAAGGTTATGCGATCCCTTCTTGCTTGTGTCTGGTCATTACAGATATCCTGCCCCTACAAATGGAGGCTCCATTGAATTACAATGGCTAGTATTCATTGATTGGCCTGATCTCTGTGGCTCTAACATTTTGTATTGTTTCTGTGTAGCTCCAGCTCATTTCAAGAAGGCTTGTATGGAAGAACTCTCTGATGAGCTGTGCACCGTGTTAGTTTCTCGCGGGTAGGAGAGGAGGGTGCAATTTGGTTTGGTGTTTCTACCTTTGGCACCAAAATGTTTTGGGCCAGGCCAGGCCAACCTCTCCTGCTTCCGGTTGAATTCAGGCCGCAGGACTCGCTCGATGTTACACAGATGAGCCCGTGGCAGGAGGTGCGGCAGGGTTTGCTCCTGTCTTCCTTGCATGCAGCGGGCAGCCCTCTCTTTTGCCCCTCCACGGCACTCGATTCCTCTCACCCCCACCCGCCCGTGAACCTTCTGGCTGTCTGATTTATCTCTCCACCCACCCACGCAACGTACACACAGTACAAGGAGTTTTACATCTCCAGTACAAAGCTGAAATGAAGCGACTGACAGGCCAGCTCCGAAGGATGCCTGACCTGACAATTAAGCAGACTTATTACTGTGTCAGCTTGCCAGATGGATCCTCTCCGAAGCGGGCAGCCTCTGTGTGTGTGCGCATGTAGGGCTTATGAATGCGCCGGAGCTCTACCTCTTGTTTTATGGGTTGAGGGTAAGGGAAGGAGAGAGAGGAAGACGGAAGCAATTTGATTAGAACAAACCCTCACGCACTTCTAAGTGTGTTTGATGACAGCCAGGGGAGGCAGATAAAAATGAAACTCCCAAATCCTAGACAGTGTTCATTTCTATTTCAAACAACCGAAGAAAATAAGAGGTGGAGGAGAGAGAGAAAGGCATTGCAGGAAGAAACTGTTTGCATTTAAAACAAAGTAGAAGATACTTTTATCCGCCCCCCGCCCGCCCCACATAAGGAAAGATAGATAGATCTATGCTGGTTTTGTTCAGGTGTCAGGATGTCCCAGGATTGATTGCTTGATTTTAAGTCCGAGTTGTGTAAATCATCCCTCAGTGAATTGTTGATCATCTCTAGAAACCCCCGTGCAAGTGAATGAATGAATGAATGAATGAATGAAAGGCCTCTAGTTTAACCAGATATTGAACCGTTCTTACCCTGCATTTCCACCCTTGGAGGGGCCCTCAAGGTGGCTTACAACAACAAAATCATGACTATAGTAATTAATGCAGTATCAAAAATAAAACAATAAACATTGATCATTAATTAAAATGAAATCTAAACTAAATGAAAGCTAAAACTAATAATCAGCCAAGTGCAATCAAATTATAGGCGCCATCGATTCAACTGAAACACCTTCCTGAGCAAAAATATGTTTGTCAAGCAGTGAGGGATTAAAAATGAGGGGGCCGAAGGGGCCTCAAAGGGAAGGGAAGGGGATGCCACCGCCTGGGGGCTGCAGCCAGAAGGACGTGTCACGTGTCTTCCCCGAAGGGGCTGCAGAAGGAAGGATGACCTGGAAGACGGCCTCTGATGTGAAAAAGGGGGTGACGGATTCGTGTGGAGAAAGATGTTCCCTCATGAGAACATAAGAAGAGCCCTGCTGGATCAGGCCAAAGGCCCATCTAGTCCAGCTTCCTGTATCACACAGTGGCCCCACCAGATGCCTCAGGGAGCACACGAGACAACAAGATAACCTGTTTCCCGTTGTCACTCCTTTGCACCTGGCACAGAGAAAACCTACTCCTACAACCAGGAGGTTGCTTATCCCCATCATGGCTTGTAACCTGTGATGGTCTTTTCCTCCATGAATCTGTCGAATACCCTTTTAAAGGCATCCAGGCCAGGTGCCATCACCACATCCTGTGGCAAGGAGTTCCACAAACCAATTACCACACTGGATGAAGAAATATTTTCTTTTGTCTGTTTTAATACTCCCTCCACTTAATTTTAGTGGATGTCCCCTAGTTCTAGTGTTGTGTGAGAGGGAAAAGAACTTCTCTGTATCCACTCTCTCCGTCCCATGCATAATTTTATATGTCTCAATCATGTCCCCCCTTAACCGCCTTTTTTCTAGACTGAAGAGCCCCAAACGCTGTAGCCTTTCCTCATAAGGGAGATGCCCCAGCCCACATTTTGGTCGCTCTCTTCTGCACCTTTTCCAGTTCCACTATATCCTTTTTGAGGTGTGGTGACCAGAACTGGACGCAATACTCCAGATGCGGCCTTACCATCGATTTGTATAATGGCATAATAATATTGGCCCTTTTATTCTCAATCCCTTTTTTAATGATCCCGAGCATGGAATTGGCCTTCTTCACAGCCGTCGCGCACTGGGTCGACACTTTCATCGACCTGTCCACCAGCACCCCAAGATCTCTCTCTTGATCCGTCGCAGACAGCTCAGAACCCACGAGCGTATATGTGAAATTTTGGTTTCTTGCCCCAATGTGCATCACTTTGCACTTACTTACATTGAAGCGCATCTGCCATTTTGCCGCCCATTCTCCCAGTTTGGAGAGATCCTTCTGGAGCTCTTCACAGTCCCTGCTGGTCTTCACCACCCGGAAAAGTTTTGTGTCGTCCGCAAACTTGGCCACCTTGCTTCTTATCCCCAACTCCAGCTCATTTATGAACAAGTTGAAAAGCACCGGTCCCAAGACCGATCCTTGGGGCACACCGCTTTTCACCTCTCGCCATTGTGAAAATTGCCCATTGACACCCACTCTTTGTTTCCTGGTCTTCAACCAGTTTCTAATCCATAGGAGGACCTGCCCCCTTATTCCCTGACTATGGAGTTTTTTCAGGAGCCTTTGATGAGGGACCGTGTCAAACGCCTTCTGAAAATCCAGATATATATAATATCCTCCTTGGGTTCTCCCGCATCCACATGCCTGTTGACTTTTTCAAAGAATTGTAAAAGATTTGTGAGGCAAGACTGATTCTCCCTCAGCTTGTTCTTCTATATGTTTTCCAATTTTATCCTTGATGAGGCTTTCCACCGTCTTCTCTGGAACAGATGTTGGGCTGACCTGCCTGTAGTTTCCCAGGTCCCCTCTCCTTCCTTTTTTAAAGATTGGCATGACATTAGCTATCCTCCAATCCTCTGGCACAGTGGCCGTTTTAAGGGACAAGTTGCATATTTTGGTCAAGATATCAGCAACTTCATGCTTGAGTTCCTTCAGAACTCTTGGGTGGATGCCATCTGGGCCCAATGACTTATTGATTTTTAATAACCCTGCAGGGTTCTGGTCCCAAGCAACCCAGAGCATTCACGTTATCGCCAACACCTGGCATTGAGCCTGGAAACACTCAGGCAGCCAGTGGGGGTGGTGGTCACGAAGGGGAGTGATGTGCTACTGAGCGTACTGTATAACCCGGACAGCCGCATGTCTGGGTGCTCTTGCAGGGTGTGTGACAGCAGCCTGATCTAGCTGTGACGAGGCCAACTGTTGCACTTGGCCAGGTTTGTCTTCCTCAGAAGGAGGTGCAGTTGGTGCAGCAGCCAAAACGGTGCCAAGGTGCCCTTTGCCACAGCCACCAGCTGGTCATCCAGGAGTAAGGCTGGGTCCAGGGCCACCCTGAAATGGAGGGAGGGGCATGATCCTTTTCAGAGCAGGCTATATACCCCAATCCAAGTTGGCTCTTTTACTAACCAGTAACCCCTCTGTCTTGTCTGGATTCCATCTCAGTTGCTTGACCCACATTTGCACCAATGGCCTTTCAACACATGTGCAACATTGCTGCATCTTGGCATGCACTGTGGTTGTGCAAATATGGGGCCAAACCATGCAAAGCAACAGCACAACTTCCTCCCAGCAGCACACATCAAGCTCCCCACCTTATTCTCGGCACCAAGTGGGTCTTCATTCCTAGCAGCCGGGGCAGGTGGTGTGAACCAGGCAGCCTCTCCTCCCTCTGAGCGATGTGCCTCTTGTCCATGTTGTGGCTCTTCTCGTTCCTCTTTCTCTTTCCTGCCATGCAACTAGGTGCAGTAACAGTGACAGCATTCAGTGCCTGCCGGCATTAAGTGTTGCCACAGGCTTTGTTTACTTTTTGTCCCTCTGGGACATGTTGTGCGTACGGATCTTGGTGGCGCTCATTTCGTCTCAGCAGCGAGTGGCGGAGGGAGGGGCGCTGATGCGTCAGCTCTTCCCATCCCAGCAGGTCCCTTCTGTCTCCTTTCATATGGAGGGGGGTTCTTTGTTTTGTTATTGGTTTTGTAATTCTAATTAAGCCGACTGTGTCTGTGGCAGGGAGGGACCGGGTTACCCCAGTAACCATACTGACTGGCAGGTGAATCCTTGCAGAGCATGACTGCTCAGTCACATCCGATGAAATTGGCATGCGGTGCTGTCCTCTCATGATGAGGTCGTGCGGATGCAGCGGCCTAAACAGGAACCTGCACCCATAACATTTCTATTCACTGATTTGAGAAGACCCTTGCAAGCAATGTGCAGGGGTCAGGCCTCGTGCTATTGACCCTCCGTGTTTGGAACAAGTTGTACTGGCTCCGCCAAGCAGGGCTGAATATGAATGTCGCTGGCAGCTTGAGTGCTCTGTGTGGAATCCCCCGTGACCTCCAAATGAATTAGAACTCGAGTCTTGAGCTGCCTTCTGCCATCTGGCATCCCCATTGCTGCAGTGGAAGGAAACAGAGCCTTGACCTGATGAGTTTGTTTCCAGACAACTGAAGAGGAAAAAAATAATAAGAATAAAAGACAGAAAAACATACTGTGACTTGCTGGTCTGCATTTGCCACCTTCCTTAATTGAATGTGAAAAATGTGGAAAAAAATAAATAAATTCTTACAATGGTCTGTTTGGGGAAACTTGCTGTCGGAGAGGGACACCTCACTCACATGTTCACAAGCTTGTTCATAGCTGTCATTCTCCCATCTATACCGTACTGCTTCAGCACCCACTTATTTAACTTGCAAGGACAGCTTTGCCACGTGGCCATAGCCAGTCAGGGATCACATCATGAATGTGATGACTTCATGGTGTCATCAAGCCTATGAGGGGGTGCACTTCTTGGGAGTAGAAAAATGTTCATCATGTGATAGGGACCCAACATAGTCCCTCCCTCACCCCTTTTCTTTTCAGCAAGAATCATGGCGTAGCATTTTGTCTCCTGTAATATTGACCATGGTTAGCTATGAATGAACCATGTTTTAAATGACAAGGTGGTTTCAAACCCACTGTTCACCTCTAACCATGTTTAGGCTTAACCTTGGTGGAGACTGAAAAGAGGAGAAGAGGGGAGGGATGCATGCAAAGAAGGAAAAGAAAAGGCACAAACTCACACTAGCCCACGGGTCACTCCTCATCACCCCTCCATAGTTGTGAGATCGGGAAACATTGTGGCTGCGCAAAGCGAGGGAGAGACGACACAACACTGAACCATATTCGGAGTCCCTGATAGATAGGTGAAATATCCACAGGGGGTTACCAGTAACTGAGATTAGTGTTGTAAAAGTTAGCAGCATTTCACAGTAGGGGTGGGGGCAGGTGCTGCATATCTCCCCCTTGCCATTTAGCACTGGTTAAAGCGCCATTTCAGGCGAACTGGGAGGGCCGCAGCAGTCCTGTTCAGGGAGACAGCTGTAGGGAAGGGAGTTTGCCTGTCCACGGATTCACTGCATCATCATAAAGGACACCTGATCTCTCTGTACTGTAACTCACAGTCTCTCATCTATCAACCAGGTTTCTCTGAAGAGCAAATATTTGTTGCTCATATGTGTGGTTTTTCCGTCTTCTGTTCAGAAAGGACCAATTGTGCTTATTCCGTCTCTTTCGTTTCCTCTAATGCTGAGTCAGAGAATCAAAAGCATAGCCAGTAATTCTGCCTTTCACATTTACTGAAACTTTATGCTTTCCAGAAAACTTTTTTCTTCTTTTCTTATTGCAAAACCAATTGGTCTGCTGTTGAAATAGGCAATGGAAATTCTCTACTAAAGAAACCTTAATGAAAAGGGGGGAAACCCAGTGAAATCGTTTTCATCTATAAGAAACTAACAGTGCAATCCTATGCATGTCTGCTCAGAAGTAAGCGCTATTAGGCTTAATGGGAATTAGGGCACAATCCTGTCCCCTGCTACTACCAGCACCAATGCAGCTGCTGTGCCACAAAGGCGCACACTGCATCCAGTGGGGGTGGGGGGTGGGGGGCCAGGGGGGGACACCTGAGGGCAAACGGAAGGTCAGTAAAAATATTTTTACTTACCTCTGCATAAACTCTGGGCCACCTAAGGGTTTCCTCGTATGTATGCCACCTCTTTTGGTGACATATGTATGAGGAGGGAAAGGGGGCGGGATGTTTTAAAAACAGGGTAAGATCCGCTGGGCACCATTGCCGTCGGATCCACCCGCTTTCGCCTCCTCCTCACCCCCCGGTTCCTCCCACGGAACACCCCGTGCTCCATAACACAATGCAGTGGTCATGAGGGCACAACCCTATAGAAAAATAGATTATTATTCGGGGAGAAAGGCGGGATATAAATACTGTAAATAAATAAATAAATAAATAAATAAATAAATAAATAAATAAAATTATTATTATTATTATTATTATTATTATTATTATTATTATTATTATTATGCCAGTATTTATATACTGCCTTTCTTGGTCATTGGATTTCTCCTCTGACTTTAATTCAAGGCGGTGCACTTAGATGAAAAACATCACAGACCCCAACATCGGGGCAGGGTTGCCAGGCGATCAGGAAAAAGACCTGGCCGACTGCACGCCTGGGCCTTTAAGAACCGCCTGATGCACAGAGATCCACTGCTGAGGCACTGCGGGGGGGGGGGGGGGAGAGAATTTTATCACCTGCAAGTGCAGCTGCTGCTGGCAAAGGAACAGCCAAAATGGCCGGCTGAAAAGTTGGCAGCAGGCAGCAGCAGGACTGGTGCCAGCACTGTCAGCCAGCTGCGTTGGATCTGCATGTGGAGGCGGACAGCCACACGTGGCCTGAAACCACAACATCGACTCAAGTAGGCCCCAGAGTGCAGGAAGCCCAGGACTGCCTTGTGTGGCGTACCTTGGTCCAGTCATTCACACAGAAACATGCACCTACCTATGTACAGACCGCTGCACCCAGGGGCAGACATCCTGTTCCTGGCCCAGCATAACGTCTGGTGGAGAGAGAGCCCTCCTGCCTCCCTTCTGTCACACAAAGGCCAGACTCTTCTTCACCTGTGTCTAGGCTCAGATTTCGGGAGGCTCACCTGATAAAGTGCCTCGGTTCTTGCACGCAGAGAACTAGCTTGCCAGGGAGAAAGTGAGCCTAGAGCCTCTCGGAGTGGCTTGCTGGTGTTTCTTGTTCGCTTGTTTCTAGGGGGGGGGGGGCTTGTCCCCATCTGCAGCTAGAACTGGTATAGCCAGCAATGGGTTTACAAACCCATGGAAAGCTAGGTGAGGGCATGAGTGTGGGTTTTGGTTTTTCCCCTGCAGGCTACCGACACACACTTCCCCCCAAGCCTGGTGTTCTTTAGTATCTGTTCTTCCCTGCCTTTATTGCGATGCCCAATAGCCTCCCTGCTTGCGTATTCCTTTTCCCTTTCTAATCCCCCCCCTGACCCCCACAGCCTTAATCCCTCTGCCGTCATGCATTGGCTCTGTGACAGGCACTGCTTTGTACTGCTTTAGTGTGGTATCGATTTTCCTTTTCTTTTTAAATATCCGAAGCCCACTGCATGGTGTTTTTTTTCTTTAAGTACCATTTTCTTTGAGGTGTAGGTGATCCAAGCTTTCCTCCTCCTCCAGAATGTGCTTCCTTGCAGGCAGCATTAGAGCCATGTTCTGCTACTTGTTGCTTCCCTCGACCCCTTTTCTGGCAAATCACATTTTGCAAATGCGCTTGTAAATTAAAGAAAGGAGGGAAATTAACCTGGCTTAACCTGCATTTTTTACAGGTCTCCTGAGAGCCCCGACTACAGACCCAGCAAAGAGCTGAGTGGTGGTTTATGCAAGCGTAGCAAATAGCATTTAATCCTGGGGCTTTAATGTCTGGGGTGAGGGGTGAATTCTGATGGGCAACATGAGGTGCAGGGACGTCCCATAATTTTTTTTCAAAGCTGTTTATTTATTTATCTATTTTGTCCCCAAATGGGGGAGCTTTTCCCCATTTGCAGCTAGAACTGGTACCGCCAGCAATGGTGCTTTCTTTATTTTCTTTCGAAAGTAGAGGCGGCGGCTGCAGAAGCTGCAGAAGCACCACACATGGGGCAGAGTTTGACAGCATAGATTCTCCACCCATCACAGGGAGAGCTGCATAACACCTGAGAAGGCCGATGAGCTGCTTCTATCTGCCAGGAGGAAAGGGCAAGATTCAGATCCGAGGGGCATCTGAGACATTGCTGAGCAGCTCTGCAAAGGGGCCCGGTGCTCTGAGGGGCCCGTGGGGCCTGAACGCCACCCCTGGTCGTTGCTGCTCTGTCCCAGTGTTCATTGGTTTCTGGACCCAGTTCACGGTGCTGGTTCATACTTTCCAAGCCCGCAATGGCTTGGGACTGGCGACTGGGATTTCTGAAGGACCCTCTCGGCCCACTTTCTGCCCCGTGGGGTGCAGAAGCTGGGAAGTGTGAGTGGGGAGAGGCTGTGCAAGAAGGAAGAAGGCTCCAGGTGGCATTTCCTGGCAGCTTCCCTGTGTAGGGCTGGGAAAGACCCTCCTGACCTTCAACCCTGGAGAGCCACAGCCAGTCGGCGTGGGCATTACACTGTCGGGGGGGGGGAGGCCACTGGGCTGACACACAAGAAGGCGGCAGCTGCCTCTGTCTGGAAAGGGGGGGGAGTTATCGCCAGCAGAGCCTCAACTAGGGCATTGGCTGCTTGGGGTGGGTGGGGCCTGCTTATCTGTCCCCCAAAGTGTGTTTGGACAGCTTTCTGCTGGTCCCTCTCTCCAGCCATCAGTCATTTGTCTCTGGCCGTAAGATTGCTGCACATCTCCAGATGGCCAACCAGTCTGTCGGCAGGGCAAGAGGGTGAGAGCCAGTATAGTGTCGCGGTCAGAGCTCAGGATTTCAGCCAAAAAGTCCCGGGTTCAAGGCCCTGCCCAGCCCACTGGATGACCTTGGACCAGCCACCATCCCCCAACCCAACACATCTCACAGGACTCCTCGATGCTAAGAGGAGGAGGAGGAGGAACCACATAAACTGCCCTGAACTCCTTGGAGGAGATACAATAGAATTGAATGTGAAAAATAAAACACCAATACATAGGTAAAAGTCCTTTATAACCTGCCAAGGTGGCGGGGGGGATCTCTCAAGACCAAAAGTACAGAGTACATTTATTACGTCACCATAAACAAACAAACAAACAAACAAATACAGAGCAAGTCCATGTCGGTTCGCCCCTTTGTCTTCCCTGAGTGCCACATGGACGGTCTTTGGCTGGCATTAAGATCTCTCTCTCTCTCTCTTCTTGCTTTCTTTTTCCACCCCCAGGGCTCTGGGGTGCCAGGGGGCTCTCCAGGTGCCACCCCGCCAGTGTCTACACCCGTGACTGGCCACAAGCGCATGGTCATTCCAAACCAGCCTCCTCTGACTGCCACCAAGAAATCCGCTTCCAAGCCGGGTCTGCAGCCGTCTCCCATCCCGGTGACTCCAGTCGGCACCCTGCGGCCTCAGCCCGTCCCAGCCTCTTACACCACGGCCTCTACCTCTTCCCGCCCGACCTTCAACGTGCAGGTGAAGTCAGCTCAGCCTGCGGCTCCTTTCCAGCCACCAGCACCCCAGTACAGCAGCCTGGTCCCCAGCCAGGCGCCGCCCCCTGCTCCACCTCTGGGGCCATCACCCTACGCTCCGCCTCAGCCCCGCGCACCTGATTACAGTTATGCGCCCCAACCTGCTCATCTCCCAGAACCGAGTTACAGTTATGCACCACCGCAAACTCGCTACCAGGAATCCGCCTACCCTGGAGGCCCAAGCTATGGGGGACGAAATGGCACAGAGCCATCCTACCTGCCACAACATGCCTGGAAGCCTGAACCAGTGTGCCCCCCTCCTCCTGGTTCTGCAGCCCAGAATCCCATGGGGCAGTACCCACCTTCAAGTGCCAAGAAGACCTACATTCCAGAACCGGCCCCAGTGCCTCAGCCGCCTTCACTGCATCCAAAGGTAAGAAGAGGCGAAGCAGACACCTTGGCGCCTTCAAGCCAGTGAGACCGGGGGTGGGGGGTGGGGGGCTCTCATTTCCCTGGGTCTCTAGGGGCTCCAGCTGTTTCCTAGACAAAGGGGCAGTGTAGGAAAGATGTGCCCCTGCTCACCCGCCAGCCCCCAGCTCTAGCGCACAAGCCTTTCTTTTTCCGTCGGCTTATGAGGAACCTTGAAGCAAGCCCCACTTGAGGCCAGCTTGAGTTCGAATTGCAACGCATAGTTTTTAGGTGAACCTTGCTCAGGAGAGACAGCAATCTTGGGTCCGGTTCTATAGGTCAACCAAGATACAGAGAGTTTGAATCCAGGGTTTGTTGCACTTTTAGCTGGCTGTTCCCCATGGCATGTTGTTATCTGAAGGGAGACCTGCTTTCCCAGTCATGCCCTACGTGGCAGTGTTGTTGTGTAGATGTGCAAAGGGGATAGTTGTACTCCTAAGCGCTCGAGGACATGAGTTACTGTGGCTCCCCCACATGTCCCCCCCCCCCGTGTGCCTAGGGATGTGCCTTCACACTTTATGTATTTGTGGCGGAACATGGCTGCTACATCACCTGTAAGGCGACTTTAAGGAATAGCTGGCTGGAGTGGATTTGGGGTAGAGGTTTGGCAGGAGGAGGAGGAGGTTGTGAGCAAGCCTAGCAGTGCTCTAGCAAGGAGACATCATCGTCAACAATGCAGACGGACCTGGCTCTTTTACTTTATTTTAAGCATTAGGTGGCTGCTATCTGCGTGTGGGGAGAAATAATCGTCACAATAGCCTTACAAATGTAATGTCTGACCATTCCTTTACCCTTTTGGCAAATCAAACATTTCCATGTTCATCTTAGCATGTCAAAAACACATCTGTGTGTCCTAATTTAACCTGGAGCATTTCAGTGGGCAAATCAGAATTTCCATTTTCATCCTAGCATGCTGCAAACACACTGTTTCCAATGTGTCACGTATGCATATGTTCTATAAATAAGAACAGCAGCATTTGTAGAAGGCGCAGTTACTCCTGAACCAGGTGCACAAACCTTCGATGGCTGAGTGTCACCCTTTAATTCCCTCTTCACCTGCCCTGCCAAGTACCCTGCCATTATGTGAAATATGAGATACCTCTGTCTGTTTGGGTGTGTGCACGCACGTGCGCATGCATGTTTACCTGCCTTGCGCCGTAATCCTGTGTAACTCTTGCACCGGTGTAACAGTAGATCCCCCAGTGTAAGAGCACTTATGCCAGTGTAACTTGCCATACGCCGACGGACGCAGGATGGACACTAGCGTAACCCCTCTCGGATGCCTCACATGCGCAGTTTGGACGCGGAATTGACACCAACGCAACTCTGCCAGCGCAGGGGGCATTCTGGGGGCATTCAGATGCCCCTGGAATGCCCCCTGCGCTGGGGGAGCTGTACACATTACATTGGCATAAGTGCTCTTACACCGGGGGATCTACTGTTACGCCGGTGCAAGAGTTACACAGGGTTGCGCCCATAGTGTCATTGCAGGCTGCCTGGAGCTCTGCTCACGCAGTCAGATGGTTGGAACACTTCTAGGAAGCAGTCACGGGCCCTCCTATTCCAGGTCCATGGCTAGGCAAATTCATCTTGCGGTGTGCTTGATACTTGCACACCCAGCGGCGGAGGGCAGCCAAGGGGGGAGGAGGAGGAAAGGACTCTGTTGAGGAGTGTGAGCCTGGTTCGGGGCTGAGCTGCATGTGTGATTTGATCATGCTCCAAGTTTTGCTAGTGGTTTCCTAATGAAGCAGCAGCATCCCCTGTGCATTTTAGAACGTTTCCTTCTCATGTTCTTCTGTCAGAATGAATATTTAAGCTTCTTTGATGGTGGACTTGCAGTGGCCTGTGATGCACTGGCCTAAAGCGGATAATTAAACGGATTAACTAAATGTGTTTTAGGAGTAGGTGAGGTCAGCACATGTCTGAGAACAATGACATGCAAAAATGAAAAAGCACCGAAATCCCAGCTTCCAAGTGGGCCCTTTTCACTGCTGGCTGTGAAAGAATCCCGGGGGCAGAGCTGGGTGCTGGCTGGGCCTCATGGTGCAAGAGGCTTCTGGTGTCACACCTGGATGTCCTGTCCTTATTCCTTCTTAACCTCCTCTTGGGACAAGGCCTCCATCGAGCATCCTGCCGGTTAGCTGGGGACGGACTTCTGATGGGTCCAGCTGGACCCTGAGCACAGCGAAAACTTGTTCTCCTAGTACAGTATCATTTTCTTTTCTTCCATTTCCACAGGTATCATTTTATCTTGCTTTTCTAAGAGCCTCGAAGTAGCTGACAGATAATAGTGGGTTGGAAAATACAGACTAAAATGCGTCTCAATCTCTTGGTTCAGCAGTTCTGCTGCTGGCTTCATGTGGTGGTGTTTAGAAAAGTGCCCACCGGGCATCTATCGCAGGACTGGCATCGGGGGGGGGGGGGGTTGGCATCGTTGTACACCGTCCAAGGCCCCTGCCTCGGAAGTGCAGCCAGCAGCAGCCCCTTGATCCCCTGGCACCGATCCGGCTCCTGCTGGCTCCTACTGCCTGTTCACGGGTCTTTTCTGAGGGAGCAAGATGTGATGGGAGGAAGGCGGCGGAGCAGGAGCCTCGGATCCCCCTTGCCCCCTCCCTCTGCCTGGCCACGTGAATTGGGACCAGAGGAGAGTAAACGGGCATCAGTAACAGCAGAGAGGAGGAGGTAGAGCTACTCAAGTAGCTAGAGCTACTGAGAGCATCTTGTCAAACCTGGAGCTGGTACTGAGCTATCATTTAGTGCTCAGTCAATATTCCCTCCTGCCAATTTTGCAGGTGACAAAGTTAAGGGATATTGGGGGGGGGCGGATATGGGGTGAAAGCTGGGAGACTTTAGTGCTTGCAGTGGTGCTTCTCCTGGATGAAACTGGAAGTGGTTGTAATCGCTGTTCCGTGGCGATCTACAGCTCGGGGAGGCACACAGAGGGAGCCGCAGGCCTCCCCAAACCCTCTGGAGGCCTGTTCCCCCCCCCCCCAGTAAGTGTTTAAAACACTTTTTAAAACTTTTTCCCCCGGGATCGTCGCTGCCGCCATACTGTCCCTGCCCCTTAAGGTGGCAGGGGACAGCATCCGGTTCTCGTGGTGGGTCGTGATCCACCACTTTGAGTACCAACGTTCTAAATGCTTAACATAAGAACATAACATAAGAAGAGCCCTGCTGGATCAGGCCAAAAGCCCATCTAGTCCAGCTTCCTGTGTCACACAGTGGCCCCACCAGATGCCTCAGGGAGCACACAGCCAACAAGATAACCTGTATCCTGTCATTGCCACTCCCTTGCACCTGGCACAAAGAAAACCTACTCCTACAACCAGGAGGTTGCTTATGGCTTGTAACCTGTGATGGTCTTTTCCTCCATGAATTTGTCCAAACCCCTTTTAAAGGCATCTAGGCCAGGTGCCATCACCACATCCTGTGGCAAGGAGTTCCACA
Organism: Plestiodon gilberti rubricaudatus; assembly: GCA_026170595.1. Lineage (NCBI taxonomy): Eukaryota > Metazoa > Chordata > Lepidosauria > Squamata > Scincidae > Plestiodon > Plestiodon gilberti. The sequence continues at coordinate 2,279,842 of JANXHW010000003.1, read as the reverse complement.
GATGAATCACACGCTGGGTAAAGAAATATTTTCTTTTGTCTGTTCTAACTCTCCCTCCACTCAATTTTAGTGCGTGTCCCCTGGTTCTGGTGTTGTGCGAGAGGGAGAAGAATTTCCCTCTATCCACTCTCTCCATCCCATGCATAATTTTATAAGTCTCAATCATGTCCCCCCTCAGGCGCCTTTTTTCTAGGCTGAAAAGCCCCAGACGCTGTAGCCTTTCCTCATAAGGGAGGTGCTCCAGCCCACTAATCATTCTGGTCGCTCTTTTCTGCACCTTTTCCAATTCAGCTATATCCTTTTTGAGGTATGGTGACCAGAACTGGACACAATACTCCAGATGTGGCCTTACCATCGATTTGTACAAAGGCATAATGATATTGGCCGTTTTATTCTCAATCCCCTTTTTAATGATCCCGAGCATGGAATTGGCCTTCTTCACAGCCGCCGCACACTGGGTCGACACTTTCATCGACCTGTCCACCAGGACCCCAAGATCTCTCTCTTGATCCGTCACAGACAACTCAGAACCCATTAGCGTATATGTGAAATTTTGGTTTCTTGCCCCAATGTGCATCACTTTGCACTTACTTACATTGAAGCGCATCTGCCATTTTGCTGCCCATTCTCCCAGTTTGGAGAGATCCTTCTGGAGCTCTTCACAATCCCTGCTGGTCTTCACCACCCGGAAAAGTTTAGTGTCATCTGCAAACTTGGCCACCTCACTGCCTATCCCCGACTCCAGGTCATTTATGAATAAGTTGAAAAGCACCGGTCCCAAGACCGATCCTTGGGGCACACCGCTTTTCACCTCTCGCCATTGTGAAAATTGCCCATTGACTCCCACTCGCTGTTTCCTGGTCTTCAACCAGTTCCTAATCCACAAGAGGACCTGCCCTCTTATTCCCTGACTGTGGAGTTTTCTCAGGAGCCTTTCATGAGGGACCGTGTCAAACGCCTTCTGAAAATCCAGATATATAATATCCACGGGTTCGCTCGCATCCACATGCCTGTTGACCTTTTCAAAAAATTCTAACAGGTTTGTGAGGCAAGACTTCCCCTTGCAGAAGCCATGCTGACTCTCCCTCAGCAGAGCTTGTTCTTCTATGTATTTTAAGATTTTATCCTTAATGAGACTTTCCACCATCTTCCCTGGAACAGATGTTAGGCTGACCGGCCTGTAGTTCCCCGGGTCCCCCCTCCTTCCTTTTTTAAAGATTGGCGTGACATTAGCTATCCTCCAATCCTCTGGCACAGTGGCCGTTTTAAGGGACAAGTTGCATATTTTGGTCAAGAGGTCAGCAACTTCATTCTTGAGTTCCTTCAGAACTCTTGGGTGGATGCCATCCGGGCCTGGTGATTTATTGATCTTTATTTTGTCAATTAAGTCTGAGACGTCTTCTCTTTTAACCTCTATTTGACTTAATTCTTTAGTCAGGGGAGACCGTTCCGGCAGCGGTATTTGCCCGAGGTCTTCTGCCGTGAAGACAGATGCAAAGAACTCATTTAATTTCTCTGCAGTCTCCAAGTCCCCTTTTATCACCCCTTTCTCTCCCTCACCATCCAGCGGACCCACCGTTTCCCTGGCAGGTTTCCTGCTTCTAACATATTTGAAGAAGCTTTTATTATTCCCTTTTATGTTGCCTGCCATACGTTCCTCAAAGTCTTTCTTGGCCTCCCGTATCATCTTTTTACATTTCTTTTGCCACAGTTTGTGCTCCTGTTTATTTTCCTCATTAGGGCAAGACTTCCATTTACGGAAGGAAGCTTCCTTGCCTTTTATAGCCTCCTTAACTGTGCTTGTTAGCCATGCCGGCATCCTCCTGGACTTGGTCGAGCCCTTCTTCCTTTGTGGGATACACTCCCGCTGGGCCTCTACGACTGTTGTTTTAAACAGCCTCCATGCACTCTGGAGCGATTGGACTCCTTTTACCTTCCCTTTCAGCTTTTTCTTAACTAGTCTTCTCATTTTGGGGAAGTCTGCCCTTCGGAAGTCAAGGGTTTTCGTGTCAGATTTGCTCGGCACTCTCCCTCCGACATGCATGGCGAAACAGATCGCAGCATGGTCACTGTTCCCCAACGGTTCGGTAACATTTACCTCCCTGACCAGATCTTGAGTGCCACACAATATCAAGTCCAGAGTCACCTGTCCTCTGGTCGGTTCCGTGACAAGCTGCTCTAAAGCACAGTCATTTAACATATCCAGAAATCCAGTCTCTCTTTCATGACCTGAGCATGAATTGACCCAGTCGATGTGAGGATAATTGAAGTCCCCCATGACTACAACCCTGTCTCTCGTTGACACCTCCCTGATTTGCTTCCTTATTTCAAGGTCCCCTTCAGGTTTTTGATCTGGAGGACGGTAGCATGCCCCTACTATTACATCACTCTTGGAGCCTGGTAATCTAACCCACAGTGATTCTACGGAGGAGTCAGAGCCCCCCTCCAGCTCTACTCTGGTGGATTCTACCCTCTCTTTGACATAGATGGCCACCCCACCTCCAACACGCCCCTCTCTGTCCCTCCTATAGAGTTTATATCCTGGAATTGCAGTATCCCACTGGTTCTCCGCATTCCACCAGGTTTCTGTTATACCTACTATGTCAATGTTTTCCCTAGCCACCAAACATTCCAGTTCTCCCATCTTTGCCCGTAGACTTCGGGCATTTGCATAAAAGCACTTATATACCTGGTCCCCCAAGAAGGGCTGCATGTTTGCCCCTTTATTCCTGCAGCCTTCTGTTTTGCTAGACTGGCTGTCATGTCCCATCACGCTACCACTCCCAATTCTTATTCTGTTATTACTTGATTGTTCCCCATCCTCTGCACCCTCATTCCCGAGGAATGAGGAGTCCCGAACCGGATGCCCCTCGGCTCCTGTCGGCTTTCCCCCAGGAGTCAGTTTAAAAGCTGCTCTGCCACCTTCTTAATGTTACGCGCCAGCAGTCTGGTTCCGTTTTGGTTCAAGTGAAGCCCGTCCCTCTTGTACAGGCCCGGCTTGTCCCAAAACGTTCCCCAGTGCCTAACAAACTTAAACCCCTCCTCCTCACACCAGTGTCTCATCCACGCATTGAGACCCCTGAGCTCCGCCTGCCTAGCTGTCCCTGCGCGTGGAACAGGTAGCACTTCTGAGAACGCCACCTTTGGGGTCCTGGATTTGAGCTTCCTACCTAGCAACCTAAATTTGGCCTCCAGGACCGCCCGGCTACATTTCCCCACGTCGTTGGTGCCAACATGCACCACGACCGCTACCTCCTCCCCAGCACTCTCTACCAGCCTATCTAGACGAGAGGTGATGTCCGCAACCTTCGCACCAGGTAGGCAAGTCACCGTGCGGTCCTCACATCCGTCACAGACCCCCCTTTCTATGTTCCTGACTATAGAGTCACCCACAACAAGAAGCCCCCTTCCCCCTCTCCCCAGAGGAGTATCCATAGTGCGACTGGATACGGGCCCATCACCTGAAGAAGGGGTCCCCACTGTGGGATTGTTTCCCTCTTTTCCAGAGCAATGTCCTCCAGCCCTGAGACTCCCTTCCCTGGCAGCTGAAGTGCTGGCCAACTGAGGGTAGGACGATGCCTCCACGTCCCTAGAAGTCTCACCCTGGTTCCTCTCTACCTGTCTCTGCTTCTCCAGGTCAGCAACCGTGGCTTCAAGGGAGCGAACCCGTTCCCTGAGAGCCTGGAGCTCTTTGCACCGAGCACACACCCATGACATGTGCCCAAGAGGCAGATAGTCATACATGTGACACTCAGTGCAAAACACTGGATAGCCCCCACCCTTCTGCTGGCTGTCTGACTGCATAGCTTTTTTTGTAAGTTATGGGTTTAAAACAGTTTGGGTACCTTAATGTTATTGGAGCTCTCCTCTCTTCAAGGGACGTGCCGGGCAGTGTGTGGGGCCTGGCTTCCTCGCCCCGCTGCTGAACTCGCCCAGCTGCTTAACTCGCTGTGTCTTTTTTTATCTTGCCACTTTGTCCCCGTGAGCCACTTCGTTCCCGTGAGGCCACTCGCTGCTCCTGAAAGGGCTCACTCGCAAACCAGCCCCAGATTTAAACTGTTGTGTAGCTCCTCCCCCTGCCTACCTGAAAGTTTGAAAAGACTGGCCTCTAAGGGGGGCAGGGCCTGATGTGGTTTACTGGCAGGAAATTCCTGTTGCTATTGTTCCTGCTGCTGCCTCAATTTACATCTGACCTACTCAGCTGGCAGGAATGTGTGTTGCTATGGTTTCTGAGTCACCCTAATTTACCATGTGGCCTTCTATACCATGCGGTCTGTATGTTTTAAACTGTAGGTTTTAAATTCTGCTTAAGTTTAACTCTGCTTAAGGTGCAGTTTAGCTTGCTTTCTCCCCTTCTTTTAGCCTCCTCTTGTTTTGTTTTAGGCTCCTACTCTAAAGTAGACTCAGGTCTCTGCCCTGGGCTTTTTACTCTCGAGTAAACACTGGTTTTACTCAGAGTAGACCTGTTTAGATTTGGACTGCAATTCTCTTTAGAATCAGCTGTAGAATCTACTCAGAGTAGACCTGTTTAGATTTGGACTGCAATTTTCTTTAGAACCAGCTCCCAGGCTTGTCCAGTTTCTGCCCCTGTCTTTTAGATAGGTGCTTGTTTGTGTTTTGAATCTATTTAATTTCCCACCTAGCTTCTGTGCCTGTGTCCTAGCTACTGGACCTTACAATCCCCTCCTCAGGTTATATTTAGTTCTACTTAAGCTAGGCTTAGTTCCTAGCTAGGCTTAGTTCTATCTTAAGTTTAAGGTAGCTTAAGGTAGCTTTAACCAAGTCCTTTACAGTTAATGGTAAATTAAAGTTAGACAAAGCTGCACAATTGAGAGAGTTCACTTACCTTCTCCTTGCTTACCCTCTCCTCGCCCAGCTGCTTAACTCGCTGTGTCTTTTTTTATCTTGCCACTTTGTCCCCGTGAGCCACTTCGTTCCCGTGAGGCCACTCGCTGCTCCTTCATAATGTTATCTTTAAATCTGCTTTCCACCAGCCTACCTGGAACAGATGTTAAGCTGACCCCTGGATCCTTTTTTAAATGTTAGGTTTATATCGGTTACTTTCCAGTCCTCTGACATGGAGGCCAGTTTTAGGGAGAAATTGCAAAATTTTTGTTAGAAGGTCAGCAATTTCCTTCATCCAAAAAGGAAATGAATGCAACAATGCAACAAGCATTACAACAAGCGTTGAGCAGCCCAATCCTACCAAAACTCCCGTGTGGTGATGCAGCGGTGCCGGGGCAGGCTACAGTACATCCCACGAGGGAGTTTTGTATGCTGGAGGTCTCCTCGGGGTAACTTGCAGCAGGCGCAATGGGTCAACTCGGACCTGCGCCAGCTCTATAACTAGCTCAAGTCTGCGTTGTTCCGTGTCAGCGGATCAGTCCAGGAAGGGGGATAGGGTACGGGGCGCGCTGGCGGCACTGCTGATTCCTCCAGCTCCCAGCCCAAATCCACCTCCCCCGATGACCTCGGTGGTTTCATTTAGACTGAGAATAGTATGCCAGATAATATAGACCCCATATCCCAATGGCCAGGGTGCCAAAGAGGCATTTCCCAGCACCACCTCTGTGACCTATCCGCCAAGGAGGCATGGAACCACTGCAGAATAGTGCCTGGTTGATGGCGTTGAAAGCTGCTGAGAGGTCCAGAAGGACCAACAGGGACGGGCGTACTCCCCCTGTTCCTCCTCTGGCAAAAGGTCATCCATCTAGGTGGCCAAGGTTGTCTCTGTCCCAATGCCTGGTCTGCAGCTGGATCGAAAGGGATCCAGAACATGCAGTGCTTTCCTTTGGCATTTCCGTGCCCCTGCAGTGACGCTAGTGGGTGGCGGCGCATGGGGGGCCATGCAGGCTTTGCCCCAGCTGGCAACCGTCTCTCTTCCTCTCTTTTTCGGTTTCTATCTTGACGCATCTGTATAAATGTTGACGAGCAGGAAAGAAAACAACACTTGTATGTCTGGTGCCGTGTTTTCTCCGTCTTCTGCAATCTAATGATCGAGAAAGCTCTGCAGCGGGTGGCACTCAGAGTAGCTAAGTAACGGCTTCCTGGGATTATTAATCTTACTTCTACTTATTTAGCTACCTGGAGATAGATTTAACTACAGACAACTGCAGTGTGTAGCAGTACATTAAAACAATGGATCAGTGTCTTTCACCTCTGCTGGACAAGAGAGAGCCTCCGACAGAAACAGAACACGCACTTCTGTCAACTTTCTCCCCCCCCCCCAAAAAAAAAATGAAATCGCATGGAATGAGGCACATGAGAACACTGACTTGGAAGCATTTTTTGCTTTCTCAGCCCTCCCATTTGTTATTTCCCCCAGTAGTCGTCTACCTCCATAGCAACTGTTTTACATTCAGAAGCTCTGGTGTGTGTTTTTTGCAATTTAATTTGAAGACTTTCTGACTTTCGGAACACATTTTCTGGGTTGTATATTTTTCTCCCGTGAGGGGCAAAACCAGACAAGTCACAGATAACTTGATACCCATAGTGAAGGTTGGGAGTTTACTTGGGCCTTGCAGAGAGATGAGCTAGGGATCCATCTGCTTCATACAAACAGAGGCATAAAGTGACGAAAAGGAAGGCCCAGTTAGTTGGGACTGAGGCTAAATGCCCTTCATTCAGAATGTGGGTTGGTGTTTTTTTTAGCAGTTTGATGGGGGAAGCAAATCAGGGCAAAGGGAAACAGCTTCTCTGGGTGGCTGACTGACCATTGCCCTTTCCCCCAGAAGTCCGCTGGGAACAATACGTGGCAATGATGTAGCATCATTCCCAGGGGACTCGGGGAAGAAATGGGGGCCACCAGCCACTGAGGCAAGCAGCACTGGCACGACCATCTGCTATCCCCACAAAACTGGCAATGACAGTAGAAAAAGAGGAGCTGAAGGGTCGCGTCTCCACTCCTCATATTGTGATCCGAACGTTCTCCCTAATCCTCATTCTTATCCTTGTTGCTGCTATTTTTGTAGTTCCTGTTGCTGCTGTTATGATGAGGATGGTGGTGGCGGATGCTCCACTTTTGATTTTCCATCAGAACACGTGATTTTGGTGGGTTGGGAATTTGTTCCTGAAAATATTCACACCAATGCGCATCGTCACCTGTTTCACTCCAGCTGCTGGTCCTTCCTGCTGTTAGTCACAGAGGTGACTTCACTCCACCCGTGATCCCGTAAGGGGCGTTCACATACTGTGCTACCCCAAATGCAGCTGTCTTTATCTGGGTACACCCTTCCATGTGAATGACAGTAGCTGGGTCACTGTTACAGATCAACACTCCATGTACACTGTACACAGACTGAACCTGCATGGACCTGAATGTGTGAATGGCTGGATTCAGGTACAGGCTAACAGTGATTGTATCGGGGTACACAGAAGTACCAGGGTACAGTTTGATGTGTGCACTGCTGTAAATGGAATAACACCACTGTGTTACGCAGGCAGCCAGATTTGTCTGTATGTTGACTTCTATAGGGCAAATGAGAGAAGTTTAAATGCATGAGCCACATTTTCTCAAGCCTTGATTATTATTATTATTATTATTATTATTATTATTATTATTATTATTATTATTATATAATATCTGTATTTATATATTTATTTGTTTATTTATTTATTTATAGAATTTATACCCCGCCTTTCTCCCACAAGGGCAACCAAGGCGGCTTACAATAAAAACATTAAAATACATATATACATTTAAAATCAAGAATTAAAACAATAAAAATAATTAAAACAAACAGCCCCAGTGGGTCATCCACATTTATATCTGTCAAAAGCCATCTATCAAAAAGCCCGCCCGCCATGTCAGACATCAAATGCTGATCTAAATAAAAATGTCTTAAGGAGATTCCGCCTATCTATGTCATCAGATTTCTCCTCAGACTTTATTCAAGGCGGTTTACACAGGCAGGCTTTTCTAACCCCCCGTAGGGATTTTTACAATAACTGTTCTATTTGCATAGAACCCGTCTTCGCCAGCTTTTTCCTTTCAATGGTGTGGCCTCTCTCTAGCTGCACACGACTTTGAGCTCCCCAGCTTGTCCAACAGCAACTCCTCTCTCACACAGAGGGTCAGCACAGGCTATCTCAGCTTGTCAGCAGCTTTCAATTGTTTCAAACCAATCCTCGTTCTTCAGGCAAGGCGGCAGCTCAACCACTAGACCACACCTCCTCCACAAAATCATTGAGAAAGGGAGGCAAGTTCTCAGCTTCAATCCCCAGCATCTCTAGTTTAGAAGATATCATCAGGTGGCTGAGCCGAGAAGATCTCTGATGGAGAGCTCCTGCCACTCAGGGTGGCTGTGCTGGGTTAGAGAGATGTGGGTCTGTCTCAGTATAAGCAGTTCAATTATTCCAGGGAAGAGGTGGGGTGGGGCTGTCACATATTCTTGCAATGTAGAAGGCCCCAGGGCCCAGCCCCAGAATTTCTGGCTCAGGGATCTCCAGTACCAGGACAGGTAGAGACCTTTCTCTGCCTTGCTGTGTCTGTGCAGAGCTGCTGCCCATCTGTGTGGACATGGCTGGTCTGGAGGTGCCCCTGCTCTAACTCGGAACAAGGCAGCTTCGTGGGGTTGAATCCCCTTCCTCACCATCAACACACGCACGCACACGCACACGCACACGCACACGCACACACACACACACACACACACACACAAGTGCCCTTTCAACTCTGACAGCAGGGAAATAAAATGTTTTTTAAACTTGTCCAGCTGCCTCTAGTGGTGGGTCTCAGTAGACCATTTTCACAGGTTTTAAGACTTAAATGGAAAAGACCATCACAGGTTACAAGCCATAAGCAACCTCCTGGTTTTAGAAGTAGGTTTTCTCTGTGCCAGGTGCAGGGGAGTGGCAGCAGGAAACAGGTGATCTTGGTGGCTGTGTGCTCCCGGAGGCATCTGGTGGGGCCACTGTGTGATACAGGAAGCTGGACTAGATGGGCCTTTGGCCTGATCCAGCAGGGCTCTTCTGATGTTCTTATGTTAAATTGACTTTGTGTTAAGTCTGCACCAAAGCCAATGGAAGAATTACACTGACTGGCTACAGAATGATCTGATTTTTTCCTCTGAGTTCTCTCCCCCATTAACAGCCTTCATACCTGACGCAGACAAGACATGAGGGAGGCGCCAGAGTGCCTCTTGGTGTCTCTTGTGAAAAGGCTGCCTGCCATTGCACAAAACAGCACTTTCCATGTGGAGAAAGAAAGACTCCACCCCACCGGCACAGAAAAGTTGGTGCAGGCTGTAAAACAGTCTTTGAGCCTGTGTCAAACTGGAATGTTCTCTTAATCCATATGTTTTAAGAGTAGTCGTTGACAATTGCATCTAATTCACAGCTATGTAGCTGGTGTAAGTCTAAGGAGAGGAAGGGGCAGGATGAGTTGGAATATCAGAGAGAGGATCCAGCATGCACTTTGGCCACCGAGATCTACCCTCTCTGTCCGGCTCCCTGCCCTCCCCACCCCAAACCTCCCCCAAACCACCCATGAACTGCCCCTTCTGCCACCTTACCTGGGTCAGCAGAGGGTCTGAGCAAAACTCGCACATACATGGTGCCGCTGGCTGTTCCCGCCAGTGGCTGCATCACACATGTGGGTGTGCGGCTTTTGTGCCACCGCAACGGGGCCTGCTGCAGTAGGCTCTTGATAGGATTGGGGCATCGACGAATTCCTTTCCATGTCAGAAGAGTCCTCCTAGATCGGGCCCAAGGTGATTCCAGGCAGCATCCTGTTTCCCACAGTGGACAAGCTGCCCACAAGCAGGAATTGAAGGCCTGCTCCTCACCTACATTGCTCCCCGCACAGACAGACCCTTCTGCTAGCTGGAAGTACGATAACTATGCATGGTGTGGAGACAGTGGATTGAAGAATCACACGGAAGTCAAGATGAGAACCTGTTGTCAACATTTCCACCCAACACTGGCAGATGCTTCCACCCTTTTCAGTTGACAAATGGAGGGAAAGTTAGTTCTGCTTGCCACCTGATACCCTAAAAATACTATTTGTCATTGCAGATTTCGAGTGTTTAAGAGCCAGTATGGGGTAGGGGAGAGAGCGAGAGCGAGCGAGAAGAGAGAGCCATTTCAATATCTAACCAGGGAGGCTTACATAATGAAACCATCGTAAAAGGGAATGTTTATCCTGTGGGTCCCATTAGGCCTCTTCCATTCGACACATGCAAGTAATGATTTGTTTTTCCACTTTTCTGTCGGAAGCCTTATAACCGACCTGTGCAAAGCGTACCTCATATCATTTCCCTAGCAATGCTGGTACCTCTGGCTGAAGCCTGCAATTAGATGTTTTATGAAATAATAGAAAAAAGAACACAGCAACATCTTGTCTGCGGCCTGCAAACCAACCCCATTTGTATAAAATTATACAGGAACACAAAAGATTAAACGCTCACTTCAGTGCACGGATGCGTCCTTTTTGACCAGCCGCTGCTAACAGTCTTTTTTTGGTAACAGAACACTTTGTACTTCGGAGATAATTGACTGTGGAATATAACGTTGTTTATTCAAAAGCAGGTCACGCAGAAGAGAGACGCTTGTCATCCTTATTCTTTTACCTTATCTCTGATGCCTATACAAATTCATGATTGCGTGTGTGTGCACAAGCACACACACGTGTGTCTATACACACACACACACACGCATTGTTTTAAATAACACGTGAACTTTAATTTCAGCTTGAACTTGATTTGCAGTCAGATGATCCTGCAGCTAAGATAATTTGCAGGGGAGAGAAAGGGAGAGTGTTAGGTGGCTATCAAGGTGAATTTTTCCAGAGCTGATGTTTAAGTTCAAAAACTGTATTCTGATTTATTCCTTGTTTGATCAGTCTGGACCAGAAAGTAGAAGAGAATAGCTTGTTTCAAATCCCTCTTTAAAACCTACCCTTTGAGCCCAGAAGATGTGCAAAAAGCCACTTGGAAATCACCAGTCTCCAGGGATGCAAAACTCACGTGAGTTTCCTTATCCATGGGCTGTTGTTTTTTTCCCCACAAAACAAGCCAAGCATATTGTCCACTACTTCTTCATCCGTGAGTTCGGAATCCTCTACGTGGGTTTAGAACACCCGGCTGGTTGGAAAACTGACCTAGTTGTCTGATATCCCTGAGTGTTGAATCCTGAGTGGGGGTGTGAGAGCAACCTAGGCTGTCTCCAGGAAGAGGGTTTGCAGGACCAGGAATTTTTCTGCCTCAGAAGGGCAAACCCTCCAGGGGAAACTCCTGCCCCTTTCAGCAGGCGCTTCTGGGCTACGTGCAGACAAAGGAAAACAGCGGAAGGATGATTGGCAGTGCTGGAGGAGGGACTAGCGTGGCTTTTCCCATAGATGGTAGTGAATGTGTGGTTGCAAATTCCGCATGGGTTGAAACTCACAGATGTGCTCACAGTTATAAGTACATGCCTGGTGTGGGCCTAAACCTACGTTTTTGTAACTGACCGACTCGCATATTCTTCCCCTGTTCACACTTCTCTCTCTCTCTCTCTCTCTCTCTCTCTCTCTCTCTCTCTCTCTCTCTCTCTCTCTCTCTCTCTCTCTCCCCATCCTTTGTTGTCTCCCTTGTGTCAAATCTGGGCTTCTGACCCATTGGCGTAAGGACCTGTTGAAGTCCCATGTGCATGGCTGGGTCCACAAAGAATAAAAACACAAACGGTTTTAGTCTCCAGGAGTCCTGGCAACGCTGCAGGTGATAGCTGCCACTAGGACACCTTCTTTTGTCAGCTCAGGACACCAGCTATGCTTCCCTCTTTTCTCCTCACAACAACCCTGTGAGGTTGGACTGAGAGACAGTGATTGCCCACAGTCAGCAAGAGAGTTTCATGTCTGAGCAGCCGGTAGGTGGGGCTGTGCTTCAGGCCCCCGCAGTGGCTAAGGAGCCAGCTCCGCCACCCTCTGTGCTGGTGGGCTCCTCCCAACACGGCCTGTGTGTTTGCAGGCTCCAGCACATGCCGCCACAAGGACTACCAACTTTCAAAATAACAACTGGCACAGAATTCCAGTCTAACAAAACAAACACTTAGCATTTATACTGTGGCTTAGAATTCACAAAGCATTTTGGATAGCTCTGCCTCTAGGTAGCAACTGAGGCTTTTTCTGTCACGCAGTAGCTATGCCGGGACAGCCGCCGCCGCTGCCGCTGCCGCCGCCACCATTTGCGCTGCATCCTCAGTGCCAGGTTCTGTGACCCTTTGAAGGGTCAACTTTATAACTGAGCGAAGAAGGCAGAGGGGTCAAGGTGGGAACCTGAAGATTTTGGAGAAGTTTTGACTGTCTGGGGTGTTTTTTCCCCGTATGCCTCCAGGAGCGATGACAGCTCTTGTAAAATTATTTATTTCCCATTTTAGACTTTGGACAGTGACTCATTATGCCCTGGAAATATGATTGCTGGAATGTTTTTTTTCTTCTTCTTTATTTTTCATGCGGTAGCTCGGCTTCGTGTTAGAGAAATGAGCACTTACAAGCCTGTAAAAGTCAGCACGGTGCTCTAAAAATACAATATTTGCTTTTACCTTTTTGCTGTCAACAACTTTTCTTCCAACCTGCCTCTGTCACACGCACACAAATAGTGGGAGACATGAGCGGCCTGGAAGCAGCAACTCCAGCAAATACACGTTCAGGGAGCACTTTTGCAAAACGTGCCCTGCCTGGCCGCCTTCCTCCACAGTAGCATGACGGCTGCCAGACAGACGCACCCCTGAGGTGGACAGCGACACTTGTCCAAAACAGGCAGCAGGTCTGAGGGTGCTCTCCTCCTCGGAGGCCCCCAAACACAGGGACTCTTCTGCTGAGCGGAAGAAGAGGCCTCCTGGGCCAGACCACTCTTGTCCCGCATTCTCTTTCCAACCGCCACTGAACCAGAAGTTCTCTGGCTTCCAATTCGGAGGGTGGGGTCCAGGCTGCCATAAAAGTCTATGTCCTAAATAATAAAGTCTGTTATGCTCAGCACACACTCAGTGAGCTGCCTCTGACATACTTATGGTGCAGTCCGATGCCTTATGTAGGTGCAGCGACCAGGCAACGCCTCCTAAGGCTGTTCAGCACAAAACGAGAAGGGAAACGAGAGCCTGGAGAAGCCCATGCTGGCACAACCCTCTGCTGAACTGCCCTTGGCTGTGTCGAAGCCTAAGAGCCCAATCCTACTGGGCCTCGCTGCCAGCGGAACACGCATTCTACTGGCGGCGACTGCTGCAAAAGCGCCGTAAAGTGCTTTCTGGCAGCGCGCTGTGTATGGCGCACACACAAGCTGGATCCTATCCCCTCCATGAGCAGCCCCCACCCCCTTACTCTCCCAAGACCTGTGCCAGTAAAAATGCTAGTGCAGGTCCATTGCAGAGCGGAATGCTTACGCAGGGGTAACGGGTTTTAAATCCCCTCCCGATCCGCCCCCCGCCGCTTGATACATCATGCCTGTTTTGGATGCGGCTGCACCAGCGGGGGGGTGGGAGATAAGACTGGGCTGTCTGCCTGTGGACCTGAACTCAGCACACATCCTTCCTTAGGGTGTCCTGGCTTCCACTTCCATTCTCTCTCCTTCCTCTGTTGTCTCCCTTGTGTCAGTTTTGGACTGTGAGCCCGCTGGGACTCACAACAGCAATTACAAGAATACAAAGCCAGGCATCATAATGGCAGAATATGCAATGCAAATGTGCACATCGAGAGAATGAGAAACACCCTAACAAAACTTAGTCACACACGTCAGGCACTGTAGGAAAAGCCGTAAGGACAGAAGGAAACACCCAGGAAAAGAGGTATTGATGCAGGACGGCCCAGACTCCTGCTAGCTGGTGTGACCCTCCCCATTCTTCTGCCTTAAAGGAAGAGAGTGTTTGTGAGCAGCTTGTATTTGATCACCGGCCAGGCCTCAAGGAGAAAGCTCCCAAATTGTCACCAAATCTTTGCTCCCAAAGATAACCAATTGTCACTTGTTCTCAAAACTAGTGATCTTTTTTTGTCAAAGAAACTTAGATGTAGTTTTTTTTAAAGTTAAAGTTTGTTGTGAGCTATAAATTGCCACACACGCAAACGTATGTGAGCCCCCCCCCTCCCCAGTTGTCTGATTTTACTTCACTGAAGGGGCTTGTTCAACAAGTGCTCCACCTACTCTGGCTGTTGGGTTTGGCCAAGACACTCAGTACTGACTTGCCCACAGAGATAGCAAAACTATCAACCTTTTGGAGACAAATGTTCATTTTTTCTGTCATACGTTATAATCTTTTCACATCGCTGTTTTTGTGCCTTTCTCGTTTTAATCCATAATTTAATGCTGCTAATCAGAGATTACAGTTAATTAAGCAAAATGGCATTAGGAGCCTCCGGAGCTGAGCAGCTCATAGAATAAGGCTTTCCTGCTGCCCTCCCCCATCGTGCAGCCCCTGGTGCCCCCCCAAGAGCCAATCCCATGGGGCAGTGCACCTCCAGGATTAATGTATCATTCCTGGTACGGCGGGGGGGGGGGGGCTGCTGAAATCACTCTCCTGTTATCTCTGCAATTCAGCAACCCAGCAAAGTAGGCTAGAAGCTACCAGATGTGCATCTTCATGAGAAAATTGAGAGTGACAGACAAGGTGGCCCAAAGACCCCCCCCCACTGCCAATCTTCTCTTCCAATGGGGAGCTGAGGGGGGGCCGATATTCTCTGCAGACAGCAGCTGGCTCCCGCCTCCTGCAGCCAGGGATTCCACAGCCAAGGGACTTCAGGCGAGGGGCTGTAGCTCCGGGACAGACAGCCCCTCCTAGGGGCAATCCCTGGCTGGCAGCAGCTCCAGTGACAAGGATCTCAGGTGGCCAGACTGGGAAAATCCCTGGAGAGCCACTGCCAGCCAGAGCCCTGTGGCCCACCCAGCTGATCCAGTAGAACGAAGAGCCACTTCAGGCAGTCCAAGTTCCCTTTAACACCGACAGGTGATGCATGTGAAGTGTCTCCGGGCATTTTTCTTACTTAAATGCATCATGGGGGCTTAAATTTAAATGGAGCATAAGTGTGTGTGGGGGGTGTGTGTGTTACCTTTTCCCACACAGGCTGTTTGTCCACTAAAAGTCACCTCCCCCAAATCGTTTTCCTGCCAGCACAGGAAAAAAATGCACAGACCCCGTATCTTTTCCTCTCCAGGTTGGAAAGGAACGGGGATTCGATCCAGAAAATGACCTGTGAGGAAGGGTTAAGAACCCCCTCCTCCAACACTACTGCTCCAGTTAAAGTAGAGCCCCAGCTACCCAGTTGCATTGGCAGTAACAAAAAAAAAAGTGAGGAGTCTGCGTCTCCCACATCCCTCCTAGCAGACAAATGATGTCAGAAGTGGTCCTCAGCAGGAGGAGGGTCCGAACTCCCCTAGCACAGAATGTGGATGTTGTGCCTTGGCTAAGGAGGCCCGAGGGAGCAGGAAGCGGAGGAGGGACAGAGGCAGAAGGAGTCGGTGCCACAGCCATCACCCTTGCCACAGGATGTGGTGATGGCACCTGGCCTAGATGCCTTTAAAAGGGGGTTGGACAAATTCATGGAGGAAAAGACCATCACAGGTTACAAGCCATAAGCAACCTCCTGGTTTTTCTAGAAGTGGGTTTTCTCTGTGCCAGGTGCAAGGGAGTGGCGACTGGACACAGGTATCTTGTTGTCTCGTGTGCTCCCTGAGGCATCTGGTGGGGCCACTGTGTGACACAGGAAGCTGGACTAGATGGGCCTTTGGCCTGATCCAGCAGGGCTCTTCTTATGTTCTTATGTTCTTATGTTCGGTGAAGATGGGCCAAGGCCAGGAGCCAGGCTGCAGGGAAAGTTTGGGCATCAGTCGGGCGGGGCGGGGCGGGGCAGGGCGGGAGGGTCCCCGATGCTAGGATTGCCAGGCCGCCCCCCCCCCCCCCGCAAGGGCTTTTGTAGAGCCAGCATGGACCAGCCACCTACCCCCAGGCTGGGGTCAGCTGACAGAGCTCAGACCAGCTTTGCCCTCCCTGAGAGGCCCTCTTGGTCCATGCCACTTCTCTCCCTCTGGCTTGCTGCTGGGCCAGGATGGGGGCGATGCAGGAGGTGGGGCAATGGCGACTGGCCACTGGGAGGCTCAGTTCAACACACACACACACCCCAAGTGCCTTGCAGAGGGTCAGTTGGACTTCCGGAACACTTTGCAAGGGCATCTTCGCATGCTGCTGCTTATTCAACCTCAGACTCTTTTGCTCAAGGCTCCACACCTCTCAAGACACCTGCATGAACGCATTGCAACGCCCCGTGGACACCAGCAACTGGGAACATGGAGCATGGCAGGGGAGCAGGGCCTGCAGCTGCAATGCTGCCCCCCCCCTCCATTTTGTGTGATATCTCTGGCCATCGTGGAGCTCCCGTCATCTTGCCCAGGGTTCTCAGCCCCCCAGCCGCTGCAGCATGGTGGCTGAATTGCATCCTCAGACTGTGCCCGGGGACCAGGGAGCTGCATGAACAGAGCTCAAGTGTCCTTTGTGACTGTGAAAGAGCGAGCTGCCTGTCTTAGGGGCTTTAACAAGTGATGTTCCTCACTTGTGAAGTTTGTGTATGTAGTGTGTGGCATGTAGCCACAGCAGGCGGCAGAGATATTGACGTTTCAGTCATTGCCCCAGAAATGTTGCTGTTCAATTGAAATGAGTTAGTTGGCACAGGCTTCCCTATTCTCCTCTCATTGGACATAAAGCATGATAGAAGCATCTCCCCCTCCATTGCCGACAGAGGAAAAACAGACCAACACTCGGCCATAAAACAAGGAGGACAGGGGCTGCCCCCAAAGCAGCATCCCGGTTGAGTTCTCCCCCTCCCCTGCCATTGCATATACAGTCTGGTCACATCATGCAGGTGCAATTGTGGGCAATTCTGCCCGTCATTCCACTCACCGAGTCCGTGCCCCGGAGGGAATGTGAGATGGGAACATGAATTTCCTGTTCCCTCAGTCTTCTCAGTTCCCGCTTGTCTCTTGATTTTAGTTTTTAAAGAAACAGGACGTATTTTTCGGATTTAAGGTAGTTTCAACAGTACGCGATTTTTCCCTTACGCGCTGTCTCCAGAAACTAACCCTCGCATAAGATGCAACCTGACTGTTGTAATAACATGTATGCGTGTCATGATGCCATCGTAGCGTGATGCTGCCAAAACATAGGGTTAAATCCGTGAGGAGGGAGGGGAGAAGGGAGCTCAGCCCAGGGATACCATGTTCGGTGACAGCCTGGACTTCCTCATGCTTGGAACTCCACCCATAAAGCAACCTGTGCCTGCTTCCAGACTTTTGTTCCAGGGCTGTGGCCTCCAGTTAGCAGTGTAAGAGGGGAGCATGACTCAAGCAACCCAGCGGGATGCCACCACTTGGCTGCCAGCGATACCAACATCACTCTGAGCGACTCCTGGAGCCAGCCAAGCCAGAAGGGAAGCACTGCAGAGCAGCAGGTGGCGCAAGGTGTGTGCCTTGGGCATAGGCAGGTGCTTGTCGCAGACACGTTACCGCCAACTAGCGATTGTGTCCAAATCCGCTTCTGATGTGTTGTTTATGGACTCGTTTCAGAGTCTGGGACAAATGCCAACCTGTGATTCTGGCCTCCAGTTTTGAGGGTTAAAAGCTGCAGTGTCAAAGCCTACTTGTGTTGGGCTCTGTTGCATACGTAGACCTCGTTGCATGGTACATTCAACTCATGAGCATTAGTTGGGCCTGGGAGGCATTCAGTAGCAGGTGTGATTCCCCCCCCCCCCCGTGCATCATTATGCATGCACGGTGCTCTACTACATGGTTGGAACAAGCCCTCTGGTCAGTCTTAAAACTCTGAAGTCTGAACTCTGAAAATACTTTGGACTGCAGCTAAATGAGACAGGCCAGATGTGACGTGGCAGGGTAGGTTCGTGTATTGCTGCTAATGTGTGAAGCCCCTTCCTCTAACAGAGGCAGACAGTGAGTGATTAAAATAAATAAGTATGTTAATTGAAAAGGCCCCATGGTGAGCTTGGACCACAAGACCTGCATCCTCCTCTCCCTGGCCTGTCTGAGTCTTTCAGGGAAGCGCTCCATCTTCTCCGATGCCGCATGCCTCATTAATAAACATTAGCCTTGAAGCAAAAGGGCACTATCTAAATTTAATGAACTCCCGAATGGACTGGGAGACACAATCCATTGATAAGGTGTCACCAGTCCTGACATGAGACAAGCTCATTCTCAGCCTCAGACACCAGCCCAAGATACACAAGGAAATGCTGAGAGGCTGGGAAGGTTTAATGTGGAGCGATCATCTGGGGAAAGAAGGCACTCGGCTAGAGTCACCACACAGCAGAGGGCAGAAGATGATTAAACGTTTCCTAGTGACTAAACTGCGGGGCGATGCTTGCCGTCTTAGCCACAGGGCTGTGAAAACACAGGGGAAGCAAAACAGAGACTGTAGAGTTCAAGTTGTTAGGTAAAATGACCTTTTAGAAGCCTGGGTTATTTTCCTCTACTACGAAATAGGAGTAAACATTTGCCCAAAAAGGGTGTGTTGCGTGCTTTTTTTTTTTTAATGTAGTCACTGTTGATTGTTCAGAGTAACAGAGCCAGCTGTATCTTTGTTATTATTGTTATTAACAAAATGTATACCTCACTTAAGTTTTAATAAAATTACCCAAGCTGCTTTACACAAACAGCAATTACAACAATAACACAATTACAAACTCTAGAACTACTAATGCACAACTTATACAGACAGAAGCCTTTGCAAATCAGGATAAAAGAGAATTGAAGGCCGTCTCAAGCAGGAAGGCTTTTAGTCTGCACCTGAGAGCCAGCAGAAGAAAAGTCGATCCGATATCCCTCAGGAAGACATTCCATAGGTAGCCACCACCACTAAGGAGGCCCTTCTCTCGAGCTTCTGCTAGCGGCGAGCCAAAGAGAAGGGGCCTCTTCTGATGATCTTGAAGAACTGGCAAGTACGTATTGAAGTAGATGATGGTCCGTAGACAGAGAATCAGGAGGGGGAAGGCAAGTCAGTAAGAGCACTGACAGTTTGGCTGCTCGTGAGACACAGAGACAGGGCGCTGGGGCCAGGGGCCACGGTTACCAGTCTGGATCTGATGAGGGGGTTTGTGGTCGAGGTGCTGCTGCTGCTGCAGCCTGTGACCTGTGAGGCGAGGCGGCCTGGCGAGCTCACAGGGTGGGACACGTGTGGAAAAGCAAAGAGACTGGGGAGCAGGTGTCGGGAGGAAGCTGAGCAGGCCCCAAACTTGCCAAAGGTTTGCTGGGAAGAGAAGGAGCAGAGGAAGGGGGGCTCAGAGAAGGAGGGAGAGAGGCCGCAAGTTGCCCGATGGCAGGCAGGGCGCTGGTGGGGAGGATGATGAGTGGCAGGACGGTCGGCGGGCACAATTCTGAACAACTCTGTTCTTCCCAAATTATGATCCTGACGATGGGCCCCCCTTCCCCGGTTCTCAGGCACTGGACACTAACAGCTTCATTTCCTTCATGCCCTGGCCTAGGAGGGCCTGTGCTTGCCATGGAGGCCAAAGGACTCTGGCTGAATTGGCCGTTAGGTTGGTGAGGAGGAGCCAAGAGCTGTAGGCATTCATTCTCTTGTGTGGCCGCCTGAAATGGTTGTGTTTGTCTCAAGGAGAAGATGGCGCTGGCTGAGAACAGAACCAGTACGAGAGGCCTGATCTCTGGAAACAAGCAGAAGAAGCGGCCTCGAGGGTTGGAAAGGGGACCACGGATCCTTCAGAGGAGAATGGGAAGAAGATATTCCAAATGTTCTAGAAAGTGGAGGAAATACGTTGGCTCCCCCCCCCCCCCGACAGCGACACACAAACACTGTTTCCAGTCTGGGCTGTTCTTGAACTGCCTGCCCCCCCCCTCGTTCTGGTTCCCCTCCAAACGACATTCTTCCCCCTCATGTATCTGCTGGAAACTTTGAAAACCAGCTTCAGCACATCCAGCCCTTGGAGGCAAGACAGGTTTTGTAGTTGCTGACGTCTCTGCTGCCCTGCTAGGGAGACTTGACAATCACACAAGAGTGTGTTGTTAGGCTGCTGAGGGGAGGTTTTGTGCTTTAGCAGGTGCTTCCTAAAGTGCTACAAAAATGGGGGTGGGGGAGACAGTTTCCCAGTGACCCTGGTGCAGAAAACACACTGCTGTGCACTCCTGGAGGAAAAAGAGCAGTTTCGAGTCTCTGAGACCCCCTGAGTCAGAACTGGTTTGCATGGCTAATGTGGTCCTTGTGTGTTAAGTCTGCTGATAGTTGCATATTGCTGAGGTTCTGTTTCTGCAAATAGGTTATTTTCTTGCACTATCAGTTTAGTATCTCAGACATGAGGAAGAAGGAGACCTTGGAGAGTAGCACATCGTATGAATCTGCGTGTGCATGTGACTTCTAATCAGTGCTAGCCCGTGACATTGTGTTGCCTGAGGAGGAGTACAGAATGGTCCGGGTTCTTACTGTACGTTTTCACTTTTTCTCCATTAAGACCCCAGAACCTTCCTTCTTTCACATCCCTTGCCCTTCCTAACAGAAAAGGGAAGAAACGGTTGCGGATAAGCAGCATGGTGCCAGGTGAAAGCCTGTTTTCCTCTGTAAGCCGGGGGTGGTGGTGGTGGTGGTGTGTCTCTGAGTGGACTGCCTCAAGAGCTGGCCCACAGTCTGCTGTATCAAGCAGACCACCCAGCTTGACTGGCCCTGATCGTACTTCCCGTTGCTTACCCCCCCCCTTTCTGATGCAAAGGTGTCCGCCTTGCCTTGAGGATCAACGCAGCCAGGCCAGCCCCCCCCCCCCTCAAGCTTATTGAGAGCTCAGCCCTGCCTTCTAAGCGTAGTCTACCTTCTGGAAGGGCTCTCAAAATCAGCCCCCATCACCTTTCCCCCCAGTTTTCTTCTATGTAGGAGCGGTTCCTTGCTGCTCTTTCTGTGACCAAATGGCTGCTTGCTTCACTCATTTGTGGTTTTAACTCTTAAGCCAGGTGTCCCCATATAGCAACCTGAGATGGTCGAATCTGGAGGTGGTAGCATAGACTGTACCACTTCAGATGGGGGGGGTGATAATATTGTTGTTAAATGTGTTGCTACGAGGACTCACAGCGACGCCTTTCTCAACCCTGCTGACTGAGATCCTTTCAGTTGGAGGTGGCAGTGGTGGAATGCGGGACCTTTTGCCCACATGCGAAGCGAAGGAAGCTGCCTTCTGCAGCGAAATCAGGCCTTAGGTCCCTCGAGGATTCTCTGCTTGGACTCCCAGCAGCTCTGCAGTGTCTTGGGCAGAGTCTTTCTCGCCTGGATGCCTTGGATCCTTTCAGCGGGAGAGGCCAGTTCCCAGACCGTCAAGAGCTGTGGAGAACCTTTGCGGTGCAGCTGCCCGGGGCTGAGGCTGGGACTTAGAGGCGGTAGCAGTTGGGGGCACAGGACCCCCGCCCCCTGCTGCACCCCCTCCTATTCTTGAGGCAGGGGACATTTTCTTGGGGTTGTGGGTGTGGTGGGTGGTTCAGGGACAATGCAGCAGTGAAGGAGGCAAACTCCAGGCTAGGGGTCATTAGATGAAGACTGCCAGGACTCTAGTGCTGCCCGTATACGAATCCGTGGTGTGGCCACATTTGGAGTCCTGCTCCCAGTTCTGGTCTAACCACAGGTGAAGAAGGATATTGTCGGGCTGGAAAGGGTAGGTAAGAGGGCAACCGAAATGGTCAGAGGGCTGAACACCTTCCTGATGCGGAAAGGCTGCAGCGTTTGGGGCTTTTGAGCTTTGGGAAGCGGACATGATTGACAGCCCAATCCTACCTAACTCCCCGCGCAGTGATGCAACAGCACCAGTGTGGCTTCTGCTGCATCCCGCGGGGGATTTTCGGCTGCTGGAGGTCTCCTTGGAGCGAAGAGACATTTATGGGGCAACTTGGACCTGCGCCAGCGCTATCACGTTGCTCCGTGCAAGCCCAAGATTCGGTGTGCGCCACCGTTGATTCTGCCTCCTCCCAGGCCCGATCTGCCTATCCCCCACCCCCTCTCCTCCCCACTCCACCCCCTCTCCCCCACCCCATTCAGCCCTCTGCGTGGGGCTTACCTGCTCCAGTGGATCCACCAGTGCACATGGGAAGGCTCTGCCACGAAGCGCTTTATGGCGGCTTTCTTTGTGGGAGTCCCTGTGGCAAAACCCGTGTTCCGCCAGCACTCCCTTCATAAGATTGGGCCGAGAAACTGATTGATGGGAGATTTAAGTGGGTTTCACTTAGTACATAATTTGTCTGTGGAATTTGTTGCCACAAGATGTTGCTTGAATGGTTTTAAAAGGGGATTGGGCAGAGTGGAGGAGGGCAGGCCTTTCCACTGGGGCTACTCGTCGGGCTGGCTTTGCCTTCCCTCCGGGCTCAGTGGCAGGATGTGTCTGAATTCCAGCTGCAGGGGATCCATGGTGGACAAGAGGCGGGGGGGTGCTCTCTCTCCTGCTTGGGGGGGGACACTGTGGGAACAGGAGTCTGGGCTAGAGGGGCCTGAAAGAAACTGTAGATGTTTATATTTTACTTAAAAGGTTTCCATCTCGCCTTCCCCTCCACAGGACGGGGTGCCCAAAGCAGATTACAAACGAATCAAACAAAACAATAAAATATAGTCATAACGAACACAGACAATTAAGGACATTAAAATGCAATAAAAACTGCATATAAACTAGCAAGATAAAAAATATAAAACAAGAACTAAGAACAAGAGCGAGCGAAAAAGAGCCATCTCTGAGGAAGAAAGGCAGGCCCAGCAACATGAGAAGGATTGGCATTCTTGGGGTGCCCGGAGGAGCCCTGCCGGTGCCTGCAGCCAGCTGTCCTTGCCAGGCTCCTTGGGGGGCAGCGGAGCTGGAATCAAAGCCTTGCTATGTGGTGAGGAGGTGGCTGCCCTCCTGCGCTTTGGTTTTTGTCTGAACAGTCATCCGCCGGCTCTGCTTACGTGTGTGATGATGCTCCGCCAGGCCTGGAGTCAGGTGAGCCCAAGAGCTGGGAAGACGCAAAGAGCGGAACGAGAGGCGGCGGCACATTTGAGCACCTCTGCTGGTTCGGCTGCGTCTGTCCTTCAGCAGGATGCATCGGAAGAGCACATGTATTCATGGCTCCCTGCTAATTAGTATGAGCGACGTTGCCAACTTCTTTCTTTTTAAAACAAAAATAACTTTGAAAGAGGTGGCCGTGGGGGGATTTCGAGGGTTGCATCCCCCCCCCATATCTCTGCATTTAATCTTCCTCCGTTTTTATTTGTATTTAGCAATCTAATGGGATTAGCAGTGGGTTGACCCAATCTGCGCTGAAACCAGCATGTCAGTGTATAGGAGGAGCGACCCAAGCAAGCCGCCGGCCGGTGTAACGTCAGGACACGTTCCTTGCCGTCCAGATTGTCGTGAGCACTGGGGGCCATCTTTGAAGTGTAATATTGACTAATTATTTCACTGTGAGTGACAGCTGTGGACATTGTGTTCCTTCTGCATGGCTTCCTGCATTTACTGTGAGTCTAATGATGAGGCAGGGGAGGCCTTTCTCTCTGGGAGCCCTGCAGTTGCCTTTGCCAAGTGTGCTGCAGAGACTCCAAGGGGGCAAAGCGGTTTAGCAGCCGTGACCCATGAGCCTGTGCTGTGCAGGGAGCCCAGTGTGCCAGGTTTGGGGAGGAACGAGCCCCCAGGGTGGTGCTAAGGGAAGGGAGCTGACTATAAAAAATGCCAGGATTTGTAAGCCCACCCTAGTGAGAAAATATGGTGGAGATTTGAACCCTGACGTCGGCAGGCGGACTGGGCTCTGGACGCCCCCCTGGGCTCATCAGCCTGCTTCTGCCCCAGACTTGTTTGAAGATTTGGGCTTCGGTTTCCAGTTTGTAAACTCAAAATGCTTCTAGTGATCTACCTCACAGGGCTGTTGTGAGGGCAACTGCACTCAAGATTGTAAGGCACTCGGTAAAACAGAGGTGTCACATATAGAGTAAGTAGTGAGAACAGATGAGGACACAAGATAAGTTGCAGTTCAGAGTCAAATGGATGTGCCTGTAGCTACCACAAAGAATGTGTGGAGACCTACAAGAACATAAGCCCTGCTGGATCTTCCACCAGTTCCTAATCCAGAAGGTGACCTGTCCCCTTATTCCCTGACTGTGGAGTTTTCTCAGGACATACAGTATGTGCACCAACATGCCCCAGGCAGCATTGTCACATGCATAGACAATGCCGTGCTCGTGCAATCATGTGCATAGCCACTGTGCGTTGCCCCAGTGTCCTCACAAGGCTCACACAGAATATGCCAAGCGTTTTCAAGTGCTAGTTCTGTTTAGAAGAAAGTGAGGGGCAGAACTCTGACCAAGATGCTGCAGCAGAAGCACAACACACCTCTGCCCGCTGTGGGTCATGATCAGAGTCCCAGCCGCTTTGCAGACACCCGACACAAGCAGCACATCAAGGGCTGAAATCAGGTGGTGATTTGGGCCAGTCAGTGTCTGGAGTTCTGGGACAAGCTGGGGCGGCAGGAGGAGAAGGTCGAGGGGACGGCGGGATACAGTTCCTCCAGATGACGCTAGCAAACGCTGTGTAAAAGCTCCGTCCAAGATCAGTCAGTGAGCTTTGTGGCTGAGCTGGGACCTCATGCCAGGTCCAAGGGTGACACTTATGCCCTCCTGCTGCTTTGGCCCCCCAAAAGGTTTCTCACCTTTCTGGCTCCTGTTTCTTTCGAAGTCAAGACACTGTTGATGGGAAGCAACCACCCAGAAGCCACTGCTGTCAGGCAGAAGGCTCCCTCCCTCCCTCAGCACCCATCTCGCTTCCAAGGCAGAGGGGGTGCTGCTGCTGCCTGTTGGCCAGTCTCCCAATACGTGCTTAATGAGAGCAAGGTACGAACAGGCTGGGGATCCAATGAGAGGGGAAGAACCGCGGCGCATCATGTTTCCAGAGCAACCAGCGGCACCGGAGAGTGTTGTTCAGCATCCGGCTCATTCTCGGCACAGCTGGCGAGATGCTGGGTCCCTCTGTGTGGTTTATCGTCTCATGTTCTTTCCTTTAGATTGAAGCTTGCCCAAAACATGGGTCACGACTGCATTGCAGCTGAGCGCACATTTGCACATTTGGCTGGAATCCGCGAAGGAGACGACAAATTCCCCCTGACCTTGTGTGCAGGCAGCGGGGGAGCTGGGCCGGCCGATTTGGGGCACCATGAAAAGACAGCACATGGCTGAGCATTTTCTCTATCACTATTACTTTTCCCACCTGGGGAAGAGGCCATGTCGAGTTTCTCGCTCAGGCAACAAAATGCCCTGGACGACCTTCTCTTCCCTGGAGATACCCCAGGTGCCCAGAGGAGAACCCCCTTCTGCCAACCTCACACACACTGCCCCCCCTCCTCCGTCTGCCTGAAAATATTGAAAGGGGGGGCAAGGTGGACTTGCTCTTCCCCCAGCAATGAGGCAGGTGAAAGGGGGCCGGGCTGAGGGAAGGGCCTTTCCCTTTCAACACTTCCTGGCTGGCAGGGGGGCAGTGTTCCTTGTGCCTGCAAGCCAAGCTAAGATGGTGGGTCAGAGCACCAAGGTGGCCCAGCACAGGGCTTCGCCCCAGGGGGCCCCTGAGCACAGTGATGATGAGCCAAGGCATGCAAGGGTGAAGTGGCAGATGCCTTTCAAAGGGGATTGGACAGATTGATGGAGGAAAAGTCCATCACAGGTGACAAGCCATGATGGGGATAAGCAACCTCCTGGCTGTACAATGTTTCCAAATTACGGGTTTAGATGCCATGAGAAAAAGATATACCATACTTGCACTTTAATAATTCTCCGAAACCGTGGACGGATCTCCGTGTAGGCAGCCGCCCCAGGCACAAAAAAACACTAAAATCCAAGGTTATTGTTGACCCAACGTTTCGTTCTGACCCTGGAACCTCTTCTTGGGGTAAAGTTCTGATGTCACTGTTCTTGGTTAGCCCCTTGTCCGAATAAATATCAAAGAAGGAGAGCGGAAAAGCAGGAGTCAATCCGGAAACAACCGTTCCAGTTCGAGCATGTGCTGTCAGTTAGCGCTCATAAACATCAATAGAGGAAAAGCGCTGCCGCTGCTGTTTTTCTCTCGAGGAATATACTTTCTACTTGTTTCTCTCGAGTAGTACACTTTCTTTCCAGGAAATACACGTTCTCATACTTAACCATTTGAGACCTTTCACTTGTTGCAGTTATCAGACCTTTCTAGCGTCTCCGTTATTCGTTATTTCTGCAGTTGCTCCCATTCCCATCATTTGCCTGCCTCGTATAATCGGCATCCAATTCCGGTTTGCAAAGGACAGGTCCTGTTGCCGGTTCTCTAGTTCCCCTATTCCTTTCTTGCTTATCTCCAGAGCTTCTAGATGTCTCAGGATCTGATAGTTGTCCTCTTTCTGCAGGCATCTAGCCTTTTCAAAATGGACTGAATGTCTTTCTTTTAACGCATGTTCCGCAATCGCGGACTGTTCCGGGTGATTTAACCTCAATGAGCGTTCGTGTTCAGCCACCCTTGTTTTTATGTGCCTACCTGTCATGCCAATGTAGCATTTATTGCATTCGCATGTAATCAAATAAATCCCCGCATTAGAAAGGGGCTGTCGTTTGTCTTTAGGGTTTCCTATTATTTGTTGGACTTTTACTGTAGGCTTGAACACCGTTCTAATATTCCCTTGTTGTAATATGCGTGCAATTCTGTCCGTTGTTCCTTTAATAAATGGAAGGCAAATCCGTACTTTTTCCTCTGTTCCAATTTCTTCCTTTTTTCCTTCCTTTTTCTGTACCCTCCCTTCTCTATGTGCTTTGATCTGATTATATTGCTTTATCCAGCATTTATTAAATTGATTTCTAGAATACCCATTTGCCTGCAACGTGTCCCCTAACACTCTTTTTTCAGCCTCAAGGGAATCCTTGTCGCACACCTTAATGGCCCTGTAGACTAATGAATTTATTAATGAATTTTTTTGTGCGGGGTGATGGTTGGATTCACAGTTTAGATATCTCCCCGTATGGGTGGGTTTTCTGTACACTGTATGCCCTATTGTTAGATCTTCTTTGCATGAAACTAAAACATCCAAAAAGGGTAAGGAGCCCTCGCTCTCCAGTTCTACAGTGAATTGGATTTCTCTATATTGGTTATTCAGATGTTCTACAAATCTGTCCAATTCTTTGTCCCCATGTGCCCATACGCAAAAAACATCATCTACATACCGAACCCAAAAATCTGGTTTCAAATGTGCCGTATCCAACGCCTGCTTTTCAGTTTCAAATATTTAATTATTACGGGCATCATAGCCATGTAAAAAACAGACTTGAACAAAAACAAATAAAATCCACTTGCGTCTCCTGTTTCTTTCAGCATTCAACAAGACAGATAAAATTCCATTAAAATCCAAAGTTCTAAGTTCCAACGTTTCGTTTCCTAATTCCTGGAAACATTGTCTAGGAAAACAATCAAAAAGATTGAAGATGATGTTCCCTGAGGTTCGCGTTAGTTATTTTTATCCCAGTGGAAAGCGCGGGAACGAAACGGCTCAAGCCGGGCTGAAACGGAAACAACCAATTAGCAGGTATTCAAACGCAACAATAGGAGTCCTGTGTCCTTAGGTTGTTTAAAGTACCTTATCCAGCAACCACTTAGAGTCTTAACGTTACTTCACACACCAGATCGTCCGTTTCCTATCAGTGCAATCGTCCCACGAAGCCTCCATGTCCTGAGATGACCCGGTTTGATGCGATCTTTTTTCAAAGGCAAAAAACGGAGCTTCGGAAACACAGGGATTATACACCAGTTAGTTTACTGAAGATAACCTTAAAGGGTAGCCACGAAAGGAATTTATTCTCTTTTCTTTTTCCTCCCCTTTCTCCATTCTGTAAATGCCTCGTTCTTCCCCACAATTATCATAACTGCAGATGTCTTAGATATCTCCATGTCCTGAGTTGACCCCCCAGGTCCGATATTCACAAAGCAGCTGCTTTTCAAATACCTCCATAAATAAGTTCACAACTATCGGACTAAGGGGGTTCCCCATAGCCACCCCCTCTTTTTGCTCCCTAAATTGTCCATTCCAGATGAAATAAGTCGATGTCAGACAGTGTTTATACATTGGAATTAACTCCCTAGGTATAGTAAGACCTTCAATTAGGTCCATAACTTTATCTAGGGGTACCTTAGTAAATAGTGAAACTAACTAACTAACTAACTTCCGAGGTCGGAACGAAATGTTGGGTCAACAACAACCTTGGATTTTAGTGGGTTTTTTTGTGCCTGGGGCGGCTGCCTACACGGAGCTCCGTCCACGGTTTCAGAGAATTATTAAAGTGCAAGTATATATCTTTTTCTCATGGCATCTAAACCCGTAATTTGGAAACATTGTACAGTAATCTCGGGCCATGAAAGCTACCGGAAAAAACCTCCTGGCTTTAGAAGTAGGCTCTCTCTGAATGTGCCAGGTGCAGGGGAGTGGCAATGACAGGATACAGGTCTCTTGTTGTCTCGTGTGCTCCCTGGACCCTGAGGCATCTGGTGAGGCCACTGTGAGATACGGGAAGCTGGACTAGATTCAGGGCCTTGGGCCTGATCCAGCAGCAGGGCTCTTCTTCTGGTGTTCTTATGGCAGCTCAACAAGATCCATGTTTAGCTGTCAAAGCATCTCCTGACGTTCAAAGATTTTTCTGAGCTGCTCATCTGCCTCCAGCGCCGAAGTTGGTGGTGGATGGGAGCTGCAAATGAACTTATCTGGCTAATTGGTCAAGAAATGGTTGGCACAGCAGAGATGTGTGCTGCGAGGGAGTGATGCTGGCTCATGCAGTTTGAACTGAAGAAGTTACGATGCTGTGGCGAGAAGGCACAAGCTGCCTGGGCAGCGTTGATGGATTGGCAGAGAGAGTTGCTTCCAGGGGTCCTCATGCCTTTTTTGCCCACCAAGGAAACAGGTTAATAAAACCCTCATAAGAACATAGGAGCCCTGCTGGATCAGGTCAAGGGCCCATCTAGGCCAAGAGACAGCCACACAGAGCAGAAATTTAATGGTCCCCCTCATCTTGGAGTCCTGTACTCAGTTCTGTAAGCTAGAAAAGAATTTAGACAAGTTGGGAAGGATTCCCAGGGGTCCTGGGCTACAAGCATGATGAATGGTTGTGGCCCTCAAGCCCCCTGCAACTATGTCCGTTCAGATGAGCCACACGGATACAGGCGCATGTGATTAACGTCCCACCTAACGTGACTAACGGTGGGCCTTACGCCACCAGAACGCTCATTCCGGTGGCATAAGGCCCTTTACAGCCGTCGCAAAACATGACACGCCATTCAGCACAGCTTGGCCACGCCACAAGTGGTGAGTGGCTGGTTCTGTGTGACGGTGGATCAGGGACTCCCAGTGGCGGGGTGTGTGGGATGGGAGCGCAGGGGGTGGGAGGGAAGCAAGGAGGGGCAGAACAGGGCAGGGAGGCGGCATTGATGGCAGTGACGCATGCCGCTCTCCTATCCCTCTTCCCGGTCTCAGTCTCCTGACCTGGGTGCACACAGACCTATGCCAGCAACATAGAGCCATAGCGATACAGTACCAATATAGCCGCTGTGGGAACAAATGTCCCCTGACCCCAAGGAGGCCTCCAGAGGATGAAACTCCCACGCGGGATTCAGCGTGCACCCAGTTGATGCCGCTGCAGCACCGTGCAGGTCGTTGAGTCGGGTTGGGCTGTAAGGAAACCTTTGGAGAAGAAGTGAGAGAAGGAGCCACCAGCAGCATAGAGCTGAAAGAGACGCAAGGGGAGGGGGGTTACTGGAGCCGGCTGTGGCTGCAGTCCTACATACACCTTCCTGAAGTGGAGCCCCTTTGGACAAAGCGCACTTACTTCTGAGTAAGCATGCATGCACTGCAAGAAGTCATGCATGCATGCTAGGGAGCTTCCTTTTCACATGTTGCAAAGGCTTCTCACCTCTGTTGGTTATTCCCAGATGTTTTAAGCCAGAAATGTGTTGCGAAACATGAACTTGCTATGATCTGCCTTTAATACACCACTGTGTATGTTTTTGTCTGTGTTGGAGGTAGAATAGAGGGAGAGACTGAGAATGGGAAAAAAGCATACCATGACTTCAGGGCAGAGATGGGATTTGAACACCCTGCTTCGAAGGCCCCGTGCACAGACCACCGGGCCACTCCAGCTCTCAAAGACAAAGCCTCCATTTGGCAACCAGAGCGCTGGGGCCTTGCCAAGACATTTCTGAGGATGTCGGCCAAACGGGAAATCATTTTCATAAGTACATTGGATGAGATAAATGACAATATGCCTGACAGGCCCTTGGCCTGGATGCCTCTCTTTCCCCCGGGTGGAGTGTGGAACTTGGCCCGGCTTGCTGCGTCATTCCTGATTGTCCCCTGGATCCTTGGCAGGGAGGCGCCTGAGCACCTGCTGCTGAGAGGTAAAGACCCTTTTTGGAGAGGCTTCAATGGAATGGGTGGGGGGGGGCACATTACCCATACGGGGGGGGGGTGAGCGAAGGGGACCGAATGTCCCAGGCAAACCAGAGCAGAGATGTCTCTGTATGTGGAGGACGGGCGGATCCTGTTGTCATCCTCCACTCATGGCTGAACGGGATGGCTGCTCCCCACCCCTGAGAGCGCTGAAGAAGCCTGCATTTCACACCTGTTACAAGGGTTGCTTGTGCAACGTAGTCATTGACCTCCTCCTCCTCAGCTTCCTCTTCCAACGGTTTCTACAAGAAATGGTGCCTGTAGGAGGACACTGTGCAGTGTGGGGGGGGGGCCTGATTTCTTCAGAAACACTCAAAGCCACTCTGTGTATTGTCCCCAAGGTGCCTCGTCGTCGTCTTTCGCTTTGCTGGCTGGGACAGGCCGGGCTGGTTCTCTGCCTCCTGAAACCAGCAAAAGCTCCTTGAAGAAAGCTCAACTGCACCTTCACTGGCAGGGTTCAGCCAGCTCGGACGCTGGCAGGGCTGACCCTACCCCCTCCTCAGTACCTGGGGTGGCAGTGGGACCTCCTAATGCACAATTGGGGTACCATGGGGAGCCCTGTGCCAGACGTCGCCCCAGGGCCCCCAGCAACCTGGCCTTGGCACTGTCCCTTAGCCACAGCTCCCTAGAGAGGCCAGCAGCCTGACCATTTCATCGGTGTTAGTAAACCATTGATCAGCAAGCCTCCGCCCTTGCTTCTGTTCCTTGTTCACTAGGAAGGTGTCTTCTCTTTCTAGAGTACAGATTTTTTTTAATCCAGGAGACTGAGATTATTCAGGGAAACCAACCTTATATTAGATGAATCATAGTATAAGGACACTTACAACCCAATCCTCACTGGGCTTGATGACAGGGGGACAGCAGTTCCACTCATGAAAATGTCAATATGGCGGCCATTCCAGAACCGCCGTCACAAACAAGGCGGGGAGGAATGGGGGAGTGTCTGGATGGGGAGGGCAGGAAGTGGGGCAGTGGAGAGGGTGGTTCCTGGCGGGCGGCACCATCATGCGCCAGGACTCTATCTCCATTCCTCTCCCCTTCCCTCTCCCTTACTCTCCTCAGACTTGCACCAGCACAGTGGCTGATGCAGATCTGAGGATGGAGACCCATTGGGGCTGCAGAAGCTTTCCCCAAGATAAGGGAACAAATGTTCCCTTACCTTGAGGGAGGCCTCCAGAACTCCCCTCCCCCCCCCAGTATGCAGCACTTGCTCTGTTGGTGCAGCTGCATCAGCATGTTGTGTGTGTGGGGGGGGTTAGTTAGGATTGGGCTGTTCAGCTCTTGTGCCAAATGGAAAGGCTGATCCAGTTGTCCCCAGATAGTGCACCAGGGATTCTGGAGCCTGAACAGGGAATCGGCTTGTGGCCTAAAGCTGTACTTTAGCCCAGTAATCGACTGCTGTCATTTAGACTCCAGAGCCCTTCATATACATGGATAGGCTTACCAGATTTTCCCGGTTCTAAACCAGGACACCCCCCCCCCCACAAACAATTAAATAAATAATCAAAATACATTTTAAAAATCTCTTTTTTGGTGCAAAGTGCCCTTTTGCCGCTCACAGGGCGGCCGAAAATTTTAATTATTTATTTATTTTAGTTAGAATTAATTAAATTAAATTGACCTGACTGTCCTGCCTGTTGTCGCCGCTGCCATTGCCGCCCATCATTGCCACCATTGCCGCCCTTGCTGTCATTGCCCTTGCCGTCATTGCCGCCAATGCTGTCCGTCGTCAGCGCCATTGCCACCTGTTGTCATCGCCGCCATTGCCGCCCATCCCGCCGCCATCCCGCCGTCCGTCGTGGTGCCTCCGCCATTGCTGCCCATCGTGCCCCGCAGCCGCATCCACTTCAAAAAAAGGTAAAACTTACCTTTTTGGGCACCGCCATCTTGGATCTCGTGAGATTTCGTGAGGTCCAAGATGGCGGTGCCCAGAAAAAAGGTAAGTTTTACCTTTTTTGAAGCGGTGGAGGCTTCCACCGGGCCCGGAACACCCGGGACTGATCCGGGACCGGAACCCAGGATGGTCCGGGCATTCCGGGATGGATGGTCAGCCTATACATGGACATCATTGAGTTGCAGAGTGAGTCCTCTGGGTCTGGAATGGAACTGGCCCTTTTGTGTTGTGCTTCCCTTGGTTGCTTGTTACGTTCTTTCTCACATGCCCAATCCATGCCCAGTTCAAGGAAGCTCAAGCGCATGTCGGGAGAAGAGCAACCTTATTGCTTGATCTCATAAGCCAGACAGATGGAAGGCAGGCCGGGGTGACACAGGGCAGGGGGCAGAATGTCAGTGCTAAGCATTGTTTCAGCGCTAGGCCCTGTGCTCGTGAGCAAATTCCAGCAGCAGTAAGAAAAAATATGTTGCATTCCTAATCCGACGTTGTGCCAGCCAATAGGCAGCGACCCTGCCGTATCCCAGGAGGGCGTCCCAGGGTTGCTAGGCACTCACAAGAGCTTCCTTATTGTTACTGCCTTGTGGCATGGAGTACCCAGTCACCAGGCAAGACGTTGGAGTTGAGGCCCCCGTGGACCGTGACAACTTTATGATTCTGTGAGCAGCTGACTTAGTTTTAGTGATGGCAAAACATTTCAGAATTGGGTGGGTTGGCAGGCAGTAGATATGAACTCCCCTAGTTAGGAACCCTCTTGAGCCCTCTATGAGCCAAGTTCAAGCCCACTCCAAAGTCTAGGCTGCGTACAGCCCTCCCTGCCACTGTCCCCTTCCTTAGCCACAGAGGCATACCAGGAACCAGGAAGCCTGGGAAACTACATTTCCCAATGGTCCTGGGGCTGAAAATGCTACTGTGGCAGCCATCTAAGGCATAATGGAGGCCCTCATGGGAGCCCTTCTCATTGCAACCCTTTGTTCCAAGTCATTGCTCAATGGCCAGGTAAATTTGGGGAAAAGTAAAGAGAGTAGAAGAGGACTTGGAAGGGTTGGAAAGTTGCAGAGGCGTCGCTACGGTGGAGGCAGTACTGTAAGTGCCGCGACGGCGAGGGGGGCGGGGCCCCTTCGTAACGGAGAGTAAA
This sequence comes from Plestiodon gilberti rubricaudatus, assembly GCA_026170595.1. Taxonomy (NCBI): domain Eukaryota; kingdom Metazoa; phylum Chordata; class Lepidosauria; order Squamata; family Scincidae; genus Plestiodon; species Plestiodon gilberti. The sequence goes on along the minus strand of JANXHW010000003.1, from coordinate 2,246,412 downwards.
CAGGGACTAGGATGGGGCGGAACTTACAGTACCGCCTCCACCGTAGAACGCCTCTGGAAAGTTGCACTTCTTATGGTGTCCTCAGGAGCAGAGGAACCTTGGGGATTACTATCCTGCTAGCAAAATGGCCATGCTGAGGCTGGTATAGAGTAAGAGCATCAGGTAGGAGCCTGTAGTCTGGATGTATAAGATAGAGAGCAAAGACCATAAAGGTGGGTGGGTGCATTGCAGGGAAAGGAGGACACATCGTGAAGCCTCCACCTTGAGCATGCGCATGTCCAGAGCCATATTGCTCAAAAATAATCCCAGACATTTGATGCACATGATCAAGCTGGAGAGAAATGAAAAAAGTAAATATCAGCAGTGGATTTTTTTTTATTTTTTTTTGGCAGCTTTTCAGTTCTAAATTGGGCTAATTCTATCTTCTGAAAGGAAGATAATTTCCATGTTTCTTTGGTTGAGAACACATAATTGAAGTTATTTTCTTTCCAAGAAAGGAACCTCTGGTACATCGTTTGCAAATGGACAGGAAAAATGAATGTATCTCTGGCCGCCTGAGTGATGGCACATTCATTACTGCACAGTTTCTGAATGCCTTTGCCACTTTTGCAAGGTATTTATCACTTGTTCAGGTGGCTGGGGGAGGGAAGGGCAAAAATAAACAGCGCTCAATCTAATGGCACTAGATCCAGTGAGCTGTGGATGAGTTGAAGTCTGATCATTATCAGCGAGGTTCGGAGCGGAACTAAAATGAAAATCAAAGAAACTGAAATTCAGAACGGAGCGGAAGGAAGCCCCACCTTCTTGGCCCTCTGGTTCCCCACACGGTGGTGACTTCTGGCCTGGCTTTTCTGAAGCAGGATAATCGTAATGAGGAAGGTAAAGCAGAAGGGGTGATGGTCGCAAGAGTTGGACGATTCTTCCTCATGTCTAGCCTAAAGCTATTTCCATTGGTTCTAGTCCTGCCCTTCTTCTGCATGATAGCCCTGCAGATATTTGAAGATAACCATCTCATCTGCTTTTCCTCTTCTCTTCTGCAGGCTAAACATGCCGCGTTCTTTTCACCATTCTTCATAGAACTTCTTGATTTCCAGACCTCTCACCTTCTTAGTTGCTCTCCTCTGAACCCGCCCCAGCGGGTCTCTGCACTACTTTCCCTTTGGAGGTGATGATATTCAACAGCCAGGGATAAACAGGCGAGGGGCCACTGCAGTCCTGCAGGAGCAGCTCCACAAAACCAGAGGATTTGCCCTACCATTGTGCGACTTGATGTGGAGAGTCTCTTTCCTGGGATCCAGAAGCTGTCCAAACGACAGAGACACTGGATGTAACATGACTGACAGCGCAATCCTATCCAACTTACACCACTGGTGTAACCAGCAGTGCAGCGAGAACGGGAGGCCCCAGAACGGAAAGGGGGTTCAAATTCCCTTTGGAGGGGATTTGAATCCCCTTTCCATTCTGGGGCCTCCCGTTCTCACTGCACCGCTGGCTACTCCGGTGGTGTAAGTTGGATAGGATTTGCTGTGAGTGGCGACTGGGGGGGTGGGGTGGGGGGGTCACAGTTCTGTTGCAGAGACCTTGCTTGGAAACTGGAAAGCTTCACGTTCAGCCTCCTGAACCACATTCAGTTAGGGAAGAAGGGCCCTCTCTGTCTGGAGTCCCAGAGAAAGACTGCTAGGCGGTGTAGACAGTGCAGCCCTCTGAGGACCAAACATGAGTGAGTCTGTTTCAGACTTTTTCTTTCTTGTCGCAACATTCTAGTGTGTTACCAGTAGATGATCATTTTGTAGGTTGACATAATTTCAAAATACAAGTCGCTTGCAGGAGTCTGCCTTTCTCAGGTTTGGTCAAAAATGATTGTGTGCCTTTCGAAGTTAGGTCGTTAAAATTCCCATTTTACTCAGTGATGAGAGAGGTATGGACAAGTTTGATTGGAAGCCACTTTAAAGCATTTCCCGTGGCAGTAGAGGTGTAAGTATGATGTCAAAATATATCGCAGATTAGCGGGAATCCAGTAGTTTTGTCGTTTGCCGAGACAGTCATAGCATGCGATGCGAAAATGCCTGGAGAGGGGAATGTGGAGACAGAGGAAAGCGATGATAGACAAAACAAGACTGACTGGAGGCCTAGAATGGGACGGCCTCCCAGACTGTCATGATTGCGAGCACTCCTTGCCACAGGATGTGGTGATGGAACCTGGCCTAGCTGCCTTTCAAAGGGGATTGGATAGATTCATGGAGGAAAGGTCCATCACAAGTTACAAGCCATTAGAAGTAGGTTTTCTCTTAATGCCAGATGCAAGGGAGTGGCAACAGGATACAGGTCTCTTGTTGTCTCGTGTGCTCCCTGAGGCAACTGGTGGGGCCACTGTGAGATACAAGAAGCTGGACTAGAGGGGCCTTTGGCCTGATCCAGCAGGGTTATTATGTAAGGAAAGTTCAGGCCTGAGGGGAACATAAGGTGGAGCAGACAGATGGACTTGAGGGCCAGGAAAAAAGGGGTGGAGGACGTAGGGAGACACGTGGTGGATAGATGGGGACCAGAAAAAGGAGGGAAAAGAGATAGTGGGTAGCAACAGCTGGAAATCTGCCTGACTGTCGGTCGTTTCAGAAGCTTGGCTGGAGGCTACACACTTTCAATGACCATGTGTAGGGTCGTGGTGTCGTGGTGGTAGCAGGCTCTGCCCCAGCCTGCATGCATTCATCAGCAGTGTGCCTGTATGAGTGATGGAGTGCACTACAGCAGGGGGAGTGCCTACAGCCCTCCATGTGCTCAGCATAGCCCTCTGAATGGCTGAAGCTGCTATGATGTCATGGAATGTTCTTTAGGGAAAATCCCATGCAGTGCCTACAAACAGAAGGTGCCCCTGTGTTGTTGGTGCAGAGAGTTGAGAGGACACCAGTCTGAAAATGCCTTTCTGGGAGTGTCTCAAACAGCCCAATTCTATTGGGCCCCTACAGCGGCGAATCTCTCAATCTGTGTCCCTATCTGTGTCAATGGAAGACCACTAAGTGTCCCTGCAGTGTGCGAAAGCTGCAGTGCCATCATGCACTTCAGGGTCACCAGCACAAAGGGCCAGAGGCCCCCCCCATGCACACCAGTGGCTCCCAGATGCAGCGCTGGTGCAGCTAAGGTGGCGGCACTGGTGGCACTGCAGGGGGCGGAGCTCCAAGTTCCACCGGGCTCTGAGCCTCCGTTACACGACGGGATAAAGTGGCCCCGCCCCCTCGCCTTTGGAGCCATTCCGGCCGACGAAAGCACTTGCTTTCGTCGGCCGGAATGGCTCCAAAGGCGAGGGGGCAAGGCCGCTTTCTCCCGTTGTGTAACGGAGGCTCAGAGCCCGATGGAACTTGGAGCTCCGCCCCCCCTGCAGTGACACTAGTGGGTGGCTGCAGGGCGGTTTCCCAGCAAAAACGCCCCCTGCCTGTCCTTGGACTTACACTAGCTAAATAGCTGGCATATGTCTGAGGGGGACCATTGACAGCCAGGCGGCCTAGGGAGAAAGAAGTAAAAAATACCTCTCCTGAGCTGTTTGGTGCCCCCCCCCCAGCACTTAGTGCATGCTCTGGCAGTGCAGCTGCATTGCGTAGGATGGTGGGGCCTAAGCCTCCGCCTGGAGAAGATGTCTCAGAATACATGCAAAATGTTAAGTTCTGCCATTGCTAAACATGATTAAAGCGACGTAAGCCCAAGAAGAAAAACATGAAGAATAGATTCTCCCCAAAATAGTGCCTGGATGCAACACAGCCTCAAAAAAGAAATTGCTTTCAATCCTCTCACCCAGTTCGGTATCAAACCACGCCAAGAAGTCACATTATGCAGATGAAGAATAGATTGATGCTGTTTTGCTTTTAAGTTGAACGTGAGCGCTTTGAAAAAAGTCAGAGTGAACATGCAAATCAGGTGGTTTTAGTATTAATAAATGAAATCATGCCCTTAAGATAGCGAGACTATTAACAATTGGATGCCGCATGGTGTGGCTTTTTCTCATTTTGCAGCAAAGTGGAGAAGATTCGGGGCCAAGTGCCACAGTCAGGAAAGGGAGTCCAGTAAATGACTGTGCTGGGGGGGGGGGCCCTTCAGGAGCCTCGATGTGACCTCCGCAACTGCTGGGGGAGCTAAGCAGAAGAGTGTGTCTTCTTTTTCTCGAAAGTGTTTGGCAGCATCTGCAAGCAGCGTATTCAGAGCGACATGTTTGACCAATCACGGTAGCTGCCTTCTGCTTCTGCAATGACACCTCTGGATCAGTGATGTTGAAGCAGCAGCTCCCCAGGACTCCAGGCTGGGATTTATCTCTGCCCTCCCTGCAGATGCTGCCAGGGGTTGTTGAACCTGGGACTGTCTGGGTGTAAAGCTTCAGCTCTACCACTGAGGAAGGGCATACACTATTTGCCCTCACTCTCGGTTGAGTTTGTGATGTCATCAGGTAGCCACATCTGATTCCTGTGTACCATTGTGATTTTGTCAGATTCACAATGTGACTCGTAATTGACTGGGATGTCTCTTTCTAGGAAAAAAAGGGGGAGTAACAGCCCAATCCTATCCTCACAATGCTATGGCGGATCTTGCAATCTGCCGTCATAACATGCAGGCGGCCATCACCCAAGCCGCTCAGGCGGTGAGTGGCTTGCTGCCAATGGCACAGAAGTTGGTACCCTCCCATGGCAGCAGTGGGCAGCAGGCTAGCCACTGGATCAGGGAAGGTGGTGGCAGGGGTGGATTTGGGTGGGGATCAGGCTGGGCCAGGGGTGGGTCAGGGTGGGCTGGAGCTGTGAACCCTAACCCCATCCCTTGGACGTAACAGGTGGACAGCCCAATCCTACTTAACTCCTCGTGTGGCGATGTAACTGCGCCAACGTGGCACCTGCGGAATCCCATGGAGGCAGGGTGGGTTGCAGAAGGAGGCAGCCCCTCGTTGCGCAGGCCAGCAGCCAGACTGGACCTGGGAGCTTTTCTAGGCACCAGACTTGGTTATGTGGCTGATGGATATTCGTCTGTTCGTATCCTGGTGGGGTTTTCCATCCACTCTCCTGATGGTGCACGAGAACCCAAGAGCTGGGATTTCCTCTCCCAACCTGGTCCAGCAGACTTCTTTTTGGAATGGACCTCACCTGTAGGCACCTGTTGCCCTGCTTTCTGTGCCACCCTGGACCCGTCCTCAGCTGCCTGTGTTCCCTTTCTGCAGACTGGCCCTGGTCTCGGTCCTGCCCCAAATGCGTCTTTATTCAGACCAGAGGATGAGTTGGAGCACCTGACCAAGAAGATGCTGCATGACATGGAAAACCCCCCTTCGGATGAGTACTTTGGTAAGTGTCGTATGATTATTTTTAAAAAAAAATCCTTTGGGAATATCGGATGGCAGAGAGTTTCTAAGGTGACCCATGTTGGAAACAAATGATCATCTGCACGGGAGGAGTGTTACATTTACCAAAAAATGAAGACATGAGGGATAGGGAAACTGTGCAGTGTCTGTATTATTGGCTGTGGCTTAGTATTCATTGTTGTCATGTGGTTCTGGTTTTCTGAATAAGAACCTAAGAAGAGCCCTGTTGAATCATCAGAATCTAGAATCTACTCTAGAATCCTCTGGCCCACAGTGGCCAGACAAAAATTCTGGGAAGTCCAGGCAACTTTCTGCTCCTCCCCCCCCCCCCCGGCCAGGAGCTGGTGTGGCCACGAAGTCCTCTCTGTTGAGTCTCATTCTCTTCCATGGGTCCCGTCGTCTTGCATCCAGTCTTGTCTTTTTCTTCTTCCATGAATTTCTGTCATCTCCTTTTAAAGAGCAGACTGGGCAGCACTTTGGTGAAGAGGCTGAGCCGTGAATCTCGGCTTCCCCGGTTCACATCTCACTAGGAGGTCTTAGGCGAGCCACTCCCTCTCAGCCCCTGCTTCTTAGCTGCAATATTTTTTTTTGTTCAAAAGCAGTATCTAAATATTCTTAGAACAGTAATAGTCAGGGGATAATAAGGATGTCCCCATGTTAGTCTGTTGCAGCAAAGCCACCAAGAGTCTTGTCGCGCTGCAACCCGAGATGCCTCCGGAGGGCAGGCAGGCAGGCAGGCAGGTGGGTTTCCCTTCTCTTGACCTCCACCGCTCCGTGCAATGGCGCCTGTGACTCAGCTGTCCACGGCCTCTCAGCCGAACGTCCCTCTTCGGTAGTGTTTGCTTCTCCCTTGCAGGCATTACATCTTCCATCACTTAAGTGCTTCCCCTGGGCCCCCAAATCTGTTTCACTCCTTGCACCTAACCCTGCCCTCCGCATACAGTCCCATCCCAGAAGAAAAGAGCTTTCCAGTACCTGCTGTCTGAGTGGAAACTCGCTTGGGCGGGCCCCTGTCACAGTTTTATTCAGTGCAGGACTCCGGTCCATATACAAGCCACCAGTTTTAATAGCACGACGATCAGCCAGAAAAGAGAACTAGAGGGGAGCGAGCCGAGGACACTGACTCTGATTTGCATGGAACATTTTCTGCCAGGGGATTCAATGCCGTGGTAATCATAGCAGGCCAGATAGCCGTCCGCTAATCATATCATTAGGTCAAATTTAGAAAGCTGCATCGCAGCATATTAAAAGTCAGTTGAGAGCAGATAGGTTTTGAATGGAGGGATCTAATTAACCTTGCTGGAAAGCTTCAAGGCATTGTATTAAGTCATGAAAATAATTTTGTCCAAATAATTACATTGGAAAAGTCAGGCAGGCTCTGGAAAGGTCAGTCACTCCGTCAGTCTGCTAGCTGCCTGCACTCGAAGGAAGGCCCTCTTGCACAGGTCTGGGGCTTTAGTCTTGCTCGGCTTGTGGTTTCGCTGATGCCCCGTATGGGATGTTTGTGAAACTGCAGGAAGCTAATGTCTGATAAAAGAGTGGTTCCTTGGGGCAGCTTCAGACATTACAATTGTTGCAGAAAACATTTGGGTTACACAGATATTTCTCGTAGCGAACGTATAATATGCAAACATCGTACAGGTCTGCAGACACGTTCAGGAAACTTGATTGGGGCAGGGTTTCCATTTCCAGCCATTCATGTCTACCTGGATGTCTAAAGGTGTGTGTACACATGCATGTGACATCGCACACAGGGCAGGAGTTGCAGCAATTGCAACATTTGGAGCTGCCCTTCGTTGGAGCTGCCTCCCCATTGAGAGAAGGGGGGGGGCTAGATTTCATACCACTTCTGCCTGTGGCACAGCCCTGCACAAGACTGTACCACTCCAGAGATGCGCACGGCAGAGGGTGCTTCTTTGAATGCACCTGATACTCAGAGGTGCGCCGCTACTGGCCCAGTAGCTTCAGAGGTTGTAACAAGGGAGTGACGCGTCCGTCCGTGAAGGAGGAGAGGCTGTCAGCCAGGAGAGCGAAGGGGAAGCCCCAGCAGCCTTGGCTGCATTTCGTCCCTTCCCTGAACGCGTCTCATTGCTTTGTCACTGCCATCCATCCAAGGAACTCGTCATCATGAGTCCCATGAAGTGTGAAGACAGACGAACAAAAATGGCTCAGTGGAGCCTTCTGGTTCAGGGGCATGAATGCCTTTGAATCCCAGTCACTGGGCAGCAGTGGCGGGAGAGGGCGGGTGCCCCCCTGCTCCTTGTCTGGACTTCTTGGAGGCATCTGGCTGGCCGCTGTGGAAAGCAGGATGCTGGACTAGGTGGGCCCTTGGACTGATCCAACTGCAGGGCTGCAGGCGGGTTCTTAGGACTTGCACTCCCCTGTCCTGCATCTCCCACCCATCAGTCGGGTAACCCCGAGTTCTGGTATTATGGGAGACAAAGACTATGCATAGCCTTAGAAACTTCCCTCACATTCCCCCTGACTTAGCTCTCAATTGGCGTTTTCCATTGGGCCTGTAATATTTTACTCTACCCTTCAGAGACTGCTGTTGTCTCTTGGCCTGATTGCAGCCTCCACCATTGTCAGCCCTGCCCCTCTCCAACCCTTCGTCTGCCACCCGGGCCTTGAATGCTGGCTGGCAAGCAACCCCACACACCTCCAGAGGAGAGGATCCCACGCTTTTCATGCTGCCTGCTCCAGGCTGCACATGTCCTCTTCGGTCATCCCCATCCACACCCCACTGCCCCAGGGCTTGGAGGACGAATTCAGAAGCCGGGCATCCACGTCCAACTTTGCCTCCACCGCTTTATGTCACAAGTGGCCTCGCTTGATGGAAATTGGCAGCAATGCTCTTGGATGCAAGGGAGCAGAGTCCGAACCAAGAAAGATTTGAAAGGGAAATTGCATCGAGCTGGCAGATTGTCAGGAAGGGGATGTGTTTTGTTTGGGAAGCAGAGAGGGAGCTCCTGAGCAAGGAAGCGAGTGGTGAGACGGGAGCAGCAAAGGGAAAGACCGGTTGGTCTTTGGGCTGCATGGTGCAGTCGATTAGATAGGATACGATTCGAAGCACCACCAGCCTGTTGTGAATCAGGAGGGAGAGAGGCTGGGAGAGGCGCCTCGTTTCCCAGCCAAGGGGACCCGGATCACACTCCGGAGTGTCTGTCCACACTGCATGTCAACTCCCTTTCATCACCAAGCAGAAGGAGTTAAGAGCAGAGGGTCCCAAACTTTTTGACGGGTCATAAGTGTTTGCCGGGGGCAGGACAGGTGCGCTTCCAGGATTGTGCCAGCACCACCAAGCAAAATAAGGGTTTTTTCACTTGCCAGGGGGGGGGCGTGCCAGGCCTCCTGGGGGTGCAGGTGCCTGCAGACCCCTCTGCATGCCTTCCCACACATCAGAACGGCTCCCTGACGTGATTGCTACCCACTTTCAGTCTTCCAACGAAACTGGACATGGGTTGCAATCACGTTGGGGAGCCGTTCTGAGGTGCGGGGAGGCCTGCAGAAGGGTCCGCAGGCTCCTCGCAACCCCCCCCCCCCGAGGCCTGACATGCCCCCCAGGTAAGTGAAAAAAAACCCTTATTTTCCTCGGCGGCACCAGCACAATCCTGGAAGTCTTGGCGCTGTCACCACAGTAGAGACTCGTTGTTCCCGGATGTTTGGGAACCTCTGGGTAAGAGTAAAACAGCACAATCCGAACGGGCCTCTGCAGCAGTGTACCACATGCTGCGTGGGTGCCGACTTTCACAAATGTGCTGTAAAGCACATTGTGACAGCACGCCAGAAAGCAGCACTGGCGGGAAAGCCTTCACCTTTCCGCCGGTGCCAGCGCAAGGAGGAACGCTGGCCAGTGCAGGTAAGGTTTCCAGTGGGCAGTGCAAGGGCAGTGGAAGAGCGGAGGAGGACAGGGGGGCAGCAATGGGAGCAGGGGTGGGCGGATTGGGCCCAGGAGGGGGAGGGGTCAGTGGCATTGGCTCGCGCCATGGCATTGGCTCGCGCCATCCTATCCCCCTTCCCGGGCCTGATCTGCTGACATGGGGCAACATGGACTTTTGTTCCCTTTCCCTGAGGAACCAAGCCACCGCTTCCCCAGTGGATCTCCTTGGTTCTGTGCCAGCCATTTTGCTGGCACAGGAGAGTGAGAGGAAAGGAGAGAGGGAGCATAGGATATTGGCGCATGGAAGTGCCCCCCCCGCCTCGACACTCCCCATTCCTCGCACTGCCTGCCCCCACCGCCAACTCACCGGACCTCATGCATCATGGCCATCAGACACTTTGCTGGCGGCCTCGTTGCATGCCTCAATGGAAGCGCACTTCCTTGGTCATCCTCTTACTTCCACTAGTGGAACAAAAGGATAGGATTGGGTCGCAAGTCTCAGAGTGGTCCATACTTTGAGCAAGGGTAGGGGCTAGGGGGTAAGCAGGTTCCACGTCACACATACAAAAGTAAAGATTGACATCTAGCATGTGAGTTGTGTTAGAGGGCAAGAAATAGAGAAAAGGAGCTGAGGACTGGGGAAGAGGAGCCATCTAGGGGCTAAGGCCTCATTCGTTGCTCACAAAGGCTTGTACAGATATACTGCTGACTCTCTGAAAATGGAATTCCTTCATCCCTTCTCCCCTGCTCTAGTGTGAATTACCTTCCCTTGTTGATCTTTAGCATGGTTTAGCATTACATCTGCTCCGACACTAACTATGATTAATGCTAACTAGGACTTAACCCAACTTAACCCGGACTGTGAAGAGGTTTTGCAAAGCTTGATGAAGAGAGAGCCTGGTTAGAATAAATCCATGGCTAGCATTGGTGCAGATGTCATGGTTAAGCCATGGTTAAAATGGAGGGACTAGCTCCCAATTTGCAAAATAGGGTGTGTAAGGAGTCAGCAGTGCATCTGCCACTGGTTCAGGAGTGGGACTGGTCTGCCTACAAGGAACAATTCTGTCCCCTCCCCTATGTTTCAGTACATATGTGATTATTCTGGGGAAGAGCTGAAAGAAGACAATGACCTCAGAAACGTTCAGCAGCGAGGAGATATTTTAACCCTTCCCTAAAAAGCTCTACTTTTGCTCTGAAAGATGAAAATGAGTGAACCTTAGATGCTGCCTTCGACGACACGCCTCCTCGATGTTCCTGGCCCCTGAGCAGTTCACTGGCTCAACACACTGAATGACTGTTGTTATAAACAGTGAAATGGGCACCTGGTACACCTGGCAAGGCACACATTCCGTTGCTCCAGAAAGTGAGGGAGGGGAGTGCTGACTGCCCTGTGTCAATGACACTGCGATAGCAAATCAGCACAAGCAAAATGCTAAGCCAAAATGGCCCCTCCAGTTTTGTTTTCATGACCCCTGCCCTGAGCAGTAGCTCAGAGTGACCCTGAGCGACTCTTGGCAGAGTCAATCAATAGGTCCAGTCCCAGGTCTCCACACTAGGCCGGAGACCAGCTTGAAGATCGCACCAGAGCCAGAGCCCCTCAAGGAACCAGCCCCTCCCTTGCCCAGAACCTCACAGTGCCCTGAGTCTGCACTTCACAGCCAGGAGGACCGCAGTGGAGAGGAGGAGGGGGAGCCTCCAGGCCAGAAGGCTGCCCCTTTCACTCTCTCTGCCCTGCAGGCAAGAGGGCCGGCAGAGCCTTGGGAGGGGTCCTCTGGGCCTGGAAGTATTGGAGCCCTCCTTCCTTCCTTCCTTCTGGAGCCCTTGGTGGAGCAAGCGGCTTGCTCGGAGCTCTCCAAGGTGCTACAAGGCTGCAACCTTCCCTTGCCTGGCCAGCTCCCCACTCAGAGGACAGGACAGGACAGTTCCCACCCTTTTACAGGCATTGAAATGAGGTGGGGGCATTTTACGGAGGAGAATTCCTAGTGGCTGGTAGCTTCGTTTTTGTCCCAGAAGCTTCTTGAACAACAGCATGTCATCCTTTGGTGGACTGTGGTGAAGGAACAAGCGCGTCCCTGTGCATCCTGTCTTGTCAAGAAAGACCAAGACACTCTGCAGCATCCTGCCCTGGCTGTTGTGGTGCCCCAGTCAGACTCAGGCGGGGTGGAATTGCTGCCACCAGAGGCAATTTGACAGCCCCACCTCAAGTCTTCCCCCCCAGCTTGAGGTTATCCAGTTACTAGCTAGATGTTCCTCAGTTCTGGAGCATGTTGCTGGAGGAGAGAACAGGCTGCGAACTGTGTCTTATGCTCACACGCTTACAGACAGGGCAGTTCTCACACTCTCAGAGTGGTCTCCATGTTGGTTTGAGCAGTCTGATGTGGAGAGAGTCGGCAAATATTTTGTGGCGCTTGTCTTAGCCAGCATGCCAGTATTCCTTTAAAGCATAAGAAAATATGTATTAAAAGGGAAAAAAATGGCAAAGTACAGAATAGGGGAAATAAGATACTTGTGATCCAGAGACTAGGCAAAGAGAAATGAGAATCAGTTTCTAATGACATGTACCCTGCAGTAAGAAATTCATCTGCTCTTTTCGGAGCCAAATGGCTCCAGGGTGGGCGGGAGGGCCAAAACATGGCCAGCAAACTCTCGCATCGGCGATTAGAAGAGTGGCAAAGGGGGCGACCCAGCAGCGATGCTGCGTGGCGCCCCGCCACCCTGGGGCCCACCGCCCCGCCCCTAACGACACCTCTGCCTGTATTGTCTTTTTACATTTTTTTTGCCAGAGTTTGTGCTCCTTTTTATTTTCCTCTTTGGGGCAAGACTTCCATTTACGGAAAGAAGCTTCCTTTCCCTTTATAGCCTCAGATAAGCCGAATCAGTACATGGTGGCTGGGACTCCCTCTCTTCCCTCCTTCCCCTGTTGGGGTGGGGTGGTAGAGGGTCCACTTGGTGTGTGGAGACCTGCTGGGGCAGAATGCCTGCAATAAGAATTCTGGCTAGATACGTGTTAACGCAATACCTGACCTTACCTGTTGTGAGGGTTCAAGAGCAAAGTGCCCCCTTTGTTGCCCAAGTGCCCGTTCACCATGAGTTCCCTCGTCCAAGTTCCCCTTTGAGAGATGAGAGGTCTAGCCCGGTGCCATGTGATCTCTCATCTGGGCTGTAGTCTCCCTGCCAAGGGCTGGAGTGCAGTGATTGGCTGCCAAATATAACCTGTACCCTGTGCTCCGTAGTGGGAGATGAGATTTCCTGGGTTTGACCCATCCTCGTCATTCCACAGGGGCTTTCTCCTACCTATACCAGGTCTGTCATCTCGTGGTGCTTTTGCTGTGTCGGGGGTGTGCTTGTCATTCAAAGGGGGACTGTGGTCTGGCGTGTACAGACTCCCCCTTCTCCTACTCACGCCCCTTCCGCATCCATTCAACTTCCCCCGATGTCCCCCCCCTGCTCTCCTCCTGCATCTGAGCTACGTTGGCACAGCCTTTTCCCAGCATCACACTGGCAGTCTGTGGCACGTCCGTCAGGCAGACTGTCGTTGCCCTGGTGTATGTGGAGATATGCTGGTATATCTCAAGGATAAGGTTGGGCTGTTAAAGGATTCCAGTTCGGTCCAATGATGGGCTTCTCCTGGAATGGAAACCCATGACTGGAAAGGAGTGGGGGGGATCTGGAGTGGGACAACAATGGGGAGAAGAAAGCTGAGAAAGAAAATCTTGTTAGGCTGTGGACATACGTACAACACTGCCCTAGAAATGCTGGTTTGTCGTCAATATTTTTTTCATGAGGAATAGTGATGTTTGCACATTCCCTGCCAGTGTGGTCCCAGACATCCCAAAGCCGGATGCATCATGCATCTCTAACCAGCACTTATTGGAGGGACTCCTAAAGCAGTGACAATTAGAAACATAGCAACTGGTGGGGAGGGGGGAGGGGTACTGTAGCACAGCAGGAACAGCAGTTATCGATGGCACCTGTGGGAGCCCTTGGCTGGCTGTTCAGTCGGTGCATTTACATAAGGAAGACATTGCGGCAAAGACAAGGTGTTCTGCAACCTGAGCCCTTCGTCTTGCATCTCTTTGCGGCAACAGCGAGGCCTTGGGGCAGCAGCGATGCGACTTGTGTCACCACCTCTCGTGCCAGTCAGGCCAAGTTTGGCTGCTGAATTTGGGTGCCCCTCATTCAGATGTCTAGTCCTTAGGCTGAGAGAGAGAGAGAGAGAGAGAGAGAGAGAGAGAGAGAGAGAGAGAGAGAGAGAGAGAGAGAGAGAGGAGTCTCACAATGATCTACTTGATCATTAAACACTATTACCAGTGTCCAGACAGAGACAACTGGACTAGTCTTCAGGAACCCTTGGATGTAGGAGGTCTGGTCTAGTGGTTGAGCTGCCGCCTTGCCTGAAGAAAAAAGCTAAAGACGACACCAGTTTGAGACAACCGGAAGCTGCCGACAAGCTAAGATAATCTGTGTTTAACCCTCTGTGAGAGAGAGGAGTCGCTGTGGGGCAAGCTCGGAAGGCGTGTGCTGTGCGCACACACACACACACACACACACACACACACACACACACACACACACACACACACACACAGTATTTATATACCGCCTTTCTTGGTCATTGGATTTCTCCTCCAACTTTAATCCAAGGCGGTGTACATGGGCAGGCTGTCCTAACCCCCCCCCCCCTCGGGGTTTTTTACAAATGTCCAGTCTTTCATGAACAGCTACATTCCAGGTGGTATCCTTTTGCAGCCTGGCTTTTTTCTGCTGGCTGGCGCCTCCCACACTGTGCAGCCAGAGAGATACCACACCATTGAAGGGAAACATCTGGAGAATGAAAATGTTTATAACATTATTGTAAACACCTGTACGGGGGGGGGGGTTGTTAAAAAAAAGCCTGCCTGTGCAAAGCACCTTGAATAACATGAAGCCGCCACCCGCCCATCTCCCTGCTTGTGCCCTTGGGAGCAGCTGCAACTGCTCTCCTCTTCGCAGCTGCTGATTTCCAGTAAGGAGCAGGACCTTTTTCTGATCTTCAGCAAAACTGGACCGTGTCTCCCCACAGATATGAAAAAAACATTTGTTGCACGCTTGCAGAAATCCTCCTGTCAGTGTTTCTTTTCGGCTGGAGCAAATTGTGTCGAAAGTGGCTTGAGAAAGACATTGCTTGTGCACATTTCTTTTGTCCCACTGTCATGACTGCTAAAACAGTCCAGGAAAGAACCCGATCGGGCTTCCTAGAGGCAAAGGTGGGGTGATTCTACACCCAGCGAAGCCTCCTTCAGAGTGCCTTCAGTGGAAGGTGGGTAGACCAGCATCTGTCTCAGGATTTGAACGCCTTCCTTCTGGAGGAATGACGGCTCAGGCCCCTCCCACCCTGAGCTCACATTGGGTCAGCTTGGAACTAAGCTGAGCCCCAACTGGAAAGGAGCTTCTTGCATTTCCAAGTGAAGCCAAATCCACCCCGTTGAGCCCCCCCCAACCCTCTTCCCGTCACCTCTGGTTTCACAACTGCCTCCCGCTCTGTGTTCCAGGGACAGAGTGTCCCCAGTCCTGGCACAATCGTCGTGGCAGCAACGACAGCCCTTTCCGCGGTTGAGACATACTCACTCTGGGTTTCCAGCTGACTGTATGGGCCTGTAGAGCTGCTACTACGAGGGGCCCATCCAGCTCTGCATTGCCAGCATCGACTGCTCAGAATGCAGCCGGGGCTTTGGTGGAGGTGGCTGGTCTCATGCTGAGGGCTGGACCGAAGCAGTGCAAGGAGGCTGGCGCCCCCAGGACCAGTCCAGAGAAGCTGCCCTGAAGCCCGGAGGAGGAGGAGAAGGGTGGGGCAGAACCCCCTCCCCCTCTGACCTTAAGCCAGAGGTCAATCTTTCTGACTCCCCCCCCCCCGGGGTCTGGCAACGTCCGCAGCGTCCAGCTTTCTTGCGACCTCCAGCATCCCCTTGTGACTGTCCTACTGGCACCCAAGTCTGACAGGTCCATCGAGCCCAACCTTCTCTTTCCATCAGCAGCCCATCGTGTTCCTCTGCTTAGCTCAAAAGCAAGGCACGAAGCGGGGGGGGGGGGACAACACCTAGAACTCACAGGTAGACTGTCTCTGGACATGGATGCCCCAATTAGGTGTCTTATCTAATAGCTGTTGAAAGACCCAGAACGTGGGAGGTATTTTTAAAGGCCACCTGAGCAGTAGGTATTGAATCAGCTGCAGTTATTCTTGAAGCGGGGGGGGGGGGGGGAGGCAGGAAGGCCTGAGAAGGAACATGTTGGATAAATGTTAAAGCCCAGCTTTCAAGTCAGCAAAAAGAGGTCCTTACGTATGTTTTGCTCCAAGTGGAGGCTGAGATGGGTGTCCATGTGCTGTCCTCTCCCCAACACTTTGCCAAAGAGATACTGTGTATGGCAGGCTGGTAATATTGCACTCTCCTTCAAGACATCTTCCCCCATTCCTCACCCTGCAGAAAGCATCATGTAAGATAATTTACTAATGGGTTTCATTTTCATCTGTTCTAATGAGAGGTATTAACTGCTCTCCAGGCACCGGCTTTTAAAAGAGGAACATTGCCGGAGTGCAGTGCCTGCCAAGATAAGTGCAGTGCGTGGAAGGATCACTGATGGGTGAGGCTCGCAAACAAATCCTTCCCACTCTGGATTCTGCAATGTGGTTAAAGAGCCTTGTGTTAAACAGTCAGTGGTGGACCAAAGATTGCCTCAGTGTGGTCCTTGCGCCACCAATCCCAGCCTGAGGAAGCAGGACAGCTCCCCCCTCCCCCAGTCTGCTTTCTCTTTAATTGCCCACTGTCGGTAAAAGTGGGCATGTCTTCCTCTCAGGCTTGACAGGCTGGCCATCCCTTGACAAGAGAGACAACTTGACTTTTCCAAATAGTGCCAGAGCTGACACATTATGAAAGGGCGTACGGATGGATGTATTAACGTGTATTAATGCATCAGGGTGTATGCATGTATTAATGGAAGACTACAAAACACACAATGCAGTGCTAAGCAAAGTACACCTGTGCAAAGACAAAGGCCCTGAGCAGTTTGTAAGCAGCAAAGTATGGAAGTGGAAATCAAGGCAGGAATGCAGCTCCTCCACCATGCCTAGAGGCTCCTCTTGCCCGATTCCACCCCCCACGCATGTGGGTGGAATGCAGAGCAGCAGTTGGTGGAGAAGGAGGGGCGAGAGGAGCAGTGCCGTTTTGCGCTGCGTTTTGGAAACCCAACCCATGCACCCGTTGTGCACAGTCTGAAGTCTTGATGCTCGCCCGTTGGGGGGCCAGATTGGAATTTTTACTTTAGTCCTGATTAGCACGTGGGATGGAGGGTTTTTTTTTGCGTACCTCAGACTGAAAGGCGAACATTCTAACAGCGATGTCCAGCAGCACCGCGTCAACGCAATGTCTGCAAACAATATCAGAAAAAAGCTCTGCTTTCAAGGGCAGTGAAAGGGGCGCCCCCCCCACCCACTTTTGCTCTTTTGCAGGCGTTTCAGGCACATTGACAGCCCCTGGCCCTTCAGAGCTGTTGCCTGCTCTGCCACCTTCTCCTTTTTACTTGGAAGGGCTTCTTCACAATATGCTTTTACCTAATCAGGAGTCGCCTGAATGCGATGATGTTACGGATCTGATCGGATTGGGCTCTTTGCAGATGTCGCATTGCCCTCACCCTGAAGCACCAATCCAGTTTGGAATGTGGATCAGAGGAATGTGCACTGGCACACACATCCATGAGGTGCACATTCTTACCGGCATCCAAATTTGCCTGTGCACTGATGCTCCCACTTCTGACGCACTTCGGTGGTTTTATGGCTGCAGCCCAAAATGGCAAAACAAAGACCGTCTGCCCAGTTTCCAAGGCAACAGGAATGCACGAACTCTTCCCCTAGAAGTGCCTTGGGGCCATTTTGAGGAGCATAAGACTTTTCTCAAAACTCAAACTACTACTGCTGTTCAGTAGTAATGTTCACGTTAAACATGTTTGTGGTCATAAAACGTGGCTTCCACTTCAGGTCTACAAGGCTCTGTGACTGCCGGTGGTGGCAGGCAGGCCAGACCCTCCTGTGTAGTGTTCAGGATAGCTGTGTAAGGTCTGGTGGAGACCCGGGTCCTGTACTGAGCATGATGTTTGATCTGAAGTGGCTGGTCTGTGTGCTACAACTGCTCTAAAAGGGGGCTGGAAGAGGGCACCATTTGGGGGAGAGAAGCCATGGGCCAGTCTGCGTTGGTTTAAGGCTGCCATCCTGCCATGTAGGGCTGATGTAGGGCAGCCCAGCACCAAGGGGCCTCCTCGAATGTACATCGGCTCTGGAGCTGACGTACATCCACGACGGCAGGGTAAGAGCGGCCCAGATCGGGAACAGGATATTGGCGGAGCTCTTCCGGCCCGGCCTGGGCTGGCCAATGGCTGCCCTCCCTCACTGCCCGGCCCATCCTCTCCCCGCCCCTGCACCAAAAGGTGCAGAACGTATGTGCTCTGGCAGCTGCAGGGTCCGGGGGGAGGCAGAGTAACGGCTGCCATCCTCTGCGCCAGCGGCCCTTACTCCCCGGGTGTCAAAAGTGCGCTTTACAGCGAATTTACTAAACCCAGCGCCGGCAGAACGCGTGCTCTGCCGGCGTTTAGTTGCGGTGAATTCCGCCCTCAGATAGATAGCTTTATATTGTGAGCCACTTTGGGAACTGAATAGTTAGCAGTGCAATCCTGCCTATCCTCACTCAGCTTCAGTTTCAGGAAGCTGAGTGAGCGTCGCCGGCCTCTGTGCCAGCGCCACTTACTCACTCGGTGCTGCAAAAGTGCTTTACGGCACTTTCGTGACACCGTAGGCCAGCAGAGCGCTTACTCTACTGGCCTATACTATATTTAGGCAGGATCTGGCTGTGAAAGTGGGACATTCATACATTAAATAAGTGACTACTAACAGCCCAATCCTGTCTAGCAGCGGCGCAAATAAGGCGCCCGCCACATCCTAAGCACATCCTAAGCACATCCTAAACGTTTGTCCCTTTAACCCAAGTAGAGCCCCAGGCGCCCCAATGGTCTACTAGAATGTATGCCAGCTGTTTTGCAGGCCAAGCCATCCCCCGGGGAACACCCCCTCACCTTCCCCACCCCTTGCCCCTCCACCGCACCGCAAGCACCTACCTCTCCACTGCACTGCTCCACCGTTCTGCGGCATGAGAGAGTGGCACAGACCTCTCCGCCAGCGCCACGTACTCATCAGGTGCAGCAAACATGCCTTCTGGCTCATTTGCGACACCTTAGACCGGCAGAGCAATCTCTCCGCCAGTCTAAATTTAGACCGGATTGCACTGTAAGTAAGTACGGCATCATTTAAGGTGGTGACCTTCTTGCATCTAGCAGGGGGACAGAAGCCATCCCTCGTCATCCCAGCATAGTGTTCCTCACAGGGGCTATTTGCTGGCTCTTGCTAGGGAAAGACACCCAGCCATATAGCTGTATGGGTCCCAAGCCCGGATAAGTGGGGAGGGGAGGGGAAAGCAATGGTGCAGCAAAGTCTCGCCAGAGCGCTTGATGGCAGGAACAGCCTGAAGAGATCTCGCCGGCTATAAGGTCACCTAGAGTCGGACTCGACTGCCTGGGTCCAGGAGGAGGAAGGAAGTGAACCCTCTGAGCCCAAGAGCACAAATGGCTCCTCACCCCAGGTGTCTCTTTGCCACCTCCAGGTCGCTGTTCCCGCTGTGGGGAGAACGTCGTTGGGGAAGGCACCGGCTGCACGGCCATGGACCAGGTGTTCCACGTGGACTGTTTCACCTGCATGACCTGCGGCAGCAATCTCCGTGGCCAGCCCTTCTACGCAGTGGAGAAGAAAGCCTACTGCGAGCCCTGCTACATTGTAAGTATCCTGACGCTCAGAGACAGACTTTGGACCTGATCCAGCATCTCTGGCTCTAGAGTGTAGCCTTTGCTTTTTCCCATCTCACGCTCCAGTCTGTGAACAATCACTTCAGCAGCTGGGGTAACCCAGCTTTGAATCTGGAACTGGGGGTCATCCAGTGAAATGGGGGAACAGTAGATTCCGGTTGAACACAAGGAAGGAAGTACCGTCTTCACACAGTGCTCGGTTCACTGGCTGTGGCGCTGGTGGCCCTTCATTTAGGCAGCTATCAAAGGGGGTGAAAGAAACCCATAGGGGAGGAGGAACTGTGTGGGGCTGTCATGTTCAGAGGCAGCAACCTCTGCATAGCATCTGGGGAGAGGAAGAGCAGGAGAGGGCTCTGCCTCCCTGCCCTGGTTGCTGCTAGGTGCCCCAGAAGCATCTGGCCACCCTCTGTGGGCAGCAGGCTGCTGGACTTGTCCTGATCCAGCAGGACTCGACTTATATCCTGATGTTCGTCACGGAGAAAAGGGGCCACCGATTGTGAGCCTGGAGTCGGGGGTGCTGAGTGTATTTGTTTCCCATTTGCATCCCGAAGTGTTTTGAAGCGTGCCTGGAGGCCCAGTGTTTGCTGGGATGAGGAAGGATCCCTTGCATGACCTGCAGAGCGAGGTGCCTTGCTATCCAAGGAGAATGCAGTTTCCATCCAGGCGTAGGGGACCTTTCACGAGTGGCCGTTCATATTGGACTGGGATCTTTCTGTGTCTCGTACTCCTCACCACCTAGAGCATCTTTTAAAAAATACATATCCTGCAGGGGAGAAATGGGGTAAAATTCTTGTCATCAAAATGAAAAATGATGCAGAAAATGAGAGAGAGAGAGAGAGAGAGAGAGAGAGAGAGAGAGAGAGAGAGAGAGAGAGAGAGAGAGAGATAGATATTAATCACCATCCTATCAGCTTGCCCAGCTTTTCCTCATTTTGGGAAATTTTCCAGTGAGGGAACTGGCTTTCATGAACTGTGTTTTGAAACAAAGGCATTTACAATGAGGCTAAATTTGAAGCCAGAGACCAAAGCAGCCAACTGGGCCTGGTGGAGAACATCTCTTGAACTGAAACCCTCCTGAAGTGGAAGGGAGCATGCAGGAGATTCCTCTGTAGCTCAGAGGAGTACTGAGCTAGAACGTTGGAGGGTGAGAGGCTCAGAGGGTTGCGCATCACTGGTTAAGGGTGGCAGGATTTGGCCTCCCGCCTCAGGCATCAGGAGGTCTTGCGCCAGCCCTTGGGAAGGAACGCAGCTGTCGAAGATGTCATTATTTAACTCCTGGCAAGGATCCCAGCAGAGCTCCCTGTCTTTGTGTATAGAAGGTCCCCGGTTCAATTCCAGGACAAGGATTTGGGCTCCTCAGGGCTGAGAAAGGCTTATCTGCATGTGGCCCCAGCTGGAGGGCTGCCATTTAAGCAAAGAGAACGCAGTGGCTTCCCGGAGCAATGCTCTGACTCGATTCTAGGCCACTTCCAGTGTTCGTAAGCCGTCTTGGTGCAAAAGATCTCCTGGAAAAGTGTTGTCGGTCAGGGCCGCATTTCCGCCCAGAGAAGTGTAAATGAATTATAGCGTGCCTCTGAGCACATGCAGAACACCTCTTTTCTTTTCTTGTTTTACCGTGTGCATTATCTACTGCCAGTCAGCCTGCACACCTGGGGTTAGATGGAGCCAGCGTGACAGTTCTCAGGCAGTCCAGCGTCAGCCCCAGCACCTCCCATTTTAGAAAATGAGGAATGAAGACTGTTGTTGGGACTTTGCTTCTTCCAAACTAAGTGTGATCTCCCCTCCCTTCCCCTTGGGAATCTGCTGTAGTTTGTAGGCACATCTGCATTAGGCAGCGTAATAATTGTTTGAGATTATTTAATCTCATTACTTACGCACTTCATTAGCCTGAGTGAATTGTTGGCAAAGGTTCAGTAAACTTCCTCCGTTAGGAGATAAAAGGATGAGCAAGGAACTGCAGAACGGTTCTCGTCGTCCTCCCGTCCTCTTTCACATTTATCATCTCATCTTGGTTAAAGCATAAAAGAAAGGCAATTGGCTGCCTGGCCCTGCGAGCAGGACACTCACGGGTACCACTTTGAGAGCTGAGAGGGAGCTGCTGCTGCTGCTGCAGAGGGCTCATGCCCCTTCCGTGTCGTTTGCGTTGTCCAAAGTGTTGGCCAAAAGCAGCCAACCCAGGGCTCTTAGCCACTCCAGACCCCCGGGGCTCCATACAGGTGATGAGATTTAACAGCAATACATAATTCAAGCCAGTATTTACAGATAAACTATAATTTTAAAAAATATCCTGTGCAAAGAATCCCTGCTCACTTCTGGCCACTAAATACTTAGGCCCACTGTCTTAAGTGTATGCCTGAGAAGGTTAAGTGTACGCTTGAAGATTTAAAGTGCGTGGAAACATATTTTTATAGATATGTGCATGAGAAGCCCGGTTCTCTTAACATACCCAGGATGAGTGAATGTGTGTATGTGGGGAGCAGGAAAGCAGGCGCTGCCCTCCCCCCACACACACACACACATGCTCAGTTTGGTGTCTGCATGCAGTGGCGTTCCTATGACCGCCCCCCCCCCCCACGCCAGAAGTGACGTGATGGCAACAGCCGTTATCGAGCACTCAGAGGCACAGGGCAGGCGGAAGGGCCGAACACGCCGACAGCGCTCTTTGCTCACCCCAACAAAGGGACGATCCACCCCGCCGCCGCCCGCCATTGCACCCCCTGCCCGCCTGCCGCCTGGGGCCCAGTCCCGCCGCCCCCAGGCCTCCACCGCTGACGACGCTACTGTTGGTGTATATGCATGTTGTGTGGTGCTTTCTCCACACAACCTAGAAAAACAGGACTGCATGGAGAGAGCCCTGCCTACATCTGTACAGCTGTGCACAGGCCCATGCAAAACAGATGTTTAACTGAGTGCACAAAAGCTTCCCCTTCTGTGCACTTTAACTTAGCCTGGATATGTTGTGGCAACAAGGCTGTTGTAGTTACTGTTGCACCAAATTTGCTTGGAGTTTACATTTTAGTGGGAAAAAAGATTGGGGGGGGAGGGAAAAGGTGTCCCCGACAGCCTCAGCAAACCTTGCCTTTTTCACAGGGGTGCCCTGCTGTCTGCAGTCCCCATTGGCTACTTCTTCTGAACTCTTTTAAACAACCCACCTGGCCCTTAGAAATGGTGAGGTCATTGTGTAGCTCATCAGATTTGGCCAGGAGATGATCTCCCTGCGGGTAGAGGAGGACTGGTGTTGCCCAGCTGTGGAGGGGCACAGACGTCTGCACCTGCTCGCTGCAAATAATGGTCCAAGACTTGGCACATTTCTCAGGGGGAGAACATATTTGTCAAGCACACCGGCCATCTCTCCCCCCCCGGTTTTGCCCCAGCACTACTTTTCATTAGGCAGCCAGAATCACCCCGTGGTTCCATGTTGCATCAGGTACTTTGGATGCGAAGCCTGCGGTTTGCCACTGCGTGATGTGCAAGTCACCCTGCAGTCCCCAGCACTCCCGGCTGGATGTCCTCAGTGTGGCCTCCTCTTTCTCACTGCCATTGCTGGCTGGCAGGCAGCTGTTCTCTGGCCAGGGAGGGAGCCGCTGCCCCCCCCCTCTTTGCTGCCGTGACCCCTCATTTCTTCATGCCCTTTGGGCTCGAGGGAGGGTGGGCAAGCAAACAGCCTACAAGCCTGAAGAGGAGCAGCAGCAGGGCCAGAGGGGTGTCAGAGGGAGACCGAGGGCCCAGGGGCCCAGATGATGCTGGCCTCTGGTCTCCAGATGTGTTGGATCTCAGTGAGAGGGAGCGCCAAACAGTAGGAGTGGGCAGCAAGAATGCCTCCCCTGTGCCAAAGAAAGAAAGAAAGAAAGAAAGAAAGAAAGAAAGAAAGAAAGAAAGAAAGAAAGAAAGAAAGAAAGAAAGAAAGAAAGAAAGTTCTTGTTAGCGATATCTTTGTACATCGGAAGGAGGGGATCACAAGCGATACATTTGCTGCCGATTGTTAGATAAGCCTCCTTTCTACCCAACTCTGTCCCCCTCCAGACCCCTCATGAGATCCGTCAGCATAAGCCCTGGGGAGGACTGGGCTGCCCATCGTCTCTCGTTCATTCAGATGCGCCCAGAGAAGAATTGGGGGGGGGGGGTGTCCATTTTCCTTCTGACCACCCTGCATCCACCCCTGCCTTGAACTGTAGCCTTAGCCTAGTTCATGGCCCACCTTGCAGGACTGTTGAGAGGATTCACATGAGACAGGAATGTAGAGCAAAGGAGGGATGACTCGTCTTTGTGCTTCAAAACCCACTGCGGATTTGTGCGCATTGTCTGTGAATGTTCCTAACCCCTGACGCGACCCGCAAATTCCCAGTGGTCCCCCCCCCCATACAACTTCTGTGCAAGTCCCCACTGGTTTCCTTAAGCAGATTTAAAGAGGCTGTTAGGAAATGGCTGGGGGGGGGCAAACAACACCCCCCTGCTGAAATCCCTCTTGCCCCAAGGCTCTTTAGTGGCAGTTGCTGTTTGCAAATTGCATTTACATTGTGGGAGTCAACCCAGACATTGCTCTGAGTCGCCACAAAAAAGGGGGGGCCTTGCTTGCCGTTTTGAGCTCTCTTTTCAGAATGTGGTCCCTTCGCTATAGCGATGCTGCCCCCTCCTGCTCTGCCAGGACCTGAACAGGGTGCCTCTTGGTCTGCATACTGGTGCACTTGCCAGAGTGGAAGAAGTGGGGCAGGATTGTCCTCGCAGGTCTCAGTATGACTCCAGCCCCTCCCAGACTGCCCCTTCCCTATTTGCCTACCTTCCACCCCAGTTCCTGGCCCCCTTCCCATAATCGAATTCAGCTCTCACCTGTGGTTGACTGTCCCTCTAGATTAACCCTCTTGTGGCTCTGCCCCGAGGGTCCCTCCAGTCCTAGGCCCAATCCCTCCTGGAACTCACGTTTCGGTTTCCCTTGTGCTGGGCTACCCAAAAACCCCACTGATGCTTGCCCTTTGACCTCTGGATAGGGCAGAAAAAGGAGTCAGCATCAATTAAACACTGCTCTTAGTCCTTGCTCTGTGCTAGACGCAGAATTAGTCACTCCTAATGCAACGCAGCCGAGCAGCAAGGGACGGGTCAGCCCTGTGTGGTTTGCATTACAAATGCAACATTTCCAATTCACCGCCCGCACAGTCACTCAGTATCTCTCTTCGTTTGTCGTCATTCATTCCAGCCTCAGAGCTTTGTCAGCTTCCCTCAGCTCAGGATGCAAAAAAAAAAAAAAAAAAAAAAAAAAAACCTGCCCTGCCGTAAGCATGAAATGAGGGGTAGGGTCACCGCCAAGGCTGGCTGTCACTCCGGACTAACATAAGAACATAAGAACATAAGAAGAGCCCTGCTGGATCAGGCCAAAAGCCCATCTAGTCCAGCTTCCTGTGTCACACAGTGGCCCCACCAGATGCCTCAGGGAGCACACGAGACAACAAGATACCTGTGTCCAGTCGCCACTCCCTTGCATCTGGCACAGAGAAAACCCACTTCTAAAAAAAAAAACCAGGAGGTTGCTTATGGCTTGTAACCTGTGATGGTCTTTTCCTCCATGAATTTGTCCAAACCCCTTTTAAAGGCATCTAGGCCAGGTGCCATCACCACATCCTGTGGCAAGGAGTTCCACAGATGAATCACACGCTGGGTAAAGAAATATTTTCTTTTGTCTGTTCTAACTCTCCCTCCACTCAATTTTAGTGTGTGTCCCCTGGTTCTGGTGTTGTGCGAGAGGGAAAAGAATTTCCCTCTATCCACTCTCTCCATCCCATGCATAATTTTATAAGTCTCAATCATGTCCCCCCTCAGGCGCCTTTTTTCTAGGCTGAAAAGCCCCAGACGCTGTAGCCTTTCCTCGTAAGGGAGGTGCTCCAGCCCACGAATCATTCTGGTCGCTCTTTTCTGCACCTTTTCCAATTCAATTATATCCTTTTTGAGGTATGGTGACCAGAACTGGACACAATACTCCAGATGTGGCCTTACCATCGATTTGTACAAAGGCATAATGATATTGGCCGTTTTATTCTCAATCCCCTTTTTAATGATCCCGAGCATGGAATTGGCCTTCTTCACAGCCGCCGCACACTGGGTCGACACTTTCATCGACCTGTCCACCAGGACCCCAAGATCTCTCTCTTGATCCGTCACAGACAACTCAGGACTCTTTCC
Organism: Plestiodon gilberti rubricaudatus; assembly: GCA_026170595.1. Taxonomy (NCBI): domain Eukaryota; kingdom Metazoa; phylum Chordata; class Lepidosauria; order Squamata; family Scincidae; genus Plestiodon; species Plestiodon gilberti. The sequence goes on along the minus strand of JANXHW010000003.1, from coordinate 2,221,156 downwards.
AGTGTGACTCCGGTGGTGGGAGCCACCCCAGAATGTCTCTCTCCCAAAGATAAGAATCTCACCGTCCTTGACACTTGCACAGCACCTTCATGGCTTACGTGACTTTCTGCTGATGAGGGCTGGATTGGGGGTGGGTGGGTTTCTTTCGCATTCCAGGGGTCTGAAGTGGAAAGGAACACCCTCTGCCCCCTAAGCAAGCTCCTGCTTGGTCGCAGGTTGTCAACCAGCCAAACAGAAGCTGCAAGGGACACCTTGATTTCTGTGCAAAGACAGGGGCAGGCTCGGGGCTGCTTCCTGGGATGGTGAGGATAGCCGCGGAATAGGCAGAGTACTAACTAAGGGGGTTAGTAGTACTAAGTTAGCTTTAGCACATCTTTAGTACTAAATTAGGTTAGAGCATCTCCCGGAACCAAGGGGAGGTTCTGGGAGATGGAGACTAACGCTCAGAAACAGCAGCCCAGCCATTTCCTCCAGGAAGCCCGTAAGCAAGAAGGAAAGTCAGACAGTGCCATCTCCTTAAGGCCTGCTGCCCGTTCTTCGATCTTAGACCTGCCCCCCCTAGTCCTTCGAGCAATCGGCAGCAGAGGCCCACCTCTGGTTGAGGCCTGGGGGGCCGGCCCCAGAAACAGGCCGGGCAGCATTGTCGATGAATGCAGGGAGAGGCCCTTGCTCAGTGGCTGGGCTGCATGTGCTCGGCATGCAGAAGAAGGCCCCTGTTCAGATCTGGGCACCTCCAGCCAAGAGGCCTCTGATCCCCACCGAATCCCTCCACACACACCCCGTGACCCTCTCCTCTTCCGACTCCTGGCTCCCATTTCCCGTGCATCATCCCGCGCCGCCTTCTCCGCTTCCTCAGCAACTCAGGCTCCTTCATTACTGCGTTCAGCAATGCTCTTGTCTTCCCCGCCCTCAAAATCCATCCCTCAGTCAGCCTCCCTTTCCAGTGACTGCCCAGCCTCACTTCCGCCATTTACCTCCAGTCTAATGGAGCACATTCTGTCTCCCAGTGCCTGGAGTTTCTTTCCTCCACCTCTGCCCTGCATCTCCCCCCCCCAAAAAAAATCTGGCTGTCACCCACTGCACTTCACTGAAATAACTGCACTCATAGAAACGACCCTTGATTTCCCCACTGCCAGACGAAGAGGTGTCTGTCCTCCTTGAGTCTCTGCTGCTTTCAGTGTGGTTGAGCAGTCTCTCTCTCTCTCTCTCTCTCTCTCTCTCTCTCTCTCTCTCTCTCTCTCTCCTCCCTCTTTGTCCTGGGTCCCTCTCAGCCATGACTCTCTCTGTCCTCAGATCTCTTTCCTGTTGCCAAGTCACTCTTTCAAGGTTTGCACAGGGGAAAGTTCTGCCACCTCTTCCCCTCTGTCATTGGGGTCCCGCAGGGTCCATTGGAACCATGCTACTCTCTGTCTGCTTGCTGTCCTAGCTGTCCTTATGGTTCTCCATACCATCTATGTGCTGATGATAGCCAGCTCTACCTCTCGCCCCTAGATCTTTCTCCCTCCATCCCATCCCTATTGGATGTCATCTCAAGCTCAATATGATCAAAACCAATGGCCTCCCCTTTCCTCCCAAACCCTCCTCTTCATGTACTCTCCCTTATCCATTGACAATCTCACCATCCATCCTGCTGAGCAGTCTTGACCTCTTTATCTTTGACTCCTACACTCCGTGTATTCAGTCTGTTGCCAAATCATGATGCTTCTCCCTTTGCAGCATTACCAGAATCATTCCCTGCCCCCCGCTGCTGCCTCAGCAAAAACTCTACTTCACACCCTGTTCATCTCTCACTTTGACTGCTGCAACCGCCTCTTTGCTGGCCTTCCAATGGCTTCTTTTAGTCCCTTCACCATCATTCAGCTCTTGCTGCGAAGGTTATTAATTTTCCTTGTTGCACCAATCTCAAGCAAGGACTTACATTCAAAGCCTTCCATGGCCTTATCCCTCCCTATCTCTCTGCCCTTATATCCTACTACACTCCTGCCCATGACCTTCGACCCTCCAGCACCCTCCCCAACCATCTATCGGTTTCCAGCTCCCTCAAACAACTCTATCCCTTCCTTCCTTCCTTCCTTCCTTCCCAGAACAGCTGTGGGATGTTTCCTCACTCGCTTACTTCCCATCCCTTCCTAACACCCACCTTTTCGATGAATCATTTGGTGTCACCCCTTAGTCTTCCACCTCCCTACTATCCTCCTAAGCTCAAGTGTCTGTCCCTGGACACCCTCCTGATGCGTCCCCTATTTGCCCCGCCTCCATTTCCCTCCTCTTCCTCTGGGGTCTCTGGATTGTGAGCCACTCAGGACAGGGGGGGGGCCTGTCCCCTTGGTTCTTGGTAGAGCACCCTGCCTGTGGGAGGCAGCACTGTACAGACAAGAAATAACCCCCCATGAGGGGAGCAGGGCCCAGGAAGACTGTCCCTGCCTGCCTGAGGTCTCGGAAAGCTGTTCCTAAAATCGGTGCTCAAACAGCAGCCAGCTATCATACAAGAACAGCAAAAGTCTCTAACTCCTCTCAGCCCTGTCAGCTCACTAGCAAAGAACAAGAGTTGATAGCTTCCTGCCGGCGGCTGAAGGAGAGCAAGCCAGGCCCAGGCCCCTCAGGAGGGAACGTCCTCCTGCTGAGGAAGGCCTGCTGCTCCGTACAGCCCAACGCAGGCTCTCGCTGGATGACCCAGGGTCACAGTCTGCGTCGTTCGGTATGGGAAAAGGTGAGTACAGAAGCCTGCTGAGAAAAAGCTCCAGGGGACGCCGGCCACTGGTGTCCATTGGGGGTCCCCCCCCCCGTGGCCTGCACTCTGCCTGCCCCCTTGACTTTGCTGTCTCTGAGGACTGGAAAAGGAGGAGGAGGGGTGGAGAAAGTGCATCAGCCAGGAGAGCAGGAAAAGGTTAGGCGAAGAGCCTTCCTCCTTCCATGTGCTATTCTAGAAGATTGACGAGTGTGATGCTTAGCCAGTGCCAGCTGTCGGCTTTCCAACATCAGTATTATCGGAAGGACGAAGCCCAAGGACAGATCGCTCTGGCTTGGGATGCTGCTGCTGCTGCTGCTGCCTCTCTCTGCTAGGCAAAGGCAGTGTTTGCCCCTGTCCCAAGGACGCTCTCCAAAGCAGGACCTTGTCCCTTCCTCACCTCTTCTCCCTCCTCAGACAGGTCACCTTTCCTGCCCCAGTTGGGTGCTGATAAATCAAGCAGCAGCAGCAGAGTCTTGCCATAAGTCTGCACAAAAGCTGTCACTTGCTAGACCCAATTGGTTTGGACCTAGCATTCTTGAAAGACTGAGCTGTGAACAAATCCCTCCCCCCCCCCAAAAAAAAAAACCCCAGCAGGGAGTGCACTGAAGTTCAGGATAGGACAATTCAAGGTTAAGCAAGAGGGACTCAGGGTCAGTCACAGCTGCTGTCAGATGATTCCCTGGGCCCTGATGAGCCCGGACTGCAGAAACCAGGGCCTTGTTTTATTTGTAAAAGAATGGCTGTTTTAAAAGAGAGAGAGAGAGAGAGAGAGAGAGAGAGAGAGAGAGAGATATCAGATGCTGGTTTTCCCAGAAAGAAGATTATGGGGAAAAAATAGCAACCAAGTAAGAATGGAACTCAGATGTCAAACAATATTTAGAGGCTTCCCCCCCCCCCTGAAAATATAGAGTACTATTTCCAAAATCCTTTATTTTTGTTTTTCTCATGAACCAAATTGGAGAGTAATTTACAGAAAGTGGCTGTCAGTGTGCTGCTCCCAGAGCTCCGCAATTTGAATTTTAACTGCACAGTGGAATCATTAAGACTATTATGTCTGTTTCTCAAAGGGCCTGAAGAATTCTGAGTGACTACTTGAAAAGGAAGAATCTGGCCGTCGTCGGCCTGCAAGGCGCTCTCTAAACCAAGGCAATGCTGCTCCCGACCCCTCCCTGTACTTCCACCCAGGGTCGTGTATGTTGCCCTCTGGTAGAAACTCCACCAAAATGGTGATGATGAGGATCAAATTCTTGGGCTGGGTTGTTTTTTTTTTGGGGGGGGGGTTGTTTTTTGCAGATGTCAAAAATCGAGTAGCACCGCTGGCCTTAGCAAGGGTCAGGCTTCAGTTAGGTAGAAGCTGGGACCCAGGGAATCTGAGCGTATGCCCGAGTCTGTTACGGCTCGATGTGGGTGGGTGGAGCTCTGAAGCAGCCAGTGAAGATCGGGGCAGCTGGAGGAAGGTGCGGAGGTGGCTGCTGCTTCCTGTCCTCTCCTGTCCAGTTTGTGGGCATCTGGTGGGCCACAAACAGGATGCTGCTGTGCTAGAGGGATGCTGGGTCCACCTTGGCCTGAGCCTCTGCAGTGGTTCCCAAACTGGGAGGCGTGGCTCCCAGGGGAGCCGCGGTTACCAACCAGGGAAGCCACCGAGTGCCACAGAATCCTTACGGAAAACAGTGCAATGCCAATTGGCAGGCATCAACTTAATGTTATGGGGAGCCGTGGCCAATGGTCACCAATGGTCAAGTTGAAGGTCGACGCAGGTCGAAAAAGTTTGGGAAACACTGCGAAATTCTTCTGTTCTTTTGTTTCTCAAGGTAACTGTCAGGGAGCAGATGGTGTCCTCACCCCGGAGAGAACTTGCTCAGACTGGAGAGCAAACTCTGAGGCGGCTCAGGCATTATAGGGCCTGGTAGGCAGGGAAGAATCACCCTTTGGGAGTCAGGGTGCTCAGGGGCAGGCTGATGATATCACTGGACAACGCACCATTGGCCTCTGAAATGAAAATAGCTCATCTTTACTCATTGTGAGGTGCTGAAAACAAAAATGACAATAAAAATGACAATGACAGGCATCCTTACACAGGGTCGGGCTGTATGGAACTATCTTCTGCGAATCTCTCACAAACCGTAGCCAGTTTTGCATTATTCATTTATTTATTTTATTTAAAGAATTTATACCCCGCCTTTCTCCCAAGGGCACTCAAGGCGGCTTGCAACACAATATTAAAATACATATATACACATTAAAATAATTAATTAAAACAATTTAAAATAAACAACCCCAGTGGGTCACCTGAATTTACATATGTTAAAAGCCATTTGTTAAAAGGTCAGCCCACCAGGTCAGACATCAAAAGCTGTCCTAAATAAAAACGTCTTAAGGCCCCGCCGAAAGGTCTCCAAAGAGGGAGCCGTTCTTAATTCCAGGGGGAGGGAATTCCATAATTGGGGCGCCACAGCCGAGAAGGCCCTATTCCGTGCCGCCATCCCCCTCACTTCCGTCAATGGCGGCACAGTTAACAGGGCCCCCCCTGATGACCTCAGAGTACGGGTCGGATTATAAGGAAGGAGGCGGTCCCTCAAATACCCTGGACCCGAGCCGTTAATTTTCATTGTCGTATTCATGTTCAGCACTTCAAAATCTACAAGTCATGGCTAATTTAATCTTGGGGGGCATGATGATCTTTGTGAAAATGTGCTGTCCAGTGTACACATCATCCAAGGTGATGCCCTCAACACGTCATGCTCAGTCTGCCGGGTTGGCAGTGAAGCCAAGCGCCGGTCAGGCAGCAGAGCCCTGGCAGGCAGGTAGGAGCCGACTTGGAGACATGATGTGCACACCAGGGCCTGGCAAGTACACTTCCAAAGGGCTTCACTCGCCACATCCTTCTGCTCCTCTAGTGAGTCCCAAGTCAGCCTCTCTTGGGGGGAATCAATACTGCTTTGTATTGCAACGGCCGGTTCCTGCAGTGATCCTCTGTCGAGCCACCGTCACTTGCAGCATACCCCTTGGATGCCCAAATCCTACTTGTATGTTGCCAGGACGACCTAGCTCCCGCCAAGCTGCAGGGGGTGGGGGAGGTCCTGGGAGCCCCCCAAGGCTGGCTGCAGTGAGGCAACGGAGAGCGGAAACAAGGCGGATCTGTGAATCCGCTTGTTCCTCTCACCCCAGAGGAAACCTGACCCAGCAGGTTTTACTAACCATGTGACCTGCTCTGGCCAATTGCTAATACTGCTTGACTCTTCACAGTGGACTCTACGCCTGCGAGGGATGTTGAGGTTCATGAGCCAATCAGACAAGGGGGAGACAATGCCTTCCTGAAGTGAGATATGCTCACGGAGGAGGAGAGGTCCACCAGTGGCTGTTAACCATGACAGAGAAGCAGAGCCTCCTTGTTCAGGAGCAGCATGCCTTGGAAGGCCACTTGCTGGCAAAGGGCAAACACTGGGGGAGAGCCTTCACACCCGGCAGCATCCAGTGGCTTAATGTTGGGAACAGGAGGCTGGGCCAGATGTGCTTTTGATTTGGTCCTGGGGCTCGTGGTATTATTATTTATTACTTATTGGATTTATATCCCGCTTTCTTCCCCCAAAGGAAGAAACCCAAAGCGGCTTACAAAATTTAAAAATTACAAAATTGATACATATAAAAAATATAAAACTCTTAAAATGTTAATACACTAGAAAAAAAAACACAGTACAAGTTATAAAAACAGGAGTAAAAAAGTTTTTGTAAAAAGGGGCTGGACCACTAAAATAATTAGGCTGGGTGGTTAACTCAGAGGGCTTGTTTAAAGAGAAATGTATTTGGGCCCCGCCGGCCTCCAAGGAGGGAGCAGTTTGTAAGTTTAGCAGTTTGTAAGTTCTTCAAAAACAACTGAAGAACTGCCTTCTAGTCAGCAGAGCCAGAATGCTGGTGGCTTTTAAAAGTGAGGACTAGAAACTTGATGATATTGTGAGACATGTACAGGGACTTGAGGGAGTGGTCCTCATTACAGTGACTTCCAGTGCTGCAGTTATTGCTGCTGGCTGGTCTGCTATTCATTTGCCAAAGAGCTGTTGGTTGCTTGTGCTGAAGCAGTCTGATAAGAACATAAGAACATAAGAACATGAGCCCTGCTGGATCAGGCCAAAGGCCCTGAATCTAGTCCAGCTTCCTGTATCACACAGTGGCCCCACCAGATGCCTCAGGGAGCACACAGCCAACAAGATAACCTGTTTCCTGCTGCCACTCCCCTGCACCTGGCACAGAGAAAAGGTTGCTTATGGCTTGTAACCTGTGATGGTCTTTTCCTCCATGAATCTGTCCAAACCCCTTTTAAAGGCATCCAGGCCAGGTGCCATCACCACATCCTGTGGCAAGGAGTTCCACAGATGAATTACACGCTGGGTAAAGAAATATTTTCTTTTGTCTGTTCTAACTCCCCCTCCACTCAATTTTAGTGCATGTCCCCTGGTTCTGGTGTTGTGCGAGAGGGAGAAGAATTTCCCTCTATCCACTCTCTCCATCCCATGCATAATTTTATACGTCTCAATCATGTCCCCCCTCAGGTGCCTTTTTTCTAGGCTGAAAAGCCCCAGACGCCTTTCCTCATAAGGGAGGTGCTCCAGCCCATGAATCATTCTGGTCGCTCTTTTCTGCACCTTTTCCAATTCAACTATATCCTTTTTGAGGTGTGAACTGGACCAGAACTGGACACAATACTCCAGATGTGGCCTTACCATCGATTTGTGCAACGAGGATCCATCCGGCTTCCTCTCTGCAGCCATCCGTCTTGCCGTCTGCGTTCTCATTCCCTGGCAAAAATCTGGTTTGGAATACGTTGGTGATAGGTTTTTAACGGGGAAGGGCAGGTCTTTGAGGCTGGCTTCGTATACAGCACAGCCTGGCTCCCCATTCAGTAGCCGAGGTATCACAGCAGTCCTTCCCACTGGCCTCTTGCCCCTGCTGGGAGCGACTGTCAGCCTTTCTGCCCTTTCTGCCTCCCACCTTCTCCTCCTGGCCATTAATTCTTTCTGCTGCCCGGTTTAGCGATGGACCCTGCCTTGGAGAGCAAGCAGAGGGGTGGGTGTTTCCTCTGCAGTTTGAGAGCCCCTGCACCTCTCCTGCATTCCAGCTGTGCCTGCGGCTGACCTGGGGCCATTGCTGGTGGAGAGAGGAGGAGGAAGCAGCGGGGGGTGGGGGGGAGCCTTTCTTTTGAAGAACTCCAGTGGGTTTCTCTCCATTTCAGAGTCCGAAATGCCCCAGAGGAGCCTGATTTCCAGAGCACCTCAAATCGCCTGGTTAGTGTCCAGGCAACGTTTCTGTTTGTTTTGTGAGAGAAAAAAAAACAGCCCTCAATGGACCTCACACTCACAACTCTGTGCAGCAGAGTGGATGGGCTGTCCGTCGAACAAATAGAAGTGACGCAGGACAGGAACGCGGCGCCGCAGGGGGGGAGCAACTTCACACACACACACACACACACACACACACACACACTTCTGCTCTGCTTTCACAACGTGGATTGATTGGACCTGATATCCCTCCCACCCTGCTCAGGGCAACTGATATGCTGCTGTTAGAAAATGGCGTGAAGGTGAAGGAGGCCCAGCTGTGCTTGCTCAAGCACAAGGCAGCCAGTTCTGCTGTCCTAACAGAACAGGGACTCAGAACAGGGACTTCAGGAGAGGATGTGCAGTTGTGGTGCCCCCGAGTTCAGGTTGTGCATGTAGGGAGGGGAGTGTGCATAGTGGATGCCATGAAGAAAAGGGGTGAAGAAAGTGCCAGGCCGAAGGCTCAGACAATGCAAGGCGAGGAGGAGGGTCTAGCAGTCTGTTCTGAAAACAACCAGTGGTCTGGGGGGGGGGGGAGGCCAATGTCGTGTTCACTGCCCTCTTGCTACGCTGGCTGTAGGCCTCAGGCAGGGGGCAGAGAGCCGGAGAAAGGAGCCCCAAAGGTCTCTTTCTTTGTGCATCATCTGATTGCATTGTGGATTCGGAAGGTTTTTGCTTCCGCAGTCCAAACTTCTAACTGTGCAGACTTGACGAAGCAGAACCAAACAATTCCCCCCTTTTGCAAAGACTGAAGGATCAAACTCGGCAGAACACCGGGGGGGGGGGGGAGAGAGAGAGAGAGAGAGAGAGACTTTTTCATTCTTTTACTGAAAAGCAGCTGGTTTGAGCAGAGGCACAGCATGGATAGAGCAAGGCTTTGTACTGTTGCCCCTCCCCCCACTCCTCCACTCAAAATGGTCCTCTGTGTTTGTATAGGAAAACAAAATGTTCAATAAACTTTAAATATGTGTTTTAATTGACCTCCAGACCTGCTTTTCCTCTTGCAGGGAAAGATACCAGAACCTGTGAAAGGGAAATCAGCTAGGGAGAGGTTTTGAGCGTGAAAGACTGCAGGAAGGGAAGGGGAAAGATAGATAGGGGGCTTGGCTGTCTTCCCCACACTGCTCTTCACACACGCTTGCTTGCAGCCTCCCCACAGTTGGTGCTGGTTTTTGTAAATGTTTGGAGACAGCTTGAATTTTTCTCGCTCAAAGTCTAGTTTGGCCATTTGTGTTTGGAGGCACTTCTGGAAAAGGCAGCTGGCTTGGGTAGCTGTAGCTTCTCTTGCTATGTTTTACATTGCCTTGTCATTGTCTATATTGTATTAATTTTTAATCTAATTGAGTATTTGGGAAAGGGGTGGGTGGGATATAAGGGAGCTAATTATTGGTTGTGTATCCTCTCTCTCTCTCTCTCTCTCTCTCTCTCTCTCTCTCTCTCTCTCTCTCTCTCTCTCTCTCTCTCTCCCTCCCACACTGACAATCAGATGATAACTTTATGGTGCTATTACTTCTGTCTTCTAAAAGATGCTCCGACCTTCTTTCTCTGCCACTCAGATTTCAAAAAATCTTTTATGGAGCCTTTACATCTGTTAATAAAAACCTTTAATTCGTCTGAGCATTTTACAGCCGCTCCAGATAAAAGTTTAATCAGATGGAATGATGGCCCTTGTAATATTCTCTTAACCTTTGCGTTCAGATCTACACTGTATCACTTAAAATTTTAAATCCCTCTTTTATAGACTGCCTTTTCCATCTTCCTCTTTGAGGAGGTTTTGGCAAGTGGTGTGCTTTGGCCCATCCCGGGGTCATGAGAAACCTTCAAAAAACCATAAACCTCCTTCTCTCTCCTCCTTCCAACCGCGCCGCCTTTATGCCCCGTTAATTATTTTAATGGTGACACGCCGCTTTAAGAGATACCTTTATTAATCCCAGTAAATCTTACTTTTTATTGTTGTTTAAACACTTTTTCTATCCATTATGTAGATGTGTTTAAAGCATGCTGTCTTCCAAAATAGATTGCTGCGTAACTCCGCATAAAGTGTCCTCCTGACACTTTTCATTTCTCATCCTTCACTGAAAGGAGGGAGGGGAGATGGGTACTGGGGGGGACATTGTGTTCTTTCAGAGTTGCCCTTTCCTGCAAGATGAGCCTGCATGCTAATCTAAGCGATGGAGGTGGTGGTACAAGGAATAGGCTCCCTGCAGGAATGAAAATTCTACCCCGCGGCTGCTAATGATATGTTAAATTATGGCAACACAAAAGCATTTTAAGCTACTCATTTACTCCTTGCTTCAGCACTGTACATTATGTTCGCCGAGGGCGTTCTGCTCATCTGGAGTTGCACTCGCCTTGCTGTACATTTTTAATTATTTCATACTTTGTTGTTTATATGAAATTGTAAACCTTGTTTGGCAGGGTGTGTCTTTCGTTGTGTTCAGCAAATGCCTAGAATATTTACAAATAATGAAAATTAATTGTGGTTGCTTTTGAAATAGTAACGAACGGAGTTGAGACCTGCCCCAAATTGAGGCTTGGATCCACCTGTAGAATCCAGAGGGTTAAAGCAGACAGGAGATGTGGAAACAATCTCTTCGTCTTGCCTTTTTTTAGCTGAAATACAGCCAAGAGGAGATGCAGATTTGATTGGAGCAGTGCGGGGGAGAGAATGTTTAACCCTTCCAAGCAAAATTATCCCCTGGATGCTTCCCCATCCGTGATTTGGGATCGTGGTTGACAAGTACTAACACAGCAGACTCTGCCATTGTGATGCAGTGAAGGAAAACAGAAGTCATAATTTCGTAATTGCCATAAAACCCTCCGAGATGGGTGCTTTTGGAAGAAAGTAATTTTCAGTTATATGAATGCCTCTGTAATTCTCACATTTTAAAACTGAAGATAATCAAGGTACAAGCGCTAAGAAAGCACGCCAATTAATCTGAGCTTGAATTTCCAAAGCCAATCAGGAAGGCAGAAAAACTGTAATGGTTTTTTTTTGTCTCCCTCGGTAGCCGTGCCTAATTTTGCACCCCGTGCTGGCTTCCTTCCTTCCTTTTTAAAAAAAAATTAATAATAATCATATTTTCAAAATTAGTGTAAACAGATTGCAAAGTGTACTTTCTCCAACGGGGCAGATAAACATATTCCTCCTCCTAAGGAACGATTATTAAATAATTCACGGTGCGAGGCAACCCAAGAGTCAGTGCTCTGTTTTCTTGGGTAAATTCCGAAGCCCCAGAGGAGCTCATTATGCGATCTTTCTTCATCATGTGTTCTAATTGTCTATATTCTGGTGTTGTCCCCTTGAGTATAGAGCTCCTGCTTTTCTCCTTCCACACCCACCTCAAAATATATAGTCAGGTGGGGACAGGAAGGGAAAGGAGGATTTATATACTTCATGTCTTCCAGGCTGTTAACTTGTCAATTTTGTTCTCACCTAACCTTATCCCAAATGCAGAGGCTGGGTTACAATCATCATCTTACCTCTTTTGATTCTCACCACAATCCCAGTAAGCACCAAACTACATGTTACACACAGTTGGATGTATCTTTTCGCCCATGGTTTCTTTGTGTACAGAAAGAAGCCTCCAAGGCTGGTAGCTTCAGTGGAGGAACAGCAGTTGAAATCAGTGTCAGAGAAGAGTTCCTTTTCTACCTTTTGTTGCATGCGGTATGTTCATGTTCTGATATACAGTAAATCCTCACTTAAAGTCATTTCATTTAAAGTCGTTTCATTTTAAAGTTGATGGAAAATGCCATAGGAATGTTTACATTTATCAATTAGTCTATGGTAAAATTGGTTTCATTATAAGTTGTTTCACTCAAAGTCGCAGTTTGCATGAAGAACCTATTGACAACTTTAAGTGAGGACTTGCTGTACGCATGTTTGTTTGTTTTCAGACAGACTTCTTAGTTTGCAGCCTCTTGAATGTTGTTGCTTCTGAGATTGTCAGGACAGGCTGTGGTCTGATAGGCAAACAAGCATCTAGGGAGCTGAGGTGGATGATGTAGTCAGACGTGGGCTGGAGGTCTGGTCCTAAGTTAGGAAGATAAGAATCAGAAGGCCAGAGGCAAAAGACTTGGAGGAAGACAGGAGGCTGGTGGCCAGGGAGCAGGCAAGGCAGGGCAAGGTTGAGTTGCTACCCGGGTCAAACGAACTGCTCAGATGAATGGTGCCTGCCTGCAGCAGCTGTTTTACATTGCCAGCCTAGTCCCGACTGGCTCCTGAGATCGCCTGGGCTGAAGAGAAGCAGTCCCACCTCCAGTCCTTTCAAGACTGGCTCTGCAGCACAGCCAAGTTCAGGCCAAGAGCTGAGCGGCCGTCTGCCTGAGAGTCCCTTTGGTGGCTGCACAGAGAGTCAGTCACCTGGTCCCTGCTGCCAAAGTCTCTGGCAGAGTTCTGGTTCGATCAGGAGTGCAGGATGCTGGGGTCTGAGTCCCACATAATGGAACCTGGAAGTGGAGGCAGTTGCAGAAGGCCCAGTCAGGGACAAACAGGGGTATTGGGGGGGGGGGGGCAGATGGCCTGTCTGTCCGTGTACGGCTTTGCATGGGAGAAGAGGGTCAGGGAGGGGCTGGAGCAGCTGCTTTGCATGTCCCCTGCAGCCTCTTGCAAAGTGCCAGGCCAGGAGGGTCTGGCGCCTCCCCAGCCGCTCACTTGACAAGGCAGCAGCCCTTCCCCCAGGGGCTCAGGAACAGGAGCGCAGCGCTGGCGGAGCTGGCAGAGGAGGGGAGCCCTTCTCCAGCCAGTGGTCAGAGAGGTGGGTGCAGCTTGTGGGGGACACCCCCACCCCCACTGGTTGCCACCTTCCCCAACCCACTGCTTGGCGCAGCAGTTTCAGCCAGTCTCGTGTCTGGGCCGATTCCGGCCCTGGCATCATCCCCAGGTCGTCAAGCAGAGAAAGGCGCCTGTTGGGACCCCCGCAGAATGAGTCCCAGGCAGCGCAGACAGTACTGAACCAGGTGACCAGTAGCCAGACTCTGGAGGAGGCAGCTCCATAAGTCCCCATTGATACGTCTAGGTCAAAGTCATGGGCCCTGCCGCCTCCCTGCGCTCAAGCGCCTGCCACACTTTGGAGGCCCCCTCTGCTGGGGCAGGGCGTGTACATGCGCTCCATGTAGACTCTGAACACACGACCCATATTCTTCTCCCAAGGCTAGGAGTTCTCCACCCAGAGCCATCTGTGCCTATGGAGACATCACCTGGAATGCCTGGAGGCCCACTGTGGCCAGGGGGCAGCAGGGGCCGTGGGCATGACTTGCTGCCTTGGTTGTGTGAACTGGCGTTTGTACCTGAGCCACAAACTGACACTGTCAGCAGAATCCAGAGCTCAGTTCTGGTTTAGGCTGTGCCGCCCGGGCAGCAGGCAGGGAGGGAGCAGAACCTTCAGCTGAAGCAGCCACATCAAAACTAGCACACCAGCAGGGGAAAAGGCTCCAGGCAAGGGGGGGGGGCTTTCAGGCACAAGGCCCCCTGTCTATCTACAGCCTGATGCAGTCCAGTCTGGGAAGAGCTTCACTCGCTGATTCTGTGGACTGTCAGAGCTGAAGATCTGCAGGACCTCTGCTGAAGCTCTGCGAGAGATCTTCCTTCATGCAACCAGTAGCTTCTGCTTCAGCTGTTGTAATTTATAACCCCTCAATTGATGATTTTATCGCCTAGCTAATAATAATAAAAGAGTCGCGGGTAGCTGGTGCGCGCTTCCACCTCCAAGAGTTTTTATGACCTTTTAACGAGCTTCATTAATCTGGCTGCCATTGTTAGAGAGGAGAACAGTTGCTTTTCCAGGAGAGGAAGGCCCTCTGCTGTTCTCCTACACGAAGCTCCCGAACAGAGACGCAGAAAGCCAGAGGTGTGAAGCACCCCCCCACACACACACACCCAGTGAAGCCCTGGTCAGAGGTGACTCGTGTTGGCCGAAAGGCCCCGGTGCTGTTACTCTTCCCGCAAACGGGGCCTGGGTGCTGAAAGCCACCTATAGGAGCAGGGAGTTCAAAGGAAGAGCCACTGCCACCACCAGGGAAAGACCCCAGTGAAACCGTTCTGATGACCCTGCACAAGACCGTCTCTGGCTGTGAGAAGAAGAGTCTCGGTCGGAGGTCCCCTGTTCTCCAGGCATCTTGTTCTAACCCCAAAGACCACAACTGCTTTCGCCTTTCCTCCAGTAGCCTTTGGACGTACCAGAGTCCACCTCCTCATCCCACCATATAGCCAGTCGGGTGGAGACAGCTCTTTTGCGGGTGGGCTTACTGAGCTAGTGCCTGGGCATGGCTTCCTGCCCCAGAGCCCCGGGAGGAGAACAAGAGGAACTCTTGCTGGGCCAGGACTCCTTGTGCCAGCACCAAGACCTGAGAAGGGGAGCTGGGCAACTTTGAATGTCATATGTACACACGGCTGGAGTGATGAGGAACCATCCCAAAGGTGTCGGCAGCAGGCGGCCAGGGCTGCATCAGCTGGGAGCCGAGAAGGAGGTCATGCCATGCTGGGACATTTGTCCCTTTCCCCCGGTGTAAGCCCCAGTGGCCCCAATGGGCCTCCTCAGATTTTCCTGGCGCACAGCTCTTTTGCTGACGCACATCTGAGGGACTGGTGTAAGGCTGGCCAGGCCCGGGATGGGGGATAGGATATTGGTGGAGCGCACCACCGATATCCCCGCCCCCCCCATCCCTGGCCTGGCTGGCCAATCGCCCCCTCCCCCACCACCCCAGCACTCCCTCCCCATGCCCTCCCGCTGCAGGCGTGGTCCACGGCCATCAGAGTGAGCGACGCCAGCCTTGGCCAGCACCGCTTACTCCGCGGGTGCTGAAAATGTGCCTTTCAGCACGTTTTGACACCCAACGCCAGTGGAGCACCCAACGCCGGCATTAAGCTTCGCTGGATTGGGCTGTTAGTCTGGTTCCAGGCTGGGTGAGAGGCATTAGCGTAATGAGGGAGGGGGCCAAGTGAGCAAGCACTCCCTGACCATTGGACAGGAGTCGAGAAGATTCTTGGAGTTCCCCTTTTCGCCAGTCGTCTTGTTCTAACCCCAAAGACCACACCTGCTTTCGCCTCTCCACCTAAAGAAGGTGCGCCAACCTTCGGATCCTTTGGGTTGCCCTTTTCTGCATCTTTTCCAAATCTACACGTTCCTTGCTGGGATGGGGCAACTGGACCTATGCACACACTATTCCAAATGCAGCCATCCCCACAGATCTGCTGCCTAAGGACATTGTGATACTGGCCGTTTTATTTTGGATCCCTTCTCTTAGGATCCCTAACATGAAGCTTCCCCTACACCCCTCCTGCATTGTGGTCACCTGAACCTGCTCCATCTTTGGCCAGGGGACTGAATGAAAACAGAGATCCTTCTTGTGGGTCTTCTTTCACATTGGGGGGCTTGGTTGGTGGTTGTTTTTCATTGCCAGGACCAGAAAGAAAAGTTGTTCTTTCATTTAAAAAAGAATCAGCCACATCCCTGTTGCTCAGCATTGGAATTACAGGCACGTGTGTGCTCGATCCTTGGCGATGTTGGTGCGATGATGGCCCACCCACTGGATGATCCAAATGGCTGCTGGACATTTTCCTGTTCCAGTGAAACAGTGGTTTGCAACAATGCCTATTTGTGAGGCTGGAGCCGGTGTGCAGACGTTGCACAGAGAATGATGCTGCCAATGGACCCTGCCAAGTTTCTCTGCGAGATCTCAGCCACTGGTTGCCACCTTCACCCCAGGGAAATGTTGTGTCAAATGGGTCCTGCTGGATCAGACCAAAGCACCCTATGCCCAGCAGTGACCAACCAAGTACCCTGGGAAGCGGTGGTGGCTGTTGAGGTGGTGGGGCCAACCCCAAACCATGCGTGACCCTATCGATGTCCGTCATGCCCCCTTTAGCCCCCTTTTCTCCTAAACGACAAAGCCCCAAATGTGCTAGGCTCCTGGGCCTGCGCATTCTGTTTCCCTTTCCTGCACCTTGCCCAGCACAACACTATCGCATCTGTGCTGTCATGGCAGGAGTGTGGCCTTTTCCTGCTGAGTGCAATGTTTCCTTAGCTCTCCAGATCAGGGAAGAAAGGTGAGGCCACTGTTCCGCGCAGCAGGCTGGTGGCAGCTGTGGGTGGTGGGGCTGCCCCCCTGAAGCAGAGGGGTTTTGGGGATTTCAGAATTAGTGCTTGGCTGTTAAACAGCCCTTGATCACAGTACTAATCGAATGAGATTTCCCCTTTCGTCCTTGGAAGGATCTCACAAATCCATCCCAGAATTGTCAAGGTTTGTTGGGAGGGTGTGCAGAACACTGGATCAGCTGCTCTGTCCTTCCTGTGCAGAAGGCTGGTTGGTTGACCTGGTTCCTGCTGTCCTGCACGGCACCAATTCTCCCCCCCCCCCACTGTCCTGTGTTTGTCTCTCCAGCCACTGGTTGCTCCTGGGTGAGAAGCTCCCTGGCACACAAAAGAAGACAAGGCAAGGCTGGCAGGAGGTCTGCTGCTGCGCTCCCAAGGAAAAACCAAACAACCCAAAAATTGCAGCAGCAGCCACACGGTCTCTTTTCCAACACAGGCGTTCTTTATGAAGTCTGTGACAAATGAATGGCATAAAATAGCATGATGTTTTGTGTGGCACAAGCTCCTTTCCAAGTCAGCTGCCCATGGCAGGGGGGGGCATGCTCCAAAATCCTCCCGGCCTTAGGTCCCCACTTCTCTCTCGGACGTCACCTCCTCCCACACCAGTGGCCTCCCAACCCAGTTCAGAGGCGGCTTGCGCCACCCCAGACACAGGGAGTTCTGGGACGGGTCTGGTGCCCAGATGCCACCTCTGGCTGCTATTGCTCCGTGAAGTGGCAGGGCTCCACCTCCCAGCCCCTGGAGTGCCCAGCTACACGAGGTCTGCCTTGTGTGGCAGGATCACCAGGCCACGGGAATTCCCTCCTCGCGATAACTAAAGCCTCCTTGCAAAGAAAGACCGGCCGCCTTCTCCCGCTTTGCAGTGGGCCTGGGGCCGGCCCAGAGGTTCCGGCAGCAGCATTTGGGGCTGGGAGCTCCCTTCCTGCGGCCTTCTGCCCCTCTTGGCTGCCACCTGTATCTTGCCGTGACACCAGCAGTGCTCTTCTTGGGTGGCCACCAGCTGGTGGCTGCCCTTTTTGGGGTGCCGAGAAGAACAATCCTCCCCCTTCACCTGTGGGAGGTTTTGTACCCCGCCAATTTCACCACAGCCCACAGAAAAATTGTTAAAACATTGCTTCCTTTTTGCCACCTGAAAATGTGTTGGCTAAAACGGGAGGAAAGGAGTTCAGCTCAGCCTTCATCTGACCTAGAGAAGATTAATTATAACTAATAGTTGAATATTGCATTTGATCATAATTCGACTGATTTATATTACGAATTATGTTCTTACTGTTATCGGCATCAATGCTGTACCATCAATACAAGAGGCAGGTCTCCTGCCCCGAGGAGCTTGCTGTCAGAACATCAGCAGTGGAGGAGAGCACAGAGAAAGGGGAGGCGCAGATTGTAATGAATGATTGTGACCCAGAGAGCAGCTATTGAGAAGGCAGCTTGAAACGGGCAAAGAGACGTGTCTCGCCCTCCCCTCCCTCCAGGCCAACCCTGGCAGCCAGCTCCAGCTGTGCGGTAGCCTTGCCTTCCATTCTGCCACCATGTCTGGGGAGCCACATCCACCATGCTGTGGAATTTGCTTGGTTTCTACTGGGACGACATTATAGAGGCAAATGAATGGCTTCCAGATGTCAACTCGTTCTGACGGCAAGCCACGCTGACCTCCCTCCGAGCGGCACGCTGTGATCTGATGTCTCAAATGCGGTGCTGGGCAGGAGTCCTTCTGCAGCAGGGGGTTGCTAGCACACCATGTTTGCAGTCCCTTCCATAGCATGTGGCTGCTCCCCCCCCCGGCACATGCTTCACTTCTCTGGGGGCCTCCACAACACCCCATCCTGTGGCCTCGTTGCCCATTAAAGCACTCAATGCCCTAATCCCAGTTGAGTGGGAACTGACTGAGCAGTAAGGAAAAGGCCTTCTGTGCCTGCTTCACATCACTGTTCCCTCTGCAGGTTGAAAAGAGGTTTTGCAGATGATCTCCACATGACATTAAACCCTTACCCCCACCCTGAGCTGTGGGGGTCAGCGATGCATAGGCAAAGGCCAGGTTGGTTGCCCACACCCTGCCGTTTTCCGGCGCACATTCCAGATCTCAGTTCAAATACTTCTGTTGTTAGGGTTTGTTTTTAAAAGTACAAGAATCCCCTGCAGCTAGAAACAGTCTATAAAACGTGGTGCTGGCTAATTATCCGGCTTCTGGAAACATGTGCGGTTGCAATAAGATTCACCCTTACTGCAAGCCAGCTCCAAAACTGCCTCTGGCTACTGAGGAAAGTTTGGCTATTTTTATGCCTCTTTGCGGATGGAAAAATGTGGCTGTTGAGCCCGATTTTGGTTCAGAAGGGGGAGTGGGGGGAGGGGAGATGATTAGGTAGCCTCAGCCCCCCTCCGTCACATGCTGGTTATGAGCTGCTGCTCGGCCAGTCCACTGAGATCAAAGCAACTCCTTAGGAAAGTCACGAACATCTCCGGTCTCGGCACATCTCATTGGAAGGAAGGTGGCTCCACAGGAGTGCATGAACCTGACCATGCAAGCCCAGGGGTTCCCAGCACCAGACTTGTCTGAAGCGGAGGCAGGGGGGCGGGTGGGGGACAATAGTGATAGTCCACAGCTGGCAAGAAACTGCCAGAGCAGAGTTTCTAAGCTTCTCCAGCTAGCAAGCAAACCTGGCTTGGATGCTCCTCCAGGAGTTTGGGGAGAAATTTCGCAGGACCTGTTCTTGGTGGAGGGAGGGAGGCGTTCTTGGCTGATGTGGTTGGTCACCAGCAGTTAGTCCATGTTTCAGTTCACATTCAGCCCTCCTGTGATGACGGAGTGCCCCTTGCCCCCCTCTCCTCCTCTCCCATCTGTTCCCCTGAGAAAGGTTGAGATCATGGCCATTGCACTGCCAGGCAGACAAGTCGTCTTGGATCTTGCCCCTCTCCTTCGGCTGGCATCCCAAGAACTGTAGACCCTCCTCGCCAGCCCACCTACTGAAATTGGCAGGAGCCAGCTCATTGGGCACTCCAACCCACCTGGCAGGTTGGAGGGCAGGTGGGGGTGGCCAGGTGGTTGAGGAACACCCAGCGGGGCAACCCTGTGACCCTGCCGGATCGGGATGTCTGGGTGTCTTCCAACATGGCTCCTTCAGACTAGTGCAGCTGTGTGTGGGATCATGGCATCATGGCATCCAGACAATGATGCTGGAGCAAGTAGAGTGAGGATCAGTGAGGTTGGCGCATCGTCAAGAATTTTACTCTGGTTTTGGGTTTTGCCTGTAATTGCCTGCTTGTAGAAGACAGAGCCCAGGTGTGGAGTTTAGCACAAGTACAACTGTTTACTCAGGAAGATAGTGGAGGACAGGAAGGCCTGGTGGGATGTGGTTCATGGGATCACGAAGGGTCGGACACGACTTAACGACTGAACAACAACAACACAACTGTTTAACTCTTCACCTGCCTGCTGTTGCTTGAACTCAGTCAGAGCTCTGCCCGCCGCCTACCCCTGACTGCGCACTCCAGCAAACCATTTGGAGGGTCTTCTGTGCAACTGAGAGGGGGGGGGGCTTTCAGAGACGGTCTCTCTTTTTCTAAAGCTTTCATGGCCTGCGATTATCCAACAATTTTGTACTGATACGGGTAAAGATGCCATGAATTAAAAATCTGTTCTTTATTGTTCTTACAACCGCAGCGGGTCTCCTGAAAGGCAGACGCTGCGGAGCATAAACATAAAAAACCAAGAAATTCCCAACGTTTCGGTCCTAAACTAGGACCCTCTTCCTGGGGAAAAAATCCACAAAAGATTTGATGATATCGTCCTTGGTTGACTTCTGGGCTTAAATCCTAGAAGGCTGATTCAAACAGAAGCAACTAATCAGGAAGCGCATCAGCTGTTTCATTCTGTAAGCTGTTCACAGCTGTGCTTCGTAGATTGTACTGACATTTACTTGCTCGTGAGTAGACCATTTTGTTCTTTTTTGTTTCTTGAGTAGTCACGTTTGTTGGTGTCTCCGTTAGTAGGCTCATTTCCTCCTTCTCACTCGGTCTCCCTTGCGTTCTTTTTGTCATGCCATTGCCATGTATAATTGGCCCCCCGGTCCGGTTGGCAAATGACAGCTCTTGCTGGCGATTAACCAATTGTTCTAACGGTTTTTTGCTTATTTCGAGGGCTTCCAGATGTCTCAGGACTTTGAAGTTGTCCTCTTTTTGTAAGCATTTTGTTCTATCAAACCGGATTGAATGATTTTCTTTTAGCGCATGTTCAGCGAGCGCGGATTGTTCTGGATGATTGAGCCTGACCGACCTTTCATGTTCAGCTACTCTAGTTCTTATGAATCTTGATGACATGCCTATGTAACATCTGTTACATTCACAAGGGATACAGTATACTCCTGGGTTAGCGAGGGGCGGTCTTTTATCTTTGGGGTTGCCGATAATCTGTTGTACTTTTAATGTGGGCTTAAAGATTGTTTTTATATTACCCTGCTGCAGTATTCTTGCAATTTTATCTGTTACCCCTTTAATAAAAGGAAGGCAAACCCATACCTTCTCTTCTGTTGTGGTTTCTTTTATTTCGTTATCTATTTGAAGTGTACCTTCCCTTATTGCTTTAATATGCTGGAACTGTTTTTTCCAGCATTTATCTATTTGATTCAAAGGGTACCCATTAGCCTGTAAGGAGTCAAAGAGAATTCTTTTTTCTATCTCTACTGACTCCTTGTCACACACTTTGATTGCTCTGTATACTAGCGAATTAATTAATGAGTTTTTTTTGTGAGGGATGATGGTTGGAGCCTTGATTTAAGTACCTCCCCGTGTGCGTAGGTTTGCGGTAGACTTTGTGTCCTATTGATAGATCTTTCTTACGCACTACCATCACATCCAAAAAAGGGAGGGAATTGTTCTTTTCCTTTTCCATTGTGAACTGGATTTCTTTACATTGATTATTTAAGTGTATTAAAAATTCATCCAGTTCCTTCTCCCCATGATTCCACACACAAAAAACATCATCCACATAACGTACCCAATAATCTGGTTTTAGGTACGCTGTTTCTAAAGCCCGTTTTTCAAAGTCCTCCATGAATAAATTAGCAATTACTGGGCTCAAGGGGTTCCCCATAGCCACCCCTTCTTTCTGTTCCCTAAACTCCCCATTCCATAAGAAATAAGTTGACGTTAAACAATGATGGTATAATGGAATTAACTCTTTGGGGATAGTTAATTTACCTTATAGTTCCAATGCTTTGTTCAAAGGCACTTTGGTGAACAAAGATATCACATCAAAACTTATAATTTTGATTCTGGTTTTAAGATCATGAGTTGCAATAACTCAATGAAATGGTAAGTGTTCTTAACGAAACTAGTAGTGTTTCCTATATAGGGTTGTAGAATTTTTGCAAGATATTGTGATAACCCATGAGTAGGGGCTCCAATATTGCTAACAATGGGTCTCAAAGGGCAACCCTCTTTGTGGATTTTGGGTAGCCCATAAAATCTCGGTGGTAACGCTTCTGATTTGGTAAGTCTATGCTTCAGTGTCTCGTTAAAATTAGAATTCTTTATTAATGTATTGGTTTCTTTTAAAATTTTGCTAGTAGGGTCTTTTTTTAATAATGTATATGTCTCGGGGTCAAGTAGATCCCTAACTTTTTGGCTCATTTCCTCTTTGACTCCTTACAGGCTAATGGGTACCCTTTGAATCAAATAGATAAATGCTGGAAAAAACAGTTCCAGCATATTAAAGCAATAAGGGAAGGTACACTTCAAATAGATAACGAAATAAAAGAAACCACAACAGAAGAGAAGGTATGGGTTTGCCTTCCTTTTATTAAAGGGGTAACAGATAAAATTGCAAGAATACTGCAGCAGGGTAATATAAAAACAATCTTTAAGCCCACATTAAAAGTACAACAGATTATCGGCAACCCCAAAGATAAAAGACCGCCCCTCGCTAACCCAGGAGTATACTGTATCCCTTGTGAATGTAACAGATGTTACATAGGCATGTCATCAAGATTCATAAGAACTAGAGTAGCTGAACATGAAAGGTCGGTCAGGCTCAATCATCCAGAACAATCCGCGCTCGCTGAACATGCGCTAAAAGAAAATCATTCAATCCGGTTTGATAGAACAAAATGCTTACAAAAAGAGGACAACTTCAAAGTCCTGAGACATCTGGAAGCCCTCGAAATAAGCAAAAAACCGTTAGAACAATTGGTTAATCGCCAGCAAGAGCTGTCATTTGCCAACCGGACCTGGGGGCCAATTATACATGGCAATGGCATGACAAAAAGAACGCAAGGGAGACCGAGTGAGAAGGAGGAAATGAGCCTACTAACGGAGACACCAACAAATGTGACTACTCAAGAAACAAAAAAAGAACAAAATGGTCTACTCACGAGCAAGTAAATGTCAGTACAATCTACGAAGCACAGCTGTGAACAGCTTACAGAATGAAACAGCTGATGCGCTTCCTGATTAGTTGCTTCTGTTTGAATCAGCCTTCTAGGATTTAAGCCCAGAAGTCAACCAAGGATGATATCATCAAATCTTTTGTGGATTTTTTCCCCAGGAAGAGGGTCCTAGTTTAGGACCGAAACGTTGGGAATTTTCTTGGTTTTTTATGTTTATGCTCCGCAGCGTCTGCCTTTCAGGAGACCCGCTGCGGTTGTAAGAACAATAAAGAACAGATTTTTAATTCATGGCATCTTTACCCGTATCAGTACAAAATTGTTGGTCTCTCTTTCCCTGCCTTATCCTCGTGGTGGCAGCGCAGGCTACTCTTTTGGTCCTTTTGGGCAGATCTGGGGAAGGAAGGAGGCACCACCCCCATCATTCCCCCAATCACCACAGGCTCATGGGAATTCTCTACTTATAACGATTTAAAAAGGGGGTGGTTGCTAGCTCTGACCTTGTTTGTGTGAGGAAAGACAGGCCAAATCACCACACAGCTGAAGATATTCTCTGAGCCGTAGTTTCATGTGCACATGTCAAATCCTTTCCTCACCTGCCCGTATCTGATTGACAAGAGACAAAGCTGGAAAACAATGAGTGCTATAGGCTGACGTTTCCCTCCCCCCTCAAATATGCTGTGGGAGAGAGAGAGGGGTCCGCTAGAGCCGGGGATGTCACTCTCCCTTGGCCACACCACTCAGTCAGAATCTTTACCCTTTCATAAGAACATAAGAACATCAGAAGAGCCAGGCTGCTGGATCAGGCCAAAAGCCCCTCTAGTCCAGCTTCCTGTATCACACAGTGGCCCCACCAGATGCCCCAGGGAGCACACAGCCAACAAGATAACCTGTTTCCTGCTGTCACTCCCTTGCACCTGGCACAGAGAAAACCCACTTCTAAAACCAGGAGGTTGCTTATGGCTTGTAACCTGTGATGGTCTTTTCCTCCATGAATCTGTCCAAACCCCATTCATGCCTCGCTCAGCAAGTCGAGGGGCAAAACCACGGCCAATCTTCATGGTGGCTGTCTTTGACAGGAGCAGCAGGCGCAGGGCTTCTCCAGCCCTTGGCCAGGCCAGCTGCCATCATTGGCTTAAGACTGAAACCCCATCTTCTCCTTGCAAGATCTGCAGGCAGGCAGTCATTGTCTGGGCAATGCAGTCGGCCATTTTGCCATGGCTGGGCGGCCTCAGCAGGCAGCCACTGCCCTGAGGTATCCTCTGTTCCTGTCCCCCTCTCCTCTCTTCCAGTACATCAGCCCCGATAGGCCCTGGCTCGTTGGGGCTCCCGGGGTCAGGGTTAGCCAAGGCCAGGTTGGTTCCCCAACTGAGAAACATAGGGTGGAGAGTTTGGTGTGTGTTGTCATCGGTCCTCAGGCAGGGGGGGGATCTCTCTGGTTACGATATTTGAGGCTCGCACAGCTTGAGCCCCACCAGTGGTGCACAGCAGCCCTCCAGGAGCTTGGTAGGCCTCATGTTCCAACTTCTCCTCTGGACTGAAAAAGCAGGGCAGTTATCAAGCTTCAGCAGACCACAGTGTGTGACTTGATGGGGCCCGAGCTGCGCGCAGACCCTCTGCGTCCAACGGCAACTGGCAATGTGCACCTTGAAGGCCTCTCTGTATTGGAGGGAGAGGCGACATGTTCCTCATGTGATCCAAATGGAATGGCCACATTTCAGAGACTGAAAGGGAAACGAACGACTGTTAGCCTTGCACGATGCTCACGAGGTGTTGTTTGGTGTGTGTGTTTTCAATGTGGCGGAAACAAAGAGGCCCTCTTCGTGCCACTTCTGGAACCACTTCGAAGCAGCCACCAGCTGAGAGGCTGACGTCACTTGTCGTTGATCCGTTTCCACTTTGTTTCCTCTCCACAGAACACCCTGGAGCAGTGCAGTGTTTGCGCCAAGCCCATCATGGAGCGGATCCTGAAGGCCACCGGCAAGGCCTACCACCCCCACTGCTTCACATGTGTGATCTGCCAGCGCAGCCTGGATGGCATCCCCTTCACCGTGGACGCCGGGGGCAACATCCACTGCATTGAGGATTTCCACAGGTGTGTGTATGGGGGGGGCTTCTTCTCTCAGGCTTAGCGCCTTGGAGGGCTGTTTGCATGAATGGCACCGGGCGCACGTGCATAGATAAAAGTGTGTGTGTGTGTGTGTGTGTGTGTGTGTGTGTGTGTGTGAGAGAGAGAGAGAGAGAGAGAGAGAGAGAGAGAGAGAGAGAGAGAGAGAGAGAGAGAGAGAGAGAGAGAGAGAGTCTGGAGCATGACTGGAAGCCCAGTAGTGGAGTCATCAGCATATGGGCGTAGTAAGGCTGGGGGGGGGGGGGAGGCCGAGCACAAGAAGAGCAGGAGGGCCCTGCTGCAGGAGTAGCCCACAGTGGCCCACTGGCAGGGCCAGCCCAAGACACTTTGTGGCGTCTCCAACCAACTCCGGTTGCTAGGGACCAGGTGGTTGATCTTCAGAATGGCAGGATGGCTGCTGCTGCTGCTGCTGCTGCTGCTGCTGCTGCTGCTGCTGCTGCTGCTGCTGCTGCTGCTGCTGCTGGGAACGGTGATTGAGGGGAGGCAGGGGAGGCACCATGAAAGTCCCAGCAGCAGTTCCTGGGCCAAGTCTGTCCCTCCCCGCCTAAGGAGACAAAGACCAGGGGCCTAGAAAGAGGGGGTGGGTGGGGGAGAGGCAAGGAGGAGGTGAGGCTGCAACAGCCCCTGGCACTGGCGCACAGACATTCGTTTGGCCACATTGCTGGCCAGCCGCTGCAGGAATGGGCTGGCTTGGAGGAGAGGCGGAGGGGGGAGACCCAGCAGTCCAGCTGAGCCGCTGGGCAGGAGGACATACAGGGCCAAGCATCTCGTGCTGCCCAGCTGCCCATGTGAGGGAGGAAGCGCACTCTGGAATGCCGTTGTGGGCGGCAGCCAGTGGGGAGAAGGAAGGAGACAAGGACTGCCCAGCTGAGACGTAGCAGCACAACCCTTACCGTTCAGCGCGAGATGCACTCCTGCGCTGCCACCGCTCAGCTGACTTACCATACAAGCACAACACAGCCAGCACAACACACCTGTGCGGGCAGGCTCAGAGGGCAGCACGGGGGCAGCACGGCAGTGGAGCCGCTAGCTGTCAGCAGGGAGGGTGGAAGGAAAATGGCGAGGTGCAGCGGGACGGCAGTGGGGATTTTTGCTGCCGTGATCATGGCCCCACTCGAAGCGAGCGCTTCACCTCCCTGCAGCATAAGGCCGGCCCTGTCTGCCAGACTCCTCCAGGAAGCTCACACGCTGGGCACGAGAGCAGCTGCCCTTTCCTGCTCTTCCACCCCACCCACCCCTCATCCAGACGCGGAACCACTGCCGGCCGCCATGGATTTGTTTCATCTGATTTTTTTCATTATTTTTTGTATTATTCATTGTATCTCATTATATTTGAGATATGTATAACATGAGCATGTGGAGGATTTGAACACATGTGCAGTGAACCTCGTAGTGCATTGCCAGTGAACTGGTGAAGGAGGAGAGAGACAAAGATTTGAGCATACAGTTTAGGGGGGTTACAATGAGAGGGAGGGTAAATTCAGAAAATCTGCTGTGTAATACACGCACATGCAAACACACACACACACACACACACACACACACACACACACACACACACACACACACACACAGAGCTAAGCCCTAAACCTTTCAACATGAATGCTCCTGGCCCTTTAATGGTTGCATAGGTGAGAGCTAAATAACAAGGAAAAAAACCAGCTACCTTTAAGCAACAAAAAGTGGATTTCCTTAACTCAAAACTGACCAGTGAGACTGTTCCGAGAGCCAATGAGGTGTTAGTATGACACAGCATGGAACCAATAACGTGTTAGTATGAATCAGCTCTCATTTCTATGTATCAGAGCTAATACAGTGGGCCCTCCATATCCGTGGATTGGCCATCCACGGATTTGACTATCCACAGATGGCCATCCACGGAGGGAGAGAACCCACTGGGGGTGGGGGCAGTGCCATTTTACCTTACTGAAGAGCTGTATGGGCCCACCACCCATTCCTACCCTCTGGCACCACGTTCTAATAGCCTAAAATGCCTGTTACAAGGGAGGGAAACATGACTGGAAGTCAATAACTTACCGGGGGTCCTGGAGCCCTCTGGAGGCTCCCCCCCCCCGAGCTTCAGATCGCCTCAGAGCAATGATTTACGGCCACCTGGTTTTCGAGAAAACCAGAAGTGGTTGTAAATCACCTCAGAGTGTTGCAGAGTAATAGGGATACAGTGGCTGGCCCTTTAGACCGGCCGAGTATACTTACACAGGATTGCGCTGTTAAACAGAGAGGCTATTTTCACACTGCATCAATGCTTCAAGCACCTGCTTAATGACAATTGAAAGGTGTACTAGGAGAGAGTATTTTTTTTTTCTTGCCATCCTCCTATCCCCTCACCACAGAGGGGTGGAAAGCAAAGTCCCACGTTTTATACAAACGCACAAGGTCTTCTTGCAGGGTGGAGGGAGAACAGACCCTCACCCTTCATTAAAAATGGAAATCAACACTGACAAATGTGACTTTGTATCCACACTGTTCCCCTGTTAGGTCTACCGGAAGAAGCTTGATTGGAAGCTCCAGGCACTGGCACGTGTAGGCTTCACAAGCAGCGCACACGCACACGCACACACACACCAGTGCATGGGCATACATGATTCCCAGGAACGTGGCAATCAGACTCTCACAGCAGAAGCCCAGTTGCCACTTTGAAACTCCATGGGCTGCCTATCTGCCAGTTCCCCACCCAAGAAAGATTTAAAAGTTTGGTGCAAATTGGCGCTGGAAAGTCTCCTGCTGGTCTGAAATTGCTTTCAGGCACAATTGAAATGACTGTTTTATTTTTAGAGCTCTTAATGGCTGGGTAGCAACATAACGTGTCGCCATCAGCTCAGGTGAGACCAGCTGCCATTTGGCCCCTCCTCTCCTCTCCTAGAACTGCCTCCAGCTGCTTCGATTCCACCTGGCTGTCTGGAGGGAGGATCTTTGCCTGCTGAAGGTCCCAGATTCAAGCCCTGGAAGCATCTGCAGTCAAAGAGATCACAGGCAGCAGGGTTAGGAAAGGCCTCTCACTGCCTGAGACCTTGGAGGGACACTGCCTGGCAGGATGGCATTGAGCCAGACGGACCAATGACCTGGCTCAGTTGAAGGCAGCATCACGTGGTCATTGGGGGCAGGACCTGTTACCTTTCAGTTCTTGTACAGCACCAGGAAAAGGTTAGGTTAACAAGAACAACAACAACAACAACACATTTTGGTGCCTTAAAAGTTAGACCTATTCTTGGGTATATTTGGGGTGCTGATTCCAAAAATGGCATCAATTTTGCCCTATCAGCTCTAGTTTTGGAGATACGACATAGCCACCTTATATGCTGATTCAAGCAACTCCCTCGTGAGGAAGCCGACACCATGGCTTCCTCACTAGGAAGCTGCTTGAATCAGCATATATGGTGGCTATGCCGTATCTCCAAAACTAGAGCTGATAGGGCAAAATTGATGCCATTTTTGGAATCAGTACCCCAAATATACCCAAGGTCTAACTTCTGAAGCATCAGGAAAAAAGTGTTGTTGGGCTGTGTGATTAATAATAATAATGATGATGATGATGACGATGATGATGATGATGATGATGTCCAAATATTTAGCCAAAACATAACCGTGGACTTTGGAATTGACAAATGAGAGACACAATAAAAAGAGGAAAAATTGCTGACTCCGAAGGAATACAACTCGAGGATTGAAAGATAATAAAAGGCCTGGATAAGGAGGAAAACAACAAGTACTGTACCTGGGAATTGTACAAGTTGAAGGAATCCAGCATGCTACAGTGAAAAGGATCAGCGCCGAATACACAAAACGAGGACAGAAAATACTGAAATCGAAATTAAATGGTAGGAACACAATCACAGCCATAAACACTTAGGCTATTCCAGTGATTCAATAAAGGAATGGGTGACTGATTGGATGCACTTGACCGCAAGACTAGAAAACTCATGGCAGCCAACCATGCCCGTCATCCTTGCAGCAACATTGACCAACTGTACCTACCGAGGAACACTGGTGGCCGAGGACTATTGCCAGTAAAACAAACTCTGGAAGAAGAACCACAACAGAGGGTACTTAAGGACTACGTCAAGAACAGTAAAGAAAACATGTTGGCAGAAGTTTATAAAGAGGATGCAATAGAAGTTAATGAAACAAAAGAAACCTGCAGAGAGCAAACTGTGAAAAAATCAATTAGGCGCACGGCATAATAAACCGCTGCGTGGCCAATCTATCAAGAAAACAGAAGATAAGGTAGAGAAGGGCTCCAACAGGAAGTGGTTGCAGCATGGAAGACTGAAGAAAGAAATGAAGGGTCTGATGTTTGCTGCACAAGGCCAGGCATTACAAACAAATGTTATGAAGGCAAAAGTGCAAATGATGCCAAATGTAGGCTCTGTAAAGAAAAAGATGAAACGACTGATCACATTGTAGGTGGGTGCAGCAAAATTGCACAGAGTGGTTACAAAAACCACCACAATAACATCGTTGCTGTGCTCTACTGGAACTTGTGCAAGAAATATGGAATAATTTCAGTAAATAAATTGTGGGTGCACATGCCTGGAAAAGTGGTAGAAAATGAGCAGGTGAAAATCTTGAGGGACTTCAGAATCCAGACATATAAAGATCACATAAGAACATAAGAAGAGCCTGGCTGCTGGATCAGGCCAAAAGCCCATCTAGTCCAGCTTCCTGTGTCACACAGTGGCCCCACCAGATGCCTCAGGGAGCACAAGACAACAAGATAACCTGTTTCCCGTTGACACTCCCTTGCACCTGGCACAGAGAAAAACCACTTCTAAAAACCAGGAGGTTGCTTATGGCTTGTAACCTGTGATGTAACCTTGTAACCTGTGATGGTCTTTTCCTCCATGAATCTGTCCAAACCCCTTGTACTATATATCACAAAATATCAAGACCTGGAACCTGAAATTCAGCGCCTTTGGGGAAAGAAAACAACCACCCTTCCTATTGTCATTGGTGCACTAGGCGCAGTCCCCAAGATCCTTAAGAAATACCTGACCAGTATAGGGATAGACAGGATAACAGCTGCATTACTAGGAACATCGAATATTATATGGTGATTTCTCACCAGTTCTTAAACTCAGAGGCTTCGCTATGGTGGAGGAGGTACTGTAAGTTCCACACAGTTCTACTCTGTGTTACAAAGTGGCCCCGCCCCCTCGCCGTCGGAGCCATTCAGAGTAGTGAAGGCAACGCTCCTTCGTTGTCTCCTGTGCGAGTCTCCTGCGCGTTGCCTTCACCGCTCTGAATGGCTCCAACGGCGAGGGGGCAGGGCCACTTCGTAACATAGAGTAGAACTCTGTGGAATTTACAGTACCGCCCCCACCGTAGTGGTGCCACTGCTTAAACTCTTGAGTAGAGTTCAAACTGGTGAGAACCCAGATATGCCAGTCCAAACTTCTGATGGGCGACGACATTACTGATCAGTGGCGTAGTTGGAGGAGGAGTGGTGGTGTGGTCTGTTCCCCGTGGCATTCTGGCATTTTTCCGTGGTCTCCGCTGGGGGGTGCACAGTGCTTGCCAGTAGAAGCGGTGAGTGCCACAAAATGGGCCTGCCTGCCCTCAGCTCCATTTGGCTCCAAATAGAGCCATTGCAGAGGTGAAGAATGCCGCACAGGTGCAGGGAGGTGACATGCAGGTGTGCGGGTGATGTTGTGATGCGGGGTGACGCGAGGTGTCACGACGTCATCCTGGCCCCAGGCAACTGCCAGGCTGGCAACGCCTCTGCCACTGATAATAATAGTGATGATGATGATGATGATGATGATGATGATGATGATGATGATGATGATGATGATACACACCAGGCTGTTTAATATCTATATGAAGCCGCTGGGAGAGGTCATCCGGGGGTTTGGGGTAGGGAGTCATCAGTATGCTGATGACACCCAGCTCTTTCTCTCCTTTCCACCTGACTCCAAGGGGGTGGTCGATGTCCTGAATCGTTGTCTGGAGGCAGTTGGGAGCTGGATGGGGGCAAACAAGCTGAAATTAAATCTTGATAAGACAAAGGTTCTTCTGGTCCAGAAGTCTGCGACTCAGGTACTGGATCATCGTCCTGCTCTGAATGGGGTTGTACTCCCTCTGAAGGAGCAGGTCCGCAGCTTGGGGGTTCTCCTGGATGCGCAGCTGCTCCTGGATTCCCAGGTGGCGGCTGTGGCCAGGGGGGCTTTTGCCCAGCTTCGGCTGGTGCGCCAACTGCAACCGTACTTGGATCGTGCAGATCTGGCCACAGTGACCCATGCCCTAGTGACATCTAGACTAGATTACTGCACTGCGCTCTACGTGGGGCTGCCTTTGAAGACTGTTCAGAAACTGCAACTAGTGCAGAATGCGGCGGCCCGGGTGTTTGCCGGGGCCTGTCGGTTCGACTCAGTCGGACCGTTGCTTCAGCGGCTACACTGGCTGCCGGTTCGTTTCTGGGCACAATTCAAAGTGCTAGTTTTGACTTTTAAAGCCCTATACGGCTCGGGTCCAGGGTATTTGAGGGACCGCCTCCTTCCTTATAATCCGACCCGTACTCTGAGGTCATCAGGGGGGGCCCTGTTGACCGTGCCGCCACTGACGGAGGTGAGGGGGATGGCGACGCGGAATAGGGCCTTCTCGGCGGTGGCGCCCCAATTGTGGAATTCCCTCCCCCTGGAATTGAGAACGGCTCCCTCCTTAGAGACCTTTCAGCGGGGCCTTAAGACATTTTTATTTAGATCAGCATTTGATGTCTGACATGGTGGGCTGGCTTTTTAACAAATCGCTTTTAACAAATATAAATGTGGATGACCCACTGGGGCTGTTTGTTTTAATTGTTTTAATTGTTTTAATTCTTAATTTTAAATGTATACATGTATTTTAATGTTTTTATTGTAAGCCGCCTTGGTTGCCCTTGTGGGAGAAAGGCGGGGTCTAAATTCTATAAATAAATAAATGATGATGATGTGGAGAGATTATATTTGATTTACGTGAGAGTTGCGTTCCTAGAAATCTGTGCGTGTATTAAAAACACGTTGATTAAAAATCTTTTTCCCATTGGAACAAATGGTGTGAGTTAGGGAAAAGGTGACCTGCTTGCCCAAGTTGGCATAGAAGGGAAGTTGAGGAGGGAGGCTACTGGAAGTAGGATGCTGATGTTGGCTGAGAAAGCTACGAGGAAAACAGAGATACTGGTAAGGAAACGAAGAAAGCGGGAAGCAGCGGCTCTGTGAACACATTTGCCTCTTTTTTATCTTCTGGCTTAAGAGGAGACCACACACACACACACACACACACACACACACACACACACACACACACACACACACACACACACACACGAGAGAGAGAGAGAGAGAGAGAGAGAGAGAGAGAGAGAGAGAGGAAGCTGCCAGCTTCTAACAAGATTACTCGTTAGTTGCTCATTAGCAACTAATTAGCATCTAATTGACCACGTTATTTTGAAAATTGACAGCGTAAATTAGACTTCCGGTATTAATTTGCAAATTGCACTATTTTGAAAATGGGCAATTTAAGACTGTATTAATCGAGAGCTGTAACTTGGGATCTGCTTGGATGAGAGAAATTTTAATGGCAGGCTTTCTCAATTCTTTAGGAAATTTGCTCCCCGATGTTCTGTCTGCAAGGAGCCCATCATGCCTGCCCAAGGACAGGAGGAGACTGTCCGTATTGTGGCTCTAGACCGTGATTTCCATGTACAGTGCTACCGCTGTGAGGTGGGTATCTTCAGCATGTGGGAAGGACAACCCATATAGAAAGATCAAACGTTTGAATTGGGAAGTCTGATTATCAGAGGATATCTGTTACCACGTCCTGCAGTTTTCTGCGCTGTCAACCTGAGGAAATCCTCAGTATGAGGTCATCGGGAGGGAGCTGTTAACCGTGCCGCCATTGACGGAAGTGAGGGTGGTGGTGGTGAGGAATAGGACCTTCTCAGTGGTGGCACCCCAACTGGAATGCCATCCCCCTGGAATTAAGAACGGCTCCCTCCTTAGAGACCTTTCGGCAGGGCCTCAAGACATTTTTATTCAGGTTGGCGTTCAATGGCTGACATGGTGGGCTGGCTTTTTAATAAATTTAATTATAAGGTGACCTACTGGGGCTTGTCTGTTTTAATTGTTTTAATTACCTGTTTTAATTATTTTTATTGTATTGTATTTTATTATGTATTTTAACATGTTTTAATTGTAAGTTGCCTTGATTGCCCTTATCGGGAGAAAGGCGGGATAAAAATTCTTTAAACAAATAAAACAAATAATTATCCACACTTCCAGCACCGATGCAGCCTTGAGGTAAGGGGACAAACGTTTCCTTACCTTGAGGAGGCCTTCGTGACTGCCCCACCCCGCAAGATGTAGTGCACGCCCCGTTGGCAGGGCTGCATCAGTGCTGGCAAGTCGGTTCGGATTGGGCCCTACGTGACACACCCTTGCATAACAAGTGGTCCCAGGATGCGGCTGGACAGGCACTTTCCAGAGACTCTGTCCCAAGCAGGGTATTTCTGAGAGCAGCAGGCAGGGGGAACACAGGGGCCTGATGCACTCTGGGCCTGATCCAGGGTTTGGATTAACATTTTGGACACCGGGAAATTAATCCAGCTAATTAGTTCCAGTTAGTTCCAGAGAGAACTTGGGCAGGTTCACACAGCACTAATACCACAAATATCCAATGCAGCTCCAGTCTCAACCATGTTCTCTTAACATATCTCTCATAAGAACATAAGCAGAGCCCTGCTGGATCATACGAAGGGCCTGTCTAATCCAGCTTCTTGTATCTCGTAGTGGCCCCACCTCGTAGTGGCCCCACTAAATGCCTCAGGGAGCACACAAGACAACAAGATACCCGTATGCTGTTGCCACTTTGTTGCATCTACCATTAGGAGATAGGCTACCTCTAAAACGCAGTAGTTGCATATAGTCATCATGGCTTGTAACCTGTGATGGACATTTCTATCCTGTGGCAAGGAGTTCCACAGATTAATTAGACACTGAGTAAAGAAATATTCCTTTTTGCCTGTTCTAATTCTCTTGCCACTCAATTTTAGTGGCTGTCCCCTGGGCCTGGTGTTGTGGAAGAGGGAAAAGAACTTCCCTCTATCTACTCTATCCATCCCATGCATAATTTGATTTGTCTCAATCATGCCCCCCCTCAGGAGCCTTTTTTTTCAACTGAGGAGCCCCCAACACTGTAGCCTTTCCTCATAAGGGAGGTGCCCCAGCCCACTAATCATTTTGGTTGCTCTCTTCTGCACCTTTTCCAATTCAACTATATCCTTTTTGAGATGTGGTGACCAAAACTGGACACAATACTCCAGATGTGGCCTTACCATCGATTTTGTACAACGGCATAATGATATTGGCCGTTTTATTCTCAATCCCTTTTTTAATGATCCCGAGCATGGAATTGGCCTTCTTCACAGCCGCCGCACACTGGGTCGACACTTTCATCGACCTGTCCACCAGCACCCCAAGATCTCTCTCTTGATCCGTCACAGACAACTCAGAACCCATTAGCGTATATGTGAAATTTTGGTTTCTTGCCCCAATGTGCATCACTTTGCACTTACTTACATTGAAGCGCATCTGCCATTTTGCTGCCCATTCCCCCAGTTTAGAGAGACCCTTCTGGAGCTCTTCACATTCCCTTCTGGACCTCGCCACCCAGAAAGGTATCTAGTAGATCTGTAAAAGACTTTTGTAAGTTATATATTATTTACAGCCCAGTCCTAGGCAGGTCTACTCAGAAGTAAGTCACTCCCAGGTAAGTGTGCATAAGATTGCAGCCTTAATGGTTCAGTCCCAATACTTTTTTATTATTTTACTTTTCTTGCCCAGGACTGTGGAGGGCTCCTGTCTGAAGGAGACAACCAGGGCTGCTACCCTCTGGATGGACACATCCTGTGCAAGACCTGCAACTCAGCCCGGATCCAAGTCCTCACGGCAAAGGCGAGCACCGACCTTTAAATCAACCTCTGGGGAGAATGGCACAAACCTTGCCTCTGGTACAGCTGGAAGGCTTTGGGGCAAGAGGGGCTGCTTGGGGGGGGGGGGCGTCCTAAACAGCAAACCTCCCATCCAATCTACACTACAGACCTAAATGGTTTTAGCATTCCTTCCTTCCTTCCTTCCTTCCTTCCTTCCTTCTCCCCAAGGAGCAGTTGTTCTGCGAGGAGGGCCGGCCAGGCGCTTTTACAGAGAACCCTCCACATCCTCTTGAAACTATCATTCCCAGGATTGTTTGAGGGAGTCTTTGATTGCCATGACAATTAATTTGGTATAAAATTGATAGAAATTTGTGGCGTAGATTATATGCCCAAAGCTTCAGGGGGTAAAATATGCTAATACAACATTAGCTACCTTCTGGCTTTTCAAGGTCAATAGTATGTTCCTCCGGCACCCATCCTTGTCTTCAGCCCCTTCTAGTTTAACCACTTCAAATGAGATATCAGTTTTTTTGTCATATAATAATTTAGTACTTTTATTCCCAGTCACACATGCAGTACCCTCTCTCTCTCTCTCTCTCTCTCTCTCTCTCTCTCTCTCATATGAGCCATCAAATTTTGAGCTTGTTTGCACAACAATATATAGAAGCACATTTTATATCTATATACCTGTATATGATACTGTATTGTGCCTTAAAAACAGTGATGCCTAGTGAGAAGTCATGTTACAGACAATCACCAGATGGTTCCTAAGAATGTCCTGGTACAGCCAACCTGAACTATCCTCAAAATTCTCTTTGTTGCATCTGTGTTCACCAACCGAGGCAGACCAATTGCTTTACGGAATGAAGTCATTTCCTCACCACTTCTGTTGCCTCTACATGAATCAGACTTCAGGAGAGAGAGACACACATAACAAATCACTGAATCCCTTTGCACGAGTTCGTCATTCGGCAAACTAGATCTGAAACTTTGCAATGTGTAAATGTCCATTTTGTAATTGGATTTTGAAGGACACTTGCTTAGAACAATGACTTCTAAATCTAGTTGATCAACTTCTGAGGCAACATGGAGTAGGAAAGTTGCTCAGTGCCAGTGGTTTGCACCCTGTTTTTCCAACACCTCTCTGTCTACATCTACTCTCCCAGTTGTGAATGTGGATAAGGATGTACCTTCTTGAGAGCCATTTTGAGTTTCCTTGAAAACGTGTTTTTTTTTCTGAATAGGTTTCAGCTCAAGAATATGTCTGAGAGTTTGATGGAAGTCAAATTGCACTTTGTAGAAAAAGAAGAAAAACTGGGGGAGTGGTGGGGGGGTGCGACAGAAATACAACTACGGTGCCTCCAGTTTGAGAAAACCTCACACACTCCACTCCCTGTTTGGTGCTTTAGCCAAAACCAGCAGTGTCCGAAAGAAAGAAGGCACCTTTTGGATTGATGTTTTGTGCACACAATGTGTGCTGCCCTGCAAACACCCTCCCCCCCATTGCCCTCTAGACTATCAGGGGGTCAGCTAGGGCTGTTTGCAGGTGTGTGTGGCTTGGATCAATGAGCCTTTACCCCAAATGTATTGAAAGGCTAATTTTGCTCACTTTCAGAGGTGGGTGCTGTAAGCAAGAGATCAATGTCGCCTTTCTTCTGTCCAGAAAGTTGTGACCCACATCAGCTAGCCTTGCACTGCAGCTGCAGTTTTCAAATTGTCCCGGAGAACTCTGCTGTTCCTCGGAGAGCTTTACCAACACCACGGTAGGGTGTCATAGAGACATGCAGCTGATGGGAGTCCTCATTCCCTCCGCCTGCAGTTTGCAGTTGTGCAGCCCGGGAAGCGCGGAGCTACATGAGTCTCCTGATCATGTTGTCAACTCTTAGCTGTTGCTGTTGATGGCAAATCGGCAGGCAGCTTTTGGCCCTTAGGAGCAGCTGGCTCCTTGACAAGCACTGCAGGATATAAACAGGGTGCAACGAACTGGATGCTACCCTCAAAGGGCTTAGATACAACAGAGACCTCTTTCTTAGGAAGCTTTATTTAATCTCTTGCCAAAGTTGCCTTGGACCCAATCTGCTGCTGGGAATATCTACTTTGGCTCAGTGGATGGTAGTACCTACCACTTGATTTCAGGGGTGGACTTGCAGGAGAGATTCCTGGTGGATTGGGGCCTTAGTTTTAAAAGTGTGCAGTATTAATACTGAAATGTTTCTAAACTAGGTTTTTCCTGTGTGTGTGTGTGTGTGTGTGTGTGTGTGTGTGTGTGAGAGAGAGAGAGAGAGAGAGAGAGAGAGAGAGAGAGAGAGAGAGAGAGAGAGAGAGAGAGAGAGAGAGAGAGAGAGAGTTACATCTTTGTAACTTCAGTGTCACAGGTTTCCATACATGTGTTGTCAGTCTGGGCTGATCAGTGTCAGAACTTTGGCATCCTTTGCTTTAAGTCAAATATTTAGCAGTCCATAGATTTGACCCTGCTTGGGCCCATTGACATCAATGGAAGACTTAAACCCGAATAGTCTTTTACCGCGTTAAAGGTTTGGGAGCTCCCAACTTCAGGGGCCCACACTATCCCATACACAACTCCTGTGCAAGCCCCTTAAAGTGAAAGAGGTGGGGGGGTGTTGCTTCCTTCTTTGTGCACTGTTTTTGAGGCTATGGTGAGATTATGCTGCTGTGATCCACACAGAAGCAACTCTTCTCAATGGGACTTACACCCATGTAAGGGTGTCTTGGATTACAGCCATAGTTACTTGGAAAGCCCATTGAAGTGAGATTCAGGGGAGGGTCTTTGACACTAACAGCCACACGACGCTAACATGGCATTTATTGCTTCAGTGCAGAACATGGAATGATAGCTGTTCACTTGGACTTTTTTTTAAAGGTTAGAAAGCTTTGGTGGCGGGTAGATCTCTGACAGCTAAATGCAACCTCCATGTACAGAGGCAGTCTATCTCTGAATGTCTGCTGGGGGAAGGGCTGCTGCCTTCATGCCCTGCTTGTGGGCTCCTGTGGGAGACAGACAGGGTGATGCACTAAATGGGCCCCCTTTGGCCTGGCCAATAGTGCGACCCTGACATTCGCTTTTCAGGGCCTGAGAGTTTGGACCTGGGAGCATTAATCTTGCCGTCTCTGTTTGGATCATGTGCCAATTCCCAGAGCCAGAATCAGAGGACACCTCCTCATCAGCGTAGGGTTCCACTGTTGGCCTCTAGGGAACCTCCACAATTGGGGGGTACCCAATGTGCCATAACGGGACTGGACCCAATGTACCCCCCCCCCCGCAGGCAGCACTGGGACCTCAATGACAGAGAGGTTAGCAGCCCAAGCTGAAACCTGGACCA
The DNA here is from genome assembly GCA_026170595.1 of Plestiodon gilberti rubricaudatus. Classification (NCBI taxonomy): domain Eukaryota; kingdom Metazoa; phylum Chordata; class Lepidosauria; order Squamata; family Scincidae; genus Plestiodon; species Plestiodon gilberti. The sequence goes on along the minus strand of JANXHW010000003.1, from coordinate 2,183,246 downwards.
CAGAAGGTCAGCAGGACTCACCTGGGAGCACACGGCTCAGGAGGGGGAGGGGGGTCCTAACCTTTAGTTCAGTCATAATTGGGGGGCCTGTCGTGCAGCAGGAAGGGTGGGACAGCCAGGCTCTCTACAGGCCAGCCAGGCTGTCCGAGTTAGTATATTATTTCATATTCTGTAATTTGCTCTGCAAGCAACGAAATGTATTTTCATGCCAAAATTACTATGCCTAATGGCCTATTTAGTATTGAAATGTATGTTTGGCTTTTAATAATAGTTGAAGTCATTACTTTACCCAAAGAATCCTGGGTATTGCAGTTTAATGAGGTTGCTTTGCTGGCCCCAGAACTGTAGTTCACTGGAGCAGTTTGGACGATAGGTCGGCAGGACCTGACCCTTTTCTGTGCGTGAAGGAGGAACATGACCACGCAGCATCACACATGTCCTTCCTGACCCACCTGACATTGGTGTGCTGTCACAGAATCACAAGGGGGGGGCTTCATCAGAACTTCCCCTCTGTACGCAGTGCCAGTCCTACTTTAAAGGAGCACCAGAAGAACCACACTTAGAGGGGTGCTAAGGGGTGGCGCAGTGGGTTAAACCGCTGAACCATGAGTTGTTGATTGAAAGGTCGGCAGTTCGAATCCACGACGGGGTGAGCGCTCGTTGCTTGGCCAGCTCCTGCCAACCTAGCAGTCCCAAAGCATGTCAATGCAAGTAGATAAATAGGTACCGCTTGCGGGAAGGTAAACAGCGCTCCGTGTTCCAGCCGCATGCTACGCGCTGCGGCAAGGAGAGTCATGCCGGCCACATGACCACGGAGGCGTCTTCGGGCAACGCTGGCTCTTCGGCTTTGAAATGGGGATGAGCACCACACCCTAGAGTCGGACACGACTGGACTTAATTGTCAGGGGTCACCTTTACCTTTTTAAGTTAACTATGGCCCTGGGTGAACAGCTCCCCGGCCTATGTGATGAGGTTCCAGCAACAAGCCAGCACCGGGGGGGGGGGGGGTGTGCATGGTCACTCCTTCCTCTCTTGTAGAGCAGGGCCAGGTCAGAGCATTGTTTGAAATGAGCTGCAGAGAGAGAGAAAGTTCCTTTCGCAATTAGTGTGCCCTCCCTTGCTCTGTTGTGACATTGAATAGATTTCTTTTTTGTTTGAATTGGTTTTGGGTGTTGTTGTTTTTTGCTTAGTGCTGCTTCTAAGAGATATGATATTCCAAAAGTAGAGGGAGAGGAAACATTGACTTTTCACAAGCTTAGCTTGAGAAGCTTGGAAATTAATAATTTGTACACTTGACCCAGTTCCTGCACTGGCTCAGCTGAATAAGGGATTTAACTGATCAGAGAGTTTGGGAAGGGAGGGGGACCTGGTGGAAAGACACTTCTAGACTCCATTGAGGAATATGTGGGTGTGCAAAACAACCCAGGAACATGCTGAAAAGAGATCTCTGGGGGAAGATGGGCTGCTAGAGGCAGATGTCTGCCTAGTTAGCCCCAAAAAAGCCCTAGGATGAATAAGAAAGACGAGGAAATGCAGGGCGAAGACTAGAGAAGAAGGGAACGACCTTTTGGCGTGCTGCATATCCTGAGGCCCAGGCACTATGGTGCGATGGGCAATGCTTGGGAGGCAGGTGGTGGTGTCTGGCTGATAAGGAGATGGAGCCACAGGGGAGAGGCGGAGCCTAAGAGCGCTGGCTATGTGTACAGGAGAGCGTGTCATGGTGGGGAAAGCCTGATCGTGCCTGGTTCCTCAGGAGTGGAGCCTGACTGACATGGGAGGGAGTGGGCTGGACCTTGCCAAGGTCCCCTGGAAACCTAGCTAGGTGCCTCCCCCCCCCCCCCCGTTTCTGCAGGAAAAACAGGCTAAGATAGATGTGGTACTTGGTGGCTGTTGACAAATCTGTTCGAGAGCTTTCTGTGTCAGTATCAGTGGCCCAGAACATAGCCGAAGCAGACAGAGAAAGACCAGGAAGGAAGGAACGTCAACAAGAAAAACTTCAGTGGTCTCGAACGATTTAAAATGTTCATGGCCAGCAATAATTCTTGATTGTCCTGAGGTTAGCGGGTAAAAAGCCATGGCAAGGAAATGTGTATGATAGCCAAAAATATAATCAGGTTTCTTGGCCAACAAACGTAAAAACACTGTATTGGGTTTAAGAATAATTAAAAACCAAAGAGACTACACGTTAAAAACACAGTGGTTTGGGAGTCAGACTTAGACCTGTAAGATCCAGGTTCAAATCCCCGCTCAGCCACAAAGCTTCCTGGGTGACCTTGGGCCAGTCACTATCTCTCAGCCCCACCTACCTCACAGGGTTGTTGTGAGAACCAAAGGAGGGAAGGAAATATGTACACCACTCTGAGCTCCTTGGAGGAAGGGTGGTATAAAAATGTGAAAAATAAATAAATAAATAAAATCATAATCTAAAATCCTACGTTACTTAACGTTGTAAAATGCGATGTTACTTGTGTTTTTAACGTGTAGCCTCTTCGGGTTTTAAACCGAATGCAGTGTTTTTACGTTTGGCCAAGTAGCCTGATTTTATTATTGGCTATCGTACTAATTTCCTTGCTGTGGCTTTTTACCCGCCAACCTCAGGACAATCAAGAACTTCAGTGGTCTTTGCTTTTCAAAGAGCACAACAGAGTGGGAAGTTCTTCTGGGCAACAAGCCCCCTTGAAGCAAGCAGGAGTTGCACCGATTCGATTGTGCCCCAAGCTTTTGTTTAATAAGCGCACAACCCCGTCAACATACAAGGTTCGCAGAGCTTCTTGCTATGGGAAACAGCTCCAACGGTAAAGTGAAACAGGCAGAGCAGATGCCGCCTTTTCATGTTTTATCTCTGGCATCTTCTCATAAAACCCAGGCATGAGAAAAATGCTTTAATGTGGAACATTCCATGAACTGAACATCTTATAACTCCTATGCAAATATTGGCCTGCTTTTGTGGATGTAGCTGAATGTTATTTCTGCAGGGGGGGTCAGGGGAATTTGCAATAGACGAAGCAGGGAAATACCAAGCAAACAGTTTAATGCATGTCCCCCTTTTGCTCCTTGGCAGAATTGCTGACCGCCTTGTATATATTTTTGCACCCCTCCTTTCCCCAAAAATAGCTCATAGGCAAAGTAGCTCTGTTTGTAACTGCATATATTTTGAAAGTGTGATTCTTTTGCTGGGATAACTGAGAGGTTTGGGAAAACGTTTCCAGTTGCTGTCAGTGGGACTGTGTGCAATGGTTAGCTTTGAGTGGGACTTTTTTTGAAGTTCGACTCCCTTTGTACTTTGAACCTAATGAGAGGATGAGAGCAGTTTGTTTTGCACTATAGGATGCAAACTTAGAGCACTTAAGAAGAGCTCTAGTTGTGCGTGGGGGGGTTGTTAACATGGTTTTTATTTAGGCACCATTATAGGTCAGACCCTTAATATTTCATGTGTAACGTACAGAATTCACTGCCATAAAAATTCACAGGGTGGCCAACCCTGCAGGACTGGTCTGGGGCCTCTAGGAATCCGCATCAGTCTCCCGGTGACGACTGAAAGCAGTTCTGGAACTTCTAACAGGGCCTGCAAGAATTTCCACCATCTCATCAGGTTGGGGAAAAAAATCTCCAGTTATCGCTTCAAAGTTGGCAGCCCTACAACATGCAGGGGCAGCCCCTTGTCTGTCTTCTGGCCCTTGCTCCTGCTATGTTTCTCGCTTCCAATATCTAGGCTTGGGTGGGAGAAACGTGACCAGGGTAACTGACAGGAGGGAAGGAGATAAAGCTCAGAGCCCCTCACCCTCATGCTCCTCAAACGAAGACTCACTCCATCCTGTCCCCTTATAGATGTATGGGGCAGAAACATGAATGACATCTAGCTAACCTAAAGCGGGGCATTAGACAAATTGCAGAGGATAACTGGCAGAGCGGCCTGTCATTGCCACAATGAACGTGGGTACCTAGAGTCAGAGGCTCAGTACCAGCCGCTGGGGACAATCTGCATTTCTGCACCCTGCCTTTGGAGTCGGCCACTGAGGCCACTACTGAACACGGAATGAATGTGGGGCAGGTGAACTTTGATGAGCATTGCACTCTCCTCAGGTTCTGATATAATGGCAGTCTCCACACACTTGGTTTGTGTTATGTTTTACAAACAAACGCCAGGAAATCCTGACCCCAGAGAACACATGCAGCGTACAGTCGTCATGCACTCAGGGTGCCCCATTGCATTGTTGGGGGAAGGAGATGTTTGCACACGGTGCATCTGTGGGTCTGCTGTCTCCAGGGCAGCCCTTGTGGGTGAGGGGCATCCACACATCATGTGTTGGAGCATTGCTGGAATGGGTCAAGCGACTCTGGTTGATCAGCTGGAGAATCCTCCCTGTGTCATATATGACAACATGCCGGGGGGGGGGGGGAGCATGCAGAAAAAAAACATTCTCTTTTGCCATTTTTCACACACGCATCATTTGGTGGTCGGGGTTTTCAGGCTTAAAATATTCCAGGTTTCAGCAAGTCGTGCTGTCTAGCTGAGTATTCCTTTCCCCAGTAGTTTGCGATATGCTGTAAATAGTTGGGCAGATATTAATTTTTCACACAAATCATGATGCTTTTTGTAGGAATATCTGAGCTTCTGGCATTTTAAAATAGTGCATTTTTCTTTTTTGATGAGCAGGGAATTCTTAGTGCTTGTCCTGCATACCGGTTAAGTCAAAGGGTGGTTCTCGTCGTGGCCAGTCTGAAATTGCGTGGTGCCATCATCCTCATTGTGAACACAGTGGGGGACCAAACTCTGTGCCCCATTCGCCCTAATCATTCCGGTGCAGCTGTCAACCAGGGTATCGTCGAGGGGGATCAGGGCAAGGCGTGGAGCACAAGGATTTTTCCTCTTTTGAAACGTTTTCAACAGGATCTTAGCCAAGACAAAGCAAACACACAAAGGCTAGTACTCTAACGGCCCAATCCTATCATCCCCCCACCAATGCAGTGGTGCCAAAATGGCTACCTCTGCATTATTGGGGGGCAGTTGCGGAGGTCGCCTCTGGGTAAGGTGAGCCTTTGCGGTGCTGAGGGGTCTGCTTGGACCTGCGCTAGCGGGATTGGGTCCAGAAAGGGGGATAGGATTCGGTGGCTGCTGCCAAACCCACCCCCTTCCCACACCCGATTCACTCCCTGCCCCGTTCCGCCCTTCCCCCAACCCCTCCTGCCTCTCCCACTGACGTACCTGCTCCAGCGAGCAGCGGAAGAATCAGTGACAGGAAGTGGGCGGGAAGGTGCAGGTCTTCCTGCCGGCGGTGCTCCCAGCAGCGCGCTGAGTAGGGCGCTGTCGGAGTGCCTTTTATGACTGACCCTGACTGCTTTACGGCAGTCAGCACCAGCAGATGAGGAGGAGGACTGATGTCAGCTGGTGAGTATAGGATTGGGCTCTAATATTCTTTTTATGTTGATCTGGGATATTTTGTACAGTACTCTATTTTTCATTTTTAATATTTTTTTACATGTATTTTTGCAACCCACTCCAAGAGTTTGGGATGAAACAGGCTGGATCTTTTAAGGAAGTATAATAAGTTTCAAAGCAGACATGAGCAGCAGGAGAAGGGAGCCTTTGAATGAAGAAATGTCCCATTGTTGGTTGTTGCTGCTGCTGTCCTCGTCTTAGTGTGTGTGTGGGGGGGGGGGGCGGGCTATTCCAGCCTCTTCTCTGTCTCAGGTCGGATTCATGCAAATATTGCAAATATTTCCGTATTGGATTCTGTCTGCATTTTGCCTGTTCAACATTTTGTTTGTATGAAAGCGGATGTAGCCGAGAGGATGAGGCTGTCGGCGGTGGGCCAGGAGTCCTTGTCTGCCTGTCGCCTCTGCCGTGTGGCAGCCTCAGTCCAGGCTTGATTCTCTGACACAGTGACCCTGGCCGGAGAAGTGACCACTAGCAGACAAAGGGCCCCAGAGCGCTTCAGGCTGCAATCCTGCACACACGTTCCTGGGAGACACTGTAGTGGGATTTATTTCTGAGTAGACCATGTGTAGACTGGTGCTGTCCAACTGGCAGGTCAAATTCTAACTCGAGCCCTGGGAGGTTCTCCTCCAGAAGCTCCACTAGAGCACAGCTGCTGCACAAGAACCCTGAGAGCAACAAGTCTGTCTGAGCCTTGTGTCTCAGCTGCTTCGCTGAGGATGGCCTGTTGACTTGAACCTGTTGTGCAAGTTGTGCTTTGGCAGGGCGATGATGCCCTGCGCCCCCCCCCCCCCTTGAAGCAGTTTGCCTCGGCACAAAGTATTTCCCTTGACTTCCTTCCAGCGAGTGCAACGAGTCGCAGGCCAGGGGCGTGCCTGGCGCTCCAGACCCTGAGACTCAAGGGGAGGAGCCTGGGGGTAAAGGGTGGTGCTTGGTGGAGTGGGGGTGGTCTGGTGGGGTGGGGTGGATCCTAGTGGCAGGACGGGGGCAGGGGGAGAACCTCCTGCTGATCACTGCTAATACACTAAAGGTATTCTTGAAATGGTAATGTATTGCTTTTCAACAACAAAAAAATGTTCACAAACAGTTGGCAACTGCCTGGCTGTGCCTGATGGCTCGGATGGAGCCGGACAGACTCGGGAGCAGAGCTAAGAGCAGCAGCCACGCAGGAAACAACCTGCCTGCCTCCGTTCTCCTCCCTCGCCCTGGGTTTGAACTCCTCCTCCTGGAGAGCCTGAGAATGCCAAAATCTGGAAGCGTCAGGCCAAACACCCAGATTTAGCAGCGCTAGCTAGACGAGTGGACTTGCAGCTGTGTTCTGGGGCTCTCAAGAGCGCTTTCCTGGAAGCTTCTCAGGGGTTCCCCAACGACAAGATTGGTACCAAGCGAGCAAGAAAGCCTCCCTGGGTGACCCCAATCAGTCTCCACCACCGCAGCCCCTGTCTTCTTTTCCTGCTGCTACAGGAGAGTATTGGGCTTGCTCTAGGGCACGCCCTCAGTTCAAGGGGGCACAGCAGATCTAGCTGGAACCTGTGCAGACTTGAGTCTCCACTCTAGACACGGACTCTTCTGCACTTTGCAGGCAGGCACGTTGATGGGGACGGAGTTCCCTGAGGACCGGAGGTGTAAAAACCAAATGACCTTGACCGAATTTTACAGAATTTACTGGCTTACGATGTATCTGCATAGAAAGAAGGTCAGGGGGAATGGCTTGAAACACACACACACACACACACACACACACATTACAACTGCGAGCCATTCCAACATATTTATAAATATAAATGACATTAAATAAATCTATTAATTTTTTTCTGCTATTTATCACTCCTGAATCAGAAAATTCTGCTTCGCTAGCATATATTTTATATTCCACAAGTATAAAGGTGCCTTATCATGTCGAGGCTGTATAGTCTCGTGAACATGTATTTTCTTACGTTTTCTGCAGTTATCCATCCATGTCTTTTTATTCCTCTTTGCTCAGCTGTTTGGGTTATAATCCATTATATGCTGCATCATAATTTGTATCAAGCCGAACTGTCTTAAATGTTCTTCTTGTAAGGAGACAAATATGTGGGGGGGGGGTTTCCGCTGCCTCACCTCCTTGGGCAGAAGAATCTCAGATCACTGGAGAATGTCTCAGCAATCCAATAAACTCTTTCTACATTTCAGCTGTTCCGGCTCCTGCGTGGAAGTTTTCTTGTCCCCACCTGCGGCCTGCTTTCTTGAATTGGAACCCAATGTGTGTGTGTGGGGGGGGGGGGGTGACAGGCATGCAAGAGCCAGGCAGGAGAGCAGTGGTTGGACACTGTGCCCTCCAGCATTTCACGGAAACCAAATGGGGCCACTCTCATGATATCCCCCCTTTCCTACCAAACACCACTGCCCGAGCCCCTGCCTTAAGGTCTGAGCATTGCTGAAGGCTCTGCTCTGCCTCCCTCTTGCCTTCGTTGAAAGTCCTCTAGTCTTCACAGAACTTCCACCTCAGAAAGGGGGAGGGGAAGAGGCCTGCAGCTGCCCCACCACCACCACTGCCTGATTTGCAAGAGTGGCAGCACTCCTCCCAAAGGGGGGGGCACCGGTCCTTGTTACCCAGAAGCCAACATGTGCTGTGCTGGGTGAAAAAATGGAGCCACCATGACTGAAGGGAGGGAGGGGGGCCCTTCCAGTAAGCTCCGCCGGCCTGCTTGCTGCCAGATGAGATGGTGAAATGGGGAGTGGGGGGCAGGAGAACGTGGCTCAGCTCGAATGTCCTCTGCAACGACTGGCCTGTTCCGCCTGCGCTTAAAAGCCCAGAGCTTGATTGCCCTGCCAGCTACTACAGTCCAGAACGTCAACCCGCCTCTCCTACAACACTTTCTCAGCAGTTCAAAACATGGCAGCCTGGGAGCTGCTGCACGGTGCCGCCACCTTGGGGTTCATCATGCGCATGCGTTTACTCCAGCCATGTGCACTGGAGACCCTCTGGGTCCTCCTCCCTGGGGAGGGAGATGCATCTTGAAGAACAACACCTCATTCAGCATCTTACAGTAACAACATTTTTAAATGGCATCCCTAAACCAGACAAACAGGGACAGTGCTGAACAGAAGCGTAAGATGCTCCCATGCCGCCTGTCCGGGGGCACTATTGGCAGCCCTCATTTTCCATTCAGAGATCTCAGAGTGGAACGGGGGGCTGCCTATTGCCTGCTGCCCCCATGTGCTGCCCCTTCTCTGCATGATCGTGAGGAGAAGGGGTGGCACATGGGCCCAACGCAAGGGCAGCCATGAGGTGGTGGAGACTGAGGGTTGTGCCCACCCTGGCATTGCGCCCTGGGCAGCTGCCCCTCAGGCCCCACCCTAGTTATGCCCCTGGTGGTTAACAACCCAGTCCTATGGGCTGCCCTACAACAGTGGGACAGAGTCCCGCTTTCGGAAATGATGTTGCGACGCCATGCGCAGCGTGCTGCCAACAAACCATTCCCAGCCACCATTGGAGGAGCACTGCTGCAGCTATCGGACTGGACAGGTGCCAGTACGTCAATATTGGGGGAGGGGTTGTCATGGGTGGAGAGGGGGAGTTACTGGGCATATTGGGAGAGGGCAGGGGGTGGGGACCAGACCAGAGGGGGTAGATCTCGGCAGCAACAGATGCACTGGATCCAATCCCCCTCAGTTCGGCCCAAGCTGCCTGCTTACTCTCCTCAGACTTAACGCCGGCTCTGTAGCTGGTGTAGGTCCGAGGAGACCCATAGAGATGAGGGGGCTTACTCCAGGGAGACCTCCTGATATCACCCCCCTGCCATAAGATGCAGTGTGTGCCCCTATGGCACTGCTGCAAGTGGCGGGGTTGTTTTTTTGTTTGTTTGTTTTTTGTAGGATTGGGGCATTATTGTTTCACTCTTTTCCTTCGTTTTATTGATTTGTCTTAAGCCATTTATACCCCACCTTTCCTTCCAGTGCTGCTCAGGGCACTCAAGGTGGCTGGATGTCGTGGGCCATGGCGAGACCCTGTTGCACCCCACCCCTCACCACAGAACAGGGTCTGTCTTGGTAGACAGAGGTAGTTGGGAGGGATGGGATCCTCTGGGAGCTGAGGGCAAGGGGGGGTACAAGCAGTTCTGTCATTCGACTCTCTGTGGCCATCTTCTCTGTCTCTCAAAATACAAATATGTGGGGCCAAGTCCTGCGCTGGGATTCACAGGCAGTAGTTTAAGGCAAACCCCCCCCCCCCCCCCGGAATGTATTAGGGACAGCATGAACAACCACAAGGAGAATAATAAAGTCTGTGGGCGATTGTGGCTGGAGGGGGCAGGAGGACGTGCTTGCTTCTTGCTGTGTCTCTCTGGAGCGGACGGTGGGGCGCTTGCCTGGCTGGCTCTGCCTGCGTGCTGCAGGCTATGGTCTGGTGGAGGCCTGTCTTGCAGCATGATCACTTGAGCTCTTGAATCCGGTTTCTCTCCAAGCAAAGGCAGGAGAAGATGGAAGAACCTCTCCTCTTTGGCAAGCAGGCAATGGCTTGCATTTTGCATGACCAGAAAAGGATGTCATTCCCTGTAACGCCAACCTGCCTTCCACCCTCCAAGGCAGCAGGTCAAAAGGAGGCTGGCTGCATGTAAAAAAACAAATGCAATTTCAAAGCAAAACTTTAAACCTGTGAAATGAATCTGAAAGTAACCCTCACAAATGTAACAGAGAGATGTTTGGATGACCCAATGGATGGTAGCAGCAATCAACTGCGGGCCCGTCAGAGGACATTTCCCGGAACAGCACCTTCTGATAAAATGTGGGATGTCACCAGTGCACCCCAAGCTCTGTCCAAATTAATTAATGTACAGTACTTGTATGTGTTAATCCATTGATTAAAATGCTGCTCTGTGGGGTTTCTAAAGTGGCCTTGAAAAAATACAAGCCAACAACAAGATAACCTGTAAAACAAGCAGAAACAGCAGGACAGCCCTAGAGGACTGTCTGCAGCAGAGGTGGGCAATTAGTTTTTCTAAGGAGCCACATGAGAAACTGGGACTGTTGTGGAGGGCTGGATCAATAGGCTGAACACCCCCTCCGCGGCCCCCTCCACAGTGCCCGCACACACACACACACCCTGGGCATTCTCTTACCTTCATTAGCTGCTCCGTGTCTTCCTTTAAACCTTACACGGGCCGGTCAGGGACAGCCAAAGGGCCAGATGTGGCCCTGGGGCCGTACAATGCCCAGGTCTGGTCTACAGCAAGGGCTGTGGCATCACTAGGCGGGTGCAGAGTGGACCAGGTGACACCCTCAGGGGAGGTGTCACCACCAATAGCCAAAATTGTGGAAACCTTCTACAAAATTTGTATTTATGAATAATACCATGATGTTATATGTCATTGGAAAGGCAATTTAATGCTAAATGCAATGCAACAAATTATGTTGAATTATCTGCATTCAATCAAACGGTACGGCCAAATACATGGAAACAGAAAGCACAACTGCGTATGTCACAAAACAAACTGACTGATGAGACTGATTGTTCCAAGAGCCAATGAGGTGTTATGGTGACACAGCATGGAACCAATCGGGTGTTAGTAGGAGTCAGCTCTCATCTCTATGTATCGGAGCTAATACTAGAACTTTTCTTCAGTTGTCATCAAGCTGGTTTTTGGTTGGTTACTGATTTGTTGGGTGCCCCGCACTGTTTTATATGAAATAAAGTTAATGGGGGTGACACCATGAGTTACTGCACTGGGTGACACCAACCCTAGTGTTGCCACTGATCAAGGGCTACTCAAATGCCATCGCATGGCCAGGGCAAATATTCTGTCTGTGCCCGACCAGCACAAGGGCCCTGAAGAGAGGGTTCCCCTGGAAAGCCCTTTCCTTCGGTCGCCAACCACCTGTGGATCTGTGATGGCACCCAAAGAGGGGCCTCCACTGCAGACCTTCATGAGGAAAGGATGCATTCTGCAGGGACCTGCAGGGCCCCGATCCTCAGAGGGAGGGAGGGAGGGAGGGAGGGGTCTTGGAGCGAACACGTGCATACTTTGAATGGGATTTGGCATTCTCTTCCCTTTGCTGAACCTCAGGATGAGCCTGTGGGGGATGGCAGGGTTCAAACTTGCTGGGGACCTGGGGGGGGGGGTTGTCTTTCTCCACCATCCTGTTTAGCACGACTGCAGGATTTGGACTATAATTTTTATTTTTATTTTAGCGAGAAAGGGGGAAATAAAGACTCCCGCAGAAGCAGCCATGGTACGTTCACCCCGCCTGTGCTCCCGTGTTTATGGCTGTGCCTTTGGGGACATGCGGGTGCTGCTGCTGCTGCTGCTGCTGCTATCTCGGTGGTTAATTAATGGGTAGCATTTGCAGCAAGCAAGTCTATAAGAGCAATAAAGGGTTTTAGTGGGTGATTAAATGCTGACTTGGAGGGCTTAAATTACAGCAAAAGACAACTACTGCCAGCAGGCTGGGATCCTGCTGCTGGCCGCTGCCTGCGAGTCCAACGATAAGACCGTCTCAAAGCTGGCAGGGATCCCGTGTGGGCAGTGGGGCAGAGAGGGATGCCTATGCCCCAAGCCCGCCTCCAGGCTAGACCCACCGCCTTCAAGGACAGGGACCTGCATCCTGCACCTCCAAGAACGTTTCTCAAGCTGGGAAGACAGTGGCCTTCTCTGGTGCCAAGAGGAGTGGGGGCTTCTCCGCTCCGCCGTAGCCCTGAAGCTGCTCCCCAACACGGCAGGGGGAGGAGCAGGAAACGGCCTTGGCGGCTGCTGCTAATTGTTTGAGTGGCAGATACCGTAGATACAGTACAGCAATGATGACAACAAGGAAATGCCGACTCTCGACTCCCCTTCCCAAGGGGTTTCCCCCATCCCTCCAGCTTGAGGAAAGCCAAATGGTGAGACAGTTTCTTTTTAAAAAGAAAGGAAAGATAAGGGGGAGGAAGAGGGGGAAACCCATCTGAATGCACATACAGATACACTGTACCAGGTTGTTGCAAACTGAGAGCCACACAGAGTTGTTGGAGTTTGTTGCATTCGGAACACCTCTAGCCGCCAAATGGATCGAGGCGTTTGGAAAGGGAGCCCTGGTGGGCTTCAGGCTGCCATATTCAGCACCACCACCATGAACTTCCGCCCTGAGGTGGTTCTTCCGGACTATATGAACAAATGCTTAAAGGTCAGAATTGCAAGAACTGCTGCTTATTTTGTCTCCCTTCAAAATGTTTCTGGTGAACCTCAAATTTGCTTAAGATTCTGCAAGCTTGCATATTATTGAAAAAGTTTTGACTTCACTTGAAATTCCTCAGCTGTTTTGTCTGCAGACAAATCCCCCAAATCAACTTCCATTTTTGCTTTAGGCAAAATTTTAGTGGCAACTTGAAATTCGCTGACACCCCTTTGGTGACTCCCCAATTTGCGAATGGAGGCAACTGTATGCTTACCTCCAAAAAAGCCACTCACTCACTCACTCACACACACACACACACACACACACACACACACACACACACACACACACACACACACACACACACAGAGAGAGAGAGAGAGAGAGAGAGAGAGAGAGAGAGAGAGAGAGAGAGAGAGAGAGAGAGAGGATAAAATATTTATATAGAACACTTTTCAACAAGTTCACAAAGCAGTTTAATAGCAAAAGGTGAAAATGAAAAGGTCCACAAAGGTCTCACAATAAAAAAACAAAAAGACAGAAGAGAAACCCACAAGGAGGGACGCTCTGCTGGGGTGAAGAGGGGCAGTGTATGGGGTGGAGAGTACAGGTCACAGCAGAGGCCATTCTTGTAGAGCTCTGTCTTTGCCAAGCCTCCTCCTCCTCCTTTTACTGCTCCTGTTGCAGCCGTTTCCTAGAGAAATCCGCTCTTCGAAAATCCTTGGCAAGGAAGGAGGGGTAGGCAGCCTTGGCGCACACCCCCGTCTCCTGCTGGCATGACCGAGTCTTGTATTTAAATGTTGATGAGTTTTGTGCTGCCAATTAGCAATGGGAAAACACAGACTGTGTGTTAAACCAGGGCTGGCGACTGCTTCCCAACTGCCAAGCTGTTTGCTCAACTTTCTGCCCACCTCCTTCCTCCTCCTTGAGGGTTGGGGCAAGCTGAGTCTGCACACTTTTGCTCCCTCTCCCTCTCTTTCCAATCGGCTCATTAGAAACAAGTGGAAAGAGGCGGCTGGTTATTTCAGCTCCGGAGGAGGATGTCAGAGGTCGTCGTCAGTCATCCCTCCTCTCTTAACCACAGTTCCCATCTGCAATATAGGGACATGATTGAGATGTATAAAATTATGCATGGGATGGAGAGAGTGGATAGAGGGAAATTCTTCTCCCTCTCGCACAACAACAGAACCAGGGGACACGCACTAAAGTTGAGTGGAGGGAGAGTTAGAACGGACAAAAGAAAATATTTCTTCACCCAGCATGTAATTCATCCGTGGAACTCCTTGCCACAGGATGTGGTGATGGCACCTGGCCTAGATGCCTTTAAAAGGGGTTTGGACAGATTCATGGAGGAAAAGTCCATCACAGGTTACAAACCATAAGCAACCTCCTGGCTTAGAAGAAAGGTTTTCTCTGTATGCCAGGTGCAAGGGAGTGAGAACACGAAGCAGGTTATCTTGTTGGCTGTGTGCTCTCGGAGGCATCTGGTGGGGACACTGTGAGATACAGGAAGCTGAACTAGATGGGCCTTTGGCCTGATCCAGCAAGGCTCTTCTTATGTTCTTATGATGATACTGACCTGCTTTACACGGTTGTTGTAAGAAGGACCAAGATAATGTACGTGATACACTTTTGACTGTTCTAGACACATCACCTAAGAGCAGGGAGTTCAGCTGGATGAGGAGGAAGGGGCCATAAACGTGCGGGACATGTAGCAGAGGGAGAAGCACAAAACCAGGACTACACCTGTACCCAAGTGCTTACAATGTAGAATGTCACCAGCAGGGGGCAAAAAGCAGAGGGAGTAGAGCAGCTTGAGTAGCAAAGGCTGGAGGGGGCAGGTGTAACTGCGCATGCTCTGGATTCACTCCCGCTCGGAAGAAAGAGGAAGTGTTTCTGGGAAAGCCCTGGCCCTGAAGGTGTGATCTGCGCTCTCCATTCAGGCTGGGTCTGAACAAACACCAGGCATTTTGCGCAACCTTTTAGCTGCTTAGGAGCTGCCCAGACAAATCCCTGAGCAAGAATTGGCAGGCCCACCAGTTCAGGTCCCAGCAGCGGCGGAACAACGGAGGAGCGCATGGAGCAGGAGCTCCAGGCGCTCGGGAGGGCAGGGGCACGCGCGGAGCACTCACTGTCGGAAGTGCCGCCCTGGATCGGTCCTCCCTCCCTCCCTGGAGCCCGTTCAGCTCCAAAATGAGTCGAAAACGGGCGGGGGCACAAATTGGGCGGGGTGGGGCACGTCAACATAACGCTACGCAGGCCCCGCCCCCACGCGCCGGGAGGGCGCCCATCATTTCTGGGTTCCAGGTGCAATTCCCGGACAGAAGTCCCTTGGGCGGCTGGCTGGTGAAGGCAACGCTGGTTCACATTCAAGCCCTGGACCGTTTCCTTGAACAAAGGCAGTGGCGGCATCTTTCAACATGGCATTGCTTGGATCAGCTGGTGCCAACATCGGTTCCATCTCCTCAGTGAGTGTGTGACGGTCCCATTCGTAATGTTTAGAGATCCACTCCATGATGGCTCCCCTTAATGAATGCTAAGCCGTTCAAATTACCGTGTATGCTCGTGCATAAGTCGAGAAATTTAGGTCTTGAAATTGATCCTAAAAACCTGGCTCAACTTATACATACACAATATGCATACGGTATAGCTGGTCACCAATGTGCTCTTAGAGCAGCGTTT
Organism: Plestiodon gilberti rubricaudatus; assembly: GCA_026170595.1. Classification (NCBI taxonomy): domain Eukaryota; kingdom Metazoa; phylum Chordata; class Lepidosauria; order Squamata; family Scincidae; genus Plestiodon; species Plestiodon gilberti. Next base: position 2,167,999 of record JANXHW010000003.1, on the reverse strand, counting down.
CTCAAACTGTGGGTCCCGACACTGTCCTCATTTTTGGTGGGTCGTGAAACTGACAAGCAGATAGCTGACAGAAAAATGTATTGAAAACCCTATGGCAACAGAAACAGAGCAGCACAGTGCATCTACTTGTGAGTAGATGACCATGCCTTGGTCTATTTTGAAGGGCAGGCCAAGAGGAATGCAACGTCACCAGAATGGTCACGATTCGATGAACACAGGACCCAACAAACTCTCCAGAATGAAGGCCCCCCCCCCAAGCTGACAAGGAAATATATTGAGCCCTATGGAAAGCGACACTGAGCCACACGTGTGTATTTACTTGTGAGTAGGTGAACGTGCCTCTGCTTTTATTAATGACCAGGCAAAGGGGAATGCAAGACCACCAGAACGGTCCTGATCCGATTAATGTGGAGCTCAACAAATGCTCCTGAAGGTTTGCCCACCACCACCACCACAGTAAAAAGGATAAAAATAGAGGCTTGGTAAAGTGAAACTTAAAAAAAAAAAATCTCGTAAAGCTAGGTGGGTCCCAACAGAGTGTTGTTTTAAAAAGTGGGTCTCGGTGCCAATGGCGTCGCTCTAGGTGGGGAGGAACGTCCCTCATCGTTGGAGCCATTCAATGGAGCGAAGGCAACGACGCGCAGGAATCCGACAATGAGGGGGCGTGGTGCCTCATGCGGGAGAGTAACGAAGGGTTCAGAGTGGGGCGGAACTTAGCATTCCGCCCCACCGAGAGCAACGTCACTGCCCAGAGCTACAAAGTTTGGGAACCACGAGAGCAACTCTGAGTTTCAAGGAGAAAAAAAGGCAAGCTCAAGCAACGAAGCCCAGCAGACTTCTTGCCTAGAGCACCTCCCTTCTGAGGAAAGGCTACAGCATTTGGGGCTTTTCACCCTAGAAAAAAGGCGCCTGAGGGGGGACATGATTGAGACGTATAAAATTATGCATGGGATGGAGAGAGTGGAGAGAGGGAAATTCTTCTCCCTCTCGCACAACACCAGAACCAGGGGACACGCACTAAAATTGAGTGGAGGGAGAGTTAGAACGGACAAAAGAAAATATTTCTTCACCCAGTGTGTAGATTTTCTCTGTATGCCAGGTGTAAGGGAGTGGCGACAGGAGGATACAGGTATCTTGTTGTCTTGAGCGCTCCCTGAACCCTGAGGCATCTGGTGGGACCACTGTGAGAGACAGGAAGCTGGACTAGATGGGCCTTTGGCCTGATCCAGCAGGGAGGCTCTTCTTATGTTCTTATGCTTCCTCGGGGCATCTGGCTGGCCAGTGTTGGAAACAGAATGCTGGGCTAGGTTGATTTCAGCCTGATCTAGTGGGGCAGGTCTTGTGCTCTTAAGTGGTGCTTTAAGCCTTATGTGAGAAACTCTCATAAGATATACATAGCAATGGTATTGCTGGATCAGACCAAAGGGCTTCTAATCCAGGATTCTGTTTCCAACAGTCAAGTTCTCTAGGGTTGTCTTTATTCAGTGCCTGAAGGGGCTTCCCCCCCCCAATATTTGAATTAATAAAGCTGACAGTGTCTGTGTCCCTGAACATGCACAGAGTGCATTACCATAGAGTAAGGGCTTGACTTCTCCATCCATCTCTCTGATGAGGGAACGAGTTTTTCCAAGTCAAGTTTCCAAGTTTTTCCAACCCAGATCAGGGTTGAATCCCAAGACCTTTATCTTCAGAGATTTACTGCTCTTCAATTCAACTCAGACCCACTGTGCAGAGGCAGAGACACCCCCGGGCAAAAGGGAGCAGTTGGAGTAGATTATGATGAGACTGTGTGTCCCTCTAGTGGCTGTTCTTGGGAGTGCAATCTGCCTCTGTCCTCCCCAAGGAGCTGATAAGAGAAACGGTCTGGCTGGAACAAGCCAGGTCTACACAGGCCGGCCAGCAGCCAGGTGCCCCTCGAAGCTCACAAGAAGGAGAGGGTTCTGGTGGCCATGGCTTTCGGGTTGGTGTCTTCATGATAGATGCAGTCGGGGGGGTCACTAGTTTGAGAGGGCAGGACCCCTTCTGAAGCCCCTCGCATCCTCCCCTCCCCCACACTCCGGGATCACCCCTCAGATTGAAGCACCTGTTGTTTGGGTCAATGAGTACCTGACGGTGACATGCCGTGTAGGTACTAGGGAAGCTGGCCTGTGACAGGTGCAAATCCCCTGGTGTCCAGGTGGGTCAGTGACTGTCCGTCCGGCCCCTCTAGACACACCTCTGGAGCCCTCTGGCTTTTACACAAGCAGGCAGAATCACAGATGCTCTTAGAGCACCTTTGCCTGTTTGCAGTGCAGCCTTTCCAGGGTCAGAGGCGGGCGCCATTCAGCCTTGCTCAGAAGAACCTTCCCCCGACAACCCCCTCTCTCTCCCTGCCACCCGCATACTGCAGCAGTCTTGCAAGAGCCCCCCCCCCTCCACCCACCCTGCCTCAGCACTCCAAGGCCCTCTGGCTCCTTCTGCCCAGCAGGCCTCCTGATGCTGCTTGTGAGCAGGCCCGAGAATGCACACTGCTGCGCTCCCTCCTCTGCATTGATGGCGGGGGGGGGGGGCTGGCAGCAGCAGCCGCCACCTCCCCGGCCCCTCTCCCGGCCAATCCCCTGGCGCCCTCTGCCTGCCTCCCGAGCTCCTCCTCCTTCCCCCTTTCGCCTGCTCCAGGCTCTGGCATCCCCTACAGCAGGAAGCTGGTCCGCGGTCACCAATCCTCACCACCCCAAAGCTGCCTGGCTTGGAGCGGAGTAGAGTCACGGGGCCTGCTGGGTCCCTGTGGAGGAACCGTTCAATTATCTCTCGTCTTTCCCAGCAGCGTCCGCCCTGTTTTGCTCTGGGATTCACTCTTCCTCCAGTGAATAAGCACTTCAGAGCAGCATTTCCAGCTCGGAGGTTTAAATTTAGCAGCGGTGCTTCCCCCGCCCCACCCCCCTGAGTCGGATCCCCCCCCCCCGCGCCTTCACCTCCAAGTTAGCTCCCTCTTTGTGGCATTACAGAGTAATCTGAGATGCCTTGGCTGACCTCCAAGGAACAGAATGTACTTGGCAACAAAGCTGCTCTTAATGTCTGCAAAATGTCGGGAGACGCAGCCAAGAACTGCTAACTGGGTCATTAACCTCTCAAAGAAGAGTAAGGACCGGAGCTGCTCTCTGCCTCCCTTCATCTCACCAATAAAAATGCCTCCACACCACTGGGGAAGAAGGACGCCCCCATGCGCAGGCTGACTTGGCCGCAGCAGGGCCGGACCGAGGCTTTGCAGTGCCGAGGGTGGAAGGCACAGCACAACCCCCCCCCTCTCACATACACACACTAAGTGGAGCCACACTACAGTGGAGGGCCCAGAGGCTGAGGTCAGAGACTTTGTCATGCGATCAGGGGGTTGCATCTCTCAGAGCAGCACATGTGCGTCTGAATGCTAACAGCCTCCTGGCGTCGAAGGTCCCGTCAGCAGCCTAGACTGGCCGGAGGACTTTCCTGGACCCCACAGACCGGCTCCTCCTCCCAGCGCCTGTCAGTCCCGCTCCTCCTCAGGGAGCTGGCGCTTGTCTCCAGGCGCCTGGGGCGTTTCTTTCTTCGGCTTCCAGTGTGGCTCCTCGGGAATCTGGGGCATTGGCCCTCTTTCCATCCTTTTTGTTACTTTTCTTAAGGACACCCACAGGGTTAGTGGTGGCTAAGTCCTGTTCACAAGTGATGCGCAATGCAGGTATCGTCTGAATACAGTGCGCACGAGATTGGTGGTCCCCACGAGGTGTGTGTGTTGTAATGCCACTGATGATTCTGCAAAAAGAATGGTTCCTTTCTGGGCTAGTCACAGAGGTGATCTCACCCAGTCAGGCGGGATGAGACCCTAATACTTCCAAACCCACCCACCCACCTTGCCTGCCTGCCTGCCTGTCTGCTGATGTTCCTGCTCCCGCCACAGAAGCAATGACAAAGGGAGCCATATTTGGCACAGCCGCCACAACTGTGCACCAGAAATGCCTCACCAGGAAGTCAGTCTCACTAAGTTCAGTGGGGCTTCATTCTGAGGACTCACGCATAGCAGGCCTGGGCTGCGCATGTCTTTTGAGTCTCTCCCAAATAACTAAGGGCTTCCTCTCCCTCCCTCCCCCATTATGCTGGCTCTTTCTTTTGCTGTGTCTGCCCTTCCTGCAGAGAAGTTTCTCCAGTGTCCGCCTGGATGATGGTCTGGAGAGTGCAAAGCTGTCTATGCGCGAGGAGGGTCGAAGGCAGGGAGAGAGTCTGGCTAGTGTGTGCATTAGGCGAGGGGGCTCCACAGGTGGGACCCGACGATGGTGACGGTGGGGCAGGTGCAGGAGGACCCCGCCCAGGCCTGGCCAGCCCAGAGGCAACCATGGTCCGGCTATCACTGTTCTCCAGCACTGCCTGGTGGAGACCCTGACTGGCTGCTGCTGTGGCTGCCGCTTCCCATCGTTGCCCAATAATAAGCCAGCCAGAGCCTGGAGCCCACGGGAGAAGCAGATCGGGAGGGAGGCTGTGGGGAGCAGGGAGCAGCAGCTGAGCTGAGCCTTCCTCTGGGCTACCATCCCTAAGGGTCCCAGCAGCAGCAGTGAAGGGGGGCTCTTCCCTTCCGCTGCCCGGTGAGCTGGGCAGCGAGACCCTCCCTCACTGCCACTGCTCTCGTTGTGGGTGGTTGAATGAGAGAGGGGGGGTGTCTTGCAGTGGTAGCAGCACAGGCAGGGGAGGGGCTGGCATGGAGCATGTCACTGGGTTGCCCTGGCAGGACATGGGCCCCAGGGCCTCCCCAACGCTGGAGTTTACTGGTGTGAATGTAAATACTGTACGCACATTATAAATGCTTAATTCACAGCAGACCCAAAAACCCCACACAGAGATACATCATGAATTACCTGAACGGTTGGTACAGAACTACCCACTGATGAAATCACACCTGTGCTGGAGCCATCGCTGCTGGTCTGGTTCTCTGTCTGGCTGCACAAATTGGGGGGGGGGGAACGGGACGGATGGACGGACACCGTTTCTCAGCATCAGGTCAGCCTGCCTCGCTGGGACACTTGAACCACTATTGACAACTTCCCAGCTGGCTCTCTGAGTTTGGTTTTAACAAAAGCAAAGATGACTGGGGGAGCCAGAAGGGAGATTTGTGCAACTCCACCCAGAGTGCAGACCCTGGACAGACAAAGGTTTTTCCCCACTAACTGCAGACCTCCAGACTGAGAGGCAGCAGCTGGGACACTTCCAGGTTTTAAGGGAACCGCAGCAAGCTGCCCTTCGAGGCCCCGCAACATCCAGGTGGACCACCACCACCAAAAAGGCCATGTTCCCAGAAGTGCCCTCAGCAGCTACCCAGTGATGCCAATCCCTAGACCGACACTGAGCAGCGGATGCAGGAGGGGCAAAGGGAAGGATTTCTCCGCACGATGATGAACGAGAGCCACATGCTGCGGGAAGCAAACCGGAAGTCGCTTTATGTCGGGGAGGCCAGAGTAGGCCTCTGCAGGCCTGCGTGATGGAGAACGGGCCCCGCAAATACGGGGGTCCAGCTACCATGTACATTTATTTTTTTAAAACCGTGGGGGTGTGACATCACATCAGGAAGTGACGTCACGCCCATGTCACTTCCAGGGGTGGCATTTTGAACCGCCTTGGGTGCCAGCGTGGCTAAGTACGCCACTGCTGCTGCTGCTGCTGCTGCCATATGTAGCAGAGGCCACTGGCTTAGATAGTTTGAAACGAGGATCAGCCAAATTCACGGAGAAGGAGAGACTGTCAAGGTGACGCCTCCATCGCCAGACACAGTCTGCCCCTGAAGACCTGTCTCTTGCGTTGCGGGGGGGACGACGACAAAATGGAGGCCGTTGCCTGCCTGCCCTGCTTGTGGGTATCCCAGAACTATCTGCCTGGTCACTGCTGGAAGCAGGATGCTGGGCTTGATGCCCCCTTGGTCTGACTCAGCAGCCTGCTCTTATCTTCCAAGGTCTTTCATAAGAACATAAGAAGAGCCTGGCTGCTGGATCAGGCCAAAGGCCCATCTAGTCCAGCTTCCTGTATCACACAGTGGCCCCACCAGATGCCTCCTCCGAGAGGACACAGCCAACAAGATAACCTGTTTCCTGCTGTCACTCCCCTGCACCTGGCACAGAGAAAACCTACTTCTAAAACCAGGAGGTTGCTTATGGCTTGTAACCTGTGATGGTCTTTTCCTCCATGAATCTGTCCAATCCCCTTTTAAAGGCATCCAGGCCAGGTGCCATCACCACATCCTGTGGCAAGGAGTTCCACAGATGAATTACAAGCTGGGTAAAGAAATATTTTCTTTTGTCCGTTCTAACTCTCCCTCCACTCAATTTTAGTGCATGTCACCTGGTGTTGTGTGAGAGGGAGAAGAACGTCTATCCACTCTCTCCATCCCATGCATAATTTTATACGTCTCAATCATATCCCCCCCCCCAGGCACCTTTTTTCTAGACTAAAGAGCCCCAAACACTGTAGCCTTTCCTCATAAGGGCGTGTCCCCTAGCATGGAGTCTCCAGGCGTTCACGTGGCCCTGCTTTTGTACAGTACAAGATCTCGTTTCATTTTGTAGTAGTCAGCAACATTGTTTGGAAAGCCTCTGTGAAGAAAGACACAGAGATCTTGGGATCACTCAGAGTGCACTTTATATCTCCCGCCTCCTGCTGCGATGGGTTCAAATTTTAATCTTGCTTGCTTATGTTTCCCCAATCTTCCTACCAGGTTGCCCTCTGCTGGTTACAGAATGGTTGTGCACTTTCCCCCACATATACAGAACATCTTACATATTTGCCAGCAGCAACATCTTACAGACAGACTGGGGATGGCTCAGGATAAAACCCCGTGTCTTGCAGAGGAGAAAGATGGAGGCCAGCGCCTTTTTGATGGGCTTCTTTCTGCTAAGCGCTTCCCTGCAGCGAATACATTATGGGCCAGGAGCAATCAGGCAAGGTTGGGATGGAGCCAGGCTTCACTTTCCTCTGCAGGTAGGTAGTAGCGGCCATTTCAAGTGAGCCTCAGAAGGTGCTGCTGGGAACAATCCCGAACGACGGAAGCCAGGAATGTTCTGTGTCAGTTTTGGCTGGAAAGCTGCATGGAACAGTCAGGACCTCTGGAGCAATGATCAAGAGCTGGCCTGCCGGGCCCCAGCTCAAAAGACAGGAGAGCCCCCCCCCCCGGTTGTGCAGCCTGCCAGGCACAGAGTCCAAGAAACAGCAAAGAGCTCAGCTTCTGCTTCTGGGTCCTCACCGGAAGATGCCGAAGAGGCAGGTCGAAGCCAGACCTCCAGAGCTTGCATGGAATTCCTCCGTCCTGCAGGCTCTCCTGCTGCAGCTACCTGCAGCTACCTGCAGCAGGACCCACGTTCCACCCCCATCCCCACCCCCACCCCCGAGCTGGCATTCCCCCTGCCTTGTTGTCCGAGATGATGCCCAGTGAAACCCAAGACCATCGTCATGATGAGGAAGCACCACAGGATGGAACCGATGAGGACGAAGCCACCCACAGGAGCCAACGTACTTGCTTGGCTGTGGGCGTCACTGGGGGGCTGTGATGATGTGCAAGTGTCTGCACACTGTGCATGCTCAGAGCACTCTGTTCTTTATTCTGACTTGTAGTCCAAAGAAGCAAGGCCTGGCCCTGAACATTCATTCAGGGAGGGGAAGAGCCTGGAGGTGCCCTGGTGGAAGTTTTGCCAGGGCTTAAGGGATGCGGTTTTTGTGCCTGCTGCTGTAGGAAGATGGGCTCACGACTCTTTATTATCAGCAACTTGATTTGCTGTCCGTTAGGAGACTCCTCAGCTGTCAGCGGCCCCTTCTTCTTCCTCTTGTTTCCCCTTGTGCCCCCCCTCCCCCTGACTGCCTGACACCACCTTTTTCAAATGTGCAGGTCCATCATTAGCTACCCCTCAATTATCTTGTCAAATGGGTAATTAAATGCCTCAAAAATTCATTATGGACTTGGTGTATTAAGAGGAACATAATTAAGGAATGTTTGCTTGTGCGAGCTGCACTTTATTACCTGTGAGCAGATTTATCTCGGAGGCAATTTATTAAACGTTTGTGGCAGCCTCTTTTGAATCAATGGAGGCCTGCGAGTCAATAAGCACCTTATTAGAGGCAAATGAGCCCCTTAATTGGGAGAAAGAAAAGAAATGTCTCCCTAAATCTCTTCTGCAAACTTCTGCAGGGCATCTGTGGTCATGCAGATGCCTGCGAAAGGACTCCCTTGGTAAGGTGGCTGAGGAGCCCAGATCCTGAGAGGGTTCCTGTGCCTTTAAGAGCTGCACCAGGAAAGAGAAGGAACTCCTAGTCGCATCGCAGGCTGGGAGGAGCTGTACCTGTAGGGTGGCTCCATGCCACACTCTTCCCAGTCTTACCTGAGCGCGGCGTGCTGCTGCTGTGCTAGGAGAAGCGGAGGAGGAGGGGGGCCAATTGGGACTGAAACAATTCCTGGAGATTCTTTTTTGCCCAGCATGATGTCATGTTGGAAATTCTGGCCAGAGGCCCTGTTAACACCTCCAGGGTTGCTTTCAGGGGTCACCTGGAGATGGAGGATGCTGATACCTTGGCTCAAGGCCAAACCTGGAGGTTGACAACCCAGACAAGGTACACCTGGCGGAAGGAAGGAACGTCTCTCTCTGTGTGTGTGTAACGATTAAAGGACCCCAAGGCCATCAGGTGTCTTCCTTTGACAAAAAGATGGGGTGTTCTTCCCAGGGATCGTCCTATAAACCCCAGATCCCTGCGTGCCTTAAGGAAGAACAAGATGCTACACAGAAGTGAGTTCCAGATTAGGCAAGCAAGCCAAACCACGTGCTAGTCAGGTGGGGAGTGCCGTAACTCTCATCAAGGCCAATCAAATTCAGCCTAGAAACAGCTTCTTGGGGGTAAGGTGTTTGCTGGAAACCTTACAAGCAACCCAAGAATGCACTCACGGGCACGCACACACATGCACACACACGCACAGAGCCGGGTTCATAACCTGGCATTGTATTGAATAGCAAACACCTTAGAACAATAGAACAGCAGATTCAACACAACCAGCTAGCAAGTGAAACCTATCCGAAGATTCACTTACTGCCCAGTCCTATCCCCACCACTGGCGCTGATGCAGCCGCGCTGATGGAGCAACGCACTACATCCAATGGGGGGGGGGCAACTGGACAACCAGCAGGAGGTATGTTAAAATATTTTTTTACTTACCCTCCGGCAGGCTATGGCAGGCTATTGCCTATGGGTCTCTTCAGACCTATGCCAACCATTTAGCTGGAAAGGGGCGGGGTGGCTGGAAAAGAGGACATAAGATCTGGTGCCCATGGATGGTGGAACACTAGTTCCAGAAGCAGAATGCCCAGATAGAATTGGGACCTTGGGCAGAGTCAGTCTTGGGCTCCTTCTCAAAGCTCCATCCAGGCCAGCATTCTGCTTCCCCCCACACACCTGTGCTGGTGCCCACACTGCCAATAGCTGGTCAGTGGACAGCCCGATTGCTCTGGAAGTCCCCAAGCTGGACAATGCTTCCCCACCCTCTGCCCCCCACCCCCGAGGCAGGAACTGGTGTCCAGAGGGATACCTGACTGCCTCTGAACCTGCAGACTCCAGGAGCTGCTCTTAGGAAGCGGCAGGGCAGGGAGAGACGGTGGTGGGAGACTCATCATGACAAGGCCAATCAACACAGGCCAGAACTCACTTAGAGAGAGCAGGGGTGGGCAATGAATGTCCCTAAGGGGCCACATGAGAAACTGGGACCGTTGTGGAGGGCTGGACCAATAGGACGAATGGAGAACCATCGCCAAAGGCCTGTGAAAGCCGCTGAAACTGGCTCCTCCGGAGGGACTGTGGAATGCAGCCACTGCGGGGTATGAGGTGGAATGCAAGTTCCTGGGCATGCACCCCCGCCAGCCCTCCGTTCACGCATGCATGCGCACCCCGTTCTCTACAGGGGACAGCCAGTAGGGTGGGAGAAAGACACTGAGAAGCGGGAGAGTGTGGTGGGGAGGGAGACTGTTGACACATCAGATATGAGTGTGTGTGTGTGTGTGTGTGTGTGTGTGTGTGTGTGTGTGTGTGTGTGTGTGTGTGTGTGTGTGTGTGTGTGTGTGTGTGTGTGATGCATGAGTCTTGAAAGCCCTATGAAGCTGGGCTTGGGGATGCTCATCTAAGCCATGTACAGTATATGGATCATGGACAACGCTGGGCCCAAGCCAGAGCCCCGCCCCCCCCCCCACTTGTCACTTCCCTCCAGGGAAGTGTTTGCTTTTCCAGGGGTTGCTGGCTGGTACAGTATTTCTTCTGCATCCTTTTGACTGTGAGCCCTTTTGGGACAGGGAACCATTTATTTATATTGTAAACTTTTTGTTGAAAAACAATGACTGTACTATAATAATAATAGTAATAATAAATTGTTATTTAGCCTGGGTGGTACTTAGTCGCATGTAACTAGACTTACCATTTGTCCCGGAAAACCGGGACACTACCGGAAACTGGTCTCAGTTAATGGAAAAGTCCCGGAACGATTCTGAGCCGATTGGCAAGCCTCCTCTTCGTCGCCATTACTAAAGAAACTTACCCGGAGCCGGTATCTTGACTCGCGAAATCTCGCAAGATCCAAGATGTCAGCGCCCAAATCTCGTGAGGGCATGATGCCCTCACGAGATTTGGGCGCCGACATCTTGGATTGTGAGATTTCACGAGCCAAGAGCTGCCAGCGCCGGGTAAGTTCCTTCTTTAGTAATGGCGGTGATCGGCGAGCGGGTGAGTAGTAGGCCGTTCGCCCGCTCTCTCACCGGCTCAGAGCTGGTGAGACAGCGGGCGAATGAGAGACTCCCGCGGTCCGGGCAGTCTCTCTCCGGATCAGTAGCATGATGAGGAGCAGCACTGCCGGATCAGCAGCACTGCCGGATCAGCAGCACGACGGCGACGATGGGGTAAGTAAATTTAATTAATTATTTAAGTGAAAAAATAAGTAATTAATTAAAAATCCGGCCCCTCTTTGCGTGGTGTCCTGGATGTGTGAGGTGTTCTGGGAGCACCCCTGTCATGTCCTGTGCTTCCCGTTTGGTTGAAAGGGCCTGCACGACGACGGAGCCAGGGGAGGGGTAGGCGGCCAAATTGCAGGCTTCTGATCCGCTTCCCACTTGCTTTTAGCGAGTGGAAAGTGGACTGGAGCGGGTCTTTCCGTGAGACCCGGGATGCGAGAAGGCAGCCCGAGTCTGTTTGCTGCCCGCTGCAATTCACCGCTGGAATCCCCTCGTCTGCTTCATTCATGCTTTGGCTGGGGGGGGGGGGGAGGTCTGCTTGCTCTTGGTCTGGTCCAGCAGCCAGGCACTTCTTCCGAGGTTCTTCCTTTTCATCTCATGGCTTCAGGTCACCTCCTCCTTCCTCCTTCTCCTTCCCAGCTCTTCATTGTAATAAATTCCAGTTAGGGGTGAGAATCCTGGGCTGCTTTTGTCCTTACATTGATACCAGTCGCGTCACAGGGACATGCGTCACCCCGGAGCAGGGCGTGCGCGTCACCTTTAAGGACGCGGGGGGGGCCTGCACGTGACATCACGCGCAGGCCCAGAGCCCGCCCCCGCTCCATTTTCGGCTCATTTTGGAGCCAAACGGACGCAAGGGCGGGCAGGCGGGCCCAGCCCTAACTACAAACTGTAAGTGTCGGGGGGTCACGCGTCACCCTTGTACGCGCGACACCCCCCGGCGGCCCGCCCCGCGCGCTTCCCCCTGTCGACGCCCCTGATTGATACCAAACTAAGGCTGAAATCCTAGACACACTTTCCTGGGAATACATCTCATTGAGCACAGAAAGGTCTTACTTCTGAGTAAACTTGCTAGGACTGTGCTGTATGTCTTCGATTCAAGGGCTCAGTTTAATAGCTGCCAAACCCAATTTTGCTGTGACCATAATGTATTTGTACAGCCTGCTGAAGTCCCTCCTCGCTGTTCTAAAGTCCGAAACGTATGTTGAGGAAACCACTTTTTTCTAAGTGGCCCAGAATTAATACATGGTCATAGTTCTTCACACAGAGGAAGTCAAGTCTTTTCTCCGGCGGAGAGGGCATGGACAGTGACGCCCATGTCAGAACCCAAATGAAAACCGAGGACTTCTGAAATTCAGCGATTGAAATATGACACTGGAAGTAGGCTGTAGGCTGAATGGAAAGGGGTGGAGGTCTTTCAAAAGCACTTTCATCAGTGGTAAGTATTTCAAGAACTGCAACCATTTGTGACACACATTGGACATCCTCTGTGTGTGTGTGTGTTTGTGTGTGTGTGTGTGCGCGCGCGTGCACATGTGTGTGTGGTATCAACAGCAGTTAAAAATACTCTCTCGGGGGGGGGGGGAACTGCCAGTAGAAGAAAAATGAGAAAATCTTATTTCCAAGACAAAAAAATTGTTTTTGTTTTTAAAAACCCACCATGACTAAAAAGTCTGACACTTAGATGGTCAAATTCATGTCACGAGGGATTTAGAAGAATATTTTCTTCCCTAACATTTGGAATGGCCTGAAAGGAATCTCTTGAAAAGCTCCCAGGACCTGGCTCTGTGTTTTTTTTTTCTAATTGTGTTCGTGGTGGCCTCCGTGTTTCAAACATTTTTCTGTCCTCCCTTTCAGATCTTTAAAGAGGTTCCCAGAGGAAAAATGAACACAGTAATGCAGGATTCTTTTCGCCGCCCCCGCCCCCCCAGCCTCCTTCTTTCTTCTTGCCTGCTTGCTTGCCTTTCTTGTGAGGAGAGCACAAACAACCCAAAGGGGGGGGGGAGAAGAAGAAGAAGAAGAAGAAGAAGAAGAAGAAGAAGAAGAAGAAGACGATGACGACGACGACGGCAGCGACATGTCTTGGAAATGGCTGGTCTAGTGGCTCTAGTGGGGCTTTGTCCTTTGGAAAAAAAGAGAGGAATGAGAAGGGGTGAGAAAGACCTGGAAATGAATAGATCCCCCCCACCAACCACCCCCTCGTTCCCCCCTTCCCCAAGGCTGACATCTGGTTTGGGGCCTGAGTTTGGATCCTGGTTTGGGGGGGGGCAGGAACCAGCCCAGGAAATGCTTCTGAGATGGTGTTGGCCAAGTCTCCAAAGAACGAGTTGCAGCAATGGCTGTTGGCTGTTTGTATGTTCAGTGGCTGAAGGTTTCAGAAAAGCATCTTCCTATTTGCCATGAATAAAAGAAAATACTAATTATCGGCACATTTCAGAGTGGGAAGAGTTATTCATCTATGGGGTGGGGGGAGCTGTGAGAAAGGCGACTCCCCCTCCTGCTCTCTGAGGTCCTTTAGCATTTTATGAAGAACATATAAACAGTGTGCAAATCAAAGATACGTTTTTATTGCTGTTTTTTTAAAAAGAAAACTTTGTTAAAAAGTCCTTGTGTTTTTCCAAAACATCTCCCCAAATGTTTGGAGCTCTTTGCCAAGGGAACTATTAAAATGCAGCCTTCATGGCTGCCAGCTCCAGCCTGTTTTCCTGTGGCAAGCAGAACGGGTGTGAAGTGGCCACCTCTCTGGCTCTCCAGCTTGTTGGGTTGTCTGTGGTAGAGCTGAATGATGGGCCTGCCGGCGCCTCCTCGCGGGAAATCCCATTAGTAAGCCTTTTCTGTTTCCAGGTGGTCAACTGTATCCCCTTTCTTTCCAGCTGAAGGCCAAGCCAGGAGTTCACGGGGAGGTGAGAGTTGAAGCCAGGTCTTCCGGCTCACTTGCTTGACCGTGAACGAAGGTGACCCGGGTCCCCGAGATCTCTGGCCTCATTCTGGCTGTGGTGGCAGGCCCGTCCCTGGCAAATTGCTTCAGGCTGCAGGGAAGGGGTCCCCAGGATGGGATGGCCTTTCCTGCTGCAACACATATCCCACACAAGGAAAACAGGTGTGTCAGGGAGCCTGTTAGGCCAGAATTCTGATGGGCTTCATTTTGGGGGAGGGGGGGAAACCTTGTGCCTGCGAGTCTGGAGTGGCATAGCTCAGACACAGGCTGACCACTGCACTGCACTGCAGACGGACCGGACCTTTGACGCAGCATCAATCCTCACAGCTACCTCCACGAGAAGCACACGTGATCAGGAATATCTGCAACCCATGATGCCACGTCTCAGGGGGACCTGCCCAGGGCAAGGTGGTCATGCTTCCACCATAGTCATGCACTGAATGAAGCCTATATGGACTGTTGGTAGATCCACGTCACATTTTCAGTGGGGTGGCAAACCTGACCTGGGTTGAGCTCAATGTGTGTCAGCAGCACTGGGAGGCAAGCACATGGCCACCTTGCGACAGACTGATATGCTGTATGGACCTTGAACTGTTCCTTAGCAATGTTCTCACAGCTCCGATGTGGTAAGGAGGTTGAGAGAGTGAGCAGGCCGCCGCTTGAATATCCTTACAACCAGTGCCGTTAATGGATTGCTCGCGTTGGCCATTGACTGGGGAAACCTGTTTGGATCCCCATTCAGTTTTACAAGGTTCACTTGCCAATCTCCCTCACAGGGCTGTGGTGAGGATAACATGGGATAACCCTCATGCAATCCACTCTCATCTCCTTGGCAGAAGAGTGGGATACAACAAATGTGAAAGGCAGAAAGAGAGATGCTCTAAGACAGTTTCCCAAACATTTTTGGCCACGACCCTAAACGCCGTTTTTCTCTCAGTCCGGCGACCCACGGAGTTGGTACCTGTTCATCATAATAAAACGCTCCAGCGCGCCAAGAGGGAAGCTGTGCAGGCTTCGGTTCCAGCCGGCAGCCGCGCAGCTTGCAGGGAATGCTGCTTCCCATGCGAGCCTCGTTTGGGTTGCCACTCCAGGTTTGGGAACTGATGCTCTAGGAACAAACCTGCGAGGAGTTCTTCTGCTTTTCCCTTTCCTTCCAAGTCACACAAGCAGAGACTTTCCACGTTGTTGTGTTTAAGCCCAGCCCTTCCCTGCAACGGGAGAGGGCCTCAAGATGCATGTTTGCAAGGCCTCCCTAATGTTAATTTGCCCAGGCGACAAAACAACTGGGCATAGTAAGGAAAAAAAGGAAGGACCGCTCAGAGGAAAGGCATCAGCTGACTTCTCCACAACATAGTATTTGAATCAAAACTGACAGACCGAAGTCCTTCATTAATTTCCTTCTATTTCCTGCCCCGGAGGGGCTGCTTCTGTGTCACACGACGGAAAAAGACAACCACTCTGGGAGACTCACCATTTACACAACCTTCCACTTCCATCGGTAGTTCCCTTTGGACCTCCCCTCATGAGATCCCTTCGGACCTCCCCTCATGAGACGTAACAAGGTCCACCATCGACCTTTGCTTCCAATGTTGTCTCCTCTGATTAATCTAATCAAAACCTTCACACCTCAGGACTGTGAGTCTTAACTGATTAACTGGAGCAATTAATCAACTAAAAGCCTTGTTACAAAAAATACCATGTGGGCAGGCTTCTGATTTCTGTGATATCTGGACTGGACCTCCTGTTCCCATCCATTTCTCCCTCAACCCCCCCTCTCATAATCTCAACCCATTTGGAGCAAGTTCTCCTGTCCCCTGACTCAGTCAACATCGGAAGAGCCCTTTTGGATCAGGCCGTGTGTGTGTGTGTGTGTGTGTGTGTGTGTGTGTGTGTGTGTGTGTGTGTGTGGTATCATGTTTCAACAGTGACCAACCAGATCCCTCTGAGAAGGGCCTGAAGGAACAGCTCCCTCCTCTTGTTAGTGCCCCAGCAAATGATATTCAGAAGCAGACTGCCTCTGAACATGGAGGTTCCATACCACCATAATAGCTGTTGATAGCCCTCTCATCCATAGTGGTTTGTACACTGTGTTTTACATTCCTTGGAAAATGCACATAGTTAATCAAGTGAAGGTGACAAGGTTCCTGGAAAGACAGACCATTGCCCCACCACTGCCCATCTTCCACTGAAATGCTCAGGGGGTCATTTTCAAATCGCGCAGGATGCATGATGCGGGTGAGACTTCACAGAACCACAGGCCAATGGAAGATGCCCCAGAATGCTCTCCAATGAGCATAGGTTCCGTGGGAGATGTGCAGAGATTCTGCAGCAGACAAGTTGCTATAAAAAAGCAGAACGTTTGAAGACTGTTGCCCAAACCCGTTCAGCCTTGACTAGGGGTTGCCCAATCCCTCTCGTATTGGGAAAACAGATCTAGGACATATTGAGTCATGATCTGGAAGCACGTTGAGCTATTTGGAAGGCTGGGTCAACCCACTGAAATCTGCCGAAAAAGCCAATGCAAAAGTATCTGCATCCCAGTGGGTGCGGACCATCCTGAGACTCCAGGCAGGTCTCAGCCAGCCTTTGGAAAACCACCTCACCATTTCTTATTTAGTGGAGTTTAGATGCATTTAGAGACTCCCCCAAAGCTGTAGGTATTGGAGATCCTTCTGTGCCTTGCCTTGCCCTCCCTGCCTGGGAGAGCTCATAACTCCTTTGCCACAAGCAAGCAAGGAGCCATTCAGGTGAATTGGTCATCATGAAGCTGCTTCCCTGAGTGGTCGCCGCCTAACTGGCACCCTGACTCGTTCCACCCCTTGTCAGCCCCACCATCGCAGGACAGGCTCCTTTCCCCTGGCCTCCCCAGGTCTTCGGTTCTTCTGGATCCCACCACCACTGGCACAAGAGAAAGGGCCTTTCCGGAGCCCCCTGCGGCTGTGGAAGAAAGTCTCTCCCTGTTGGGGAGCTGTTGCAGCAGGTTATCTCTTGATCCGGCACTCTTGTTGGGAGCAGTGCTTGCTTGGTCTTCATGGATGATATTTTTGCTGTAGCTTACATCATGTTTTTTTCACTGACATTTTTATGCTGTCATTTTACTATGATTTTAGAAGGGTCTTTGACATGTTCTGCCATATCCTGCAAGGCATCTTTGTATCAAGAAGCAAGTTATAGGTTATCGGGAATAGTAGGATAAAAAGTACTACACCCTATTTTTCAAACTTCCTCCCTTCCAGGAACCAAAGTTGGGACTTTGGTTTTTCTGCTGCAGAATCTGTCCACATTGCAGAGGATTCTGGGAGAGGGAGGGTCTTCTCAGGCACAGATGGGCCAGGCTTGTTGAGTCTCACCGCTGCAGGGCCCGGCCTATGGGCACCCTTGAACACACCCAGCCCTTCTCAGCAGCTGTGCATTGCAGAGGAAGGTTAGGAGTGTGGGGACCATCTTTCAGCCATGTTTTCCAGAACGGCTGGACTTCATTGTGCAGATCCCAAGGCACCCCAGGTTCCTCAGAACAGTTTGAACATGAGAACGTTCGTCGGAACCCGGCAGGCTTCGTTCCAGGACAAAGACGGAGGCCAGTGAAGAGCCTGCTGCTCGGCTCCCATCTTCTCAACTCATGCTTTGGCTTCTCAGTGTGGAGTGTTGCAACAGAGACACATGGATAGAACTGAGCTTGTGTGTCCAAGTTGTTCTGAGTTCATGATTCCCATATGTGAAAAATGTTCAGCTGTAACACGTTTCTTGCCAAACCCTTCAGATCCATTTATCTTCTTGCCCTAGTTTTCTCTAGGTTCCTCTCTGAGGCATCAAGACGTGAAGACACTGCCTCCTAGGGAGCGTTCTAGGTCCTGCACCATCATCCATCTCTGAAAATGATTTTCTGCAATTTTTTCAGGAATGTTTGCCATCCATACTTTTCTCCAGGTTTATAAAAACAAATGCACCAAAGCAAAATGGAGCTCCAATTCTCTCTGAGGCCCATTAAGACTAGAGCCTGCACAGATTAGGCTTGTATCTGTGTCCAACTACCAGAGCTCACTGCAAAAGACCACTCTTTGTATGAATGAGGTCCCGTGTGTGTGAATTCCTTGGCACCTTGTAGTGAGGGATTCACCGGTTATAGGCCTGCAAAAAGCAAACACCCTCTGCTGAGTTCTTGATTAATTGATTACGTGTCTATAACCTACTCAACCAGGTCATACAGGGACTCGCTCGCTACTCCTCCGGGCATCTGCAGGAACAAAGAGGGGCTTCACTCAGACCTGTTTCACAGCAACCTGTAGCTGAAGTTCTCAAATCAGGCATGAACCTTTTCAGCTGCTGAGGCTGACTTCCCACTGGGCTGCTCTCCTTTGGTTTTTAGACGAGAAAGTCGTGCACACTCAGTCAGTGACTGTTTGGGAGGACACGTGGAGGCTGCACAGAACTTCTTGAAATCATCCGAAGGAAACCAAAGGAGGCTGGCAGGCAGGCAGGCAGACAGGCAGGCCCTCCGCCCAATGCTGCTGGTTGTTGCTGCTGCTGCTGAGTCATCCCCCCCCCCCCTGCACGCTGCAAGGAGCCTGGCTCGGGGCACACAGCGTTCCCTGGCAGGTGGAGTGCTGCTGCCTTCTCCTCCTTGTGCTGCCAGGCGGCTCATGGCTAATTCAGAACCACTCGGCGATGCCTTAGAAGGAAGCCTCACTCAGCCACCCTCCCTTTCCATGCTCTGGTCCCCCAACACGGAAATGTCAAACGTATGAAAAAACAGAACACATCATGAGATGATCCATGTTGCAAATACCCTGGTGTTTGCGTTTTTGCAGACATGCATTTCAGTTCGTTTTGTGAACTGCAGCTGCAGCCCCCCCCATGCATGCTCAACATCCATGCATTGGTCAGAACATGTTCGGTGGCCTACATATGCATACACTCCAATATTTAACATGAAAATGTGGATATGCTTGTAGCAACACCCCAGTTCTCATCCCAAAGAGACTTAAAAGAAGACAATCAAAGATTTTCAAGGGGCATGCAGCCCAGCACATCTTCGGATCCAAGTCACAAGGAGTCATTTTCTAGGGACAATGACCAGAAATAGGAGTTGACCCCACTTAACAGGGACAGTTTGAGCATGTGTGCATGCGGTTTCCAACTGCACATCCCGTTCACTGCAAAGATCAATGAGACCTATGGATCACATGGTTGGAGGAGCACATGATGCCCACGTTGTGGCCTGTGCATGGATTGTGGACGTGTGCAGGCACCCCCAGCCAGGCCAGCCCAGAACCTTCAGCACCGGGGGGGGGGGGGAGGTGGCAGCAGTGGTGCAAGTTGGCCAAGAGAGTCGCACCACCCTCATGCTGAGCAACCTGACCCATCGACACATCATGCAAGTGTCCCCCAGAGGCCCCTGAGGTCTCGAAAAGGCTCCCATTGACAGGCAGGGAGGTGGGACTAGCAATGGAGACAGTTCCTCTTCTGTCTGTCATTGGCCCCTAAGGGGGGAGAGGGAGAGAAGCTGCTACTGAAGATATCCCCCCCCCCATTTGCTGATGGGGAGCATGAGAGAAATGGTTGTCCATGGCCATGACTCCCTGTGAGTTTGGGGGGGGCAATGATGGGCGTTGTCCCACAGCCTCCAGGAATCTGCTGCTAGCAATGAACGCAATTCTACCACCCCCACCACCCCATTCAAAGGAATTGAATCTGTCTATCCACAGCACGTTTTTTCCCATACAATGAATCTACGGTGCTTTCAAGATTTTTGTCTTGCCACCATAAGTAGTAGGATTTGGTGTGGAAGCAACATGATGTTTGCAGCTCCCTGATGGGTCTGTGAGAACAGACCACATTTTGTTTGTCACTCAACTGCGTATTGCTTACAGCTCACTGGGAAAAGCCCAGGACAGATTAGCAATGGCAGCGCAGCTTAGCTGAACACTGACTCTGCCTACTGGTCCAAAGACCTTGGGTCAGGCCACTGAGGAGATCACACAGGCCTCCGCTATGAAAGTGAAATGGTTTCTTCCAGTTCACTCACACAGCCTTTCTCATCCTGAAGCCTCTTGGGCATGCATGCACCTTAACAACCAGGCAGGACACAAGTCTCCCAGGCCATTCCCTCCAACAACAGAACTTATTATGTGAAGGTTGAACAATTATAGTCAGAAGGCAGATAAAGGCTGGGCAAGGCAGAGTCAGTAAATGAGATTATTTCTAATTCTAAAGGACAGATTCTGGCTCACCAGTCAGCCCTAAAGCCCTGTACCCTCATCCTTCTTGTGTGAAATGGGGCAGTGAGGCCGATTCACTCTGGCTATCCAGTTTCCAAAGCATCCATTCCGTTGGGATTCCTCCAAATATTTATTTTATTCCATTTGACTGAGATGAGATGTGAGATGTGAGATGTGAGATGTGAGATGTGAGATGTGAGATGTGTGTGTGTGTGTGTGTGTGTGTGTGTGTGTGTGTGTATGTGTGTGTGTGTCAGAAGCTCCTTCATCAGCTTCTGCATCCTTTGAGGAAGGGAGCCAGGAATTCCCTTTTCCCCTCCAAGGGTCCTTCCTGGTGCTTCACATCCCAGCAGTCCTATCATGCTTTACTCAAATGCTTTGACCCCTGAAACAGTAACTTGATTTATTAGCTGACGTTTCACAATCAGAACCAAATCAAAACCTGTGCCAGAACTGAGTCCAAAGGGAGCGGGGGGGGGGGGTCTTCTTGGTTTCTCCTTTCATTACTTCCTGCGCGTCGGCACGGAGAGCCCACCCCTTCCACCCCCCATTTCACTGCTCCCGTTCACCCTCAGTGCATGCTGACTCAACCCCCTTTTTACGTCACAGAACTTGACCACCGGAGCCTTGCGTGTTTATTCAGCAGTAACCCCCTCTGAATCCAGTGGCTCTTGCTTTCAGGGCTCATGTGTGGAGAGAACCAGCATGTTCCCTGAGTGGCTGGATGGGAGGAAGCAAGCACGGCAAGCCGCCCCCCCCACCCCCGTGGGGGTGTAGCTACGCCTCTGGCTCCAGGGAATGCCAATTCCAGGAGAGCAACCTAGATAAGCAGCTGCTGCCATTGGACTTTTGAATGATTCGTGGGCTGGAGCAACTCCCTTATGAGGAAAGGCTACGGCATCTGGGGCTGTGGGAGAAAAAAGGCGGGACATGATTGACATGAAAAAAGGGGGGACATGATTGAGACGTATAAAATTATGCATGGGATGGAGAGAGTGGATAGAGGGAAATTCTTCTCCCTCTCGCACAACACCAGAACCAGGGGACATGCACTAAAATTGAGTGGAGGGAGAGTTAGAACGGACAAAAGAAAATATTTCTTTACCCAGCGTGTAATTCATCTGTGGAACTCCTTGCCACAGGATGTGGTGATGGCACCTGGCCTGGATGCCTTTAAAAGGGGTTTGGACAGATTCATGGAGGGAAAGACCATCACAGGTCACAAGCCATAAGCAACCTCCTGGCTTTGGAAGTAGGTTTTCTCTGTGCCAGGGGCAGGGGAGTGACAGCAGGATATATATATATATCCATTGCCTCTTGCAAGCGGAGAGAGCGACTGCGGTTTCGCAATCCAGCTGCTGCCTCCTCCTCCTCCTCGCAACTTCTACCTCGGGGGGGGGGCGTCTCAAGGAGGAGGAGGTAAATGGGGACGAAGAGGCTGATGAAGCCTGATCACAAAGCCAGGGCCGCTCTTCACTCGGAGCAGAGAGGGAGAGGAGGAGCGGTCGCTGCTTCGCAACTGGGAGAAAACCCGGAAGTGATGTCATGATAGTGGGCCCACGAAGCACCGGCTCTCTTGCACCATCTAAACTGGCTACTGATTTGCTTCCGGGCCGAATTCCAACGGCTGTGCTGGGTCCTCAAAGCCCTAAGCGATCTGGGCCCACCTGAGCTGACAGTGGCATCAGAGGCCCTGCGCCCTCCCTGGCCAGCCCTCGGCAAAGGTCCTGCAGGCTGCTCTCCCTTCCCAGACAGCCCTGTACCGCCCCGGCGACACCTGCAGTTTTTAGGAAAAAGTTAAGAGCGGGTTTTGTCTGGCAAGGCCTTCCTGGCTCTGTAACTGTTTATGTGTTTGTTTTTTGCATTTATAGATTTTGCATTGATTAGGTGCTTATGGATTTTTATTCTCATCAGTTTTTTAAGAAAATCACTTTGATCTCTTGGAAAAGCAGTCTAAAAACGTAAGTAGGTGAGTGATTTCTCCATTGTTAATTCTGACTAGGGGAGAATCAGGTGGCAGCGACAATCACTTCCTGGCCTCTCAATCCAACCCAATCAGTCCTAGTTTTTATTTCATGGCTGTACCCCCAGCACAGTTACCAGGAAGAAAGCCCCACTGAACTATTGTATGATATTTTCATACCGCAGGATCCAGATGTTTTGATTCTGCACAGCAATGCAAAATTGCCGGCCAGAATAATTATAGCTACAAAAATCTCATTTTTCCCCCCAAACCTCTGCAAGTTTCTCACTGCATGACAAGGCTGTGGTGCACAGCCAGGCCCTCACCCCTGTTGCAACTGTCAGTCTCCACAGTGTTCCAAGTGGCCACCGAACGCAACAGATGTCAACATGATGTCAATATGGCAGGCGCACAGTCCCAAATCATGTTTTTCACAGACAGATGGAACTGATTATTGTCTTGCAGCCTGGGGCCAACGATTATTGGTGTTGATGGTTTTAAAGCTCAACTTCATCTGACCCTCTCCCTTATTTAGGATATATTACGAGAGGGCCACGCTGCCCCTGTTTGGGACGCACGGCAGGAAAATGGAGGTGGGGAAGATGCTACGTTCGTATGTGGTTCAGCTGCTCCAAACCAAGATGAAAGCAGGAACAGAACAAATGGCAGACGGAGAGCTGAGAATCAGGGCTCATTTAACACAGGATGTGGAAGTGCAATTTCATACAATCTGAATTTCCAGTTTGAAACACTGGATCTTATTAACAGTATGTGTGACCGATTTCTTTTTCTCTTGATGGTGAAACTATTACTCAACATTTGTTTGAAAATTCAGATTGACCAAGTGGAGACTGACCACTTGAATGCATGATGTCGTGTGGATGTGTGTTTTGGGTCCCCTTAATTAGAACCATGGAAGGCTATTTGGGTTGAGAGAGGCTGAATGTGCAGCAGCTTGCACGATTCTGTCCACTTCAGGAAGGCGGAAGGTCGCACGGGATGGGGCTCCTCCGCCTGCAGGACCGCCGGGATGGCAGAGGCAAATCACTCTGTGCCTTCCTTTGCAGGCCCAGATCTGCACCCTTCTGGCAGAGTGAGTGGCACAGCCCACAGGCACGAAAGCACCCTGCTTGTTTTATTCATAACGGTACTTTGCCACCATTTGTGGCACAGAGCCATTTATGACATCTGAAAAGGGCCTGCTCCGGGTGGCTGTTGGCAAACGGCCCTCTGTAGCACCCTCCTACCCTGGGAGGGACCCAAGAGACTCTGTAGGTGAGGTTCAAACAAGGAAGTCCAGATTCACAGCCGCTTTGCCAAAAGAGCATAAAACCCTCATGAAAACAACACCAAAATGACAAACAGAAATGGAACAAGAAGTCCAAAGCCACACTTGGTAGAGCCATCAGATATTCCCAGCACATGACGGCAGGAACTCTCAGCTCTCTACACATGAATGCTTGCGCCGCCATCTGCTGACTGAGCCACTCGGCTGCCATCGCTGGAGCATCGTCTGGACAAGAGAGGCTCCCAGGTTGGTTCTGGGCTGGATCTGTGTGTCCCCCCCCCCTCCAGTCTGGCTATTGGACTCTCCCAGACAGGAAGGCCGGCAAAGGTCAGTGCCTGGGCATCCGCTCTCGCCTGGCTGCCTGATCCTGAGCTTGTCCCCCAGCTCCGACCTGGGTCCTGGCTCCACCCCTCCTGCTGCTCATCATCCTGGCTCAGATCTGACTCTCAGCCCCCTTGTGCCTGCGAAGTGCACATCGCTCGCTGCCTGCAACATTCCCCAGCAGCTATGGCTTCTCCCACAGAAACTGGGACAGGAGGATGAGCAGCCAAACCTCCCACTCCACCAGGCAACTTCTTCACAGGAGCAGACCAAAAGGAAGTGCAGATAAAAATGGAATCACTCAGTCAATCAGCCAGGCAATAAGTGGCTGTTTGTCTGCCACGATGACACTGTGGTGCGTATCTGCCATGGTACATGGTCACCACCTGCATTCACCCTAAGCAACGCAACAAGCTTAGAAAACACGGGATTTATGGGTATTAGAGCCATGTTAAAAAATTAAAATAGACCAAAGCCAAAATGCGATTAAAAACAATTTAATCTAGGTTACCAAAAGCTGTAAACATAGCAACCCTGGACAGATCTCTTGTAATCACACTGGCAAAATTGACCGACGTTTCGTCTTATTCCTAAGACATTTTCTAGGTAGTGACAGCGTGGCTGTTAGGATGACACTGAAAACCAACCGACAGAACGGAACTTTACAGGAAAACACCAGGCAGAACTCTACAGCGATCTTAAAGAAACATCAGGCAGATTCATATGGCAAACACATACTATAAAACAAACAACGCAACAAGATTGCACAGGCTTAGCAGTGCCAGGACCAGTTAACTGCATGGGGGCTTCCCTGGTGCCTCCACCCACCACCTGATGGCTCACTGAGAGCCACCACCGCCACCAGTATGGAGGGTTCAAGGGTTGCCCCATGGGGTGGGGCCTCTGATGGGTGCAAGTCCTCAGCCCGCATCCCTGTCACCAGCCTGGGCTTAGTCCCAAGTAACTGTGGCTGATGGCAGTGTCTTCTGTCTGAATTCCAATGTATAGCACTCATTGCTTCCCAATGTAGCGTTGTGTGTCGCAGGGGCTGCAATCCGGCACGGCTAAAGATGCTGAAGGCCAGTTCGAAGCAATGGCACTTTTTCCCAGCTGCAGTTGGTGCGTCTGTCTGATGACATGAAATGACACAACGCACTGAAAAAGCAGCCTTTGGAAAGAGGGAAGATGCCCTCCCTCCCTCAGATTTGCAAAGGTGTGAGGGAAAAGCTATTTTCCTTGTTTTCTTTATACCTGGATATAGAGAGACGTTTACAGTTCTGCTTTCCTTGCAGGCTATAAAATCTGATGAAATGGGATTTATTTGTTTGGAGGAGTGTTCTGGAAAGCGTCTTGCTGCGTGGCCCAAAACACATGCTTGGGGGGGGGGAGGGATCGGGTAGCACAGCTCGGCTCCTGCTCTGTGCTCTAGGAGGCCAAAACATATGTTTTGAAATGCTGCATGCTCGCTCCCCCTCCCGCCCGCTCCAGCGAGGTCACTGTGACCCAGACTCGAGGCAAGAATCCACTGTGTCTTCCTGCCTGAACAAGCTGTGGAAACAAACTTTCTCCGAGCGGCCAAACCACTCTGAAAGAAAGCAAACAAGGCCTCTGTGGAAGGCACCCTGAAAGCCTCTTTTGACCTCGCTGCAGCCCAGACAATGCTGCCGGAGCAGAGGGGCCACTGGAGCCATGGCAAAGAAGCTCCTTGGGGCCAGAGGCGGCTGTGTCTGGAGCAGAGCGGAGGAGCCTCTCGGTGGAGCAGAGGACCTCTTCTTACGGCTGGACTCCTGGCCTGGGTTTCGTGTCTTTCATTTGTAGGTAGTAGGGGCAACCTTCTGTTTGCAGCCACAATCTGAGCATTCACTCTCAAACATATGTCCGCCTTTCACAGACGTTGCCGGAGAATTCAGTCTCTTGGAGATCTGCAGCAGCCAAAGGTTCAGCTGGGTTTTTCAGAGGGTTACCTAAACCAACACACACGTTCGCCCCGAATTCTGTGCTTCGTTCCCTCACAAGCCCACCATTTGCTCATTGGCCCTGTATTTCTCCCATCCCTTTTCCATATCATATACAGGTCCTATGTAAAGACACACGCACACACACACACGCATACACACACACACACACACACACACACACACACACACACACACACACACTCATGCCCAACCCATTCAACAGATTATTCCGTTCCCTCAGAGAACTTGCACTGTTTGTCCATATTGTAGGGCTGATAGTTTCTCAGTTAGAATGCTTTTGGTACTGTGGTCACTCCATGTTGTCACTGATACTTGGGAAAGGATCACACGTTCCATGTGGCTAACTGAACATGTGTGTGTGTGTGTGTGTGTGTGTGTGTGTGTGTGTGTGTGTGTGTGTGTGTGTGTGTGCATGCGCACGTGAACATTCTTGAATGCAAACCAGTCTCACCGTACCTACCAGGTGTCATGTGGATGCCACTTTTTTAATTTGCAAAATAGAATCGACTTCCACCCCGGCTACCTATCAACTGGACTACAGCTGCATTTCTGCTGTGCCCAGCATGGTCTACTCGGAGGCAACCTGTATGGGCAAGCAGGCTGGTGGCCAGTTCATAGCAGGCAGGTGTCTTGGTCTGAGATGACCTGCTAATTACCCCATCACTGAGGGCAAACCGAGATCCAAGGCAGGGGGGGGCCGGGGGGCCAGCTGAGGGTGAGATTCTGGTCTGGAGCAGTCAGGCAAGACAAGACAAGGCCCTTTCAGTTCCAGAGGGGTAACTACTGTATGTTACTCTGGAGCAGCAAAAATGCAAAGACGATCATTATACACAAGAAGAACCTTGCAGAGCCTGGAGATCTCGAATCTCCTAATCTAGGAGATCAGTCCCTCTCTACCCAAATGAAGGTGTCGGGGGGGGGGGGCTCCCCTGAGGAACTCTGCTGTTCCCACTGGGATTGCTGCTCCGGTTGCCACTGGGTCTGTCTGCTAGCCAGAGGGGACAGAATTGCCGGTCGTTCCAGCCAGATGACTGAGGCTTAAGAACAGCTCACCGTCCTCCAGTTTGGGAGGCCAGGTGACCCAGGGGGAGGGGGCATTGTGTGCCAGCCACTGGCAAATAAAAAGGCCCCCCTGACTGCCGACTCCCTCAGTCTGGACACATTCTTGCGGGGGGGGCGGAGGCCACCTGCTTCTCCTTCCCCCGCCTGCCTGCCTGCCTGCCCCTCCCCTGCATTCGGCCTGCTCTTCTCCAGGCTGCCTGCAGGTGTGAGCAGCACCTGACCCAAGGGACTCCAGAGCCTCCCCCCCCCCGCCGCCCCATTCCTCCATGGCCTGCCTGGCCTCTTCTTCAGAAGAGGCTGGGCAGGGGAGAGTCAGGCCTCTTTGGCTCTCCACAGGCTCTGGCCCTGCTGCTGGCTCTGCTGCGATCCTGTTTCATGACCTCTCTCTGGTGCTTCTTCCTCCAGACCGTCTGCTGCTGCTGCTGCTCGTCCGTGCTGGAGAAAGAGGTGGGTCACCACTACCTTTCAGGAGAAAGCGGAGCGGAACTGGGTGGGTGGGCCAGGGACTGACGGAGGCAGCAGGCAGCTGCTGCCCGGGGTGGGCACCTCCCCCAGCCCACCGCGTGAAGCAGCTGCTGTGCTCGGCCGGCCCGCTGAGCAAGTGACTGGAGCCGTTTCCAAAAGGAACGTTGATCATGTCAGTCGGAATACGAGGGGACCACGGGAAGCAGCGCCCACTGGGCATCTCTGCCGACGGGCCCCAGGCAAAGGCCTCCAGTCTCCTTGCTCTTCTAGAGACCTGGGCAAGAGGGCTGGACCCTGAGGGGCCCTGGGGGGTGTCAGTCTGTCTGTGTGCACGGGTGCTAAGCTCAGTATTTGAAATCATCCCCAAAGGCAAAATGGAGACAGCCTTTTTCTTCTACCCCAGGGGACAGACAGACGGATGGACGGACACAAATAGGGACTGTCCCTGTGGTAAACAGGGACAGATGGCGGAGCTCATGTACTGTTGCTTCATTCTGCAGTGTTGATCTGCTGGCGTTCCTGGACGGAGACAGGCTGCCCGCCTGCCTGGGCCGCCCTTCGGATGCTTGGCAAGTGATGCAGCTGTTTACTCCCTTCACGAGTGCCTTTGCTTTTTGCAAAAATATCAGGCCCACTTTTTTTTTCTTCCCCTGCTTCTGCTCCTCCTCCTCTCCTTGCTGGCATCTTTTGGCGGTCCGCTGCACCAGCCTTACCTTAAGTCACCCCTTGCAAAGAGCCATGAATTTTTGAAAAGGCCCCTGTTGCCTCTTGCCAGTGTTCTTTAACCTTTTCCTCCTTTTTTTTAGCTCTAACTTTGCCGGAGAGCTGCCTGCCACTGCAGCGTTCTGGGAGACGAGGCAGAAAGTAGGTCATGGTGTCACTTAAGGCAGAGCCGCCTACGAATGCCGACCCAGCAAATGAAGCAAAGCGTGCCGGGGTGGGGGGTGGGGGGGAGATGATAGATGGCCTCCTCTCTCTCTCTCTCTCTCTCTCTCTCTCTGGGATAAACAGATAACATGTTAGGGAGCAAAGCAAGAAATGTCCTGGCCAAAGAGGCGCTGAGTCCAATTCGTAGTTACTGGCCCAGCAAAACTTTTCATCAAGCTGTGTTCATTCACCATATATTCCCCTTGCTGTTTTTTGCTTCATCTGAGCGGTTCCTTCAGCGCCACATTTGTGGCGCCCTCTGCTGGCCCAAACGTGAGCTGGCCAAGCACTACAAGATTCACCCACACTTGACAGACCGGTTGCCACCAATGTTTTGCTTGTTTAAGATGAAAAAGTGGGTTGTCGCTCAGATGAAACAACTTACTAGAGGATTTCTGAGAGTGGTCAAACAGCTGCAGGGGTTGAGCACACATTTCTCTTGGAAGGAAGGGCTTCCACACAGTCATCACGAGGCGGAGGCTTTGCCTAAAAGTGAAATTCAGAGGAAATTGGGAGTTCCCTCTTGGGTCAAACAACGGACAGATTTCAAGGGGAAACACGTCCTGGACACCCCCAGGCAGATGTCACCGAAAGCACAACGCAAGGCCAATGTTCCTCCCCAGACAAAACGTCTGAGGAATTGCTAGAGAAGCCAGTCCAAGTTCTCAGGGTGGGCAGGAGAGGGGCTTTGATTGCTCAGGCGAGGGACAAGGAAGGAAACTCTTGGCTCGCCTGCTGCTCTGTCTGCCCCCCCCCACCCCGCGTCATGCTGTTTCTCAGGGTAAGGGCTCCAGTTTTTAAACAGACTTTTGGGAATGCAGGAAGGTGAGTCTGGGTGGCATTTCAGCCGCCAGGCCCTCTTTTGTCCAGGCAGGAGTCTTCTACTGGAGTCGCTGATGGCTCTTCACCCTGGGGTGCTGCTGTATGCTTTCCGTCCGTGGCACATGCCAACGCCTTTGGGTGCTCATCATTGCCCCTCCTTCCCTCCATCCACACTGACCTCCAGCTTGTGATTTAGTTAAGGGAAACGGTTGGAATACGCTCACTTCTTGAACACACTCAGCAAAACAGACAGAAGAGAGTGGAACAAGTTCTGTCCTGAGGTCAACAGAGAAACAGGAACCAAAAGATTCCTACTTGGGTCTCCCAGCAAGCAGCTCATCCAGCGCAATGTGCCGCCCGTAACTGTAGTTTGTGGGGAGGCCCCCTGGAATCGGTGCCAACACACTCACCCCTTATTGATTGGGCTGGACGAGACTTCTGTACCCACCCCCACTTACCAGCACGCAGGGCTCCTCCAACGGGTGAGGGTGACCAACACGCGCGCACACACACACACACACACACACACACACACACACACACACACACACACACACACCTGAGGCAGGTTGGAGGGACAGTATGAGGCAAACGTTCTGGTATTCTTGTTTTAAATTGTAATAGTGGTCTCTTTTATCATTTTTAGATTGTTGTTTATGAGTTTTTGATGAACTGTTTTATTGCTTTTAAGGGTGATTGATTTTTGTAACTGTTCTTTCTTGTTCTTGTAAGCTGCCTTGGGTCCCTTCGGGGAGAAAGGCGGGATAAAAATATTGTAAATAAATACATAAAAAAATAAAATAAAAGCTGTTAGGCTGAAAGGAGGGAACCCGGGAAGCTGCCTTATCCCACGTCAGGCCCTTGGACTGGTCTCTGTCCGTGTTGTTGACTCAGGTTGTACAACTCATCACGAATCCCTAAGAACGGACCAGCAGATGCAGGGGGTTCATCACCGCCGGAGACCAAGTCGTTGTGGCGACTTTATCCACAAAGTCTCTTGCGGACCGCGGAGCGATCCTCCTCACCTTTCTGTGGACCAGAATTGAATAGGCCTCTGCACCGTTCAGAACAGCTCTGCCGGATGACTTGCCACAGACAGCAGGATGGCGAAGAAGGAACCCTTCTTCACTGCCAGCATTGCCACAGCATAGTCCCTAAAATGGGCTCTAGCCTGTGTTTAGTTGGACTTGTCTTCAGCCTTACTCAAGACACCTGCTGGCAGGTGCAAGACATTGCAGCAGCAGCAGCAGCAGCAGCAGCAGAAGCAGCTCCCCCCAAACCCAGGAGGAAGTCTTTGGTCTGTGGGCTCAATGGCTAGGCAGAGAGCACTTGAGTGACAGTATCGATGGCCCAGGTCAGTTCCTCATTCCAGAAGCTGACCAAGACCTCAGCAGAATCTTTGGTCCTATGGCTGCAAAATCCCCCCAAGTCCACCAGGATCCAGCAGTCTCCAGGGACAGGCCTTCTGAAGAGGCCCCCACCCCTGCAGAGAAAAGGAGCCCCAATAAGTCTCAACCACAGGCAATGCCCTGAATATGCTAAATGAGTGATATGAACCTTCTCCACAGCCAGGTCACCATCCACCTGTCCAACAGTGTGGACCCACCCAGCACTCTTGCCCCACTTGTGCTCCTGGTATTCAGTCATACACAACACGACTTCCAATGCTG
The DNA here is from genome assembly GCA_026170595.1 of Plestiodon gilberti rubricaudatus. Taxonomy (NCBI): domain Eukaryota; kingdom Metazoa; phylum Chordata; class Lepidosauria; order Squamata; family Scincidae; genus Plestiodon; species Plestiodon gilberti. The sequence goes on along the minus strand of JANXHW010000003.1, from coordinate 2,137,604 downwards.
GAGGTTCTTTTTAGCTATCATGGCTTTTAGATATCATGGTTGAGCTCTTCACCTCAGTCTGTGGACTGGGGGAGGCAGCAAGGTGGGGGCATGCCCAGCACCCCATGCCCCCCCCACCTGGCTGCCCCAACTGCTCCTCCTTGCATGTTCGAGAGTGCATAAGCAAGCAGGGACTGGGGAGGGGGGCTTTCCTCCTCCTAGCCCTCTCTGCAGCCCCTCTTGTAAAGGGAGAGGAAGATGAGAGCAGAAGCTCCTGGCTGGGCCATTTTCCCAAAAGCAGTGGAAGCAGGAGGGGGAAGGTGGCAAGCCGTGCCCGGGTGAGGGGGTGGGGTGCATACTCACATGCTGGTGGGGCAGCCGAATTGGGGGGGGGGGTTTAGGCGGCAGATTGACTTGGCCTATAATATTGAGGAAATACAGAAGAACAAAGATTTATGTCGTGAAAGGGCAGCAGATGTGGGAGTGGTGGCGGAACCCTGCAGAATTACAAGAACGGGTGCTTGGAACCCCAAAATATGCCTTTTCATGCTGACTTGCTGCTTTTGCTACGTTTTATTTGGAACATGCTTAAGCTGAACAAGGAAGACGACGGCAACATGATGTATTCATATCTGACATCTAAGGATTTGTGAGCCACCTTGGTGCTGAACAGCAGAAAGGCAGCTGAGGATGGGGGGGGGCAACCACCAGCGTTTGTCCTCCCATGGTGGCTGCTTGCTTCTTTCTGCATCCGGCCCGTCTCTTTTCCGAAGGCCTCCCGCTGGAGGAGCTTCAGTGGCTTCATCGAAGTTGCTGAACATTCACTGCAGTTTCTGGGCCGGAAGAGATGGTGGCGCACCATGGAGAAGCGGGCAAGGAGGCATGAGCGAGATTGCCCAGCCGGAGACAGCAGTTCCAGAATCTCTGGCACAGCTCCAAACAAGTGTCAGCTGCAGCCAGCCGTCTTCTCAGAAGAGCACACTCTGTCCTTCAGTCTCAAGCCTGATTTATTAATGAAAGCTGTGCTGTTGCTGGTACACAATGCTCACCTATGAGACTGCAGGCTCTCGGTACTTCCCTCATCCACCATTAAGCTGAGCTCGGAGAAATCAGTTGTTAAAACACAAAGAAAGAAAGAAAGAAAGAAAGAAAGAAAGAAAGAAAGAAAGAAAGAAAGAAAGAAAGAAAGAAAGAAAGAAAGAAAGAAAGAAAGAAAGTGTATCTGAAAGCAAAAACTTGAGGCCTTGCAGGAGTGCCCCTTGTATCTTGCAAGTGCTTTTCACCTGCCATGCAAGTATTCTCAGCAACAGGTTACAAGCCATAAGCAACCTCCTGGTTTTAGAAGTAGGTTTTCTCTGTGCCAGGTGCAAGGGAGTGACAACGGGAAACAGGTTATCTTGTTGTCTTGTGTGCTCCCTGAGGCATCTGGTGGGGCCACTGTGTGATACAGGAAGCTGGACTAGATGGGCTTTTCGCCTGATCCAGCAGCCGGGCTCTTCTGATGTTCTTCTGTTAACTGCAGCAGTGTTTAAGGAGGAGCTTGCTGATGCACGATGGTGCCTGCGAAGGAGAATGAAGTCTCTACCTCCTCTGGAGCAGGGCTCTCATTCCAGGGAACACTCCTGCATTGCCCGCTTGCTGTATGTTCTGAAATAGACACTTGCTCACCACCTGGATGGTAGTCTTGGAATCTATCTGACCCAGAGTGAAGCGTGAAACACTGATTGGCTGGTCATGGCCTAAGGGTATAAGGACAGGTCCAAGCAGCTAGGCAAAGATGCTGGAGCAGAAGATGGGAGGCCTCAAGATGCTTGAATGATCTCCCATTTTAATTCTGAATGTCCTGGAAAGACTCCACAGACTCCACAGAGTGAATGCTCTGGGCCACTCACATAGGGTTTGCTGAGAGCCGAGGGGCAGCCATGGGGAGGGCCCTGTAACAGAGCATACCGGCGGCACTCTCATGTGTTCTTAATGCAACCCTCTTCAGGTGCTTGCAAAATCTCAGGACTTGCCGTCTTCATCCAGACTGCCCTGATTGGATGGTCCCAGAGTGCTGGGATTTTTTCTAGGAGATATTAAGGAAGAAAACATTAACAGAACCAGGCCCTTAAGCTCTTTTATGTTCTGATAGTTCTGTTATGGTTCATAACATGGTGATGGCCATTTTTCTTGCACAGGTGATAGGCTGAATGTTCTGCACATCACAGGCACATGGTGTCCTAGAAAATGCAGGGAAGTCACAAGTCAGACCATTGGGTGCAGAGGTGAAACTAGACTGGAGCGGAGGCAAGTAGTTCTGCAAGACTCCGTTACACCGGAGTCAGCGGCCCCTCCCCTTTGCTGTTGGAGCCACTCCGGCAGCGACAGGGGAGTGTCCTGCGTGTTGCCATTGCCGCCAGAATGGCTCCAACAGCAAGGGGGAGGGGCCGTTGACTCCGGTGTAACGGAGTCTTGCAGAACTACTTGCCTCCGCTCCAGTCTAGCTACGCCACTGATTGGGTGACCTGTGCACAAGGCGGAGTGGAGGCACAAGGAGTGGAGACCTGTGCACAAGGCGCCCTGTGCACAAGGCGGAGTGGAGGCAGCACTCGATGTTTTCAGGCAGGTGTCTTTTCCAGCTCTACCTGGAGATTGAACCCGGAACTGTGCAGAGCAGGTGTTCTACCACTGAGTTCCAGCCCAACCAGACAGTGGTAAACAATTGATCAACACATCAGAATGTCGCCGGGCGACAAGCGGGGGGGGTATACAAAGTGGCGGGGGAGACAACCACGCCGTTTCGGCGGTGGAGACAGCGATCGGTTTGGCCCACCCTCCTGCCCTTCGCCTCTGAAGGGATTTGCAGCAGCGGTGATGTCATGGTGGTGATGTCATGGGGACCCACATCATGACACCACTGCAGCATGTTGAAATGACCAAGAGAAGAAAGCTGACAGGGAAAAGCCAATGGGAGATGGGAAGGTTCTGGCCAACGCATCTCTAAGGGATGAGGGTGTAAATGTTCCAGTTTATACAGCAGGAAAAAGGGTACCACTTGGAAATGAGCGTATAGTAGGCAGGGTAGCAGGTCAAGGAGACGAAAATGCCACAGGGGGAAAGGCACATGCCGACAACATTCCAAAGAGGACACTGGGTACAGGTGTTTATATAGGAATGCCGGAAGCCTCCAAGCCAAGATCAGAAAGCAAGGAGAGGTCAGTTGGGAGAGAGAAGGTAGGTATAGCTGGCAAAACAGAAGCCCAGCGGAACAGATAAAGCCAGTGGGATACATTTATTCCAGGATACAAACCCCATACCAAGGACAGAGAAGGGCACATTGGAGATGGTGGACCAACGTCTGGATGTCAAAGGAGGTTTAGAATCCAACAAACTAGAACATTTAGGGTGAGCAGAGTCTTCCTCAGAAGGTTTGTTGGGGGAACAAACCAGCCCCCGCCCCAAATGAACGTCGTACTGAGGATCTGCTCTTGTTCGAAATGCTGAGGGTCCCTCCTCTAGAACAAGTTTTCTTACAGCTCAGTCTTGTCTAGCAGGATGTGGCGGCGCACATACGGCACCCACCGCATCCTGTGCAGGATTGGGCCTGCAGCAGTGCAGCTGGCAGCCTCCTCAGGGTCAAGGGACTTTTGTCCCTTTACCCCAGCCAGCCGCCCCAATGGGTCTCCTTGAATGAATGCCAGCAATTTTGCTAGCGTACATCTGGGAGGCCAGTGTAAGGCCCAACAAGCCCGGCAAGGGGAGATAGGATACGGCGAAGGTTTCCTCCACTGTTCTCTTCCCCTTCCCAGGCCCGATCCTCCAATCGCCCCTCCCAGAACGCCCCTGCCTGCCCCGCTCCTGCCCCAACCTCCATGGGGACGTCCCGCTGCGGAGCTGCCCCGGTCTGCGGCACCAGTGGAGCAGCGCAAGCCTCTCTGCCAGCACCGCTGACTCTCCAAGTGCCTTATGGCATGTTGGCAGCACCCTGGACCGGTCAAGCAGTTGCTCCGCCAGTTGCTCTAATTGTAGACAGGATTGCGCCATTAGGCTGCAATCCTATACAGTGTATAGTATACACACTTAGGTAAAGATAAAGGTGACCCCTGACAATTAAGTTGTGTCCGACTCTAGGGTGTGGTGCTCATCCCCGTTTCAAAGCCGAAGAGCCAGCGTTGTCCGAAGACGCCTCCGTGGTCATGTGGCCGGCATGACTCTTCTTGCCGCATCGCGTAGCATGCGCTGGAACACGGAGCGCTGTCTACCTTCCCGCAAGCGGTACCTATTTATCTACTCACATTAACATGCTTTGGAACTGCTAGGTTGGCAGGAGCTGGCCAAGCAACGAGAGCTCACCCCGTCGCGGATTCGAACTGCCGACCTTTCGATCGACAGCTCATGGCTCAGCGGTTTAACCCACTGCGCCACCCGCTGGCTTATACACACTTACTTGGGAGTAAGTCCTACTGAACTCAATGGGACTTTCCTCTGAGCAGACATGCCTAGGATTGTGGTGTTAGTCCATTTCAGCTATTGAGACCGTGCAGCGTCACAGGCTCCCCCCAGCTCCCCGTATTGTTATCCATCCCCCTCCGACAAACCATCTCTTTGTTTCAGCCACCTCAAGGCTCTGACTCCCTTTTTCTGTGGTACCAGGCTGGGAGGAGAATGTACCACGGCCATCCTGAAAGATTCCTCAGCGCACTTGTTTCGCACCTGTGTGTATGTGAGGAACAGCCTAATCCTGGTTAACAGCCGCCGCAGCGCACCAAACGAGCTGCGCTGGATCGTGCGTGGGATTGGGCCCAAACCAGCAGAGCTGAGGCAGGCACACCTCGGGAGAAAGGGGCATAACCCTTTCCCCCAGTGTAAGCCCCAGGGCTTGTCTTATATTCCTTTCCATTGGCAGAACCACCCAATGTCAGCCCTCCAGTTAAGCTGTAGATTACAAGAGCCACCTCCTGTTGGCTGCCTGGCTGGAAGCATAAATGGGTAAGATTTTCCAAGCTGCTTATTGCCGTTTCTAAATTCTGAATGAAACACCAGCCCTCTGGTGGGATCACTAAATTAGGTAGCTGTGCGCTGAGAGACTAATTTATGACATTGCCCCTGAGGCAGCAGTCCGGAACACACACAGAGTAATAAGATCTCCAGAGAAACAGCTCTCTCTCTCTCTCTCTCTCTCTCTCTCTCTGACAAAAAAATGCCACCAAATATAACTCAACCCCAACCCCCAACCCCAGTTTTGGCTGCTCAGAAAGAAAGGAACGTGAAAGGGGGAACGGGTGCTTTTTCTCAACTGCTGCCAGAATGTAGAGGGAAGGAGGGCACCTCAAGGCATCACCATCCACACGACAGTTTGATAAGTGCAGAGCACATGTTGCTCCTTAACTCTGGTCTGCACAACATGGGACTAAGGATGTGCATGACATGCTCCTCGCCTGATTTTCTCCCTGACGTTGAAGTTCCAAATGCCCTTGTCTGCCCTGTGAACGTTTCAATGGCCCCAGCCTGGCACTGCAGCACTGAAGACTGTCTGCAGGGACTTTAGCACCATTTCTGCGGCACCTTCAAAGAGGAATCTGACAGTACTGCGAGACAGCCAGGATGATGGAAGTGGGTCCTTCGTGGAGGGCTCTTCTTGTCCCTGGTTGTCGTCAAGGAGGAGGCTCCCTCTCCGAGTGGCTTCTCCAGAACGGTTTCTTTGATGACCACTTGGAATAACCACTGAGCCTGATCCCACCAGCAGCTAGAAGAAGGGAGAAGAGCCTCCCTCCCCACCCAGAGCACCCTGGGCTGCATGTCCCTGGCAGCCAGGCGCCATTCGTTCAGCACATCGGCTTCGTTCAGTCCCAGGGCTGGTGACGGAGGTCTCATCCATTCATTTGTACTATCATTTTAAGAAGAATCAAAACCAGTGGACACCAGTGGGAGGTTTGTGCTTGCCCAATGGGGTCAAGCCATCAAGGGAGGGTGGAATGGGGCAGGGGAATGGGTGGATTTGGTCTGAGAGGGGGCGGGATCAGCAGCGCTGCTGCATGTCATATCCTATCCCCATTCCCAGACCCAATCCTGTGGCGTGGGTCTATGCAGACCTGTGCCAGCTATTTAGATAGTGTAGGTCTGAGTAGACCCTTACTCAGAGGAGACCTCCACAACTGCACCCCATCATAGGATGCAGTGGTTGCCATTTTGGTGCTGCTGCATTGGTGTATGTGGGGGGGAAGGCTAGGATTGGCCTGTAACTTTCCAGCACCAATGCAGCCGTGCCAATGGGGTGTGCGCTGCATCCTGCAGTGGCTGGGCAGTCACAGAGGCCTCCTCAAGGCCAGGAACATTTGTTCGCTCAGGGCTGCACTGTGGCTGCATCAGTGCCAGAAAGTTGGTTAGGATTGGGCCGTTAATCCAATTATTTGAAATTCAGTTGATTAATATATTAAATATGCATATTCTTGCATATTACTAAACAACAGTTTTGAAGGAAACAGCCTACTTTTTTGATGATACATACGTAGGTCACAGAAGATGCCATCCTAGAAGCATTCGCTCCTGTGAGAAAGCCTCTGCTGAAATGGTACCATTGCATGTTGTTGTTGTTGTTGTTGTTGTTGTTGTTGTTGTTGTTGTTGTTGTGTCACTGTTGTGTGCATCTGGTACTTCATTCAGAGTGAGAAGCTGCACCTTTTTATAAGTACTTGCATTAGAAATAACTCTTTTTTTAAATGTTCCACCTGATTAATTAAAGATGTCTTTTAAAATTTGTTTTCAAGGGTTTTCATGTAATAATCAAACTGATTAATCTGTTAAAGTTTGCAGCCTTAATCATAACATGACATCAACTTAGATCTGTAGCAGCCTCAACCACCTCCACCACACTGAAAAGCTGATGTCTGTCTTCTCACCCAAAAGCTTTTGGAGAAGTGGGGTGGAATCTTCTTCTGAGAGGCCAAGTTGAAAATGTGACCCTAGACGAGAACCAAAACAGAAATATGTTCATGCGGCAATCTTTACAAAGCACATTTAACTTGGAAAGAACACAATTACCGGTACATCATCTGACCGAGGTTTTGAGGTGAACAATTTTATAGTTGTCATGGGCAGAAAAAAACCCAGAACAAAAACACAGTGCTTTAGCATCCTAATTGGTCAGGACCTTCATTTAGTCTCTTCTTCAAAAATGACCTGTCTTGGTCCACAGGGGTCACCTTGCACCATCACCCCAGTGTCAGCTTGGCATGGACACAGAGAGAAAAACAACCCAGTTTCTGAGTTAGAAGGGTCTCGCTCGCAGAGGACTGTCTGTTTGGATATCCGTCATGATGAGGGGACTCCACTGTCCTGAGGGGTAAGGGCATGTGGTGTTGCTGTGATTGTGTGTCCAAAGAATACGCTGCTGGTCTACTCTGTGGCTTCCTGACTTCTATTGTATTATTTATTTTTATTTTATTTTTTTGCAGTATAGGCTGACTTTCCTACATCCAGAAAGGAACGAGATGTTGACAGCATGACTCCTAAGCAAGACCGACCTGGGAAGAGACCCCTAAAGGCAGGAATAATTAGTCTTCAATGTGCTTAAATGTAGGCTTTACCAGATTTTTCTGGTTGTATACTGGGACACACACACACACATACACACACACACACACACACACACACACACACACACCAATTAATTAATTAATTAATTAAAATAAAATTTAAAATTCTTTTTTGACGCAGAATTTTAAATTATTTATTTATTTTTGTTGTTGTTGTTGTTCAGTCGTTAAGTCGTGTCCGACCCTTCGTGATCCCATGAACCATATCCCGCCAGGCCTTATTTATTTTTAGCCTTAATTAATTAATTAAAATGACTTGCCTGTACCCTGCTGCCATTGTCCATCGTCGCTGCCATTGCCCGCCATGCCGCAATTTGCCCGTCGTCACCGCCATCTGCCCGTCACCTGTCATACAAAAAATTAATTTTTGTATGATACCATTGCGAATCAGTCAATCCTAAATGAAATCAACCCTGACTGTTCCCTGGAAGGACAGGTACTGAGGCTGAAGCTCAAATATTTTGGCCACCTAATGCGAAGAGAGGACTCTCTGGAGAAGACTCTGATGCTGGGAAAAATTGAAGGCAAAAGGAGAAGGGGAAGGCAAAGGATGAGATGGTTAGACAGCATCACCGATGCAACGAACATGAAAATGAGCGAACTCAGGAAGATAGTGGAGGACAGGAAGGCCTGGCGGGATGTGGTTCATGGGATCACGAAGGGTCGGACATGACTTAACGACTGAACAACAACAATGCGAAGAGAGGACTCTCTGGAGAAGATTCTGATGCTGGGAAAGATTGAAGGCAAAAGGAGAAGAGGAAGACAGAGGATGAGATGGTTAGACAGCATCACCGATGCAACGAACATGAAAATGAGCGAACTCAGGAAGAGAGTGGAGGACAGGAAGGCCTGGCGGGATGTGGTTCATGGGATCACGAAGGGTCGGACACGACTTAACGACTGAACAACAACAACAACATTGAGATACCACCTTGAAATTTTGACTGATTGGCTACAAGACATATTCCTTTAAGCGTGATTTTTTTGAAAAAAAAATTAAAAATCCTATTTTCCAAAAATTCAAAATAAATATTATTTGAATATTTTTGAATTTCTTGAAAATTCACAATTGTGTCATGTTGTATATCAAATGAAAGCCCTATTCATACGCTTTAAAATGACACCACATGTCTGTAGCTTTCATAGTTATCTTGTAAATGGCATTTGAAGGTATGGTGGCAAGTGAATTTTGGCGTTTTTAGGCAATTTTGAAAATTTAATATCTCAAAAACGGATGGACAAAAAAACAGCCAGAGGACACGTGTGGGTGACAGTGCCCCGCTGAACCTCCTCCATCCCACGCTGCCACCAGTAAGTCAGTAGGGTGGTGGAATGGGGGAGGATCGTGGGCGGTTCAGGGCGGGCAGCGGGCTGAGCCAGGGCTGGTTCAGGGGCGGGAGGGGGAAGATCTCAGCGGTAGTGGAGCATGCCAATGGCTGGTGCAGGTCCAAGGAGACCCATTGGAGGCCAGGCAGCCTACCGGAATTTTTTTACTTACCTCTCCTGGGGTAAGTAAAAAAGATTTTTACTTACGTCTCCTGGGCTATCTAGTCTCTCCCCTCACCATAGCATGCAGCGCACATGACACCAAAGGATGTCCCACGACATGAGGGATAGGATTGGGCAGCAAGTCTTTATGATCGTTCCCTTTAAGGAACTCTGGGAATTAAGCTCTGTGGGGACTGGGCTGGGAATCTCTAACCAATTCTCTGCCACTGACCGGACTGTGCAAGTAATGAGGGTGCCCGGCAGATCAGGGGGTGACTGGGCCCCTATGGGCTGAGGGAGGTGCCTCCCGGAGGGGGCTTGTTGCAATTAGCAGGTGGCAGCAGAGGCTCAGGGAAGGGCTTGGCTGTGCCCAGGGCCCCCTGATGGAGCCTGGTGGATGTCGGGGGCAGAGTGACTAGTAAAAGCACAGCATCCCAGCAGCAGAAAAGAGCCTCCTCCTCCTCCTCCTCCCTTTGGTTTTGGTCCCTCTGCCCGCGATTTTACTCCTCCTGGAGATCCTAAGGAGGAAGTTCAAACCGCGAAGCTTCTGAGGAAATCCCGAGGGCCTCACCCCAGCTCAGAGCGACAGTCCCCACCAGCCATGAATTCCACCTGTCCTTCAACAATCCACCTCTCTGGGCAAGCAGGGGTTCAAGACAGCTCCTATTCTCCATGCCCCTGGAGAGAAAAAAGAGGTGACCACCAAGGAAAAGGGAACACTGTGGAGGTCGGAATCACCTTCTAGCGAGTGTGAGGAAGCCAACGGCCAGGGAAGCTGCTGGAGCTATGCAGGGGCCTCTGCTGCGGTCGCCAGTCTGCCAGGAAGAGCACTCCTCTCTATCATCTCCCAGCTGCTTTTGTCACCCTTTCTTTTGCTGAAGCCCAGAAAACAGCCGCGACTCTTCCGTAGCCAGTGGCAGGAGCAGCAATTGCAGACTTCGGACTGCTGTGACTTTGGGGTGCGCTTATTAGTGGCAGTTTCGCAAAGTGGGTGACTGGAAGGGCCAGTTCATACACAAACAGCCACGTGATAAGAGGGGCTCGATTTAGAACAGGCAAAAATAAAACACTGGTGCATAATTAAACCCCAGAATTCATTACTTCAGCATGAGGCCACCAGCTTAGGTTTTTTTTTTTTAAGGATTAGAAACATTTCTGAAGGCGAGGTCTATCAATGAATATTACCCATGGCAACGCAAACAGATGTTGGGGGAGAAAAAAGCAAGCAGCCAGGCCGGGATATTGCTCCTCATGCCCTGCTTGTAGTCACCCAGAAGATTCTGACTGTCCACTGTTTGAGACAGAATGTTGGTATAGTTGAGGGTCCAGCAAGACCATTCTTAAGTTTTTGTGGGAGCTTGAAATCCATCTTCTTCTTCGTCTTCTGCACAGCCAGATGTTGGTGGCTGGATTTGGCCTGTTGAATATGGGGCCCTATCCAAGGACCTGGGGTATTCACAGATATTTTTGTAATATGCGCGTTGCTGTTCAGAGTAAGGATTGTTGTTGTCGTCGTTTGCACAGTCAGAGAGATGTTATTGACTGGTTTGTTTTATCCAGAAATCAGGTCCTTCCTAAAGACCGAGGATGCCTGACTTTTGTCATGTCTTTGATGTTATACGTTTTGTCACAAAATGTAAGCGGTTCCCAGTTTAAAGCTGCTTTTTGTAGTTGATTGAGAGTAATTTCTGTGGCCCCTATGATGTTAAGGTGCTCTTCAATGTGTTTTGGAATTACATCATGATGATGATGATGATGATGATGATGATGATGATGATGATGATGATGATGATTAATAGCAATAGCAGTCGCATGCCACCCTTACTTCATTGAGCTCAGAGTGACATACATGGATGTGGCTCCGCCCATTGGTCTGCATGATCACCCTGCAAGGTCGGTTATGCAGAGCAAGCCAAGAGCGACTGGTCAAAGATCAAGCAGCTTCATGACTGAGTGGGAGCTCTGAATCCAGGTCACTCACAAGGCTCTTCCATGAGGCAGGTCATTTGCGTGAAGCTGCTTTCGACATCGATCTTCTTGCGGACGCCTGCTCCTGCAGACCATTCTCTTAGGTGGGAATACATACTGCATGTGCTGCTTTCTGGAGCTCCCTATGAGCAAGCTAGAGAAAAAAGAACTGGGAAGCACCTCAGAGTGGGGTGCCATCGAAAGACGGCAGCAGTCACAGTGCTGGGGGGACCAACACGCCCAAAGGAGTCTACCAACCTCTGAGTCGGCTGCCCAGAGACCGTGTGTTTAATGACACACTTGAGTTTGTTACTCGATGGATGTGCAATGCTTACATTCCTCAAGGCTCCTTGCAAACACCGTTTCCTTTTTTTCCCAATGCAAACGTTGCCAGGTTGTTGACTTGGACAACTGTACCCCAGCCGAAGAGGGTCCTTTTCCGCCCCCACCTTCTTCTTCTTCTTCTTCTGCCGCCATGTGTAGGTCCCCTTTTCCAGCGGCGCCCTGGCGCTTACGGGCCCTTTGCTCCTGGTGAGCAGCATTCACAGGGGAGTAAACTGTCCAAACCTCTCCAGAGTCCGAGCAGGAATGCGGGGGGGGGGGCATTTCCTCTTTGGGAGGAAGCATTGAAGCAGCAGGTACTGTACTGTGTGCAAAGGGCTCATAGAGGCCATCAGGCAGTACGGCTACATTTGATATCTACTGGACTCAGCAGCCAGCTTGAAATAACCAGCCACATCTTTGCAGGTCTCTAGTTATTTTGTTCTAAACGTTACAACTACCTGCTAATGTAACTTTAACAAGCATGTAGGAAATGTCATCTCCTTGGTGGCAGGAATGATGAGATCACAGCTGACAAGTCAAAAACTACCTTCCAATCCACAGACCAGCCGCTCAGACCATTTGCTATCTGCCTATTATAGTAGATAATCTCTACCTGAGTCTCTTCTGTACAGAACCATCTTCATTTACTTCATGTGCTCATTCGGCCAGGGAGATGTTTTGAAATTGTTCTAATTTTGCAGCCATGCCAAAAAGGCGCATGCTGTATCCAGTGTGTGTGTGTGTGGGGGGGGGGGGTTGGGAGGCTTTGGAGGGGAAAGCGGAATTATTTCTCCTTGCCCCTCCGTAAGCCTCCCACTCCGCAATGGGTCTCCTCGGACCTGCACCAGCTCTGTAGCTGGTGCAAGTTCAAGGAAAAGAAAGGGACAGGGAGGCTGTGAAAAGAGGGGATAGGATCCGGTGTGCGCCATTGCCGCTGGATACACCCCTCCCTGCAGCCTCCCTGCCCCCCTTCCCCTCCCGCCCAGTTTCGCCCCCTCCATGCCTACCCCCACTGCTGCCTTCCCTTCTCCAGCGTGTGATGTGAGGTCTGCTGACGCATGAGTAGTGCTGCTGCCGCCGCTTGAATAGCACTCCCAAAATGGCCGCCGGCAGCGGACTGCATAAAGCCCAACCCCCGACATCCCAATCTGGGATAGGATTGGGCTGCAAGGCCCCCAATCCCCCACCAACCAAACGAGTGTTCCATGCGTTTCGCTTTTCTTTTTTTGCTGAGCCCACAAGGCTCCTCCCCCAGACTTCTTCCTGGCTCCACCCCTCTCTGCCCAGCCACTGTAAGTTCCAGAATTAAAGAATGGGCCCCTGATGCGAGGACTGGCAAAACCACCCGTCTGAATCTGTCCCTTTCCAAATAATTTGGGGACCTGGAAATTCAAAGGCTGGGTCTCTCTCGGACGCCGTCATACTCGGAAAGGCCACCAGGTGTCAGCCTAACCTTGGCGGATTGCAGCAGGACAAGCCAATCAGGTGCAGCAGCAGAGGAGCAGGGAGAACCTGTGCTGTGCGTGCACCTCCATATATGACCCAGACGTAGCTCCGCTACATCAGAAGAACTGTTACAAACAACTGTCACACTGTGTCGACTTGGCCTGTTGCATTCCTTCGGGTTTTTTTTCCCCCAGTATGGCCCCCTCTTTTTCTGGCATCAACCTACAGAGAGAGATGAGAGTTCATCATTCCAGATACACAATGTACCACGTCGTGCAAATAATTTGTTTTTTAAAACATACGTATCCCGCACTTTCCCCTCCCATTAAAGAGGTGCGCAAGTCAGCTTCGTTTATTTCATATGTTCATTCCCTCAGGGACCGGGGTGTATTATCCATAAACCTGACTAGGCTTCAGCCTAGGGGCCCAGTAGGGATAGTAATAATCAGATGATGATGATGATGATGATGATAATCATCATCATCATCATCATCATCATCATCATCAGAAGAAGAAGAAGAAGAAGAAGAAGAAGAAGAAGAAGAAAATGTTCTTTCACTGTATATTGTTAAATTTTCTATTTCATAATAATTTGTTGTCAGCTATAGTGGGGTGAAAGATTGAAGTGCTGGAGGGGCCCCAAAATCCCTGAAAGTTTCGGGACCCAGCCATGGATTAATACAGTACTCCCCCCATATCCGCTGGGGATATATTCCAGGCCCCTCCGTGGATACTTGAAACCGTGAATAGGAGCGAACACCCCCTCCATGGTTTCCTGAGGGCCCCCCGCCCTGCCTCCCCTGCGGGCAGGCATGCTCGCCCCCCCAGCTCTTATTTTTCTTTCAGCGAGCTTTGTTTCTTCCTTAAAACCAACAGAGAAGCAGCCTCCATAGCAGGCAAGTAGAACAAGCCTAAGTCCTAGAGAGGCTCTGCAAGGTTTCTGTTAACCTAGGACTTAGTCTCGTTCTACTTGCCTGCAGTAAGCAGCCAGAGGCTGCTTCTCCTGTTTGTTTAAGGAAGAAATGAAGCTTACTGGGAAAAAAGTTTAATCCTGGGGGGGGGGTCCCCACGATTCGTGGATAACTGAAACCGTGGATAGCGAATCTGTGGATATGGGGGCCCACCTGTACACCCCTGCTCAGGGGGATGTTTTGAAATTGTTCTAATTTTTCAAAGTAGGAAGAAAAAGGAGCTAACGTTGCTGGAAATGGCACTCATCTGACAGACAAGCTTTTCACTGCTCTTTGGAGAGGAAGGAAAAAATGCCAGAATTCCAGATTGGTGAGTCTTGTTTTAAATGAATGCAGAAAGAAATATTTTTAAAAAATGAATTGAGACATTTGAAGTGGTATATAGTTCTGTTTTCTGGAAGGTGTTTGGAAAAGTAAAAAAAGAAAAAAGGATCTGGGCATTGTCTCTTGTTGTTCAAGTGCACAGCAGTTGCCTTTTTTGCAGTCGTACCCCCCCCCCGCTGCCCCCCAGTTCTCAGTCGGCTTTGGCTTGGCAGCCTGTTGTTGGACAGCATTGAAAGGTTCCTTCCGACCCTTGAAGGGCTTCTTTACAAACGGCACCAATTGGGGATTTCAATAAGAACACCCATAATGGGAGCCACCTCCCAAACCTCGTTGTGTCCAGTATGGAGAAAACACTTCTGTGTGCCATCACTCAAAAAGCTGAAACTGCTCATCAAGGGAGGAGGTCAGCCCCCCCCAGCCCCTTCCCCAGAATAATCTCTTGGAAAAAGGGAACACGCTGTCTCAGGCACAGCGGTCAGGGCGCCTGTGTGTGGTGCTCTAGGACACTCCGTTGAGCTCCTCCTCGTGTGTCGTCATTGGAGGGAAATGCATTTCGGTGCTCTCTTGACAGTGGATGCTGGGAAGAACAACTCTCTGGGAGAACAAGCCAGCGGCAGTTGCACACGGCAGCAGCCTTTTTCCCCTGTACTTTTCTGTTCTCCAAAGTGTCACTCTTAGCTATTTGGGGACCAATATTATTATTTAAGAATGGGACTATCCGCAAAGCAATCAGCTAAAACGTCCAGGATCCTTGCCAAAACAAACACATGAGCAAACAGGCTGGCTGTATGCCAGAGTTTGCGAGCGCTCGGGGTTCGCACTGCTGGCGATGACAGATGGTCCTCTGCAGCTAGAGGTGCCGCCACATTTACTGCTTGCTTCTGTGTTCAGGGGTGAGCTCGGCTGGGCAGGGGCGATCTGCCATTGGGTTTCCTGGTGCTGGTTCAGCTCTTTAAAGCCCTTTCTGGCTTGGGATGTGGTGCACCCCTTCAAGACCCCCCTCCCCAACCAAGATCTGCCTCGGGTCACTGGGACCAGGCTCTATTGTGCGGGAGAATGAGTTGGCTGGCCAGCAAGGAGCAAGGCTCTCAGGCTTGCAGAATGGCTTCCTGGAGCTCTGCTGAAACAAGCCCTGCCAGCTGTCAGAAGGGGGTGGGCAAGGCCGTTCCGGTTTCGGGGAAGGCATTTGGAAGTGGAGGTCAGTTGAGGCTGGAGGAGACTTGCTGTTGCTGGTGTTTTTTCAGTAATTTTAACTTGTTTGTAATTTTTTTCATTTGTTTATTTCAGAAACTATTTCCCACCTCTCCAAGTAGTCAAGACAGCTCACAACAAACCCATCACGAAAGACAACAAAAACCAAGCAACAACAACAAAAAACATGAACATACCGTATTGGTCTGAGTATAAGACTCACTTTTTTCTCCTAATTTAAGTTTTTAAACTAGGGGTGCGTCTTATAATCAGGCTGTTGCAATAATGCCAGTGATTTAATTAATTATTTTTAATAGCACCAAACTTTAAGGGTGCGTCTTATAATCTGGTGCGTCTTATACTCGGGACAATACGGTACTTATAGCCCCATCCTATGGTGCAGACACTGGGGGAGGGCAGAACAGGGGGCTTTGGAAAGGATTTAAATCCCAAAGGCTCTGAGACCAACCTGAGCCTGAAAGGCTCCGATTGAGAAGCGCAGTCAGTCTCCAGACCGTGTCAGGCATTCAAGGTCAAAGTCCGCATTTTGAATAGGGCCCAGAAGAGAACTAGCAACCAATGCAGCGGAACCACAAAAGGGATGCTATGTGCCACCCAGCGTGCCCCGATCACTACTCTGGTGCTGCCATCTGCGCCACTGAAGTTTCAAAACCATCTTCAAAAACAGTCCCTTTTGCAGAGTGCTATAGGCTGAATGTGCCTTATGGCCCAATCCCATTTGAATGCTGCGCCAATGGCACACAAACGCCAGCACGACATCCGCCATATCCTAAGCCCATCCTGGTGCCACCACGCTGACAGCGCACTGACACCAGCATAACAACGGCAAATGCCAAGCATGTTCTGGCAAAGCAATGCTCCTCCCAGTAACACCCCCAGTGCCCCTGGAAACACCAATGCAGCCCATTATCCCTGGAGTGCCATCCTGACACCAGTGTGATGTCGGTGCATCATCATCATCATCACCATCACCATGACACTGGTGTCTGAGCAACGTCCAAGCAATGTCAACACCTCTTTTTCCCAGTGTTGCTCCAGCGACTATGGTGCATCTGTCGGCTCCTACACTGGTGGCCCAGTGGTGGGGCTGTTGTTGTGCCAGTATACGTGGAGATATGCTGTGGTATCTCAAGGACAGGATTGGCCTTTGGGCCTAGGGAATTGCAGGCAGGCCCTCCATTTCTATAGTCACATCAGCCACAGTTAGGCAAAAGCAGCACCCCTATGCACAGAAGCAGCGGCTCGAAGCAAAAAGGGGTCCCTTGGACGTGAGGAGGAGCACCTCGCCGGGAGCAAGGAGCAAGGAGGAATGGTCCCACTCAGGGAAGACTTGCCTCAGGGGGGCCGGGGTACTCGGGGGAGCCAGCTGGGGGAGGCTTGGGCCTCTGAAGGCGACAGCCGGCCAACCTGGCCCAACGCGGGCAACAAGAGTGAGGCTGGGCGTGGCACAGAGCTTTATAGCCCCACACTGAACAAGGCAAGGGAAGGTCTCGCGTGAACGGGACTTCAGGGAAACCCCGCCCCCGGAAGGGGTGGAGCCAGAGAGAGCTGGCTGCAGGCTCATAAGGGAGAAGGCAGCCGCCGAGGGAGGGGGCTGGTGGGAACAGCTCCAGTGGTGGAGCATCCAACCTCCTACCACGGGGCCTGAAAGGAAGGAAGAGGCGCCACCACCGGAGAACAGGAGAGGCAAGCTGGAAGCAGAGAGTGAGCCAAGGGAAAAGAAGGGATCCTTCACAGCCCAAGAAGCCCATAGCCCCTCCCGCCTGGGAAGGCTGTGGGAATGGGGAAAAACCAAGGGGTGGCCAAGTAAAGGGGTGGCCTACTTCCACCCCTCCCCTTCTCACGAGTGGGGCTTCTCATGCTGTACAAGAAAAGCCAAACATACCTGAAAGAAGGGCAGTGACCGCTGCTACTAAACCTTGGGGCACCGTGTCGGTGGGAGGAAGGAGACGGAATTCCTTGTAATCTAGACGGAACACAGCTCGGGGGCGTGTGACGCAACGCAGTCCCCAATGAATGCAAAGACATCGTCTAAATTAAATCGCCTCAAGGAAGCAGCACGTAAGTCTACGTTTTTATTATCTCGGGACCCTGGGGAGTTACCGGCACCTACCTTGAGTGACCGCTTCGCTGCCAGACGACCCCCTTTTGCCCAACCCCGGGATATGGGCATCACAGACCGTCAACGTTTCCTCGTTCTGTGGGCCACATTTGTGAGAGGGAAAGAGAGCACATTCTCACGGCTTCCCTCACTTGTCAATCTCAGTTCCACCTTCCTTCATAGGCTAGAAGACTGGAAGGCGGGAGTGTGCTCTTTTCACTGACGGATTGCCCGGAACACAGCCTGCACATTTTGGCTCCTATCTTGGCTTCCAGGAACTTGCTCACTGAAGAGGTACTCAATGAAAACGAGCAACTTGGGCCAGCTAAGAGATGAAACATCGTCCTCAGTTAGGAGGCCTAAAACCTGTGACAACCCCCAATTCAGGTAACAGGGCAACCCTGTTCCTTGGCATCTGGCTGCATGGCCCTGTTGGGGGGGGGGCTGTGGAGGGTTGCCATTGGCCCTGCAGAGGCTGCTGATCTCTGAGCCCAACTGGCCACTCTACTCCTCTGCCCATCCAGCCCCCAAAGCCTGGCTCCATTTTTGAAAGAAAAAACACCCCCCCCCCCCCCACAAATCGAATGTTCCCATTCCCTGACGGCAGCCGTGTGCAGCAAGCGGAGATGTGGAGAGTCAGGATAATTTGCAATCGAATGCCTGTTAACATGGAAACGCACCAGCTGGGATTCTGCAAGATGGGCTCTCGTTCTGTCTAGCAGATGGCAGATGAACACCCCCTCTCGGGAGCCTCTCCTGACACCACCTTGTGGTTCTTATGGAGCGGCAAACCTTTAAACAAGTGGCAATGGAGTGGGGCAGAGCTGCTTCCAGATCTCCCTGGGGCCTGGAAATGGCCTCCTACGGACTCAAGAACAAGCCTCCTTTTGGCCCCAGCATCGTGCGGGGGCCCCACTGCAGACTGGCAAGGGCTCTCTCTCTGCGGCTGCCTCACTCTCAGCTTGGGCAGCTGCTGCATCTCTTCTGATGAGAGTGGACCTCTCTCACTGCCAGACTGACTCCCACCACCCAGCGGTCTTCTGCCTGGCGGCCCACCAGAGACCTGAGGTCACCCCCGCTGCTCCCCTTTTCTCCGGCTCCTCTCCCCGAATGCAATCAAAGTCACTGGGCCAGCACAAGCTGGACAGCCAGCCTTCTTCCTGGACCGCCTGGCCGAGGGCCCCGCCCTCTTCCCTGGGAAGGCCACTCCAGCCTTCTTGCCCAGCTTCCCTTCCTCTGTTGAGTCCAGGCTCTGCCCAGCAAAGGCCCTTCTTCTGCTCTGAAACCAGCTGTGATCAGAAGGAAGACTCGGTTTGGGCCACCTTCCCTGCGGCTCCTGCGCTGCATCGCGCTCAAGTTCAGCAGAAACAGGTGAGTGACCTTGGCCTTTGGCGCAGGCAGTCTGGCAATGACCCCCAGCCCTTCTGCATGGGACCCACCCTGTTGGATGTCCCTGGGGGCTTCTGACTGCACGCAAAGCAGGTGTTTTACCAACCTTGTGCAGGTAGGTGCAGGGGTCGGGGGTGGGGTGTCACTCTTCATTTTAGAAACAATTCAGGTGGAATTCTACCGCACCCTCGGACAGGATTGCTGCCCTGTTTTGCAGGATACGTGAGGAGACGATGACTCCAGTTCTCCCCAAAGCCTCTCCTCCAATACGTGTTTGGTGTTTATGGTGCCACAAGACTCCTTGTTGTTCCGGCTAAGAAAGACCACTTGGAATCGTCGCCCAACCTTGAATGAATGGTTGGTGTGCACCTTTCATTGACAATTCATTCCATCTCTCAACGTTTCCTTGCCAAAGTCCCAAACCCGATCAATAACCACCCAGCTTCTGAATGACTGCCATCCCTTTTCTGGCGACCGGTCTCCTTTTGGAAACGTCTAAATGCTTAATAAGGAGGAACAAGTGTTTCTGGACCAGGCGGAGGCAGCAGGGAAGGAAGAGCAAGTGAGGTGAAACTGCGGGCTGCTAGTCCAGTGCATCTAAATGGGGAAGGGTCGGTCTTGGATAGGGCTAATCATAAAATCCTGGCGGAAGGATGCCAAGAGGAGCAAATTGTACCAGAGCTGTCTCGCATATACAGTTTGGCTTATTGGCAACCGTCTGCTGCCACCTGCTGGCAGAAGTGAGACAGAACAACATTGGAGGGAAAAGGTCAACTCTGCTGCCAGCAAAGTTTTGTTGTTCAGTCGTTAAGTCGTGTCCGACCCTTCATGATCCCATGAACCACATCCCGCCAGGCCTTCCTGTCCTCCACTATCTTCCTGAGTTCGCTCATTTTCATGTTTGTTACATCGGTGATGCTGTCTAACCATCTCATCCTTGGCCTTCCCCTTCTCCTTTTGCCTTCAATCTTTCCCAGCATCAGAGTCTTCTCCAGAGAGTCCTCTCTTCGCATTAGGTGGCCAAAATATTTGAGTTTCAGCCTTAGTACCTGTCCTTCCAGGGAACAGTCAGGGTTGATTTCATTTAGAATTGACTGATTTGATCTCCTAGCAGTCCAAGGGACTCTCAGGAGTCTTCTCCAGCACCACAGTTCAAAAGCATCTATTCTTCGGCGCTCAGCCTTCCTTATGGTCCAACTCTCGCAACCATACATTGCTACTGGGAACACCATCGCCCTGACTATACGAACTTTTGTTGGCATGGTGATATCTCTGCTTTTTATTATGCTGTCTAAGTTTGCCATAGCTTTCCTTCCAAGGAGTAAGCGTCTTTTAATTTCATGGCTGCTGTCTCCGTCTGCAGTGATCTTGGAACCCAAAAAAGTAAAATCTGTTACTGCTTCCATTTCTGCCCTTTAGGGTTACCATATTTTGAGGGACCGAAACTGGGACCCACCCACCCCCTATTTTCCCCCCGCCAAAATTATTATTATCTACTACTACTACTACTACTTCTGACCCTTCGCTTTTGTATTTGGGAAAAAATAATTTTGCACCATTTTCACTTGCCTTTTTGGCTGGCGCTGCTGCTGCTGCTGCTGCTGCTGCTGCTGCTGCTGCTGCTGCTGCTGCTGCTGCTTTCGTGTCCACCGCCACTGGCCATGATGACTCTAGGCTCCTCGCGCTCCAGGAACTGCACAAGTCTACCCCCCCCAGCCGTGCCGTGCACATGCGCACGGTGCAGCATGACACTTCGGTCTCCTAGCCCGCTTCCCAGCCGCTGCTGCAGGAGCTCTTCCTCCTCCTCCCGTCCCCCTGCGCTCTTGGGTGCCAGGAGAGCGTTCTGCTGCTGAGCCCCAGAGCAGGGCCAGCAGCAGGTTTGAGGGGGCCCTGCATAAAGTGGAAGGCTTAATACTGGGTGGCCAACCGGGCAGGGTGGGGCAGCAGCCGTGACCCTCTCCGCACCAGGCACCTGGAGCCACCACCTGAAGGCCCCGCAATGTCTCCAACTTAAAACAACAACCACACGTATTTGGATAAGGCTTTTAAAATACATTTTCATAACGGTGAAAGCAATTCCCCCAAATGTCCCTGCAGAGCTGGGGAACACTGGCAGTGGGGACACATTGGCAGCTCTGACACACCAGTGCTAAGAGGACGGAGTACCAGGAAGGAGGGGGGAACGTCTGGGGGCCCCAGAGGCAGCGACGCAAAGACGAGGGCACCCACCACCGGGCTGAGCTCTCCTGGGCATCAGCGTTTGCCCAAGGAGGAGGCCTCTGCACTGACACCAGGCCCGTCCGAGAGCCTGACCTGCATCCAGCTGCTTGCTTGCCGAGACTTGCTGAAAGAAGACCCTGGTGGCTTGTTCCCAAGGTGGTGGATGTGGATTGTTGTGAAGGAAAGGCACTCTGTGCATGCTCAATAGATAGCACACATGTATTATCACTTCACCGTTCCCCAGTTTCAGCTCTGGCATTCCAAACAGGCTCTGTCTTAGCCAGCTGTCCAATGCAGGGCTGAAAAAATGTGCCCCTTGCTCAGGAGGTCTGTTTGTTAAGATCAAGGTGTTGTTCTCTCTCTCTCAGTCCAGGTAAACGTGGAAACTGACCCGGGCTCCACCCTTTCCGACTCTTATGAATCATTGTGCACAGTGGATGTTGTTGGTGAGAGGGAGCTTTCCCAGCCTCAAGGCCTTAGTAACAGAAAGAGCAAGGCAAACACTCCTCCCCCCCCCCCCCCCGCTGCGAGATAACAGCCAGCCTCACCCTTTCCCAGCTCCTGCACTTCCTCTTTGGACGTCCCGACCAGACAGTGCGGTTTGGGCAGGTAACCTGATCCTTTGTCTTCCTGCGTCTGGGCCAATGCTGTGCTAGGGGCTTACGGAGAGGGCAAAGCACCAGGTGATCCTGGCACAGGTAAGGCTGCCGGGAAGATCCCTCAATCATTCCTGACTCAGTCTGCAATGCCAGGATCCCTCCTAGAGAAGGGAGAAGTGGCGTCAGAGGGCCGGGTGCGGGGTGGTGGTGGTGGTGAGAGAGAGAGAGTTCCAAAGCACTCTCATCTTTGCACTGATCCTCTAACAGCTGCTTGTGGAGGGAAGCTGGGGGGGGGGGGGGCTTGCTTGCACGTGGATCCTTGTTTCTTTCTTGGTATAGCATAGATGGAGTTTATCTCATTTGATCTTCCCAACAGTCCTGTGAGGTAGGTTAATCTGAGACACAGTGATTTGTCCGAGGCCAGCCAGTATGCTTAGTGACTGAGTGAGCGAGTAGGGGGATTTGAACTGGTCTCCCCAGGCCAACACATGTTATCTAATGTGCTGCACTGGCTCTTTTCCTGCTGCACAGCATATTTTCAGACCTCAGGGATCCTGGCTCTAAAAGGGCATTCTGCAAGGTGTTCTCTGTTTCCCAACATCTCCTTCCAGGGCATGTGCAGAAGGAACCTCCAAACTGGGGGAACAGGGACTCTTTGGGGGGGGGGATTTCAGCATTCCTTGGATGATCTTTGCCTCGTAAGCAGTTGCCAGCTGTGAAAGTGAACTTAAATTCTGGCAGGTCAGCCATGCCCAGGTCTTTGTGTTATACCAGCAGCTGCAGCAAACTCTGCTGGGGGAAAGCAAACTGTGCAACAAGCACACCTCACGTATTGTGCAACTCTTACGACGACAGCAGATCTCCAAAATGGCTGCTGCCCTGGGCTGTGTTGCTGGCTGTTTGTCAGAATTGCTTCTGGTGCACCTGCAATAACCCGCTTCTCTCCGCTCCAGTCCTTATAAAGAAAAATGACGTAGAAGCAGCAGGCATTCCTGCTGCTGCCGACAGGGGGTTACCAGTCCCCGTCCCCCCCCCCGCTCTGCACCCTGTGCTGACCACTGACCAGCTCTTGCCCATGTGGCATCTATGCTCCGTCTCCACAAGGAGTGGCAACAGCCAGCCACTTGCTGACAGGGGTCCTGAAGTTTCCACAGAACATTCGTGCCCACAGTCAGAGAAACGACAGCTGGACTGGGTCCCGATCCAGAGAGTGTAGAGAGTGAAAACCACTTGCTTCTTCTCTGTCCCACAATTGTCTTTGGGGAAATGGGCAGAAATGACTGATTGCATATCCCAAACAAGGGACTCCTTGAGCTCCTGCGCCGGCTGTCTGAAGCGCTTCTTCCATTGGGTGAGGGTCTCCTTCAATATGTGACAAATAAGGTTACCTGTGACCCTGCACTGTATTTATGAAGGCACGAGGGCCAAGGTACCTGAAGACCTGCCTGCGTGTGGCCAGGGCCCCCTCCCGCACATTCACACAGCTTCAGATCCCAGCTGCCTTTGCAACGTCTTTCGGTGGCCGTTGCTCCTGTCCAGAACCGAGGTTTCCGTGCGTTCTGTCTGTCCTCCTTTCAGTGCCCTTCCATTCCACAGGTATGACAGCAGGAGAGGCAGAGCCAGTGGGGATCGGAGACAGGGCGCTCTGGGGGCGGAGCCTTCCAGTTCTCTTGTTTGGGCCTTTCTGCTCCTTTGTGAGGTACTTTGGGGCGACCTTTGCTTCTTCTTTGCAAGTTGCCCCATCATCCGATCACCCTCACTTGGAGCCAGCGGATTCCCCACCCTTCTTGGTTCCCTTCCGCAAACTGTTCAGGCCTTGTGATTTCACACAGTGACAGCTGCTGGGGTGAGCTGGTGGCTTCCCAGCTGCTCAAGGTGCCACTCTTTGCCCAAGTAGCGCTGGCATTCCTCCGATGGCGGCGAAACGCCCAAGCAGCACCAGCAACAGCTACCACCACCTACCCTGGGGAGACACCCCAGGACACCACACACAACACAAGGATGCCCCAGCCCCTCCCGTTGCAGGAGCTCTGCTCCCACAAAGAACAAGAAGGCAAAGCAGAGACCCAACCCTAACCCCCATGGTTCCCCACATGGTTTTGGCTCCGACACCCACTCCAGTGTTGGCATAGTGTTGTGCCAGCATTTGGTGCATGTCTGTCGATGGGAGGAGATTTAGGATATGGCAGAAGTGGATTTCTCCCTCTTCCATCCATGCCTTTTGCGGCGGGTTTCTGCTGTCTTGCAGCTTATGCGGCTGGAGTTGCACACCGATATCGAAGGCACATCGGCAACAGTGCTGCACTGACACACCTGTGACTTATGCAGTGGCAGAACTGGGGCGGAACCGGGGCTACAGCAGTGAGGCTTGGTTGCTGCTGGGCGGCACAGTTGTTGAGAGACACCCCATGTCCCTGACCACTCAGAGTGGCATTTCTGAGGTACAGGGGTGGTCTGAATGCCCCCCCCCTTGAGCGTCCACTTCTTCATCTTCTTCATCTTGTCTGCAGCAGCAGGTGGCAAGACGCCTGCTGCTGCTGCTGCTGCTGCTGCTGCTGCTGGGGCATCAGGAGAGCCCAATGAAACCAGAGTCTGCAGCGAAACCAGAGTCTCATCCCAGCAGCGTCCACCAGCAAACGGCCTGGTCCGGGGTTCCTCTTCTCCCCCATCACTTCCCCCAGCAGCTACTAGGTGATTCAGAGGGCTTCTCTGTAGACTTCTCCTGATGCCGAGCATAGCGGCCGGCGATCAGCGCTTGCAACAGAGCCTCACGCTGGAGGCGCCTCTGCTCTGGCATTTGGTCCTATGTTGGAGGCTTTGTTTGAAGGTGGCAATGAGGAGCCCCTTTCTCTTGACTCCCTGTCCTTCGGGAGACATTTCTGGAGCCTCCCGCAGCTCTTGACTTGCGCCTTCCAGGGGCTCCATCTTGATCTGCGTCAACAAGGGGTTTTCTTGGCAAACTGTAGTTTGCAGGACGCATGATCACAGCCAGCAGGGGCCTTGTTGGACTGCGCAACGCAACGTTCTTCTACTGCCGCTCGGGGTCCTCCATCCATCCATCCAGGATAGCAAACACTGATGCAGAATGTGCTGAATTATGGCTACCTGGGGCCTTCATTGAATGCCTGAGGCAACAGCCTGCTTTGGCCATTCCAGCTTGCGACTGTGTGACCTCCCTGTCCCTGTTCAGGGGCTAGTTTCCACCGCCCACCCCCCAGGAGGAGACAGGCTTGAACTGGACTTGAACTGTGGCTGGCCAGTTCAACAGTGGGCCTCCCAACTGGCTGGCGGGCTCTTCTTTCCCAGGCTTAGCAGGGCCTGGGAAACAGCAGGCCGGGGTTCCCTGTCCTTCTCCTCTGCAAGAACGAATTCCTCGCTCACTGGCCCTCCCCAGCCCTCACAGAGCTGCTCCCTCCCAAGCTGTCACTGTGCGGGACGTATTGGCCGGGGGAATCCTGGCATATACTGGCCCCCAGTTTGTGGCTGTTGTTACCAAGGGGCAGGGCATTGTGGGTCACAGGTTGCAGCCTCCAAACAGGTCCAGGGGCTCTGGTTCCTTGAACTCCTTCACCCGTCAGACACCGCTTGCCTGCACAGCAGTGCTGGCTTGCCAAACACTGGGACATCCTGTTCCCTGAATATTAGCTAATGGGGGCAGAACGTTGCTTCCCTCCCCCCTGGCTCAATATCGCTAAGTGTTTCCCCTCCAGGGTCCCAGCGAGTGCCAGGAGAACCTGCAGGAAGGGAAGGTCAGAGTGACTTTGCAGCAACAGCCTGCAAAATGATGCCAGGAAGGAAGAGCGCTCGGCTCTTCGGGAAGAACAGAGCACGGTTTGCTGAAGGGGAACGGGTGCCTTCAGCGCACATGGGAGGGGCCGCGGAGGGAGGGAGGGGTGCCAGAGGGGCAGTCTGAAGGAAGGCACAGTCCTGGCAAGTAGTGGGGCACATGGAGAGCCAGTATGGTGTAGGGGTGAGCATGTCGGGCCTGGGTTCAAGTTCCCCGTCAGCCATGAAGCTCACTGGGGGACTTGGGGTCAGGCACTCTCTCTCAGCCTCATCTGCCCTCAGGGTTGTGACGTGGTTCCGAGGAGACCCATTGGCAATTAGGCAACCTACCAGGAGGTAAGTAAAAAAGTTTTTTACTTACCTCTCGCTGGCCACCAATTCCCCCCCCCCACTACCACCACCACAGCATGCAGTGGGGGGTAGGATTAGGGCTGTCAAGGAAGTGCTTCCGGGCCAGATGTCAATGCTATAAACAAATAACATTAAGCAGAGAGGGCAGCTGGTGTGGAAACAGAAAGCAGGGTGTAGCTCCAGAATCTGCTTTCAGTGTCAGGACTCAGTTGTGGCGCATGTGAACAATATAATAGTGAAAATGGCAGTGCCTCTGAGCTTGTGCAGAGTGCCTTTCTACCATGGCTAAGTAACCACAGAGAAGATGGAGTCCTCCAGTTCAAAAGGTGTGTCTCCAGCAAACAAGCACTTGCTGGGCATCCATCCCTTCTACCTGCAGAAGCTCCTCAATTCTCCACCATCTCTTTAGTTGCACTGCAGAATCAACAAAGGGCTCACTGGTACAGTGGTGTGGAAGGGCTCTTGATCCCGAGTCCTTCACTTGCTGTCCCGCATCAATGACCCCCCCCTCTTTGCAGTCAGGGATGATCGTCTGCCTGTGTGCACTTGCTTGCCCTGTTGGATGCTTACCTGGACCCATCTGGACATCCTGCCTGAGGCGCTGTCTGTGTTGCAGAGCAGAAGGTCCTGTGAGTGGCACTGCAGTAGTCCCCCCCCCCGTTTGGACCACTGCTCTGCCTGCACCCCAGTCCCCTGCCCAGCTTTGACTTGGAGGAGTCCAGTGTTGAAAGGGGGGCTCGTCTTCTGCATGCAGCGGAGCAGAGGACACTGTAAACGCTGCTCCGTCTCCACAGGCCAAGGAAAGAGCCCTCCGAGTCCGTCCTGCCAACTTCCACAGGTCTCCCTCCTTTGCCACTGTGATTAGGGGTGTCTCAGCATTTCAGCAAACAGCTGCTTCTGGGGCATACAGCAACTTAGGGTGGGGGGCAGAGTTTCATCAGGGAAATGGTGTGATGGGAAAGGACTAGCCCTTCCCCTCCCCACAAGTTGTGGTCATCATCAGGATCAGAATTCCCCCCACCCCCCAGGTACTTTCAGTCAAATAAGAGGCACTTTTGTTGCCAAGCAGGCCTCTTACTAATGCTAGTAGGTGGACACCTCCAGGGCCCTGAAAGAGATTCCCTAACATAGGGGTCAGCAACTTCATCAGGCAAGGGGGCCAGACAATGATGTCATCATGCAGTGATGCCATTACATCATCACCGAATTTCCGGGTTGCTGAGCTCTCGGAAGCGGCTGCACAGAGCTTGGTTTGGGAGGCTGCGGCACAGGGACTTGCGAGCCTGGCCAGACGGCTCTGCCAGGCCCTGTCCGGAGTGCAGCAAATTGGGCAGGAGGCTTTGCCTCGCAAGCCAAGCTCCGTGCAAATCCGGCCCATGCGCCGTAGGTTGCCAACCCCTGCACGAAACCTTCCATCTTCGAATTTAATGTACACAGTGTTCTGTGAAACCTTGTAATTTGCACACTGTGCCTCCAGCAAATCCAGCTTCTACTGCAGCAGTCTAGGATTTCTGTATAAAGATTTGGCTCACCTTGCTGTTTAAACACTCCAAAATGTCAGATTGTAATTCAAAAATAAACCCTGCACACATGTCCAATGTTGGCTCAGCCAGTAAGTCAGAATTGGAAAGGTGAGATCAGCACCTTCACGGCTATGCCTGCCTGAGCCATGGAGCTCGTGGCCGTGGGACCTTCCATGTGCCCACATTTCTTGATTCTACCCAAAGATAACTTGTGGGGTGACCCATACAAAAGCTTCTAGCAGAACGAGGCTGAAGAAGAACAGGCCTGCTGACCATTGAGGCTACTTGTGTTTGACTTTAAGGCTTCCGAGATGTCAGGCGGCGTAAAGGATGCAGAGTTCCAAACAGTGGAAATGCGAAAGGAACCGGAAGAGAGGAGCCCAGGAGGACGTTCTGACCTTGGGGATGCTCCAGAAGCAAAGCCAACCACTCCTCCGTCCTCGGCGGCCTCCAAATCTGTTCTCTACCCCCGACCGTATGCCGATCCATATGACGCAAGGAAGTATTTTGCCACAAGGGTGAGTCAATCCCATGGAGATCAGGGTTGTCAGGGTGGACGCTAGGAAGAAGAGATACAAGACAGAAAGAGAACAGACCCTTTTGCTACTCTTTCTTCCTCTGTCATCGTGGGGATGGGGCTAGCTCCAGTTGTGTACGGTCTACTTCAAACCAAACTAGGATCCCTGCTTCCCCTGTGGTCCCCCAGTGTGTTTTAAATGTCCATAACAGGAGTATAAGCCCAGCATGTCTGAACAGTTGAGGCACAGCTAAGAGTGGATGGTATCACGTCCGGGGTCTGCGTAGCACCAGTGTGGTGGTGCTACAGCGATGGAGGAGGACATTAGGCCCTCTTCACGATGCAGGAGGAGAAGCCAGTCTTTCCCCGAGATGGAAGCGGCAAGCTCAGGCTGGAGTGCTGCCTGCACCAGAGCCTGGGTGGTAGGTGGGCAAGAAGGGAAGGCCCAGCAGGGTCCTTGCGTGGAGTCTGATCTCTGTCCCCCTGTTCTCCTCCCGTCTTCTTTAGCCAGGAGCATTTGACCAAGCCATGGACGATCTGAAGGCCCATGTGCTCACCGGCATGGGAGAAACTGCACATAGCTTCTGGCTGATGACTGAGTAAGCCCCACTGGGGATTTGATTATTCTTCAACGTGTTCCACCTCTCCGCACTCGTTGCTTTATCTCTTCCCTTTCTCTACAGTTGCTAACTGCTACTGCTGCCCTTCTGGTGAGCTTCCTGGCTAAAGAGAGCGGGGGGGGGGGGGTGGCGGCAGGGGCAGAGCCTCTTTCTGAGAGCCAAGGCCAGTCCTGCCCACGACACCGTTCTGGTCAACATATGGTGGTGAACATGGGTGTCTCAGCACACGGAGTCTTCTCTGGTCTGTCAAACGTCGCTTGGAGCGGAAGCTAGGAAGAGAAGCACTGCAATGCTGCCTCCTGAGGCGCACTGATCGCCCCCTCCTTAGCTGCATCCACACAGTCGACTTTTAGGGTATCAGGAACTGGAACCTGTGGCTGCGTAAATGATGCTGCATCAGGGCTGCTGCCTCTCTTGTTGTCCCTCTTCCTTCGTTATTATCCTCCCTCTCCTACACAACACGCTTTCCAAAGGCAGACTGTGAAGTCCTTCGGGCAGGGAGAGATTTCTTATGTTACTCTGCAAAGAGCCATGAATGTTGATGGTGCTGTGTTGGGAATGAAACAGAAAATGCCCTTCAGACTAAAATCTACTGATGCTGCCTGCCTGCCTGCCTGGATGGTGTGGTGGCGTGAACTGATTACTTGCCTTTTTCGACAGGCAAACTGTCCTCACTCGCTGCTGGGGCTCCTCAGGAGGTGTCGTTTCCTCTGCAGTCCACTCCATTCTATACAGCATCAGATGGCCGTGTGGAATGAGAGGTCCAAAGGGTCATAGATGCTGCTGGGCATATAATCTGACCGCATCTGTTGCATTGTAGTCTTTGCAGTGTTCAGTCGTTCTTTCTGCATCGCCACCTGGTGGGAACACAGCAAATTGCTTCACAGACATCCAGCTGGATGATAAGCAGCCTCAACATGCAGGGGAAAGGCTAGGTTGAAATTCATGCCCTGCCTCTGAACGGCGAGATAGGGCAGGAGCAACAAAGAGCTCCAAATCTTGCCAATGTAGGATTTTGTTTAACAAGCAAAACTTTCCATACTTTCTGAACTTATCAAGCAACTTCCAACAGTGAGGAACAAACAATACAAATTACATTTTTTTAAAAAACTAAAAAATGTAAATCAAATTAGAAGGGATTTTAAAAGCTGCTCCAAATGGGAAGGTCTTCCATCTGCGCCTGAAGGCTGTCAGAGAGGGAGCCTGTCTACTATCCCTGGCTCTGGCCTGGGAGGGATTCCGGAGGGACTTGATGCCCATTGCCTGTGAGTGGCAGGCTGGAGACGAGCCAGGAAGGAATGGACAGTTCAAAGGGGAGTGGGCAGTAACCCAGTCCTAAAAGGCTCTTGACAAAGCCCCTCTCCAAAGGTTCTTGAGTCAGCTCAGCAGTCATGGACTAAGAGATGGGTCCTCCTTTTATGGATGGTAAGCTGTTAACGAACAGGAAGCAGAGAGCAGGAAGATCTGGCCAGTTTTCACAGTGAAGAGTAGTAAGGAGTGGGGTCCCCAAGAAGACAATGTCCTGGCCACCCCACCTCACCCTTAGGAGTTGAATGATTAATTCCCTGCTGCCTGCCAGTGGCTGTGGCCCTTTGCCCAGATCTGGCCCCTGAGACCTTACAGTCTGAATGTCAACAGAGGGGAAACAACAGAGTGAACTCAATTATTCAGTTTATTAGTACTGTATTATGGTTATTTGGAATGAAAGATCCCTTCAAATATGTCAACTTAAAAAAGACGTTGTGGCTTCAAGTATTTGATTTCCACGGACAGTAGCGTCACTAGGACACGCGTCACCCTGGGGCAGGGGGCGCGCGTCACCCTAGTGACGCTATGATATCGTGGCGCGGGGGGGCGACCCGGCTCCCCCACCCGCGTCGCCCTCCGGACGCTCCGAGGCTGGCCCGGGAGCCGGCCTCGGAGCGTCCGACCCCATCGGCGCTCCAGGGCCTTCTGAAAGAAAGCCCAGGCATCGTGTCCATCTGGGTATTTTTTGGATTTTCGCGCATGCGCAGACCCGTTTTGAGGGCTTTTTGCCCTCAAAATACCCGGATGGACGCGCTGCCTGGGCCTTCTTTCAGAAGGCCCTGGAGCGCTGACGGGGTCGGACGCTCCGAGGCCGGTTCCCGGGCCGGCCTCGGAGCGTCCAAAGGGTGTCGCGTGTCACGGAGGTGGCGCGCACGGGGTGCGCGCATCACCCCGTGGCGCGCGTCATCCGGGGGCACCCCGCCCACCCCGCCACACTCCAGCGACGCCCCTGTCCACGGAGACTTCAAGCCTGGAGGAGACACGACGCAGCCTTCTCCCAGGTGGGACCATTGATCCACGCAGCCCCGCCGTGTCCTCTCCTCGAACTGGCAGAGGCTCTCCAGATCTCAGGCACAGAGAGGTCCTCCCAGCCCTGCCGCCTGAGGCCCCCCCCCCCGTTTAGTCTGGAGGCGCCAGGGAGTGACCTTCCACTTGCCATGCAACCCATGCCCTACACACACACACACACACACACACACACACACACACACACACACACACACACACACACACACACACACACGCTATGAGAAGCTGCTTTTTGCTGAGTTCAGACCGTAGGTTTCTTGGGCTCCCTCTGCCTAGCAGCAGCAGCAGCTTCCCAGGTCTTTTCCACCTTTCATCTGGAGATGCTGGGGATTGCGTTTGGGACCTTCCGTGTGGAACCAGTGAGGATTCCCCCCCCCCGGCCCAGCCCGTGCCTGCCTTAGTGTGCCAAAGGGCAGTGGTGCTGACTGTCCTCTCTCTGCCCCATTCCAGGATAGACCACTGGAACAACGAGAGGGAGCGGGTCATGGTGATCACGGACTCTGCCCTCCTCATCTGCAAATACGACTTCATCATGCTGAAATGCCTCCAAGTCCAGAAGGTCCCCCTGAGCTACGTGGACCGTGTCTGCCTGGGCTCCTTCCAGTTTCCAGAGAAGTCTTTGGAGAGGTAAGGAGGGGGGAGGCCCCAGGGGCGGAGAGTCAGCAGGCGCAGTTCCAGTGGCGCCTGAGTGTGGTGACTTCAGCCTGCCTGGGGTCAATGGCGGCTCAAGATACGACCCAGAGTGGGGTCTCTGATGCTCTTGCCCACCTTCCTTGTCTCCTCCGCACTTCCTCTTCCGCTCTGTTCTTCTCTTCCTGTTTGAATCTGGGAGGTGGGAAGAGGAGGAGGGATCGCAGAGACCGCAGAGGCCGCTGCTGTGCCCCTGGCTGAGGCCTTTGGCGTACCGCCTCAGACTTGGACTGGCCCTGGAACTACCTCTGACTTTGATTAGGAATGTATTTGCTGGAGGGCTCTATCCAATCTGGGCCTTGCACTGCTGGAACTTGTGTTCCGGCAGCGCAAGGCCCTTTCCGTAGGCGCAGGAGCTGGGCTGCTGTTGCGTACTTCCAGGTCACTGTCACAAAAAGCAAGAGGTGCAGCAGCACACACGGCAAAATCTCCCGGAGGCTCCGCTGCTCTAGGTAGGTTGGCAGCTGGGGCATGTCGTGGGTGGGGAGGGGGAGGGAGGGGACGGATCTTGGCGGCACCATTGTGCACCAGGATCCCACCCCCTCTTTTCCAACCCACCCTGCTGCCCCTTTTCTCTCCTCAGACTTGCACCAGCTATATAGCTGGTGTGGGTCCAGGGAGACTCCTATAGACCACCAAGAGGCCTACAGAGAGGTAAGCAGAAATGTTTTTACTTATGTCTGGCAGGTCTCCTAATCGCGCCGCCCCCCCCCCCCATTCTTAGAGACTGTGTGTGGTCGGTCAGTGTGGCTGCGTCATCGGTAATGGTGGGGGATAGGAGTGGGCAGTTCATTTATTTTAAGTGTTAGACCAGCGTTCTCAAACTGTGGGTTGCAGCTCACCAGTGGGTTCCGACCGGATTTCTGGTGGGTTGCGACTTGCAAAACTGACAAGCTGATAGCTGACATGAGTCCTATGGGAACCAAAACGAAGCAGCACCTGTGTGTTTACTTGTGAGTAGGTGACTGTGCCTCGGTCCACTTTGAAGGGCAGGCTGAGGGGAACACAAGGCCACCAGAATGGTCCCGATCCAATGAACACAGGCCCCCAACAAACTCTCAAGAAGTAAGTCCCTCCTTCCACGCTGACAAGGAAAATGTATTGAGCCCTATGGAAAGTGAAACTGAGCGACTACACATGCTCATTTACTCGCAAGTAGGCAACCCGTGCCTTGGCTCTTGGCAAAGGAGAACACCAGGCCACCAGAATGGTCCTGATCCGATGAACATGGAGCTCAACAAACGCTCCAGAAGGCACCCTAATCATAGTAAAAACTAAAACGGATAAAAACAGGCTAGAGCGCTAAAACGTTTGGGAACCGCTGTGTTAGAAATTCATGTCCTGATGCACCAAGCTACTCTTCAGGGATTCGCTGATGGGACCCCTGGGCCAAATCTGGCCCCTTGCTGATTGCTGGTCCTGGAGGGGAAAGGGGAGTGAGTGTGCGACAGTCGATTCTGGGCGCTGCATTGGAACTTGATGCAGGGGGGGTTGACCCCTTGTAGCCCTGCTGGGAAGCCTGGGGAGCTGAGCAGGTCCACGTCCACCAACCCTCCTTCTGTGAACATTTGGCTACTATCGGTCATCATCATGTCAGCGCAACCAGCAAGGTGGAGCAAGCGAGGCGTCCATACAATGGGGCAGCCGCTCCCAGATTCCGCTCTCAACGTTTTCTGGGTTTTGGGCGATATCCTCTGCAGCAATTATATCCTGTTAGAGGTATCACGAGGCTTGCTTTTAAAATATATATACAAAAAGATCATCATAATGCAAGCTGCTTAAGAAAATAATTACTAAGGATCTTATGAATGGCTGCATGCGAATGGAGCCGGCAAGTCTGAACAACGCTCACATTCCTGCCGTTTAACAGCCTCCCCATCTCGCCGGTTCCAACATCCAAGACCTCCTGTGCTTTTGAGTGGCTCTTTTTCCTCTCTCTTTAAAAAAAGGCCAGGCTGCCTTGCAGAGACTTTTTCTCCCTCTCTCGTGATACTCATTCAGTTCAAATTGTATTTGCTTAAGATCATCACAGGTCATCACAAAACAAAGCAAATTAAAATATATGCAATAACCATCCTTGCTTGGTCACCAAAAAAGATAACAGTAGGACTGAATTGAAATAGAACAGTTTTTACAGCTCCACTTTGAGCAGAGTCTCTGCAATACAGTGCATGAGACAGCACGTGTTTTTCTTTGGTTTTAAATGCTGCCACTTCAAACAACAAGGTTTGGGCTGGGGGGGGGCAGTATTTGGCATGGTGCTGCCTCAGGTGCCAGGAGGTCTTGGGCTGGCCCTGATCCTGGCACTGGCCCTGCTGCTGTTGATCATGTGACACAGACACAGGGGCAATGCTACTGGGTTTGGCTTCATCTGGATGAGACCAAGCCTGAAGACTTTGGAAGCCGCTGATCGAGCAGCAGCAGTGTACCTTCAAGCCCTTAAGATGGAATGGAAGAGCCTTCTCCTGGGCAAGATGCAGTGTTTTGCCTCCGGAGCTCTTGTATGGGAGATTTAAAAGGATTCTGCTTGAGCAGAGAGACTGCCGTTGTGTCCTGGGTGGTGTGGAGTCCATCCAGCACCTGATTTTACATTATCCCTTTCATCAAGATCTTCGAATGCAACCTCCTGACTTTGGAAGTAGGTTTTCTCTGTGCCAGGTGCAGGGGAGTGACAGCAGGAAACAGGTGATCTTGTTGGCTGTGTGCTTCCTGAGGCATCTGGTGGGGCCACTGTGTGATACAGGAAGCTGGACTAGATTCATGGCCTTTGGCCTGATCCAGCAAGGCTCTTCTGATGTTCTTATGAATTGTATTTTTGGATCCGATTTTGATTAATGGAGGGTTGGGGTTGGGAGGATTTAGGAAAACTTTGGTATATTCTATCGGATGTGAGGGATGGAAAAATGGAGAAGGTTGCTTTGTTTTT
The DNA here is from genome assembly GCA_026170595.1 of Plestiodon gilberti rubricaudatus. NCBI lineage: Eukaryota > Metazoa > Chordata > Lepidosauria > Squamata > Scincidae > Plestiodon > Plestiodon gilberti. Next base: position 2,103,253 of record JANXHW010000003.1, on the reverse strand, counting down.
AAAGCTGGTTGTCAAGAGACGTTTGGCGAACTATCATAGTGCATAGATTGTATGTTAGGGTAAGATGTTGTTTTATTTTCTATAGTGGTTGTTGTATATGTTTGTTTTATTTATTTTGTGTTTATGCCAATAAAGGTTCTATCTATCTATCTATCTATCTATCTATCTATCTATCTATCTATCTATCTATCTATCTATCTATCTATCTATCTATCTGGATGCCTCTCTCTGCACGATCTGCTCTCCTCACAAAGACACAAGCAGAGCAGAGACTCGCCCAGAAGGCAGCAGGTCTCCAGGGAGTATCTTGCGCAGGCAGTGCGGCTTGCTGAGTCCCCATTCCCATGAGGGACATTCTCTGCTCAGGAGGACCACTGTAGAAAAAGGGAGACCTCACTAGATGGACCTCTGGGTGTTTCCAGCAAAGTTGCGCTTCCTATCCGGCAATGCAGAGTTGTCTCCCCACACAAAACGGCCATCCTGGTGGCCTACGGCTCTGGCTTCCTTTGACTGGCGAAAGGAGAAGCAGAGAGGTAATGACACCCTTGAGCGGCAATTGGCTTGAGGTCCCATTTTGCCAAGAGCCCCACCCATCTCTTCCCTCCTTGGGACATGCCCCAGCTTGGTTTCCAAGGATTGTGGCCAAGCTGGTGGGATTTTTGTGGCTGTGCTGTGCAAAGGGGAGAGGGGAAAGAGGCATCTTGTCCATGTAATGTCAAGGAAATGCTCCGCTCGGCAGGCCTGCCGAGATTTGAATGCCGTGAAGATTAGCTTAGTTAAACAGTTCACCTCATCTCAGGGATGACCTAGGTCTGACCTGTTTTGCCTGTAAACTGGTTCAAAACAGAGTGACTTGAGCTTGTAAACCTTTTCAGCTGCAAACACATGGACAATTGGCGACTGTGTGCGGCTGGGCCTATTTGGTGTAGAAGGACGAGTTCATGTCAGAGCGAGGCAGTTGAATAGTGTTTGGGGAACATGCATCTTTCTCGCCTCAATCGTGGCGCAAGTGTCACATGGAAAGAGAGTCAGTCAAGAGTGAGCACCCGTCCACTGAGAGCCAGGAGAGACAGACACCAGTGACACCTGTCACGTTCCCTCTCGCACATGCGCTGTTGGCACCAACAAGCCCTTTGGACCAAACGCCGGAAGGCGGCCTCTCCTCCCTCTCTGCAGTTCGGTGCAAGCAGGAGACAGAAGGGAAGGAGAAATCTCCTCCTCTGTGGCAGCTGCTGCTGCTGCTCTGTGGCCCAGTCTGTGTCCTGTGGCTCACCAGACAATGGAGAGGGAAGCAGCAGCCCCATCTCCATTCCCAGGTGCCTGCCAGGGACTTGAAAACTCCCAGGTGCGTTGGAGGTGGGGCACCTGAGAATTTTAAAGTGGCTGAGGCCACGAAGTGTGGCGGCTGCTCCCCTCTACATTGCCCAGTAAACCACGGTATGCTTACCGGGCACTGGTGGAACAGGAGACAAGTGGCAATGTGCTGAGACTTGATGGTGGGGCCATCAGCAGCGCGGCCCTGGGCACGTGCCAAGACCGATCCTTGGGGCACACCGCTTTTCACCTCTCGCCATTGTGAAAATTGCCCATTGACTCCCACTGGCTGTGCTTTCCCTCCTGTGCCACCCCGGCAAAGGGGTGTTTGCTGCAGGCAGATCACGAATCGGCTTATGTCAGAGAGATTTACCTATTAAAAAAATGGGAGAGGCTTGAAAGCCAAGAGTGTGGGGTGTTCCTTACCACCCATTATTCCCTGGATGAGGCAATTGTGTTCCAGAAGAGCCAGGATGTCCTTGGGCCATGAGCTCATACACCAAGCAAGGCCGGGCCCCTTTTGATTTTTGGACAGAAGATTGGCAAAGCTGCTTGCCGTTGCTAGAGTTCAGCTTCCCGCTGTTGCTCAGCAGGTGGCGCTCTTCCCTTTGGATTCGGCTGGAAAGGGCGTCCCAGAAGGGGACTCGAAGGACAATGACTGTGCTTCCAGGGGTTCCTCCAGGCAACACCCCCCCAAGCCAGTTTCTCCTCGATTTGGCCTTGATCATAGAGCTCTAAATATCCACCCTGCAGGAGTCCAGATTCCAAGCCTGAGTAGTATTTGCTGGCTGAGATCCTTCTCCACGTTGAAATGGGTGCAGAAAGAATTCCTATCCTTACACAACCCAGTCCTGTAAGACTGCCTCCTTAAGCTGCCATGGATGGTCCAACAAGCAGTGCCTTCAACAGGGAATGTAGTCAATGCAACCTCAGGGCCTCCCCCTCTCCGTCCAAGCATCTTCTCGGACACTGCAAGACATCTGGGGAGGGGAGTCTTTCAGACTGTGTAGTGCTTCAGGTCTGCCACACCTGATGTGTGGCCCCAAACACCAGGAGGGGCCCGGCCCGGCGCAGTGGTGGGGCCTGTGCTTCGAACGAGACTAGTCCAGAGTTCAAATCTAACCTCTCCAGTTCAACAAACGATCTCGGTTGAAGGGTGATGACGAGAGTGTCCTGCTTGGGTCCCCTCTCGTTGCTGAGCAACGGAACCTATGAGGCGGCTGCCTTAGTGCCTCTCTGCAGGACCTGCCTTTGTGCTGCTTCTCCTTCAAGGGGGTCTCTTTGCTCGAGACACTTCCCATCTTGACCATGGGTGTGTGTGATGAGTGGAGGACCCGGGGCGGAGAGCTGCTGCCCCTGATGCCCTTTGGTCCGTCCCCTCCCGCTTTGGGATGATTCAAGGATCGCTTCTGTGAGGGGGAAGCAGGGAGGCCCTCGATTGGCTGTGCCGGTTCTGGCATGTTCAGTCTTGATTGGGACTTCAATGCAAATCACCTGGGTGAGGAAAGCAGTTGTCATGTTGAAAGAGAAAATGCATCTGGAAGCCAACTTTGTGGGTTGGTGCTGGAGTCTGTATTTCCGCTCGTGTTTCTGATGGATGAAAAAACAAAGAATCCCGCCAAACCAAGATCTAAAACGATGCTCTAGTAAAACTGTTCCATTCGTCCCTGTTACAGGCAGCACCTGAGTTGTTTGACGGGTGCTTTCTGCCCCGGCTTCAGGGGCTGCGAGGGCTCCGACCAGTCCGGCTCAGGCAATGCACATGCCAAGTCGCTCCCCCAGTGCTGTCGGACTGTGGCTGTCTGGACTCCTTGCAGGGCTCAGCAAAGGCTTTTCCCCAAAAGGAGGTGGGCAGACTTGGTCCTTATCATCCCTCCAGAGCATGGGGCACTTTTGCCTGCTGAGAAAAAGCTCCAGTCGTTCCTGATCAGATGGCAGAGCTGGCAAAGTGTGCGGGGCTGGCAGAAGAGGCCTCGGCAAGGCTCCCAGGAGGAAAGTGGGGCAGCCTGTACAACTGCTGGAAGCCCCTCGTGTGGTGCACTGCAGCCCCTGCTGGACTCGTGAGGCTGCCCTCGAGCCTCTAGCCAAGCGTTGCTAGCCAGCCTCTTGGGCAAGGGAGGGTCGATCCCATTCCGGCTGCGACTTGAGGCCCTCGAAGTCAGTGCAGAGGCCAGGACTGAAGCTGAGACCTTCACCACGCAGAGCCACGAGCCGTGGTCACAAGTGTTTGCTCTTTTTTCTCCAGTTGGCCAAGAGAGTGACACTGCTGTGTGTTGGGGGAAGCAGGGCTGCTGCCCCTCCATAAAGCGGGCTGAGAAGAAGATCACTTTGGGGGCAGCAGATTGCAGGGATCAGCTGCCTCCGTCTGCCTACTGGCCTCCACTGTTCCTTCTTCTTCTCCCACTCCTTGAAGAAGGAAGAGCGGGGGGGGGGGAGCAGAAGAGGAAGTGTGGAGGAGGAGAGTGGGGGGCGAGAGCAAGATGCTGGAGCCCCCGCCCTCTCTCCTCCTGCTCCACCCCCTCTTCCATTTCCAATCCAGGAATTGGGAGGAGCAGAGGCTGGCTCATCGGGGGGGGGGGAGGCAGCATTTGGCACACCGCCTCAGAGGCTGGGGGGTCATAAACCGGCTCTTTGGGGACTCCTGCTTTGGGCTCTCCAGGGCCAGAGGCAGCAGAGATCCATGCGATCCGTTTAACTGGAGATGATGGTGACTGATCTGGGGCTTTGTACCTACCCAGTCCTGGACTCCACCACTGAGCGAGGGCTACTGGTTCTCCCCTACTGCTGGTTGTTACTGGATGTGCTTTAGAACACAGAAAACGACAGGCCCCAAAGTCTACGTTCCTTAGCATGATTGCAAAAAGTTTGACTTTTCTTAGCAAAAAATATCCATCGTTCTCGTCCGCCCCCTAATATGTGAGAGACTAGTAAGCTCCTCTGCTGTTGCTCATAGCCTGTGACTTTCCCAACTATTCTGAGCTGTGGGAGAAGCGGCTCCTTTGCTACTTCCAACTCCTTCCTGTGCTACTGTTAAAAGTTTTCCAACCAGGTCTCTAGTGACAGCTTGCACGAAGCGCGCACTGGGGGTGGGGTGGGGGGCTTCAGGCAGTTCAGCTGTAGCATGGCATGTAGAACATCCCAAGTTGAAGAATGGGATCCTGCTGTAGCCTCTGGTAGCCAAAAGTACTGGGCTCTATGGATCAATAAACCTGACTGGCTGTGATGTAAAGCACCCTGCTGCTGCCTCCAGTGGCAATGCTTGAACGAAAGGGCTGCTTTCAAGGAGATGACAGATGATGATGGGACAGGGAGCAGATTTCCCCCCCACACACACACGTGGAACTCCCTGTGCCCTGAGGTCTTCTGGGGCCCCCGCTTGCATGTTCCCCGGCCAGCTGTGAGGTGCTGTCAGAGGGGCTGTGCAGGAGGGCCTTCCCTGGGATGGCCCCTTCCCTGTGGGACTCCCTCACACAAGAGGCTGGCTGTGCTTCCTTCCTCTTTTCTTTTTGCCTACAGCTTAAAACACAGTTGTTTTGTAACACTTTCTTGGCTTATATGTGATCATGTTGACAGAAGCGTCGCAGGGGTAGGGGCGGGGGGGCCGTGGGCCCCAAGGCGTTGGACTTGCCTGGATGACGCGTCCTGGTCGTCCGTCGCCTTTGCTGAGCGGGGGCTGGGCCCGCCCACCCGCCCTGGAGCGGTTCGGCTCCGAAATGGTAAGGAAAACGGCACGGGGGGGGCGTGGTTGGAGTCGCGTGACGTCACGTCCGGCGTCATGTGGGGGCATAGCGTTGGAGGCCCCTCCCACATGGGAGCGCAGTTTCGTCTCTGCATGTTGATTATTATGCTGTTTCCTCGCTCTCCCCCCCCCCCCAGTTACTCGCTTGTTTTATTTTGTTTGAATTGGTTTTGTATTTTTAAATGTGCACTGTTGGCCACCTGAGGCTTTTTGAGAGGAGGCAGGACATAAATTTTAAAAAGAAATAAATAACTATTATCTAGGACTAGGTGAAGGATTCTTGACTCACCAAATTTAGAAGCTGGGCTGCTGCCCTGCAGTCTCTGAAGCGTTGCCCTAGTTGGCTCCCTGGTTGCCGCAGCTGGCAGAGAATGATAGCCCTCCTCCTCCTCCTCTTCCTCCTCCTGCACTGTGCACACCATTGCCACAGTGTTCCTTTTTGTTCTGAGTTTCTCCAAATGGGCACAAGATTTGTCCTCAAGAGAACGAGAGGGATTCTTCATGGCTGCACAACCCTAGGCCTCCCGCATGATCTCGCCAAGCCAGCTTAGCTGTTGGTCTTAACGGTCCAGTAATTTGCTTAACTCCGAAACCCTTTGTTTGATCACATGCATCTCAAATTGAGATGCCATCCTAAAGCATCTCCTTCTGGTGGGAATATACAAATCCTAGCCAGAAGAGCACCCAAACACGCAGCCTGAAATGTTGTCCCTCAGTGATTTCTCTCCTGAAGCCATGATGTGAGCAATCAGAAGGGCACAAAGGAGAGAACATCCTGATGGGATTAGCACAGCCAAGGACCAGTAGCAGCCGCAGCAGCAGAGTCGAGTCCGTGGCAAGCATCGCACCGTTCAGACAGGGAGCATCTTCAACAGCTGCCCACAACCAGCTGGACATGAACTGCTTATTGTGGCCATTTTGGGCGTGGGGCCATAGCTCCATGGTAGAGTGCATTCTTTTCATGCAGAAAGTCCCAGGTTCAATCCTTCGCATCCCAGGTAAGACTGGGAAAGATCCCTGTCTGGAAACCTGCAACCCCCCCCCCCCAGCCAGTCCTGAGCGATATGGACCACTGGTTTGCCCCATATGTTCATAGGATGCATTGGTTTCCTAGGTCAGCTGACTGGGTGGCGAGCCAGATAATGGTGCTTTGGTGACACTGAGCAGTGGAGTTCTGCCTGCAACTCCGTGGGCAGATGTGCCACCTCCTGGGTGGTGCAGCAGGAGCTGGAAGCTTAGAGTCTCCGGTCGAGAGGCGTGTACCACTCCTGCTCCCCGAGTGCCTCCACTTCAGGCTGCTTTTGCCTCTGGCTACAGAACTGCCTCCTGTCTCCACCAGACAAGTCTGAATGCCGGCCCGCTCGAGGTGAGCCAGCACCTGTCGAGGGAAGGGGTGGCCTTTCACGAGGACCACAGCAGCAATATCCAAAGTCTCTTCTGGCTTACACTAGTGAGCAGGCCTGACATGGAAGCTGCTTTTGTGGCAGCCACGCTTGGTCGAAGTCCCACGTGACTTGCTCTGGCCTGCGGTTTCTTAGGAGGCAGTTTCCCTGCTGCCGGTGTGCTCTGGCCTGCCTGCCGCTCCCTCCTTCGGTCAGGACTGGGTGGGGCCACGGACAGGTTTGGATCTCCTGGAGGCTCCATTCCGCCTTCTAAGAGGAACCCTTACTACTGCATTGAGCCGTGCACCTCCTTTCTTCTTGGGCCACCTCCCAGGGCTCCACCGAGATGTCCTCTCCTGTGGTTTCAGCCCTCCCACCCTTCCTTCCTTTCTTCCAGCCTCAGGAGTGTCTCACTGCCAGTGGGAGACCTCTGGATCTCTCTTCTTGGGATTCCCATGTTTTACGCTAGAAAACGTGCCTCTCATTTGTGCTTCTTCAGCCTTTCTTCAGGGGCCTACGAAGCTGCCTTCTACCAAGTCAGACCGTGAGGGGTCCATTAGCTCAGTCGGCATTACATACTCCGACTGGCCTTGGCTGTCCAGGGTACCAGACCGAGATGAGTCCTTCCCAACTCTGCCTGGTGATGCGAAGGATTGACCTTCTTCATGTACCGCTGAGCTACAACCTCCAATGCCCAGGATAACTAGTTCATGTCCACCTGGATATGGGCAACCGCCGAAGATGCTCCCTGTTCTAACGGGGGGGGGGGGCTGGAGGGTCATTCTTGCCATGGACTCTGCTGCTGCTGCTCTTCAGCTCATACTCAACGCAGCCCCACCTGCCGCTATCAATTGCCGCAGCCACCACAGCGCCATCCGTCCTCCAGTCTGAGTTCCTTCTGTCCAGCGTCCTTGTTGCCAGTTCCGGAACCTGACCTTTCTGTTTGCCTTCGACCAGAAAGTTTAGGTCTGAAGCTGACATAGATGGATTAGATCGATCGATCGGTCAGTCGATCCGTGTGTTTCTTTAAGAGCCCTCAACGCTGGACTTGATGCAGCTGCAGACAGTGGCTGATGGAGCTCCTCTCCTTGTGACAGGCGTGCACAGGAGAACCTCCCCCCACCCCCAGTATGATGCCTCTCTCTGCCCTCCTCCCTCCCATAAGAACATCAGAAGAGCCCGGCTGCTGGATCAGGCCAAAGGCCCATCTAGTCCAGCTTCCTGTATCACACAGTGGCCCCACCAGATGCCTCAGGGAGCACACAGACAACAAGATAACCAACAAGTTATCCCATCTGCTAGATAACCCATCTGCTGCCTGTAGCAGCACTTTAAATCCACTGCCTGAAGCAAGGGCCTCGCCGCATGGGAGGAGGAAGGGAGGGAGGCACCTGGAAAAAGGACTAAGGCCACATCCAGACAAATGTGGCGGCAGCAGCAGCAGCTACTACTACTGGGAGCAGCACACCAAGCAGGGGAGCCTTGGGGGGTGGGGGTGGGAAGAGGGGAGGAGCTGAAGGCCCAAACACTTGCTTTTGAGCGTGTTGACAGGTAGGAAAATCATGCAGAGAAGAAAGTTTATCCTCTGATTATGGAGGTGCTGCCAAGAGATGGCAGTTTCCTGTACTGGGAGGGGAGGGAGATTGTGAAGGGGAAATGAGGCCTGCCTGCCTGCCCAGGATAGATTGGACTCCTGAGTCCCTGGGGCTTCATTAATTCTAGTGTTGTCTCTCTCCAAGGGAAAAAATTACACTCTTCAAAAGCTTGAATAACATCTCACTAAGTCGCTAGTAAAACCCTCTCTTCATTTCCCACTTTGATTTTGTGATGGCACTTATGCTGCCTTGTAAACTGGGCCACTAAGCACTGTAATTATCATTTTTTCTGGCTGCGTCGCTTGGCGGGTGTAGCCTCCGTAGCACCTTTTAATGCTATGTATTGCCCCAGAAGGTGGAAGCCAGTGCATGAGAAATGTGTGTATGTGCGAGAGAGAGAGAGAGAGAGAGAGAGAGAGAGAGAGAGAGAGAGAGAGAGAGAGAGAGCATTAAAAGAATTAGCGCATATGCGCTGTGTTGGGGGCAAAGGTGAGAACGGGGTTTCTTTGTGCATCCAGCTGTATGTTCACCTTTGCCCCAATGTGCAGCGTTCAGGGGCAGGGCTAGCTGGCACGGAGATGTCCCCGGGGTGGGGCAGCGCAATCCCACTCCCCACAAGCTTCGGGTGCACGTAAGTACAGAGAGCAGTACTTACCTGCCACATAACAACAAGGTCTGCAGCCTTGCCCTGTATTGCAGATTCACACAATTTGTTTGTCTGTCTGTTTAAAAGATTTATATGCCGCCTTTCCTATGCTCAGGGTGATGTACAACATATAAGAGATAAAAACATAAGAATAAAAACCATTAAAATCCAGTAACATTCTGTTTTCCAGTTCAGGAGATCTGTCCTTTGAGCGGTTCCTTCTCCCACTTCTGCTCTCTAGCTAGCGGATGGTGTTGGGAGAGGCCCCCCTGCTCCCCCCCCTGCAGATTCCATGTAGCTCTAGTGACTCGTCGCCATCAATGGATTTGTCCTGCATGGTTTGCCTAGTTTCCGCTTCAAGTAAGCAGCTCTGTGCTAGGTGATAATTATGCACCGTGTGAAGAAACCACAGCTCCACATCCCGCCCTCTTCCTGCTCCTGGTCATGTCAAGCTGAACGCCGCGCGTGATGTGATGCGATCCCCATGGCCAGCCCAACCATGAAGCCAGCCACGTGATGTGGTCCATGGCATTAGGGTGGCTGGTGGAAGGAGTGGCAGATGCGGGGTGCCCTTCACCCTCCAGCCCACTGCAGATGCGAGCTGCATTGACTCGCTCCCTGCTCGCGTTCGGATCGTCCCCTCTTCCCTCCCCGCCCTCTGTTTAAACGTAAAGGGGACGCGTTCCTGTAAACCTCACGAGCTGTGGGAGGAAGGAGCCCTTTGCTATCCCTCCCACCAGACTCGTGCGGCTTTTAACCCCACCCCACCCCCATGGATGGAGCACAGGGAGGAGATAAGGAGCTTTTTTCTGTTCTCCTTTCAGCACTGCTGGTAGAAGAAGGGGAACAAAGACAGCCCTGCTCCAGATCCCCTCTCTTCTGAAGCCCGTCTTCCCTTGAGTTTCCTTGCCAGGCACACCGTCCACAGCATGCTTGGCCTACGCCACTTCTGTCTGCTATGAGCAGGAGCAGTGCATGCTGGGAATGCGGCCTGAACGGCATGGACCAGGCAGGCTGCAGGTCACGCCCCTGGTAAGTCAATGGATGGGGCACGCACACATGCGCAGAGGCGGCAGTGGGGGGGGGCTCAGGTGGTGTGGCAGGAGGAGGCACATTGAGCGCCACCAAAAATGACATGGGTGACTTGCTGGGACACATATTTCAGCAGCTGTCAGAGCTCACAGGAAATCTAGAGTGCGCAGATCTGATTGCAGGCAGAGACCTGTGAGTCAGCAGTTTTACAGAGGTCATTTCGGTGGGAAAGCAGAGGTGTAACCCTCATAAGAAAATGACTCCCGGCCAAGTGGCCCCCAGGTGGCTCTGCCAGGGAAGGTCCCCCCCATCCTGTCTGGTCCTGTCTCTTGCTGGAAGAGCTGAGCCCAGTCAGCAGCTGCCCAGCTCAGCTCCTTTGCAAGCAAAGCAAGGACTCTCTCTGCTGCGACATGGCGGAGCTCCTGGCGGGAGTCTGGGAAGAAGCAGCACATTTCGTGAGTAGTCCATCGTTCCTGGGCAGAGGTGCCGAGGTGCTGGCGCCAGGGGGGGGCCATCCGGCGAGGCCACCACTTCTCTTCCCAGCAGCACAGGACCAGCAACGTGCAGATCTGGCTGAGCCCAGAGCTTTTGGTTGGGAGCCAGATGTATCCAGAACACATAAAGGCAACACCTGCTGGGGGGGGGGGGAGGTTGGAACAGCTCGAGGCTGCAGATAGAACTGTAAACATGCTCAGAAAAAAGCCCCGCTCTTCTTGCCTGACTTGGTGCCGCCAGCGTCTCTGGGGACTAAGTTGTCATTATGGAAAAACTTCACTCGATGTCATTCACGTAGCAGCAGCCCCCCCCCCCCGCTCGCTTGCCCTCTCGGGTGCCAACTTTCCGCTTCCTTTATGTTGATAGGAACATAAACACAAGTCTGGAGGGCAGCAGCGTCGGTGTCGCTGGGAAGGGCCGGCCTTTGTTTTTCAAGGAAAGGATTTGCTTTGTCCAAGACCTGCCCTGTGTCAATTCCTGCTCTGCTGCCTCCCTGTTTGTTCTCTCTCTTTGGTGTATTTACACGCCCAGCCTCCAGAGCAAGAACTAGTGTCTGCACTTCCTCATAAATCTTGGCGTGCCACCCCGGGCTACATTTTTAATTTGTTCTCTGAGGTTTGAGATGAAGAGGAGGAGGAGGAGGAGGAGGAGATACGCAAGTAGACAGAAAGGGTGGAAGCCACAGTCGTTGCCCTTCCTTAGTCAATTAAACAAGACCGCTGCTTCTCCAGGCCGACTCCGTTTCTCTCTGCTGGAAAACAAACCTGTGCGCAAGGAGGGTGCTGTGCAGATCTTGTGGAAGGGCTGGAGAAGGATCTGTGGAGAGAGAAAAGGGAGGGGAAATTTGCCTTCAGTAACCCTTCCCCCCCCCCGATTCCATACTTTGTCGCTTTCCTTGCTCCATTCATGCTCCTTGATTCCATGCTCTCACTTCCAACTTTCCACTGTGCCACAGTGACAGAGTGCAATGCTTGGCGCACCAAAGATCTGGAGGTCAAGCTCAGAGACAGCAGCATTCAATGGTTAAAATGGTGTTTACAGTTTTGCCCTGGCCTTGGAAGCAGGGCCATAGAAAGGCCATGGCTTTGTTGTGTTGGGATCAGACTTGTACTTTGCATATCGAACGTCTTGAGATCAGGCAGGTCAAAGGACCTGAAGGCTCCTGCCAGTCAAAGGAAACAAGAGGCTCAATAGATGAATGTTCAGATTGAGCGTAAGGTAGTTTCATAGACTATGGCAAGAAGCTCGTGTCTTGAAGGGCTCAATCCTGGTAACAAACGAAGAACGAAGCAGGAAAAGACCTTTCCATTTTGCTTTTCACCGACATGCAGAGCCTGGGGCTCTGCTCGCTGAATGGCAAAAGCGAGGACTCTAAGAATGTTTTGTCCTGGCTGCTTTGCCCGCCTCGGAAGGTGGGACTCCTGACAGAGTTGTGCTTTCATGATCTTGGTGGGGAAGGGAAGGCAGCAGGGAGGGGGAAAAAACATGATTTATTAGTTTTCACAGATAATACAAACCCAAGCCAGAGTTTTGGCACCCACCACAGAGGTGTTTGGGAGGCTTTCAGTAATTATATTTGAAATGGGAAACCTGATCATTTTTTTAAAACATCTAATCTCTCATTCTCTTTTTAAAGATTAGACTGGGTAAGGTTTTTTTTTTAAAGAAAGAAAAGCAGCAGCAATTGTTTTCAAAGTGTACCTACTAATGCAGAAATGCCTCTTCCTTCCTGCAGGCCCTCCTTACTGGTGCCCCTCGGTGCCCTATCTCCCAGTGCCTCCCATTAAGAGGTGGACCCCCTCCAAGCAGGGGTGCATTGCAACATGAATGGTGCTCCCTAACTGTTGTGCCTCTGGCCTGACACAAGTCCATAGTGATGTCCATCTTTCTTGTCGTGGTTTCTCTGGAGCCCGACACACCTGGGGTTCAGTCCGGGAGAATCCCCACGTCTGCCTGCCAAAACCTTATCTGTTTAAATGTCTCACTTTCTAGGAGGGAAGGAGAAGGCCTGAGGATCTTCTGGGATAAACAGCGAGAACCGACTTTCCTGTCCCGCTGGAACCCCTGGGCCACCGACCTGCCTTATGCAACGTTCACCGAGCATCCCGTGAAAAACAGCAGCCAGAGGCTTAGCGCCATCTGCCAGGTGTGACAAATTACTTCTGTGGGCAGTAGAGTAACAAAGGAATGGGAAAACGGGCATCCCATAGTAATGCGACGATGGGCACAAGAGTAACACAACCCCCTTTTTATTCCCATGGTAACTCCAAGGAAAATGCTGATGCGGTTGTGCTGATCAATGTTGCGCTTGGTCATAATCACAATGTACTGAATATTTCCAACAGTTACTGTGAGCAATGCCACTTAACAGCTTCTTCTCCTGTTCACAGTCTTCCACATTGTTATTATTTAGTAACATTTTAGGGCTGAACCAAAATCCAACAATTTTGGTCTGTGATTCTTCCCCCTAAGTTTTTAAGAACAACAGACGGCTGTGCAAAACTGGATTTGGGCATGGATGGAGAACCAGCTTGGGGGTGTTATTAGCTCTTCCCTTCCTTCAATTTGTCTTCTCAAAATCACCCCTCCCCTAAGCTGCTGTAAGTTTCTCCATCCTCCATCAGCAGGGTTGCCGCGAGATGGGTCTGTTGTGCTCCACTGAGTATCTGAATCCTTCTTGGCCCCAGGGAAAGAGGGGTAGAAACTAAGGGGGAGTGTTGCTGGCCCAACAACCAGGATCCCCCAACCAGGCCACTGCGACTCTCACTTCCTCCTTCCTTCGGCTTGCCCCAGTCCCAGGGGAGCAGACACAGAGCAGCCCTCAGGTAGCCTGTCCAGAGACCTTTCATCACTGATCCTGGGTGCCGTATGAAGCCCTGGGCCCTCCCCTTCCTGGGCTGTCTCTTCCCCCATCCCACCCCCCACCCCCGGCTTTACCTGGTCCAGCCCTGTGGTTAAAGAAAGGGCCAGTGTATCACACCAGCGTAGGGAGCCCCCCCCCATCCTGCGAGGAGCAGCCAACCCTGTGTCTGAATGGCAGGCAGCCTGGGGGACAGTGGGAGGACCAGACGTACAGCCATGCGCTGGCCGTACAGTGCCGGTGGCTGCTTCCCCCCCCCCCCCGGTTGTGATGAGACAGTCTGGAAGCGGACAGCTTCCTTTTCCCAATGTGTGTGGTAAGGGAGAGGGGCAATTTGGAGAGGAAAAAGAGCCAGAAAAGGAAGGGTTAAGCACTCCCTGTCCTTTCTCCCCTCTTTGCAGACAGCAGGGGCTGTTTTTCATGAAAGAGAATCTGGAGGAGGAAGAAGAATCACAGAGCTGGTGTGGTTTGGCCCTCAGCTGTGCTCACAGTTTGGCTGCATGCAAAGTGCTTCAGGGTTGTACTGACCAGCGATCGAACTCAGGGGGAAGGAGCCCCCTTCGTTCGTGTATGGTGGGGCTCTGCCTAGGCACTGCCACAGGGAGGGGGGAAGGTGAAGGCAACTCTGCGGATGTCCAATAAGTATCGTTTTGTGAAACTGAGATCTTTGGGTAATGGATTCTTCGTCTGGTACTGTAAACAGACCGTGAGTGGCAAGCACTCCCTTCTCCCTGCAGAGTGAAACATGAACTCCCCAGCCATGGATTCCAAACCACACATGCTCCGGTCATAAACAATATTTCCTCCTCCCCAAATTATCTCCCCATCTGCACTCCTGCTTGTAAGAATGTTAGTAATCTGATCTCCTCTAGGAAAATACAATCGGGGCAAAGAGGGGTGGTTTGTTCAAAGGGACCCACTTCCATCGCCAAGTGCTTTCATCCTGCTTGGAAGGACATTTGAGAGTTGCCCCCTTTTCAGGTTTTTTTTTTCTTCCTAATGTGGTGGTGCTGGACTAGGGAGTTTCTTATATCTTAGTGGGATGGGATGGATTTCTTGTAGTGACGACACAACATGTCACCTTTGCAGAAAAATCCACCCAATCCGCTTGCTTTCAATAAAGTTTTTGTAATGTGACTTTCATCCCTTCTGACCCAGCCAACTGTCAGCTACAAGGTGGACTGCAATTGGCCCTCTCTGCTGTCAGTCCACAGTGCTGCTTGACACCCCCAACCCTTCAAAGAATAATGGGAAGAATTCAGAACAAGCATTTTGCTGGGAAACTCCCTCGTAATATATAATTTTATTATTATAAACAGATGGTTAAAACTTTACGTTTCACCTCCAGCATAGGAGGCATCTTCAGAAGTATCTGAGTATAAGAGGAATTAGATGAGACAAGAATAGTTGCTGTTATTTCTCTTATGAAAACTGAATCAGGGAACGATGGCGATCGTACGCGAGGTTTTAATTGTTAGCTAATCACACGAGTTCACAAGCTAGAACAGAGGTTCTCAACCTGTGGTACCGCGGGCTTACCCCCGCGTGCCCCCTAAAGGTGCGCGAACCAGAGAAAAAGCGCTTTTTCAGCCATGCGGCACGGCTGAGCTGGTCCTCCGGCTCGTGCCGCAAGCCGAAGAGAGAGGCTTCAGCCCTGCCAGGCTGTAGCCTCTCCCTCCGGCTTGCGGTGCGAGCCGGAGGACCCGCTCGGCCGCACCGCATGGCCTAAATCGTCCCCGGTAGCTCTCCCTTACCTTAGCTTGCAGCAGCCGCCATGTTAGATCTCCCAAAGTCTCGCAAGATCCAAGATCGCAGCGTGAGATTTGGGAGCCGCGATCTTGGATCTCACGAGACTTCGGGATCCAACATGGCGGTGGCTGCAAGCTAAGGTAAGGGACAGCAACGGGGGATGATTCTGGCCATGCGGCGCTTCCGGAAGACCCGCTCAGAAGCACCGCATGGCCGTAAAAAGATAAGGGACAGCAATGGGGGATGATTCCGTCCATGCGGCGCTTCCGAGTAGGCTCGGAAGCACCGCATGGACGGGGAAAAGCGCTTTTTTCTCTTTTGGGGGGTGCACTTTTGGGGAAGGGGTATGCGGGGGTACGTGGGACTTGGGGGGAATCGGGGGGGTGCTTGGTGGGCTGGGACAGGGGGTATGCGGGAGGGAAAAGGTTGAGAGACGCTGAGCTAGAAAATCTATGTATCTATTAGTAATGTTGGCAACTGTGGGCAAACGCTATCACTTTAATGAATGAAGAAGGAAATTTAACACACAGTATTGTAAGTTTTAGCAGGAGCAATGAATCAGCTACATAGGAGTTGCAAGTCTGATTGAAGCAACTTACCAATAGGGCAGGTGTTAAGGCTAATTGTAATGCCAAACATCTGGTGTAAGAAAGGAATGAGTAGTATTTATGTGGGTTTGCAACAGCAGTTCAGATACTTCTGAAGATGCCTCCTATGCTGGAGGCAAAACGTAAAGTTTTAACCATCTGTTTATAATAATAAAATGATATACCGCAGTATAGGACGCTCCTGATTATAAGCCACACCCTTAACGTTTGGTGCTATTTTTTAAAAAATACATTTTTAACTTTTTTAAACTTAAATATACACATTAGTAGAACAGTAAAACAGTACAGCTTTAGTGCACCACGAAAGGCGGCGCCACGATTTGGGGGGCACCAAATCCGCATTTTATTTATTTTCCCCCTGGCACAGCAGAATTCCCCCCCCCCGGGCACCGCTTTTCCCGCACTTACCTTGTTTTTGGCGCACGGGGAAGTTACCGGCCGGCAGTGGCATCACTAGACGCGCGTCACCCTGGTGCGGGGACGCGCGTCACCCCCCCCAGGGGCGCGACGTTATGGGCGCGGGGGGAGGGGGCCATCCGGCTCCCCCCCCGCATCGCGTCGCCCCCCTCCAGACGCTCCGAGGCCGGCCCGGGAGCCGGCCTCGGAGCGTCCGACCCCGTCGGCGCTCCAGGGCCTTCTGAACGAAGGCCCAGGCAGCGCGTCAATCCGGGTATTTCCTGGATTTTCGCGCATGCGCAGACCCGTTTTGAGGGCTTTTTGCACGAGGGGGTGCGCGCGTCACCCCATGACGCGCGTCACCCCCTGGCGGCCCGCCCCCCCGCCACGCCCCAGTGACGCCCATGCCGGCCGGGGCGAGGCAAAGCGCAAATGGTATGACGCCGTATGGTATGATGCCGCTGTTCAATGGAGCTTACTCCCAGGAAAGTGTGCATAGAATTGCAGCCTAAAGGTAGGAACTCTGTCCCCCTTTGGATATGGTGAGCTTATGCAGGAGCTCTTGCTCTCAACTTTCAAACTGCACTCTCAACTTTTAAACTGCAAGATCAATAAATATCTTAGTTTCCACAGAGTCCTGGGGCTGGAACTTAAGGGTTAATTTTTCAAATGCTTCAGAGGCTAGAGGCTGCTGAGAGATAATTGTTTCGGCCATTTAGTAAGTGATTAAGAGCTTCAAGGAAAGGCTTGAAAACACAGCGCTTTGCAGTTTAAAAAAAGAGAAAGAGGGAAAAAAGCCCAGTTTTACCTTTGAAAAGAGACTATGAGAGGCTTGGCTTGAGAACGCTTTGCAGAAAACACTAGGCAGAAAATGCTAGGCTTTGATTGTAGGCCGCACCCCTACTTTAAAGACTTTCCTTAGGGGAAAAAGTGAGTCTTATACTCAGGCCAATACGGTATTATGACAGTTTCCCAGCAAAATGCTTGTTCTGAATTCTAAAATCTGGACAAGTCGTGAAAATCTAAGAATGTACCAATAATGGGAAGCTGTCTGTAGCAATTAAGAGCCATGACTGGAATCGGAGCCGGCCCATCAATGGGGCTAGTGTTTGCACAGGGGGTTGGTGACCAAAGAGTTAAAAACCACATTTTCAAGAGAGCCAGTGTGTGATATAGTGGTTAGTTTCAGAGTGGGACCTGGGAGAGCCGGGTTCTGATTCCTTCTCTGCCGCCGTTACACCTTCTGGGCCATTTTGGACCAGTCCTTCTCCCTCAGCCTCATAGGGCTGTTGTGGGGATAAAAGGGTGTGTTCTGGGCTGGGCCTGAGCTCCTCGGGAGAAGGGAAGGATATAAATCCAGGCTATAAAGTGCCATTTGGCACTGGCACAGGGATGACAGAAGACAGGCCTCTTTCATGCAGAGAGAGCAGTCAATATTTTGACAGCTCTCAGTTTTAATCAAATTATCAATGGAAAGGACAGGCTGTTTATTTATTTATTTTAGGAATTTGTAGCCCGCCTTTCTCCCGAGGGCACTCAAGGCGGCTTACAGCATATTAAAATGTTGTTGTTGTTGTTCAGTCGTTAAGTCGTGTCCGACCCTTCGTGATCCCATGAACCATATCCCGCCAGGCCTTCCTGTCCTCCACTATCTTCCTGAGTTCGCTCATTTTCATGTTTGTTGCATCGGTGATGCTGTCTAACCATCTCATCCTTGGCCTTCCCCTTCTCCTTTTGCCTTCAATCTTTCCCAGCATCAGAGTCTTCTCCAGAGAGTCCTCTCTTCGCATTAGGTGGCCAAAGTATTTGAGTTTCAGCCTTAGTACCTGTCCTTCCAGGGAACAGTCAGGCTTGATTTCATTTAGAATTGACTGATTTGATCTCCTAGCAGTCCAAGGGACTCTCAGGAGTCTTCTCCAGCACCACAGTTCAAAAGCATCTATTCTTCGGCGCTCAGCCTTCCTTATGGTCCAACTCTCGCAACCATACATTGCTACTGGGAACACCATCGCCCTGACTATACGAACTTTTGTTGGCATGGTGATATCTCTGCTTTTTATTATGCTGTCTAAGTTTGCCATAGCTTTCCTTCCAAGGAGTAAGCGTCTTTTAATTTCATGGCTGCTGTCTCCGTCTGCAGTGATCTTGGAACCCAGGAAAGTAAAATCTGTTACTGCTTCCATTTCTGCCCCTTCTATTTGCCAGGAATTGATGGGACCCAATGCCATGATCTTAGTTTTATTAATGTTGAGTTTCAAGCCAACTTTTGCACTCTCCTCTTTCACTCTCATCAAGAGGCTCTTTAGTTCTTCTTCACTTTCTGCCATTAGGGTGGTATCGTCTGCATATCTGAGGTTGTTGATATTTCTCCCGGCAATCTTGATTCCGGCTTGTGATTCATTCAGCCCTGCATTTCTCATAATGTACTCTGCATATAAGTTAAATAAGCAGGGTGACAATATACAGCCTTGCCGTACTCCCTTCCCAATTTTGAACCAATCAGTTGTTCCATGGCCGGTTCGAACTGTTGCTTCTTGACCCGCATACAGGTTTCTCAGGAGACAGGTAAGGTGGTCTGGTACCCCCATCTCTTTAAGAATTTGCCACAGTTTGTTGTGATCCACACAATCAAAGGCTTTTGCGTAGTCAATGAAGCAGAAGTAGGTGTTTTTTTGGAACTCTCATGCTTTCTCCATGATCCAGCGCATGTTGGCAATTTGATCTCTAGTTCCTCTGCCTCTTTGAAACCCAGCTTGTACGTCCGGTAGTTCTCGGTCCACGTACTGCTGAAGCCTAGCTTGTAGGATTTTGAGCATAACATTGCTAGCATGTGAAATGAGAACAATTGTGCGATAGTTTGAGCACTCTTTGGCACTGCCCTTCTTTGGAATTGGAACGTAAACTGACCTTTTCCAATCCTTTGGCCACTGCTGAGTTTTCCAAATTTGTTGGCATATTGAGTGCAGCACTTTCACAGCATCATCATTTAGGATTTTAAGTAGCTCAGCTGGGATATTATCATCTCCACTAGCTTTGTTGTTAGTAATGCTACCTAAGGCCCACTTGACTTCACTCTCTAGGATGTCCGGCTCTGGGTCAGTGACCACACCAGCGTGGTCATCAGGAACATTAAGATCTTTCTTGTATAGTTCTTCTGTGTATTCTTGCCATCTCTTCTTAATCTCTTCTGCTTCTGTTAGGTCCTTGCCTTTTTTGTACTTTATCATGCCCATCTTGGCACAAAACGTTCCCTTGATATCTCCAATTTTCTTGAAGAGATCTCTAGTCCTCCCCATTCTGTTGTTTTCCTCGATTTCCTTGCATTGTTCATTTAAGAAGGCCTTCTTATCTCTCCTTGCTATTCTCTGGAACTCTGCATTCAGTTTTTTATATCTTTCCCTTTCACCCTTGCTTTTTGCATTCCTTCTTTCCACAGCTATTTGTAAAGCCTCATCTGACAGCCACTTTGCTTTCTTGTATTTCTTTTTCTTTGGGATGGTTTTAGTTGCTGCCTCCTGTACAATGTCACAAACTTCCGTCCATAGTTCTTCAGGCACTCTGTCTACCAGGTCTAATGCCCTAAATCTATTCTTCACCTCCACTGTATACTCATAAGGGATATGGTTTAGGTCATATGTGACTGGTCTAGTGGTGTTCCCTACATTCTTCAGTTTAAGCCTGAATTTTGCAATAAGAAGCTCATGATCTGAGCCACAGTCAGCTCCAGGTCTTGTTTTTACTGATTGTATAGAGCTTCTCCATCTTTGGTTGCAAAGCACATAATCTATCTGGTTTCGGTATTGACCATCTGGTGATGTCCATGTGTAGAGTCGCCTCTTGTGTTGTTGGAAAAGAGTGTTTGCTATGACCAGCGTGTTCTCTTGACAGAACTCCATTAGCCTTTGCCCTGCTTCATTTTGCGCTCCAAGGCCAAACTTGCCTGTTGTTCCGTTTATTTCTTGATTTCCTACTTTAGCATTCCAGTCTCCTATGATGTAAAGGACATCTTTTTTGGGTGCTAGTTCTAGAAGGTGTTGTAGGTCTTCATAGAACCGGTCAACTTCATCTTCTTCGGCATCAGTGGTTGGGGCATACACTTGGATTACTGTAATGTTGAATGGTTTGCCTTGGATTCGAACTGAAATCATTCTGTCGTTTTTGAGGTTGCACCCCAGTACTGCCTTTCCCACTCTTTTATTGACTATGAGGGCTACTCCATTTCTTCTAAGGGATTCATGCCCACAGTAGTAGATATGATGGTCACCTGACTTAAATTCGCCCATGCCCGTCCATTTTAGTTCGCTGATTCCCAAGATGTCAATGTTCAATCTTATCATCTCATTTTTGACCACATCCAGCTTGCCTTGATTCATGGACCTCACATTCCATGTTCCTAAGCAGTATTGCTCCTTGCAGCATTGGATTTTCCTTTCACCCTCAGACACATCCACAGCTGGACGTCCTATTGGCTTTGGCCCAGCCGCTTCACTCTTTCTGGGTCTACTTGGAATAGTCCTCCGCTCTTCCTCAGTAGCATATTGGACACCTTCCGACCTGAGGGGCTCATCTTCCGGCGTCATATCTTTTAGCCTTTTGGTACTGTTCATGGGATTTTCTTGGCAAGGTTACTGGAGTGGGTTGCCATTTTCTTCTCCAGTGGATCACTTTTAGTCAGAACTCTCTGCTACGACCTGTCCGTCTTGGGTGTCCCTGCATGGCATAGCTCATGGCTTCATTGAGTTACGCAAGCCCCTTCGCCACGACAAGGCAATGATCCATGAAGGAGATATTAAAGGAGATATTAAAGGAGATGTGTTTATATATTAAAATACATAAACACATTAAAACAATTTAAAAACATATTAAAATAATTAAAACACTTAAGTTAAAAATAAACAACCCCAGTGGGTCACCAGCATTTACATATATTAAAACCATTTGTTAAAAGGTCAGCCCACCATGTCAGACATTAAAAGCAGTCCTGAATAAAAACGTCTTAAGGCCCCACCGAAAGGCCTCTAAAGAGGGAGTCGTTCTTAATTCCAAGGGGAGGGAATTCCACAATTGGGGCGCCACCGCCGAGAAGGCCCTATTTTTGTTTGGGGGGCCTGAGAATAATTCAACAAAGGCAAAGAAGCCGTTTTTACCATCACTAATTTCTTGTGCAACCAAACATCTGATTCAGCAAGGATGTCATTGTTCATGCTTCAAGTCAGCACAGAAGGGTCAGGAATCCAGTGGGCTTGGATGGCGAACAAGGTGCTTGACCGACCCAGTCTGCAATTCTTCGGGGAGGAACAGATGAACTGCATTGGAACCCTCAGCTTGTAGGATTTCCCCCAAATCTTTGGTTTTCATTAGACTTTCAAATGCTACTATTTTTACTAAACTAAAATATTTGTTGTTGTAAACCGAAGCAGATAGTGGCAACCCAACTCCAGGAATTCCTAGGTGAGACTGGTTATCTTGATCCAGGTCAGTCCTGTTTCTGGCTGGCTTGGGGACCAGAACAGTCTTGGTTACCTTACTGGATGACAGCTGGACCTTTCAGTGGCATTCAGTGGCATTTTTCAGTGGCATTCATCCACCAACTGTGACGCCCTTCACTTGGCTGGGATGAGACCTGCTGGGAGCGCAGTTTTCCAGAGGCTCTGCTCCTTCCTGGAGGGTAGATTCCAGAAATTGGTATCCCACAGGGTTCGGTTCTGTCACCCATGTGATTCAACAACTACCGGGCACCACTGGAAGAGGTCATTAGAGGATGTGGGGTTGGAAGCCATAAATATGTCTGTACCTCAGTTCCATCCGGTGCTAGGTAGGGAGCCTGTCTTGAATTGCTCCTGGAGTCTGGGATGATTTGGATGAGGGTTAACAAGTTGAAATTAAATCCAGACAGGACAGAGGTGCTATTGGTTAGGTAGGAGGAGATCTGCAGTCACATACTAGAGCCTGGGGTGCTTTTGCCCTGCTGAGACTGGTGCGCCAACTGCGTCCTGCGTGAGGTCAATCAGGTTGCGTTTCTCTTGGATTCCCGTAACAAGCTCGATGTGGGATTGACCTTCAAGACTGTGCAGAAACTTCAGCTCATGCAGAACGCTGCTGCACAAGGAGTGGTGATCTCATTGCCTTTGAGCGACATCATCTCTTTTCCTCCTTCCTGTCCTTTAGACAAGGTCTGAAGACTTTCAAAAAATATCCTCAGGAAAAATATCCTCAGGACCAACGGAAAAGCGGAGCAGTTGAAGCAGCAGTGCAGCTCTTAGGGATGAAGGGAGAGGGGGGAACGTGCTGCCAAGACACAGGACAGAGAGTTGAGAGAAAGGAGTGTAGGGGGTGGCTTGTCCTGAGTTTCACAGTACTCTGCTTTCTCGGGAATGTCTGCATCATTTCCTGGTGGCTGACCTAGTTGAGAAGAACCCCAAGCAAGCAGGTTTCTGTTCAGGGTGGTGGGGCTTCGGCACACCTGTCTCCAAAGATTTGCATCTGCAGATGACAAAGCAGTCAGCTTGCCATGATGAAAGCATACATTAAAATGGCAACCTACTTTCCCATTCAAGTGGTGTTGATCAATTAGATCACACAAAAGCAGCTTTGAGGTTTCCCTTGGTATTCGTTCAGTCGCCCTTTCCTGAGCTCACTGCTTTCTAAGGTCGAGACAAACATTCTCCACTGAGAATTTTCAAATATTGTCTTAGCGATTCATATTTACTAAATTTAAAATTAAATAGGGGTTTGAGGACTGTGTCAGTCAGTTCTTAAAAGCACCAACATCTGCACTGAGCTTCTTCAGAAGTATGGATCAAAGGCATTCGCTGCCCTTTCACAACTTCTGGCTGGAAAGAATTTTCAGCTCAACATTTCTGGGGAAGGGGAAGGGGCAGGGGGCAAAAGTACTGAAGCTGCCGCTGCTGCCGCCGCCGCCGCCACCCCAGCTCATGTTTCTTGCCTTTACCACAACCTTCTTGGCAATGACGCTTCTCTGGGACCACCATTTTAATTCCCCAGATAACTTCAGCATGTAGTGTCGTCATTCCTAGGTGGCAATGCAGACACAACACTGGAACCCCAGACATCATTTCCCGTTCTCAAAAAGCAGCCACAGGAAGGGGGGAGATGTGCATTGGGGATTTGGCATGGGGGAAGGGGAGCTAAGCATTTGCCCCTGCACAGATTCTCTGGCTCATCATGTAGCCTTCAGGTCTTCCCCCTTAGTGGCTCAGAGCAGCTTCACAAGCAGGGTGATTCAGATTGGGGCTGTAGGACGGGCACAAAGCAAAAGATGTCGGGGGGAGTTCTGAACATGGAACTCTGAAGTTGTGTCTAGTCTGGCCCTGAGTGGAACAGAGTAAGGAGGGGGCTGGATAGCAGCAGCTATCTGAGAAGACTGGGTGGTAGTGCCTGGTCTTGAAGGAAGAAGAGCCAAGGGGATGCGTAGGGCCCGGCGGGGGAGGGGGGCTGCACTCTCTTGATAGAAAGGAAGAGGACCAGTCAGGGAGGCCAAGAGGGGTGGCGACTGGGGGCTGGAGGGCAAAGGGGGGACAGAGGTGCTGCTAGGAATAGTCCCCAGACCCCGACGACAAGACTGCTGTATTTGTAAGAGTTGCAAGATGGGAGATCCTGCCAGTTCCTGCTTCAGCAGCAGCGAGGCCAAGAAACGGCAGGCAGAACGAATGTCACACGCTGGTTGGAAGTCACCACCCATCAGCATCCCTGGCACATTACTGTGTAATGGAAGCCAGACTGCTTCCCATAGTAGGCCGGCCCTGGCCCTGAGAAGCTGGGCTGGGGGAGAAGAGGCGGCAGTCGCAACTTAGGGATGATGAATGCACGCAACTTTGCTCTATATTTCCTCCCAGGTTTTGTCTCCCTTTGTTGATCCTCCATGGCTTGGCACCTTTCCACATGGCCTGTCCATCCTCCTGGCCTGTAACGGGAGCCTTGGTGTGCCTGGCTGGCATTCTGAGGATGCCTGCATTTGTCAGAAGTCACTCCCAGGCCGCTTGTAACCCTTGATCCCTGAATGGGTACAAATAGCGCAGCAGCATCTTTCGCATGCATAAGAAATGGATCTCAGGAGCTTGGGTTGATCCTAAGACCTGCAGAGTCGGAATGAGAAGTCTTCCCCCCCCCGCTACTCCCACCCCACTCTGTGTCATGTTTCCAGTTGGGGGGGGGAAACTTTCTTCATGGAGCGGGAGCCAAAGGACAAGAGAAGCTGCCTGTTCATAAACACTCACGATGAGAGGGGGATTGAGTTACACATCACATTGTTTGCTGCGGACGGCCAAGTATTCGCTCCGTCTCACAGGCAGTTTGTTTTCCTTTCCTCATCTGGTTACAGGGGGAGAGTGAAAGGGGACGTGACCCGCAGAAACCTCCCCAGAGCTGGTTTTGTTGCTCCCAGTGTATTTTCATCATGGGGGGGGGGTTGTCCTTCAGCACCAAGAGCCACTTGGGAAAGCCATTGTTTCAGGCTCTCAGAGTAGTGCCCCAAGATTTCCAGAGCATCTCGGTTTTCTTGCACAGAGAGACCAGACACTGTGTGCAGTGCTGCTTTTGTGATGTCTGTGTGAACCCACAGGTGGGCAGGGTTGATACCATCATTCATCCAGCACCCCAAAGTCATGAAATCTGTTGACCAGAAAACTCATAGCACCCTTTTCCAGCCAGCCCCCAGACTCAAGCTGCTTCCTTTCTCTCTCCCCTGTTCCACAGTTCAATCCCTTTACTCAGGGGGTCGAAGCTTCTGGCTGAGGTATACTGTATTGGTCTGAGTATAATTCTCCTAATTTAAGTTTTTAAACTAGGGGTGCGTCTTATAATCAGGCTGTTGCAATTTAATGCCAGTGATTTAATTAATTTTTTTAATAGCGCCAAACTTTAAGGGTGCGTCTTATAATCAGGTGCGTCTTATACTCGGGACAATACGGTAATATTGGGTGTTCTTGCCCTGGGCTAGCACATGCCGCAGTCTGCAGAATAAAGGGAGAGCCAAAGTCCAGACTCCGCAGCACTGGCTCATTTGAGGGCCTGGAATGCTTGTTCATATTGGGGGCTCCATGTCAATTTATTGATCCAAGCAGGCATTAATAGACTGGCACAGGTAGCAAAGTGTGGCACAAGTCTGCTACAGTAGCCAGCCAGCCCTCAGAATCTTTGCAACTTATTTAACACAAAATCTCATGGAAGCTTGTAGGGTTACCTTGAGAGTGAACATGATTGGGTCCAAAAATAAGTTCCATTGGGTTGGATGGTCATGTGCTAATTTCCGGGTCAGTGGTCTGGTCTGATTGAAGATCAGTCCCTTTGTGGGTGGAAGATGGACAGTGGAATGGCAGAGCTGCTGTAGCAAGGGCAACGTAAAGGGGGTTCCATGGTTGGTCATGATTTCCTTAAGGAGGCCCATTTGGAGGAGGCTGGCCCAGGAAAGGTCATGGTCATGGGGGCTGATACCTTGGCCCCAAAGACAAGGGGCACCAAGAGTTGGCGGACAAGCTTTGATGGTGGACAGCCTCCAGTGGGGCCTCGGTGTACCTTTGGTGGCCGTTTCATTAGCACTGCGCTACTCGGTGGTCCAGGTGGTCCCAGCATGGGGCTCAGTGGCCACACACAGGGGTGGCAGACTCTACTATAAGGGGCCTTGGTGGGTACAAGGCCAAGGGTGGGTGGCAGCACCAGCAAAGTCTCAAGCAGAAACTCTTCATTTGGACTGGAAACGCCGGGGCCTCAACCACGCCATGAATGTATCACTGAGCGGCCACGGTAGTGGCCCTACAGCATACTATTATTCTCGTACTAAGAATGCAAACCTTCCAGATGCTGCAGCAGCACTGACAAGAATGGGACTGTTCTCGGTGCTGACTCTCCCTCTCTTCTTCTTCTTCTCCAGTTATCCACGTTCACTGCCCAGCTGCTGGAAGCTGTTCAGAATGCCCAAAGAAGGGACCCTGCGCCCGGCAGAACGGGGGGAGTCACAGTGGTGAACGAGCCCATCTTCATCGACACCTACACAGGGCTGATGTCTTTCCTTGGGAATCGAAACAAGCTGGGCTATTCCCTCGCTCGGGGAAGTTTTGGCTTTTGAAGCAGAGCAGGTTGGGGATTTTCCTGTTGTGGTGAAATGTGTCTGTCTTGTGAAATGTTTCTAAATGGGATGGGGGCTTAGAAATGAAAGTCTGAGGTGGTGAACCACTAATTCTGAACGGGAAAACTTACTGCTGTGGCTTTGACTTACCCACCAGCTCCAAGAACTTCTGTGTTGGTTGAAATGAAAGCATGACAGCTTCCATGCATGCTGAGGGGGCTTGTACAGTGCAGGAGATCTTTCCAGTGGGTGGGGCTCTTCTTCGTTTTGTATTAGGTAAATTTCTCTTTTCTGCAAAAGTTTTCTTCTTCCTCTTCACGATCACGTGACGCATCTGCCAGTCACTCAGTGTGCTAAAGAGAGATTGGTGGCCTAACCCTATGCTTACCTAACGCTGCTGGAACTCGCGGTCCAGCAGCAGCATTACGTGCTGTGCTGCAGCAGTTGCAATTGTGACCCACTGTTGGGAGGAGCTGGGCCACCACTGCAAGTCATGAGCGGCAGTGCTGGCCCGGCAGTGGTTCCTGGCTGTCCCCTGGCGCTGATAAGTCAACGCGGGGTAGGAGGGAGGCAGGGGGTGGGCAGAATGGGGTGGGGGTGAGTGGAATGGAGTAGCAATAGGGTGGGGAGGAGGGCAGATTAGGTCCAGGAAAGGGGTGGGTTTGGCAGCAGTGGCATCCACCAAATCCCATCCCCCTCCCCAGCCTTGATGGATGACCCAGGCCCATGCAGACTTGCGCCAGCGATATTGCCGGCACAGGTCCGAGTAGACCTGATGGGCTGGCAGGCGCTTACCCCAGGAAAAGTGAACAAATACTCCCTTCCTCTGAGGAGGCCTCCAGAGGCCAAAGCTTCCCCCACGGGATACAGCGGGCACTGTGTTGGCACTGTGCCCCGTCGCACGGGGAGCTAGTTGGGATTGAGCCGCCAGTCAGTTTACACAGAATCGAGTGGTGATGCTTTTTCTGGGCTGTTCCACTTCCAGTTGCAGCAGGCGTGGCCTGTTTGAATATTTCCCGGCATATTGAAAACTAGCATATTAGGGAGAATCCCACACAGGCACAGGTGGTGCGAGGAGCCAGAATGCCAGAATGCCGTCTCAGGCACACCGCCTCTGCGCTACGCAAAACCCCACCCTCCAACCCGCACCATGCTCCTTGCGCATAGCCATGAGACCCAGAAGTGTGGGACTTCCATTTCCATTGATAGTGGCAGCGTGGTCTCTTGCACGGTCCTTGTAAACCAAACCAGAAGTCTCGCACCTCCAGGTTTCCTGGCAGCACACAAGGAGCACCGTAAGGAGAGGAGTGGTCTGAGCTGGAAGCAGATCATTGCGGCTGACAGTGGCAGCAGCAGACTTGGGGTGAAAGGTCCCCAGACTCCGCTGCCCCCTCAGACCCCTGGCAGTCTGCTGCTGAGGCCGCTTGCTTCAGGTGGCTGCCTGGACGGACGGACGGCACTGCACACAGCAGGCATTTCCGCATGTGTAGGGAGAACGTGGCCTTTGAGTAGGGAAACAGGAAAGCGAGTGCCACCCCCAAAGGCCTGAACACCACTACTTCTGGTCTTAGAGGGGGGTCTCCGTCTCTCTCTTGACTCTTGTCGCACTGCTACAACTGCAGTCCCCTTCTTGGAGAGCGATCAAAACAGGAAAAGTCCTCTTTCGCTCCCAGCATGCTCTGCCCAGCCTGGTTTGAAGAAGGGGCCAGGCAGGTAAGAAGGAGGTGGCGGAGGTAAGGGGTGGCGGAGCATGCTAACAAGCAGGAGGGAGTGGAAATGAGGGCATTGTTTTGGACCACAATTCCTCCTGAGGGGAAAAGACTGTCTCCTCCCCCCCCCCCCCCCGCTGCTGCCAGAGCATCAAGGAAAGTACGTAGGTAGGTAGGAGGAAGGGGGGCTAGAGACAGGCCAGGAGAAGGCCATAGGGGTCTTGGCTGCTTCTCTGACTCCGATGAATTCAAGTCTGCTCTGGAGAAGAACTTTTGAACCGAATGCTTTGTCTTTGAGATGAATATTACAAACTGCCATTATTCATGCTTCTGGGGCAAGAAATCTAGAGTTCGGTGATGTCGCTGGGAAAGATTTGTCACTGAATTTTGATTTGCTTTGTAAGTGGCAGAATGCCTTTGTCGATCGCAGTGTCCAGAACCGAATAAAACCATTCCTTTTCTAATGGCCATGTCTCTAGAGGTGCCTTCTTTGATCTGTTATATATGGTGTGTGCGTGTGTGTGTGTGTGTGTGCGTGTGTGTGTGTCTGTGCGTGTGTGTGTGTGTGTGTGTGCGTGTGTGTGTGTGCGCGCGCTTATGGCGCTTTACAAATACCCCTTTTGGCTGAGACCGTGAAGCTGCCACAGACAATGGGGAGAAAGGCAGAGGTGTGCGCATGTGGGGCCAGCGCAATGCTCCATAATCTCCCATTCTCCAGAGGCTGCTGTAGGGGCACCCAAAGGACGGTGGAAAGAGCTTTTCTCAGTTTCAGCAGAAGCCAGCAAGAGCCTGTGAAAGGTGAGCGCCACCCGCAGTCGTTGGCTATCGCCGGAAGCATCTTGCAGCCTCCAGTGCAGACTGCTGCAGTAACGGGTTGTCTAGGCGGCCCCAGGGCTCCTGATCAGCCTCCATCCTCTTCGCAGCCTCCACTCAGCTGCTGCATTTCTGGGCTTCATTCAGCTGCAGAATTGGGACAGGGCTTTTGGCAGTAGGATCATCTATGTTAGACCGGTGTTGCTGAGATGCAGAATCTCACCCATGGAGGGGGGGGGGGCTGGCTGGCAACAGGAAATGACACAGCCCAATCCTAACTAAACCGTGCAGTTGCGCCAACGGAGCAAGCACTGTATCGTATGGGGGGGGGCAGTCGCGGAGGTTTCCTCATGGTTAGGGTACTTTTGTTCCCTTACCCTGGGGCAAGCCTCCACTGCCTGAATGGGTCTCCTCGGATCTGCGCTAGCTATTTTGCTGGCTCAGAACCAAGGAGGGAGAGGGAAGAGGAGAGGGAACCGCAATAGGATTCTGGCACATGCTGGTGTCGCTGGGATCCACCCCCTCCCTCCTCCAGACACGCCCCATTCCTCCCCCTCATTGCCCCATTGCTCCCACTGTCTGCCTCCTGGCTTATCTGCACTCCCACGGGTAGCCGGTAGCAACAGCGGGCTGCTGAAATGGCGGTGGCTCTAAAATGGCTGCCAGTGGCGCAGTGTACGTGCTGCTGTACTGCCATTTATGACAGCAGAAACTCTGTCCTGCTGTGTTATCACTGTTAGTTAGGATTCGGCTGTCAGAGGCGTGGATGCTTTCAGAAAGAAAGAACAACAACCAGTATTTATATACTGCCTTTTCTTGGTCATCAGATTTCTCCTCCGGCTTTACCGTAATTCAAGGCGGTTTACACAGGCAGACTTTCTAAACCCCAAGGGGTTTTTACACTACAATATTTATTTATTTATTTACCGGTATTTAAAAAAATTATACCCCGCCTTATCCCATGCCAAAGCAAATGCCCAAAGCCGCTTATAACATCAAAGATAAAAATATACGTAATTTAAAACAATACGTAAAATAAATTAAAAACAATAAAATCCACTGGGGGTGTGTGTGTGACAATATAGAGCAGAGAAGCAACGAAGCAAAACAACTTGAGACCCAGAAGTCAGACTTCAGTCCATCACCCAAACGCGAGACGAAACAGAAATGTTTTGAGCCCTCGCCGAAAAGCCATGAGGGAGGGGGTAGTTCTCAAGTCCCCTGGCAAGGAGTTCCACAGTTGTGGCGCCACAACAGAGAAAGCTCGCCCACCTGCTGCCATCCCTCTAACTTGAGATACTGTAGAGGTGGCACTTGCAGGAGAGCCCCCTCAGATGACCTAAAAGGGCGGGCCAGAATATATGGGAGAAGGCGGTCCCTCAGATATCCTGGCTATGTGCTGGTCTTGCATAGAGCCCTTCATTCTAGGTCCCTGATGGCGAACCTATGACACGCGTGTCACTGGTGACACGTAAGGTCATTTTGGGTGACACGCTGGTGTTTCCCCCAGGGCCCCCGACACACCTTACATTTTTGCAAATGTTTTACAGGCTTGTCTTGAACATTTAGGGCAGAGATTTTTTGGCAGACCTCTTCATTATCTAGTAAAACTCAGCAACAAAAAAGTCACTAATTGATGTTAAATAAAATGCAACGTATTCTATAGTTGTTTTCAGTTCAGTTCAATTCAAAATTACTACTAAAAGTATCAATAGTCAAAGTACTATTAAAAGTTGGGGACAACAATGACAACGACAACACACCAGCAGAGTCAAGTTAGGCATTTTCAAAAAATTTGACACACCAAGCCCAAATGGTTCGCCATCACTGTTCTAGGTGGTTTCCTTCACAGTCCAGCCCCATTCTGGCATTCGCCTCACCACACTTTGACTGACAGGCAACCTTGACTCCCACTCAAAGTGCCAGCTGCAGCCTCTCTCACACACACAGAGGTGCTGTAGCTTGCTAGCGGCACGCCAACAGCTCTCCGACAGCCCACGGATACTTCCGGGCGTCCCAAACTGCCATCCTTCAGCTCTTCAGGCATATGAGACAGCCGCTCTACCACCTGAGCCAGACCTCCTAAGAAAAGATGCTTTCTTAATGAGAAACCAAATGAGGATAAACTAATCTCATGAGCCTCTAGGATATTCAGAGGCTCTGCTGGCCACACACTGACAGGAGGGGCTGAGGTGTGAGGCGACTCAGGTGGTCACAGCAGGGTTGGGGCTGGGGCTGGGGCTGGCTGTGTATTCCCTCCGTGAGAGAGACTTCAGCGTAAGCTGGGGGAAGAAGGAGCTGGCAGGTGGCAGCCACAGACGGGCTTAGAAAACACACACTGCTTGATGCTGTTTGCAGGAGATTGTGTCCACCCAACTCCATCCAACGCTGAACTTAAAGCAGATATTTGAGGGACCGCCTCCTTCCTTATAATCCGACCCGTACTCTGAGGTCATCAGGGGGGGCCCCTGTTAACCGTGCCGCCATTGACAGAAGTGAGGGGGATGGCGACGCGGAATAGGGCCTTCTCGGCGGTGGCGCCCCAATTGTGGAATTCCCTCCCCCTGGAATTAAGGACGACTCCCTCTTTAGAGGCCTTTCGGCGGGGCCTTAAGACGTTTTTATTCAGGACTGCTTTTAATGTCTGACATGGTGGGCTGACCTTTTAACAAATGGTTTTAATATATGTAAATGCAGGTGACCCACTGGGGTTGTTTATTTTTAACTTAAGTGTTTTAATTAATTATTTTAATGTGTTTATTAATTATTTTAATGTGTTTATATGTATTTTAATATGTTGTAAGCCGCCTTGAGTGTCCTCAGGAGAAAGGCGGGCTACAAATTCCTAAATAAATAAATAAATAAATATTGTAAAGACACCCTCCCCGCCAGGGGTCTCTCCTCGAAAGGAAGCCAGCACTCCGGGAGCACCGCAGCTCCTGGGTCTTCTCATCACTCAGGGAAGTGGGGCAGCAGCACCCCAGGATTCAAAGTGCTGGTTTTGACCTCTACACCCCTCCCAGACTTGGAACCAGAGTCTCTGACGGACGCCCTCCTGTGTGAACCACCACCCTACTCGCTTCAGCAGTTCAGTGGGTGGTGGGTGAAGACAGGGCTTTTTGAGGTGGCTCCCTGGCTGTGGAATATCCTCCCAGAGGCATGTGAGCATCTGCCCGCCGGAGCTTTTGCCAAGTGAGGCTGCCTGCTGCAGTCACCAGACACGGCTGCCCTGCTTGGGCTGCTGCTGCTGCTGCGATGTCCTGGTCCAGCGAATGTTATGGACTTCAGTTGAATTACCAGATTTTCTGTTTTACATGTTCCTTGATGGCCCTGGAAGTTTTTTTATATTGAAAGGAAGATCAACATTTTCAGAATCTATAAAAATTCCAACTACCAGTGGGAAGAAGGGATCCTGGCGCAGTCGTTGCCTTGGGTGGCACATGGCTGCTGGATTGGTGCCGATCCAGACAAGGGCTTAGGCTGCTTGCAGGATCCAGGCACTCCAGCTGGTGGTTTGCAAAGCAGCAGCGTTTATTTATTTATTTATTTCAGGAATTTGTAGCCCGCCTTTCTCCCGAAGGCATTCAAGGCGGCTTACAACATATTAAAATACATAACACATTAAAACAATTTAAAAACACATTAAAATAATTAAAACACTTAAGTTAAAAATAGACAACCCCAGTGGACAACCTCCACTGGTCCCTCCGTCCTCACAGCCCAGGCACCTCCTCTCCGAAGAATTGGGCGCTTTCCACATGGGATAAATCTGTTGTTTGTTATTTCTTCCTGGGCGTGTATTTTGAATTTAGTCCCTATACTGGCGAGAATATACTGTACACTTGCGGGGGGGGGGGGGTTGGCTCTTCTTTTTCACTTTGCATCACACCTTAGAAATGCACAATTAGGGGCTATCTCAACGTTCTTGTCAACATCAGGAGTGAGACTCTCCTATTTGGAAACAGCTTCAGGTGCCTTAAGCCATCCTGTCTTTTCTAGGGAGTGGCAGCTGTCGGCAAACACTACACCTTGTTTTAAAAAAAATAAATTTCCCCTTCATGCAAGAGACTTTTCTAATTTCGGAGCATCCTGTGGGCAGATGAAAAACAAGATAAGCATAGGGCAGGACCTCTGGGTTCCTGGAACCCACCGGGCTGAGCAACATAACGATGGGGCAAATCACTATGCTTGACTGAAGGACTCGCTTTGATGACTATCATCTCTTTCAAGCATTTTTGCCACAAGCCTGTGAATATCTAATACAAGCCGCAGGTGTACTATTTAAGCAGTCACATCCTGTCTCCGTGGCAGTGTGCCGAATGCAGGAAAGGAATATGGGACGTGCAGTGACAGCCGGTTGGGGGTGTATTCACAGTGTGTTATTCCAAGCTGAGAGCGGGCCTGGCGCGGTGGCGGAGCATCTCTATGAACCGAGAAGACCCCGCTTTGAGTCTGGCCTGGCTTCCAGCCTCAGGTCCAACTCCCCCCTCCCCCCATTGCTGCTCACCTCCCTACAAGGACCAGCATGTTGTCCTATTTAGTGAAGTGCTGGGAACACGCTAAAGCATCACTGCTCTGAGCCCCCACAGCTCCAGGCAGGGAACGGGCAGCTTCACACAGCGCACAATGACTGCACACAGGATTCACTGCCACAGGTTGCCGCCACCACATCCACCGGCTTAGTTGACTTCAAAAGGGGGTTGGACAAAGCCATGGTGGCGGAGAAGGCGATCACGCCTTCTGTTAGTCATCATGATGGTCCTGTGGCAGCTCCATATTCTAGACTCTGAAGTTGCCGGCTCCCAAGAACTGCACATGTCCTCTCACTGTCCTGCCCCTGGGTGTCCCTGCCGCCACCAGAGTAGGTCCTGATATGTAGGATTCCCGCACACCTCTCTGGAAAGTGCACACGTCACGTGCCCTTCTTCCTTCGGGGGACTCATCTCATGGAGTTTATTTTTGTTGGGAGGGTAAAGGTTGGACTTCAGAGGGGCCATTTCACACTCTCACATATGTGCCGCATCAGAGGCATCTCTAGGATTTGCATCACTTGCGTGATTTGCAAGAGCTCCATCACGTCACCCTAGTGGTGTCACGCGGTGCGGTAACTCATGGTGATGGTGACACCCGACAAATCAGTAACCAACAAAAAACCAGAACCCAACTTGATGACACTCACACAACTGAAGGAGAGCTCTAATATTAGCTCTGTTACATAGAAATGAGAGCTGACACCTTATTGATTCCATGCTGTGTCAATGCTGTATCTATTTCTGTTAAAATAGATAGGGACTTGAAATGACTCGAGTGTCGGACTGAAAAATTTGGGCAAAGACTTGAGACTTGACCCGAGACTCGAGGCCAAAGACTTGAACACATTGCTGAAGGTCACGCCGTATGTTTTTCTGACGCTGCCATGTTGCCAATTATGTCATTCAATCATGTCTGCGAGCTAGGGAGCTCCCGTGCTAGGCAGATCATGGCAAAAGAAGAATCATGGCCTTAGGCGGATCATGGCCTAGAAGGAGCAACAGGAGCCATATGCTGGTTGGAGTCACTGCCAGTCGCTGGTTCACTACAGACTGGGAGAGGCTGGCTGGTTGCAGATGGCGCAGGAGCAAGGGTGTCAACAACACACAAGGCAATTGCCTCGTATGGAAACAGGGCGCTGGGGAGCAGCAGGCATGTGCTGAAGGGCGGGGCCGGGGGGGGGGCTGTGCTCCAGTCACACCAGCAGCAGCAACAGTGCACTAGGCAGGATTTGCTCCTCCTCCTTCCTTCTGCTTTGGCTGCCACCCACTGGAAAGTTGCGGCTTCCCCTTTTCCAGCCCACTGGTGAGTGTCGGGTGAGCAAGCAGAGGGTTGGCTTTTCCCCTTAAAAAATTAGAAACAAAAGGGTGCTGTGGACTGAGAGGTACTCGTGGCCCTTTAAGAGACCGAGGAGAGGAAGAGGACGCCTAGGGTGAGGTGGGCTTTAACAAACACTGGTTGCCCAGATACAAGTACAACCATCGCATGAAATATTAGGTTAGAATTGTATTCTGAAAAATCAATTTTAATGTGTTTTCTTTACCCCCATGAAAAATGCCTTTTGATGCAAATGTGGCGGAGAATGAGATTGCAGGCTACTTGGCTATTATAAAAGGGGGTCCCTTCTTATAAAAGGGACTCAAAAAAGGTTGGGACATCCTGCTCTAGAGGGTCTGTGACATCAGTCAAGTGAATTGTCCTGTGGGAGAGACGAGCTCCCCACTGTGAGGGGGCGAAGAGCTTCTCTGTCTGTTCTTAGGCTGCCTTTAGCCCTTAGTTCAGGTTACAGAGAACCCTTTCTACCCGCAACTTTTAGCTGTGGTCTGAACCTCTCTCCTTTCTTTCTATCTAATTCCTCTTTGGCTGCCCCCTCTTCTTCTTCCCTGCACCCCATCAGCTTCTCTTCTACTTCTCCCAGGAGCCCACCTCGGCTACCTGTGTCCCTTCTCCCCCCACGTTTCCCCGCTCCTTGCTCTGCCCCTTCGCCTTCTAAGGAGTTCCTCTCTCCCCACCCCTCCTTCTCTCTCCTCCCCCTAAGCCCTCCCTTGAGGGCTTCATCATGTAGGAAGGAACAGAATGCCCCTGGATAGTTGGCAGTGCGGGTGCTGCTAGCAGAGGGAGCCCCAGGTCAACCCCCCTGTTGTGTCTTTTGAACACTTTTCAAGAAATGCTGGTGCACCTTCACCTGGCCCCAGTTGCTTTTCAGGGCCAAATGGCATCGCTACAGCTTGAGCTTTGACACAGGGCCCTACATACAACGGCTTCTCCGCTCGTGTGTGCAGGTCACACCTGTTTTTCAAACAAAGCACTGCCAGCAGCGGCGCCACTTTCATTCATGATGCCACTTGAAGTCGCCAATGGCAGCAGCGCTATGCCCATCGTCATCCAGCCGGCAACAGTGAATGCTGAAATCCTGGAAGAAGAGAAAAATATCCTCAACAGCTACGTTTCTCTGGTGCAGGTTCTTTGGAAAGAGTTGTTGGGAGAGACATCCAACCTTTTCCCAAAAGGTTAACAGGCATGTGGATGCGAGCGAACCCATGGATATTATATATCTGGATTTTCAGAACGCGTTTGACACAGTCCCTCATGAAAGGCTCCTGAGAAAACTCCACAATCAGGGAATAAGAGGGCAGGTCCTCTTGTGGATTAGGAACTGGTTGAAGACCAGGAAACAGCGAGTGGGAGTCAATGGGCAATTTTCACAATGGCGAGAGGTGAAAAGCGGTGTGCCCCAAGGATCGGTCTTGGGACCGGTGCTTTTCAACTTATTCATCAATGACCTGGGGTTGGGGATAAGCAGCAAGGTGGCCAAGTTTGCGGATGACACGAAACTTTTCCAGGTGGTGAAGACCAGCAGGGATTGTGAAGAGATCCAGAAGGATCTCTCCAAATTGGGAGAATGGGCAGCAAAATGGCAGATGCGCTTCAATGTAAGTAAGTGTAAAGTGATGCACATTGGGGCCAGAAATCAAAACTTCACATACATGCTTATGGGTTCTGAGCTGTCTGTGATGGATCAGGAGAGAGATCTTGGGGTGCTGGTGGACAGGTCGATGAAAGTGTCGATCCAGCGTGAGGCGGCTGTGAAGAAGGCCAATTCCATGCTTATGCCGTTGTACAAATCGATGGTAAGGCCACATCTGGAGTATTGCATCCAGTTCCGCTCACCACACCTCAAAAAGGATATAGTTGAATTGGAAAAGTGATGATTTGTGGTTTTAATGAATGGAATCTTAGAGTTATTTTGGCTCAGTTGGATATTATAAGTAGATAATAGAGAACAATGTGCTAGTAGGATTTATTGCTTCATGCAATAAACCAGGGGACACACACTAAAATTGAGTGGAGGGAGAGTTAGAACGGACAAAAGAAAGTATTTCTTTACCCAGCGTGTAATTAATCTGTAGAACTCCTTGCCACAGGATGTGGTGATGGCACCTGGCCTAAAGGTAAAAGGTATCCCCTGACAATTAAGTCCAGTCGTGTCCGACTCTACTCGCATTGACATGCTTTGGAACTGCTAGGTTGGCAGCAGCTGGCCAAGCAACGAGCGCTCACCCCATCGCGGGAATCGAACTGCCGACCTTTCGATCGACAGCTTATGGTTCAGCGGTTTAACCCGCTGCGCCACCCGCTGGCCTGGCACCTGGCCTAGATGCCTTTAAAAGGGGTTTGGATAAATTCATGGAGGAAAAGACCATCATAGGTTACAAGCCATAAGCAACCTCCTGGCTTTAGAAGTAGGTTTTCTCTGTGCCAGGTGCAGGGGAGTGGCAGCAGGGAACATGTTAACTTGTTGTCTTGTGCTCCCTGAGGCATCTGGTGGGGCCACTGTGTGATACAGGAAGCTGGACTAGATGGGCTTTTGGCCTGATCCAGCAAGGCTCTCCTTATGTACATATGACACAATACCTTTTCACAAAATAACAGTCAACAATCATCCCTTAGGGCCCAGAAACCCAGATTTGACTCCCTGGAAGTGGAGGGGGTGCAGCCTCACCCTGCCCCTGGGGTTTCCTCTGTATAGGCTTACCGGATCTCCAACTGGGACAGAGTGCTAGACCAGGGGGTTCTCAACCTGTGGTATAGGTATCCCTAGGGGTACACGGACCTCTTGCTGGGGGTATGCCAAGCCCTGCCCCTTATCTGCCCCATCAGCAGCTAATTAAGTGTTAATTAACGTGGATTTTAAATTGTAATTATTTTCAGAGCCCTTCTGTCTCTCTGATTTTGGTTTTGGGCTTATTTTTGTACTTTGGAAAATGTACTTTGGTGGGGAGGGAGGAGCTGATTTTGGGAAGTGTGACTTGGAGAAAAAAAGGGATCCTTGCATGTGTGTCTCTCTCCCCCTCACTCACTCACTCACTCACTCACTCACTCACACACACACACACACACACACACACACACACACACACACACACACACACACACACACACAGAGTTAAATAAGGCAGTTTTTCACATTTAAAATTGTTTTAGTACTTTTTTATTTAACTTTTTTATTTACCTAATTAATTGATTAATCCAATTAATTAACAATTAGCAGGGGGTACTTCAGAAACTTGGACCGTGATAGGGTCCAGGTTCAAATCCCCGCTCGCTTGGACATGAAACCTCCTGGGTGACCTGGGGCCAGTCGCTGTCTCTCAGCCGAACCTACCTCACAGGGTTCTTGTGAGGACAAACGGAGGGAAGGAACTACATACACCACCCTGACCTCCCTGGAGGAAGGGTAGTAGAAAAAATCAGAAAAATAAATATAGTTGTTTTACTGCATAATGTGTCCTCCCTCCCAGAGGTTCAGAACAACATACATGAAGTCATTCCACTTTATCCTCAACGATTTGTGAGGTAAGGTCCACCATGGAGGGAAAGTGACTGGCAGGAGTCTGGCTGGCGGCACCCAACAAACGGTGTCCCAGCTTGCAGGAGCTTGGCCCAGGGGTCTGCAGGCAGCCTCCAGTCCAGCTGTCGACCTTCCACGCTGCAAGCAGCACGCCAAGCTTGGCTGCATTGGTTCCGGGCTGCAGAAGACAAGTGTGCAGCCGCCCAGGAGGCCACCGAACTGCGCAGCAGAGTGACCACTGCAGGCAGGCAGGCAGGCAGCACCCAAAACTGGAGGAGAGGCGGACACCGTTGTCCTGGCCTTTCTGCGCCTTCCCAGCAGACCTGTGTTGCAGTGCAGAGTGAACATAAGAACATAAGAAGAGCCTGGCTGCTGGATCAGGCCAAAAGCCCATCTAGTCCAGCTTCCTATATCACACAGTGGCCCCACCAGGTGCCTCAGGGAGCACAAGGCAACAAGATAACCTGTTTCCTGCTGCCACTCCCCTGCACCTGGCACAGAGAAAACCTACTTCTAAAACCAGGAGGTTGCTTATGGCTTGTAACCTGTGATGGTCTTTTCCTCCATGAATCTGTCCAAACCCCTTTTAAAGGCATCCAGGCCAGGTGCCATCACCACATCCTGTGGCAAGGAGTTCCACAGATGAATTACACGCTGGGTAAAGAAATATTTTCTTTTGTCTGTTCTAACTCTCCCTCCACTCAATTTTAGTGCATGTCCCCTGGTTCTGGTGTTGTGCGAGAGGGAGAAGAATTTCCCTCTATCCACTCTCTCCATCCCATGCATAATTTTATAAGTCTCAATCATGTCCCCCCTTTGGATCCTTTGTGGATCCTTTGCGGGTTCCTGATCCTCCCAGCAAAGGTCAGGACATTCGCAGTGGTGGTAGGTACATTGTGTCAGCTCTGTAGCACCAGGAAGTGGAAAAGTCCGGGCCAAATGCAGAGCAGAGGCTGATCCAACCTTCACATCAGCGCGAGTGGCGCAATGTTGCTGCAATCGAGACCCATCCCTACTATCAGCACCTGCCTTGCCGCCTCCACGGTGAAGACAGTCGGCCCTTCCCTTGAGGAAAAGAGGGGGCCACTCCCTTCCCGCTTTAACTTACAGGAATTGTCTTGGCCTGAGTCACCCTTGGCACAAGGTGGGCCCAGTTGCTGTGGAAACCGGGCCTAGGCAACAGCAGCTGCCACCGGGTTCAGCCTAGCTCTGGCAAAATATTGGGAGGAGGAGGAGGAGGAGGGCAGGGCCCGACACCCACTGCCCCAGGCATTTCATGCGAGGCGGAGGCGGCTTGGGGGCTCTCCTGCTCCTCAGCAGCCTGGCCGCCTTTCCGCAGGGCGCCATGATGAGCCACAGAGCAGAGGAAGCTGAATGACTCATTGGGATTGTTGCTTTGCACCCACACTATATACCCTCCAACTCTACCTATGCAAGAGGTTTTTCCCATTCCGTGGTACCAGCTGTTGGCATGCACAAAGCTTGGCTTAATTAACACTTGATGGTTATTATTTATTATTTGCATATCTCTTAAAATATAATGTACCAAAGCATTGCAAAGGAGTGGAAAACAACAATCCCTGCTGAAAGCGAGTCCACAGCCTTCAGAGTTTAGCCAGATGTTTTGGGGAGTTGGCCTCTTTCTTCTTGGGATCTCCAGGGGAAGATCTCAGACTGAGGAGCCACACTTGCAGGAAGGGGATGATTTTTTGGCTTGTCTTGAGAGTGTCTGCTAATTGCTCCACACCCGTGTCAATCAGGTTCCACCCCTGAGGTGCCGCCAGGCACTGCCAGGCTCCTCCCCATGATCTTCCAGCAGCCACAACAGATCACTTGCCAGCGACATCCCCCCAACCTGCCTGGCATGACGCTCGACATCTCAGGCTTCACCCCCTGACATCACAGGCAGCCCAATCATACCGAACCCCCACCCCACCCCCACTGATGCAGCTGTGCCACCAGAGTGCACACTACATCCTGCCAGGGGGCAGTCCCAGAGGTCTCGCTTCCTTGCCCAGGGGTAAGCCCCCTCGCTACCCCACTGGGTCCACTACTGCTGGTGGTGTTCTGCACCTTTCTTAGATTGTGAGCCCTTTTGGGACAGGGAGCCATTTAATCATTTGATTTTGTCTGTGAACCACTTTGGGAACTTTGTGTTGAAAAGCGGTAGATAGGGGGTATCCCAAAGGGACCCAAGGTGGCTTTATTCCATGTCTTTATTCCGATCTTTTACTGGGGAAGTGTGGCGGACTGGTGAGATCTCCATGCTTCCCCCCTATATTCTGGTGACCCTGTTGATCCAACAAGACTTGGAAGTTTAGCTTAGGAACGGAAGCCTCCATTTTGCATTCACTGTGGCATGGAACAAGATCTGGGAGAGAAAGCAGCGCCTTGGCTGAAATGCAGGTGTTGGATCAGGTCGTAGCCCTGAGAGCCTTTCGACTCCTGATCTTCATCCCTTCTAGATAACAGCAGCCCATCCCTAGGGTGTTGTTCCCACTGGGAATCTCCCCACTTCCAAAGCGGTATAGTCCCATCCTTGGAGCCATCCCCAGCTCCCCCTTTCTTGCTTTCATCCCCAGCCCCCGTCACTCATGCAAAACCCAGGTTTGCTGCATCTCTTTCTCTGTCCTGTTCGCCAGCCCTCTCCATGTCCCTGCGATTCTTCTGGCAGACCATCTGTCCTGTATCCTCCTGCCCCAAAGTCCGACTGGCTGGCCATCTGTACTCTTCCACTGCCAAGGTTGTCCAATTGTGTGGTGGTGATGTAATCATCATTATTAATCATTTGAGTTGTTGTTATGCTATTTCCCTTGACTTGCAAATTGTATTAATTTCCCATCAATACACTCTTGACCATGAAACCTTTCACTCTCCTCCAGCCCTTTCGTGGTAGTGGTCTGTAGGGTGTGTACACCATGGCCAAATATTTGATAGCAGACATGTTGGGGGAACCTGTGTCCCCAGAGCACCCACGGTCAGCTCTGTCGTTCTCCCCTTGCTGCCTTTGCCTGGAACTCTCTCCCAGACCCTTTGCCTGGTACCCCACCACCACTTCCATGAAGCCTTCAGTCTGCCCCTTAGTCCCTACCTACCCCCTATGGAAACGGGGGCTACGGACGGACATGTAGCTAGCAGGTTGCTTATTCAGAGCTGCAATGGAATTTCAGCTCATATAAAACGTAAAAGCAAAGGTGGAAGTTCAGAAAAAGTCATGCTGGAAAGAGAAAGTGTTCCGAGATAAAATGAGTGAAACTTCTCAGGTGAGTTCTGCACATGCCAATCTGGGACCCACTGCACTGGGGGGGGGGAGGCATGCATGAATGCAGCTGTCACCCAGGCTCTGCTACGTTCGTCTCTCGCTAGCACTGGATGCCTTCTTTACGGTGGTGAAGAAGCTCTCCATGCCACAAACAGCATTGGCAAGGTCTGGAGTTAGCAGTGCAACTCCATTTCACCAACATCTAAATGTTGAACAGAATTTGGACATTCCCGCCTGGTGGAAACATCTGAGGAATTTCAACAGAAGCCAATGGTTCAAGAAGATAGTGGAATGTGTCAGGCGGGGGGCAGCCCCAAAACCCTATTCTCTATCAGGCATTTCCCTGAGTGTCCCTAGCCTGGCTTTATCTGTCCCCCTCTGCTTCCTGGCACTCCCCTAACCCAGCCCCACAACACAACATCAGCCTGAGATCTCCTAACCCACCTCTATCTTCTCCACTAAGTATAGAGTAGACCTGAGTGGTGGGCAACCCTGCCGCCGAGAAACGTGTTAGGCTTATTGAAACTCCTCAGAAGTTTCTCCGAAGCAGGAACTTTCATATTGACCTCCATGTTTTGGTTGAGGAAGCTCTTGTGTAGATGTTAAGCTTTCAGGGGCAGTGACTGTGGATCTTCTGCATAGTGATACTGTTGGTGTCCCACGTATGTGAAACAGTAGTGCAGTGCCAACTGGCCCAGTGCTGATCCATCTCAGTAGCGGAGGATTGCCTGGGGCAGGGGGGGCGGCCTGACCCCAGGCAGCACCGGCGGGGGGGGGCAGCTTAACGGCGGCGGCACAGACGCGAGCGGCCGGACGGCCGTGAAGAAGACGTGTGCTTTTTGGCCCACCGGAGCGTTGGTTGAGCCTTTTGGGTCACATTTCGGGCGGCCGCAGAGTTCCGGATGGCGTCAGCATCAGGCTGGGGAGGCGGTGTGCCAGCCCCACCCCCGGGGGCGCGGCTACAGTGCTGATCCGTCTGCACTGGCCTGGCTCCCAGTTCAAAGCAGTGGTTGTCATCTGTAATGTTAAAGCCATAAGCAGTTTGGGTCCAGGGTACCCAAAGACTTACCTGTTGTTGAGATCACTAGGAAAGGCTCTGCCCCACATTCGGCCTCCTCCTGAGGAGAGGCTGGGGGGCACACAGATCTTCGTAGCTGCACCTACGGTGTGTTCTGGAGCG
The DNA here is from genome assembly GCA_026170595.1 of Plestiodon gilberti rubricaudatus. NCBI lineage: Eukaryota > Metazoa > Chordata > Lepidosauria > Squamata > Scincidae > Plestiodon > Plestiodon gilberti. The sequence continues at coordinate 2,061,007 of JANXHW010000003.1, read as the reverse complement.
CCCTCCCTCAGAAGGCATTCCTGCACCTTCCTTTTTATTTATTTATTTTAAAAAAATTATATCCCGCCTTATCCTATGCCGAGGCAAATGCCCAAGGCGGCTTACAACAAAAATTAAAAAACATAGTTTAAAATACAGAAATAAGTTTAAAACAATACATACTTAATTTTAAAACAATAAAATCCACGGGGGGGGGGCAACAGTATGGAGCACAAAAGCAGCATGGCAGAGCATCTTGAGACACAGGAGGCAGAAGACAACCCATCACCCAAACGCTAGACGAAACAAAAACGTTTTGAGCCCTCGCCGAAAAGTCATGAGGGAGGGGATGGTTCTCAGATCCCCTGGCAGGGAGTTCCACAGTTGTGGCGCCACCGCAGAGAAGGCTTGCCCACGTGTTGCCACTCCCCTAACTTGCGATAGAGGTGGTACACGCAGGAGAGCCCCCTCAGATGACCTAAGAGAGCGGGCTGGGAGAAGGCGGTCCCTCAGATATCCTGGACCCAAACCGTGAAAACCCAAACTTTTTCTTTTTCTTTTTTTAATCTTCCAACAGATTGTAATGGCTGTTTTGCTTTGTCAAGTGTTTTGTGATGGGTGATTTTCTCTTCCCCTGTGGATGGCTTTTATGTTTGCTGATCCTACATTTTTATTGCTGTTGAATTGCATTTGTTATGTATTGTATTTGTAATGGATGCTTGTACTCTTTTTAACCATTTTATTTGTAAGCAGCTTGTGAGAAGGGGGTGTCCTTGGCCAAACACCAGTATAGAAATACTATTCTAAGGAATCAATCATGGGATTTTGACGGACAGGGAGCTCAAACCTTCCTTCCCCGCCCGGCTGCCTTTTCTAGAAAGCAGTTCTAGCTGCTGGCCCAAGTTTAACCCCTGGGAGTTTTGAGAATTGAGAGGCCTGGGTCAAAAGCTCGCCTCTTGCACATGTTCCCTGCGACGAAACAGGTGCACAGGCCCTCTTTCTTTCGTCACTAGACCAAATGCCCAGGAAACATCTCCTCTCCTTGCCTTTTTAAATAGATTTAACGCACCCCATTCAAACGATTTGCAGTGAGGTGCAAAAGCCACCAGCAAGCAAAGGCTTAGATGCAACCCAACCCCAGTGGGACAAAGTGCCCCTTTAACATGACACCACCAGTGGGGCCTTTGGGAAACCAGCCTCTATCTATTCATCCCTAGTGCCTGGAGAGGCTGTGACTTTGTGTTATGTGTTGCATCTTCATTGCGTGAAGGTGTCACTCATCATGGCCCGAGGGCAGATAATTCTAACCGAACAGTGTGGAATGGTGCACAGCTAACTATAGATGTGGGGGTGAATTAGCAAGAGGCGTGACGGACTGGCCATCCAGCCCCACATTCCCAGGACTTCAGACCTGGCAACGTTCAGGTGTTTGGATGCCCTCTCCGGTAGACCCTATCATTTTACAAGACATTTGTTGTGCAAATGCTTTGGGAGAGTTGGCCTGGCTCGCCAACTGGCAGTCTTGCTGCTGCTGGCCAAACGGTGCTTTTGTTTTCCTTGAGGCAAAACTGAGCAACAGCGTGGAGGTGCGCAGAAGCCCCCTGTGGTTAAAACCCTTTTTGCTTCCCCCAGGTTTCCTTGGGCATTTCCACGAAACCACCAAATGTTGTTGCTTTAGCAGAAATGCAGTGGCCATGGTATGCATACTCGTCTCATGCATTACATGTTGGGGCTTTATTCAGTCCATTCCATTTAACTCCTGCCCGACTCGCTTGATGGAACTCAGAGTGGCGCACCCAGGCTCCAAGGCTCCAGCTGGGCCACTTAGCTGCAGCACAGCTGCTGCGCCTTCGAATTTGGGGGATGCAGCACAGCACACTGGCACAGGAGTTGGCTATGAAAGGTCCTTTCCCACTTAAACCGCTGGCCCTAGCTGGCTTTGTCTAGAAAGTTGTCACAATCCTTCTGAGCAGTGAATCCTTTAAGGATGCTGAAAGAGGCACAGGTTCTAGCAGGGCACGATATGCCGCCTTCTCACATTTGACCTATGAAAAACAAAACACCAGGTTTCCATGACATGATGAGAAAGTAGCAAATGCACAACCCAAGCAAGTTCGGCACTTGGCATATCTTGCTAAATAAGCCAAATACTGAGCATCACTGAGCCAAATGTGGGAACCACCTGACTGCCTTTTGCTTTCAGTCACCGAGATTTTAGCAAGCACTTCTCTCCTCCACTGAAACTGATGGGATGTAAAAATGCTCACCGTTGGTTGGATTTTATTTTATTTTATTAATGTTATGCCTTAATCCTATCCCCCACCAGTTTACGTGCTGCATCCTAGTCTCTCTCTCTCTCTCAATCTCTCTCTCTCTCTCTCTCTCTCTCTCTCTCTCTCTCTCTCTGTGTGTGTGTGTGTGTGTGTGTGTGATAGAGAGAGAGAGAGAGAGAGAGAGAGAGAGAGAGAGAGAGAGAGAGAGAGAGAGAGAGAGAGAGATCAGTCAGCCCGGGAGAGGTAAGTAGAAATATTTTTAGGTAAGTAAAAATAAGAAACTCTTTTACTTACTTCTTCGTAGTACCTCACCTAGCCACCAATGGGTCTCCTCAGACCTACGCCAGCTGTTTAGCTGGTGTAAGTCCAAGGAGCCTCAGGGAGCAGGTCAGGCCGGGAAAAGGGGGATAAGATCTTGGTGTGATCCCCCCGAACTGTCCCCAAACTGCCCCTTTCTCACCCCGACCTTCCCCCAAACCACCCCTGCAACCACCTTACCTGCTCTGGCAGGGCTTTTGATCACCATTGTCCTGTGCACCATTTGTCCCTCTGACCATTTTTGCCAGTTGTCCCACAGCACATGACACAGTGGTGGCCTTTTACAATGCCATAAACCCACAATAGGACTAGGCGGTTCATTGTTTAAAATGGTTGCATATTTGTTGTACACGATGGTGGGCACTTTATGTATTGATAGACACTGGAAAAAAGGAATCTTGATAGACACTGGAAAAAAGGAATCTTGATATGATTGTGCAATTGCTTGTATCAAGATGAGGGGAACATGGTGTTTTAATAATGTGCAGGGATGTGGGCATGGAGTAGTAAAACACTGCACAAAAAGTATCATGATGTAGTACATAAACCACATCAAGACTGCTTTATTCCAATGTTGAATCCATCTACAAGTGCACATTGGTAATGCACGGGACACACAAGCAAGGCTCTAGAGCGCTCCAGAGGGCCAGCGTGACCCCTGGTAAGTGATTAGACTCCTTTTTCCCATGGCAGAACCCCGAAAGTGCCATCACTACATGTCACTACAACCCTTAAGGGGGTAGCAACTGCATCCGGTTTTGTGGTGGGTCATGACCCACCAGTTTGACAACCACTGCCCTATCCTATAGACTCTAGAGACAGAACAAACCTTTGCAGCCACCTGGCCAGGGGCCTGCTCCATTCTGGCCGTGGGGAAGTTTCGCAGCTCCTGGGGCCTCCAGGTGAGGTCTGGCGCACCTAAACCCAGGAATGAGAAGGAAAGGCTCAGCCAGCTGTACAGCAAGCAGTAGGCTTACCATATCCAAAGGGGGACAGGGTGCCTACACCTTTAACCATTGTAAAAAGAGGGAATTAGGGCAGGCGCAGCTCATAATGGAAGGGTGCAACAAGCAGCACCTGCCTAAATTCCCTCTTTTTACAATGGTTAAAGGTGTAGGCACCCTGTCCCCCTTTGGATATGGTAAGCCTACAAGCAGTCTTGGAGTGTCAGAGCTCTAGAGGTTACACCCTTAGGAATCATGCAAGGTGGAAGAGCGCCGCCCCCTCCCCCCCCCCCCGGATGCAGAATGCCTAGCAAAATGGACCAAGTGAAGTTCAGGAGGACAAAGTGATATTCAGTTCTCAAGGCAGAGGTGCTCCCTTTAATTTAAGTGGTGGGGTAGGTTGCCGGAGAAAAGGGTGTTGATCCTGGGTGGACAAAAGGGAAAGCTTAGTTGAACCAAGGTGAAGGCCTCACCTGACTTCAAATTCAAAGCTAAGTCGGTGGCCAACTTCCTCACTGCCTGGCCCCAGTGCAAAGGGCAGGGGGTTCATACTGCAGGATAAGGGCAGCCACCACTTTGACGCCTTGAATCATCAAAGTGAATGAAAAGATCATGGGACTTGGCCGACTTCCCCTTCAGCCAGCAGGGTCCTCTTGTTCCAGCTCAGGGAAGCCACCAGAACAGAGGCCCAGCCTGGATACGATCACACAAAAGGGAGCAGACTAGCATGCCCTTTCCAGCTGCACAGAGCGTGGAACGCCCCTTTTAACTCTTTGCCTGTGCAGAAGGCACACAGCTGCGGAAAGGGGCCTTGGGTGGCAGAGGCAGCCTTTCAGGGGCCCGGGGGGGGGGGGCCAGGCCATCTCTGGAGGGAACAGCCAGCACTTGGAACTGTGTGCAGTAATGAACAACTAGTCAGAATGGCTGTTTCAAGATGAGTGAGATACAGTCCCCGGCCATCGCCCACCCCCAGTGAGTAACCCAGTGGCTGCGTTTTGTCCAAACAGATGTTTCCAAGAAGTCTTCAATGTCTATCACTTGCTATCACTTTTCTCACTCATTCTTCTCCCCTTGTGTTCCCTTTGTTTTTTTTCTTTTCATATGTAACTCTGCGTAACTCATAGCTGCCCCATCTATCACACAGCATTGTAGTGCAAATGAGAGGATAACTTGGATCCTGTACGACTGAGGGTAGGCATAGTGCTGGCCAGGCTGTTTCTGGGATACACTGGGATAAGAGAGTGGAGAAAGAGAACGAGAAGGCTGTGGAAGTCTGCACAAGGGGCCTGGGAGAGGAAGCCAGCGTAGGGGATGAAGGAGGAGCAGTGTCACTTGGGGCAGGGAAAGGCAGGCCGCGGAGCTGGAAGCCGGAAGCCATTTGACATCATCACATCACTCCCAATGGCTTCCAGCTTGCCGATCTCCACTCGACCCAAAAGCAATTGTCGCTCCGAGCGAGTTGGCGCAGAGAGGCCACCGGAGCCTTTCGGAAAGGTGGTCACTCTTGCTCAGCTGTCCTGAGTCGGGGGCTCTGCCTCTGAGTTGAAGCTGAGCCACATCTCAATGTCTGCAGCCTGCAGGGAGGGGGGGACACTCTTGCTCAGCCGTTTTTGGCTGCTCTAAGTCGCCTCTTCATGTCTCGCGAGCTTTGCAAGAACACGAAGGAGCAACTCGGGGCGGCCAAAGAAGACTAAGCCAGGGTGCCACGGCAGCCATAGTGTCACCCCCAAAATTGGTGTCCCCCGGTGTGCCCTGAGGGAGTCACAGGGCAGCAGCATTGAGGGGTGAATGGTTTTGGCAGCAGAGTTACAGGAAAATAAAAGAAAGACAAGGGGACACAACAGGGTGCAAAGTGATCGCAAGCATCTGCAATGGAGTGGGGGCAGCCTGTTCCACCCCCCCCCCTTGCAGTCTGCTCCATAGAATCTCAACATTGTGAACAATTGTAGCATTGGGAATCTTACCCAAGTTGCATGAGGGCCAACTATGTGGATTTTATAAGGGTTTAATTGCCAAGGATCTTAAGAAAAACCAACGTTCACCCGGTGTCCAAAACAGGCTGGACTCTCGGACAGACCTCTGCTCTTGAGGGCACATTTTCAACGCCCTGGGGGTATGCTAGGCCTGCGCCACTCCAACCAACCCAGGTCCTGTCCCCTGCGCTGCGCTGAGAAGACGTCCGCGGGAGGAGGGTGGAACGGGGCGTTCCAAGGGAGGTGGGAGGGGTCAGCCGGGCCTGGGATGGGCACGCTCCGCCAAATCCTATCCCCCGTTCTGGGCCTGGCTGGTGTTGCATGGGCCTATCGAATGTGCGCCAGCAAAATAGGTGGCACGCATTTGAGTAGATCCATTGGGGCAGCTGGGGCTTTCCCCCGAATGTCCCTTTACCCCAAGGAGGCCTCCGCCTGCACTGGCGCAGGCTCGGTCGATCCTGAATAGGATCCGGTTCATCATGGTTTTGCACGCTGTGGCAGTCCTAGACAGGACTGGGCTGTAAATTGCTTTTTTTGTGAACCCTGATGCTAAAGCAGATCCTAGGACGAAACCCACAAGTTTCCAGGCTGAGACCTGCTGAAGTCCTTTCTAGTTTTGCCCTAGGTAACTCCCCCCCCCCCCCCCGCAACGGTCTTTATGCTTCCACTGTTGGACAGAAGCAAGAGAGAGTCAGTTGCCAGAGGAGGAGAGTGAGGAAAACGTCTTGTCAAGAGATGGGAAGCAACTGATAAGATCTCGCCTTGTGTGCGCTGGATCAGGGTAATGTCAGGTTGTCGATTTTATGACCTGGCCCACGTATTTTACAAGAGAGAATCACACACACACACACACACACACACACACACACCCTCTGGAGAAGTCAAGTCCTCAAATCATTTTGTGGCTCGGTCACAGTGACCTGTCAGGAAAAGGGATGAGTCAAGGAAGCAGACTTGAGGCGCCGTTTTCCTCTGGGCCACGAAGAGACGCTCTTGCTGCCCAGGTGCCAAGACACTGGAAGGCATGGCAAGAAAGCATGCCAGTCCCTGGGAATTCTAGACAGCAGAGAGAGAGAGAGAGAGAGAGAGAGAGAGAGAGAGAGAGAGAGAGAGAGAGAGAGAGCACTGCAGGGGAAAGAAAGATGGGGAGGGGCCACCACGGCTCCGAGGCAAAGCACATCCCTTGGGTCACCCAGGGTCAATCCCTGACAGCATCTCCAGTTAAAACGGCCTCGGCATCTGCTGCTGCTTGCCTAGGTCTGCCTGGGCAACTCTGAGCGAGACGGACCAAGCATCTGACTCAGGGCAAGGAAGGCCACACCAAAGATTTCTAGGAGAGGGTCCACACAGTGGCTCTGTGGGAGAGTCCATTACAGACGGTTCCAGGTTCCGTTTCCAGTGACTAAAGATTTGTGGGCCAAGCTACGTGGCAGCTTCATGATAGCGAACTCCCAACATAACATTGCACAATCACTTTGTTTTAGAATCACATGATGACTATAAACAACCTCTGGGATTTAGAGGTAGCCTCTCTCTGAATGTGCCAGGTGCAAGGGAGTGGCGACAGGATACTGGTATCTTGTTGTCTTGTGTGCTCCCTGAGGCATCTGGTGGGGCCACTGCAAGATACAGGAAGCTGGACTAGATCCAGGGCCTTTGGCCTAATCCAGCAGGGCTCTTCTTACTGGGAACTGAGGGCCAAACTAGACTCCACCACACACTACACTTTACAATGTCACAAAGGAAGTGATCTAGGATGTTGCTACATCAGTCAACCAATACATTGATTATTGTGTATCACTGGCGTCACGGCAGGGGGGGGGCAGAGTTCTAAGTTCCGCTGTGGTCAGACCCTCCGTTACATGGGAGCACGAAGCGCCCCTGCCCCCTCACCTCTGGAGCCATTCAAGTCAGTGAAAGCCATTCAAGTCACTTTCACCGACTTGAATGGCTCCAAAGGCGAGGGGGGGGGGCGCTTTATGCTCCTGTGTAACGGAGGGTCTGACCGCGGCGGAACGTAGAGCTCCGCCCCCCCTGCCGTGACGCCAGTGTTGTGTATAATAGTAGAGTGTCTGCTGCAAAAAAGCAGTGGAAGGAGGCAGGGTTGGACCACGGCATGCAGGGAGGGAGGGAGGAAGAAAGACTTCCCCTGTGTGCCGTATTCCCGTCCCGCCCTGTCACTATATTGCCAAGAACCAATATGTGGGCAAATGCCCATCTTGGGAGGGGCAGATTTTCAAAGACGGACGTGTGAATGGGAAAGGTGCTTAACCCTTTCCAAGTGTTACAGTTCTGAGCCACGTGCCCCCCCCCCCCCACGCACACACCAGCTGCTTTTGTACAACAAAGGGACACTGCCGGTGTTAAGCCCATCGCTCAAGGACAGGCTTAAGCATAATTGTAGTTTGGCCCGGAGAAAGGATGTGTAAGTATACCGGAAGCCAGGCGCACATGGGGTGCGCAAAGGCTTGTGCATGGGAACTGGAAGCGTTTTGCTCTTCACTGATTTGGTCCCTATCAAGAAAAATCCGTCTCTTGCAGCGAGTCAGTGACACGGGGAGCTGAAATTCCAGTTTGGTTGGCCACTGTTTCGGCCGTGCTTTGGCTTTCCTGACTGTGCTTCAGTTCCATCGCCCCTTTCAAGAAGTATGTTTGCGAGTGGCTTTCTTGGAAAAGGCGAGGTTAAGCCGCCTGGGTTGGCACATTTCCCTCTCCAGCTGCTCTTTTTTTCTCCCTTCCCTTCTTTCCTGGCTCTCTAGGGTCACTGCCATGCCAAGTTGTGCCTCTTACCTCTGTAAAGGACACCATGTAACCATGCAGGCTACTACATGCCAGGGTAATGGGAGACGGATCGCATTCATGCTGCCTCACTCCCCCCCCCCCAATGCCACCTTTGTGTATGCACTTGCAAGCTCAAGTGCACGTACACAACCCATGGAAGTGGGGGGAGAGGAGGTGTGCAGGGGGTGTCCCCACTCCCCTCTTTCCCTTACTTACCAGGAGCATAGTGTGCACACGTTGCTTCTGTTGGAGATGGGCAGGAGTGGTGCAGTCTGGGTTCCCAGCCTGCACCGCTTCCATTCACATGAAACGGAAGCGGCATGGACTGCACATACTCCAGTCCTGGTAAGTAAACGAAAGGGAAGGGGGGCTCCAAATTGCCTGTCCCTGCATACTGGGTGCTGTGTTAGCAAGTAGGAGCAGATCAATGCAGCCTGTGTCCGTGGTGGGCTGGAGAGAGGTGCCAGCAGCAGACTTGAGACTTGCTGGGCACCTCAACTCTGCCACTCCTCCCACCACCTGCCCTGATGCAACAAGCAGCCTGCCTCACGTCGCTTCATGGCTGGGCCAGCCATGATTCCAAGCGCCCCCACAGGCAGTCTGAAGTAGTGCAGCCCTGTTCACCTCCACCTGGAGGCCACCAGTTAGGCAGCTCAGTCATGAACTTCTTAGACTCACCTACCTGAAAGGGTTGTTGTAAGGATAAGAAGAGTGGGAGGAGCCATGTACACTGCCCTGAGCCCCTTGGGAGAGAGGACAGTATGCAAATGAGGAAAATGCTTCCAGGTTCAGAGCCGGTGTTAGTGCACCGCGCACACCTGTCTCCCTGACGGACAGAACTCCTTCCATCTCCAGCATGCTCCTCTGCGCCAGCAGCCCCTGAAGGGAGGAGGCAAGGGGGTCCGCTCGGCTGCTTTTCTAACCAGCTGAGTGGGTGCGCAGAGTGAGGAGGCAACCGTCCACAACGGGGTTCCCCCCTTCTTCCTTCATTGGTGCGGGAGGAAGAAGGGGGCTCTCCCAGAAGCAGCCCTACACCCGCCATGTGGGAGGGGCCGCCACCGCGACACCCCCCCATAGGACACCACATGCCCCGCCCCTGGGGTGTGTGACATCATCGTTGCGCGCCGCGGCGGCACAGAAACACACACACACCTGCGCTTTTTGGCTCCTTTTTGGAGCCAAATGGCACCAGGGACGGTGCGAGGGCCACACTTGCAGCCAAGAACGGCTGTGAAGAGGAGCCGGCGAGGGGGGAGGGGGAGGCAACGGATCGAGCGGCAGATGCACACACACACCCCGCAACCCGCCGCTTGGGGCCCGCCGCCTCCACCGTAACGACGCCTCTGGGCTCACCTCCTCCTACCTTGTGCCTGTTCCCAGTTGCTGCCAGCGAGCAGGAACAGGGCTGGAATGGCCACTGCAATGGATCTGTTGGCAGTGGACGGGGGTGGGGGGGGGTGGAACGATGCAGGGTGCGGGGCACTCTGTTGAACCTGACCCTCCTCAACACAAGCATTTCAATGGTGGCAGATACATTTGAAGAAGAATTTCTCCAGGCAAGTTTGTGTTGAACATATCTTTATTTCTTCCATTCTAAAATTTTACATGGCTGGAAATCCCATAAACATTGTCTCTCTGTCCATTGTAACAAGCCATGAAAATCTGCATCAGGCCACACCATGGGTGGGCCAGCCCTGATGCCTCTGAACACTGACTGCTGGGGGCAAACAAGAGGGGAGGGCTCTCGCCCAGTGCAGCACCAGATTGCGGGGGGCCCAAGGCAAAGCCCTGCACTGGGACCCATCACCCACATTTGTCTCCCGGTGGCATGTGGGCACTGCTGCACTGACCCTGAGCAGGAGAGGCCCATCCATGAGGCAAGGTGATGCGAAGGCAGCAGCAGCAGCAGTTTTCAGGGGGGTGAGAAGGCGGATACAGGGCCCAATCCTATCCTCCCCGCCTGCCCATGCAGCTACATCCAGAGGTCTCCTCTGGGCAAGAGAACATTTGTTCCCTTATCCAGGGATAAGCCTCCAGCACCAGAACGGGTCTACTCAGACCTGAGCCAGCGACTTCACTGGCGCAAGTCCAAGTGGACCAGGGAAGGCGGATCGAGACCTGGAAGGGGGATAGGATATCGGCGGCAGCACTGCTGCCAATACCACCCCCTTCCAGCCTTCATTCCACCCCATTCCTCCTCCTCCCCACCCCGTTCCGCCCACCTCCCTCCTGCCCCCCATGCTGACTTACCAGGGAATGCTACAGTTTTGCTCGTAGGCCGTCACCACCGCTGACCTCTTGCAGCAGCAGCCTGACTACTCCTGACAGCAGGTCGCATTTGCGACTACCATGAAGTGCCTTATGCTGCCAAAGCGCTTAGGACTGGGCTGCCAGGGTGCCTTGAGTCTGCCACTGCCGCTGCAGCATTGATCTGTCTTTGCCCCCAAAGCTAGTGGAAATCTGCATCCTTACCATGCGCCTCCCCTGGTTTCTTCAACCACAGAAGTGCAGGGCTTTTGGTTCGATTTCCTGGGGCCCTGTGAATGAAGGAGCTCCTTCATTTGCACAGCCCTTTTAAATTAAACCGGAAGTCCTGCACTCCCCCACTTGAAGCAACCATGTGAGGAGCGCAGTAAGTGGCTGCTGCCTTTAGTGCAGGGGGGGGGGGGCAGCGGTGGACCTGAGGCTGCACCAGGCAGCATTCCGGGGGGGGGGTCCTGTTGCCCCTGGTCCTGGGGGTTCATCCTCGGCAGCCTGGTCCTCTGATGGGGAAGGGCCTGGCCAACTCCTGCTCTCGCCTTCATGCACTGCTTGAGGGCTTCCCAGAGGCATCTGATTGGCCTGGATGGAAACGGGATGCTGGGGGGGGGGAGACTCCCCTCGGCCTGGCCCAGCAGGCCTCTGCTGGCCTACTTCTTGGCTTGAACTCAGCTTGCATTTCATAGCTGCTGCACCTTATATGAAAGCTGAGCAGCAGCCTCCATGTTCGGTGGACATTTTGCTTGTGCTCTGCTGGAATGTCAATGCCTCCCGCTTGGCTGGAGCTGCTGGCAGGCACAGCTGAGGGTCTCCAGAGAGCTGGATTTAGGGTGCAAACAGAAAGACAACTGACAGCAAAGAACTACAGGGTCAGAGTGGCCCCAGTCAAGCCTGTATTCACATTAAGCACCAACAGGGTGGGAGGGAGGCCCCATACACTGTGCCCCCCCCCCCACATTTTGTGCTAATCCTCTGCTATCTGTCCTCTGGGCTTTGCGGGTTCCTAAACTTAACATATAGGAGTTATTTTTGCCCAGGGAATAGGGTGGGAATCAATTCTCAGAATACTTCTCAGCATGGCTTGAAGTTTAGAAGTATTGCTTTCATTTCTAGTGGACACCGATACTCCAGCCCAACTTAAATATCTGCCCATCTTAGAATTAAAGAGTTTGAGGAAATGAGTTTAGTCCATCAGGAGAGGTGAACCAGCAACTGCCTTGGATTTTGTCTTGATTACAAGTTTATATAATTCTGCACCATCTTATTGATTCACTCATATGTAACAACTTCCCCAATGCAAGTGGTGCGTTAAAATGAACAGGATAAGGAAAAAACAACCATCTCTACTCATAATTCATTCTTTGCCTATATCCGTAGATACTGGACATTCGATTGATTTTGATTGACACGAGGATGCTAGTGAAGGAATATAGGCAAAGAATGAATTATGAGGCCATTGAGATATTTAAGCACAACAAAAGAAATAATAGTTTATTGAATAGGAAACAGGATGGGCTTTTGTACATAAGATCTGGACACCCACTTTAAGCAGGATCACTGGCGTCACTTGGGTGAAACGTTGTATTTGTAGTGTAGTGTTTTTTAAACAGTATGCATTGTTTTTAGCTGGTTGTTTTTAACCTTTTAACTTGTTTTTAAAACATTAATAATTTCCTTCTGGAGATACATGGTGTAGAGGTTTTCTGAGCATAATCAGAGTGCTTTCTTTGTAGTAAACATCAAAATGTATTTCTAAATACCAAACAGCATAATCTCATACCAAGTCTCTGCCTAGAGAGAAATATACACCTGTTTATGTTATGGCTTATGCTCAGATATAGTCAGAAAGCAAGAGCACAATATTGAGTTGCAATTGTGTTCTTCTGTAGAAGTATGATTGACGTATGAAAGAGGCCCCTGGCAGCTATGCAGGCCAGATACCTGCAAGAGATAGTATGCTGGCAGGGTGGAGCTGGAGGCCAAAGGGCGAAGCAAGCATGTGTGGGGTGGAACTTTGGGTCAGCCCTGCTCCTGTTCCCGATAAGGTTAACTGGACAGTAGCAAACACTAACAAGCGTCATGAGAATACGTAAATCTAATTCCAAGAATTATGTACGTCAAAACCTCAACTGTCAGAGAATGACCAATAAGATATGTAACTTGTCTATTACGTATGTTCCTGTATTTCTGTAACCAATAAGAATTGGATCTGCTTTCTCAAACTGCCTGCCTACTGAAAGTTGTTTTCTGTTGGCTATAAGAAGCATTGTAATGGAGAGCTCAGCACTGCCCCTCATGACTTTAGGACAAGAGTCCCGTGAGAGCAGTCAGCACATGTGCTTATTAATACAGATGTCCAAGTTTCTCTCATACCTGGTGGCTGATTTATTATTCAACGTGTAGCAATGGCTTTTAGTCCCGTGTATAAATCTTTGAATAGAAAGTTATAATATAGATCTACTCACCCGTGCCCACCAAATATTGCATAGGAACTCAGAGAAAGTGTGATGTGTATAATACTAAGAGCTAAACTAGATGTGAAGTCAACCAATCACTTCATTGGCCCTTTGCCTGTTCATGTTTTAGCTGTAAGTAGCAGCAAGGGGTGTCAAGAACAGGACTCTGAAGGTGGGAACCGGCCGAACCCGAACCCTTTACTAGCTGAGCCAATGGCTGCTTCCCTCCCAGAGCCAATAGCAGCCACGGGGAGGGAACATTTACATTGGGACAATGGTGTGGGAGGAGGAGGAAGGGTTAAATGTACCACTCCATGTGCCACAGCCCCAGAGCAAATTGGACCACCCCACAGCTGCTATTTACCGTTTGAAACCATGAATGGGGAGGAGCAGTGACACCCCAGTTTGGCCCCAGTTTGGCCCAAACAATCTAGTTTGGTCCTTCAGACCACAGGACACCAGGTGTTGAAGGCCTGTGGTGGTACCAGGTGGGCAACTGATTGGAGCGATTTCTGGGGATGTTTTTCCCAACCTGATGTAATGTTGAAAATTCTTGAAGGATCTGTTTATCATCTCCAGGCTGGCTTTCAGTCCTCTCTTGGAGATTGATGCTGATTCCTGGAGACTTCAGAAGATCAACTCAAAACAGATATAAACCCTTAAAAGCTGCTTAAACTGGGGTGTCCAAGGGGCAGAGGGCGTCTCACAGCATGGGCACTGCCACCTGTCCTGGAACATCCTGTTCCCACCTGCCTGATCTCATGCCATGATGGGCACCCGTGGGCAGAGACTAATGAAGCCAGGACCCCAATGCTGCCTGCGGGGGAGAATTCTAACCCTCCCCCCCCCACACACACACACTGCTTTCTTGATCTGAATCTTCCCTGCTCTGATGCTGCTTTAAACTCTCTTAAGGAAAACATCCCTCTACCATTCTAATGGCACCAATAGTAGCTGCCAGGCAGTGGAATTTCCACTACAAAACCAGATTGGGCTTAACTCCCCACCCCATTCCTGTGGTCCTAAACCAATCCCCCCCCCCATTTGCTTTCGAAAGACAATGAAAGAGATGAGGCATCTGAATCAAGCCTACCTTACAGGGCTGTAGCTGTGAGGATAAAAGGCTGCAGGAAGGAGGAACCAAGTATGCCAGTATGCTGAGCTCCGTGGAAGCTGGCAGCCCAGTCCTCTCCCTCGCCAGGAGAGGATTTTCTTCCCGACCTTTGGGTAGGACTTCTGGCCGCCTGTGGGTCTCCTTGGTCCCACAACAGCTATGTCGCTGGCGTACGTCCGAGGAGGGAAAGGGGGGCCTGGGAAAGAGGCAGGTTGCTGCTACCGGGACTCCCCCCCCCGTCCTGCCCTCAAACTCCCCTGAACCTCCCCTTCCCTGCAACATGACATCCCTCTGCCACTGACGAGGGCACAGGCCTGGCTCCGTGGCGGAGGGCACACAGCGCTGTCGACGCTCCGCATCGGTGGCTCCAAACGGCCTGGCAGTGGCATGATGTTCGGGCCGTGGCTGGGGGGCCTGTACGACAGCGGCGGGACATTGGTTCTGACTGCTGCCATAGAAGGCCCATAGGGTTGGGCCAGGCGGGAGAGAAAAGTAGCAACTGCATTAATCTTTCAGGCTAATTATGACGCTGGGCTGGATTTCTCGGGCAAGAAACCAAGCTTCTGTCAGAGCCCTGGGTACCAAACTCACTCAGCACCCAACAGGATCAAGCCTCCTCTGTGGGTGCTCTTAAAATGCCAACATGTCCCCAGGTCATTTGAGGTCACAGGTAATTGAGCGAGAATCTCTTCCAGTTGGCCGTCCTTCTCGCTCGAGCATACCCCCCCCCACCTGCTGCAAGTATGTGTGCCTTTCCTCCCACATGCTCGCTCCAAGACTTTCCAGCATTGCTTGCATTTGCTGGACAGGTCCCCCCGCCCCTCCCCACCCCCACCCCCCCATCCAGCTCTGGCTCTGTTCCGCATCTATTCCTCACACAGCTGCAGCCCCCCCCCCGCCTGTCCCCCACCGCAACACCACCCATTGCAGATCAAAATACCCTGTGTTTTTTATTTATTTTCCAGGCAGCTGTCAGTGTTGTGTCTGGGTCACTGCATGGAGGGTTGGAGCCTTACAGTGATCCATGGAAACGTCTCCAAAGTCTGATTCTTGAAGAAACCAACACAGCCAACGCTCTTCACTCTTCACCCGCCCAACCCTGACCTCTGTCCTTGGGCAGGAGCAGTTCATTAGGATGCAACTTGGATGCAACTGCAAGACCCAACTCTTTGGCAACCCCCCCCCCCTCCAAGGCACGATGACCTTATAGCAGCAGAAGGTGATGAGCAAGTCAGGCACGATGCAGCCCTTCCTTGGCCAGCAGGTGCCGAGGGAGGCGCTTCCACTCCATCCCAGTGTTCCTGGCAAGAGTGCGCTCAGCTTGGCCAACGCCACACAGGCACATGACCCCCCCTCCTCCCCTCTACCCAGAGCACAGATGACCCAAGCCACAGTGGTGTAGGGAAAGCATGCTGTCTTGGACTGGGGAGGGGGAGGGAGGGTCCAGTCTCAGCCATGAGGTTTGCTGGATCATCACTTGAGCCTGATCTAATTTCCCCCAAGTTCCTTGTGAGAATAGGCCGTCCTGGTGAAGGCGGGCCTCTCCTGGATGCTCCCTGAGCGCCTGCTGAAATGGACTGGCAGGAGAGTTAGAACAGACGAAAGAAAATATTTCTTTACTCAGCGAGGACCGGTAATCAATCTGTGGAACTCCTTGCCACTGGATGTAGTGATGGCACCTGACCTAGATGCCATTAAAAGGGGATTGGACAGATTGATGGAGGGGGGGAAAAGTTCATCACAGGTTAAAAGTCATTGTGACTGTATGCAACCTCTGGGTTTAGAGGTAGCCTGTCTCTGAAATCTCTGAATGCCAGATGCAAGGGAGTGGCAACAGGATGCAGGTATCTTGTTGTCTTGAGTGCTCCGAGGCATCTGGTGGGGCCACTGTGTGATACAGGAAGCTGGACAAGATGGGCCCCTGGCCTGACCCAGCAGGGCTCTTCTTGAGTTCGTGATCTAGCAGGGGGTGGAGGGGTGCTTCAGGGAAATGGATCTTCACTTTATAATTCTGCTTAATATAAACGTCTAGACCCCCCTTTTCCATCAGAAGTGACTAGCAACCTGCTCATAGGCAACCTGCTCGGCATCATTTGGGGGTGCGCTAGGTGCGGGGCGCACCAGGTGACACCAATGTTTGGGGTGCACCAGGGTGACACCAATTTCCAAGTGCCCTTCTCACAGGGCACCCTGCGCCATGGAGCACCCCCAGGCAGTCACAGCAGCCATTTTCAGCCGTTCTGAGTACCTTTGTGTTCTTGTGAGCAAAGCTCGTTTGAAGCGGCCAAAAATTGGCCGAGCCAAGGGGTGTTACCCCTCACAAGGAAGGTTGACACCCCCTTGGCTTACAAGCTGAAGCCATGTGAGTTGGAAGTGATACGTGCGGCTTCGGCTCGCAGGTATGAGCTGCAAGAAAAGCCGAAGCCAGTGAAGGCACTGTCACCCCTCCTCTGCCTTAGGCTTCACTCTGCTCCGAGCAAACTCGCTCAGAGAGGAGTGAATACTTCCGGGTCACAGAGCTTTGTGACCGGGAAAGTAGTTGACGTGGTTGATGAGCTCCAACATGAGCTTGAATCCGTGTTTGATCAAACTTGTTGCAAATTTTCCACCAGCTTTCCACAAGACATTTCTGGCCAAGCTATATCGTTGCACGCAACTCCCGAGAGAACTACCACGAAGCAGGGGCTGTTTGGGAGCGATCTGATCCACCGACCTGACCGTCTCCTCATTCTTGAGGTTTGCCAGGGCTGTGGATGAGTTGCCAGCCCTGAAATCAGGAAAATCCCTCAGAGCCCTCAGGAATCCAACTGGACCCATCAGCCTCCAGGCTATTATTGCACCTATACTGGTATTAGAAAGAAGAGATCCGAGGGGGGGGGGGCTGCTGTGATGTCACCGTCCCCCTCACTCTTTAGTGATCACCTCGGGACATTTCAGAGGTCTGCATCATAAAGGAGGACTTTAGTTAATTCATCACTTAGTTATGGCTGCCAGCATTTTATTATCCCCAAACTGGAAGCAGTAGAAGTTTCAGCCATCATTCGGTGGGAGATGAAGTCTCGGTCCCTGTGAAATGCTGAACGAGGACATCCTTGCGATGAAATGTAATAATAGAACAGATATGCTTGTTAACTGCAACAAGAAAAAAACTATGATGGTTAATAAATAACATTTTGTAGGTTTGGTTGTTGTTGTTCAGTCGTTAAGTCGTGTCCGACCCTTCGTGATCCCATAAATCATGTCCCGCCAGGCCTTCCTATCCTCCACTATCTTCCTGAGTTCGCTCCTTTTCATGTTTGTTGCATCAGTGATGCTGTCTAACCATCTCATCCTTTGCCTTCCCCTTCTCCTTTTGCCTTCAATCTTTCCCAGCATCAGAGTCTTCTCCAGAGAGTCCTCTCTTCGCATTAGGTGGCCAAAATATTTGAGTTTCAGACTTAGTACCTGTCCTTCCAGGGAACAGTCAGGGTTGATTTCATTTAGGATTGACTGATTTGATCTCCTAGCAGTCCAAGGGACTCTCAGGAGTCTTCTCCAGCACCACAGTTCGAAAGCATCTATTCTTCGGCGCCATGGTAGGTTTGGTAGTAAAGTTTTTAAAATGTGTAATAAATAAAACAATGTATTTATGGCCTACATTGTGCTAAACGTGAGATGGTTTACTGTTGAGTGACAGCTGGCAGCAGCAGTTCACGTGACTGCCGCCCACATCCACTTCTAAGCTATGAGATGGGGTGTCTCATTTCAACATCAAAGACCCCCCCGTCCGTCCGTCCGTCCCACACTCAGGGCCTCCTGGGCCCCTGGGACTGCCAGTTATTTTTCACAATAGAAAGCGCCTAGAAAATTCGAGGAAACAAATGCATTTTTCTTTGCTTCCATGTGGCATGAATACATTATCTGGGTGTGCAAACGTATCGTCTTATGTGACAGGGATAAATCTTGCCTGCAGATCTTGTGTCCAAGTTGTGAAGGTGAAATTCTACACATGCAATCAGAGGTGTTCTAACATGGGGGGAGCTGGTGTGCTCCCCCCCCAAGCGCCAAGTGGGCGCGGGGGCGCGGCAGCCGGGCTCGGGGCTGCGCAGAGCGGCGCAGCAGCGGAGCCCAGCTGGCGCGCCCCCGCGCCGCGTCCCCGGCCTTCGGAGGCTGTGCTCCGGAGACCGAGGACAAGCCCTCCAAAGAGACCGCCCAGTTCGGCGGTCGAGGGCTTTCTGAGAGGGATGAATGCGACGCCGGCTTGTATAGGGTCTGCGCATGTGCAGAAGCTTTCTGAGGGCTGCCCGTTTGCCCTAAGAAAGGTTCTGCACATGCGCAGACCCTATAAAAGCCGGCGTCGCGTTCATCCCTCTCAGAAAGCCCTCGATCGCCGAACTGGGCGGTCTCTTTGGAGGGCTTGTCCTCGGTCTCCGGAGCGCAGCCTCCGGAGGCCGGGGACGCAGTGAGTGGGCGCTCAGCCCCGAGCCTGGCTGCTTTTGGGGGCGCTCCAACCCCGCCCCCCCAGGCGCCAGGAGGGCTGGGAACGCCACTGCATGCAATGAACAAAAGGCGACCCGGCGGAGGGCTGAGCCAAAGGTGTTTCATGCTCGGGGTGCTGGTTGGCCAAGGGCTACGCTGCTGGCGATTGCTCCCTTCTCACAACCCAACCCTCTTTCAGAGCCAGGGGGAGGGAGGGCAAAGGAGTTTGGCTGGCCACCGGGGGGGGGGGAATGCTGCCATGTCTTTGGAACCAGAACACCTAAAATCTCAGTAAAGGAACATTAAAAAGAACTTGTTGAATAGTTATTCTCAACAGCAGAAAACCAGGAGAAAGATTAGAAAACGGTATCCTATGATGTCCCAAAATACCTTTTTTGAAATGTCCTAAAGCTTCTCGTTTTTCCCCTTGAAGAATAAAAGGAAGGTTCATTGGAGATGCCCAATGCAAGGGAGTGGCGACAGGATACAGGTATCTTGTTGTCTTGTGTGCTCCCTGAGGCATCTGGTGGGGCCACTGTGTAATACAGGAAGCTGAACTAGATGGGCCTTTGGCCTGGTCCAGCAGGGCTCTTCTTATGGAGAGTTTCTTCCAGTTTTAAGGCCACCACTGAAAAGGCCCTGCTTTTGCCCCCAGCTGATTTTACATTCCTAATGAAATGGATGGAGGAGGACTGCTCCTAACAAGAAGGTGCTCACCTCAAGAAAGGAACTCTCTCTTGTGCACAGGTTCAGATCTATCAAAAGCCCCAGTCATCACCTCTCAGCCTAATCTACTACTACGCAAGGTTATGACGAGGAAAAAAAGATTGATTCATCTATTCTACTTGCATCCATTCAAATAATTGTTGGCACCTGTCAGTTGAAACACAGAACCTCAACGTGCTTCCTGCTTGCAATGGCTGAAAGCTGAACAGCCAATGTGCATCTTTTTCTGTTCCATTTGCAAATTGGGCACCATTTGTAGGGCTCCCTCCCTTGCCTGTGGCTTGGCAATTCATCATGACCGCCGCTATAGAAACCCTGCATGCGCAAAAGCAGCACACCTCTTCACAATACGGGGAAGGAAGAGGCGGCATTGCCTTCCTGTCCGCTCCTGCTGGTGACCTTCCCAGAGGCAACGAGCTGACCACTGTTGGAAACATAATACTAGTCTATGAAGTACCTTTGTTTGATCCAGCTGGCCAATTCTGGGCTGCTGAACAGTATTGCAAAATCTCACTCTTGTCCCATCATCACTGTGAACAAAATATGAAGGAAGAGCTGCCAAAGTGCAGGCTTGAGCAGCCGAATTCCCGATTCCAGCTAACCAGACAGTCTGGAATAATAATTCAATATAGATCCCAAAACTCTGGGCCAAATTCTTTCACCTTGCTTTGCACAGCAGCTGAGTTTGAGAGACAGGAAGTGACTCATAGATGGTGCTTTCTCCTGAGATTGCCTGCAAGAGGAGAAAACCCCAAACCGAAAGGGGGCATTTAAGTACGGGCCATGAAAGCTTTCGAACAAAATTGGGGGCATTTCTGTTCCTCTCCAAAAAGTCCTACGCCAAGCCAGTGCTCCGCGGGGCCTCTCTCTGCGCTGTGTTCCAAGGAGCAGCAGAAGAGCCCTGCAGGGACACAGCCGGAAGGGGCAATGAGGTCCAGCAGTCTGTTTCCCACAGTGACCAACCAGATGCCCAGTGGGAGGGAAGCCCAAGAAGGGAAGCAAGAAGACAGCAGGAGTCTCTTCCTCCCCTCTCGGTCGCCGCCTCTCCACAGCCAGTCTTGTTCCTGAGCATGGAGGTGCCACACAGCCAGCACGACTGATGGCCTGTGACAAACGTCTTCTCCATGAGTGGCTCGTGACTTATTGACAAACCAAGAAGCCCCCAGGTCTGGGTTCACCGTGACACTAAGTACGCTGCAAAGTACTGCCCTGGCCACAATAGGGACTTTGGGCTACGCGGGAGTTGTCTGAGAGTTCCCCAAGAAGGAAAGTCAGTGTGCCCCACATGCTCCCAGCAACGAGACAGGGGCAGGGAGGAAGCAAATTCTGTTGCCTTCAGTGTGGCGGCTGCCAAACAAAACTCAGAGTGGGGTGTGTGTGTTATTATGCCCACGTAATGTGTGAATTGAAGGTAAAAGGGGAAGGCAAAGGATGAGATGGTTAGACAGCATCACCGATGCAACAAACATGCAAATGAGCGAACTCAGGAAGATAGTGGAGGACAGGAAGGCCTGGCGGGATGTGGTTCATGGGATCACGAAGGATCGGACACGACTTAACGACTGAACAACAACAATGCGAAGAGAGGAGGACTCTCTGGAGAAGATTCTGATGCTGGGAAAGATTGAAGGCAAAAGGAAAAGAGGAAGGCAGAGGATGAGATGGTTAGACAGCATCACCGATGCAACGAACATGACAATGAGCGAACTCAGGAAGATAGTGGAGGACAGGAAGGCCTGGCGGGATGTGTGGTTCATGGGATCACGAAGGGTCGGACACGACTGAACGACTGAACAACAACAACAAATGTGTGAATGCTGGCAGGCAGGATCGTGTGGCATAAGAGTTAGGAAGAGGGGGACTGGTATATGGCTCACCACACAAGTCCTTCCTTTTGGAAGGGCTTATAACATGCAGGAATTCAGCAGGTGAAGCTTTCCTCCACCACATTCTCCAAGCTGAATACTGGGGCTGGCAGGCAAACGTTCGCAATTCTGGAGCAGCACTGCATCCAAACAGTTCCACTTGCTTCACTTGCACAGTCCCAAATCCCCCCCCCCCCCAGCAGTTCTGTCCAGTCTTGGGAGCAACTCACTGCATTCAGGGTTGAGGACTGGAAAAAAATGGTTTGCAAGGTTGGAGCGGAATCTGACCACAGACAGTGCTGTCTGGCCACCCCTTCCTTGCGAGAGCGCCCAGAAACCTCCCTCCCTCACCGCCACCAGCCCGTGAGTATCTTTGCACTGGAAAAAGTGTTTTGTTCTTTGAAAAAGACAATGAGCAGATCAAGGGAGGTTCGCCTGGTGCCCCAGACCAGACGTTGTCGTCTCCCAGGCAAAGGCCTATTTATGACCCCAGCCTTTTAAGCATCCAATGAGTTTTAACACAGCCGTTTAACACAGTGTCACTGACAGCTTGTATGCCTTTATGGTTCTCATTGTATTTCTCCCTTTGCAAACTGCCTGGACAGGTGTATTGTATACATCCGTCCATGAAATAAAGTCCTTTGCAGGACAGCTGTATCCCACCCAAGGAGCTCAGAGTAGGACAGAAGGTTCTTTCTCCCATGCCCCCCCCCCCCAGACAGTGGCACCACTAGCAGGGTGCGGACCGCACTGGGTGACACCCTCGGGGGTGACATCGCTAGTGGCCAAAATTGTGGAAACCTTTTGGGAAAATTGTATTTAGGAATAAATACATAACGTTATATATCATTGGAAAGGTAGTTTAACGTGGATTTGTAATGAAGCAAACCATGGTGAATTATCTGTATTCTAACAAAGGTTATGGCCAAATAACCAGAAAAAGAAAACACAACTGCCTTATGACACAAAAAGTGGATTTTCTTAGCTCAAAACTGACCGATGAGACTGATTGTTCCGAGAGCCAATGAGGTGTTGTTGTGACACATCATGGAACCAATCAGGTGTTCGTATGAGTCAGGTCTCATTTTCCATGTATCAGAGCTAATACTGGGACTCTGCTTCGGTTGTGTGATGAGTGTCATCAAGTTGGGCTGCTGGTTTTTTGTTGGTGACTGATTTGTTGGGTGCCCTATGGTGGGGACTTTGTCAACAGCCCAACTGGAGCAGGCCTTTGTAGACTGGGCTTTGGTTCACAAGATCCTGAGGGAGGGGCCATCACTCAGCCGTTGCCGAGCCCTACATAGGTCCCAGCTGAATCCTGGCATCTGCATGAAGACTCGAGGATTGCCGGGAGCAGCAGAGATTGGGAAAGGTCTGGGGAGCCACCGCTGGCCGGCCAGAGCTCTAGGCCAGGTGGACGGACGGACGGACAGACTCGGGCTCCTAAGGCAGCCCTTGGGTGTGCATGAAATGCAACATATTCTGGACCTCAGCCCTGAGACTGAAACCAGGGTCCGGCCGAGGCCAAGGCCTGGCGCAGTCTGGCTCGAGTTAAGGAGGATAAACTGTGAAGCATCTCAAGCGGGCTGAGCATGCCAGGCACGCTGGAAATGGAAGGGATGGTTTGAATGCCTGAGACTGCGATGGAATCTTAATCCCTTCTGCTAGAACTGAAATAGTTCCAGCGCCCCGAGGGAAACTGGGCTGGAGGAAAATGAGGACCAAGGTGAACTTCCAGGGTCCAGGTTCTGGGCGTCTTGTGGTGGGGCACCGACCCTTGGTTTGATTCTTGTTGTCAGGCTGAACTTTAAAGGGGGTGGGGGGCTCCAGTGCCGGAGTGAGACTTGCTGAAACCCAAAGCTATGCAAAGCTTGGAGGCCCCTTGTTTAAAAAGTGACACCAGAAGGTCTCACAAAACGTGAAAACGTAGATATGCCTTTTCATTATTTAGTCGCAAGGCGTTTAAAGTTAAAAATACAAATTATTTCCAAATGAATGCATTCACGGATTACATATTTATCTTTTGGTTGCCTTGATCTCTATCACAGATTATAATGTAGTATACCAATTGGAGACAATACTTAAATGTAATTTATAAAATAGTTTTGACATACATTAATACATACACGCGCGTGCGCGCACACACACACACACACACACACACACACACACACACACACACACATAATGCTGACAAAAAAGTACAATACTTTAATCAGGGTCATGTTTATTAATATAAGTACAGTGGACCCTTTCTATCCGCGGATCCAGGATCTGTGGATTTGACTTTCCGTGAGTCCCGAATCCGCGGGGTCCACCTTCAAAAACCTGTAAAAAGGGGGGAAGCCCCCCAATCCCTGTTTATACCTTTCCGCGCTGTTTTCAAGCTTCCACAGGTCTTCTGCAAGCTTAACAACCCACTTCCCGGTCGCGTGAAGGCTGGGTTCTGGGGCAAGGCTGGGAGGAGGGAAGAGCCTTCACGCGTACCGGAAGTGGGTCGTTAAGCTTGCAGAAGACCTGTGGAGGCTTGAAAACAGCGCTGTTTCACCACAAAAGAAGCAGCGCTGTTTCACCACAAAAGGTACAAAAGGGGCTTTTTTTTCCTTTTTACAGTTTTTTGAATGTGGACCCCAATATCTGCAGATCCTCGCTCTCTGCAGGGGGGTCCAGAATGGATCCCCTGCATATAGCAAGGGCCCGCTGTAATAATAAACTTGTTTGCAAAATCAGAAAAATGATATCAGATAGGCCTACAACTTAAAACATTTTCTTTCTTGATTTACCAAAAGCAAAATCATGAATGATCTGCCCACCCCGCCTCATTACCACCCTCTCCCACCCCGTTTCGCTCCCCACCCCTGTTCCACCCTCTCGCCACTCCAGCGCTTCTCCCGCTGACTTACCTGCTCTGGCGAGCAGCGGGAGAAGTGCTGGAGTGGGCAGGAAGGCGCAGGCAAGTGGTGTGCTGTTGGAGTGTCTTTTGCGGCTGGCACTCACTGCTTTATGGCAGTCAGCACCATCACAGGAGGCGTGCCACCCTCTGGAATTTGTTGAGGCCCTGCAGATTGTGAGCTCCTACCCGGTAGCTTGTTTAGCTTATACCTAAATCCGGTTCTGATGGACTCTTTCGTCACTATTACCTTTTGACCAAACCCCTAACTGCACCTTCAGTTCTCGTTGAGGGATAGCACTTGGTGACTTGGCTCATGTCTAGACTCAGCCTCAGTGTCCTAGGACAAATCACTCTATTCCTGCCTCAGTGCTTCATCTGTGAAATAGGTAGAATAATAAAAGAGGCACTTTTAGTGATAGGGTTGCAGCTTACAAATGTAAGTTGTGAGTCAGTGATTGCAAACCGTCAGCTCCCTGTGGTGGCCTTCTTAATTTCAGGTTCATAGACAAACTTCTCTCTCCCCATATCTTGCATGTCACACTCATATCTCTCCTTCAGCCCAATCTGACCTAAATCCACCCCCACCACCCCGCTGATGCAGCAGTGCCAACAAAACATGCGCTGCATCCGTGGGGGCGGGGGGGAAAGGTCCCTTACCCCAGGGAAAGCCTCCACCGCTGCCATGGGACTCCTCAGATCAATGCCTACTATTTCTCAGGCAAGTGCAAGGCCTGTAATGGCAGCAGAAGGGAGAGAAAAGGGGCTCGGATATGGCCCCACATGAGTGCCACTGATCCTGCCCCAGTCCGCCTCCCTGCCTGCCTGCCTGCCTGGGAACTCCCCCCTTCCTCCCCCTCCTGACCCTGTTCCATCTCTACCACTGGTTGCAGCAGTGTATGCAAAGTGTTTTCTGTGCCACCAGAAACCATTTCACAGACAGCTCAGAACCCGTCAGCGTATCTGTGAAGTTTTGGTTCCTTGCCCCAATGTGCATCACTTGACACTTACTGACACTGAAGTGCCTCTGCCATTTTGCCGCCCATTCTCCCAGTTTGGAGAGAGATCCTTTTGGGGCTCCCTTCTGATGGATGCACCAGTATCCAGTGCAAAGCAGTAAGAATTGTAGTAGTAGTAGTTGTTGTTGTTACTAAGAATATTTATATACAAAGGTCACAAAGTGGTTTACAGAGAAAAATCAAAAAAGTAAATGGGCTCCTTGTCCCAAAGGAGTCACAGCCTAAAAAGATGCAGTGAAGAAAACAGCAAATACCTATTTTTCAAATACAGCTGGAGGGCTTGCAACAAGGATCCTCTGTGCCAGACAACACAACACCCCAGAAAAGAGCAAACCTGAATCCCAAGAACTCAGTCATTTTGACCCCACAGCTATGGCACCTCGGAGGGATTCTTCCGCTGGATGCGATGACCGCCTGGAGGAGGGGTTTCCCCCCCCCTTCAGCTGCACACAAATGGGGGCATTCCATGGGGTGGCGGTTCGAGTCACTTCTGCCTTGCTTGTGGCCAGTGTGGCCGTGGGGAATTCCCTTCGTAGTCCCCGCACTGGCTGAGCCGGTCGAACGGAATCAGGGCCAACTGTGTTTGTGGCATCAGCATTTGCTTTTGTTTTCTAGGTTCTTTGGAGAGAGGGTTTTTCTTGTTATTTCCCCTCTGATTTGAAGCACCTTGCTAACAGCATCTCGCCGTTATTTAGCAGAGCTCTTCCCTCACTTGGCTTTCAATAGGCAGAACCATCATGCCAGGGACTATTATTCTTGAAGCAAAATATGCTTGCAACAGAATATATGTGTGGGGGGGGGGGGAGAGGAGAAGGTATATAAGACAGACAGACAGACAGACAGACAGACAGACAGACATCCGTCTATTAGAAAGCTCCTGTATGGGTTTATCCTATTTTATCCACACAGCAACCCTGCAAAGTAGGCTGAGAGACAATGACATGTCCAAGGCCACTTTATTTTCTTCATGGCTGAGCAAACTCAGCCTGACACACTGAACACTACGCCCAAAAGGATGCTTGGGCGGCTCTCTGAAATCCTGGAAGGCAAGAGTATAGGAGACACAAACTCACCAAGGAACTCAGGGTTGGCTTTAGCACAGCGGTGGGGAACCTCCGGCCCCCGGGCCGGATCCGGCCCCCGAGGCCATGGAGACAGGGCTCCATTGGGCCCCAGGCTGAAGCCTGCTGTCAGCGCCCAGGCTCAAGTGCTGCAAACGACGCCTTTCTTTGCACACGTGCAGGTTTCCTTCCATCACCACAGCTAGCCCCCCTATTAGCTAGCCAGCGAGGAAAACTTCTTGGTTTCTCGGCAGGCAGGCAGGCAGGCAGGCAGGCAGGCAGGCAGGCAGGTGTGCTTCCTGGAACCTCGACACAGGCATGTGTGTGACATGCAGGCAGCATTCTGTGTTTCGATTCTGCTCTCCTGAGCCCAAGCAGGACTTTCCCCAGAGAATCTCCGTGTCCGAAGTTCTGCCAGTGTAGTTTGCCCTCTTGTTCCTTCATTCAGTGTTGCCAGTCTACTACCTCCTACAGAAAAAAAGTCCTGGCCGTCTTTGCCCAGTCGCTGTTCCCTGCCAGCCACTCTGCATGGTGGGCCTGGCTGGCAGTTCTACGCCTCCGTGTTTCACTTGTGAAGATAAAGATGGTTTGGTCCAAAGGGGTGAAAAAATATTCGGGGCGCGATTCAGTCTTCCTCCACCGCCTGCGCACCCTGCTCTGTATCGGAGGGGTAAGTTGCGCCGCCCCGTCCTAGTCCCGTTTACAAGCAGGCAGGAGGCGGCCCCCTCGCCGTCAGAGCCATTCCGTGCGGAGAAGGCAGCAGGCAGATGCGGGGGACTAAACCCCAGCAGCCTCAATGGGTCAACTTGGACCTGCGCCAGCGATATCACTGGCGCAAGTCCACGTTGATCGGTGCAGGCGGATCAGGCCCGGGAAGGGCCTCGGGATTCGGTGCACACCAGCACTGTCAATCCCGCCCATCTCCTGGACCTGATCCGCCCACCCCGCCCCATCTTCTCCCCGTTGCGCCCTCCCCCATCCCACTCAGCCCCTTCCCTGACCTCCCCCCACCCGTGCGCTGGATTTACCTGCTCCGGCGGGCCTCTGTCGCTCCACTGACGCCAGCAGGAAGGCTCTGCCCACCAGAGTGCCTGGACCTTGTGCTACCGCAAAGCGCATTACTTTTGGTGCTTCTGCAGCAGCACATGCTGGCGGAATGCACATTCCGCCAGTGCAGGCCCTCGATAGGATTGGGCCATGAGACATATAAAACTATGCATGGGACAGAGAGAGTGGATAGAGGGAAGGTTTTTTCCCTCTTGCACAACATCAGAACCAGGGGACATCCACAAACATTGACTGGCAGGACAGCTAGAACACACAATAGGAAATCTTTTTTTACCCAGCGAGTAATTACTCTGTGGAACTCCTCGCCACAGGCCATTGTGATGGCACTTGGCCTAGATGCCTCTAAAAGGGAATTGGACAGACGTATGGAGGAAAGGTCCATCACACATTACAAGCCATGATGACTAATGCAACCTCCGGGTTTTAGAGGTAGCCTGTCTCTGAATGCTGCCAGGTACAAGGGGGTGGCAACAGGAGGATACAGTTACCTTGCTGCCTTCAGTGCTCCTGGAGGCATTTGGTGGGCCACAAAGAGATACAGAAAGCTGGACTAGATGGGGCTTTGGCCTGATCCAGCAGGGCTCTTCTTATTACATACTTACGTGAGTGCCTCAGAGCATACACAAACTGCCCCTCAGTTTCCCTTCAGCCACAGACAGCCCCTCCACACGTCTAGATCTCGGGGACGTGGTCTCCAGGTCAGAAGGTATAGCAGCATCTCTGCAGGCTGAACCACTGACTAGCACGTCTCTGTTCAGAAATGAACTCCTCTCTGAGTAAGGCTCTCTCAGGACAGTAGGTGTTTGCCATTAAAGTCTTCTGGAAAATGATAATTGGGGCCTCTCTGGAGGAGAACATGGGGGGGGGGGAAGTCCTCCAGGAATGTTGCTAGTTTCATAGACATGTGTTTGGGTTCCCTCGAAACTCATCATAATTAATCCCTGACAAATGTAGCTTTATTGAATGTCAGCGACAACCTGGATGTTCAACACCCCTTGGAGACATTCTGCAAATCTTACTGAAGTTCTTCTTTCCTTGAAGTTCCTCAGTGTGTTTCTGTTCCCGAGGAGAAATCCGAAGGCCCTTGGAATCTGGCTTCAGGCGACGATCTGGTGACAACTCCAGCACGGATCTCTAGTTCTCTGCAACAATTCCTGGGCTTCCAGGCACACTTGCTCCTCTCATGTTGCTACAAGATGGAAACAAGAAGGTTTTCAGTGAAGTAATTAGCTGTTTCCATCGCAGCCTCTGTCATAAGA
This sequence comes from Plestiodon gilberti rubricaudatus, assembly GCA_026170595.1. Taxonomy (NCBI): domain Eukaryota; kingdom Metazoa; phylum Chordata; class Lepidosauria; order Squamata; family Scincidae; genus Plestiodon; species Plestiodon gilberti. Next base: position 2,032,564 of record JANXHW010000003.1, on the reverse strand, counting down.
TAATTGTGTGCTTTCAAGTCCTGCTTGGTACTGAAATGTAACAATTATCTCCATAATTACCTGGATATACCTTATGGTAAGCATTTTTATCATAACAACAACATTCCCGTCCCCTGGAAACAGACGAAGCTGCCGTCTGTTCACGTTCTGTCCAGAAGCTCTTCCTTCGGAGAGCAGGCAGATCTTCCTGGAGACAGGCCGGGCTTCTCCGGATCATGATGGGCCCCGTGTTTGCGGCATGCTTCCTTGCCACAGGGGTGTGACTGTTTGCTGGCTGCCTTCACAAACACTTTCTGGGTGCCAGGTCCAAGCCCTTGTTTTACAACGGCCTGCAGTGGGTTTTATTTTGGGTAATCCTTTCCTGACATGGGCTGCTGTGAATCACAGCTTTGTGGTGGTTGTTATTATTAGCGTGTTTGCTGCAGGAGCTGCTGGGGCCAGTGGGCAGTCACCAGGGCTACTGGCGGCCGGAGTACCTTGGTAGGCAGCGGAAGAAGGGAGTCCAGATGCGGGAGTGGCTGCTGGCTCTGCCCTGAGACTCGCCATTGGCTCCCCTCAACAGGAAGAGCTGTCAGGAGGACCTGTCCAGGGCAGGATTTTCCTTGGACAAGAAGAAGACACTTCTTTTCTGGCTTTTGCTCTCTGGTTCTGCTCCCAGCCCTAGTGCTGCTGCAGTGTACTGACTTGTCCCCCCTTCCTTCCCCAGCTCCCACTCAAAAGCGGACCCTGGCCGACACTCCAGTCCCGCCTGGACTGTGGTGTGGTGATGGCACCTGGCCTAGATGCCTTTAAAAGGGGTTTGGACAAATTCATGGAGGAAAAGACCATCACAGGTTACAAGCCATAAGCAACCTCCTGGTTTTTAGAAGTGGGTTTTCTCTGTGCCAGGTGCAAGGGAGTGGCGACTAGACACAGGTATCTTGTTGTCTCGTGTGCTCCCTGAGGCATCTGGTGGGGCCACTGTGTGACACAGGAAGCTGGACTAGATGGGCTTTTGGCCTGATCCAGCAGGGCTCTTCTTATGTTCTTATGTTCTTATGTATGCCTGCTCCTTCAAGCCCCGCCCTCATCCACCGAGAGGCTCCACTGCCAACCTGACACAAAATGAGATGAGTGGCCTCTCCAGCCGCCCCTGCATCGCACGTCCCTGTGGTGGCCCAGCATTTTTGCCTCGTCAGGCTCACAGCAGCCCTCCAGGACTGCAGGCGAGAGGAGGCCGTTGGCAGACCTGCTCCATGGAAATGCGCAGGATTGAGGCCAGGGCGCATGCATGTGCACTGCCACTGGCCACGGTCCTATCTGCATTGCATGTTTGCTCCCGAGATTTAAAAAACCAAACTCGGAATGTCACTGCACGAGCACATCCAGAAGTAGGACGGGTAGGGAGTTTTCTCTGAGTAGGAAGTTTTCTATTGTGTCCCACCCACCGCCCACCTGCAGTCCAGCAAGCACCACATGACACCAGAAGAAGGAGGCGGCCCCACCCAGCTGCTCCGCTGAAGACGTGCAGACCCCATTCAAAGTGGCGCAGCAGCAGGAGGGTGCTTCCTGCAGAGTCTTGGGCAGCTCAAGGCTCAGTCATTCCCATGGCACAGAACCTCTATGCCAGCCCATGAGGTGAAGCCGGTCCAGGAGCATTTAGGGGCCATTTCCTACCACTTGGCCATAAGGGAGCAGATGATCAGCTCTCACAAATGAATCAAGCAGCAAACCTTGAGCCTAGCTAAATGCTGATGTCCACAGGATCCGACATCTCCTGTTCAGTCAACCTTTTTAGAGCAGCAGGCAGGCGGATCCAAGGAAAGGTCTGATTTCTTCCCAGCCGACAAGGCTGTAAGACAGGAGCTCAGATAATTGAGCAAATCACATTTTCCCCCATTGTGATGAGTCCATAGGATACACTTCAGACAGAAGTGAGGACAGCTTTTCTACCTGACTGCAACAGACCTGATCCTCCTAACTTCAGACTGGTTGAAATGTGTGGCAATCAAGCTTCTCTGGGAAAAGACTAAAGGTACATCTGATTTGATTTGATTTTTGTCTGTAAACCGCTTTGTGAACTTTTTGTTGAAAAGCGGTATATAAATACTGTTAATAATAATAATAATAATAATAATAATAATAATAATAATAATAATAATAATAATAATAATAATAATCTGTGTTCCCAGGTAACTCAATGTTTATCTGCACCTGAGTAGAGTTAATCACATGTTCCGTTCAATAGAAGTGTACATGGATTGTTGATCTGTACAATGGAGCCTGGGTACAGCAATTCATAAGAACATAAGAACATGAGCCCTGCTGGATCAGGCCAAAGGCCCATCTAGTCCAGCTTCCTGTATCACACAGTGGCCCCACCAGAGCACACAGCCAACAAGATAAATTCATGGTGCACTGGAATGTGTGAACAGCCCAGTTCAGCCATTTTTGTAACACTCTACAAGGGTAAGTAGACCGGCATGGTCCAAAGCCAAAACATATTCTTGGGACAATTGTCCTTTTCACCAGTGCAGCTCAACTGCCAGATTATAAACGTCCCAAAGTTCAAGCTGCTGCTGGGGTTGTCTTTCACTGTGGACACATGATGAGTTTCAGATGTTAAACGTCTTCCCAAAGGCTCTGCAGGAGATGCAACTCCTGACTCTCAGACAGGGGGAGGAGGGCTGAGCTTACACACTCCCGTTTTCAGTGCTGCATCAGCAGGTGGCAAAACTGAGGAGGGCAGTTTGGGGCAGCAGGGACGACCGGGGCAAGAGGGGACCCTGCCTGAGGCAGCCTCCGGCAGGACACTGTATGATGCTGCTCCCCAAAGCTGGCAACAGAGACAGGAGGGGAGCAGCGGCGGGTCGTGGCCAACAATGCTGCAGGCACCAAAACATCTGGGCTGAACATGCTCGGCCGAGAACGTCTGGCTCAGTCCGGCTTTTCAATATGTTTTGCCACCTAATGCACTTTCTTAGAGATCTGATAGTTTTGCACCCCAACAACCTTTCAAATAAGGAAACAAACATTCTGATTGTCTGTTCTCAAAGTGGAAACCATATCATCAAAGCGATTGTTTTATTCAGTCATGGCCAAATAGTACACTGAGGACATGCTGAAGAATGTGTACGTCCTATTAACTTCATAAGGAGCAATCTAAGAAGCAAAGTGCTGTACTGAAGTCAAGTCAGCGGGACTTAAAAGGGCTCCACTTGGGCAGATCATGCCCAGCCCACCATCCTTTTTGTTTTAATTGCCAGGCAGCCCAATCCTAGCTCAATCCCAGCGCGGCAATGCAGCAGCACCGACGCAGCAGCACCGACGCAGCAGCACCGACGCAGCTTCTGCTGTATCCCGTGGGGCACTTTTGGCAGCTGGAGGTGCCCTTGGCCCCCTTGCCCTGGGGTAAGCTCCAGCAGTCGCTATGGGCCAACTTGGACCTGTGCCAGCTCAATTGCTTGTGCAAATCCATGTTGACCTGGGAAGGCGGATTAGGCCCAGGAAGGGGATCAGTTACACTGGCGGCCACAGGGGATAGGATCGGGCCCAAATCTCCAAACGCGCAGCAAAACGTTTCAAGAATAGAGGGCATCATCCCTGATGCCGGAATTCTTTCCAGCAGTAGGTCGGGTCTTCTATGTAGCGTCGCGGACGGAACAGCACTACCCCACCTGGTCCATCTCTTCTTCTCGAAAAGCCCCTTTCAGTGCTCTCAGAAAGAAGCCACCACTGCTTCTAGGAAGAAGAACACGCTTGATGGAAGAACCAGCGCTGTTGAAAAGGGGAGGAAGCATCCATCTGAAAACCCTGCTCGGTTTGCCCTAATACTGTATATCTATGTAGCAATGCATTTAATTGCTTTGCAAGAGATTTAAACTCTGGAAATGGGTTTAACCACCTCTAAGGTCCAGGCAGCCCATGTTCACCCTGCTGCCCACCCCCAAAACAAGGAAATGGCCCTGTGAGGCTGGCCACCAGAGGGCAGCATCACTAAATGCAGCCACCCTCATCGGATAAAGTTGATGAATGCCGTGGCTACAAACAGCAGGCTCTGTTGTGCGGGTTGTGTGCCTGTTTACTAGTCTTAAATGCTCTTGCTGCTAGATTCAGGAAAAAGATTTTTTCTTAACAAATGCAGCTCTTTGACGTGCACCGCCTGGCCATCGTTCTTCAGCACTTTGGAAGCTGCCTTGGGATGGACGGAGCCGCTTGCCAGGGCCTGGGGCAGAGGAGCCCTTGCTCAGCTTGGCCACCGGCTGTTTTTTCACCCCTGAGGATGAGCCCAGGACCTTGGCAGGCAAAGCAGGGCCCCGCCTGTCACAGGTTCTCACCCCCCCCTCGACCTCAGTGGGAGAGATACGCACCTGCTCAGCTGACTTCCGTTGAAATGACCGTGACTTAGAAGTGGACGGTTACCTGGCGCTGGATAGTGCTAAGGTGCCTTAACACCATCAAATGCCTTACGGCGCAATCCTGTGTAAGAATACATCGGCGGAGCGAGCGCTCTGCCAGCGTTAGACATCACAAAAGTGCCATAAGGGAACATAAGGCACTTTTCCAACGCCTCGGGAGTAGAGGCCGGCACCGCTCACTCCCCCGGCGGCCTGGACCTGCGTCAGATGACCCAGTTAATACCCAGTTAATACCTAGGCCACATGGTGCAGGGGCAGGGACGGGCGGGACGGGGCGGCGAGGAAGGGGGGCCATCGCTCGTCCTCCTCATCCTGCCCCCATGTATGTCTGGCCTCAGTCCCACTGCATGTGCAAAATACTCTTAGCAGAACAGCAGTGGTCACACACACACACACACACACACACACACACACACACACACACACACACACACACACACACACACACACCTTAGTGGGAACAATCCTCAATGGTTCCTGGGTTAAAAAGCACCTGCTGTTCTGTGCTTGGCAGCAGCCAGCCCCTGCCCCCTGGCACCAAGCACAAAACCTGTAACAGCGTCCGGACAGGTGTCCTCTCGTTCTCCAGCGTATGACTGGAGGGCATCAAGCCTGGCGTCACCCGAGATGCACCCACACGTTTCATCGGAAAGCAGATCTCCAGGGCCAAAGGGTCGCTGTCGCATGAAGCCACCTCTGCTTAGTGCAGCAGACCCAGGTACACTTCACCTGGAGATCCATGAAGCCGCCTCCTCCCTCCCACCTCCTTTCTGGAATTCATTTCAGATTCCAGGAACCTCAGAGCTGAAGCGAACGAGCAGAAGCCCCACGTGCCGAATCTGTTCCTGGGCAGGGGCAGGTGGCAGTTAAGGGCAGAAGGTGCTCTGGCATAAAATGCTCCCTGCACATAGAAAACAAGCATGTCAAGGATGCTTGACAGGACAGGATGTTCTTCTGAGTTAGCCTTGTCACAGATGTGCTAGCTAGGGGTGTAAATATGTGTAGGGTAAGCATTCAGATTTTTGATCTCCAAACATTTGGTTGCCAGGTCTTCTGGCGCTCAGACTCCAAGGTTCAAGGGGAGGAATGTGAAAGAGAAAGATGTGTGGCCGAGTAGAGTAGGAGCAGAGCCTTTTAGCCCCTGATGAGTGGGGAGAGGAGGGGCCCTGGCAGCCCAGAGGAGGGAAGAACCTGGCTGTGCAACGTAAGGATAGAGCCTGCCTGAGCCTGATGGACACGCTGAGTAAATGTTCTCAAGCCAAGTTGAAAAGAGAACGAGGGGCCAGAGTCAAGCAGACAGGGAACAGCCTGAGATTTTATTCTTCTTTTCCCTGGAGACCCCAAGAAGGCTAAAAAGCTGACATGTCAGGTCTAACCTCGAGGCTCCCAATCCCCCACCTGCATTGCACCTTCAGCGGAGGCGCAACGACTCTCACACACGTGGTGCTTCTGCTTGTCTGCATTGCACGTGTGTTGCCAGGGCGATGTGCGAGCCCGGCATGCAAAGCTTCATTTTTTAAGGACAATGAAAACATCTCTCACGGCCTTCTCTTGAGTCCAGCAAGCTCGGTATTGGTGCTTGTGACTCTGCTGCGCTGCTCTCCAGGTCTGAAGCACCACCCGCCACCTGATTCCTCACTCTGACCGGGAATGCTGGGGGGGGGGGCTGACCCCAGGGCCTTCTGTATGCAGGGCAGGCAGGTGCTCCGCCACCAAGTGACAGACCCAAGGGATATCCTCAGGATAGGTGGAGTGATGGACTTGTGGAACATCCAGTACACACACCCCCCTTGGAGGTACCAGAGCGAGGGACCACCTGGAGGTTCTGTGGTGCTGTCCTAGTTGAAGTGTTGGACTTTTCAGACTGGGCTTTTCGGTCTTTCTACGGTCAGTTCATGGCTTCCAATGCCAGCGGACAATTGCCAGAAACGAGCGCCCCTCAGCTTGCTGAGCCTAGCAACTCTTCACAGGGAAATAATTGAGAGGAAAGCGCAGACACTGCAATGAAACCCTTGCTAAGATAAATAACTGATCCATGGATTCCAAGCTGGGGGCCGGGTGTGAGGTGGGGGGGGGGCAAATGCTTTCCATTGGGGTATGTGAGGCATGAGGCAGTAGGGTGTATGAATGCTGCCAGAGTGGGTATTTTTAAAATGTTTTCTTCCTTAGTGCCAGATGGAACAAATCACTCCCCATTTCTTGGCCCTTGGGTGGCCTTGGAGCTGCAGCTCGCGGCTCACAGAAGGGCAGGATGTGCACTCCCCCCCCCCCGTTGCTGCAGGAAACTGACCTGGGGAGCAGGGCCATTCAGAGGAATTTTATCAGGGGGTACAAAGTTTCTTTTGGGCCCCTTCCCTACATATGAATTTGGCTCCTGGCCCCCCTTTTTTTGCTCCTGGGCCCCCCTTTTCGACCCATTTTTCACCCTGGGCCTGGGTACAAATTACCCCCCTAACCCCCCTCTCAGAGGCCCTGCTGGGGAGGAATGGATCATCATGCACCACAGCAGGGGGGGGGGGAAGCTGGCGAGGTTAAAGCACCAGGAGTTCTCTCTCTTTCTCTCTGTCCTCCCTCCTACCCCTCCTGCTTCATTGGCTTAGCTTAGCCCCCCCCCCCATAGAACAGTGGTGGTGGTTGTAGGAAGATGCTTCTCGTCTCCTCTATCACTATGCAACTCCCCACGAATCAACTGTTGAGCAACGAGCAGGGAGATAAATGTGACCCAAGAAGATGTCGTTGGAGGAACAGCTGAAGCCCGGCTTTCTCCAGATGGCCTGGCCTTAACCCCTTAGCTGCTTCAGGGTGCTCCTGGGTACGAAGAGCTGGCGGAGCTTAAAAACACTTATTGACAAGTGTCAGCTGAGCTGAGTGGTGCCACCCCAATGATGCCAACTTGCAAGGAAAAGGCCGGAATTGGCAATCCCTTCCCCACCCCCACCCCCAAGGGGAAGAGGAGAGAGGAGGGGACAAGTGGGGGGCTACACTGGCCGCTGCTGCTGCTTGCTGACACTCCAGCCCCGAAGCGGGAGCCGGCTGCAGGCAATTCACCATGGCGACACTTCACAACCCCAGTGGCCCTGTGTGATTCCACACACTTCCCCAGCACACAACCTCGTCTCCATGGGCTTCACTTGTAACGCCGCCTTGTGTGGGTCCGCTAAGCGCCTGGAAGGGAGTCCGCCAGGGAACCCCAGCAATGCGGCCTTGAGCTCTGCCAGGAAAACGGATTCTGTCCTCCTCTGCCTCTTCTAAAGGCAGATCCACACCACACACAGCTCAGGGCGTTGCATCTAGCTAAGTCCGCGTGCGTCCGGTGTGGTGCCGTTACCCATCTCAAGTGGAGTCCGAGGTGACTTTTGGCATGTCGAATGTTCCTGCAATGTGCCAGAACACGACCAATGCGAACGCATATAAGAACATAAGAACATAAGAAGAGCCCTGCTGGATCAGGCCAAAAGCCCATCTAGTCCAGCTTCCTGTGTCACACAGTGGCCCCACCAGATGCCTCAGGGAGCACACGAGACAACAAGATACCTGTGTCCAGTCGCCACTCCCTTGCACCTGGCACAGAGAAAACCCACTTCTAAAAACCAGGAGGTTGCTTATGGCTTGTAACCTGTGATGGTCTTTTCCTCCATGAATTTGTCCAAACCCCTTTTAAAGGCATCTAGGCCAGGTGCCATCACCACATCCTGTGGCAAGGAGTTCCACAGATGAATCACACGCTGGGTAAAGAAATATTTTCTTTTGTCTGTTCTAACTCTCCCTCCACTCAATTTTAGTGTGTGTCCCCTGGTTCTGGTGTTGTGCGAGAGGGAAAAGAGGAAAAATATGGTGTGGATCTGCCTAAAAGCCTGTGACACACTGAACGCGGCCGCACAAGTTTCGCCCTGGTGCATCTGCGTTCGGTGGCTGATGTGTTGGTGTACCTGATCAGCGGCTGGAACTCATAGGCATGTCGGAAGGTGCGTACGGAGAGAATTCAGCCTCATCTCAGATGTGCTCTGGCACGATCAGCCAATGAGAGCGTGAATTGTAAAGTCTGGGGGCGCGACGTGGAGCAGCACAGTAGCCAATGATAACTCCAGTCATAAACCCAAGTGTTCTGCAATTCCGCTTCGGTGAAATAAAGAAAATAAATAAAACCACACTCCGGCACATACTGTTTCTAACCGACTATGCAAATTCAAAAAACTATGAATTCCAGTCTGAGTTAGCTTCTGCTTCCCCCTTCCTATCTTCATTTCTTTTGCCGATCGCCTGGAAGGTCCGCTTGTGTGTTAAACTGAGAATGTTGGGGCAGGAAATCTCGTTCCCCTGAGTCACTCTCTTGAAGGAAAGGAAAATTCTTATCAACCTTTATCCCAGGCGACGGCGGATGCTATTCCTGCCAATCAAGACCGAGAGTTGTTTGATCCTACAAGGAGGATATAAAATATTAGAGCACCTCCCCCACCACAAGCGACTAATCCAGGGAGACCACAAGCCACAGCCCTCGCCTTTGGTGTGCTTCAGACACCTTGTGTGAGTCGGCCGCTTCTGCGAGGCTGCTGGACTAGGCGAACGCGGGAGCGGGTGGTGTGTCACAGCCTTAAGCCCGACCCATACCGCACGAGATCTGGCGCGGAGGCGAGTAAGCGTAGGTGCCTGGACGCTCGCCTCCAAGCGCTGACCTCGTCTATCAAAGTGTATTCCCGCAAATAGTCCCTCCTGTTGTCCCACCTTCTAATCGCTGACTGGCTCAAACAAACTAGTCAATTATGTTTGGCGCTCCAATTGGCTGAAACCCCTTCTCATCCCATTGGTTACCAAGCTAACTCTGCATCCCGCCTCCTAGCTCCGCGTCCCCGCCCCCTCAAAATCTTGATCGGAGTCATAAGAACATAAGAAGAGCCCTGCTGGATCAGGCCAAAAGCCCATCTAGTCCAGCTTCCTGTATCACACAGTGGCCCCACCAGATGCCTCAGGGGGCACACAAGACAACAAGATACCTGTGTCCAGTCGCCACTCCCTTGCACCTGGCACAGAGAAAACCTACTCCTACAACCAGGAGGTTGCTTTTCCCCATCATGGCTTGTAACCTGTGATGGACTTTTCCTCCATAAATCTGTCCAAACCCCTTTTAAAGGCATCTAGGCCAGGTGCCACATCCTGTGGCAAGGAGTTCCACAGATGAATTACACGCTGGGTAAAGAAATATTTTCTTTTGTCTGTTCTAACTCTCCCTCCACTCAATTTTAGTGCATGTCCCCTGGTTCTGGTGTTGTGCGAGAGGGAGAAGAATTTCCCTCTATCCACTCTCTCCATCCCATGCATAATTTTATATGTCTCAATCATGTCCCCCCTCAGGCGCCTTTTTTCTAGACTGAAAAGCCCCAGACGCTGTAGCCTTTCCTCATAAGGGAGGTGCTCCAGCCCACGAATCATTCTGGTCGCTCTTTTCTGCACCTTTTCCAATTCAACTATATCCTTTTTGAGGTGTGGTGACCAGAACTGGACACAATACTCCAGATGTGGCCTTACCATCGATTTGTACAAGGGCAGAATGATATTGGCCGTTTTATTCTCAATCCCCTTTTTAATGATCCCGAGCATGGAATTGGCCTTCTTCACAGCCGCCGCACACTGGGTCGACACTTTCATCGACCGGTCCACCAGCACCCCAAGATCTTTCTCTTGATCCGTCGCAGACAACTCAGAACCCATTAGCATATATGTGAAAGTTTGGTTTCTTGCCCCAATGTGCATCACTTTGCACTTGAGTCATTTGAGATTGCGCCTGAACTCAGGAGAGCGCAGTCCCCCCCAGTGGCGTACCCAGCCGATTTTGCGGGTGGGGCCCGGTCCTCCCCGCCCCGCCCCAAAACTAATTAGCATAAACTATGCTAATTTTTTGCCGATTTTTTGGGCCGATTTTTGCCGATTTTCAGGGGTTTTTAAAGGGGGTTTTAAAGTATGTATGCTTTGCGGCACTTAACTTGTATAGGAGCCTCCAGCGAAGCGATCGGCTGACTCTCTCCAGCGACGACGTTCTCTTCCAGGGGCGCAGATCGGCGATCTGAGATCGCTCCTCTGCAGCCCATGACTCGAACTGCTCATCGTAAGCTCTTCCTTTGAGTTCGCGCATGCGCATAGCAAACAGCCATTCACGCATGCGTGAACTCAAAGGATGAGCTTACGATGAGCAGTTCGAGTCATGGGCTGCAGAGGAGCGATCTCAGATCGCCGATCTGCGCCCCTGGAAGAGAACGTCGTCGCTGGAGAGAGTCAGCCGATCGCTTCGCTGGAGGCTCCTATACAAGTTAAGTGCCGCAATGCATACATACTTTAAAAACCCCTTTTAAAAACCCCTTAAAATCGCCGAAAATCAGCCCTAAAAAGCGGGGAAAATTCAAATTTTTCCCGCTCTCTGGAGCCTCCCGCCCCCCCGCACCACCTCCCGCCCTTGCGCCCTGGGGCCCTCCGCACCAGGGCACCACTCAGCGTACGCCCCTGGTCCCCCCCCGTCCCCCCCGTCCCCCTGTGAATTCCTGAGCACCTCTGTAGTCTCTGTGGCTAAATGATTGTTTATGTGATCGCTGGTAGTAGCTGGTAGTTCTTAGATAGAACGCTTGTTGACTACTGGTGTTGCACAATCCCTTTGTTTTGGTGATCATTGTATTGTTTCCATGGTACCATATCTATTGTTTTTAAATTTCTATAAGTTGTTTGTCCGATTACACTGGACAATACACAAATTGCCTTTGAAATGAAAATAACTCATCTTTTCTAATTTCGATGTGCTGAAAACGAAAATGACAATAAAATCTGTTGATTGGCTCTAGTTTAGGGAAGCAGTCCGCATTGCGTACATAGGTGTTGTAAGTGCCGTCGGGCATTTACCAGTACATGTCAATGGAACTTTCTGCTGCAGATCTCTCACAAACCGTAGCCAATTTTGCATTTTCATTGTCATAATTTAATCTTGGGGGCATGATCTTTGTTAGAATTTGTTGTCCAGTGTCACTGTTTAGGTAGAAGAGCAGGGTACGAAAAAGAAATAGAAATAAACAAGTGTTAAAAACATGTACATTTTAAGAAATCAAATTGCAACCAATGATTAAAACAGTAGTTTTTATACCAAAGGAAATATAGGATCAGCTACTGCACTGCCCCCATGCTGACCGTGCCCCTCGTGAGCTCCTTGCTGCTGCAGCGGGGTGTGTGTGTGTGCGAGGGGGGGGTGTCTCTTGAGTGCTCATCTGTTGCTTGTGTTTTTCAGAGTTTGCTCAAGGCCAGGCCAGGAATATGAATCAGACAAGGAAGGCAAGACTGATTGGTGGCTGCCTCCCTCGGGGGTCTGTCGGAGTTGTATTTCTTGTTTTTGAAGTAAGAAATTTCTAGAGGACTGTAAATCTTCAGCTGCTTCCCAAAAGGAGATGTAATTAAAAGGGGGGAAAAGAGGGGATTGGGAGGGAGGGGGGGACACTGCTGGTAAATTGCCCTCTTTTAAACATCGCACCTAGACATTTACAAGCTTCTGCACACATTCCAGGGAAGGAAGAGGCAGCAGATTGTGGAATGGCCTCCAGGACCCACATCCCCCCCCCCCGCCAATCCCCATGCAACCAGCTTGCCCTTTCCCACAGCACGAACAAGTACCTTGCCGCCCCTCAACACAAAGGCTGCAAACATGTTGTTATGCCTCTGGATAGTCAATGCATGTTTACCTGGGACCACTAGCCAATCAGACTCTGAGAAACACATGTACCTGACGGGCTGGGGAAAGATTTCAGGGCTATTCAGACAAATCAATGCCCCTCCCCAAGTATAATCAGTGCATGGAGAGGGAAGTGGGACTGCTGCACCTGTTGGCCCCACCCAAACACCCACCCGCCTCCCAGCCCTGCTACTGATATCCGCACATTCTTTCAGCAACACTGAAAAGAGAGGCTTACAGGCACACAGCGACGCATGCGTAGGCGGTCCCTCTTTCAATGCTCCACTGAACATGCCGTGGGAGGCAGGCGGGTGTCAGGGCGGAGCCAAGGGGTGCAGTCGCGCTTCCTCTCCACACCTTCCTATTTGTGGGGCTGTCTGAGCTAAATGCCCCAAACGGTGTGGGCTGGCTCGTGGGAGCGTTCTGCTGCTTCACAGACCCCTTCCTAGAATGGCAAAGCCTCTGCAGCTGGACTCAAAGGTCTCCAGCTTTCATCCTTGAGACCCAAACTGGGTTCCCTCTTTGTAGACTGCTGGATGAAAGTGTCGACCCAGTGTGCGGCAGCCGTGAAGAAGGCCAATTCCATGCTCGGGATCATTAAAAAAGGGATTGAGAATAAAACGGCCAATATCATTATGCCTTTGTACAAATCGATGGTAAGGCCACATCTGGAGTATTGTGTCCAGTTCTGGTCACCACACCTCAAAAAGGATATAGTTGAATTGGAAAAAGTTCAGAAGAGAGCGACCAGAATGATTTGTGGGCTGGAGCACCTCCTTTATGAGGAAAGGCTACAGCGTTTGGGGCTTTTCAGTCTGGAAAAAAGGCGGTTGAGGGGGGACATGATTGAGACGTATAAAATTATGCATGGGATGGAGAGAGTGGATAGAGGGAAATTCTTCTCCCTCTCGCACAACACCAGAACCAGGGGACATGCACTAAAATTGAGTGGAGGGGAAGTTAGAACAGACAAAAGAAAATGTTTCTTCAGCCAGTATGCAATTAATCTGTGGAACTCCTTGCCACAGGATGTGGTGATGGCACCTGGACTAGATGCCTTTAAAAGGGGATTGGATAGATTCATGGAGGAAAAGACCATCACAAGTTACAAGCCATAAGCAAGGCTTTAGAAGCGGGTGGCGCAGTGGGTTAAACCACTGAACCATGAGCTGTCGATCGAAAGGTCGGCAGTTCGAATCCGTGCGACGGCTCCTGCCAACCTAGCAGTTCAAAAGCAAGAAATTGCAAGTAGATTAATAGGTACTGCATCAGCGGGACGGTAACAGCGTTCCATGCGCCTCGGTGTTGAGTCATGCCGGCCACATGACCATGGAAATGTCTTCGGACAGCGCTGGCTCTTCGGCTTTGAAACGGAGATGAGCACCGCTCCCTAGAGTCGGACACGACTGGACTTAATTTTCAAGGGATACCTTTACCTTACCTTTATCTGAATGCCGGATGCAAGGGAGTAGCGACAGGATACAGGTATCTTGTTGTCTTGTGTGCTCTTGGAGGCATCTGGTGGGGCCACTGTGTGATACAGGAAGCTGGACTAGATGGGCCTTTGGCCTGATCCAGCAGCCAGGCTCTTCTGAGGTTCTTATGTTCTTAGAATTTCGATTTGGATACCAGGCAGGGTGGAGAAAACACAGGCACCTTCTCCTCGCCCCCTGCCTAGCAATGACCTCTGAGCTTTTCCCCAGGGCACAGTAGCAGCAGCCGTTCCTTTCAGCCTGTCTCCCCCCCCCCCACACACACACACACACAGGCAGGTCACACCTCGAGGCTCTCCACCCATCTGTCAGGAGCACCAACTGGTGACAGCATCGTCCTAGGAAGGTGACTGTGGAGGGGACACCGACAAATAAGGCCCGATTTCTGTGGCCAAGGTCGTTGAAGCATTCTTTTATTTATACCCACTCACGCCTGCTCAGGAGCATTTTACAGTGACTTCAGGGGGACCATCCAGCGGGGACTTTCCACGGAGATTTTCCCCAGTAAGGTGACGCATCCTATGTGCCGCATGTATCTGCCTTATTTAGGGGCCAACATCACGCAGGAAGCCTGCCTGCATCCCTGGGAGGAAATCACTGTGCATTTGGGGTGGGTGCTAAGAGAACATGGACAAATGGTTGTTTCTTGATTGGTAAAGAACAGTCCCTCCTACACACACACACACACACACACACACACACACACACACACACACACACACACACACACACAATACCTTTCTAATTATCTCATACATTGCCAGAGAATTATGAACGTTTGGCCTTCACTGAACAGGAGACTCAGGGTGCGTTGTAGTAAATCTGCTAGGGCTGTGCCGAATTTTCAGAGAGAAAGTAGAGGCTTGAAGGAAGGGGGATGTTTGCCACGCCATTCCCACTGTACACTCTTCACCAGCTATTCTCAACTACTTTTTTCTGGGATCTGCAGCTTCAGACCTATTAAAACAGAGAAAGAAAAAGAAAGCCAGGAAGCTTGTTTCATCCTTAGGCAATCCCAGCCAATCAGGGATCATTTAATAAATGTGATGACAGCCCTTCATTATTCAGCCAATCAGATTTGGTTATAATGATGTCACAAACTAAAATCATAATTTGGAAGCGTAGAATGGGCCAGTTCTCCTGGCACTTTCCCTGCCCAACGGCCCCAGGGGATTAAAGGCAACTCAAGGGACATGTGTGCCCCACCCCTTCTCCCAAGCCAGGCAAGAGAGGAGGCTAATCAATGGAAATTGATTTGCAGCCTACTGGTGTTCTGAGGGTGGTGCAAAACCATAAGTGGAGCAGGACGCCGCTACGTGCGTGTAAGTGGCCCCTCTCCCTCGCCGGTCAGAGCCATTCCCAGTGGGCGACGGCTAATGCGCAGGTAGCTACATTCTGCTTCAGCCACGCATGTACATTCCTTCAGTACATTCCTTCTCAGCCATTTGGCTACATTCCTAATAGCGTGGAGTTGGAGACTTTAGAGATTAGATGATGATGATGATGATGATGATGATGATGATGATGATGATGATGATAGATAGATAGATAGATAGATAGATAGATACTCGCAGAGGTTCCAGAGGTGTTTCTACGGTAGGGGCCCTACCACTGGCATCACTACAGGGGGGGCGGAGCTCTAAGTGCTGCTGAAATCCGAGCCTCCTTTACACAGACGAACAAAGCGGCCCCGCCCCCTCACCCTCGGAGCCTTTCAGGGAAGCGAAAGCAACGCGCAGGAGACTCCCTGCCTATCTAGACAACCTGTGACGCCTGCCCCCTTGGCCCCAGGCAGTCTACCTGCCCCTCACATACCCGTCTCTCTAGGGGCCTCCCATAATCCCCAGAGGACTGTCGTCCACGTGAGAGGATGTGGGTTCCTCATCCAAGGAGTGGCCCTTTCGAAAGGACCATTTCCCTCCTCAGAATGTCTGCCCTCATTCTCCACGATAGACGCAGAGCTGCCAGCCTGGGAGTGGGGGCCTCTGAGAGGTGGTCTCATCCACCTGTCTCTCTCCGCCGGTCAGCTACCTTGGCTTCGAGGGACTGAACTTGTCTTCTGAGGCTTAGGAGCTCATTGGGCCAAGGAAAGGACACACTAGTCTCACTGTTTGCCCATTGGCCAGGCAGACACACATGTGGCACTGTGTGCACCATACTCTGCTTGAGTGCTTTGCGCCTTCACAACTAGATGTTTGTTGGAAAACAAAATCTCACCTTGCATGTTATTTCTATATTATTCACTGGGTGGTTTTGAGAAGGCAGGGGGGTGTTATTGGCCTCACCTCCTCACCCTGCTGCTCAACACACACAGACGATCACTGGCGTCACTAGACGCGCGTCACCCTGGTGCGGGGACGCGCGTCACCCCCCCTAGGGGCGCGACGTTATAGGCGCGGGGCTCCCCCCCCGCATCGCGTCGCCCCCCTCCGGACGCTCCGAGGCCGGCCTGGGAGCCGGCCTCGGAGCGTCCGACCCTGTCGGCGCTCCAGGGCCTTCTGAAAGAAGGCCCAAGCAGCGCGTCAATCCGGGTATTTTCCGGATTTTCGCGCATGCGCAGACCCTTTTTGAGGGCTTTTTGCCCTCAAAACGGGTCTGGGCATGCGCGAAAATCCGGGAAATACCCGGATTGACACGCTGCCTGGGCCTTCGTTCAGAAGGCCCTGGAGCGCCGACGGGGTCAGACGCTCCGAGGCCGGCTCCCGGGCCGGCCTCGGAGCGTCCGGAGGGCGACACGCGTCACGGAGGTGACGCGCGAGGGGGTGCGCGCGTCACCCCATGACGCGCGTCACCCCCTGGCGGCCCGCCCCCCCGCCACGCCCCAGTGACGCCCGTGCAGACGATCCTCCTGCAGCCTGTTTGCTTCCTATTTCCCTGCTCAGAGATTCGGAAAGGGGCAGGTGCCAGGAAAGCCCAGCACCTCTTCCGACAGCAGCAGTAGCAGCAGGCGGCTGCCCAGCCTCAGAAGGGGGCATGGCGATGAGAAGGAGCCTGCCTGGCCTCCTCATCTTCAGCAGCTACCATCCAACCATTTGAACAGGAAATCCTGCTGAGTGCGAGCCTTGCAATGGAAGAATTGCAGCTGGTCAGCAAACGGTGTTTTAGCCAGGAGATGAAATCACATCCCCATGAACCATTCCAAAAATCATTCCGATTTTCATTTAGGATGTCACCTTCCAGCAAAGTCATTTGGAAGGTTTTGCATATCTGTAATCCTGGGTTTCAACCCTGACATTTTAAGGGGCCGACGGTCTTCTGGAACTCGCCCAGGAAGGCTCTAGATTTGTCCTGCTAGCTAGGAAGAGGAGGGTTGAAGAGGCTTTCTGGAGGCCTGCTCTTCCAGATTGCACACTCTGAGAGTTGCAGGGAGGCATGTGGGGAGGGGGGCTGCTGGAGCCTGGAGGAGACCTAAGCTCAGCACTTTCCAGCCACTTGGACGAGGAGGGAGGACCAAGACAGGCCCATGACAGCTGGCCTGGGGAATGGGACGTGAGCAAAACAAACGGATTATTTATGATGATGCTGCCTTTCTCTAGACACTTGCAGGGCCTGGCAGCTGTTAGCCATGACTGACAGCCGCCACCTTCCTAAGCCCACCTCCTCTCCTCTCCTCTTTCACTGCCTGACTTCCCCAAATGACCCTTGCTGGGGAGCCTGGCGAGAGAGACGTTCCTTGGCACCAGTGCTAATGGAGTAATTATTATACAGCCATTTAGGCAGGGCAGGCGGAGGGCTGGCAGCCCTCAGAATTCACTGTTCATGGCACTGTCCTATTTTACAAGCTCATTAAAGTGCCCGGACGTCCGTGCAGCAGTGGAAACGGGCGCCAGTGCGGTCAGCACCGAGCCACGGAAAGGGAAGGCATGCGCTCCTCCATCCACCTTCCGCTCCTGTTTGCGGTTTATACCTGGCGCTGGCCAGTTCTGGTCGCCGCATCTCAAAAAGGATATAGTGGAACTGGAAAAGGTGCAGAGGAGAGCGACCAAAATAATGAGTGGGCTGGAGCACCTCCCTTATGAGGAAAGGCTACAGCGTTTGGGGCTTTTCAGTCTAGAAAAAAAGCGGTTGAGGGGGGACATGATTGAGACGTATAAAATTAAGCATGGGATGGAGAGAGTGGATAGAGGGAAATTCTTTTCCCTCTCACACAACACTAGAACTAGGGGACATCCACTCAAATTGAGTGGAGGGAGGATTAAGACAGACAAAAGAAAATATTTCTTTACCCAGCATGTAATTGATTTGTGGAACTCCTTGCCACAGGAGGTGGTGATGGCACCTGGCCTGGATGCCTTTAAAAGGGTATTGGACAGATTTATGGAGGAAAAGTCCATCACAGCTTAGAAGCCATGATGGGGAAAAGCAACCTCCTGGTTGTAGGAGTAGGTTTTCTCTGTGCCAGGTGCAAGGGAGTGGCGACTGGACACAGGTATCTTGTTGTCTTGTGTGCCCCCTGAGGCATCTGGTGGGGCCACTGTGTGATACAGGAAGCTGGACTAGAGGGGCCTTTGGCCTGATCCAGCAGGGCTCTTCTTATGTTCTTATGTTGGGTTTCTCCTCCCACCCCTTGTCTTCTCACCTTGCCAAGTGGTTTTTCTCTCCCCCAGCGCGAGCCAGTGGTCAAACATCCTGCTAGTTATGTATATTTAGCATCTGCAAACGAGGGCTTACGCTCTCCCACATGCCCCGTTACTACCCTCCCTGTAGGCTCTGTTCATGACCTCTGCGACCTCTACTCTCGTGTGAAGATACTTGAACAGCCCCCTCTGCGACGCTGCATGCCGGGGCTCTAACATACAGTGGTCGAATTACCCAGCTGAGAGACTCGGGGGTTTCTGAGCAAAGAGATACAATTACAGCAGAAGACAACGAACGGCTCCGTCCCTGCACACACCGCTTCAGCACGCCAAAGACGGTTTCACACCAGTCCCACCGACTGCCACTTTCTGTGTCCTGTTGCTGCTGCTGCTATTTGTGCTTGTTAACAAGGAATGGGCTCTCGTTTCCTTTTCGCCGCGGTGGAGCCTGCTGTGCCCGATGCCAAACTGCTGCTGAAAGTCCTTTGTTTTCCCCAGTGGTTTGCTGTGTGGCTGCCATCAGAAAAGCACAAGCCCACTGGCTCGGATCACACACCCGGGGGGCTCCGTTCTTTGGCTTCCGGCTCACAACCACCACCGCGCAGTCCATCAGACGATTCCAAACTAGATATGATACTTGGAGACATAAACAAGAAACGAATTGAAATATATTAGCAGTGCCTCTGATACGTAATATTTAGCCCCCCCCCTGCCTAAACCTGAAAAGACCTGAAAAGATCTCCAAACCCCAAACTTCACGACAGACACAGCAAGAGGACGCTGGGTTGTGCTGGGTGGTTGCGTTATGGAGCGACTGGAGAAGTGCGGGCACTTTAATGACCCACGAGGAAGAGGGCCGTCTTGACTACGCCGTGTGTCTGATTGTATGGGCTTGTTCGGTCTGCAATGTTCATGTGATTCAGGACCGACCAGCCCTGCCAGGAGCTGAGTGCAGGGGCTGCCTTGGGGAGCAGACTGGGGGGGGGGCACTGTCATTTGACTCGAGTCCCCATCCCTGCTTTCTACCTGCCTCTTCTCTATCTTGACTCCTCATTCGTTAATGCACAAATGGAGGATTGTGGTTTTTTCCTTTGAGTAGTGATAATGAAACCCTCCACCTGCCCCCCCCCAATCCAATTCATAACTGATTCAGGAAGAATAGGTGACTTTTGCAGATATGCCTGAAAATTCATCCAGTCAATTCTAATCAAGGTAACCTTTTGCATACACTCCTGGCATTATCCTATCAGTTGCTCAAAGGTAGGCTTACCATATTTTAGAAAGCTCAAACCGGGACACACACACCCCATAACACCCCCCCCCGCAAGATAATTAATTAATTAATTTTAAAGCAACGAAAAATCAACCACAAACATCAAAAATCAACCATAAAGCACAAACCACAACCAAAAATCAACCTCAAAAATCAACCACAAACTACAAACCAGAACCAAAAAACAATCTCAAAAATCACAAACTACAAACCTCAACCCAAAAACAACCAGAACCAAAAATCAACCTCAAAAATCAACCACAAACTACAAACCAGAACCAAAAAACAACCTCAAAAATCACAAACTATAAACCTCAACCCAAAAACAACCAGAACCAAAAATCAACCTCAAAAATCAACCACAAACTACAAACCAGAACCAAAAAACAACCTCAAAAATCACAAACTATAAACCTCAACCCAAAAACAACCACAACCAAAAATCAACCTTAATAATCAACCTACAAAGTACAAGTACACAAATATACAATACAATTAGACAAATCATTACTTTCTTATTAAATATGTAAGTAATTGTAGGGGGCGCGAAGCGCGGCCGGCATTTTTAATTAAATAATTAATTAAGTGGAGGGGGCGCAAAGCGCCCCCTCTTGCCGTGCGAAGCGCGCCTGAAATTTTTAATTATTTAATTATTTAAATTAAATAAATAAATATAAATTAACTTACCTTTGCTGCTCCCGGCGCTGCTCCCCGGCCTCCTCCTACTCCTGCTTGCCTCCTGCTGCTCCTGCTTGCCGGAGGCTCGCGCCGCACAGGCAAGCAGGCTGGCCCGGTCTCCCAGTGGCACCGCACGGAGCCGCTAGGACCGGGCGAAACAGACTGCTTACCCGTGCGGCGCGAGCCTCCAGAGGCTCGCGCTGTGCGGGCAAGCAGGCTGGCCCGGTCTCCCAGCAGCTCTGCACAGAGCCGCTGGAAGACCGGGTTGCAGCCTGCTTGCCCGCGCTGTGCGAGCCTGCCGGAGGCTCGCGCAACGCGGGCAAGCAGGCTGTGTTTCTCCCGGTGCCGCTGCGAGACCTGGGAGCTTCTGGGAGACCAGGTCGCAGCCTGCTTGCCCGCGCTGCGCGAGCCTGACGGAGGCTCGTGCGGCACGGGCAAGCAGGCTGTCGGTTGGCCTGCTCCCTCACTGGCTCCACATGCCGGTGAGAGAGCGGGCGGACAACCGCTCGCCGCGCCGCCATCTTTTTTTTTATTTTAAACTTACCGGGCAGCATCTTGGATCACGAAATCTTATTAAATATGTAAGTAATTGTAGGGGGCGCGAAGCATCCAAGATGCTGCCCGGTAAGTTTAAAATTAAAAAAAAGATGGCGGCGCCCATTCGTCCCCCGGGACCGGACCGGGAATCGAGCCCGATTTCCGGAACTGTCCCGGCAAAACCGGGACGAATGGTAAGCCTACTCAAAGGGGCCTCAAGGTCTCTCTGTATCCCTCCCACCAGCAGATGAATCAGGTTCTCTCCACCATTCACCCTGTTATTGGAGGCTGTGAGGTTTCCCCTGGGTCGGTAGAACGGGGCCGCCCTCGTCGGGCTCCCTGCGGGGTGGCCGGGGAGAGGCCTGTGGGGCCGGGGTTCTAACCAGCCTCAACCGGGGGTCCGGCGAGTAGCTATAGGCCTCAGAGTTATTAGTGGGGAGGAGGTTGACGGCACCTCAGCCCTCCACCACCAAGCCAGCAGGTTCCTTCCGAGGGCTGGAGCAAGGATGGGGGAGAACGAGCACTAGCCCTCCTGTCCTGCCCTCAGGACCTTGGCCACTAGCCCCTCATCGTTGGCCGGGGCTTGTTTAAGAGGATTCTTGGGAGCTTGAGGCCCTGCCCCTTCCTGCCTTCCACCCCCTCCCCCGAGTTGAAAGTGTGGCCAGGCTCTGCACGGAGAGGTGCTAGCCAAGCGTCGCGCTCCTCCTCCCACCCTCTCCCTCTCCTTGCCCCTGAGGTCTCAGGTACCAGGCTACCACCTGTGGTTCCATCGACGGCTGTTGTCAAGGTCCGCAACAAGCCCCGCCCCCTGGTCCCACCATTGTGCCTCTCCCATGCAACTCGGGTTGAGCCAGCACTCCAGCCCGCCGTTGGACCTGTGACTGCCTCCGCCGAGTGGTCGTGACTCCTTCTCTTCTGGCCGGGCATAGCTGGAGGACTGCTTTGCTGCCGCTGGCTCGGGAAGAGGCCCAGCGGGCGGGCATGCCCCGGCCTGAGGTGGGCCGCCATTGCTGAGGGGCCCGCTAGCCACCGCCAGCTTGTGAGGAGGCTCGGCATCTCGAAGCCCAGGTAAGTCCGGGACTGAACAGAGGCGAATGCAGCATCAAGAAAGACCCAATTCTGCCAGGGTGGGTGCAGAGTGCAAGGAGTTTTCTTGGTCCCTTTACGCTGTACTGATACACTACCAAGTGCACAAAGATCCCTAGAAGCTTAAGACAGGTCAGGTATTTGGGGGGGGGGGCCTTTCTAGCAAATGGGTGCTCCTTCCACCCTGCCTTTGAAATCAGTTTGATAAAATAGTTCCCGAGCCCAGTGTGACATCCAGGCCCCCCACTCACTGCAGAGACTGGTGTCGTCGCTCGTTTGGAGCCACTGTCATAGGGAGAACGGGCGGGCCATGGTAGTGATGTTCCTTGTGTCCTTTATACTGGGATCATAGCTCTGCATTGACTGTATAGGATATTTTTATGGAGTATCCAGTGACCAAACTGCAAGAGGTCACCCTTTCTAGGGTTACGGGAGGCAGGATGTGGCTTCGAGATGCAGTATCCAAGACCTCTGCTTACTACTGGAATCCGATTGGCTATGGTGGGCTCCGCTCTGCCCAATCAAGAAGCTGGCCACTAGGTTGGAGGGCGTTAGCTGCTGCTAGCCATACTCCAGTGCTTGAATCTGAGACACGGAGAGGTTTAGGTCATCGATGTATTTCAGAAGTCCCCGAATCTGAAAAGTGCCATTACCTCAACAGCATGTTGCTGAGGCAGCTCTCAAAGCATAATGGCACCATCTTTTAAAAGATGCCTGTGTAACACAGGCCTAAAATAAGCTCTGCAGAGTGACCCTAACCTGACCTTGGTCCAGGATAAATAAAATAAATAAATCATCCCTTGAGATTGTATCTCAAAAGGTCCCCTAGAGCAGATCATGTCCTTAATAATGAATTGGCATGAACTGGTATGGATACTCTACCACCCATAGTCCAGTGCAGACAATATCTAACCGCGGAGATCGTCTCTCCATGCTTAAACATCAGTGGGCCCATTCGGACAATATAGTCTGGACACTGATCTGGCCTCATGCAATTATGTCCCGGCTCCCCCACTTCCTGGTTAGTTCTCTCAGTCTCATGTGTGCACACTGCTAAACCAAATCTGTGGAATGTGATTGAGAGAACTACCCAGGATGGAAGTGTGGGAGGGGACACACACACAGTGTAAGCATGTTCATTCATAACCGTATGTGGCCGGTTCAAAATCAGAAATATCATTCAAATCAAATCAGTCCATTGTGAGAACACCGGCAAGCCACACCCACACCCACACTGTTGATGTGCTTGGGGACCCCCCACCCCCACCCCCAGTGAGAGCGCTTGTCTGAGGAGACAACTGCTCACCCTGTGGAAAGAATATTATCCACACTATTTGGCATGCTGGGAACCCCATTGTTCCAAATTGTGTAGATATTCTCTCTGCAGGGAGAGTATTTTGTTCTTCAGACAAAGGTTCTCCTTGGGGGCAGGAGGTGAGGCCGGGACTGTGAGTGCGTCAGTGCCAGGGGTGTGGCTCATTCTGTAGTCTAACCGTGGAGAGTCTCCACAGTTGGGTCACGTCAGCACAGGGCCTGTGCCTGCCACCATTTCTCTGCTGCCCATCTAACAGCGCACATGACTCGTCCTTCCTGTCCTCCAGGTTCCTTTGGACATGTATTGTGAGAGGCACAGGAAGACCCCAGGGTGCAAGAGCATTGACTTGCACATGAAGCAAAAGCCATTCACGTGGGCGCTGGACTGGATGGCTCCGACTCCAAGCTAGCATTCAACCATGATTTGAGCTTGCCTTAGACTCGTGGCCCATCGAGGTCAGCACTGCTTACACAGCCCGGCTGCAACTCTCCAAGTTTTCTGGGAAGGGTTTCTCCCACCGCAACCTGGAGATGGTGGTGCCAGCAATTCTTGAACCACGTGCAATGTGCTTGCTCTGCCACTGAGCTACTGACTTGAGAAGGAGCTGAGTCTAACCTGAAAGTTGGCATATTCTCACATTCACAGAAGTTGGCCCAGTCAAAGACATCCTGGTTCCGACTTTGCATTTCAGACCAAACTACCCGGCAAAGGTTGTTAGACAGGCCCTTCTGGAATATTCTGCTGCTATCTCATCTGCATCAGTTTTACCATTTTTTCATTGCTTATTTGGCTCAGGGCAAATGTACCGTAGTGCACCTTAACCCAGTTTTCTTCCCCACCTCATTTGTTGTCATCTGCTTCTTACAACATCCTTCAACATTTGCATCCAGTGATTCATTCTCAAAGACTTATGAGTTCTGAGGAAACAAACAATGGAAAGGGACTAGCCAACCTATGGAAATGTAATAATGTGTTACCCAACATGCTGCGATGTATCAACTCCTTGGCTCCAGGCTGATTAAGCTGGGAAGGAAGGTCTCTTTCTGGATTTTGGCTTCAGGGATAGACATATCTATCTTCCAAGTTCTGAAAATCCCAAAGAGCAAAGTTTATGCTACTCCCCAACCCTCCTCCCCATTTGTCGACGCAAGGCAAAAGCAAAGCAAAACACACCAAGAATCCTCCTAGTCTTGCACTCATTCAAGCTGTCCTGTAGCATCAACTAAAAACAGCATGCTAAGGCTGAGCTACATCATAGGAGACTGGAACGCTAAAGTAGGAAATCAAGAAATAAACGGAACAACAGGCAAGTTTGGCCTTGGAGCGCAAAATGAAGCAGGGCAAAGGCTAACGGAGTTCTGTCAAGAGAACACGCTGGTCATAGCAAACACTCTTTTCCAACAACACAAGAGGCGACTCTACACATGGACATCACCAGATGGTCAATACCGAAACCAGATAGATTATGTGCTTTGCAGCCAAAGATGGAGAAGCTCTATACAATCAGTAAAAACAAGACCTGGAGCTGACTGTGGCTCAGATCATGAGCTTCTTATTGCAAAATTCAGGCTTAAACTGAAGAATGTAGGGAACACCACTAGACCAGTCACATATGACCTAAACCATATCCCTTATGAGTATACAGTGGAGGTGAAGAATAGATTTAGGGCATTAGACCTGGTAGACAGAGTGCCTGAAGAACTATGGACGGAAGTTCGTAACATTGTACAGGAGGCAGCAACTAAAACCATCCCAAAGAAAAAGAAATGCAAGAAAGCAAAGTGGCTGTCAGATGAGGCTTTACAAATAGCTGTGGAAAGAAGGAATGCAAAAAGCAAAGGTGAAAGGGAAAGATATAAACAACTGAATGCAGATTTCCAGAGAATAGCAAGGAGAGATAAGAAGGCCTTCTTAAATGAACAATGCAAGGAAATCGAGGAAAACAACAGAATGGGGAGGACTAGAGATCTCTTCAAGAAAATTGGAGATATCAAGGGAATGTTTTGTGCCAAGATGGGCATGATAAAGGACAAAAAAGGCAGAGACCTAACAGAAGCAGAAGAGATTAAGAAGAGATGGCAAGAATACACAGAAGAACTATACAAGAAAGATCTTAATGTTCCTGATGACCACGCTGGTGTGGTGACTGACCCAGAGCCGGACATCCTAGAGAGTGAAGTCAAGTGGGCCTTAGGTAGCATCACTAACAACAAAGCTAGTGGAGATGATAATATCCCAGCTGAGCTACTTAAAATCCTAAATGATGATGCTGTGAAAGTGCTGCACTCAATATGCCAACAAATTTGGAAAACTCAGCAGTGGCCAAAGGATTGGAAAAGGTCAGTTTACGTTCCAATTCCAAAGAAGGGCAGTGCCAAAGAGTGCTCAAACTATCGCACAATTGCACTCATTTCACATGCTAGCAAGGTTATGCTCAAAATCCTACAAGCTAGGCTTCAGCAGTACGTGGACCGAGAACTACCGGACGTACAAGCTGGGTTTCGAAGAGGCAGAGGAACTAGAGATCAAATTGCCAACATGCGCTGGATCATGGAGAAAGCCCGAGAGTTCCAAAAAACCACCTACTTCTGCTTCATTGACTACGCAAAAGCCTTTGATTGTGTGGATCACAACAAACTGTGGCAAATTCTTAAAGAGATGGGGGTACCAGACCACCTTACCTGTCTCCTGAGAAACCTGTATGCGGGTCAAGAAGCAACAGTTCGGACCGGCCATGGAACAACCGACTGGTTCAAAATTGGGAAGGGAGTACGGCAAGGCTGTATATTGTCACCCTGCCTATTTAACTTATATGCAGAGTACATTATGAGAAATGCAGGGCTGAATGAATCGCAAGCCGGAATCAAGATTGCCGGGAGAAATATCAACAACCTCAGATATGCAGACGATACCTCCCTAATGGCAGAAAGTGAAGAAGAACTAAAGAGCCTCTTGATGAGGGTGAAAGAGGAGAGTGCAAAAGTTGGCTTGAAACTCAACATTAATAAAACTAAGATCATGGCATCTGGGCCCATCAATTCCTGGCAAATAGAAGGGGCAGAAATGGAAGCAGTAACAGATTTTACTTTTCTGGGCTCCAAGATCACTGCAGACGGAGACAGCAGCCATGAAATTAAAAGACGCTTACTCCTTGGAAGGAAAGCTATGGCAAACTTAGACAGCATAATAAAAAGCAGAGATGTCACCATGCCAACAAAAGTTCGCATAGTCAGGGCGATGGTGTTCCCAGTAGCAATGTATGGTTGCGAGAGTTGGACCATAAGGAAGGCTGAGCGCCGAAGAATAGATGCTTTCGAACTGTGGTGCTGGAAAAGACTCCTGAGAGTCCCTTGGACTGCTAGGAGATCAAATCAGTCAATCCTAAATGAAATCAAGCCTGACTGTTCCCTGGAAGGACAGATACTAAGGCTGAAACTCAAATATTTTGGCCACCTAATGCGAAGAGAGGACTCTCTGGAGAAGACTCTGATGCTGGGAAAAATTGAAGGCAAAAGGAGAAGGGGAAGGCAAAGGATGAGATGGTTAGACAGCATCACCGATGCAATGAACATGAAAATGAGTGAACTCAGGAAGATAGTGGAGGACAGGAAGGCCTGGCGGGATATGGTTCATGGGATCACGAAGGGTCGGACACGACTTAACGACTGAACAACAACAAAAGGCTGAGCTCTTGCAGACTATGCTGCTGCCAAATTTCCTTCACACAATGGTCTGGCTGGGCAGCGGTTTGCAAACTTCTTGCCCTCAGGGAATCCTTTTCAAACATCTGCAAAGGAACCCCTGTGTGTTGCAGAGGATTCTGGGCATAGTCTGTGGCTCAGTTTACAGTGCACACTGCCCAGGCCTGATACGGTTTGCATTTGCCCACATGAATGAAGAGTGTGCTCTCTCTGAAACACTCTCCTGCAACTATGCATTGCAAAGAAAGGTTAGGCATGGTGCGTATGGGTCAAGGTGTCTTTCTGGGGAGTTTGTCTGCCATCACCGGTCTTCTTCTAACCAAGGGGCCTCCAATAAGTGTACAATGAACTTCACCACCACCACCACCACCCTTGGAGTAAATGAAATCACCAACTACAGAAAGCAGTCTTATTTGGAACAGCGCACATATTACAAAAATATCTGTGAATATCCCAGGTCCATGGGAAGGACCTAATATTCAAAAGGTAGCCAAATCCAGCAACCAACATCTGGCTGGCTGCTGTGCATAAGAACATCACCATCATTATTATCCTTAACTGCATACTACACAGTCACAACAGTTGGAAATATCACTGACTGGCATTAAATAAGTGATACTGTATAAGTCTCAACCTGAGGTCTAAGTAGCAACTAAATATCTACGCAGTATGTACGATGTTCCTAAAAGTGCCATTTTTTGCAAATCTGATGGTGTTATTTTAGTAATCTGCAGTTTAAAATAATTTGCAATTTTTTTCAAAATTGTTCCAAGTGCCCCGATGACATGGGGACATTTTATGATTTCTCGAATTTTCTGCACTTGTCCAAATTTTGCATTTGGCTGTTCCAGTAGCATCACAGCAGCCTGTCATGGTTCCTCAATGGGAACTGCTGAGCCCTGTAACCCATTTCTCTTTAGATGTCCAGGAGCCATAACATCTGATGCAGTCCTTGTTGACCCGGGCGATGACCAATCCAGTATGGATTTCTGTTTAATTCTTCTCATCATAATTGACAGTACTTGGACAGTCTGAGTCTGGCTTGGGTGACCCTTCTGGTAGCAACGCTACCGCCAGCATAGCTCTCACTGTCATCAAAGCACTCAAACCCTCCACCGTCAAGATAATGTCTGTGCGGAGGGACTGCTGCTGTTGTTTTTATTAGCACAAGAGCAGGTCAAAACTTGTATCCACTACTGCTTCGGACCTGTGAACTGGCACTCTGCGGAAAGGAGGGCTTGAATTAAGACAGAATAACACTGATGCACATCCAATGGGGCTACTCCTCTGTAAGTGAGTCTAAGGCTGCAATCTTAAGCAGACGTACTAGGGACAAAGTCTCAGTCAACACAGTGGGGCTTACTTCCAAGTAAACATGCACGGGCTTGTGCTGCGAGATTGTGAGTCCTTTTGGGACAGGTACCCGCTTTTCATTATCGTGCTATATAAACCACTTTGTGAACTTTTGTTGAAAAGTTGTCTTCTGTATACCAAGTATTCTTATCAATAAAAAATAATAGGACAGTAAGTAGCATTCCGACGAAGGGGTGGTGGCCTGGCACCGCCTTCTCTCATGAATAAACCCCGGCACAGTCAGTCTGCACACGCCTCTTTGAAGAGGACTGGGAGCGCCACGAACACACACTTGTACATCTCCCGTGGTCCATCTGGGAGCCGCCCCCCTTGGGCATTTGCGATGGCATTGGATAAGGCGGGGTATACATTTTCCAGATAAATAAATACCGGTAAATAAATCTCAGTGGAGTGTGCATAGAAGACTTGCCAATGCCCAGTGGGTTGTGCTGTGTGAGTTCGATCCGCCTGGCACCCCCAAAATATCTCCCCTGACCTCCTGGCAGGGCCATCTTTTGTCTCAAGGAAGGGCAGGAGGGCACAACCTTCTCTAGCAGGAGCAGGAAGTTCATAGGTAGCTTTACAACATTTGGGTGAACAGAAATACTGTATACAAGAAAAGGTGGCGGTTCTGTGGGCTTTGGGTGCCCTTCCTTCCACTCCGCTCTCCTTTCCTTCCCACTAGTCTACTCCACTCTTGTTTGGATTGGATCTAGAGTGGCCGGTGGGTGGCTCCACCTACAGAGAACTCATTGCTGCATGTCGCAACCTTGAACAGACGTGGTGCAATCTCCTCCTTTTCTCGGCAATGGGTATTCCACAGGAGCATCTCCTTCTGGCCCGTTTGGTCTTCCTGGCAGGAAGCCAGGGTTGGATCTGGGCCAATTCGCTTTGGACAGTCTGCGGGCAGCGGTGGTGGCATTCCTGGCCGCTTTGCTCTAACCGGCTGATTGCCTTTGAATGCCAACCGTCTTGCTACTCCGATCCACGGACTTGGTCCAGCGCGCCCCGTTCCGTGCCAGGCATGACAGGGCCGCTCGCTCCTGTCCCTCCCTCCCTGGCCTTGGCTGCTGCACGTACAGAGGGGAAGCGGGAGGGACTGCAGCTGCTGCTCATGCCCCAGCAGTGCTGCCTGCCTGCCTGCCTGCGCAGTGGGCACCCGAGTCCTGTCAACGTGCGGCTGTTCTCGCAGCACAGGGCTCCTTCACAGCATCGGGAACCCTGATTGCTTGTCAACAACTACAAGCCAGAAAGAGTCCAATGGAGTGTGACCATGTTGAGAAAGTGCAGCTTTCCTCCACTCTGGATCATAAGCTGCCTCTGCCAAAACGACTTTGACGGAAACGATCCCTGTGCCCAAGTCCTTGGCCCTCATCCTGCCTTCACTTGCCCACATGGCTGCCCACCCTAGCAAAGAGATGCGAGATGCTGCTGCCGCCCAGTCTGCAAAGAATGAAGAGGCCTCTGGAAAGCTGGCCGGCCTCATCCAGCGATGTCAGTCACACCCATAGAGGACTCTACACAGGAGCAACTCCTGTGCAAGTGCCTGCAGGCCGGCCTCATCCTGCCTTCTCATGTGCCAGTCTGCAAGAGACAGGAGCCCAAACTCTTCGTGTGTTTCTCACAGATCTTTCCAGCCAAACGACGCTCCCGTTTGGGCCATTCTGATCCCTCCTCCTTGTGAAATCTTTTGCTCATTCTTCCACGCCTTTGCTCCAACTGCCCTCTGTGATTTTATTACAGGGTCAGCTCTGATCGCCTGTGCACTAGGTGCAGTGTCATTTTCCTGCTGTGGTGTGTCCCCCTCAGGACACACCATGTCTTCCTTATTTCTGGATTAACCACATGAGTAATCCCATTCATTCGGGGATCAAGGATTACAGTGCAATACCTAATAGGGTGACAGAAAGAAGGAAACATGGAAGTTGAGGGCGATGCAAATAATTCCACATTCTAGAGGTTTTCCAAGAAAAGCTGATCAAAAATTAAAACTGACAAATGTTTGGCACAGATCCTTGAATGCACAATTTTCCCCGCTCAGAATAATTACAGGAAATGGATTGTTACATTCTCATCCACAAAGTGCTGCAACCTTCACACAGCATAAGG
The DNA here is from genome assembly GCA_026170595.1 of Plestiodon gilberti rubricaudatus. Taxonomy (NCBI): domain Eukaryota; kingdom Metazoa; phylum Chordata; class Lepidosauria; order Squamata; family Scincidae; genus Plestiodon; species Plestiodon gilberti. The sequence goes on along the minus strand of JANXHW010000003.1, from coordinate 2,002,346 downwards.
CTGCATAAAGGACAACGTTTTAAGAAACCAGCCTTTTCTGGAATGGTTTCAAGCTAACGGCGCAACCCTGTCTCACCTTGTGCCCTGCGATGCAGTGAGGCCGGTGCAGCCTGCACTGCATCCAGGGCACAAAAAGGGAGGTCACCTCAGGGGAAGGGAACATTTGTTCCCTTCCCCCGGGTAAAGCCCCAGCCGCCCCAATGCAGCTACTCAGATGTGTGCCACTCCAAGAGCCTCATGCAACTGTAGCCAGGCCCAGGAAGGGGTTTTTGATTTGGCGGAGGAGACCGCTGCTGCCAATCCCTCCCCCGTCCTGGGCCCAGTCAACCAATCCAACCCCCAGAACGCCCCTCCCCCACCCTCCGCCTGTTTCTCCGCCACCCGGCAGGGAACTTACCTTCCCCAGCAGGTGCTCCACTGCATCTGGTACGTGTGGGGAGAGTGACGCTGGCCTCTGCACCGGTGCTGCCTCCTCGCCAGGTGACACAAACGTACCTTACGGCACGTTTGCAACACCCAAGACCAATGGAGTGGCGCTCCATCAATCTAAATTGTAGAGAGGATTGGGCTGCCCATCTTCTCCAGGTCCAATTCTAGCGTCAATAGTAGTGTCGGGGGTGACTGATTCTACTTTTCAATGGCAGTTTCCAACTATTTAGTGCCTACTATCCTTTCCCACTGTTTTCCATTGCTGATGTTGCTTCAATGGTCATTTCTTCCCCATTTCACTCAGTTGTCATTTCTTCCCCATTTCATACCTCCTTGAGTAATCCCAGCCAGTCAGAGAACACATAGGGGAGTGATGCTGTCACTATGCTATGCAGCCAGTCAGATTTAGGTATGTGCTGACATTGTAGGAGATATAAATCAAGTCCATGACAGTAAGAGCGATATTCATCTACTGGTCACATAGACATAGGTAATCCTAGCCAATCAGGGATCACTCTAAGAATCAAACAGTGCCTTAGCCCATTCTTAATAAGTTCCAAAAAATGCTGAAAGGGGGAGTTTTAATTCTGGCAAATATTGTAATGAAATTAGTCTTTCTGTTTCAGTTCAGCAGTGTACATATGTAGGCGTGCCACTTCAGAAATGGCCTCACAGATCGAGCGCAAGACTGTGATTCAGCCCAGAGGCTGGCTGGCTGGCTGGCTGGCTGGCTGGCTGGCTGGCTGGCTGCAAATGAGTTCAATCCCATCAGCACCAGGAATTACCCAGCTCCACGAAGGGTCTGATCCAATGGCAGCGGGCGGCTGCAGCTGCTTCCCAGTAGCAACAGGGATGTGTCATGCTGCCTCAGGTCTCCACTTCAGCATCTACCTGTCTGATGCAGCTCCTCCCCTCCTGCTTACACGGCAGTTTTCTCACTCTGCACCAGCCCCTCTTTCCCGGAGGGACTTGCAGGAGATGAGTCCATCCATCCTCCTGCCAGAAGTTGTGCTGACTAAAGCCCGCAGAGGAACACACACACACACACAACACCACCACCACACACAATTTCTAATGCAGCAAGATGAACTCAAATGAGAACATCCAAAGACATGCCACACCTGCTTTAACTATACCACACTGGTGCAAAGAGTGCAAAACAGTGTGCTAGGTGCTGTACTGAACCGATAGGGCTCCTGTCCAAGCAAGCCTGACAGAATCCCACACAAAGTTGCTTGCACACCGACACCGCAAGCATCATTGGAGGCTCCACTCTGTGTCTCACCGCCTACTAAGGTGCAGCTGGTGAGGACATGGGACAGGGCCTTTTTGGTGGCAGCTCCTTGGCTAAGGAACTCTCTCCTCCATGTGAGGCCTGGCCTACCCCTGTGCTTCCTGCCTTTAAGCAGGCAGTAAAGACATCTCTGATTCATTTGATCCTTCCTTGATTATGAGTTGCTCCATTGTGATTTAGGTTCAATCTTTTAATTGCTCTTGCTGTTTATCTTTTATTTGTCATGCATTTTACTCTTTATTTGTGTTTTAATGGCTGTGTGGTGGTTGAACTGTTTTTTACTGAAACTGTAAGCCGCCTTGGTGACCCCTTCACTCAGGTAGAAAGGTGGCCTGTAAATGTTTCAAGTGAATAAAACATTTATGACACGGAGGTGAAGACAGAGCTGAAGATGGTGGGGGTCAGGGAATGTGATGAGAGAGGCAATGAGGATGGGTGAGGAGAGAGTCAGAAAAGGCTTTCTTGAAGAAGTGGCCTTGCAGAGGCAGGAGGAGGACCAGGAAGTGGTCTGAGGAGCATCAAAGAAGAGAAAGTTGTGCCACGCCTTGTACTGAGGGCTCAGCCTCCACTGCTGAGTAATGGGTGGAGCTGCTACTCCGTCCTAAATGACACCTGAAAAGAATGGACGGGGTCAGGCATGGGGCACGTTGCCACTGCACCAATATATCCCTCGCACAGATCATGGCTGCAGCAGCTGCCTTTAAATATACCACGACATTATCTGCCACTTGTCCGGCATTGCAATCATGCTGAGATGAGTGTGGCCTAGACCCCCTTCCCAGAATCCTCCTGGGCAATGCACGGGCTTCCTTGGCACACGATGTGCAAACTGACAGGAAGACTGAAAACCTCTGCAGTGTACCCTGGGCTCTCACTGCTGCCACTTACTGCACACTGTTGCATGATGTGTCCGCTATCATCAGATACTGGCAACTGTCAGTGGGCTCCGATATTGAAACGTGTCAAAACAACACAACTTTGACTTGTAGGAATGAGCAGATTCTTCTATTCTGCTCCTTGACTATTCGGTGGCTTCACTCTGCCATCAGGCGGTTCCGCTGCTCCTGAATTCTGGGTTCCCAAGGCAGAACTAGAACCAATGGGTTGTACAGGGATGTAGAGTAGAAGCCAGGAGGAACGTCTTGACTGCAAGAGTTGTCCAGCCTTGGGACAGTCTGCCTCGCGCAGTCTTTGTGGGAGGTTTTCAAGCAGAGGCTGGCCGGTCGCCTATCAGGAAGGCTGTAGCAGTTGCATTCAGCTTTCAGTTCGTCCAGCTGATTTCCTGGGACTTTCCCCGCCATGTTACCTATGAGAACTTCTGCATTGGTAAAACACTGCAGAAATAATGGTCATTTGTGCAGGGTTGTTTTTTTTTTTTTTTTTACTGATGCAGACATGCATTCCTGGGCCTTAGTATAAGATCACAAAGAAACGATACAACCCTACATATGATCACATCAAATGTGCCTTTGTGCAGAGATTTATTATTGCCCACAAACTGAAAGCTGTGGCAAACTGCATATGCTTAGCAGCAATCTGTACAAATAATGCCAGGTAACTTGGCACTGCAAAATCCAGGGGGGTGAGGAGAATTCAGAAACGTCTCTACTGCGAAGGCCACATGCGTCTTAGAAAAAAAAGTGAGGTGCACATGTAACAAATACCTGGAGGCACAGACCTGTCTGGTGCAATCCTTGAGAAGTGGGATGCTATTTTCTGCTGCTGATGCTTTCAGCTGGAAGTGTTGTCATAGCATGATGCTTTGTATCAAGCTGGGCAAGACTCTCTCCAAAGATGGGGGACTTTTGAGGAAGAGACCTTCATGAGATCTCTCTGCCCCACATGGAGAAGACTCGGCTTTCCCTTGGACAGGCTTACGGAGGGTGTAGGTGTTTGCTCTAGGCTATGATGACAGGAGAAATACTTTTGCAAGGCGAGGCCGGGTGTATTTGGGCGTGACGCAGGGGAAGTCAGCACATAGGGATTTTCGTGTGTGTGTGTGTGTGTGTGTGTGTGTGTGTGTGTGTGTGTGTGTGTGTGTGTGTGTGTGTGTAAGCTCTATTCACATTAATGATGCCTATTCTGGTAACTCGCTGTCTTATATTTTGATTATTAATCACTGGTTAACATCTCCTTTCTTGGCTAAACCGGGGGGGGGGGGAGGAGGAGGAGAGATTTCATCTATAATTTTGCAGAATCCAAAATTTATGACCGCTCATAGCCAAGAACATCTGCCAGGAATGACGGTGCAGCATGAATGGAAGTGAACAAGGCTTGTCAGCGTGCAGCCAGGAGACGTGCTGACTTTCACACGAGTAGCCAGGAGACAGACCAGCAGCACCTCTCTGGGGCTATTGGTGGGAACAGGATGCAGGATGAGGAGATGGGTCCTGATCCTCTTCTGATGGTTCTGATCGGCATGAGAAACAAACAGTCAGGATGTGTTGAGCCTGGTTGGTCCAGAGTTGTGGGGTCCCTCCTTCCTCCCAGCATCTCAGGAGAAACAGAGATCAAGAGGGAGCCGTTTCAGAGGAATCCATGCTTTCATCCCTCTCAGGTAGAAGGAGTTGACTGGAGTACCTTTTCCCCCCAGCCATGGGATTAGTCACCAGTTTGCGTCCTTCCCATACCAAGATATTAGAAAGTGAAGCTCTTTGTAGCTGGGCTCGGAGGCTGCTGGGAGGGATTCTCAAGCAACTCCCTCTTACTCCATTTGGTTTTGAAAAAGCAAAGGAAGAGCCTGATTACATAATATAAGAACATAAGAAGAGCCCTGCTGGATCAGGCCAAAGGCCCATCTAGTCCAGCTTCCTGTATCACACAGTGGCCCCACCAGATGCCTCAGGGAGCACACAAGACAACAAGATAACCTGTTTCCTGCTGCCACTCCCCTGCACCTGGCACAGAGAAAACCTACTTCTAAAACCAGGAGGTTGCTTATCCCCATCATGGCTTGTAACCTGTGATGGTCTTTTCCTCCATGAATCTGTCCAAACCCCTTTTAAAGGCAGATGAAAAGGGTGAATTTGGCTCAGTTCAAATACACAATGTCAAGTTGTAGCCATTCTTTCATTTTGCTTTTCATTTGAAAAATTGGACATTAAATGTGGCTCGCTAATACTGCGCCAGTATTGCTGTAATGAAATTCACTGTAATGAAACTCACAAGTGTGTCAAATCACACTTTTAAATAAACTGAGTTTTGAGCCTTGCTGGTGAATTCTAAGGCAAGTCAGTTTCACCATTTGCAACTGGTAGCATTTTGAGATTTAAGATTTGAGTTCTGAAGATGTGGTCATAGTCAGGGGTGTATTATCCATAAGGCTAACTGGCTAGGCTTCAGCCTAGGGGCCCCGCAGGGACAAGTCAGAGTATCTTGTTGTCTTGTGTGCTCCCTGAGGCATCTGGTGGGGCCACTGTGTGATACACTAGTGCAGAATGCGGCGGCCCGGGTGGTTGCCGGGGCCTGTTGGTTCGACTCAGTCGGACTGTCGTTTCGGCGGCTACACTGGCTGCCGGTTCGTTTCCGGGCACAATTCAAAGTGCTAGTTTTGACTTTTAAAGCCCTTAACGGCTCGGGTCCAGGGTATTTGAGGGACCCCCTCCTTCCTTATAATCCGACCCATACTCTGAGGTCATCAGGGGGGGCCCTGTTAACCATGCCACCATTGACAGAAGTGAGGGGGATGGCGGCACGGAATAGGGCCTTCTCGGCAGTGGCGCCCCAATTATGGAATTCCCTCCCCCTGGAATTAAGAACGGCTCCCTCTTTAGAGACCTTTCGGCGGGGCCTTAAGACGTTTTTATTTAGGACAGCTTATGATGTCTGACATGGTAGGCTGACCTTTTAACAAATGGCTTACTCAGGTGACCCACTGGAGTTGTTTATTTTAAATTGTTTTAATTAATTATTTTAATTTGTATATATGTATTTTAATGTGTCAATTCCTGTAATGTGACAATTAATGTGTCAATTTTAATGCCATCAATTCCTGGCAAATAGAAGGGGCAGAAATGGAAGCAGTAACAGATTTTACTTTTCTGGGCTCCAAGATCACTGCAGACGGAGACAGCAGCCATGAAATTAAAAGACGCTTACTCCTTGGAAGGAAAGCTATGGCAAACTTAGACAGCATAATAAAAAGCAGAGATATCACCATGCCAACAAAAGTTCGTATAGTCAGGGCGATGGTGTTCCCAGTAGCAATGTATGGTTGCGAGAGTTGGACCATAAGGAAGGCTGAGCGCCGAAGAATAGATGCTTTTGAACTGTGGTGCTGGAGAAGACTCCTGAGAGTCCCTTGGACTGCTAGGAGATCAAATCAGTCAATTCTAAATGAAATCAAGCCTGACTGTTCCCTGGAAGGACAGGTACTAAGGCTGAAACTCAAATATTTTGGCCACCTAATGCGAAGAGAGGACTCTCTGGAAAAGACTCTGATGCTGGGAAAGATTGAAGGCAAAAGGAGAAGGGGAAGGCCAAGGATGAGATGGTTAGACAGCATCACCGATGCAACAAACATGAAAATGAGCGAACTCAGGAAGATAGTGGAGGACAGGAAGGCCTGGCGGGATATGGTTCATGGGATCACGAAGGGTCGGACACGACTTAACGACTGAACAACAACAAATTTTAATGTGTTGTAAGCCGCCTTGAGTGCCCTCAGGAGAAAGGCGGGGTATAAATTCTTTAAATAAATAAATAAATAAATAAATAAATAAATACAGGAAGCTGGGGCCTTTGGCCTGATCCAGCAGCCGGGCTCTTCTTATGTTCTTATGTTCTTAGAGTGAGAGGAACTCACTCTATAGCGAGAGTGAGGAGGACTTAAGTGCTAGAGGGGGGCTGTCGGCCCGAAATACCTGAAGGCCTAGGGGCCCGACCATGGGTTAATAATACACCCCTGGTCATCACTCAAATTTGGTTAAAATTCCATTTCCCGGCCTTTTGGGGTGAATAAGTGCTGGGTTTGTCATCAGGCTAACTGCCTGCCCTCCTTCATTGTTTCCTTGCAGCTCTGCACGGTGAGGAATCCCTCAAACCCCCCCCCCCCCGTCTTTTGCAAACAATGCTGGTTAACTTAGTCAACACAGACAGAGGCAACAGCTCAAAGAAACCACAGAGAGTCGCTAAAATGGCTAACTTAACCACTGCATTCAACTAACTGACGATAGTGTGTCAGGGAATGACTCACAGGCCATTCAGTTGGCGAAGCTTTGGTTGGCAGGCGGGATGCCCTTCCATGCCCTTCCATCCCCAGCCCACACGGTGCCTTTGTGCACATTAGAAAAGACACCCTTTTCTTCCCGCCGGAAGTGACGTTCCGCTAGCATTCCTCCTCCTTCCTATGTGAATGGTGCCCCCTTAGAGGTGGTGCCTTTGTGGCATCCACAATCGTGTGGGGCGGCTGTGGGCAGAATGCACCCAAGCCGCCAGTCTGGAGTCTCACACAAATCTTCTTCAAGGCAGAACCCTCTCTAGGAGGAAAGGAAGGAGACGGGCTTTCCGAGCTGGCTGGCAGGCGGGTCATCATGCATCGAGACATAGAGACTGCACAGCAACCCAGTGTCCCTAATCACAGGGAGGCTCTCCTTCCTTCCAAGTATGGCGTTCGCTGCTTCTGACCAACACTGGAAGTGTGTGGGCATGGCAGGGGTGGGTCTTGCCCAAACGCTGAGGAAACGTGAAGACTGTCCGTGGTTTCAAAACACCTGAAGAGCCTGGGCCATTGAGAGAGAGAGAACAATGCTAGATTTTCGTAAAGGCTTTCCCTAGGCTTTCACTGTGGGCCTGTGCCTTTAAGGACCCTTGTGTGGTACCGTCCGTCCCCATTGCAGGGGTCACCGCTTTGAACAATGGCTCCTGCTGCAGCTGCGACCACAGCGGTTGGGTCTGCAGTTGATCAAGACGAGCTCCATGCAGTGACACGGGCTCTTTTCTGGAGAGCAAAGCTTTGTCCAAGGGACAACAGTGGCATTTGTTCTGCATTGGTTGGTTCCTGATCTGCCAAGCATCACCCCTTAGCTCCCAAGTTCTGCATTAGAGAATCTAAATCTCTAATCTAGAGAAACCCAGTAATCCTATTGTAAGGCCCCTGGCCCCCCTTCTTTATAAAAAAGAATCACAGAACCAGTACTTTGATTCCTTGGAACCTTGGAACATAGATGGAACATAACCTCAAAGAAGACTGTGGCCATTTCATATGTTCTCCGAACAGGTTTGTTTTACGCCAACGCCTGGACTATCTACTGTGTCAACTCTTCTGTAGGAAGCAGACCCCACAGGTGTTGTTCCAAACTACCACTTTGAGAGTGAAACAGTATGAATGTGTAGAATCCTAGTTCTTCAAATACAAATCTCAGCTGTTGGGTTGGAATGAACCTCAACCTCCCCCTTTTTTATTCTCTTCTATTGGAAGACACACATCTTATCCTTACAGACGTCTGATGCCCCTCTCCAAAGCTTTTCTCCCCTACCCCATTTCCCTCTTGGAGCAAGGAGAACAAGGTAATTCTGCGGTGGGGTCAGGTGCTCGCTCTTCTTTCCCCTTAGGGCCAAATGCTGTTCGACAGCCACAGATCTAATGCATCTGTAATGTGAGCAAATCCTTTGGAATTCACCTAAAGTCATTGCTGAGGTCATGGAACATCACAGACACGCACAGAACACATACGCATCCAGAGGCTCTCTCTCTCTCTCTCTCTCTCTCTCTCTCTCTCTCTCTCTCTCTCTCTCTCTCTCTCTCTCTCTCTGCTCCAGTCAGGCCACTGAGTCAAGATGAAAAGCTAATCTCTGTCTTTATTTCCTTAAGACGTTTTCTAAAGCGAGTTTCCGTATCATTTGTCATCCCCGGAGCCTTAAATCCTGACATTCCCTGAGACCAGGTGTTCGAACAACGATGGGTGTAAGACCCACCCTGGGAGAAGTCAGTTGCTTTTCACTTGATTTCTTTGTACTGATGTTTGTTAGGCCAGCATATAACATTATTAGGAGGATCACCATCATCACTCTGATTGGACAGGATTCACAGGAAGCAGCACTTGATGCAGGACGGGCTCTTTGCTGCGTGGAATCAATCAAATCAACATCTGTGTGGAATTCATCTGCAGCTGAGATATGTGATGCAGTCAGGACCCTGGAAGCTCAGGTGGGTGAGCCAACTGTGACTGGCATTCTATTGGCCAGCCATCCCCCCCCCCCCGATATGGGAAAGTGGCTCAGCACATTTCCAAACCAAACCAGATTTGGACAGACGCTCCTGTGTGGCAGCCCGTGATCACCTGCAAGTATCTCAGATCACTGGCTGTCAACTAACAGCTTCAGAGGTGACATCACTTCTGGCCCTCCAAAGCATTTGAAATAAGCAGATTGCATGGGCAAAAACTGATGTAGGGAAGCCCCCCCCCCTAAGACTCTTGGGGCAGGAGGGTGCTCTCCGGTGGACGGGTTTTTCTTTCTAGCAGTGTTTTTGCCTGTACAACCTCTTATATAATGTAATGAAGCGACTTCTCTCCTTTAGATTGAACAGAAGAAGAGATAGAAGAAGAGACTGCAGGGACAAAATCCAGGGGAGGGGGGAGCCTGCCCACTGTGGAGAACCCTTATGGCAAGAAGGTCCTCTCTGGTGGGTGGGCTTCTCCCCCACCCTCAGGTTTTGCCCCTGCTGCACTCTAATCCAGTCGCTCCAGTACACCAGATCATGTAGCGACACGACGCGCGCATCACCCATGTGCAGGTGCGCGCACGTCTCCCCCCGCCCCCCGTACATTCCCCCCTGTCACCCTACGAGGTCTGGAGAAGGCCTTGGAGAGCGTCCACCCCAGCCGGCGGTCCGGGGCCTTCTGACAGGTCCCAATGCGTCAATACGTGATTTTTTAGCTTTTTCGCACATGCACACAATGTTTCTGAGGGCAAGACGGCCATCTTGCCCTCAGAAACATTGTGCGCATGCGTGAAAACGCTAATAAATGACACTTTTGCGCAATGGGCCTGGTCAGAAGGCCCCGGACCGCCGGCCGTGGTGGACGCTCTCCGAGGCCTTCTCCAGGCCTCGGAGGTGACGCGCGGAGCGGGGTGGCACGCGCGTCACCCTTGACGCACGCACCACCCTGCGGCAGCCCGCCACCCCCGCCACGGTCTAGCAACGCGCCTGCAGATGGGCGAAATACACCCTCGGTCTTCTCCAGCTTGGAACTTCGTCTAAACCAGAGAAGAGTTCAGGGGCTTGAAAACTTTGCCTCTCCTTTGAGAGGAGGCTGATAGTAGTAGTAGTGTTTAGAATATTTATGTACTGCTTTTCAACAACAAAAAAGTATCAAAGCGGTTCTCCCCCATAGGGGGACCAAAGCGGCTTACAAAAATTAAAATACATATAGAGCCATAAAAACAATTACTACCATATTATATACATTAAAAACTCCTAAAACATTGATACGATGTAAAAACGATAAAACACAAAAACAACAGCAGCCACGCTTCTAAAAGAGGGCCAACTCTATAAAATCTTTGAAGTAGGCAGCAGCTCAGAGGGCTTGTTTAAAAAGAAATACATAGCAAAATCCCCAAAGGTTTCCTTGGAGTCCACACTTGGAGATGTTCACTGGCATCCCTAAACTTACAGGCTTTTTATTTAAAATAAGCTGCTTTCATTCAAGGTCCGCTTTGCAGAGGTCCACTATGTAAACATGGAGAGCGTATCTGCAGCTTCGTGTAAGAACCACAGAGTAGGGTACATGTAGCAGTTGTACCTGGAGAAGCCTTGTGGGGAGACCTTCAGCAAGAAAGAGACACAAGAGCACCAGCCCTCTGGTCAGTATCTAAGAGCCCAATCCTACCACCACCACCACCACCCCTGCTGTATCCAGCCGGGGGTGGGTTGGGGGTGGATTGAGAGGCTTCGGATGGAAAAGCGTTTTCAATCCCCTTACCCTTTTGTAAGCCTCCCGCTCCACAATGGGTCTCCTCAGACCTGTGCCAGCTCTGAGGAAACAAAGGCAGCAGCCATCACAGGACTGAGGCCAGAGGTCTCTCCGGGAGTGAGAGGCAGGACCATACCAGAGCCTAGGAGACCTCAGAGCTCAGTCAAAGAGGAGCTCCTTATAGTCCTTCCTGCTCCAGAGGGCTCCAATGGCCAGCTTGAGTGGGCGGGGTTAGTCCGAGGTCGCATGAGCGCTTTTTGCCGCTGCAGTTCTGGCAGCTGTTGACAGAACCCAAAGATGCTCATCTCGGACTTCCGGTTGGGCGGTACCAAGGGAGGACGCTAGGAAAACAAGCTCCCTTGAGCCTACAATCTTTAGATATTTTATTGATCTCTTTTTAACAGTTTTTTATCAATATTTACTAGCTTAGTTGCTAAAGTTTTACCCTCTGAGTGAGGATTGCCAACCGGTATTTTTGCAAGCAGTATTTGGGCTTTTCGCCAGCACAGACAAGGAGTCGACCTCAAGGACAGCTGGAGATACAGCAAACACGGAGGAATGGACATTTTGTTGAAGAAATAGTGTTTGTTTAACTACAGCGGCAAAGGCCACAGACTTTGGCACAGCCAGGACTGTTCCGGTATTTCAAGGCTTTTAACGAGTTCGATAGAATAAGGTAATGAGATTTAATTATGGGTCTGAAAAAGACTCTCCCTAATGAGAGCGAGGGGGGCGAAAGACTTTCCCCAAACAATCGAGGCTGGATGACTTCTTTGCCCCAGTGTAGGTACCTTCAAAGCTGCAGATGCTTATCTCCAGCCCAGGCAGGAGATGTGGCAATTTGTATGTAACATACACAATACGTAGCCAGATGATCACTGAGTGAAGTGTGAACTCTCCCTAAGGGTAGGCTTACCAGCGTCCCGGAATCGATGCTGGCTTTGGCCTAGAGCAGACCAGAGTCGCTCCCAAGGGTGCACTGCGGCTGCTCAACGGGGTTCAAGCTTCTGTCACGTCATTGACCAGAAGTTCCGGAAGCCGGAAGCCCATTGGGCAGCCGCGGTGCACCCTTGGGAGTGACTCGGGTCCGCTCTAGGCCAAAGCCAGCATCGATTCTGGGACGCTGGTAAGCCTACCTAAGGGTGCAGTGAGGATATAAACTATCCTCAAATTACAGGGAACTAGAGGGGGAGAGGAAAGTGCAGGACACACATTTCAACAAATAAATAAATAAATAAATACTTTTGGTGACAGCCCCCAGCTATAGCCTTTAGAAGGCTTTGGGGGAAGGTGCATGATTTAGCTAAAATTATGGGAGTCAGGGCCCAGGGAAGGGGTGGGGCTTTGGGGTTATGTGCTCCCCCACCTTTTCCCACATAATTCAAGCACTGTTGGGATATGTGCACGATCCCTTCCATGCTTACAGGTAGACGTGGCAGAGGAAGCAGGACCGCCACGCCCACAGGCCCCACCCCCAACACTCACGCGTTCAGTGGAAGTTCGAAAGGTGGAGCTTGCCTCCGCCCCAAGAGCTGTCCCTCCCTGCATTGACTCTAAACCCAGCCAGGAGCCCCAGTGGCGCAGGACGAGCAAGTGGGGGTAGAACCCAGAGCAGGACCAAAGCTCGGCTTTCTGAGACGGTATTTTGCCACAAAGTACCAGAGGACGGACATAGCCCTGCCGTTCTCTGGAACCTGAAAACATTTGTTTTCTTTTTCTTTACAAGTGAAATTGTGTGCAAATGTTTTGCAACACTTTACGCTTCTGGGGGCTGGATGGAAATGCTTCAGGGTTCAGTCATGCCAGGTGCTTGGTGTCCTTTCATTGGAGATGCTGCCAGCCGGGTAATGGATGAACCCAGACACTTCTGCATATAGAGAGAGCCAATGTTCTGTCACTGAGCCATGCACACAGTGGCGTCGCTGGAGGTGGGGGCGGAACGCTAAGTTCCGCACCGCGCTGACCTCTGTTACTCACTGGCACGAGGCATCCCCACTCCCTCACCTTCAGAGCCATTCAGTGGGGTAAAGGAAATGCACAGGGAGTCTTAGCGTTCCACCCCACCTCCAGTGACGCCAGTGCGCACGCGCACACACACACACACAGAGAAAGTGAGTTTTGTGACATTTTCTTAATAAAACAGGAAGGCGGAGTGGTTCTGGTGATAGACTTAAACCTGGAAGGTCCAAGTTCAAATCCTTGCTCAGCTGTGTAGCTTCCTGGGTGACCTTGGGCCAGTCACCCTCTTTCGGCCTCACCTCACAGGGTTGTTGTGCGGACAAAAGGAGAGAAGGAACCATGTACACCACCCTGAGCTCCTTGGAGGAAGGGCGGCATAACAATGTGAAAAATAAATGCATGTGGGAAATAAATAAATAAATAAATAAATAAAAGGACTCCTCCCGCACCCCCAGCTTTGTCCCCAGCTGTTGTTGGGCCTGACTCTGGTTTTCCTCTGTGCCTAAATCCAAGCCTGATTAAGACCGTGGGTATCTTTTGGCTGTGCCAGCAGAAGGTATTTTAAGCAGTCTGGGGAAGTGTTGACTCAACCCGCGATGACTCATCTTATCGCTAGCTTGTCAACAAATCCATTTCAGCAACAAAAGGACTCCCCACCACCACCACTATCACCACCACCACCATGTGTTGGAATGCACATGTGTGCACTCGACTTGTGTGTGGCAAAACTTCAGCAGAAGCTCCAGTGGAATAACAGCACCTCTTCTCCTCCAGGGCCAGGACAGCAGAAGGAAGGAGACCTCTGAGAGGCCCATGTGCCCAAATAGCATGCAAGGAACGGAGAGGAAGGGCAGCCCCACTTCCACACAGAAAGTTAAGGCCAGGCAGCTCAGAAGGAGCGGAAGAAACAGCCTCCAAGAATGCCGTTCTTTGGCCTTGCACATTTCAAGTGAAGATGACACCCTTGAGCAGTGGCAATGATCCCTCCTTTGTCCCTTGGTCAAAAGCTCTTGTGTCTCCGGAGAGAGCCCTTCATTTTTACCCAGGAGACAAAGAACAGATCATGTCCTCTGATGACAAGTGGCTTTAGTCAAAATGTATACAATGACATCACTTCAGATTGGGGGGCTCTGATGAATCAACATACCACTTGTTCAGCACTGTCTGAAGTTCATGTTTTTGGGTGCCCAAACAATGACTACGTTGTTCCCCTGAGTGCCGAGACCAGCAACAGCAACAACCTTGGCTGGACGACACCCTGGTCTCACGGGAATCCTGGTTTTCTTTCTATATGGAGCACCACCTCGACCCAATTAAAAATAACATGGAGCAGTGATGGCTTTTTCTTCTGGCTCCTTTCATACCAGGGTGCCTGGGATTTTCCCCAGCAGTTTCAAGAGCAGGTGGTCAGTGGGAAATTCCTGCACGGCCTCCTAGACGGACCACAGTTGCTCTTGGGCTTGAACTATGTAGTGCAGGGACAAAGTGACTCAGAGATGGTGGAAATGGTTTGTGTGTCAGTATAAAACCATGGTGGACAAACCCACGCCCAGCCCACCTCTCAGTCTCTGGGCTTGTCCCTTTCCCGTCGCCAGAGGCCTTAGGGTCACCTTAGGGTTGCCAACCCTCCAAGATCACCCTGCAGTCTACTGAAAGAAGCAGATCCTGGAGACTTTAACAAGGCTTCTGAGGAATTCCAGCATGACATCATATTGGGGGGGGGGGAAATTCTCCAGGAATAACTTCAGTCAGAGTTGGCGACCCAAAGTCACCGAATGAAACGGAGGGCTGGCGATTTAGGACAGACAAGATCAAGAGCCTCTTCAACACATGTGATCTTTTATTTCTTAGCTCTTTTGCTTTAAATGTTGCTCTGTCCCCTGCTTTGGGAATGTATAAAATATCAAAAAGCAGGCTATCAATGTCCCAAATAAGCAATCCAATTATGGAACTGGCTGCCACAAGATGGCTTTCAAAGGGATGAAAGAAATTGGTGGAGAAGTCAGGATCTTGCAACGGCTATTGACCACAATCGTCAGTGTCCACTTGTAAGACATGAAGCCATCCAGCGGCTGACTCTTTGCAACATCCAGCATCGACTCTTTGCAAGACCTGCTGTCAAGCAAAGCTATGAAGGTGTCTTGCAAATCGTTTTGCAAGCTGACGTCTGACAAAGTCAGTTCTCATTGTCCGCTAGGGTTAGGTTCCTGGAAAACCTAGTAAGATACTGAATCATTGAGCCTATGGGAAATATGGGGTTAGGATCTAGGGGACCCTCTTTGCCATGCACTATATGAACTTTGTAAACCTGAATCTTCTTACCTTGAAGTCTATGGGCTGGGTGACAGCGTGGGCACCATCCAGTATACCACATTGGCTCTTTGTTATGGAACAATTCCTAACTCTAGCAAATTAATTATTATTCCTCCCTAACAACAGTATGCAAATATAAAAGGTATTGTACAGTATCCTGGAAGCCCAGAGAGAGCACAAACAGTTCCCGTTGTGTTGCAAATGGCATTCAGCAGAAAACACACACACAGTAACTCCAGAAGAGACAGATTACCCTTTACAGTAAATGCAGCAAGGCAGAGAAATTTGCTCCCAGAGCAACGTGGAGACCCACGAAAAAAAAAAGCTGAGAGAACAATGGCCCTGATGAGATCTCAGATAATACGCTAGGATGGTGTAGTGGTTTGGGAGTCAGACTTAGACCTGGAAGATCCAGGTTCAAATCCCTGCTCAGCCATGAAGCTTCCTGGGTGACCTTGGGCCAGTCACTATATCTCAGCCCCACCAACCTCACAGGGTTGTTGTGAGGACAAAAAGAAGGGGAGGAAATATGTACACCACTCTGAGCTCCTTGGAGGAAGGGAGGTATAAAAATGTGAAAAATAAAAAATTAAATAAATAAATAATGAGAACAGACCTTGGATACGGAGAGATAGGTGGCAATTCTGCCCCTCGCAGATAGCGAATTCGCACATAAAGAGAACTGACTGTATCCTCGTTTAGATTTTGCTGTGACAAATTCTTGGCACTGCTAGAAGTCCCCTGCCTTGATGCAATATCAAGTGTTGGACCCATGTTCTTTTAGAGGATATTTCTGAAACAACCTCTGAATTTGCTCTCTGTGAACTGTCAGAGCTGAGGGCCTAATCCAGCCCATTGGGGCTCCCAGCCAGGTCTGCCCCACACAAAAATGCCAAACCATCTTCTTCAGGGTTAGGAAGCCTTCTCTGGGGCTGAGGGGGTGGCTGCCCCCTGGCTCCTGCTGCATGCTCTGGCCTCAGCTGCCTCTGCCCCATTCCAGCTCCGTCAGCAGCAAAGAGGATCATCCAGAAGTGTCTGATTCGCTCTTTGACCGTCTTTGCAGCCAAGGGGGAAGGATGCGGAGCAGGTGGGGTCAGTGGACCAGGAGACACGGAAGACAGGGAGATGTGCATTGGCTTATTTGAAATATTTCTACCCCACATCTTGCGTCCCCAAAGGGAACACCTGGCTTAGGCTGGCAGATTGGGTGGTGGCCAGCTGTTTTGGTCTGTATGAGGATGTTGGAGGGCAAGCTGCGGCGCATGGGAAGGGCTTCGAGGCAGGGACAACTGAGATCCACAACTGAGTGTTCAAGCCTGTTGGGGTAAAGGCAGGAATGTGGCAGGAAAAGGAGGTGGCATGTTGAGATGGGGTGGTCTTCTGCCCCAGCTGAGCCCCGGTGCCTTCGGTGGCTTCTTATGTTGCTGCCTCTGCCTTCATTTCCCCTTTGTGCCTCGCTGATGGCTCCTGGCTTGCTGTCCAACCTTGCTTAGGTTAGGCCGTCGAGAACAGACCTCCTGGGGAACGGAGTTCTGCCGTCCGCAGCTGCAACCTGACTTGTCTTTCCAGCTTGCTCAGCCTGATCCCATGTCACCCATTTATTATTAAAATGGCACCTCCGTAGCACACAAACACCCCCGAGGCCTGGCACCTGGGGCCCGGGGCCCCTGCACCCCCTCAGCTACGCCACTGCCCAGTCCTGTTCAACCTTGAAGTTGGACCTTGAATTTGCCACCCTGTGCTCAGGGTTCAGGAGTCGGTTGCTCTTCCATTCCTGCTTTCAGTAAATCTGGAAATGGGTTAACTGAGCTTGTGGGACTACAGGAGACAGACATAAAGCCTGCTGTGTGTGGAGGCCAGGAAAGGCAGCAAGAAGCCTCCTTAGAAGCTAACCACTGGTCTTCCTCCTTGCCCCCTCTCCCATCAAAACTGGGGGGGGGGCTTCATGGTGCAAAAGTACAAGATTAGGTCTGAGGATCTTGACCCTCAGATCCATGTGCATGTGATGCTGCTTCCATGTGCTCCAGCAGCTGTTGTAGAGCACTGACGTGGCGCAGCGGCTCAAAGCTTGAGCTGCAAACCAGGACTTCCTGGTTGAAGTCTTGCTTCTATTGTGAATTCCCATGAGGTGGCCTCAGGCAAGCCAGCCCTGCCCAGCACAGTCTGCCCCGTCTGTAATATGGGGATAATAATGCTCGTCCTACAGGGTTGTCGTAAGGTGCCAGCATCATGATAAACCAAGCAAAGTGCCATCTACTGCATTCACGGTGAGGCCAGGCTTGGAGAGCGCTCAAATTTGCCGGCAAGATTTACAGCCCAATCTTGTCTAGCAGGACACGGCGGCGCACAGAAGGCGCCCAACTGCATCCTGTGCAGGATTGGGCCTGCCCTGGCACAGCTGGCGGCCTCATCAGGGTAAAGGGACGTTTGCCCCTTTACCCTGAGTAAATGCACCAGCTGCCCCGATGGGCCTCCTCAAACGCTTGCCAGCAATTTTGCTGCCGTACAGAGGCCCATGGAAGGCCCAACAGGATATAGTGGAGGAGGCCTCCGCCGATGGATCCCTTCCCCTTCCAGGGTCCGATCCACCAGTCCCCCCTCCTGGAATGCAGCCATCCCAGCCTCTCCCCCCCCCCAACCTGGCAGGAACTTACCTTCCTGCAGGGGCACTGCACCATTCTGCACTGTTCTGTACCGTTCTGCAGCGCCAGGGGAGCAGTGCAAGCCTCTCCGCTGGCGCCACTTACTCTCCGAGTGTGCAAACATGCCTTAAGGCATGCGACACCCTATAAGGATAAGGCAGACTGCAGGAGGTCTGGTTCAGTTGGTAGAGCGACCCTCTCATAAATGCCTGAAGATCTGAAGGACGGCAGTTCGAGACGGCTGGAAGTGTCTGTCTGAGAGCTGTCTGTCGGAGACCACGCTGTCCCTGACCCAAGCAAACCCCAGAGAGCAACAACGTATCGCCACAAGCACTTGGTCTTCAGCAAGCTCTTCCGGACCCCTCTGGGCAGGACAACCCCTCTCAGGTTCCACCCCCTGACGAGCACCATCACTGCCCCACCCCATCTGCTCAGGCAGGCAGAAAACTGGTGGAGAGTTGTCCTTTGCACCTGTGATGACGTAAGGATTGGAATCCCCTCCCTCCGAGGACAAGGTAAAGGACGGACCCAGGGAAGAGGACCGATTGGGGGAGGGACATTTCCTCAGAGGCTGCCTGGTCCCCCTCTACAACCAGAAACCCCGGATGTTGGATCCATCACTCAAGGACATTGCTTTGCCTCCTCTTCAGATTCTGAGGTCTCCCTTGAGGGCCCTGCATGGGAACCAACGTCCTCCCAACACTTACAAAGCGAGGTAAGGTCCCAAAAGACTCCTCAGAGGGCAGGATGGAGATAACCTCCTTAGGGGCTGACCTGCTGCACATAAAAGTCTTCATTGACTTCCAGATCCTTGCTGGAGCCACATCTGTGCCCTTCCAATCACAGTGCATTTTTGCTTCTCCTTGGAGCTGTCCGAGGCTCTCTGAATGACTAGCAAGGCTCTGCCCCAAATAGATTCCTGGACCAGGATCGCGAGTCTGAGGCACCAAGGAGAGCCTCTCACTCTCAGGGCAGCCAAGACCCAAGATGGAATCTGCTGCCCCATGGTGGACGCTGCCTCTTCCCCAAGCCTCATGGCCCCGGTGGCTTACCAGGCAATGGGGAGGGAGGGGTGCAGCTGTCCTTGCCAGGGCTGACCACTTCGAAATGCCCAGGTGTTCTATCCCCAATGCTGTCTTGGGGGCACCTGGGAATTTTAAAATGGCTAGTGCCAAGGAGGAGGAGGAGAGGAGGAGGAGCTGCTGCAGGGGCCACTCCCTTCCCGGTAAGAAGTCACAGAACGCTTCCTGGGCAGTGGGGGGTCAGGAAGCATCAGCCAAGTGGGGCACGACTGGGGCCCCCTGGCTGGCTCTGGCAGCAGCAGCATGTGTCCAACCAGGTCTGGCCTGCAATGCCAGCCCTGCCCAGGAGCCCTCAATTTGTTACAGTGGGGGGGTGGGGACAGCCTAAAACAATCCAACTTGTTAGAGGGAAAACACCAATTACTAGTTAATGATGGCTGCAGTGAATCGATTTGCAGAATGACTTGCACTGGAGATACTCTGAGACCGAATGAAGAGCTGTGGCCCCAAATGCTCCCTTCTGCTTGCTATTTGCATCTGATTTCGCAAGCATTTTGGATTCTGGAGCTACGGTAATTGATTTGTTGTTGTCGCTGTTTTGTACCATTACTTTGCTTTATCAGCTTAAGATCTGAGCATCCAGTACTGGTTCTGCTAGTCTTGTATAACATACAGTACTTGCTACAGCACCAAGTCATTTCCCTTTACATTAAAGTACTGTTCCCCCCTTTTACACCATCTGAATTTAATCTGGGTAGCCATTTAGTCTGCTCCAAGTGTTAGAATTTGTTGCTAATCTCATTAGCTTCAGTTCAAATACTACAAAGCTTCTGGCTAGAACCCAGCATTCCTCATTGCTGTATACACATTTCACCAGCATGAAAAGTCCCATCCAGGAGACAAGATCATGCATATGTAGGCTTACCATACGTCCCAGAATGGCCGGGACAGTCCCAGATTTTGGGGTCCTGTCCCGGCATCCGGGGATGTATGGCAGCCGTTCCGAGGGTCCCCCAAAATCTTGGCGAAAGAAATGAAGAAAGAAAAATGGCCGCCAGCGAAAGCTCTCAGAGCGGCCAGGTGGTGGTGGGGGCATTGCTGGATTCTTGGCGGGGTGTGGGGTGTGGGCCTGTGCTGCGAGCTAGGTGAGTCCAGAATCGGACACTCACAGGTATTGGACAACCACATGAGCTTTCCAAACATACATTAAAAACCCACATGAAGACTCCAAATTCACAGTGAAAATGGTCTTTGGCATATTCATGGGGGGAAAGCTCACAAATCATTCACAAATATGGAAAATCACATGGGTTTTCTGCATTCAAATGTACACTACAACCATGAAAATGCTGATTGTTCTGGACGTTTGTTCAGGGCCAAATCATGATGCACACACAGATGGGCTTTTCTAAGGGGTCCCATTCACTACAGCATTAAAAAGATGTGATTTGATGATCTTATTTGATCCCTTTCTCTTTTGCCCTGTTTCTTCCTTGCATTGCTCAACATATGGAAAGCAGTATTTAAAGCTACCTCCTAACTATTCACTGTGAAGGTGGGAGTGGCTGGGTGGGGGAATGAACGGGGGCACCACAAAGCGCCACCATGTTCTGCCTTTGTCTGTCTCCCCCAGACTTAAAAACAGCAACGCCGGATGACTCACTGCATTTCAAGCCCACCTACACACATTCCTCAGACATAGTTTCTGGAGCCACCTGAGTGCTGCTGACCCCCAAGACCCAGAGCTCTAAATCCTCTTGGCCAAACAGTTGTGTGTGGCTCCGGCTTCGTCTCCACTCGAGCAACAGATCTAGCTTTCGCCTTTCTTGCGTCAGCTGTCAGGGATCCAGGAACCTCATGGGTTGGATTTATTTATTTTATTTAATATATTTTTATTCTGCCTTTCCCTCACTACCGTCATCGTGCAAGGCGGCTAACATCCAATATACATCATACACATAAAAACAATTTAAAACCATCATTCAACGTTCTAAAACCAAATCAAGGAACAGCAGACATATTAAAACAATACGTAAGGTTAGCAAGGAGTTCCACAGATTAATTACAGGACTGAGACCAGACAAAGCAAAGTCCAGCAACTCTCATACCCAGCAAGAGAGAAGGACCCAGGGGGCGGAAACCTCCTTCCTCCTTGCTACATCTGAGGCCCTTAAGTGCTGCTTTGCTAAGGTAGCCAAGGTAGCCACTCACTACTATGGCCTGGAGACTCAAGACCTTGCCGCTCAGGGTCTTGGGCTTGCCCTGGCCACACCCTTGCCGGGGTCACCCGGACGGGCAACCGGACAGCTGCAAATGGATGAGTAGAGGACACTAGCTTTCTGGAGCCCTCTCCCCAACCTGGGTTGACCTGCAGACCCTCCCTGAAATCTGGGCCCATCCAGATTGGATCTGTGTCAGTCTACAGAGGCTCCCAGGAGTTTGTTCCACAGCTCCTGAAATGCACCCGGGAGGGAAGCTTGGTGTCCGGCATCCAGGAACCGCTGGAGTTGGGTGTGAGACTTCATGACACTGCTGCACACGTGCCTAGTAGCAGGTCAGGGCGACAGCACACCGCTACTGTCGCAGGTCTCAGAAGTCCTCCTCTCCATTCGACAGGGGAGGGGGTGGCAGAGGGGGCCGCAGAGCATCTAGAGGTTGTCTGGTTTCCGTGAACCTCACAGCAAGGAAAATGGAGCCTAGATAGCTCACCAATTTGGACTGGAACTGATTTAAAATAGGATTACTTTTGGATGCACTCCAAATTAATCCTCCTTAAACGGAGTCATTTCAAATTGAGCGTGAGGCAGTTTCCTCTAATAAATGAAAAGAGTATTTCTGCAAAAGACATAAAACAACAGCATAGCATTATTTGTCTGGTAGGAAGGCATCTCTTCCATCTTCGCTAATGAATCACAACCCCGTTTTTGTTAAGTGTTCAATGTGCCACAGTCCGGATATCCACCTAGAGGGGCTCTGGATGGAAAGACAGAATGTGAATGACGGAAATTATTTTCAATGTCCCCGACTGCTGTTCATGTTGAAAGCCAAGACTTCTTCATTTCTTGGACCCAGACTGGGGGGGGGGGGGGGGAGAGAGAGAGAGAGAGAGAGAGAGAGAGAGAGAGAGAGAGAGAGAGTTTCTTCCCTGGGTCCACAATTCACAGATGTTGGGAACGCGTCAGACACAGGCTGGCTGGCTGGAGAATGTCAGGTTTTAAATAGCTTCCTGCTGCCACTCAACTCGGGCATAAGTGGTGAAGGGAATTTTCTTCCATGCAACTCTCTTCCAGCCGAAACTACCCATGAGGAAAATAAGACAAGTCCTTCCCCCCCCATGCCATTAGGTGAGGGGGCCTGGACTCTCCAGTGGGGGGGTTAGCGGGAGGGGTGGCCGGCGTATGAGATCCTCACGATCATCACCAGTGAGGCCCTCCACTCACATGCAAGCTGCGTGAAGCGTAAATACGCGGATACTATTTTTTTCCTCTCTGGAATCCAATTTAATTTAGCTCCTGATTAATACTTCATTCATTCGCTCAAAACCACAAAACGCATTTAGGTTTACACCCTGCCCTTTTGGGTGAGACAAGGAGGGGAAGAACAAGTTACATCTATACTGCAAAACCAGCATTGTAAAACTTTTCCCCTTCGTGATGTTGATCCAATCTATTTATACACTTTATGTGCTCCAAGCTCGGTTTTCTCTGTGCCTCTTACTGATGTCTCAGCTACTCCTCGAAAAACCTGGAGAACTGAATACCGTGTGTGGGAAGGGTCCCCCCCCCGCATTCCCTTTCGAAGCCCCTTCTTCTTTTGAATTATTTTGAACTACCCACATCTTCACAGCCTTTGCAGTGGCTGTTACCCAACCCTCTGGGAAACATGAGTGGAAAATGCTTAGGAAGCCCCTCTCAGGATCTTTCAAAACATGTGTCAGGATGATCAAGACAGACAGAATCAAGACGGTGTCAGCAGCAGTCAAAAAGCTGCAGTTCTGAGTTTACCAAAGGGATTTCCCTCGTTTTGATAGCTTTCGAAACCACAGCTGTTAACTGCAAAAGCACAGAATGATGCTTTGAGAAAAAGAAGATAAAAATCCCGGAGAGTTTCCCCAAGAGGCGGCTGCAATGGAAAGATCTGATCTGGTCCTACTGCTGGGATCCACCTGAGACGAAAGAGCCCCAAACCTGATGTGTTGCTGAAATGAAGCGTCGATGTCATCTGGGGGGAACACAGCCAATGGGCTGAGAGATCAGAAGTTCAGAGAGGGCCTGGACCACTTCCCAAAGCCCTCTGTGTGTGTGTGTGTGTGTGTGTGTGTGTGTGTGTGTGTGTGTGTGTGTGTGTGTGTGTGTGTTTGTGTGTGTGTGTGTGTGTGTGTGTGTGTAGACGGATGCTGCAGGCGAGGTCGGGGGAGGGAGAGATTTTGTCGAAGATGCTCAGCTCAGCTAGAGTGACAGTTTGCAATGCTCAAGGGTCACTGGATGAATCCCATTGGCTGGGGCCCCAGAAGGCTCCACCCATTTGCAAGTGTAAAAGAACCCTCGGAAAATCCTATCTCCAAATGCCACTTGACCCTTTTGCTTTTGGCCGGCTGACCTTATATCCGGAGAGATATTTGTTTGGGGGCTTGGTTTGCATCCACAGAGGACCTTGAGAGGAGATGACTTTTGCACCTGCATCATGCTCCACCTTGCAGTGCTGCCCCGACTCCTACCTCCAGCGGTGAGTGCGACAGCAACTTCACTTTTCTGCTCTCGGTGTGGTGTGTGCCTGTTGTGTAATTCATATCTACCCAGCGATCAGACGGTGGCAGCTGGCGGTGCTGGCTGGGGTATGCTGCACACGTGTGTTTGGAAGAAGAAATGTGCCACTCGCTTCATGCTCTACAGAGCCGGTTATTATTTTTGGCTCCTCCATTAGTTATTGCTCCATTCTAGGCATCCCTTTCAAATAGCTCCTCTTTCCTCTTTGGCAACCAGCTCTCTGTCTACAGTAAATAAGAGGAAAGTGTGCAGAAAAACGTGCCTTGAGGACAGCGCGCTTGGACAACTGTCAAGGCAGTAGAGCGATTGAAAAGGAGGAGAGAGGACCCTGCATTCTGCCAGGGAAAAGTAAAGTTGTTCTGTGACTGTCCTTCCGTCTTGACACCGGGGAAATCCAAAGGAGAGCCGGAGCAAATCCTGGCCACATTCCTAACCACATGAATAGCCAGCCTTGCACACCCAAGTTCCAGAAACCCACATCATGCACTCTGATGTGCGCACAGAGAGCTCTTGTTGTGTGTGTTGGCTGTAACTTTCCCTTCAGGGGAGGGAGCAGCTCCTTTGCACGCAAAGGAATGTGTGCACGGCGGAGCTCTTTCTTTCCCCAGTCAAAATGAACAGGACAGCCCTGGTGGGCAGCCAGGTGCACAAGGATCTGTTTCTAAAATGAAGACAGGAACATCAGGAAACAGTCTGCCTAGTCCAGCATTTCCTTTCCAAGCTCACAAACCAGGCGCAAAAGGGGTTGCTTGTTCCCAGTGTCTGGTATTTGGAGGTATGCTCCTCCTGTCGATGGAGGTTCCACTTAGTTCCCATGACAGACAGCTGCTGCCATTAGACCATCTGCTAGGATGTGTTCTGACCCTTTCCCAAAGGCAAGCATGGTGGTGGTGATAGCAGCAGGTTCATAAATGATGCACATGTTGTGTGCCAAAACGACTCCTTCTGGGTCTACGGAGTCCTGCAGTTCTAGTATTCTGAAGCCTGGTATTATGCTGGGTGCTGCGGCCAGTGGCGTCGCTGTGGGGGGTGCTATGCCCCAAGGTGACAGCCGCTGTCTCCTCATGAGGAACCGCGGCAAGGTTTTCACGCACTGCAGCTGCTTTTTTGCAGCTGGAGGGCTGCATTTGCGGCTGCGGAGCAGAAACACGCCAAAACTGGCACATTTTCTGGGCCCTCCCGCCTGCCCTGAGTTCTGGAAGGCTTCAAATGAAGCCTTCCAGGAGTGCAGGAGGTGGGGCGATGACACGAAATGCATCATTGCCCCCCCCCAGCGATGCTAGCAACACAACTGGCTGCGGCCAGCCCTGCAGGAAGTCACAGACTCTGGTCTGGGTGGTTTCCCCCCCTCTTCCTAGATGTGAAAGGCCTGGCCGGTTATTCAGAGGACAGGAAAAGACACTCCAGACGTGCTCAGGAGCAGCCATTATGTACTACTCTCGCACATTATCCAGGAATAACCCCTGACGTTGAATCTGGGCTGAATCCTGGTTCAGATTAAGCCCAGTCTGTGCCAATAAGAAATCACCAGGTCAGGGTTATATTGTCTGGTTTCACATCATGTTTTCTGAACGTTTAATTAGGGCAAGCCTTTTGTTTCTAAACAGAGAGGTGCTGGGACTCAGTCCTGCCTGCCAAGCAATCTCACCTTTTGCCCCTGAAGTCCTTTCCTCTAAGCCCAGATGTGCAGAGTCTGAGAACTCTGAGGGGAAAGAGTTCTGTGGAGGCCCAAAGCCGGCACATAGGTGTCTCTTCCAGCTTAGCTCTGACTCTGGAAAAAAGAAGGTTCTAGGTCGGGCAAACGGTGAGGAGCTCTGGCTTCAAGTCACCTTGGGTCCTGTCCCTTCATGAAAAAAACATGATGTAAAGTATGGAATGAAATTAAGAAAGATCTGTTAAGATGGGAAAGATTGAAAATGTCTTTACTAGGAAGGATATCAGTGATTAAGATGAACGTATTACCAAAAATGATGTTCCTATTTCAAACTATACCAGTGATTATATCTGATGCACCATTTAAAGAATGGCAGAAAGACATTTCCAAATTTATCTGGCAAGGGAAGAAACCAAGAGTGAAATATAAGATTCTTCAAGATGCAAAGGAGAGAGGAGGATTAGGACTACCGGATTTGAAAGTATATTATGCTGCATGCTGTTTTGTATGGTTGAAAGAGTGGAGGTATTGGAGTTAGAAGGCTCTGACTTGAGATTTGGTTGGCATGGGTATATGTGGTATGACAAAGTGAAAGCAAATTTAGAATTTAAAAATCATTATGTTAGACATGCATTATGGAGAATATGGAACAGATATAAAATCAGGTTTTATGAGAAAATACCATTATGGGTCGCGCCATATGAAGCACATTTTGATGGGAGTAACGTGTTGAAAGAGAAAGGACTATTATACAGAAATTTATTAATTTTTTCGCAAGGAGACTGTACAGTGAAGTCAAGAGAAAAATTAATGGAAGAAGACTTTAATTGCCAATGGTTTGTATATGCTCAAATGTTGGAAAGATTTAAAGTGGATAAGAAGACATATGGATTTGTAGAAGAAGAATCAATACTGGAGGTAGTGTACAATTAAAATCTGAAGACCAGGTAATCTCAAAAATGTACAAATTGTTTTTGAAGTTTGAGGCAGAAGAACAGGTTAAAGAATGTACGATTCATTGGGCGAAAAATGTAGGTCATGTTATTTTAATGGAGCAATGGGAACAACTATGGTTAAAACAGTTGAAATTTACGTTAAATGTTAATATTAAAGAAAATATGTATAAAATGATGTATAGATGGTATATAACCCCAAGCAAATTAGCAAAAATGTAGTAGAAGGTGACGAATAGCTGTTGGAAATGTAAAAAGCAAGAGGGAACTTTTTATCATATGTGGTGGACATGTTCTCAAGCAAAGAAGTACTGGATTCAGATTCATAAACAGATACTGTTGATTTTAAGGATTAAGATTCAAATGAAACCGGAACCCTTCTTGTTGGGTATGAAGGATGATTATGTAGGCGAAAAATTTCAAACTCTGTTTTTATATATGATAAGTGCGGCAAGAATTTTATACGCACAATACTGGAAGAATTCAGAGATACCTTCGCTGGAAGATTGGTGGTTGAAAGTTTTGGATTATGCTGAAATGGATAAACTTACAATTTTAATTAAGGAAAAGTCACTTAACCTTTTTGTGAATAACTGGAAACCATTTATTGATTTTTTAAGAGAGAGAGAAGAACGAAGTGATGATATGCGGATTTAATGAATAGAATGTGGGTGTTATTTTGGCTTAGTTGGATATTATATGTAGAAAATAGTGAATAGTATGCTAGTAGAATGTATTGCTTCGCGCTTGCTATAATTTTATGAAATCTGTATTGTTTTTATGTTTTAATACATTAATAAAATATAAACATATACTACAAAAAATGAAAAAAAACATGGTGGTTTGGTTCGGTTTCTGTCATGTGAACATTCAGAGTTTGTTGGCTTGAGCCCCCCAGCTGCGAAGGGCCTGCAACCGCGAGAACAGGCACCCACCTGGGTTGCGCCTGGGTTGAGGCTGGACTCGCAAGGACTAAGCCTCAACACTTGCTTCCAGTGCCAGGGCCACTCAACCATAGCAGAAGTATTTATCAGAGAAGTGTGCCTCTGAGTACATGCAGAGTGCTGTCTCCTTGCTACTTCATAGCAGCAGCAGCCAGCCCGCATATATATGCGGCAGTAGCAAGAAAGGCTCTTGGGTTAGAGAGAACCCGCCTTCCAGTGCCTACGGTTTGCAGATGAACTAGCACCAGCAAAGTCACTGACTGGCTCCTTCAGAAGTTGCCCTCGTTTTCCTTCACACAATATCTGGACTGGCTGCCTCACATTGTCTAGGGGGAAATTGTCTAGGCACTGAAGAGCGACGAGGTCTTTCATCACTGGTGCTTACGTGGCAGGGCTGCATATTCATATGTGTTCCAAAGAATATCTGCTGGATGCCGTAAACCCTGCCTGCCGGGGGATTATGGAAGCTCTGGGGGTCTCTCTTCAGCTAGATATGATTTCTCTTTTGCCTTTCAATTGCTTGACTCTCTGGCTGTGCTCCTCCCCACTGCCTCTGCAGAAGAGGGGAGGCCGCAGGGCCAGTTGGGAGCTGGGAGTGTGAAATTGCCAGTGGTCTGTAGCTCAACTGCCTGGGACTGGGGAATGTGGAGCATGGCCTGGAAGGGGTAGTGGTGGCCGCCGGGATTTGTTTTCCTCCTGAAACTTCCACAACAGAAAACACCTTGGACTTCGACGAACTCCATCAGCTTCTGATTACATGGAGATTTTGATCAGCCAGCTGTCCATCATGGGGGCGCCTGAGCAAAACAGAGAGATGGCTGCAGCAGCTTTGCCATGCATGGACTCCTGGCCCGTCCCACTGGCAGCAGATCCAGGCTGCCAAACATCAGAGGGCAAAACCAGCAAGGGGCTTTGGCGGCTGTTTGTGTGAACAAGTGGAGGAGGCCAAATCCACAGGCTGCGCACGTTCTCGTCGATACTACATGTCATAGGTATGAGCCGTGGCAACTGCAGAAGAATTCAGTAGGAAGCAAGGGCAAATAAGTGCCCTTATTTTTATGTATTTTAAAATACCGTATTGGCCTGAGTATAAGACTCACTTTTTTCCCCTAAGGCAAGTCTTTAAAGTAGGGGTGCGGCCTACAATCAAAGCCTAGCGTTTTCTGCAAAGTGCTTTCAAGCCAAGCCAAAGGGGCTTGTTTTTCTTTCTTTTTTTTAAACTGCAAAGCTGTGTTTTCAAGACTTTCCTTGCAGCTTGCCTCTTAATCACTTGCTAAATGGCCAAAACAATTATCTCTCAGCAGCCTCAGTTAATTTGAAAAAAAAAATAACCCTTAAGTTCCAGCCCCAGGACTCTGTGGAAACTAAGATATTTATTGATCCTGCAGTTTGAAAGTTGAGAGCAAGAGCTCCTGCATAGGCTCACCATATCCAAAGGGGGACAGAGTGCCTACCTTTAGGCTGCAATTCTATGCACACTTTCCTGGGAGTAAGCCCCATTGAATGCAATGGGACTTACTTCTGGGTAGACATGCATAGGATTGTGCTGTTAACCATTGAAATTTGGGCAGGTGCAGCTCATCATCATGGAAGGGTGCAACAAGATGCACCTGCCCAAATTCCAAAGGTTAAAGGTAGGTACTCTGTCCCCCTTTGGATCTGGGAAGGCTACCAATACTAGGGTGCCCAGATTCAATAAGGGACAGGGTGCCTATGCCTTTAACTGTACTAAAGCTGTGCTGTTTTACTGTTCTACTAATGTGTATATTTAAGTTTTTAAAAGTTAAAAATGTATTTTTTAAAAAATAGCACCAAACTTTAAGGGTGCAGCTTATAATCAGGAGCGTCCTATACTTGGGACAATACAGTATGTCTACCCCACCTTTCTGGCCAGTGACAACAAAACACTCACAGAAAGAAACAATTTGAGCCAATTAAAACCATCCCAGACTCCATACTGAAAGACACAGCCATGTCACTCCCAGCCACCCCCGGCTGCCAGATATTAACACCCCCCCCCCCAAAAAAAAGCATAACAGCAAAACCAGGTATTTACATATCTCCTGAAGGGGTGCAAAATATGCGCAAATGACTGGAGCAGATGACCCCGTTTTGAACCACAAAGTGTCTGTGAAATCTTAAATGGTGCAACGGGTTAATAGCTAGCCTGAGCTATTTAGCAAAATCTGGTACCAGAGAGTCAAGCTGCGGACTCTGAGGGTGTATCTAAAACAAACTGTAGATGTAGAACTAGTTTAACATTCATTCTCACTCCCTGGGGAGCTCTGGCTATTGCTGTTCTCTGGGAAAGGCTAGGATTCTCCCTCAGCAGCCTCACCAGACTACAGTTCCCAGGATTCTTTGGGAGGATGCCATGACACGTAAATTGGCATGGAATCAGTTCTGTCCGGGCTCTTGAGAAGGCAAGTTCAGAAAGGCGAAGGGTGAGAGAAGTGGGGGAAGTGTTTCAGGGTGTCAGTCTGCTGCACCAGAGAATCCCACCATTGCCACCAAAATACGGAATAGGGGAAAACAGGGGCAGGCCCCTGTCTGATAGCTCAGCTCTTTCTTGCTGACCATGTGATGCAAGGCCCAGGGCAGGCAAACTGGAGGTTGGTGCAATCACAAGCACCACATACCCGAGTGCCTGTCATCTCCAGCTTGTAGATCACCCAAGTCTAGGATCGTTTGAGCCCCGGATGAGATCACACAGGCGGCTCAGCCACGCACACAGACTGACTCCTGCTGCTCTTCGCCAAAGTGCTCTCACGCTGAGCCAGTTTGGGCAGAGGCTGAGCACAGCCTGCTGCCCTCCCCCGTTCTAAACGGAGGCGGTGGGGATGCCAACAGTCTAAGTACTAGAGCAGGGGCTCTCAACCCCTTCCCAGCTGAGTACCACCTCCGGCGCCACTCTCCCTCTGTGTACCACCGGAAGTGACTGGCGATGACATCATCGCCAGTTACTTCCGGGTTTTCAGAGGCCAGAAAATGCAGGGAGGAGGCTCTGGGCAGCTGAGAGGGCCCTTCTCAGCATTCTCAAGAGGCCTGGAGCTCCGCCCCCCTGCAGTGACGCCAGTGCACCCAGCAATGGTGTGTGCGGCGCTTGCCAACGCCAGGCCAGTCCGGGCCGCTGCCACAAAACAGCTGCCGCAGATCCTGGGCTGTGTCAGCTTTGGTAAGTCAATGGCGGGGATGTAGCAAGTGAGGAGGGGGAGGGCAGGGAGAGGGGGTGGATCCCAGGAGAAGCAACTTGCATCAGGATCCCATCCCCAAAACTCTACCTTGGAACACCCCCTGGCTCTCCTCAGACTTATG
The DNA here is from genome assembly GCA_026170595.1 of Plestiodon gilberti rubricaudatus. Classification (NCBI taxonomy): domain Eukaryota; kingdom Metazoa; phylum Chordata; class Lepidosauria; order Squamata; family Scincidae; genus Plestiodon; species Plestiodon gilberti. Next base: position 1,972,137 of record JANXHW010000003.1, on the reverse strand, counting down.
CCAGCAAAATAGAGACCCATAGGCAGCTTGTAGGCTTACGTGGAGGTAAGTAAAAAAACATTTTTACTTACCTCTGGTTTGTCTTCAGGTCCCCCCTCCCCATAGCATGCAGCACACACCTCTTTGGTGCAGTTGCATGCTATATTATTATTATTAATTATTATTAACAGTATTTATATACCGCTTTTCACCAAAAAGTTCACAAAGCGGTTGACAGACAAAATCAAATGATTAAATGGCTCCCTGTCCCCAAAGGGCTCACAATCTAAAAAAGATGCAGAACACCACCAGCAAACAGCCACCAGAAAAGAGCCTGTGCTGGGGTGAAAGGGGAGCAGTTACTCTCCCCCTGCTAAATATAAGAGGAGCACCAATTGAAAAAGTGCCTCTTGCCCAGTTAGCAGGGGCTAAACTGCAGTGCGTTAAACCGCTGAACCACGAGCTGTCGATCAAAAGGTCGGCAGTTCGAATCCGCGACGGGATGAGCTCTCGTTGCTTGGCCAGCTCCTGCCAACCTAGCAGTTCCAAAGCATGTTAATGCGAGTAGATAAATAGGTACCGCTTGTGGGAAGGTAAACAGTGCTCCGTGTTCCAGCTGCATGCTATGCGCTGCGGCAAGGAGAGTCATGCCGGCCACATGACCACGGAGGCGTCTTCGGACAACGCTGGCTCTTTGGCTTTGAAATGGGGATGAGCACCACACCCTAGAGTCGGACACGACTGGACTCTCTGTCAGGGGTCCCCTTTTCCTTTACCTATAGCATGGCAGGGGATAGGATTGGGCTGTTCCTTTCCTAACAGCTTGTACTGTATTTCCCTTGGCCTCAACCACAGCTATGGAGTGGTCAAATTAATTAGGCCACACCAAAAGCTGCCTGATGTAGGAAATTCAAATGGTGATGAACATACTGTAACAAACCGATGATTTGCTATCCTCCCATGACACCTTTAAATCTACCACCAGAAGCGGGCTGCTTTACCCTGCCTGATGGTGGGGGTGGTTGTGCAAACAGCTTCTGGTGTAGTCAATTTCATGCCAATCTCCTTGATTTGTAAGCCAGAGCCCTGACATAGAAATGCTACTCGAGTATCCCAGAAAAGAAAATGCTGGTCATGCTTGAGCAGTAGTCAGAGTCGAACACATGCTCAAGATGTGTAAATTCTTCTCCCTCTCGCACAACACCAGAACCAGGGGACACGCACTAAAATTGAGTGGAGGAAGAGTTAGAATGGAGAAAAGAAAATATTTCTTCACCCAGCGTGTAATTCATCTGTGGAACTCCTTGCCACAGGATGTGGTGATGGCATCTGGCCTAGATGCCTTTAAAAGGAGTTTGGACAGATTCATGTAGGAAAAGACCATCACAGGTTACAAGCCATAAGCAACCTCCTGGTTTTTAGAAATGGGTTTTCTCTGTGCCAGGTGCAAGGGAGTGACAACGGGAAACAGGTTATCTTGTTGTCTTGTGCTCCCTGAGGCATCTGGTGGGGCCACTACTGTGTGACAAAGGAAGCTGGACTAGATGGGCCTTTGGCCTGATCCAGCAGGGCTCTTATGTTCTTATGACACTGTCATTCATTAATCTGATAGATGTTCTAGGATCCAGTTCTGGCATTTAGCTCAGGAACTAGGCCCTGATGAATCCTGGCTCTAAGTGACATTACTGAGGGTTAGAAACTTGATTTTCAAAAAAATTAAAAATTAAAATATTCTATTTGCTTTAAAAAAAGCATAAAAGTAGAAATTCTATGAAAATTCCATATTGTAGGCACAAGTCAGAGATGGGCTCAAGTCCCCCTTGAAATCAGTGGGACTTCCCTTGCTATCCACAAGTCAAATAGTTCTGGGGGAAAATAGTCTGCCTTCCAAGGAGCTTTCCCCTCCCTGAGACAACCACAGCCAAGTCCACAAAGACACAGTAATTATGATCAAAGGCCCAGTGCTGGGAGCTATATAATTATACCCCCCTCCATCTCAGATTAGGGAGAGGGAGGGATGTTTACAGATCAGCCACTCCCATTTCGGAAATGACAGCAGACTGTATTGAAGCTTCGAGATGTATGGCGTTGGGATTAGGAGCGGCTTTGTCAATGTTGCACCTGTTCACTTTCAACATGGAGCTCGTTGCTCCGTCTCTTCCCTCCTCCCTCACCAGGGCATGGAACGTTCTTCTTGACACAAACGGGGACAGTTTCTCTTTTCATGTCACTTTTTCATATTTAGCATGGAAGATTTGACTGACACGCTTCGCGCCCGCCCTCCTCTGGTGTGTTGAGGATTATGCAATATCTTCATACAGATTGGAGGGGAAGAAAACCTTCAGGCTGGAAGGGACCAGGAAGCCCATTTGGTCTAACTTCTCCTGTCCCAAGGCAAACTCCACCACCTGTCCCCTGCATGAATCCACACAACCCTACCATTCTTTTGCAATAAGCAACAAACCAGTGGTTAAGGGGAACGCTTTGGAGTGTGTGTGTAGATGGCTCAAGAACGTGAGCCTGGCCACATGATAACAGGAAAAGAAAACAAATTACAGAACTCTCTCATGTCACTGGGAGAAGTTCTTCCCAAATGCCAAATTTGGTGGTCACCTGGAGAATCCTGAACATGGAGGACAAGTCATTTGCTTATTTCTTATTTGTATTTCATAGTTGTATCTCATTCTGTCTCAGAGGTGTGTAGGGCAGCATTCTTGGATGCTCCTTGTTCCAGTTTCATAACAGCCCTGTGAAGTAGGTAAGATGAGAGAGTAAGCAAATGGCCCAAGGTTTCCCAGCGAGTTGGGAACTGAACCCCAGTCTCCTCGCTCTAAGCCCAGCAACCTAACCCTATCCAGTACACCTCACCAGCTTTCTTCTAGCTATTGGGCTTAAGTAGGGGGTGCGTATCCCCCACCACACTGAAGAGGACTCAGGCAAAGAGGCTGCTTTTCACAATGCAGTAGAACAGGGTGTCAAACATAAGGCCTGTGGGCTGGATACGGCCCATGGAAGCTCTTCATGGCCCCCCCCCCGCCGTGATAACTGGACTCTCCCAGCACCACCATCAGCTCTCAGCTGCTGAGCTGTGAAGTCGGTAGAAGCGGCACTGCAGAACGAGCGGTGCTGGGAGAGCCCCATTATCACGCCGGCCGCCCTTTCAGCAGCGCTGCTTCTGCCGAGGCATCACTTAGTTTGCAGAACACCTCTCAGCTGCTGAAAGCTTCAGCTTCTCGGCAGAAGCGGCACTGCTGAAAGGGCAGCCCGCATGATAATTGGGCTCTCCAGTATCTTGAAAATATAATCAAGATTTGCATATTTTCTGTCATTTGCAGCTAATGGGTTCCTAAGTTTAAAAACCAAAAGTGCTTATTTCTGGTCATCACCTACTTAATGTGTCGCTTCCTGGTTCCTTGTGCTGGAAGTGGACATCGCTTCCTGCGCTTAGCAGGAACCTGCATGCTATGGGGGACCAGAAGGTAAAACGGGGAGAAGGAAAAACTTACCTCTGCATCATAGGCCTTCTGGTTGCCTATGGGACTCCTTGGACCCACACCAGCTATGGAGAGTCGGGGGCGTTCCAGGGAGGGGCTGAGGGGATAGGCTCTGGCATGTACGACTCCGTCCCCTCCCTCCCTGATAAGCTTCCCAGTTCCTCTCCCGAAATGCCCCCTCCCCGCTCCCCCCTCGCCAACTTACCGGCACTGGCAGAGTCTGGCGGGCGCAGGGAGCTACTGGCTGTTTCCACTACGGGTACAATGTTTCCAGTGTCGGCGGGCCAAGTTCTGCAGCATCCGCGAGTCAGGAGAACTTCCACGGACATGCAAGGCCCGTAACAGGATTGGGCTGCAAGAAACATTAGAATGTTATCTGCTTCAGGAGTCGTGAATATTTGGCATTTTTATCCCGAAAAAGAAAAGCTGACTCTGAGCACCTCATCCCTGCTGCCTATTTACTAGGCCAGTTTATCTGTTCAGCAGAACCAGGTGGTGAAGTTTGCTTGGACTATACCACCTGAGGCTGCTGGAATGGGAGGAGATTTAGCATAGTTAAATGCTGTATGCAGGGGGGGAGGGTTTTCTCCAACATGAGACTCCCCCTTAGCTGCAGCCAGCCTACAGTGGTAGAGTCCAGGAAAAGCTGCCTCACTCTCTCTGCAGCCCATTCTTTCTTGCCTTCTTTCTCTTGAGGACGCCTTTTACGATATGTTTTAAGGAAGATTTTGCTGCAAAATAGACTCCTAAGCTGTCTGTCTGAGCAAGGTCTGCCTCTAGTCTCTGAAAGGATTACAGTGGAACTGACTCGTCCATTCTTGCTCAATTTTTTTCTTTGCCTATCTCCCCCAAAAGGAGGCAGGTAGAATGTTTCTGATCTTTCAAGTGATCCTGTTTGCAACAGAAAGAGAGAAAGAAAGAAAAACAATATTCCCTGCACAATCCCCACCTTGGGGAACGCCAGAGCCAGGGATTAAAGGAATCAAGCAAGCTCTCAGCAGCTCGACCCCTCCTGGGTTGCATTTATGTTGTTTGCCATCAATGCTGCTGCTCTACAAGGGACCCCCCACGTCTCTGCTGCATGGAATACAGGACTTCCCTGAAGAAGGAATGTGCTGTGCGATAGCAGAGAGTTTCAGCAGTATCCCCCATGGCGGCTCTTCAATACAGTGAAGACAGCACAGCTTCCTTAGGTGTGAAGATGGTAGTTGGGGGCCAGGCTAGGCTCAGGGATGTTTAGAGGTGGGAGGCTGATTGAAAAGCAATCACTGCTCGCCAAGAGTTTGCTCAGTCCGCTTCCACCTCTGGTGAATAGGGGCGGCTGCAGCGGGTTTTGTGTGGTTTCAAAAACCTGGTCCTGGTGAACTTGGTGGCTTTACCTTACCTGCTGCCCCAACATAGAGTTTGGCTGTGAAGAGTTCCTGGTTTGGAACCCCCTCCTCCTACGAGGTTTCCTGTCCAGAGCGTGGGACTACGACCCCTCTCCTCTGAGGTTATCGTTCTGGATGCGCGTTTCCCGTCGTGGAATGCAACAGCCGCTGGGCCCCTGTGACTTCACCCCATCTGCTTCTCTGAGGCTCGGGCCCGTCCTCATTCCCCCTCCCACACGATGTCATCTGGGCTGCCTGTCACTCCAGCTTCCCTCACGGCATCTGAATTTGGAGAATGCCTGCCGCCTTGCATGACCTGTGCTCGCCAAAGTGTCACAGGATTGAATGCTCCCATCGGGCTGAAATCCGCAGAAGCTGAAGCACTTGTGGATGCAAGAAAGAGAGACACAGGACAGGCTTGCCAAACCGGATGCCTGTGCATCTCTGCAGGGCCCTGGCCTGACCTCAACACAGTGAAAGATTGTGGAATTCCCTCCCCAGGGAGGTCAGGCTGGTCGTGGCCTGTTTTTCAGCCAGCATTACAGGCCCACGTTCGTGGTGTTCCACTGCTTCTTTTCTTGCTTTTCGTTTGTTTATGCCCTTTGGGTTTGTCTGTAGCGTTTTTCATGTTAGTGGCCTCCTACTTGTGTTTCGATGATTGTGTTTTAATGTATTTATAGTTTAAAATGGAGCGAAAACTGTTATGACCAGCAAACACGAACAAATCATCTTCGCGGGATTCAAGGTCATAAGTAAAAGTGTATTTAATTTAAAAACACAGCATGACGTTTCATCCATTTATCCATGAATATCATCAGATGCAATAAGCCTGTAAAAACGGCCACAAGATGGTAAAGCCGAACATTCCGTGGCCGGTATTTAAAGGGAAACCCGGCACGTCTACTGCAACAGAAGCAATTAACCCAAGGAAATGCAAAACACAGGCAATTAACCACTAGTGACCTGTCTCACCCACTCTCACGTTTCCAGCCTCTAGTGCAGTGTTTCCCAAACGTTTTCAACCTGCGGCTCCCTTGACCGTTGGCGACCATTGGCTGCGGCTCCCCATGACATTATGTTGATGCCTGCCAGTTGGCATTGCACTGTTTTCAGAGAGGATTCCATGGCACTCTGCACCTCCCAGTTTGGGAACCACTGCTCTAGTGGTTACTCAAGTTCACTGCCACTCTGCTTAAAGACAGAGTCCAAATTTTGCTGATCATTGACAGTGATCATTAATCATTGCTTACGATTCAGAACCAATTTTCCATGTTTAAAAATCTCAGTGGCTTCCAAATTGAGCCTCATTTTGTAATTTGATTCTTGACACAACCTCTCAGTATTTCCAAAGTTGATACAGTGGCCAGTTACGCTACAATGTTCCGCCAGGGCAGATTACTCTAAATGTCCTAGTCTACAAGCACCTTTGTGTTCACTGATCCTGGTGGAAATAGACCACTTTGTAGTCCCTATGTACACTTGGCTACAGCTACATGACTGAGGAACCCCTCAATGGCTGAGGAACCCCAAAGATCCAAGACCAATATCATTATGCCTTTGTACAAATCGATGGTAAGGCCACATCTGGAGTATTGTGTCCAGTTCTGGTCACCATACCTCAAAAAGGATATAGTTGAATTGGAAAAGGTGCAGAAAAGAGCGACCAGAATGATTTGTGGGCTGGAGCACCTCCCTTACGAGGAAAGGCTACAGCGTCTGGGGCTTTTCAGCCTAGAAAAAAGGCGCCTGAGGGGGGACATGATTGAGACTTATAAAATTATGCATGGGATGGAGAGAGTGGATAGAGGGAAATTCTTCTCCCTCTCGCACAACACCAGAACCAGGGGACACGCACTAAAATTGAGTGGAGGGAGAGTTAGAACAGACAAAAGAAAATATTTCTTTACCCAGCGTGTGATTCATCTGTGGAACTCCTTGCCACAGGATGTGGTGATGGCACCTGGCCTAGATGCCTTTAAAAGGGGTTTGGACAAATTCATGGAGGAAAAGACCATCACAGGTTACAAGCCATAAGCAACCTCCTGGTTTTTTTTTTTTTTTTTTTTTTTTAGAAGTGGGTTTTCTCTGTGCCAGGTGCAAGGGAGTGGCGACTGGACACAGGTATCTTGTTGTCTTGTGTGCGCCCTGAGGCATCTGGTGGGGCCACTGTGTGACACAGGAAGCTGGACTAGATGGGCTTTTGGCCTGATCCAGCAGGGCTCTTCTTATGTTCTTATGTTCTTATACCCGCATTATCTACGCCAGGGGTCTATCGTGTTCTATCATTTGCTTTACATAGCAAAGTAAATAAATAAATGGTTCCCATCCCCAAGGGGCTCGCGGCAATCAGTGACCCTCACAGGCAAGGAAGCCTGTTTGGGGTCAGGCTGCAAGTGACAGATCAGTGGCAAAACCCTCAGCATGCTGGAAAAATGCAGAGGAAACAATAACTTGTTTGGTGCTTTTCATATACAAAAGACTTTTGCTTCCATGGAAAACTTTGGATAGACTGGAGCGGAAAATCCAGGTGGGTTTTGCCTGATGGGGTAACTCGGGCCTGCGCCAGTTCGATCGCTGGTGCAAGTCCACGTTGATCATAAGAACATAAGAAGAGCCCTGCTGGATCAGGCCAAAAGCCCATCTAGTCCAGCTTCCTGTATCACACAGTGGCCCCACCAGGTGCCTCAGGGAGCACACAGCCAACAAGATAACCTGTTTCCTGCTGCCACTCCCTTGCACCTGGCGCAGAGAAAACCCACTTCTAAAACCAGGAGGTTGCTTATGGCTTGTAACCTGTGATGGTCTTTTCCTCCATGAATCTGTCCAAACCCCTTTTAAAAGCATCTAGGCCAGGTGCCATCACCACATCCTGTGGCAAGGAGTTCCACATCCTGTGATCTGTGCAGACAGATCAGGCCTGGGAAAGGGGTTGGGGGATTTGGCTTGCACTGCTGCTGATTCCACCCCCCCCCCTCAGGCCTGATCTGCCAACCTCCTCTCCGCCAACCCCCCAGCGAAGATCTGTGCAGACAGATCAGGCCTGGGAAAGGGGTTGGGGGATTTGGCTTGCACTGCTGCTGATTCCACCCCCCCCCCCTCAGGCCTGATCTGCCAACCTCCTCTCCGCCAACCCCCCAGCGAAGGCTCATTTCATTCGTCAGCCGGTGGAGCTGGCCGCTCACCACTTGCAGCACTGGCCAGCCCGTGCACACTAGCCTAGTCGCGCTTGCGATGGCCGTAGAGGAGGTTCCACCGGTGGAATCCTGCAACAGGATTGGGCTGCAAGGCCTTCTGGACAAGGAATGGAATGAGGTGGAATGCGAAGGTTTTGACCACCTCAGGTGTAGACCAGGCCTGTCGTTTTGTGGGCTTTGGCGACAAGTCACCACCTTTCAGCCTCAGTTGTTCCTCATCATCTCTAAGATGGGACGAATAATAAGATGGCCCTGCTGACTGCCGCCTGTGCTGACCTCCCACCAGCCTTGTCTTCTCTCGCACTGCAGTGCCTTGAAACGAGCTGCGGCCCGGATGGACATCAAGGCTTTTCGAGGACCAGTGTGCCACGTCTCCTCCTCTGCACGTGGATGAGAAGAAGTGGCTGAGGTCTGCTGTGTGGTGGGTCCAGGGTGCCAACCTGTGTATGTCTCTGCTTGTCGTCGCTGATGGCCAGGCGAAGGGTGATGGAGGTGGGGGTGGGGTGGCAGTCGTCCGTCCCTCCAGGATGAGGGGAATTCCAGCGAGCAGGATGGCTGGCCAGGAGCGGACTGGGCCCACTATCCTGTGAAAGAATCCGTCCGTCCCCCGACTCTGGTTCCCCAGCCCAGCAGCTGCTGTGTGCTCGTTTCCCAGGGATGTCTACGAATCCCTTACAATGCAGTGCAGCAGCAGCAGGGGGAATTCCAGCAGAGCCGGCACTGCCAAGTTCCTGGAGCTGTAAGCTCCCTCCCTGCAGCGCCATGAGAACATCCCTCCCTCCTCTCCCTTTCAAGGACTGCAAATACAACAAGTGAGACCAAGCAGTGATCTACTAGGAACAACAACGCTGCCTCTGTACCTGCCTCTACACTTTTGCCTCCAGCAAGCATCACTGGAACAAGAGCTGGGTTCAAATGGGGATCTTTCTTTGGGGGAGCAGCATCTGCCTTGAGGCAAACAGACCCAGCCAAGCCATTGGGGCCACCACCAGAGTGCCAGCTGTCACGGCAGGGAGGGGCCTGACTGATTGAGCTCTCCGGGGGGGGGGGGCTCTGCTGGGGTGATAGAGACAGCCAGGAGCTTTACTTCTTGAATTGCTGCCTATTGTGAAGCAAGTTAAAGGCAGCAGAGGAGAAGCTGGAAAGGCTCTGTCGAAGCCAGGATCCATGCAACTCTCTCTTTCTGAAATGGTTGGGTGGGTTGTCCAGAGGTTTGTTGCAAATGTGCAAACAGTGTTTCAAGTCCTGCTTGATAGTTGAAAGGGGCTCTAGACCTGGTACTTTGCAGCACTGGGAAAATAAAGCACTGGATTCTTCTTTGAAATAAGGTAGTAGCAACGATTATTTTCTGACAGGGCCTCTGGGTCCTGTTAAGAGGAACATAGCAGCTAAATAACAACAGGGACAGCTTTTCGCTGTGCAGCAGAGCGCAGCTGTGTACAACTGGAGGTGGAGTCCTAGGTAGGATGATGGCAGATATATTTGTGTGCATATGGAAGGCCTCTCCTAGTTCAGTCCCTACCTCCAGATAGGGCTGTGGATGATGGCCCTTCGCGGGCTGAGTCCCTGGGGGAGAGCAGAGCCCCCCCCCAAGTGTAGACAATCCGGAGCTAGATGGACCCTCCCCTTCTGCCTCAGTGGAAGGCAATGTCACAGGTAAGTTTCACTCACTGACTTGCAGGACATGAAAAAGGTGACCTCCTTTCTTATTGTTTGACCCCAGCAACTAGTATTCAGAGATATCCTGCTGCCTCTGGACTTTGAGGTTCCATTTCGCCCTCTACCCCAAAGACCCCCACCCACCTCAAGCCAGTTCTTGCATGAACCTTGCTAGAGCCTTGTCCAGATTGTTCCTCTGATCCCTTTCCAAAATGTTGGGGCCCATCCTATTACAATGGAGCCCTGGGCTGCTTGTAAAGGGAGGTGCCTGCCAACTCCTCCCTCCTCCTGCCAGGCCCAAGGGCAGCAAAACATCCCTGTACCAACATGGAGCTTCAGTTCCACTTGCAGACACGGCTCTCATCATGGTTCCTGGATGATGCTCTGCACTGCATCCCTGTGGGGCTGCAGCAAAAATGCTCCTCCACAATATGTGCACAGTACTGTGGAGAATGACCACTGCAGGCCAGGGTGGAAATGGCAACAATAATTCAAAAAACTGCCAGGGCATTCTGGTGTGTGTGTTTGGCTCCTCTGCCAGGTGAGACTATTTCAGGTGGCAATAAACAGGCTGCCAGCCGAACCTGCTGTTGTGGCACCATGACGCAGCCTCCTCCAAATCAATGTACCCTGGGTGAGCATAGCAACCATCCAAAATGCCCGCTGCATGGGATCTGGAGCAATCCTTTCAGGTTTCATGTTGCTTTTGTGCTGCCCCTAAAATATGTAAATTACCTGTGTATTAAAATTTATAATCTGTTGCATCACTATTGAGGATCACTCAAGGCATCGTTTTCCACAGAATGTACACATTTTCATTCCAGATGTGAGTTGGTTGAGGTTATTCACCAGTGGAAGAAAAGCCATCTGTGCACGCTCAGAGGCAATGTGCTCATTGTTACTAGACATTTTCCAGGTCAGAGTCTGGATTCAGGCTGAGAACAAACAAACAAACAAACAAACAAACACACACACACACACACACACACACACACACACACACACACACACACACGGATTTTTGTTTTCCGTTTGTTACTGTTCCCACCCTGCTTGCAATTGTTTATTCTCCCTGCAGTGTGCCTGTGTGGGAAAGAACATGTGCTGCATCCCCAGTAGCCTCCCTGGCACATTAGAAGGCAACCATGCAAAGAGTGTTGAATTGCAGCGCGCGTGCTGGATTGGCTGCGATGAGGCTGGCAGGCACCCTGACCTGGGAGTAAGTGCCATTGCCCACAGTGAGACTTTTGTCTGAATTAATGTGCCTAGGAGTATATGTCTGGATAAGAAGTCTTCAGCAGCTGGGTCACGACCTAGACGTGGGTGATGCCCCGACCTCAGGTGGGTTGCAGAAGTACTGCTGCTCTGGCAGGGTCTGAAGAGTAGCCAGGGGGCCCTGGAGGAGGCGGATCCTGCGGGAGACTTGGGCTTAGGAAGGGCTGCTTTGGCCAGGTCTTCAGTGCCAGGCCCCCTGGACTTCCCACCCAGCCACCTGCTCTCCCCTGCCACGACACTCCCTCCCTCGCCTTGCTTCCTCGTATTCTCTTTCCACCTTTCAAAATGGGGTGCTGCTGCCCCCGTCGCCACACCACTCGCTGCCCCCTTCCTCTTGGCTTGTAAGGAAAGAAGGGGCAGAACGACACGGAGCAACGCCTGCTGCTTGGCCACCCTGGGGTGGGAAAAGACGAGCCATAGCCACTCCCATCCATCCCTCTTGCCTGTGGGCTCTGGGAAGGAGGGCCCCTGCTCTTGACACGTTGCGCCCCAGGGATCGAGGCCCTTGTCACTCTCCTGTGGCCCTTGACTGTTTCTCATCTTGCCAGTACCCCTTGAACTCAACCAGCCGCCACATTCCCTGCCTGACCCGATGCCTTTTTGCTCAGATGCAAGCCCCCCCACTGGATTTTGTGTGTGTGTGTGTGTGTGGGGGTAACTGAGGCATGAAATGCCCTGGGCCAGGGAGCTAGACTCAAAGACCTTTGGGTGCCCCTTCCTGCATGACAAAAGCAAGCACATATCTTGCACATAACCGTTAATTGGACCAATCACCACCTGCCCTGGCTGATTTGCCTTGGCTACTCACTTGCAAACTCCATGTTGGCATTCCCACTTATGTATTTAGTTTACAACACAAGCCTGTGCATGTTTGCTCAGAAGTAAACCCCAGAGTGTTCAACAGGGCTGACTCCCTGGAGTATGGGGTGTGCATGTTAGTATTGCAGTTTTCTTAATTTAAGCCATTTCTACCCCAGCTTTGAGGAAAGCTTCCAAGCTAGCTAACAAAACATAAGAACAATTCAGCCAATTCATGACATTTATACAATTAATAACTAAAATTAAATGTTATAACAAGCTAAGCAAAACAAAAGAGCTGGAGACATCCATTATTCACTACTAGCAGGTAATGAGGCCGGGGCAGTGCAGACTCTCAACTGGGAGGTCAGGAAGAAGAACTCCCTCCCCCTTGCTTTGGTTTTGGCCTTGACCCTAGGTGCTTTTTTTCCCCTATGGGGTGGAGCTAACGTTTGCTACTCTCCTGCTATATAAATGGGAAAGAGGGCGGGGCCTTCCCCCTCGTCTGGCTTCCCAGAAGTCCACAGTCATGCTTCTTCAGTAAGCAGCGAAGGGGCTAGTCCTAGGAGGTAGATAGGAACCAAAGAGTGACTATTTCTCTCAAGGTTGTGGGTAAGCCAAGGGTTTGCTTTTGGGATGGAGTTTCTTTCTGTTTTCTTAGAATTTGCTGAGGTCATTTCAAGTTCTGCCTTGCTTGTGGACAAGCAAAATGCATTGTAGATGTTAGCAGTTTAAAACAAAAATGGAAGCCCTTCTCCACTCTGTCTGGGTTGCCTTGAACGGCAGGGAAGAGTCTCTGCACTCTCTTACCACCAGCCCTTTGCCATGCTGAGTGGCCCTTCTGTGTGCAGAGAGAACGACTGGCTCAGGTAACCAGGTTGCCTCTCATCTGAGAGCCGAGGAAGCTGTCGGCTCCTGAGTCGCACCATCCATGATGGGTCCCTCCAGCTCAGTTTTGTCAGTCATGACTGGCAACGGCTCTCCAGGGTCCCAGGCAGGCAGGCAGACAGGCAGAGAAGAGCCTTTCCCAGTTCTGCCTGGTGATGGAGCAGGAGCCCTGCTATATGCAACGCAGTGGCCCCACCCTGGACGGTGACATACAGGGTGGTAGAAAGGCGTCCTTTCCAAGATGCCTGGCAAGACGTTGACATTGTGCTCCATAACTGTGACTGTGTGATGGAACCATGGTAGTTCTGGGACATTAACCCCCATTGTTTTAACCCCCAAGATAGGCTTACCAGATCTCCAACCGGGACAGAGTGTTAGACCTTTAGGAGAAGGAATGTGGGCAGGTGTAGCTTGTTAAGTCCTAGAGCACAATCCTAGACATGTCTACTCAGAAGCAAGCCCCATTGTGTTCAGTAGGGCTTATTTCTGAGTAGACATGCCTAGGATTGTGCTCTAAAGTTTAACAAGCTACATCTACCCACATTCTTCCTCCTAAAGGTCTAGCACTCTGTCCCTGTTGGAGATCTGGTAAGCCTACCCCAAGGAAGTGTTTTTTGTGTATGCATCATTTGGACTAGGGTAGGTCTTTTGTCTTTGTTCATCTGAAACTTGGTGTGTGGCCTTGTGAAAAGTCTCCTGTCCTCAGTGTTTTCTGTCTGTAAAATGTGGATAATATTGCAGGGTCACTTAAATGGCTACTAAAGAGTAAACATGGTGAAGCATTTGGTAAACTGCAAATCTTGTGAAAGTTACTAAGCTAATTATGACTTTGTTTATGTCGGCCAACTTGACACTTAGATTGGAAGGGGAGAAAATGTATCTGAAGGGACCAGGGAAGAAGGGTTGGGGTATTGATCACGGATGCATAAGGGCGGGCGAGGCTGGTTCAGACATGCGTGTTCATAGTTTGACTGCTGAAGCAACAACTTGCTGCATGCATAAACGAATCTTTACCCACCACGGGAGATGGAGAGGATCTGTTTGAGTAACACTTTCCGCTGCAAGGCAGTGGGGGCTTTTCTAGAGAAATTGCAGCTCAGCTCCTCCTTCCTAGATGAGACATTAGTCTGCAGGTGGGAGGGGAGATTGTGTGATGGAATAAGTGTGTCTGAAAATATCCCTGAATGTAGAAAACTAGATGGTTAAAGGGAAAGTACTTGCCCAGCCCTCTCTGTGACATACTAGTTGGGGGTGGGGGGGGTGTTGGTTGGTGAGGAGATGCCTTCTTTCTCACCTGAAGCAGCACAGGCCAGGAACAGGGTTTACCATACGAGGGGCTGTTTACGTTTGTTGTGCTGAGAATTCAAATGAAGGACACGCGGCAGGTTGCAGCAAAGCTGAGAGCAAAGAGTGTTGTCACCTGGCTGCTAGTTCTCTGCCTGCAAGAGGGAGTCCTGTACCTAAGAATCTGATGCAGCAGCAGGCAGGGCCCTTGACTTGGAAATCTCTCATGGAAACAAATATGCCTCTGTTCATCACATCGGCCGCAAAACACCAGGTCATCAGCAGCAGCAGCAGCAGAGGGCAGTTTAGTCTAAAACGTAACGAAACGGTGTATTAATACACAAGCCACCGTCTCGGGACACCCTAATTCGTTGCCGGGTTTGCTGACACGGTTGTACAGTAGTACACTACTTGTCTTGTGGCTTGTTTGAATGTGGTTCCGTTTTAGACTCTAAGAACTGTCGCTGTCTTGCTGCCCTGCCAGTTTGCGATCGCCTGTCTGGGTGACATTTCGCATTGTCATCGCTCTGTTCCTCTCAGGGCCGGGGGTGTCTAGCGAGAGAGAGAGAGAGGTGTATTATTATTAGGGTGGTCCCAGGCGGCGGTTGCGGCCGATGGTTTGCCCCCACCATCTTTGCGCGCGCGCGCACGGCGCCGCCTGACCCAGACCCGAGCGAGAAGCCAGGCGGCCAGCAGCTCCTTCCCGGCCGACACGGTCCCTCGCCTGCCCTGGGCTGGCTCCAGGCCAGCGACCGGAGGGAGGGACGGACCGCCTCAAGGCCGGAGTGTCGCTCCAACCACGTCTCTTTCACCCCCAAACCAGCCTGGTTTCCACCTAGAGGCTGGAGAAGGGCGGAAGGGTCCGCGTGCGGATTTTGCGCTTGGCTCTTTGCAAAAAGCCCGGGCTAACTCCCCCCCCCTCCCGCCGCGAGTGGCAGTAGTAACTGCAGCCCCTGCCCTGGAGTTGGATGCAAAGTAGCGCCGGCCGAGGGGAGGGGGCTGGTGGCGCGGCGGGGGGGGCGGGGGGGAGTAGTTGCTTTGGCCGCGAGCTGAGCTGCGCAGTGGCGAGCGGTGGCGCCGCGCTTCTGGGAGGCTTGTGAATGCTTGGAGTAGTCGTGGCCGCGGTCAGGTGTGTGGCGGCCACGACTAGTGTGTGTGTGTGTGTGTGTGTGTGTGTGTGTGTCTTCTGCATGTGCATCATCATCATCGCACCTAACAGCAGCAGTCGGACGCCCTGGAGAGCGGCTGCCAGGTGGAGTGGAGCGGAGCACGCCAGGCTGGAAGGCTGCTTCGTTACTCCGGGTTAGCAGCACAGCAGGGGCCCTCGCTTGGCGTGCGCGCCCAGCGAGGCTGGGGAGAAGTGGCTGGCTGCTGGAGGGAGGCCTGGTCTCCTCCCCAGTGCGGGGGAACGAGGCTTGCCCCCCCCCCTGCAGGGAAGCAGTGCTCCCACTGGGGGCGGTGGGGGATTTTCCAAGGAAAAAGAAGCCCTCGTGGAAAACCCTTGGGGCAGCAGAGGATCTAGCTCAGCTGGCTCCCTGGTGTGCTAGTTTTTTCCTTGCAGAGAGGGACTAGTTTTCTTAACTCAAGGAGCATTAGGGGGAGGGACATGGCACCCGCTGCCAGAAGTGATACACTGTCCATTCGGCCACATTAGAGCATAATCCCTCCCTCCCTCTGTTGTTGCATGTGTGTGTGGAGGGCCCTCCTCCTCGGAGCCTAGAGAGTAGCTGCCAGTCCGAGTGAACAATGCCAGCAGCAGCCAGACTAGGTCTAGCCAGGGTTTGCCTCTCAAACTCTAGCACTTGAATATGTCTCCAACTCCCCCCCCCCCATTCCTGGCAGCATTCCCCCCCCCCCCCCCGCAGCCTGTCTTGAGTTGATCTACAAATTGATGTGTTTCACTGCAAGGATGTATGGAAAGCAGAGAGCATGGCACCCCCACAGCAGCACTGCGTGTTCATGTGTTTGGCATGTCAAGAGCACACATGTGTGCTTTGCTCTCTGTTGCATGGCATGGTGTGGTTTGTTGTCTTATGTCATCTGGGACTGTTTGCTTGTAAACAACCAGCATACATGAATCTTCCAGGAGATCAGCTGGGGAAGTTCTAGGAGCATTAGTTCTTTTGGGCTTGTATTTTTATTTATTTATCCATAGATTCATACCGACGGTATTTATTTAGCCTCCAAGGCAGTTCACAATGCAATTAAAATAATGCTACAACAAAGTAAAAACCACATAATAGAAACAAATACCAATCAAAGTAAACCAAAAAAAAAAAAAAAACACCAAAAGGAGACCGAGAGGAGAGAGCAGAAAAGCAAACTTACCAAATGGGGTGACTAACCAACTGCCTGTCCAAAGGAGAAAGGTTTGTCTACTGTAGAAGGCAAAAAGTTGCCAGCCCGCCCTCGTCTCTGCGAGAGGGCCGTATCAGAGGCTGGATTCTGGGGTGGGGCAACTTGGTGGCTGCCTAGACTCTTCCCCTGCCCACTGAATTTGTGGGTTGTGGGTTGGCGGTACCTTGAATAGTACTTTGAATGCTGCTGTAGGTGGTTCATTTGTGTTTTTCTTAAACCTGCTCATAGTGGTAAATTGTGTTATTAATGACTGTTTTTTAAAATATTTTATTGATATGTTCTTTACTGCCTGGGGTCTCTCACTTCAAAGAAGAAAGGCAGTGTACAATTTTTTGTTTTTACTAAATCGTAAGGTGTGTTAGGCTTCAAAGATTGCTGTCAGGTTTGGGGAGCACCAGAGCTGGGCATCAGTTTGTCCCTGCACAAACCCAAGATGCACACTGCAAGGAGTTGGGAGGGAATGAAGCACCCTGAATGTGCTAGTTTCTGCAGAGAAGAGGTTCTGTGCCACCCAGACAGTGTGTGAGACGCGGTTACAGGGCAAGCAAGGCTGGAGACGGGGACTGATTGGTGGTGGCTCTCCTGAAAATATCTCTTTTGAGGAGTGGGGGGAAATGGTTAGGCCAGTGGTGCAGGTGGGCCAGCTGTCTGGTGTTTTGTGCAGACTTCTTTGTCTGGGTGTGTGGAGTGCAGAAAGTGCTCTCCTTTCTTCCTTCCTGTGGGAGCTGCCGTGCCAGTCCTGGGTGGCCTTCAGAGATGCTCTGCTGTGGGTGCCATTAGGAGGAAAGGGGGCTGGACTTCCTGAACGTATCTGAGCCTGTCAAAAGGCAGAATGAAGGTGTTCTGATGGTGCTGAATCTGGAGAGGGCTGGGCAGGGTATCCTGGGGCCAGGAGGTGGAAACCCTCCTTCCTTGGCCTGTCTCTGCATCCTATGCTTAGTCAGTGAACCTGGAGGGGGAAAACCTCCCTTTGGTTTCTAGCCAAAGAGCAAAAACATCAGGGAAGTTCAGGGCAGACGAAGTTCCTTTGGCTCACTTGAGGCATCTGTTTGCCAGGTGGGCACCAGGGCTCTAGATCGCCGCCTGTGTTGATCTGTGGGGTGGGACTCTGCTTGTGCAGGCTGCAGTGGTGGGGGTGAAAAACATGTCTACTCTGCTTTTCCATCTTATTCTCAAGCTCTCCAAAGCAGCATCCTGAAAAACGCCACTAAGCTGCCAAAGGTGCCGTTTTTGTCCGTTTCTACGCCATTCAAAGCTCCCATCGCTTGGATTCCAGGAGAAGACGATGGGACTTTTGAATGGAAGGTTTGAACACATGCAGCAGAACAGAGGTGGGAATGGAAGTGGTAGAGTCCTAAGGTAGCAGAATACACTATACCACTTCAGAAGGATATTTTTGAATGCCTCACTACTGTACTGTACATTTTTGCCAGAATTTTTGGGTTTTTACAGAAAGGCAATCCATGTTTTATAACGAGATGCCAGGATGGTGTAGTAGTTTGGGAGTCGGACTTAGATCTGGAAGATCCAGGTTCAAATCCCCGCTCAGCCACGAAGCTTCCTGGGTGACCTTGGGCCAGTCACTATATCTCAGCCCCACCTACCTCACAGGGTTGTTGTGAGGACAAAAAGGAGGGGAGGAAATATGTACACCACTCTGAGCTCCTTGGAGGAAGGGCGGTATAAAAATGTGAAAAAAAGAGATACAACCAATACAATCTCAAGACGGGAACCATTCTCCCGGGTGTTATTGCTACCTTTCTACATGCAGGGATTGGTTTTTTTAATCTGGAGGAGCAGAGTCCCCCCCAGACCTCTTCATTCCTGAGGCACGATTACTCCCCCTACCTTAACCGGGTGCTATGCCAGTCTCTGCTGCTCCTCCTCCTCCCTGAAGGGAGACGGAGAGGAGGAAGGAATTAGAGAGCTGCGGGTGAGAGTGTCCGCACTTCCTCCTCTTCCTTTCCCAGTCCAAGGAGTGGGCGGAGCAGGTGCAGCGGTGGCAGCAGCATGCGGATGGGCCGAGGTGGGTGCCGTCCCCAATCTGAGGCGACCGTCTCGTACAACTGCATGGCTACATAGGTGGTGGAACACATAAACCCAGGGGTGGCCAACCTTTCAACGTAAGTGTTCCTGGCCCTTTAATAGTTGTGTAGGTGAGGGCATTTCCGCAGGTGGAGCTGCTTTAGCAGCACCATCAGCAATTGCAGCTGCAGAGATTTTGTCTTCTACACAACTCTTCTTAAGAACACAGAGGCCCTCATGGTGGAAGGTTGGTCACCTCTGCTTTAACCGGAGGAATAAGTGAAGTTACACAAGGTCGGAGGTTGCTATCTAGTTCCCCTCCTGACCACCAGAGCACCGTCCCCCGTGAGACTCTCCTCCCAGATTAGTTCACACAAACCAGCATTTGCACATCACCTTGTGCATAAAAGGAAGAGCACATCTAAGCTGTACACTGTTTCCCACTTGGGCTTTCTGCAAGGGCCTTTGGAGCCAGCAAATCAGCACTCACCTGTGCTACAGGTTAGTATCGCATCCACCATGGCAGTGCCTGGGCCCCAGGAGCACTACACCAACAGCTCGGTTGCCACCCAATGAACCCTTCCTTCCTTCCTTCCTTCCTTCCTTCCTTCCTTCCTTCCTTCCTTCCTTCCTTCCTTCCTTCCTTCCTTCCTTCCTTCCTTCCTTCCTTCCTTCCTTCCGGCCAATGGCTTGGCTGTATTTGGCTTGATCCCTCCACCGGCCTTCTCCGCTTAAAGTTGGAAAGGGCCTTCCTGGCAACTTTCAGTGTTTTGAAATTGCTGTTCTTTGATAGCAAATGCATCCTGGGCTGGTACCACAGCCTACCTAAGAAAATCTAAGCTCCGTATTCAGGGACGTCGCTGTTGGGTGTGGTGCCCGAGTGGCCATCAGTCATTGCCTGTCGGGTGTCCAGGGTGCACCTGAGCTTTAGACTGATCTGGTGTGGCTGTTCTTGTGTTGAGACCTTGTGTTCCCATATAAAACCTGGAATGTCTTTGTAGGTTTGTGGACACCCCAGGCCATTTCTCGTGGACCGAGAGTTATTACCGCTCTGCCATGTCGCAAGGCTCCCAGACGAGAGAATTCCTTCACCCTGAGGTCTTCCAGCACCTCTGGGACATCCTCGAGCAGTAAGTAGGAGTCATGAAGAGAGGGGACGTAAGGCGTCGTGCTGGAGGGCTTCCAGGCCTGTCTCGTAGTGGCGGGGGGAGGGTGTTATGAGCTGATTTGGAAGAGGTTATTCTGCAGGCCCAGTTCAGACGTCTGCCGAACGTTGCGCTTAAAAAGCGCTTAGATCACTGCAAATTCTGCAGTTCAGCAAACTTATGCAGTTCAGCAGAATTATGTTGCATAATTCTGCTCTTTGTGGAGAGAGGCAAAGGTGCGGCAGTCTTGCCCTAAGTCCCTTAGAGCCCATCCAGCAGAAAGCCAAGATGCGAGACACCCACGGCGACCAGACAGTGAAGACCCCAGTTTTCGTCCCATCTCCCTCTTTGGCCAGGGTGCCTTCTGGGAAGACTCTGTTATCCTAGGACTCTTTGTGTCGTGTGGCAAGTCCCTTCTCCGTAATGTTCTGTACACTGCACCAAAGTCACTGGCATTTGGCCCCCAACTCTGAGGAGCCGTGTCAGGAAGGCCCGGTTCTTTGGGTCCCGCCCTCTTGTTCTGTCTGGATTAGCTGAGAGGAGAGGAAACATTCTGGGCACATCCCTGCTGGCCTGTCCACTGCATCAGCTTGCCTTGGAAGGGTGGGAGTGGCTCGGGGACCAGTGACGAGGGGCCTATGCTGGGATTGTACACATGTTAACGTTGTGTGAGTGACTGTATAAGTGTCCATTTTAAACGTAAACACAGGAACATAAGAAGAGCCCTGCTGGATCAGGCCAAAAGCCCATCTAGTCCAGCTTCCTGTATCACACAGTGGCCCCACCAGATGCCTCAGGGAGCACACAGCCAACAAGATAACCTGTATCCTGTCATTGCCACTCCCTTGCACCTGGCACAAAGAAAACCTACTCCTACAACCAGGAGGTTGCTTATCCCCATCATGGCTTGTAAGCTGTGATGGACTTTTCCTCCATAAATCTGTCCAATCCCCTTTTAAAGGCATCCAGGCCAGGTGCCGTGTGGCAAGGAGTTCCACAAACCAATTACACGCTGGGTAAAGAAATATTTTCTTTTGTCTGTTTTAGTCCTCCCTCCACTCAATTTGAGTGGATGTCCCCTAGTCCCCTAGGAAGTGGGCCCTTCCCAAATTTAGAGTACAGATCATGGGTACTTTTGAACATACAGTTCTTCACATGTGACGCTCTATGTATGTGTGCATGGATCGTCATGCAGACCCAGAGTACACATTTTGACAAGCGTGACTAGAGGTTGTGTCACCGGTTTGAGTGGTAAAAGGAAAAACGAGGAGCTGATCTCGGGTCTGTCGGCTGAGAGTGTGGTGGATGTTTCCTTTCAATGGCCACTGAAGCTCCTTCGCGACTCCTCTGCTCTCTGTGGAATTTTGCAGACCAATATGTTCGGTGCAGCCCATTGACTTGAACTTCTTGGAGGAGCCTGCAAATGATGGCCCGGCGAACAAAATTGAAATCAGCCTGGATTGTATTCGGATGCAGGATTCAGACCCGGGTGACCCAATGTGGGTAAGTGATAATAAACTAAAAACGGAGGGAGGGAGGGGCGCTAAATACTTATAAGAGGATAACTGGGTCCTCCCCCCTCCCCTTGTGCTGGTCAACATCCCTTGAGCACCCAAGCTGGGTAGTTGGGTAGAGCTCTGTGTAGCTGCAAAGCTCCCAATCCAAGGGAGCGCTCTGATTGATGTTCCTGTGTTTTCTCTGTGAATAAATGAATCCAAGCCGCGGATTGGCGATTTCTGGGGGTCCAGAGTGAAGAGAAGGCGTTCCTGGCCAGGGCCGCGGACTGGCGGCTTCCCCCCGCTTTGTGAGCGTGTGCTCCGCTGCGGGGAAGCCTGTGCCTCTCTTCCAAGGACTGCCTGCTGCCGTGGTTGCGGAGAAGCGTGGCCTTCGCTTCCAGCCTGCTGCCTCTGAGGCACGCTGCTGTCTCATCGTCCTGCAATTCAGCGCTACTCTGGCGTGTGGCTCTAATCTGCTGTTGACTCAAGGCCCGCCTAAGTGCTCTCTGCCCCCGTGTTCGCATACAAATATGCCACTCTTCTGGCGCTCTGGCAAACGCCCCCTTCATTCAGCCCGTCACAAAAGGCTTTTGGTAGTGGCCAGAATCTGCTCTCTTCGGGACTCTGTGCAAACAGTTTGCTCTTGAAACAGGGGAAGGTTTGTCTTTCCCCCCTTTTTATGAATTGTCAAACATCTCTTGACAGGAGGCCGCCCAGTCTCTCGGAGCAGCCTGCTGTTTGCTTTGCTGTTCCCTGGAAGGGAGCGAGGAACCTGTAGCCCCAGGGGAGGTGTTTTGTTGTACTTAATCAGAGCTGCTGCCTTAGCCCTCTTCCCTCTCGCCCCTCCGCCCTTCTTCCTCTGCATTGCCGCAGGCCAGGCGTCCGCCCAGCACCTGTCTCCAGTCTAACCCCTGCAGTGGCACTTGAGACACAGCGGCCTGTGTGCACGCGCGACTTTCTCCCAAGGGTGAAGAGGGGGGCAGGTAAACACACAGGAATGTGCCTGAAACAGAGGCCGTCACCTGCTGGCGCACCTTTGATCAGTGCAAGGACTGAGCGAGGCATGGGGGCAGCCCTGAGTTCAGTCTCACTCCCACTCCCAGCCTGGGCAATGTGGGGGTGATTATAAGGCAGGAAGTAACACTCCCCTCCCTGACAGGGTTGTTGTAGGAGTCACCAGTGTGATGGCGTGCTTTGCAACACGCTCAAATTGTCGGAGGAGTGCTGAGTGCAAGGATTGCACTTGTGCGCTTGTGCCTCGGTTACATCCACACTGGGCTCCTGGAGCTGCCTTCAGCCCCCCCCCCCCCCCAGTAGCCTCAGTCTGAAATGCAGGGCTGAGTGCCAGGCTTGGGGGCCCCTCTGGGGGGGGGGTTCAGCTGCACTGCTTCCAGTCAGTGTTTGGGTGCACGGCAGCACTGGCGTCACTGCAGGGGGGGCGGAGCTCTAAGTTCTGCCACGGCTCCGACCCTCCGTTACACCGGAGCGCGAAGCGGCCCCGCCCCCTTGCGTTCGGAACCATTCAAGGCGGTGAAAGCAGCGCTGACGCCAGTGCACGACAGGGTGCTTGTGTAAAGGGTGATTCACACTACACTATTCCAGGCGCGGATGCCCCTGCCTCAGCGCGCAGAGCTGGCCGGAAGCCCTCCTGCTGTCCCGCCTTCTTATGAAGGTGATTGGAGGTAGTTCTGATTGGCATACAGCCACTCTCCCTCCCTCTCATCCGATTGGTAGGCTGCAGTAGCTCCGCGAACCCGCCCAGCTCCGTGAAGCCCGACCCCTCAAAAGATGAGGGGAAGCCATTTTTCCAGCCTCTGCATTGCGGAGCTCGCAGCTGCTCCACAAGCTCCCGAAGTGCTGTCAAAGAGCTCCGCGCTACGCTCCGGAGATCCGTGACGCGCCTGGATTCCTGTAGTGTGAATCAGCCTTAACACCCCACACCGCTTGGGCCCAGGAGACTGAGAAAGCAGCCCCCCCCCCCCCGTGTGGCCCTGCTGAGATCAAAAGAGGAGGCTTTCTTGTGGCTCCTGCCTGGTCCCCGGAGGTGTGTGTGTGTGTGGGGGGGGGGGACATGAGGGAGGACCTTCTGAGTTGCGGTGCCCAGTCTTGGGAGCTCCCTGACCCAGCCATGCCCTCGGCTGAGGCTGTTCCTCTGGCTTAACTGCCTTCCTCCCTGTGTAGTGGGTTTTAAGCTGTGGTCCCTGCCCCTGGCTAGGTAGGCTCGCCTGCGAGATGCCCCCCCCCCATGTATATATGGGGTGGGAGAGGGAGCAAGTGCCTCTGCTACAGGGGGTGGTGCAGCGCTGCGCAGGGGCCTCCTGGAGGGAACCCAGTCCTCTCCACTGCCCAGGGTGCATCTTTTTGGTGGTGTCGGGTCAGGGCTGAGCAGGGGCCGCCCCTGGGCCCTTGGCAGCTGCCCGCAAATGCAGACCCTGGTGCTGGCTGGAGCTCACGTGGAGAGCAGGGAGGCCCTGCCCCACATCGCAGCCGCTCTCTCCATGGTGGCATCTTCTGGGGCAATCCTGAACTTGGAGCCAGGCATCTGCTTTGGACCCGAAGGGAGAGTGGGGCAAATGAGCGGAGGCGTTCAATCCTGTGTTGCAGAGATTGCAGCTCTCCGTTTCTCGGTGGCCCTGCAAGACACCTTGTGGGTCAGGGGCTGCAGTGTCATCAGAGCCCGTGACGGTGGTCCTCCTCCTGCTCCATGTGGCCGTTGGGGTTGCTTGCGTGGGTCTGGTCAGGTGCAAGGCGTGTTTCTTGGCTCCCAGCAGAACAGGTGGGCTGCGCAGACCAGATGCCCCCAAAGTGAGAGTTTGGGGGCTGGTTCACACGCAAGCACGTTCTGTGATTTGGCAGTGTGGAAGTGGCAGCCAGGTCATGTGACCAGGCCATCGTGGATCATACACCACAGGGAGATTTTTTCTGATCTCCGTTCAAAAGTTGGACCGGAAGATGGCTGAGGAACCAGAAAAGCGCCTCCCCAGGACAGCATTTGGCCTCGGTCTGGTCTCCTGTGCCAGGTTAGTTGTGGACCTGGCCAGCTGGATGCGGGACTCGCCCACAGAGTTGGCGGAATGGTCATTTGTTGCCCCCCCCCCTTAAGGAGTTGCTTGAAATGCCTTTGTTCCTGGACTGAAGTGGAGAAGAATGGAAATGTTTTGAAATGTCGATCCTTGTTTTCTTGGGCTTACTTTCCGTCAGGGACCAAGGGGTGGAGCTTTCACGATTGGGGGAGGAGCCATTGTAGCCTCTCTTTGGCATGCCAGAAGCAGGGACGGGGTGGGGTCGGGTTGCTGTTCATGGCGGGTGGGGGTGGGGGGCTCGAATGAGCCAAAGCCTGACTGCAGGGTGTATTGTGGTCTCATGCAATCATACCAGGAGTTTTAGGGTTTGGGGGGGGGGTTCATGTTATTGTTGAAGATGGTTTTCTAATAACAGAAGTCATATTTACGACATCCCGGCAGGGTTGCTTAGTTTAACCTCCACTCTGTAGGTGGCAGTGCTGAGGTTAGTGTTACGGCGGAAGCAAGGTCTGAAGGGGGGGGGGGAGTTCTGCTTCTCTGTCACCATTCCTTGGTCCCCCTAGTCTCCCCTTCCCCCTCTGCCTCCGGTCTTTCTCCACCCCCCACCCCCGTGTAGACTCCCAGTGCCTTTCTCACCCTGTCTAGTTTGGCTGGTGCTGACTAGGTCGGGGTGTGACGTGTGTCGAGTTCTGTGTAGTGGCACCTGACCAAGTCAGAAAAGCGCCTTGTGGCTCCCTCTTGTGGAGGGGCTGATGGCGAGCTTCTTCCGTGGGAGCCCAGGGGCCCCAGAAGACAGTCCAAAAGCCCCTGTCCTTGGAGGTCTAGGAAGGTAGCAATACTGAGCAAGGTCTAGCATAGGGATGGGAAAAAGACCTCCCCCACCCCTCCTTTGATTTTTGGTCTCCCCTCCCTACCTGCTCATCTTCCCTGCTGCCTTCAGGCAGTCTAGCCTAGCTGAACCGGTTTGACCAAATACCGTCTTGCAGAAAGTCTCCTCCTCAGTCAGATCTGTCTAATTTAACGCACTGTTTAATCAAATATATATAAAGCTGTATCTTTAAAAGACTAAAATAGGCTTTCTGTCCCTTGATTTTTAAGCCTCTGTTTCCTGCCTTGACGGAAACTATTTTAAGAAGCCATTCCGTTTTCCTTAGCCCCGAGTCTCCCTATTTTGCCACAATTCTCCCAGCAGAACCATAAGGGGTGAAGGAGGCCTGAAACAGGCCTGTTTGCCCAAAGCTCCCTTTTGGGGCCCAGGAATCGCTCTGACTTTCATTCCAACCCCCCCCCCCCCCCGTTGCTGTTCTCCTTTCCTTCCAATTCGCAATCAGTCCTATGCAAGTCTGCTCAGAAAGTAAATTTCCACGGAGTCACTGAGTCTTACTCCCAGGTGAAGGTGTTTAGGATTGCAGCTGAAGTTGCACTGAGGAGGCCAAATGATGACAACTTCGGAGTTGAACTCAAAAGGGGCTTCGTCGGTTCTTCTCGTGCCTGTGCAGGGTTTTGGGTCTGTGGCTCAGAGCCTGGCCGTTGCCGAGAGCCAGGTCCGCTTCGCAGTCCTCGGCAAGGGAAGAGGCCTCTTGCTGCAGGAGACCCGAGCGGTGGCAGTGGCAGCCTTTTGGCCTGGAGGGTACTAGCCTAGATGGACTGTTGGTGCCATTCGTATCCACGCTGTAGATGTCCACTGGTCTGACGGTCCTTCCCACTCTCTGGGAAGCCTGGCGATTGGGTTGCTCCCGGGGTAGCTGGACTTGTGAAGCGGTCTGGCTTCAGTCATTGGGTGCATCGAGTCCAGAACGGTCTCCTCTGACTTGGAGCTGCCTGAGATCCTTTTAACAGCAGATGTCAAGCCTGGGACCCTTCTGACTACAAAGTTTGGGCTCCTCCTCGGCAGAGACGCAGCCTGTCTCCAGCCAGGGAGCCCTGCTGGCCAGGAATCTTCCGCAGAGAATTTGCAACTCCCTCTGAAGTCCAGTTCCCAGGATAATTCTTTGCAGGGCACCATAACTAAGTGGTATAAAAACAACAGAGGTTTGTAGCATTGGTCGGGTCTCAGTATAAATCGCACTTCTTCATCTGTGAAATCCACCCATTATTAAGTGTACACATAGACTATTCATTTATTTATTTAAACGACAATTTACCCTGCCTTTCCCCCTGCAGTGCCGGGTGCCTTACAACTTGTCAGTAAAACAAAATAAAAACAATCGTAATAAACACAGTCAATGGAAAAGCAACATAAAAATTAACGAGATAAAAAGTAAAATATGACACTATAAAATGAGAGGCGAGTGAAAAGCAGCAGCAGCAGGATGTAAAGGGGAAAGGCCTGATGAAATTAAAAGGGTTAATTTCATCAGAGGGCCACTGGGGAGGGGGCAGTTCTCGGCTCTAATGGGAGGGAATTCCATGGCTGTGGCACCACCACGGAGAAGCCCCCTGCCCTGCTTGCCACCAACTGGACTCCACCCACTGGTGGCGCACCAGGAGGGTCCCGCGGCGGAAGACTGCAGCAGGGGGCAGGTTGTCTCCTACAGGGGGAGCTGGTCCTTCGGGTACCCCGGTTCTAAGGCGCCGTCATCCAGGGTGTTGTTCCCAGTCAAAGCCGCAGCCTCTTGCATGGTGTCCAGACACGAAGCAGCGGCTGGTGCAGCTGCAGGAGCAGCAGTCCGACAGCCAGCCAGGCCACTTCTGCTCCTGGCGGATGGCTGGGGGGCGGAGACCCGTTTTCCTTGGGCCCATGACAGACTTCTGAGCTCTCTCCCCTGGTTGGAGTGCCGAAGAGGGAAGGTGCCTTTTTAGAGGAGTCAGGGTTTCCAGCCCGGTAGTGGCCATGCTGTGTGTGAGTCAGTCAGTCAGTCACAGTTGCATTTCAGCCTTGCTGGAGTGTGTGAGAACTGCTGTGCTTTCTCCGGGGGGGGGGGGGGGGGGGCTAAAAAGGCATGTGTGGAGGACTCAGGTTGTCCGGTTTGAGGGGGCCTTTTCACGCTGTCAACTGCTTGCTGCCTCTGTATGGATTCATCCTGGGCATGTTGATGCTCCCCTATCCGAGTCCTCCTTTTCCAGGGCTCTGCATGAGCGGCTGGCAGAGGCAAAAGCAGCGTCATTTGTTTCCGCTCGAGCACCGCTGTTGGGGAGCAGTGACGATACAGCGGCAGAGTTGGAGTTCGGGCAGCGTTGGGGGCGCTCTGACCCCGCCTCCTGGCGGCCTCACAGTTGTCATCTTGTGCTGCCGGTCATAAGAAGAGCCTGGCTGCTGGATCAGGCCAAAGGCCCATCTAGTTCAGCTTCCTGTATCTCACAGTGGCCCCACCAGATGCCTCAGGGAGCACAAGACAACAAGATAACCTGTTTCCCGTTGACACTCCCTTGCACCTGGCACAGAGAAAACCCACTTCTAAAACCAGGAGGTTGCTTATGGCTTGTAACCTGTGATGGTCTTTTCTTCCATGAATCTGTCCAAACCCCTTTTAAAGGCATCTGGGCCAGGTGCCATCACCACATCCTGTGGCAAGGAGTTCCACAGATGAATTACACGCTGGGTAAAGAAATATTTTCTTTTGTCTTTTTTAATACTCCCTCCACTCAATTTGAGTGGATGTCCCCTAGTTCTAGTGTTGTGTGAGAGGGAAAAGAACTTCTCTCTATCCACTCTCTCCATCCCATGCATAATTTTATACGTCTCAATCATGTCCCCCCTCAGCCGCCTTTTTTCTAGACTGAAGAGCCCCAAATGCTGTAGCCTTTCCTCATAAGGGAGATGCCCCAGCCCACTAATCATTTTGGTCACTCTCTTCTGCACCTTTTCCAGTTCCACTATATCCTTTTTGAGATGCGGCGACCAGAACTGGACGCAATACTCCAGATGCGGCCTTACCATCGATTTGTACAATGGCATAATAATATTGGCCATTTTATTCTCAATCCCTTTTTTAATGATCCTGAGCATGGAATTGGCCTTCTTCACAGCCGCCGCACACTGGGTCGACACTTTCATCGACATGTCCACCAGCACTCCAAGATCTCTCTCTTGATCCGTCACAGACAACTCAGAACCCATTAGCGTACATGTGAAATTTTGGTTTCTGGCCCCAATGTGCATCACTTTACACTTACTTACGTTGAAGCGCATCTGCCATTTTGCGGTCCTGCCCTCCTGGGGATCCCTGCGGTGGCCAGATGGTCTGGCCCGTTCTACCAGCTTCCGTTCTCCCCAAACGGAGCCCACTTGGGAGACCACCTTTTCCCAGGGCAGATGAGATGAGCCTTTCTCTTCCTAATTCCTCCGCACGTGTCATGAAGGAACCTCCCCGCCATGCTAGTTGTTCACACTCAGCTCCACATCTTCAAAGTGCTGCATAAACATTTAATTAAAAGTGATCTTGATCTTAAAGCAACAGCCTTGCAGCGGTTTGGCCTCCGGAGGTTGGAAGCAGAGCAAAGAGGAAGTCTTTGCAACGGCCTCGCAGGAAGCCTGTGCTGCACCCTGACAGTCCCGAGCCCTCGGATAGTTTCTCCGCTCGTTAATTTCCTTTGACTGCGTCTGAGGCTGAGACCAGAGGAGGCGCTCCCCTGACTCTCCTTCGGCCACCTGAATGGCTCTCGAAGGCACCGTCAAGGGAATTGCTGCCTCTGCGGGCTGGTAATTCTGCGCGCAATTAATGCACGCTGCATTAGGCGATCCCATTGAAACTCGTGATGGTTCTGTGTGTGCAGGATGATTGCCACCCTGATCTCTTCTTCAGGTACATCCAGGTGACCCTGACTTGGGGAGTGTGTTGCTTCGGTTTCTTAATTCCAAAGGGCTGCGGCCGTTTGGTGCAACCTGCTGGCCAAAGCCAGGGCCATCCCGGATGTGGCCAGAGCACCGACTTGGCACTCAGAAGTCCCACATTCAGTCGTGATGATCCTTGTCAGCAGCAGCGTCCGCTAGCAGGTGCTTGAAACCTTAGGAAGTTGGTGTCAGTGGCAACAGGCAGTCCTGGCATCTCCCATGAAAAGGATCCAAGGTATGGGAAGAGCCTGAGAGAGCCACTGCTGGGCTAGCAGGATCAGTAGCAGCCAGCCCTTTTGGCAAGGGGGTCAAGCCCAAAGGCAACGAGTGCAGCTTGCCCTGCTGGTTGCTTTTGCTCACTGAGCAAGATGGAAGAGGCAGGCTCAAGATGCCGTAGCAAGGCCCGCTGTGCCCCTTCTGCCCCTGTGCAGGTGTGACACAAGCCCACACCGCTGGGATTATGTGTCGCATCTGTGCTGTAGGTTGCTGTCCTCTCGGGGCAGATGGATCGGTGCTCTGGCTTTGTCTGCGGCTGCTCTGTGTGTCTCTTAGATCCACCGTCCTTCTGCCCAGCCCAGTCACTGTGTGCTCCCAGCAGGGAGCAGTCCTGCGGTAGGAAAAGGGGGTTGCAAAGCAACTAGCTCTGTCAGCTGGCTCCTGCAAGTGAGCCAAGCAGCGTGCACTGGGAAAGGCCAACAGGTCACTAGCCTGTAGAATCTGGAAAAAACAGTTTCTGACTTCCACGATGGCCCTTTCAACTTCAGCTGAGTTTGCGGTGAGGCCAGGCTCTGTCTTGCTGCTGGAGCTTGTGAGGAGCGTTTGGCCTGCCATGCAGCAAATGAGTAGCTTCATCTACCTTGCAGGGGGGATTGTTCAGTATAAATGTGAGATAAGGCAGTCTTGTAATGTGACCAAAGCCCTAGATGAGACTGAAAATGGAGCCTAGGAAAAAGATGCAAGTTTGCCAAAAAAAAAGGCAATCACATCTGAATCCCCGGCACTTGACAAGGCCGTAAAGGTATTTCTGCTTGTTAATTTCTGTAATGTGTGCCCTAGGGAGAAAGGCGGGGTATAAATGCTTTAAATAAATAAATGAATGAATAAATAACGTGTGAACGTGCCCGACTTTATATTTGCCCTGCGAAGGAGCAAGACTGTCACGGCATTGCCCAATACATGGAGCTGCGGTTTGTGATCCATGCGCCAGCCGGCACTGAACCCGAACCTCGTTGGTTGGCCCAAGCGTCCCCTGGGTCTCGGGTTTCCTTGTCCGTGGGGCTACCGCCACCGCTGCCTCTGTGTCAGTGGTGGGAGGGGCCGGGCTCCTGGGTTGGGGCCAACACAGCAGTGCCCAGAGGTCCCCGGTCCGGCTTTTGCTGTCTGGCACTGATGCTGTGGGAAACACTGTTTCCAAGGAGGAGATTACAGGAGCTCAACAGTGGGTGGGGAAGCAGAATTTGTTAAATTAACCTAATTAGGGGTGGGAAAAAGTCTTTTTAGAAATCCAAAAAGTGGGGGGGGGAATGGGCAACTTGAGCTCTTAATTAAGACTTGCACGTTTATGGTGGCAGCTTCAGTTTTTCTAGGGTGGGGAGAAGGTTGGAGGGTGGGAAGGACTTTTTGCCACGAGGAGGTTCCTGTCTGCCAGGTGCTGGGAGCCGACAGCTACGCAGAGCCTGGATACTCCGATTGTGGGCAGCTGTGTTGGTCCATGGCGGGGGGGGGGGGGAGCAGGAGACGGCACAGGCTGCTGGATAGGGTCACTCCCAGATTCCCCCACCCTAACTGTAGAGCCGCCGAATCAGGACCCCTGGTGCCAGGAAGGGTGAAGCATCTGGGTTGGCACCTAGGGCAGGAGTGGTATCTCCCAGCCTTTGGTATCCGAGGTGTATTCTTCTTCGCGTGCCATTTCACGACGAAGGCAGGGCCAGCTCGGGAGATGCGTGTGGGTGGTGTACTTGCATCATTCCACTCCCCGCTTCAAGGAGCCTGTTGTTGCCCTCCTCTTTGAGGCGCACCCGCCTGCACGACGCAAGCGGGAACGCAATGGCAAAAGAGACCGAACGACCGGCGTGCTTTGCTTTGCCTTGTGCCAAAGGCTGGCGTTTCTAAGAATTCTCCTTTCCATGTGTGTGCTTCCTGTCTGCACTGCATCCAAGATAAGAGACGTTTGTCTTATCTCGTTACCTGTGGAAGAGTCGTTGTGAATTGTTAGCCGTTCCTTTCTTTCCCTCCCTTAAGCCGGAACTACACTACTCGAATCCCGGGGCGGATGCCTCTGCCTCAAGCCTCCGCGGGCAGAGCTGGTCGGAGGAGTGTCTTCCCGCCTGTTGTCCCTCCTGGTGTCCCGCCTTCTTAAGAAAGCGCAGCTGTGATTGGTTAAACACAAGCACACTCTGATTGGCCGAAAACCTTGCAGGTCTGCTCTTTATAGCAGGGCTGGTTTTTACTTTTTAACAACCCTACCCTATGCATCTTGACGTAGTTGCAAAGGCAGCCGAGACAAAATCACCCACAAGCTTCACACGTTTCCCTCTATTTCGTTTTAACACACACATTGAGGGGTTTCGGGTACGCTCAACTTCCCATGCATCTCTGAATGAGTCAACATGGAGCAGTCGTAAGCAATATTTTGCTTTCAATCCATAATCGGTCTGCAGTGGAAATATTGTTCTGCTCTGCCTGTGCACACACAACAGACCGTTCCCTTGCTGCAAGCAGCAAACGAGCACCGAAACGCTTCCCCCACACACACACTCACAAATCTCTCTGATTGTTCCAGCTCTTTCTTGTTACAATTAATCCTCTTGGAATAAACCTCCACAGTGACAGGAGTTTGGGCTACTTTGAGTATTTCCCACCATTCTGGTTTTCTCTCTCCTCGTCCTGTGTTTTTCTCTGGGAATAAGCCTTGAAATAAAACCTCCACGGTGATTGGAGGTAGTTCTGATTGGCATGCAACCAGTCTCCTCCCCCTCTCATCCGATTGGTAGGTTGCAGTGCCTACGCGAAGCCGCCCCTTAAAAGATGGGTAGGTGCCATCTTTCCAGCTTTGCGTATGCGCAGGCATTCGGGAGCTCGCAGCTGCTCCGCTTGCTTCCAAAATGCTCTCAGAATCTCTGCAACGCGCCGGGATTCGTGAAGTGTAGTTCTGGCTTGAGTTCTTAAATGTGCAGAGAACCAAATGTACATTAGAGTCCAGACCTCTCCCTGGCACGCCACCTCGGCAAGGGGGTCTCCTCCTCCTCTCAGAATAGCTGGGGGCAGGAGATGAAGGCCTGAGCTGTGGGCGCCGCCTTCTTGCTTGTTTTTAGCTCAGCAGGCTGTAGGTTTCCTGGCTAGCTGTGTTGGCATTTTGAGCTATGACGACGGGTGACGAGGTGTGGCGCAGTCTCTTGCGCTGCAGCAATGGTATGGGCATTGAGTGACTGCAGGGAGTCTTTCCGCCACAGGTCTATTGACCTGAAATCCGAGCCACACTTGAGGAAGCCAATCTGGATTTGCCAGCAGGTTCACACTCGGTTGGGAGCTGCTGCCCAGCTGCCGGGCATACCTGGATGAGGTGCGCTCTTGCCTCATGTGTAGCATGTTCCTTTTTGAGTTGTGCATCTAAGAAGGGAAGATGTTCACTGACTGACCCTGAGGATCCTGGTTTCTGGTCCTTTTCTTAAAAGTCCAGCAGCCTGCTCTGCATGGAATTGGGTCAGTCAGGCAGAGCTTTTCCCCCCCCATGCCCCGGGACTTCTCCCTTCTCCTGGATTGGAGAGTGGCGCTCAAGAGTGTTGAGAAAAAGTGGAACTAAATCAGGGGCCTGATGATGATCTTTCTCATTGTCCAGAGCAAAAAGACCAGCTGTGTGTGAACTATCGACAGATTTCAAAATGGGACAAATTTCCTACGCTTCTGAAGTCCCAGTCCAGTTTTCTTAAATGGCCTAGTTTTCATGTGCACATTTTCAGTGCTTAGATTTGAATCTGGGTCCTTGGAAGCGTGCCCCCCCTCGCTTTCCCCCATCTTTTTAGCTCAAGGGTTTGCAAGCACATCCAGCTTCCTTCGCGAAACGGCAGCGTTGTGGCCCCCAACGTCCCAGTTCACGAGTCAAGTGAGGGAGGGGGAGGGGCTTCTCTGCCCGCTTTGCACCATCATCATGGCACGAGGTGATGCCCAGTTTGCAAGGCTCTCGCCCCGTTGGCGTGAGCAGTGGCTTGCCTCCCTCCTAGTGCACTCACAGGGCACAGCCCAGCAAAGAATCCCTCCTCCTCCTCCTGGCCAAGCCCTCCTATTGACAGGAATGGGGACTGGCCCCCAAGCAAGAGTTTCCTGAACCTCATTTTCATCCATACGTTTTTAAGTTTCACAATTTTCTCCCACACATCTCCTTCCCCTGCTGCCCCACCTCCTGCAGTGATGCTGTTTAACTTTCTCATTAATCCCAGGAGGGAGGGAGGGAGGGATGCCGTGGATAGGAGCCCCCCCCCCACCTGCCCAGCTAGCTTGTTTTTACAGAAGCCCCAGGGCAGAGTTTGCTGCCTGCCTTGTGAGCAAGGCTGCACTTTCAAGAGCAGCCCAAATTGGGCTGAAGGTTGGCTACTCAGTGTGGCTTTCTCTTTCTGCTGCTGCCTGAGAATGTCACCTTCCAAAATGGGGGTGGGGGGTGGATTCCCCAGCCATCAAGGCACATTCATATTATTTTGTTAAATCCCAGATTGTCAATCAGCCAATTGTTAACAAGTCGTCCGCTTGACTAAGGATGATGATCAGTCACCCCCACCCATCACTGCCTGCCTGGCTGTATTCTCTCTTTGAACATGAGCTTCGGTCCTGTAAAATTGCTTTAGGCCGCAGCACACGTCGGCAGCATCTGCTGAGGGGGGCTCTATTTTATTTGTTTATGTAAAAGCCCCTTCATGGATCATTGCCTTGTCGTGGTGAAGGGGCTTGCGTAACTCAATGAAGCCATGAGCTATGCCGTGCAGGGACACCCAAGACGGACAGGTCGTAGCAGAGAGTTCTGACTAAAAGTGATCCACTGGAGAAGGAAATGGCAACCCACTCCAGTAACCTTGCCAAGAAAATCCCATGAACAGTTCCAAAAGGCTACAAGATATGACGCCGGAAGATGAGCCCCTCAGGTCGGAAGGTGTCCAATATGCTACTGAGGAAGAGCGGAGGACTATTCCAAGTAGACCCAGAAAGAGTGAAGCGGTTGGGCCAAAGCCAATAGGACGTCCAGCTGTGGATGTGTCTGAGGGTGAAAGGAAAATCCAATGCTGCAAGGAGCAATACTGCTTAGGAACATGGAATGTGAGGTCCATGAATCAAGGCAAGCTGGATGTGGTCAAAGATGAGATGATAAGATTGAACATTGACATCTTGGGAATCAGCGAACTAAAATGGACGGGCATGGGCGAATTTAATTCAGGTGACCATCATATCTACTACTGTGGGCATGAATCCCTTAGAAGAAATGGAGTAGCCCTCATAGTCAATAAAAGAGTGGGAAAGGCAGTACTGGGGTGCAACCTCAAAAACGACAGAATGATTTCAGTTCGAATCCAAGGCAAACCATTCAACATTACAGTAATCCAAGTGTATGCCCCAACCACTGATGCCGAAGAAGATGAAGTTGACCGGTTCTATGAAGACCTACAACACCTTCTAGAACTAGCACCCAAAAAAGATGTCCTTTACATCATAGGAGACTGGAATGCTAAAGTAGGAAATCAAGAAATAAACGGAACAACAGGCAAGTTTGGCCTTGGAGTGCAAAATGAAGCAGGGCAAAGGCTAACGGAGTTCTGTCAAGAGAACACGCTGGTCATAGCAAACACTCTTTTCCAACAACACAAGAGGCGACTCTACACCTGGACATCACCAGATGGTCAATACCGAAACCAGATAGATTATGTGCTTTGCAGCCAAAGATGGAGAAGCTCTATACAATCAGTAAAAACAAGACCTGGAGCTGACTGTGGCTCAGATCATGAGCTTCTTATTGCAAAATTCAGGCTTAAATTGAAGAATGTAGGGAACACCACTAGACCAGTCAGATATGACCTAAACCATATCCCTTATGAGTATACAGTGGAGGTGAAGAATAGGTTTAGGGCACTAGACCTGGTAGACAGAGTGCCTGAAGAACTATGGACGGAAGTTCGTAACATTGTACAGGAGGCAGCAACTAAAACCATCCCAAAGAAAAAGAAATGCAAGAAAGCAAAGTGGCTGTCAGATGAGGCTTTACAAATAGCTGTGGAAAGAAGGAATGCGAAAAGCAAAGGTGAAAGGGAAAGATATAAACAACTGAATGCAGATTTCCAGAGAATAGCAAGGAGAGATAAGAAGGCCTTCTTAAATGAACAATGCAAGGAAATCGAGGAAAACAACAGAATGGGGAGGACTAGAGATCTCTTCAAGAAAATTGGAGATATCAAGGGAACATTTTGTGCAAAGATGGGCATGATAAAGGATAAAAAAGGCAGAGACCTGACAGAAGCAGAAGAGATTAAGAAGAGATGGCAAGAATACACAGAAGAACTATACAAGAAAGAGCTTAATGTTCCTGATGACCACGCTGGTGTGGTCACTGACCCAGAGCCAGACATCCTAGAGAGCGAAGTCAAGTGGGCCTTAGATAGCATTACTAACAACAAAGCTAGCGGAGATGATAATATCCCAGCTGAGCTACTTAAAATCCTAAATGATGATGCTGTGAAAGTGCTGCACTCAATATGCCAACAAATTTGGAAAACTCAGCAGTGGCCAAAGGATTGGAAAAGGTCAGTTTACGTTCCAATTCCAAAGAAGGGCAGTGCCAAAGAGTGTTCAAACTATCGCACAATTGCACTCATTTCACATGCTAGCAAGGTTATGCTCAAAATTCTACAAGCTAGGCTTCAGCAGTACGTGGACCGAGAACTACCGGATGTACAAGCTGGGTTTCGAAGAGGCAGAGGAACTAGAGATCAAATTGCCAACATGCGCTGGATCATGGAGAAAGCACGAGAGTTCCAAAAAAAAACCCACCTACTTCTGCTTCATTGACTACGCAAAAGCCTTTGATTGTGTGGATCACAACAAGCTGTGGCAAGTTCTTAAAGAGATGGGGATACCAGACCACCTTACCTGTCTCCTGAGAAACCTGTATGCGGGTCAAGAAGCAACAGTTCGAACCGGCCATGGAACAACTGATTGGTTCAAAATTGGGAAGGGAGTACGGCAAGGCTGTATATTGTCACCCTGCCTATTTAACTTATATGCAGAGTACATTATGAGAAATGCAGGGCTGAATGAATCGCAAGCCGGAATCAAGATTGCCGGGAGAAACATCAACAACCTCAGATATGCAGACGATACCACTCTAATGGCAGAAAGTGAAGAAGAACTAAAGAGCCTCTTGATGAGGGTGAAAGAGGAGAGTGCAAAAGTTGGCTTGAAACTCAACATTAATAAAACTAAGATCATGGCATCTGGTCCCATCAATTCCTGGCAAATAGAAGGGGCAGAAATGGAAGCAGTAACAGATTTTACTTTTTTGGGTTCCAAGATCACTGCAGACGGAGACAGCAGCCATGAAATTAAAAGACGCTTACTCCTTGGAAGGAAAGCTATGGCAAATTTAGATAGCATAATAAAAAGCAGAGATATCACCATACCAACAAAAGTTCGTATAGTCAGGGCGATGGTGTTCCCAGTAGCAATGTATGGTTGCGAGAGCTGGACCATAAGGAAGGCTGAGCGCCGAAGAATAGATGCTTTTGAACTGTGGTGCTGGAGAAGACTCCTGAGAGTCCCTTGGACTGCTAGGAGATCAAATCAGTCAATCCTAAATGAAATCAACCCTGACTGTTCCCTGGAAGGACAGGTACTAAGGCTGAAACTCAAATATTTTGGCCACCTAATGCGAAGAGAGGACTCTCTGGAGAAGACTCTGATGCTGGGAAAGACTGAAGGCAAAAGGAGAAGGGGAAGGCCAAGGATGAGATGGTTAGACAGCATCACCGATGCAACGAACATGAAAATGAGCGAACTCAGGAAGATAGTGGAGGATAGGAAGGCCTGGCGGGATATGGTTCATGGGATCACGAAGGGTCGGACACGACTTAACGACTGAACAACAACAACAAATGTAAAAGCAGTAATATCTTGCCTCTCCCCTTTAAAAAACAGGGTGCCGGTGCAGTTTGCAACATTAACAAAAAACTAACAAACAAGAAAATGCACACGATAAACAATCAATCGTCGGTGGCAGATACAAAGCAAAACCCCAGAATCAAAGCATCACAAGACAAAGTCTTCAGACCCTACTGGAGCACTGATGGGGGGGGGGCAGTTCTCCGTTCAAAGGGGAGGGAGTTGTGGCGCTGCTACAGAGGAGGCCCTCCCCCTTGCTGCAGACCATTGAGTCTCAGCCAATGGCAGCGCTTGGAGTACAGCTGAAGGGAGGAGCACCAGCCAGACTGACTCAAGCTGCCTGGCCCCAGCAACCACATGGGCTGCCATGTTTTGCACCGATTGCAGTTTCTGGATGTCTTCAAGGGCAGCCCCATGTAGAGTGTGTTACAGTAGTCCAGTCTTGAAGTCACCCCAGTGCTCTGGTCCGATCTGACTGAGTCTCACATGGATGCAGTTGATGCACCAGCCTGAGCTGAGCAAAGCCCCTCCCGGCCACTGCCACCTCCTGACCATCCAGGAGGAGCCCTGGGCTGTGAGCGGCTCCTTCAGAGTGAGCACAGCCCCCTCCAGAATAAGCGGACAGTAGTGCAACACCTGAGTTGCATGTCTCGGGAGCAGCAGTCCCTGATTTAATTTCAGTTTGCGAGTCCTCATCCAGTGTCCCACCGACTGACCCCACGCAGTGATTCAGTAGCTCCTTAGGCATCTGATGGAATTGAGAGGTGTCTCCTCTGCCGCAATACATCCACGAGCCTGGAAGAGATGATAGGCCTCCTGGCCTTAGAAGTAGGTTTTCTCTGTGCCAAGTGCAAGGGAGTGACAACAGGAAACAGGTTATCTTGTTGGCTGTGTGCTCTCGGAGGCATCTGGTGGGGCCACTGTGTGATACAGGAAGCTGGACTGGATGGGCCTTTGGCCTGATCCAGCAGCCAGGCTCTTCTGATGTTCTTATGACAAGACGGCTCTTGGGCTTTTTTTTTTTTTAGAGTTCCTGGGTTTTCTTCCAGCATAGCTGCTTCCCCTCCATGCAGTGCCGAAGTCTGGGTGGAGGGAGCGCTTAGTTCGAAATAGGACCGGTATTCCTGGTGGCAGCGGGAGGGGGAGGGGGAGGAAAGCCGCCACAAGCTCCTTGGGCTTGTTTGCTCGGCTTGCGCAGCGCTTCATGGCAACGGTGTGTCTGTGGTGTTGATTGCGCCCTTCTTTCTCGAGAGGGGGGTGTCCTGTCTGCCTAGAGGAGGTGGGGAGCTCCTCGGCTGTCAGGAAAGTGACTGTGCGCGCTCCCCACACACACACACGTCTTCGCACAGATAGCAGACACATTGGTATTTTTGTTATTGGGGAAGAGGGGAATGGTGGCTTGGAGGGACCAAGTCGGGACACGCCCCTGTGGCTGAACTCTCCCCCGCCTCCTCCACGTGTGGGTCTCTGAGACTCGGCGGAAAGCCCTTAACTGTTGTCTCAGTTCAGATGTCTGCAGAGGACTCACAGGTGTTCTTCCACCTTTGCAGCTCTTTTAACCAATCAGCTCTGATAGGGCCATAATGTTGAGAAAGCTGCTCACTCAGGGGAAGTGGAGACTCGCCCCTGGCGAGCAGGTGAATGGCGAAGATGCTGCTGGCTACTGCTGGTGCTGCTGCTGGCTACTGTGGGACTTGGCCCTTGAGGGCCAGGTGCTGCTTTCTGCTCACTGGGGCAGCTGGGTGGAAAGTGGGCTGGAGCCCAGCGCTGAGTTTGGTGACCCCTGGTGAGTCAGCTCCCTGACAACCAAAGCCGTTGCCCAAAGCTGTTGCCAAGGTGGGAGCCCTTCTGTTCCTCCTGCTGGCCTGGCTTCCTGTCCCTGCCCCCCCCCCCCCCTCAACCCACGTTTGCTCTTGGGCTGCTGCTCGTGGGCCAGTGTTGCTCATCAGCAAGTGCTTGCCGTTTTGCCGAGGCTCCAGAACGGAGTCCCTGATGGATGAGTGTCCTAAGGCTGCTCAGGTCTTGAGACTCGGGGAGGATGGTGGGGGGCGGGGGGCAGCATCCCTGCTCGTAGGTCAGGGCAGAGTCTGGCTTTGCCTGGAGCTTGATGGATCCTTGGCTTGTGGCTGCTCACCTGGCGATTCCACCCCGTTCCTTCCCTGGGGGTCCAGAAGCAAAGGTCAGCCCTTGAGGCCTGTCAGGCAGCATTGTGGCCAGTTGGATGTTGGGGAAGGCCGTGAGTGTTGGTCCTTCCCATGTGGCTTCTGAAGTTTTTGGTTTCAGCCTGTGTGCGGGGAGGTGAGGCAATCTGGGCGTTCCTAAGATCGTGAAACTGCTAGCGCTCTGCTTGCAGTTCAGAGAGAGAGATGCAGTTCCTGCCAGGTCTGGACAAAGAGCTGTGCACATCCCCCCCCCCCCCCCCCAGAGAGGAATAGTCAGGATGCTTGCAGAGTACACACACACGTGCGCGCACACACACACACACACACACACACACACACTGTGGGCAGGAATAAAAAGGTTTTCAGTGTCCTGCATCTCTCCGTGAGCAAAGGAAGAGAAATGATGCAAACTAAGCAAATATTTGCTTGACTACAGAATTCTGTGTTTTTGTTTTGTGTGGCAGAATTTGGGCACCTGTGGTCTCTTGGGGCAAACCTGTGGAGGGTAATGGAGCTGCAACGTTTAATTGATTTGATTGATGGGCCTCTTTTAGCCATTCAATTATTGGGCAACAGTAGCTTTAAAAAAAATTAATTTGCAATATGAATGTTGAGCATCATCTTAGCAGAGAGATTCCCCCCTCACTGCAGCACAGGAACTTCAGACAGTGGGCAAGGGGGTGCGTGCCTGCGAGAGAGAGTCGCACAGTGAGTGATGCTGAACCAAGTATGTGGGGAGGCTTGGGAGGGAGGGAGGAGACAATTTTTGGGGGTTCTGCCTCTAGACACTTTGGGGCCTCAGAGGCGCAAGTCAGCAAGTGGCCCTTTGGATTATCCCAGAATTCCCCACTGGCAGTGGAGGTGGAGTTGCAACCCCCCCCCCCCCCCGGTATCCCTGGGATCTTACTTTGACGGACGTTTGAAATGGTGATCATAATACACAGAGCCTTTAGTGTAGGTACTTAAATCACTTGACAGACCTGTCTCTTGACTGACCTGTCTGGTTATCTGTACAACAGCCCTATAAGGTAGATCAGCATTATTATTATCCACATCTTGCAGATTTATTTATTTGTTTGTTTGTTTGTTTGTTTGCAGTATTTTTACCCTGCCTTTCTCCCCGAAGGGACCCAAGGCGACTTACAACAAAAAAGGAAATACAATACAACAAATACAATACAGAAGTCACATTTTAAAACAGTAAAAAACAGTTGATGAAATTAATAAAACAACATCTAAAAATTAATTAAAGATCATTATTACAATTAAAACAAGAGCATAAAAAGCAGCAGCGTCCCAGCTGTACCAGCAGGATGTTAAAAAAGGCAGGGCTCAGAAGGCTTCCTTGAAGGGTTTTAGGCCTCGCCGGAAAGTGTCCAAGGAGGGAGCAGTTCGTAAATCAAAAGGGAGGGAGTTCCATAAATTCTATAAATAAAAATAATAAGGTTGGTGCCACTACTGAGAAGACCCTATTTCTGGCCGCCGCCGCTCACACCTCCCTAGGCGACGGTACCCGCAAAAGGGCCTTCTCTGATGACCTAAGGAGACGAGCTGGACTATATAGAAGTAGGCGGTCTCTCAAATATCCTGGCCCCAAGCCGTATAGGGCTTTAAAAGTCAAAACCAGCACTTTGAATTGGGCCCGGAAACGAATCGGCAACTAGTGCAGCCGTCGGAGGAGCGGCCCGACAGAGTCGAACCGCCTACCTCCAGTGAGTACACGGGCTGCCACATTCTGCACTAATTGCAGTTTCCGAACCGTCTTCAAGGGCAGCCCCACGTAGAGCGCGTTACAATAATCTAATCGCGACGTCACCGTGGCATGGATCACCGTGGTCAGGTCTGCACGATCCAAGTACGGTCGCAGCTGGCGCACCAGCCGAAGCTGGGCAAAGGCCCCCCTGGCCACAGCCGCCACCTGGGAATCCAGGAGCAGCTGCGGATCCAGGCGGACCCCC
Source organism: Plestiodon gilberti rubricaudatus (assembly GCA_026170595.1). NCBI lineage: Eukaryota > Metazoa > Chordata > Lepidosauria > Squamata > Scincidae > Plestiodon > Plestiodon gilberti. The sequence continues at coordinate 1,931,122 of JANXHW010000003.1, read as the reverse complement.
AAGCTGCGGACCTGCTCCTTCAGAGGGAGTGCAACCCCCTTCAGAGCAGGACGATACTCTAGTACCTGCATCATGGATTTCCGGACCAGGAGAAACCTGTCTTGTCTGGGTTTAATTTCAGCTTATTAGCCCTCATCCAGGTCCCAACCGCCTCCAGGCAGCGCTCCAGAACCTCAACAGCCACCCTGGAATCAGGTGGAAAGGAGAGATGGAGCTGGGTGTCATCAGCATATTGATAGCACCCAACTCCAAATCCCCGGATGACCTCTCCCAGATGGGAGGCTTAAGGCCAGCTAGTGAGTTCAGGGAAGAGGTGAGATTTGACCAGGAATTCCTGGCCCTTGCACCTTTGTCTTGATAATGACGCTATGCTTGCCAAACCTTATTAATTCTTGCAGTTCATTAATGACTAACTCCACATACTATTATGTCTACTGTATCTGTGTAATGATCTATGCAGACAAGATGGGTGCCTAGTCATAGATGTTGGTCTTGCAAGAGAGCCGCTGTAATGGGAAGAGACTTCTGTGTCATGCAGGAAGCATCATCAAATGGAGGGTGGGTGAATTAATCAATGGTCGTTGTGGCTGTCCAGGTCTTAACGAACAGTCCGCCTCTGTAACGAATGTTCCTAGCTCCTTCTGCCCAAGAACTAGTTTTACGTTCTGCTTCGTAAAGAGTTTGTGTAATCTGAAAGCTTGTCTGCTGTGACTGTATGATTTGGGGGAATGCACATCTGTATTCCTTGACTACCTGATGCTGTGCTTGGATTTCTGTATCTTGAACTAACGTGTGCTAAGCATCATCAAGCTGTCTCAGGAGCAAACAAAGCCCCCCGCCCCCACATACACACCTCCAGAGATCCAGTGTTGTCCGCTAGATTACAAGTTGAATCTTGAGTCTGGTTGAAGCCTTTTCTTTTTGCTAGTACCAGTGCCTGACCTGAGACCCTTGCTGGATTAGTCCGAAGGTCCAGCAACTCCCACAGCAGTGGCTGAGTGAGGCTAGACTGAGTAGCAAAGTCTGAGGACAGGGCGTTCAAAGGTACACTGCCTCTGAACATGGAAGTTCTATTTAGCTGTCTTGGCTAATAGCTATTGATAGACCTAGTCTTGGGCAAGTTCCTCTGAGCACCAGTAAAATAATGAAGGATATGTGTTAGAGAGTTCGTGTCCCTGGACCATGCCTAAAGCAAAGTTCAAGAGGAATTTTTTTTTGGGGGGGGGGGTTGGAGGGAGAGGACAGCCGTCATGGCCAGGCAGTGAGTCTCTGGGGAAGCCAACAAAATGTTGAGATGTTTTTGCACATCTCTTGTTCAGAGAGTTTTTAAAATTTGTTTGGATGATGGTGCAGAATTCTACAAATGTCAATAATTAGCAGTACTGTACAGTACTTTTCGGAAAAGGTTAGTTCTTTCTTGAGATGCTTTTGACAAATGGCTCCTTTTTGTGTGTGTTTGTGTGTTCCCAACAAAAGTGACTAGCGAAAGTTGTCGGCTTGTTCCTCTGCCCCCCCCCCCCCCGTGCTCTTTTGCTCCCTCTCCGGCATGTGCGCTTTTCATTTCTTCCTCTCCTTTCCTTTTAGAGATTGGTGATAAGGATTCCTTAACCACTTAATGAGCTGGGAGAGGCCTCACTCCATTGGAGTGGAGGAGTCCAGGTGTGCAACAGTTTGACAGGTAGAGCCTAGCTGCGTCTGCTGCCCCACCTCCTCCTTACCCAAAGAGAGGTATATAAGGGAACCTTAAATTATGTCGAGAGGCACACACTGTCCTCGTAGCTTGCAAGCAGAATCGCCCAGTTTTTTCCCTGAGAGGTCTCATCGGGGGTGGGGGGTACTGGTGGGAAGGAGAAACATCCTGGAGCCCGAGGAGAGGACGGCAGCTCTGCTTAACCTCACTGCTAACATGTTGTACCTTGAGAATAACGCCCAATCCCAGTACAGCGAGGTAAGACACCCAAGGTCTTTGCTCTTTCCAGTGTGGACCCAAGACTGTTTTTTGTCCGTTCAGGAGCAATACATATTCTCAGTGCTTAAACTTTGCTAAGGCTTAATTGATTTGGGGGAAGAGACTATTTGGATTTCGGCTGGTGGACTAGCCTTTCATGGGCTCAAAGAACTGCAGAAAACAGGGATCAGATTTTAGAAGTGCTTTTGTCTGTGTTGACTGTAAACCATTGTGACTATCTTTCTATTGCCATAATAGATGGTTAGTGTGAAGAAGTGTATCGAAAAGGACGTCTCTTATTTTCAAAGCGATGCACACAGAGCTCTTCCTGTGAACAGAAGATGTTTTGCAGATAGTGCAGCCAGTTTTCCTGAATGTAGTTAATGGTTTGCCCCCCCCTCCTCCCTCCCTCCCTCTGTCCCGGCAGCGAAATGCCTCTTTGCATCTCTGTCAACAAGCCGTGTTTATAATGTGGTTGAAATGTCTGTGGAACATCATCTGGATTTCTTGTTTGCAAAGCAGTGATTGCTGCTTGGGTGCAAGTGAGATGCGATGTGTGTGCAGAGTATGGATGTGAAATATTGGATTGGTTTTAAGAGCGAGGAAGTTAGTGTGTGAGTTTGTCAAGGCGGGGGGGGGGGGTCGGATGCTACATGACAACAATATTAGCTTACATTTCAGAGGAGAGAGAGCACCTGTGTTGACACCGCCGGAATAGAAGGCAGCAAAGCAAAGCCCTTGATTTGAGCAAGTCTCTGGCCTGGCCACCTCTGCACTCTGTCCAAATTTGTGTGTCTTTGCAGGTCTTGCAAATGTGTGCAAAGTAGGCCTGTTTGGGAAGAGGGAAAAAATGGCAGTTGCTCTGGAGGGTGGTGATGGAAGAAGAGATAGTGCCGGAAAGTGATTCTGGCCTTGTAAATATCATTGGTGCAAAATCTCCAACCAGTTTGGATCGAGAAGCTCAGATTAGGTCTAAGGAATAAATAAGACTGTAAGAAGAGCCCTGCTGGATTAGGCCAGAGGTCCAGCTAGCCCCCCTGTGTGCTGTTTCCAGCGGTGGCCGAGAGCCGGATGGCTCTCGGTTCGGCTGGGACTGTCAGGTTAAGTTGCTTGGAACCTCCATGGCCGGCCCGTCTGTGAAATGGAAATCTCAGTAACACAACTTTGTTCTAACGAACCAGAAGCTGCTTGCGGGTGCTGCTCCTTGGGCTGGAAATAGAGATGCTTACTGGCCCTCTGGAGCCTGGCATGCTGGATGGGGCTTGAAAAGGCATCTCTTGAGAGCCAAATTCAGCAGTGATTCCGTTGCTGTCCTCTTGCAGGCTCTCTTTGGAATATTTTTGCTCATTAATTCCTGCTTGGTATTAAATGGGTTGTGCCTCTGCTGCCTGTGTGAAATGAATGTTTAAAAGCCTGTTTTTTCGCTCTGCATTGTTCATGTCCCCTTGCTATCTGATCAACTTTCATTGCCTTTTTGGGATGGGAGGGGAGTCTACGCATCTGATATTCCTTCCAGGGCTTTCTCACCTATTTTCCTGACAGTTGACTTAGTGGCTTTCATTCATCAGCTTAAATGTCGTGTACATCACAGCATGATAGCAGCACTTCTTTGTTACCAGGAAGGCTCCGGCTCCACTCCGGGTCGAGTCGTCTTTTCCCTCCAAGTGCAGATAAATGCATCCTGCATAGTGAAAAGTGTAGTCTTTGATCTTGTTTCATTTCCAACCTGGGGTCAAAAAAAGCCCAGATTTTATAAAGCAAAGTATTCATTCTTGTTACTGTAGAGTCATATCCCTAATTAAAAAAGGCAAGCTGCTGTATGTCTTTAAAAAAGCAGTTCTATGGCTGGGAGAATTGTGGCGGTTGGCACTATTTCTGTGACATCGTTTTGAATTGGGGTCCATTTTCTTTGCAGTGCAAGGGAACATGGACATCTCAAAATTCCATTGGGTGACATTTCTGAATCCTCCTAAGGGGCTAGAACAATGGGCCATGTGAACAATGGAGATTTTAAAAAGTTTGAGCACTTTCAACTGAACCCATTTCCAGAATGTAAAAACCCAGGGCCAAGCGGATTGAAAACAACCCTGTTTTATGGAACATTTGTGTTCCACGTCTTTGCTGATCTGTTCTGGCCCTGGTGGCGGTATGGCCAGCAGTGCTGTCCAGAGTCTGCCAGTGAAGCGGTGCAGCCCTGGAGAGCGTTAGGAGGACAAGCCTGGGTTGGAAGAACAGGGCAGGGCTCCTCTGCCAATGGGCAGCAGATGGGAAGAGTCCAGGGACAGTGGAGACGCAGCGGAGGCCAGGCGAGGAGCGTCAGGACCCGCTTCACTGGAGGAGAAATGAGGAACCTGGCTCCATGAGCAGAGAGGCTGGCATGACTCTGCGTTCACAAATGTAGGAGTAGATGGGGGGGAGGGGGAAATGAGTAGCAGGAAAGGGAGAGTCGGGCAGAAATGGCGAATCGGAGACCCGTGGTCTCCCCCCCCCCCGCTATTCCTTTTCTTGTAACTCTTGTCCCTTCTGCACTTCCTCCTCCCCGTTTTCTGTGGATGAGAAGAATTTCTCACATCTCTGGCCCAGGGTTTGCAGTGAAACTAACCCAGACGCTGTATAACACGGGTCTCCTGGCATTGCTACTCATGTGAAAGGCATCCTTCGTCCCTGGCCCCCTTGGAGCACACACACTATTAGTTCCATGTGCAGGTCCCAATCCCAAAAGACCTACTGGGTTCGGAAGATGGCGCTTGGCCACGCCTGGAGTAGCAGGCTGCGAGTTCAGAGCAGAGCCCCAAAGTGGCTGGGTGACGGAAACCGCGTTCAGAGTATGACTCCCTGAAGCTGCGAGTCTGGGGCAGCCGACATCATTGCGATAGAAGTGAAGCAAGAGGCAGGAGGGTCAGGCAGACAAATGGCACCTTCTCTGCCCTGACTCATCCGGCACATGGCGCTGGGGAACCAATTAGGGCCATTGGGCAAGCAGAAAGGGAAAGGCCTTCCAGAGCCGCCGCCGCCGCCGGGGGACTGAACCCTTTGCCCCTGTGGTAACTGCTAGGGTGATTGGGCAACTTCTGGTGATCTGGTGCCTGCTCACCTTTTCGGGGGGTGGGGAAGGAAGGAGATTTCCAGGGTTGCCCAAGGAACGGAAGGGTCCCCCCTCTTCCCATGCAGATGCAGCCATGTGCTTCCTTGCTCAGAAGGGTGTCCAGTTCCAGACTCCCTTTAAAGCACAAATACTATAAGGAACTGGTGAGATGTTAAAAGACTCGGAATGAAATATGACTTATAATAGAACTAAGAAGGGGTGTCTGTTATGCATTTCTTTAAAATCCACTGCTGAAATTGACCTGGCCACTTAGACGTCTTCCAAAACATGAGAGGTGAATGAGTCTTCAGATATGCCCCTGGAAAGCAGTTGCTGGGGGGGGGGGGTAGGGCTGTCTCCCTCATATGCTGCTTGCCCTTCTTGGAAACAGGATGTTCGACTTTGATCTGATCCAGCAGAGATTTTCTTGTGTTCATGCAGTGTTTTTCCAATGCCAGAATGTCTTGTGTTCAAGTGAAGCTCTTGCATGTGTGAACCAGCCTTTCATCATCTGTTCACACTGAGAAGCTGCTTTGCAATGCAGTTGACCCACCCCCCAGTCAATAATAATAATAATAATAATAATAATATCTTCAGGTTGTCATCTTTGAACCTTAAATCTTTCGGGGGCCATTTACAAACTGAGAACTCTTGTTCATCATAGTACACTCTTTCTGTGTCTGTCTAGATGTGTTTCAATTTTTAACTATTCCTTTCATGCACCACCATGAAGGTGTTGACAAGGAAACTGGTGTGACCCCACAAATGTTGATGCTACCGCCACTCCTTGGCCTTTCTTGCGCACACCCCCTCCCCCTGACCAGATGTGGCAGAGAAGTGGTGCACAGATATTTGGGGAGGGTGCCGTCTGGCATTCGCTGAGGAGCTGTTGCTTTCAGGAACTTCCGTGGTGTTAACTTGCCCCGTCACTTGAATTTTAGATTCTTCTGGGGAACTTTGAATCTGTAACCGCTCTGAGTTTACACAGGGAACCGAAGTGGCGAAAGGAGAGTCGCTTCGCACCAGCCATTTTGCTCACATTGGAGCATGGCGTGAGTGCCGTACTCTGCGTGCCGTACTCTGCACCGGCCTGGCCTGGCTTCTGTGTGCCCCGTTTGTGTCTCGTCTGGACTCTTCTGTCTCGGGGATGGGCAGGCAAAACTAGCGTGTGGATCCCCTGGGCTTTCCTTGTCCTGCATTTGTCCACGTTAGTTTCCAGTCTCCAGTAGAACAGCTGTGCTGAACAGCCATCTGCCTACTGTTTGTGTGGCTCCTTTTGGAACAGATTTGGCAGTGTGTTTTCGGGCTGGCGTGCTTGTCTTGAATTGAGAACAGATTGGGACCACAGTGTGAGGGGTACTTAAACCTCTGTCCCCACCTCAGTCCCAGTTTGAATTGCCACAGCTCCCAGTTGCTGTTGGCCCTGGGGAAAACTTCCTCTGCCCCTAATTATTAATTATTATTAACAGTATTTATATATCGCTTTTCAACAAAAAGTTCACAAAGCGGTTTACAGACAAAATCAAATGATTAAATGGCTCCCTGTCCCCAAAGGGCTCACAATCTAAAAAAGATGCAGAACACCACCAGCAAACAGCCACCAGAAAAGAGCCTGTGCTGGGGTGAAAGGGGAGCAGTTACTCTCTCCCCTTGCTAAATATAAGAGGAGCACCCATTGAAAAAGTGCCTCTCGCCCAGTTAGCAGGGGGACAGGCACATAACAGCTCTGAGATGCAATCTGGATTGCTAAGAAGACCATAGTAAGGGACAGAGAGTTAAGCCCCCCCCCCCCGCCACACAATGGTCCTGTTCAGTGGGGGCGGGGTCCAATTTGGCTGCTATTTGCTGAATACAAAATGTGCTTCAAGGCCCATCCGCCCTCCAGAAGTCATTCTGATCACGACAGAAGCACTTTTTAATCCGTCTCCGTTCGGTTCCAGCGGAGGAGGTCATGTGCCTGGTGAATGACTCGTCATAGGTTGAGTTTTTGCACACCGCTCTCTGCCAAGGATGCATGCATCTGTGCCATATTCTGCACATGGTTGGATTTTGCGCCATTGGATCAGTGTGTGGCAATGATGCTAAAAGTCAGTGTGATTTTGATCAAAACCTGCTAGGTGTGTGTGCTGCAGAGCCCCCCCCCCCCGCCTCTTTAGTCTAATCAAAATGCTTCTTTTGTTGTTGCTGCTGCTGCTGCTGCTGCTTTGCTTGAGATTTCTCTGATGCATTTGCCTTGGGAAGTGTCTCCAAATCCCTCTTTTAAACGTGTGACAGCAGTAGGGGAAATGCCAGCTGCTTCTCCACTGGGACTATACCGGAGTTGCTTATCCTTCTGGCTGTCTCCTGAATTTTTTTCAGGCTTCTCCCCCTGCGCTTCTCCCCCCCCCCCCCCGCAACCCCTTTGGAGTTAACAGAATGTCACCTCTGCTTGGGTTTGTCCCTGTCTGACTGCGGCAGGCTTCACCTCTCCTTTCTGTGCAAAGCCCTTCCTTCCGGCTGTTGTTTTGGGTTCCCTCTAGTCATCCTCTTCTGGCTGGTAAAGGATTTCTGAGAAATCTTTCCCCCCACTGGATATGACTCCTCTGTTTGTGTACGTAGATATTATTATTATTATTATTATTCTTTCTCCATTGAGCACCGGCGAGTGCTAGGTGGCAGCTCTCAGCAGGGATTACAGAGCTGCCTTTAGAAAAGGGCAAAGCTCTTCATGGGAACCTCATAAAACAATAGGCAGATGGCAGAGCTCCGGGCACTTCCCGCTAAAGGGTTTTTTCTTCTTCTTAGTCCTGGGTGTGGGTTGTGTGAACCACCAGGGCCTGTGGGGCTGGGCTGCTTCCCATGCTGGTGACTCTGAGCCCAGGCTGTGGGTTGAGGTGGAGCAGATCTGGGGGGTGACGCATGGTGGCAGGCCCTCTGGCGGCTCCCAGCAGGAGGGAAGCAGTGCCGCTCTGGTTCTCCGGCCAAGGGGTCCTCCCGAGCTGCTGTCCCCCCCTCCCCTGTGGCGGCTCATGGGGCTGACTGCTGCACTTGGTGGGCTTTGTGCTGTGTTTGTTTCCTCGCGGTAGCCTGTCTTCAAGAGGGTGTTTGTTTTGGTGAAAGAAGATTACGTCCTCCTACGGTATGCTAATCAAAAGTTCACAATCAACCTCAGCAGCTGCAGCTGCAAGTGTGAAAAGGGAGGCCATGCGCTGCCTGGTGGCTTAGTGTTCATGTGCAGGAGTTGATATGCATGTGCGAGAGAGATGAGATGCGTCCCATTCTCCCCCCACATGGAGACTTATGGAAGGAGCTGAAGCTTGAAGAATGACGGTAAGGCGAGAGACTCGCACTAGCGGTTTAACCCCCCCCAGGCAACGGTACACACACACACACACACACACACACACACACACACACACACACACACACACACACACACACACACACACACACACACACACACACACGAGAGACCAGAGAATCAGGACTGTCTCTAGTAAATGGGACACTGGAAGCAGGCACCTGCCAGGGAGCAACGTCTAGAGGTCCTCAAAATGTTTTGATCAGACCAGTGACGTTTCCCAGAGTTGGCTTGTTTGCATCTCCCCAGGTTTCTCTTGGTCTCAGGGCTGTCCTGAGGCACTTTACAGCGCAATTAGGGCTCACCCTGGCATCTCCTGCTGTGCTGCGCCAGATGCTGAGGCGCAACGCTGGAAGCTGAGAATGATGTATGACTTTGGGGTCTGGCTGTTGGATCAGGCTCCAGGCGGCCCATCTGGTCCAGCATCCAGTTCCTCAGTGTGGCCAACCAGGTGCCTGCAGGAAACCCCCCAGCAGGAGATGAAGGCCCCCTCTTCCCTGCAGCTGGCATTCAGAGGCAGGCTGCTGCACTGAGGGTAGCACGTAGCCGTCACGACAGTAGCCAGTGACACACCTGCCGAGCATCACGGGTTTGTCCAAGCCGCTTTTGGAATCCTGTGTAAGGGACCATCACCACAGCTCGTGGTGGTTGTGAATCCCATGGATTGGCTATGCGCTATGCGAAGGAAGGACGCCTGCCTGTTGTCTGATCTAAACCTTCTGCCGGTTGACTTTGCTACCCCGCCCCATTTTGATCTCTCCCTTTGCCCTCCCCCACTTCTATTTTTAAATGAGCTAAGGAAGAAGTTGCTGCAGCTATTAGCCTCCTCGTGCAATGGTGGACTCTTCCTTGTTGAAGGTTTTCGAGCAGAGGCTGGGTAGCCACCTGTCAGGGATGCCTGCATTGAGCAGGGGGTCAGGCTAGATGACCTCCAGGATCCCTTCCAGCTCTAACATTCTGAGATTCTAACGTTTTGTCATCTCTTAACCATGGTTGAAAGGTGCACGGGCATCTCCTCTTGATATAGTATGTCCACACTGAGGGTAATACTTACTAACTATGGTTTGCTTTTAACCAAGATTTGCAAACCAGCTTCTAACGGTCCTCTTCAACTCATCCAGACTAGCGCTTGTGTAATGCTGTGCCACAGTTAATGCTGAAAAGATGTAGGAAGCAGGGACTTGTGTGGGAAGGAGGGAGAAGCTCCTGCTATCTTTGACCTGGTCAAGGGATCATGAAATGTTTCTTCGACCCTGGGCCACTCTGGGGTTGTGCTTCAGCCATGAAAGCTGGCGAGGAAGTCTTTCCTTTGCACCTGGGCATTTAGGAAATGGATGAAAAGGTGTAGCAAACATTACAGGTTTCTTTCTGACATTGCAGAGAGGACTGCTATGTTTGGGTGCATACAGACCGTTCCTAATTTTCCTGTATTCCTGGAATGGTTTGAATGTCTGAGAATGAACATCCACCATGCGATCTGGAGCAAGAATTCTTAGGAGGCCCTGGACATACAAAACAGTCACCAAAAACCCAGTGATGTAAATGCTCCCTCTCTATTACACGGCTCCCTTCTCCCGGGGTGGTCTTGGTCAGTTTCCCCGTCTCTCTGCTCAGCCGGCTGGTGGTATGTTGAGATTGGCTGTGGGGATCAGGGCATCTTCTTTGTACCGTCCCAAGAGGGATGTGGTGGCTAGTTGAGCGCCTGCACTTGGTCTGCATTCATCAGAGCACCAGCTCTCTATGGCAGGGCTTCTCACTCTGTGCGTCGTGACCCACTTGGTGGATCGCGACCCAAGGCGGAAGAGGACTGTCAGTTGGGCCCAACCAGCCATCCAAATTGGAGCCAAATGGAAGCAACCAGGCACCACTTCTGGGGCTCGACCGACCTTAGGCGGCCGCTTGTGCGTTGCTCCAGCCCGGGACAGGCCTCCAACCAGAGGCCTCCAGAAGAGACCCGAAGGTCACTTCCGGTTTCACCAACGCAATTTCCAGTCGCGTCGAGAGACCTGTCTGAGGCCTGTCCTGGGCAGGAGTGGGTCGCGACCCACCGCCAGAGGACACAGGTGGGTTGTGGGAACCGCTGCTCTAGGGTGAGGGCGTCGGAAGAGCCCTGCTGGGTCAGCCCAGAGGCCCACCTGGCTAGTCTACGGTTCTGCTTCCAGTGGCTCTTCTGGGAAGCCACACCAGGAGGTCAGGAAGGCAGCAGCCCCTCTCCTGCTGCTGATCCCCCCCAGCCCCCCCCCCCGCATTCAGCCGTCCTGCCTTTCCACCTAGGAGCCATGGATAGGCCTCCCCCTTAGGCAGGAAACGTGGTCTACTGGTCTCTTTTAAAGAGAGGTGCTGAGAATCGAACCCAGGGCCTGAGACGTGCAGAGCATGTGCTCTGCCCCGGGCTGGGACTCGTACGTGCATGCCCCCCCCACCTGAGAGCCATAAATCTCTGCCCTCCTGTTCCCCCCACTGAGATGCAGCTTTGCGCTGCTCAGCAGCAGAGACAAAAGCGGTAAAGTCACACACACGCACACACCCCTGAGTCAGCCATGATGATGCACGGGGTTATTCCAGACTCAGCTCTTTCCGTCCTAGCGCCCTGTGGCCACATTTTACCTGGGTTGCAACATCTGTTCACCTTTCCTCCTTGGGGTGACGCGCACACACATCCTGGCAGGCCTGAGTAATGATGTCCCTCCACTTGGTGCAATAAAATGCAAGATAGTTTGCTGATAATCATTTTACAGTAAACAAAAGATTCAGTCAAAGGAAAGAGTCATTCCCTGGCATCAGGTCTTCTCCCTCCCCCTCTGAGTTCCCTTCGCTCAGTTCCGATCAACTGATAAGGCTTTTCCGTCTTTAAAAAAAAGTGAAATATGATTTTGTTCTTTTGTTAGACATTGTCGCCCGAGTTTTCCTGTGCTCGAACCTTGGAAGGAGGTGACCTGGGTTTGTTTGGGCAGATCATGTTCTTGTTTTGTTGTTGGAGTGAGAGGGCAGCTCCCTTTCTTCGCATTTGCGTTCAGACACAGACATTGGCTGCCTCTCCTAACCTCTGTCCCATTTATGCTTCTGCACAGCTGCAGGCCGGGTTTCTCTTCAGCCCTGTTCACACATTCAGCTGCGTAGAGATGAAGAGGGTTGCTTGCCACCGCGTCCGCTGGCCTGGGTCCGTTACTGGCCTTCAGGCATCCTCTTCCCATGTAGCCTCTGGTCACTGTTTCAGAGCCTAGCAAGAGTTTGTGTAATCCAGTAGATCATGATAATGGATTTGATTCTGGGAATCCTAGGGTCAATTCCCATCTCTGTCCTGGATTTGTCAGGTGGCCCTGGAGAAGCCTCTGCCTCGTGGACAGTTTCTCCCTCTGTAAAATAGTCACAAAAATAGTCACAGCAGTGGACTACCTCACAAGACTGATAATGAAGACGAGCCCAATGAATCAATGGTTACATTTTGCATGCCAAAGTGCCCTGTAAAGTATTTAAATGAGTATAATTGATCAACAGGCGTTCCTGTGTCTTCTTGAGATATACCTTGCATATTATTCCCTTGCGCTTTCTCTGCCTTGAAGGAGTTGTTATCAGCTCTGATTCAACCAGCGGAATCTCTCTCTAGCTGCCTTTCTGCTACCTTCATTGTGTGGGCAAGTCAGTCTCTTTGCAGAAGAATAAATGAGCACAAATCTAACACTAGACATGACACCTAGAAGAAACCATGGGGTGGGGGTTGGACAGATGAACATTTCAAACCTTAAAGCGACAATTCTTCAGCAGAAAAACTTCAAGAGGAGATTGGACAGAGAATCATCAGAATTAGAGCTCGTGATGAACTTGGCTGCAATCCTAAACTCACTTTCTAGAGAGTAAACCCCACTGAATACAGCAGGACGTACTTCTGAGTAAACATGTGTAGGATTGCCCTCTAAGCAGTGCTGTGAGGTTCTTGCAGATTGTTGAGTTGTCTTTACCAGCCTTATTGGTCTACTTGGCACGAGCATTTTTTCTTCCTTCCATCTGACATTCCAGTTTCAAAGGATTTGGGTTTTTTTCCCTCCCCTCTGTACATAGCGACCCCCCTCTGTGTGTCATATGTGACACACACCTGCTCTCCGACTGAGGGTATGAGCAGGAAGTCTGTGGAAGCTTATGCTGAAATAAACTAGTTGTGTAGTCTTTAAGGTGCCCGACTCCTTGCTTTTAAGAAATATGGTTGTCTTCTAATGAGAGCAGTTGCAAATATCAAGTGATCTTCGTGATGATGCACTTATTGATCTTTATTGGCTTTTCGCTGTGAGAATGAGTGGAATAAAATCTTAAATCCAAATGTTCGTCATATCTTGTTTTAATTAATAATAATAATTGTTTTAATTGGTTTTATTTAATTTTTATGAAGTATGTGGTTTTGTAATTTTATTGTATACCACTTTGAGTGTTGAAAAAAGCGCTATAAAATTCTTCTCAATAAATATCTATGAGCAGAATCCAGCGAGAACTGGTTCTGGCCTTGTCCTGTTGTTCAGTCAGTTGTGTGCGTCCTTCACAGTGGTGGTGCTGTGTGCGCTTTTAAAACTCTGGCACAATTTAGATGTGTGTTTCGAAAAGGAAGCTTGAATAATCTCTGAATATCCTTTTCCCAGTATTGGTGTGAGACGCTGTTATATAAAAACACACACACACACACACACACACACACACACACACACACACACACACACACACACACACACACACACACACACACACACACACACACACACACACACACACACACACACACACACACACACACACACACACACACACACACACACACACACACACACAAATCACCCAGAAATTGTTCTGTTGTTTCTTGTTAACCGTTTTGTCTTCTGTTTTCTATTGATCTCCTCTCTTATGCTGGGTTTGTTTTTATGCTTCCTTCTTAAACTATGATAAATGTTTAGTTAGAAATCTACACATTTTGGCTATAATTCGTCCTGTATCCCCTTTCCTGTTTCCCCACGGGGAAGATGGGGTGTGTGTGTGTGTGTGTGTGTGTGTGTGTGTGTTCTTTGATAATCCTGACCTTAAACAAGCTGTATCTTTATTGCAAACTTAAGGCAGGTGGTAGAAACCAAAAATGGCAAGCATTCGGCCCCCGGGGCTCTGTTTATTTAGAGGGAACCTCTGTTGCTGACAGCAGGGTCTCTTGGAAAGGAAAAAGTTCAATCGATCTTACATTGCATAACCTGACTTAAGTTAAAAGTGGATAATTCACAGCTCAGACAGTGTTGGGTGGAAGTTTAGCTCATTTTGGAAAATGTGCCTGGAGCTTTTGAGATAACTTTTATAATTTTAGGGCTCTGGCTATGCAGCTGTCTTGTTCTGTTCTTTTGTGCGCATTTTTTTTTAAATTAAAAAAAAATGAATCATGTTTGCTCACTGTATCTCCGGGTTCAGATTGTATAAGTGCAACTGGACCAAATAATGTGTTATACATTCCTCTCTCAACGTTTAAAGGTTCCATTTCCATTTGCAGAAGGGCCTTTTTAATTAATGGAAAGCATTTACAAAGATGGGCGCACTCTAGATTTAATGTTTCAGCCGCGTGTTGCCAGTGAAAATCCTCTCTCTTTGGTCATTGTGATGGAACTCAGCTGTACCAAATAGAGTTGAATCTTTTCTCTTGTTTGCTAAGTACTGTAGCTCTGCTTCCATTATTGGCTCAATCCAGCCATTGTGCCAAGCCATAGTTAAAGAAAGGTAACTAGGACCTGGCATCATGTCTTGAGTTGACAAATGATGGTTGGGTACCATTGCTCCTGCAGACAGGAGTGCAGAGCAAACAAGCAACCCTAAGCCATGGTTACCCTGTTTTACATCTGGAGGCTCAACCCATGATTTGGATTCTCAGTTCCAGTTAAAGCAAACCATGGTTTGGTATGAGATCTGAACTAAGCATTTTTTTAAGAAAAAGCAGGGTATCAATGTTCTGACTACGTAAATAAAATGGTGCTTGCAAGGCGATGAAAGACAAAATGGCATCTGACCTCCTTCCTGGGTCCTCTTGCAGAAGACTGTCTGTTGGAATTTTCTCTTTGCGTTGGTGCGTCATCCTGCTCTGGTCTGCCTTGCACTTGCTTCTCAGTCAACCCACAAACCTGGAAAAGCCGTTAGAGCAATTGCTCAGGCCGCTGCCTGCCATCTCTGGGTCTTTGCAGGTTTGGGGACTAGAGCCCCGCTTCCTGGAACATCGGAGTGGACGTTGCTTGTGTGCTCCTGGCCTGGTCCAGTGCTGGCACTCGTCGTTTGCTGGGACCCTGGGACAGAGTCCTGCATTGAGCCTGACTCTCACCAGGATTATTGGTCCTGGAAGCAGCAGGCGATGGCTCCGCCTCCTCCACCCATCCTATTGACAACTGGGGAGAGGTACAGTGCTGGGCTTATGATATGCTGTGGATCCAGACTGTGGTGGGGGCAAAGTACTGAAGCCCTCTAAGCCCCACCATGGTTTTGCTATCCCTGTGCATTGTAGTGATAAATGTCCTCCTCCATGGGGCCATGTTGCATGTTTAGGTGCATTTCAAGTTTGGCCCTAGGATTGAATGTCACTGGTGCTCTCGTAAAGATACAGCTTTTCTGGCCACGGCCTCTCCCTCGCCTGGCCACCCCCTGAGGCCACCTCTGGTTGTGTCTGCAACGGTTCCCTTCCCACAGCAGGAATGCTGCCTGTGGAAACGTCATTGCTTGCCAACTGGCACCCTTTGTCCCAGGAGCCTTCTGGTCAGTGGCAACACACAAACAGTGTGAGCCCCGTTGGCTTTAGAGAGTCGCTGTCCATGTTGGCATGTCGTTGGGGAAGCCTCTACGCCTGGGAGCAGGTCCATCGTGCAATGTTGATATGTGGCTCTCACTTCTTGTGTATAGAACCTCCTCCTTGGTTGTATTGGGAGCAACACGTAAACGGGTGCATCGTGTATTGCTGGGGGCGGGGCAGTTTGTACAGTTGTGCCATTCCCAGCTGTGTGCGGAAGAGTGTTGCGTGTGGAGGGCTCTCCTATGGAGTCAGGGGAGGCCCTGTCCCTGGATGTGGAATAATAGCTGACCCCTTGACTCTGACATGCTAGTTTTCTATGCGCAGGGTTCTTTTTATATGGGCAGCATTGAAGATGCTACCCCCGCCCCCACCCCGTGGTCTGAAGTGGTACAGGCTGGCATTACAGTGCCGCTACTGCTGGCGTCGAGATTCCGCCCAAAGGTTCAGGGCCGCTTGCTTGGGGCCTCGGTTCGTTCCAGGTCTCTGGAGGCAGCCAGACAAGTGCCTGATCCCAGCGCTGCTGTCGGGGGCCTCTTAGCCCCCCGAAGCAGCATTGGCTCCTCCATACGCGCTCTCATAATGGCTTCAGGGTCCTGCAAAATTGTGAGAGGGCAGGTGGGGGGAGCTTGGAGCACACCTGCACTTGGGGGGGAGGGGCACAGCTGTTCCTCTTTTTACAACCAGCTCTCATTCTTGAGGTGGAGGCTGTAATGTCATAAATGAAAAAGCCAGTTCCTCCAAGAAATCCTAGGTGGGGGCAAGCACACTCTGACCCCACCCTGGCTGCAGCCATGGCTTGTGTTGGGTGTAGATCTCTGGACGCTCTCTGCCTCTTGCTTTGTCAAGCAGGCAAGTTACTCTATGGGCCGGCAGCTGGATGGAGGGACTCGGAAGGTCTTGTGCCCCAGGGTAGGAGGCCTTGCAGCAGCAGCAACAGCAGCAGCAGCGTTGGAGGGCTTCAGGCTTGTGAGAGCAGTTGTGTGCTTGACACAGACCTCTGTGGGTTGCATTAGAGCTCCACCAGGTGCAAAAGAGTAGCTTGGGTGGGTGGGGCCAGGTGCCAGATGGTGGCTCTGAGGGCAGGGCCTGGAGGTGGCCCCGGGCCTGCCCTCCTGCAGCTCCGGGTTCCAGCAGCCTTCTCTAGGGAGGAAAAAGTCTTTTTTTTTTTCCCTATGGTTAAATAATTGGACGCTGGAAACCCATGTTGATCTGCTTCCAGTATTGCCATATTTCTGTTCAACCTTGGAAAAATTCGGACTCATTCCATAGCCATTCCATGTTCACCCCAAAATCACCTTAAAGGCCTAATACCATTGTGTGGCACAATAGAATATGACTTGTTTTTAAGAAACTCATATAAAGAATGATGGAAAATTTCTGATGATGGAAATTAACAAAATTGAAGACGAAAAAATGGGTTGACTTAATAAATTTAAAATATTTGAAGTGGAAATTAAGACTTTTAGATGATAAAGGAAAAGTTATTTAACCCTTTTGTGAATAAAAGAAAAAGAATGTTTTATTATTTGAAAAGACTTAAATAAGATGTGATTTGTTTTCAAGAATTTTATGTAAAAAGGGGATATAGAATATTTTAAAAAACAGAAAAATTTGGAAGGTTTTTATTTTAATACATTTGGAGAAAAATGGTGTGGCTTTATATATTAAAATATCTGAAGCTGGAATTAAGATTTTTAGATAAAGTAAAAGTTAGTTAATCTTTTTGTGAATATTTGGGTACCACTTACAGATTCTTTGAGAGAGAGAAGAAGAAGAAGTGATAAAATGTGGATTTAATGAATAGTATATTAGAGATATAGGCTTAGTTAGATATTATAAGTAGAAAATATATAATAGTATACAAGTAGGATTTACTGCTTCGCGCTTGCTGTAATCTTTCGTAGTATGTTGTATTGTTTTGTTTTATTGTTTTGTTTTGTTTAGTAGTTTAGTAATAAAAAATAAATATATATTGAAAAAAAGAAAAAGAAAATAGGGAAACCTGCTTATAACACCCCTATTCTTAAACCAGAGACCATTAGCAAGCCCCACTTCCTTCACCGATATAAATTGTTGAAGGCCTTCCTGGCTGCTCAGTTACCCTGCAACCGCCTGCCCTCCAAGGGCATCTATTCTTTTGTCTAGCGAAACGTGGTTGCCCTATCAATAATCTGTTACCAGCCATTCAAAACATACCACAGCTGTAGCGTGTGACATAGCAAGGTGCACACTGCCTGGTGCCCTTGCTGCCCACATGGGTGGCTGCATTTGCCTGCATGCGCACCAGGCAGCAGGATACACGCATGCTCCGCTCCGGCTGCCACCCTGGGCACACTTGCATGGCGGTAACGCCTATTTGGGCCCACTTCTGGGGAAACCTGCATAGCGCAGGATTGCAGTGTCAGAGGTTTGACTTCTGTGACAACACCAACACAGAAACAAAATTTAAACAATTGCATCCCCAAAAGGCAAGAATATGGACCAAAGAGGGACCGTGATGTTTCCAGAAGAGGAGCTGGAAAATAGGGATTCTCTATTGCTGTAAGTAGCAACAGCGGGAGTGTGCGCTCTGATGCCACTGTCAGTCAAAACCCAAACACCACGACTGCTCAGTTGCTAACCCTTGCTCCCCGCATGTCTCTGCCCACGTTTAGAACATATCTGCTATACTCTGTCCTGGGGTCAGGATCATGGCAGCATTAAGATCTGGGTGGGTAGGGGACGTTGGGCAGCCACAGACTTCCCTGCCATGACTGAAAGATGACGGACTTGGAGGCTCCCACCAGGGCAGGTGATATCCCTGTTTTGCACTACCTTGTTTTAAAACTACTTGACAATTAGGAAGCAAGCAGGTGAAGTACCCACGTTCGCACACCTGATCCTCAGGTGAGTTCTTCAGGAGAGCCAAGACAGGGGGGCTCTGGTGGTTCCTAATGGTTGCCCCTGAGGCACACCAAGAGACCCTCGGCTGCTTCCCGGGTTCTTTGGAAACCTCCACCCCCCCCCAGCCAAGAGGGGAGTTCCTGCTCTTGAAGCTGTGGGAGCTGCCCATATAATACGTTGGAGGAATGCCAGGTTTTAGCACAGCTGTGGTCGGGCACCGGTATCCCCACCCACCAAGGTAGCAGCAAAGCTAGGAGCTCCGGCACTTTCCAAGTCAGGTCTTATTTCATAGTTCACAACTGTTTAAGAACAAGTACCACTTTAAAATTGCCACTGCTATGCCAGTAGAGTCCATTTAATTGTCAGGGGTCACCTTTACCTTTACCTTTATCTACCACTTTAAAATTGCCACTGCAATGCCAGTAGAGTCCATTTTGCCCAAACTACAGGTCGGAGTGCCTGTGGTTCAGAGATAGAGGCTTACGACAGCCCTGCATTGTGGTGCATTGTCAACATTGCAGGTTAGAGGTAGAGCTGCTAAAGCTGGTTTAAATTTCCAGCCCCACCTCCCCTCTCCAGGACACAGGTCACCCTTCAGGTTGCAAGTAAAGAGAAGCCTCTTCTTGCTACACGACGCTGCAGTGAACATCATGTCTGCCGCCCCCCCCCCCCCGTGGCATTGACACGCCTGTGTGGGAGAGGACAAGCAATCTGGTGCTTTTCGTGGCATCTGGGGAGGTCTCTTTGCCCTGCTTTTCAGTGGACGTGGTTCGCATGCGCATCCAGCAGCCACCCAGCGCAGAGCAGTCGAGCAGTGTGTGCGCTTGTGTGTACGCACATGTGCAAAAGGCAAACGTTGCTTTTGCTGTTCTGTCCCCAACTCCTGTGTTTGTGGCTGTCGGTGCTGCTTCAGTGAGAAGCATCCTAAAGTGAGGATTGTTTTCTGCTCGGCTGGATGTTGTGCTAACTTGGCCTTTGGAGTGGCAGGAAGGGACCTTCCTGTTCATTCATCAGGCTGCTTTCCGTTGCCATTGCCGCCTTGAGTGCCCTTGCCGGGAGAAAGGCGGGATACAAGTTCTTTAAATAAAATAAATAATAAATTGCGAGGTTACGGGGCAGGAATGATTGGGGACAGCCATGCTAAAGACTTGCGGCATGTAAAGCGCTTTAGCGTGCGACTTTGCGTGATAATGTCATGCTTCCTATTTCAATATCACTTAAGTAAAAGATTAGATACGTTCAAATCTCAGACATTTTCAGGGTAGGCTTGGAGATTTGAGGGAATGCAAGAATCCTGATGGCCGCAGCTTTATGAAGAATTTGGCATTAACTTAACGTTTTGGGGTGAGAGATTTTTTGGTTTCCCCAGGCAGGTTGGCCCATCTCCCTGTTGTCAGTATAGTTTGGACATTTGCTTTAACATTCGGCTCGGGGTAGGTAAAGGTAAAGGTGACCCCTGACAATTAAGTCCAGTCGTGTCCGACTCTAGGGTGTGGTGCTCATCCCCATTTCAAAGCCCAAGAGCCAGCGTTGTCCGAAGACGCCTCCGTGGTCATGTGGCCGGCATGACTCTCCTTGCCGCAGCGCGTAGCATGCGGCTGGAACACGGAGCGCTGTTCACCTTCCTGCAAGCGGTACCTATTTATCTACTCACATTAACATGCTTTGGAACTGCTAGGTTGGCAGGAGCTGGCCAAGCAACGAGAGCTCATCCCGTCGCGGACTCAAACTTCCGACCTTTCGATCGACAGCTCATGGTTCAGCGGTTTAACCCACTGCGCCATATCACTATTTCAATATCACTTAACATTAGATACGTTCAAATCTCCGACAGATTCAGGGTAGGGTTGGAGATTTGAGGGATTCCAGCCACATCTTTGTTCTCAGAAGTGCAGCCCTGGCTGAAGGAGGAGAGTGAGATGTTCGGCTCAGAAGCTGGGTGGCTGCTGCTGAGCCCAATTCCATGGGGCTTTTGTCCCCCAGCTGGACTGGCCCTTCGAATTGTTCCCTGGCCGGCAGGTGTGCGCCTCTGAGAGGGTTAGCTGAGGGCTTGGAGCACTTCAGAGACTGACCCCTGGATGGAGCAGCTCCTCCAGAACCTTTCTGGCCTGGGGCTCAGCCTCGAGTGGCTCACCTCAGACCAGGGTGCAACATCGGGGTGTCTTGGCTCCCCTTGAATCACCTGGCCTTTTTGCTGCACCTGCCTGGGTGGGGGGACTTGGGTGGGGGCAGAGGGTTAGGCCAGCAGGGAGGGAGGGAGGGGGAGAGAGAGAGAGAGAGAGAGCCTTCCAGCCGCTCCTGTCAAGGATTGCTGGTTATTTAAATAGCAAGCGGGGAGGTGGCCGGCCCTCGGCTGTGGAACGTGCTGGCATCCCTGCAGTGGAATGGCTGTTCCCCTCTCTGCCATCTGACAGATGGCTTCTGGCTTGCCCAGAATGAAGAGGCCGCCATAGTTCCAGTTTGTTTTCCTCTTTACTATTATTTGAGAGATGCTGAATAATCTGGTGAAAAGCTGGTTTTGCAGAAACCATTGGGGCTTCCCTGGGGACGCCTCTGATCTCTCACCTAAGAAGGAACCCCAAGTTGGCTCTTTGAATGTTGCTGCATGTGGCATGACCTTGGAGTCCTGGGGCGACATCTCTAGATGCAGAGGCCTTGACTTGCAATCAAGGTGCAGTCAGCACCCTGACATTTCCCTGAGCATCTTCATCCACTGTCTGTGCCCCTTCAGTGGACACAGGCTCCTTCCAGGAGCTCTCAACTGCAGCATTCCAACCCCTGCTGCAGCCGTGGCTCACCTGAGCTTCCTTTGCAAGCTCCTTGAGTCTGGAAAGTGGCCACTGGCTGTTCTGTCTCTTTCAGCATCCTATAAAACGGGAATTATTTTCAGGATTTTGCCTAGTTTGTTGGCATAAGAAAGTCTTTGCCTCTGGGTCATCC
Organism: Plestiodon gilberti rubricaudatus; assembly: GCA_026170595.1. NCBI lineage: Eukaryota > Metazoa > Chordata > Lepidosauria > Squamata > Scincidae > Plestiodon > Plestiodon gilberti. Next base: position 1,910,136 of record JANXHW010000003.1, on the reverse strand, counting down.
CTTTGAGCACTGTAGGTTGTGGACCTGGGGAAAATCATGCCAACACCCATGTGGAAGGCAGGCCCGCCCCCAAGGAAAAGGCCCATGGAGCGGAGATGATGAAACCACTCCTGGTGGCCAAGGGGACAGGTGGCTGCTGGCTGGGAGAAGGGCTACTGTGGCTTAAGCCAGGCAGGCTGCCCCTAGAAGCAGCAGGGGCGGGGGGGGGGCTGGTGGAATGGGTCGCTTCTCTTGGCTTCTCGTTCCTTGTTTCGCGCCCCCCCCTCCTTGGGTTTATTCATCCACTGTATTTTTCAGGGGGCTTCACAGTTGCAGCTGAAATGAATTTCAGCAGAATACTGCTTTTAATTTCTGAACTGGTTGCCAAACGTTCGCATATTCTAGTTAGGGTTTTTTGTTTATGTTCCCCTATTTAATGGGTGCTGCTGGATTGGGGGGTTGCATTAAACAGAGTGAATTCTTAATGAGCCTGCCTTAGAACCTAGCAAATTTCCTCAAGGAAATCTCAGGGGTGTGTCCGTGTCCGTGTCCGTGTCCGTGTCCGTGTCCCCTTTTCTGGTCAAAAATGATATGCAGGGAAAGCAAGAACTTCCCCCTTGCCTTGCCTCCCCCCCTTCTGACCAGGATAGCTCACCCGTTTGCACATGCACACCCACCCCTTGACTGGCCAGTGTTGAAAGACGGGGGTTGCTTCCAGTTGCAAGTCTGACTCTTGCACACATATTTTTGTGCATGCTTAGTTTGGTGAAGATTACTGGATTAGGTTTTCGTGGTGGAGCCCAGCTGCTCTGGAAGGCAGATTGTTCTGGGTTGGTGACTTGGCAACTTTTCTCCTGCAGTTTTATGCTGGTTCACCCATTCAGTTCACCAGATAGTCCCACGATCAGGTGGTGACTTGCATGTGTGAACGAGCAGTCGGATATCAGTCGCCCTGGGGAAGAACTTTCACATTTGCCAAGGTCAACTCAAAACACACACTTCACGCACACAACTGAGGAAGTCAGGTGAGGTCCCTGCCTGGGCAAGCCAGACCTTGGATCTAACGCAACTGGTGTGTTGCTATGCTTGCTTACCACATCCCTCCGAGATGGTCTACGAAGCACCCTCAATACACAGCCAGGCTTAGAACAGCGTGTAGCCCCCCTTTTCTGGGGCTGTGCTCAGACTCCCTTCCTGCCTGACCACCTCTGCCTCCCCGTCCCACAGGTCCTCTGTCCTGGCTCGACATTCCCTCTGTTCGTCTTTGGCTCGCTGAGGTTGTGGTGGCAGTTCGTGGTGGTTGATCATTTCCTTCCTTTTCCCGTTTTTGTTTGTATATTGTATGATGTTTATTTTGTTCACCCTGCTGAGTGCCTGGAAAGGTAGAAGAGGAAGGTTTACAGTTTTTTTAATAAGTAAATAAAAGAAACAAAACCTGGCAGGCTTTGCTTTCTTTCTTGGGGAGCTTACAACTGAATTTCTTACAACCAGTAATCCTTTAAATATAAATAGCCAGATTTATGTATTTTGAGTGGAAGGCTGTGTACGTACGTACGTACCTTGACTTTTGTGAAGCGTTTGAGTAAAGTTGTGCGAGGTCAGGGATTAATGCATGAATGGTGAGGAAGGGGTAGGGGAAAATCATGGGAAGGGGAGAGGCTAGGAGCCAGGATTAGGGGTAGGGGGGGTTCTGAGGTGGGACATGTTTTGGCAGAGGCAGGGGGCTAAACTCCGTGGCTGCTTTCATAGTCCTGAGAAAAACCAGGGATGGTTTCAGACTTGACCCATCTTCCAATTGCTTGTTGTTGTCTAAAAGTACTGATGCTCGTAGCGGAGCCATAATGGCGTTTGTGAAGGGGAAGCTCTGTGTTCCCACCTACTGATGCTCTCTCTCTTTTTCTCCTTTAGCCGCAGTATACAAACCTGGGGCTCCTAAATAGCATGGACCAGCAGATTCAAAATGGCTCCTCCTCCACCAGCCCATACAACACGGAACATGCTCAGAACAGCGTGACGGCCCCCTCGCCCTATGCCCAGCCCAGCTCCACCTTCGACGCCCTTTCGCCCTCCCCTGCCATCCCCTCCAACACAGACTATCCAGGACCACACAGCTTCGACGTCTCATTTCAGCAATCCAGCACTGCCAAGTCAGCAACGTGGACGGTAAGATCATTTCTTTCAGCAAAGAGTTGGATCTGCTTGGGGGCCGTGGAGAAGGCCAGTAGGCAACAGGAGATGCTGGAGGAGCCAGGAAATCTCGCCAGGTGCTTGCAGTTCAAGTGGGAATGGATCGAAAAGGTAGCCTCTAGAGGTCATTCCAAGTCGTGTTGTCTTCCCATGGATTGGATAGGACAGCTTCTGTGTTGGATTGCAATAAACGTATTCCTAGAATTCCTGTAGAAAATTACCATCTCTTGAGCAACTGCACAAAGCCCTTTGCTAGCTAGCGTTGGTGCATTTTGCGGTGGATGTTTGAGTTCCTTCTGAGACGGTTCAAGAATAAACGCTGCGTGGCAGAGGCTGCAGCTACTGCGTTTGATGAGGTCCTTTTCCGACAAGTTACCTGATAGGTAAAAAGTCTTGAAGAGAGACCAAGGTCTATTATTCAAGTGGGGATGGATGGGGTGGAGTATCCTGAAAACACCTGCTGCTTCCTCCAACTCCCCCTTCCCCTCTTTTTTGCAAATAAGCATGACGTGGGCCACCAAGAGACGGGCAGTTGAATTGGTCCTGGAAAGTTGCAAACTCTGCCGTCGTGTTGAAGGGTTGTTCGTGCCACCCTTCTGGGCATAGGTGGCTGCTTCCCTCTTCCCCTGAGTTCAGACACAACTGTTGCAAATGAGTTGCCTGAGTTGTTCCCTGTGAACATCCATTGCCGTTTTGCAGGTCACTGTTCTGCCTGAATAAGAATGGCTCATGGTGGAAGGGAGACGGTAGCTAGGGTGCAGTCCGAGCCAGTGCTGCTGCTGCTGCTGCTGCTGCAACAACAGGGCTTTCTGGGGATGTGTGAATGAGCTTCTAATATGGAAGTTAAGGGGGTGGGGTCCTGAGTTTTTGTCAGGTGATCCAGTTGCATCCCCTGTCACGTATTAAACCCAGACTAGCCCAGTTCCGGTTGGTCTGCCGCCTTCTCCCCCCCTCTTCACAGCCCCACTGGGCAAGTGGTGGAGCCTCATCCTGCTTTGAGGGCTTCCATGGGAGCATCTGTTTTTTCCAGAGGTTTCCACAAAATCAAGGGGCCACCTTGGGCTGCAATCCTAAGCACACTCACGAAGGCATAAGCCCGACGGAACGCAGTCTATAGGATGGTGCTGCTGCCGTCGTCGTTGTTTAGTGGTTGATCTCTGCCCACTGAAGTAGCTAAGCTCCAGCCAGCCTTGGCTCTTTGGGATTGTGTTAATTGGCCGGGAGTCAGAAGGCATTAAGATCTCATCGGGCTGCTTAAGTCGTCTGCTCTTTCTTTTGTCTTCAGGTCCTGATGTGACTTCAGGGCTCTTGGATGAATACCTGTCATCCCCCTTTCTCTCTAATGACAGTGTAGGAACCAACCCAACTGGAAGGATCTCTTAGGTTACAATGACCTATTAAAAGTTTAATTGCATGATGCCCCACCCTGCCGAAGAGTCCCAAAATGTGAAAGTGCTCTTCTTTCAGGCTCTGGCTGGCTGGCTGTTCCCAAAGGCGTGGATCGGGAGATGGGGGAGCTTGCCGGGCCATGCCGGGCCGCCTTTATTCTGGCTTCTTCCCTGGGCTAGCAACTCGGCCTGCTCTGTTGGGTCTTGCTGGGAACTGGAGGCCGCTGGGTCATCTTGTTCCCTTGGCAGGTGTTGGGGACAGCAAAGGAAACTGTCCTGGAAGGCAGCTGCACAGAGAGCTGCCAGGAAAGCACAGAGAGTTGGCAGCTCTTACTAAAAGAAGAAAAAGGGGAAAGCACAGGAGCTCCAGATGAATGCCAGGAGAATAAGGAGGGCACCTATTTTTTTTTAAACCAGTATTTAAACCACTATTTCAGGTGTTGCTTCTCTGGGGAGGTAATCCCAGACTCAGATAGGTGGGGCTGAAGGTTTTCTACTGCTCTGTCCAGGAACCCTTCTGCATGAATCTCGATGTGTGAAAAAAAGACAGGGGTTGGGAGGAGGGCACAGAATGGCGCTTGCTGGAGGGCAGCACTCTTCCTGCTTGATTGGTTTCCCACTACGTATCTCAAAACGCAGGGAATGGTTTCGTGCCTCTCTGGCAGGGTTTCTGACAAAGCTATGTGTTTTGCTCAACCTGTTGCTGATAGACAGGCCTGAGCAGGAAGTGGACTGGAAGTGGTCCTAATCCCCCATGGGGGGACCTGGTCTGACTCCGGACTGTGGTGTGCAGTGAGGGGGGGGATAACACTTTTCCCCATGCTGTGAGTTTCACTGAAGATGTCTTCAAAATGGCTTCGTGTTTGGCATGTCCTTAAAAGTGGTGGCACCTAACTGAGGCCGCCTCGTTGGTACATGAGGTTCTTGCTGTAGAGGCCAGAGAGCAGGACGATCTGTCTGCGGGGCTCCGCCCTCTGGATCAACCTCTAAGTGAGGGCTCTGTGCACCGTACGCCGGCCAAGCAAGAACAGACGTTCCCTAAGAGGATACGGGGCCAAACGAGTAGCTCTGCAAGTAACTAGAGGTCCATTGTCAGCAGCCGGCTTTGGTTTCTGACCTGGACAGTTTTCTGCAGTTAGTTGTCCCAAACCTTCTTGAAGTCCAGTTCCTTCTGATTTACTTTGCAACGGGGGAGGGGGGAATTGGCAGCTGGGTGTGGGCGAAAGCAGAGCTCGCACTGCTCCCCACCACAGGCAGGAGGCGCCTTCTGGATCTGCCTTTAATCTTCTACAGGCAGGTGCCAGCCCTGCACCGTGCTACGCTTCCAGGTGCGCGCCGGCTGCTTTGTTCTTCAGGGGACAAGCGGCAAGAATGCCAGTGCGCATGCATCAGTCAATGTTCAGAAAATAACCTGTGTACTATGTATATTTTCATGGCTTGCTACAATAGAAAGTGAGACAATTCTTATGGGATTTCCAGCCATGTATCGTTCTTTATTGGGGAAATAAAGTTGATGTTAAACTTGCCTGTAGAAAATCTTCTTCAAACGTTTCTGCCACGATGTATGCGGCGACTTGAGAAAGATTATGCAGGGTAGGCAAGCAAAAACTTTAAAACCTCCGCTTAACGTTTCCTCCCGGCACTTCGGGACCTTCTCAGAAGCAGGCACACCTTGCACACCAGGAAGGAGGTCCCCAAGTGCCGGTAGGAAACGCTAAGCGGAGGTTTTAAAGTTTTTGCTTGCCTACCCTGCATAATCTTTCTCAAGTCGCCGCATACATCGTGGCAGAAACGTTTGAAGAAGATTTTCTACAGGCAAGTTTAACATCAACTTTATTTCCCCAATAAAGAACGATACATGGCTGGAAATCCCATAAGAATTGTCTCACTTTCTAACCTGTGGACTTTCCGTGGGTCTCTAGGAGTGCTGGGGAGGCAAAGCAGCAAGTTGTGGACATGAGGGGGAGTCGTTGTGGATGCCCCAACTGGAAGAACATTGGGAGGTCCGTTTGTCATGCCGGGAAAAGGGTTGACACTCCTTCCTGCACAGCTGCAGAAGGCGCGAGAGCCCTGGTCGCCACCTCTCTGTGCTTAGTTCTCCCCTGTGTTCTGTGGCTTTGTTCTCAAGTCACACCAGACCATGATTTGGTCATTTCTTGTGATTACCAGCATTTTGCATGTTCTGTCTGAATTGGTCACTTGTGTAAAACACGTTGTTTTTCATAATTATTATATATTTTTGTTAATGACGCTATACTGATCATTGTAGTTGATGTACTTCTGTATTGATGATGATAACAACCACAACAACAACCCTTTCCAATCTGGGGAAAACAATTGTTTGCTCTTGCATCTGAACCAGCAAAGGAATCCTTCCAAACCAGAATTTGCAATTCTAATTTGGAGGAGTTGTGCAATTATGATTTGTTGGTTCAGATTTTAATGGCAAGCAGACTTCAGTGAAAGCAGAAGTCACGGATTCAAACAACGCCAAGGGGGAAGGGGAGGAGCGAGCACGTGTTTCATGCCCTGCCAGACGGAGGCTGGGCGTTTCCTGTGAACTGTCCCAGGGTGCCTGTCTTCTCTCAGAGAACTCTGATGCGGACAGGAGTGGTGGGCGTGCTGCCTCTGGGATGATCGGGGGGGGGGGGATACAAGGCCCGCCTCCCTTATTATGGAACGACGACCCACCTGTTAAAAGACCAGCCTTGTCATAGGCCTGGCTCGGAAGCGTCAGACAAAGGGCTGTTCAGGCTTCCCCGAAGGAAGAACAATTGTCAAGGAAGGTCAAACTGGTTTCTAGACAAGAGGTACATTTCTGGGTGTTTCATCACATCCCTTGGTTGTAACATGTGGCCCAATCCGCTGCAAAAATGGTGTGAAGACTTGGTTGCGAGGAGGAGGCGGCAGGGTGAGGGAGAGAGTTCCTGCCCCAGTGGCATGAGCCATTCCCCGAGAAACAGGACACAGGTCCCTTGAAGTTTGAAGGGAGGGCTGCCTGCAGCCTGCCCCAAATGGGGTGTTGCCATGTTGTTGTGGGATCCTTGGACTTTCCAGATTCCCAGATACCAGGAGGCAGCGGAAACGCCTCTCTCCTTGTCTTTTCCCAAGTGGTAGAAAACAAGATTTTCCAAAGTGGAACACCTTGCAGTCGTTCTCTGCAAGAGGAAGAGCCGTGTGCAGCTCCTTCCCCACCCACTGGAGTGGGGAAAATGCACAGATGTTTCCCGTGAATGAGATGTGGCAATCAGTTCTTCTCACCGGCAGAACCAGTTGTAGGCAAATCTACAGAAAGTAATTAAAACAAACAACCAGGCTCTTCCCCCCCCCCCCCCCGCCATCTCTTTTCTCCAGATAAAGCCCTGGTGATCTGAAATCAAGCACATCTGTCTTCCGCTTGCAGGAGGTCAGGTGTATTTAGCTCATCTCATGCAAAAGCGAGCTTTATAACCTCAAAAGTACTTCAAGAGTTAGGGAAGATTTTGTCCTGCCATGTTTCTAGGTTGGAGTTTCCCAATCTTAGGATAGCGGACATGCGCTGCTTCTCTGATTTTACATTGGAACAGTAACCTTGCACTCTTATACCGCCAAGAATAACTTCCACAGGGTCAGAGGCCAAAATCTACCTGCCCACTGGCTGTGCCTCCTGGTTGGAAGGAGTCAAGCAATTCATGGGGAGATCCTTGAGGGAGGGTCGCTGCCCGCTCCCGCTCGCCCCCTTCTTCAGCTCTCCACCCCATCCAAACGCGCCCTGTGCTCACCCATCTGTCAGTTGCAGCAGCGAAGTGGGGGCCCTCCCCCTGTCATTGCCCTGGCCAGGTGCGGGGGGGGGGGCTTCTCTTTCCTCCCTTCCTGCTGGGTCCTCAGGAAGAAAAGGGCAGTGATGGCTGGCAGCTGGAGGCTTTGCAAGAGCTGCTGCTCCAGGGACATTTTTCGAGCCCAGGCTCCAAAACGGATCCTTTTTCCTGGGGTGACCTGCTGTATATTAGCACGTTCTAAGTTAAAGAAAATAAATAAACAGCTCCCCCCCCCCTAAATTGGACTGTTGAAATAAAGGAAGTTTGAAAAGAAAATTAGGAGTCTGTTTTTGTGTCGAAAGGGCTGTGAACGCCATTCTGGCTGAATGGCATTATGCGCAGAGGGAGCAGCCCCCTCCTCCTGTTTTCTAAGTGCCCCCCCACCCCCACTATCCACAACTTTGCCTTTTGCTTTGGTTGCTGTGCCGTTTGCTCTACTCTGGGCCTGCCAAAGGACAGGAACTCGCAGGAAATGAAGGGAAATTACAGCTGTGGTTTAAGCCTGTGGGGTTTAGGTGGCCCTGTCTCAACCAGCACACTTGTGGAAATGGAACGAAACCGAAACGGGATATAAGAATCAACTTCCTAACTCTTGACTTTGATTGACAGTTGGTGTAGCACCAGTGTTCGTAGGATACCGTAAACAAGTGGCATGATCCCCTGCCCCAGAGAGCATACAGTCCACTATGCATTGCATAGTAAAACGCCCTCTGCGGTATAGATGTGCAGACCAACAAAAGGCAAACCTGGAGATTCCGAGAGCGGATCTGGCAGGTGTAGGGTAGTCTGTTATGTGAGCCTGGGGTTATGCGATGCTGAACTCTCTTTGTTTTGCTGCTGTTTCGTGTTGTTGGATGTGTGAAGCTGTTTGTTTCATATGCCAGTTTTGACATTTGTGTGTCCTGTCAAATAGTGCTTGCGGTAAAGGGGCTGGCAGTTGGACCGCACTGTGGGGGTAGCAGGACTTGCCTTTCGGGATGCTTAGAGGAATTCTATGAAGACTAAATATACACCTGAAGCACTTTGCACTGTGAAAATGTGACGTGTTGGCAGTGTGGGACTTCATGATGTCTTGCAGTGTGGAATGAGCAGGTGGCAACCTTTTGATTTCTTACCTCTCCAGGGATGACTGTTTGGATTGGTGGTGTTCAAAACTCTTGTCATGCCCTGTTAATATCCAAGATGGTAGGCAGGCAAATTAGGTATGGTTTATTTGGGCTTCTGTGCTAAACATTGTCCCTCTCGTCACTCCTTCCTTCCTTCCTTCCTTCCTTCCTTCCTTCCTTCCTTCCTTCCTTCCTTCCTTCCTTCCTTCCTTCCTTCCTTCCGTGTCTAGCATTCCTGTGTGCCTTAAGCACTGAGTAGTTAATGGTTGTCTGTGATATATACAGAAATAGCTTCATGAAAAAAGAGAATCTCCTGCAATATGTTGATCAACATAGACTAGCATCAAATTTGTGGGCTTCTTTGAGGTTTGCGAGATTTATCCCCTGCCACTCTAAAACATGATGACTACCTGGAAAGACTGGAAATTCTAACTCGTAGGGGAGTTTTGTGAAAATACTTTTTCACCCTCCTGCAGGAAACATTTATATTTAGTGCTGCTGGCTAGTCCTGTGAGAACCAGTCCAGGAGGGGACCAGTCGTTCTATTTTGGGGCTCAGGTTCCTAAACGCTCAGACTCTGGAGCAGTTGTGGCTGCTTCCTGGAATAGAAACCCAGCAGGGCTTTAGTTCCCGTGGCGGAAGCCTTTTGCGTGCAAAGCCTTCAGGTCTCTCTGGCCCACCTCCCCTTGCATCTCAGGCAGATCTTACGAGTGGATCCGCACAACTGCTTTCACCCCACGACGTGGAGCCATTTCTGCCGTTGCCACTGGTGACAGCTGTATTCTTCATGTTCCTGTGTGGTGATGCCTGCTGTCCTAGCAGGTGACCAGTAGGAGGCGCTTTCTTCTGCTGCTTGGTTTGCCCTTAAGTCCCGCAAGGCTTGTGGGCACGGGACCCTCACTCCTGCCCTGGCTAGCAAATGTATGACCCTATTGCGAAAAAGAGGGCAGTGGCCACCTACGCAGTGGAAGTCTTGGCGCCATGGAAGACTCGGCCATGGTCAAAGAGTAGGGGGTCAACTACAGGTATGACTGTCCTACCTCTGGCGAAATGTGGTCACAGCCACTGTCATCCCCTTCCCCCTTTTTGCACTTGGTAACGTTACCGTGGCCAATTAATATAAGCACTGGGTTTGTCAGGCTAGCGCTTGGTCATAAGAACACAAGAACATAAGAAGAGCCCTGCTGGTTCCGGCCAAAGGCCCAGATCTAGTCCAGCTTCCTGTATCACACAGTGGCCCCACCAGATGCCTCAGGGAGCACATAGCCCACGATGTCCTCCCCATCCATGATCCCCCAGCACAGTAGGATGCTTCTGAAGAACTGTATTAGAAGCTTGACATGAACAATGAGCCAAGCTCGCAAATGGTTCAAGGTAAGTATTGAAGTAGAATGCAGGACACCCTACCAAACTCCAAGGCCACCAACTTAGTTCTACCCTCATGGAGGTGGCTTCTCAGTGGTGCTTCCCAGATGGTGTTATTTCAGGGAATGGTTCTGACCGTCTTCAGCTCCTCTGAAGCATCTGACCAGCAGTTTGCCTCCAGAGAAGCCCTCTTCTTGACAGATTCATGGAGGAAAAGACCATCACAGGTTACAAGCCATAAGCAACCTGCTGGCTTTAGAAGTGGGTTTTCTCTGTGCCAGGTGCAAGGGAGTGTCAACGGGAAACAGGTTATCTTGTTGTCTTGTGTGCTCCCTGAGGCATCTGGTGGGGCCACTGTGTGATACAGGAAGCTGGACTAGATGCAGGGCCCTTGGCCTGATCCAGCAGCCGGGCTCTTCTTATGTTCTTACGTTCTTCTCCCTTTGCCCAAATGGAGTCCTCTCCCCAACATAGCCTCTCCAGCCGCTCTTTTCAAACTGCTTTTTCCAGCCACAGTAAAGTTCTTTTGACCCTAGAGTGTCTCCTTGCTTTTCTCTTTCCTTTCTTGTTTCCTGAGGTGCAGCATCGATACTGTTCCCCACTGTCCCCTGGCGCCATAGTGGGCAGCGTGGAACGAGCCCCATTTCTTTGTCCCAGAAGCACGCAGCCTCCTAGCACAAAATCCTCCCTGAGCCTGCCCTCCTCCCTCTACAGGTCCAGTCGGATTGCTGAAGTTAAAACAAAGCCAGACGTCCCCCACCCACAGCGCTCCTTCCCCTGCGACCGGACCGTTCCCTTCCTTCACCAACCTTCCCCCTGACATTCACCACCTCTTGCGAAATGCTGGGTTGGCTCCGAGAACTGCAGTAGATACTTGCTCCTCTGTCTCACACCCCCCCCACACACACACACACCCTTCTTGCCATCAAGGCAACTCCACCTAATGTGCTCCATAAGTTGACCCCCCTGCTGATCTGTGGAATGGGAGGGACGAAGGTTGAGAAGGACATTTCTCATGCACAGTTGTCAAAGGGGTGAGCAGACCGAACTTGGTGTCAGGTGGTACTCCTCTCTTTTCTGTCTCCATGACAGTGTCTCCGTGTCGTGGAGGCCCATCGCTTGCCTTCTTTAGATTACCTCCGAGTCAGTGGAGCTGTTTCAAGATAAATGGGGGGGGGGATGTTTCCTCAGGGACTAGAGACAAGCAGGTTGGGAGACTCTGGAGTGTTGACTGCCCTCATTCCTCTGGGAAGACTTGGAGAGTTTTCCTGGGGCACAGGAGCTGATCTCTGTTAAGAGAGGTCTGTCTGATGGGTGTCAACCTGAGTCACTCAGGACCACCCCTGAAATCCCCTATTCAAAGAGATTCATCTCGCTCCCTCTTTGTCTGCAGAGAATTTTTTATTGTACTGTATTTTTATTCGTGAATGCTTTTAACCCTTTTTAGTGAAAAGCAGGATGTAGATTTGGTGATACAGAGACCAGGTGGACCCCCAGACTTTGGGTCAGAAGCATTCTGTACCAGCAGACCCTCTGAGATTAGAATGACCCCTGGAGGGGGGGGGGCTGGACTTCCACTGTGCTGCTGTGAGATTTGGCTCCCTTCCTCGAACTGCCAAGTGTAGTCCCCCCCCCCCCCGTTGGTGCCCACTGAGCAGGGACCACCTGCTGCCTGTGCTTGCAGGCGGCACTTAGGAGAACCTGCCAGGCTGGATCAGACCAAACAGCCACGTTGTCCAACGAAGGCCAGCTAGAAGTTTGCAGGCGTGAACGATAAGGCGGCAATGGCAAGGTTGGCTCATCCATGAGGCCCACTGAATCCTTCACCAGAGATTGAGGGGGGCACACACCTCTGCCTGCCTGCTCCTACTCCCCCCCCCCCTGGATTGGACAAGGAAGAGGAGGATGAAGCAACAGAGGAAGTGTGGAGGAGGAGAGGCGAGTGGTAGCCTATCATATCTGACACTCGACCAGAGGCGTCATTAGGGGGGCGGGGGGCCCACCCACCTGACAACAGGGTGCCAGGGCGGCAGGGGGGGAGGTGCAACTCACCCGGTGGCAAAAATGGCAGTGGCGGCGAAAAGGCGTGCTTTCGGCCTGGCGGCGGGTTGGGGATTGGCCCGCCCGTGCCCTTTGTGCTGTATAGCGGGTGGAAAAACACCCTGGGTGTGTGTGTGTTTTTGCACCTGAAATACCGGAAGCGGCCCAATCAGGCCGAAGGGCGGGGCTTGGGCGGTCACATGTCCGCAGCCCTCCCTGGAGGGTGTCTGGCTATGCCACTGCACTCGGAAACTCTCCTCTCCACCCAGCCCTGGGTGATGGCCATCTCCCCCCTCCTTGTCTCAGTGCTGATGACGAATATTCGTCAATAGCTCTGTTCTCCATGGGTCTGGCTAGGCCTTTTTTTAAAGCGACCTCAGCTTGTGGTTCTCAGCACTGCTTGTATCATTCAGTCATGCGTTGCGTGAGGAAGTGCTTGGTGCTTACAAATGTTCTGTAGACTTGCTCTAGTCCATGTTACGGCCCCTCAACGAAGCGTTGTCACAGCACTCAGTCTGGGACAGCCGCAGCCAGGTGGAGCTCTCCTGTCCCACATCAGGCCATTGGTCCGCCTAGCCCAGTCCCGTCTGCTCCGAGTGACTGCTCTCCCAGGTGCCATGGAAAGGTCCGCCCCAACTCTGCTACCCGAGGCCCTCCGAGCTGGAGATGCAGGATTGTCGTGCGAGCTTCCTGTGCGTGTGAGGCATGTGTGACTACTGACTTGTGACCCACCAGTGCAGTAATAGTGATTTCTAAGCAAAAAAAAAAAAAGGGTGTTGTGTGAAAGAGCTGTCCTCTTTTCAAGGTCATAGAAAAATTAAAGCATTTCTGGTTTTTAATTGAAATTATTATTGTTTTTAATTGAATTATTACTTTTCCCAAGGAAGAAGGAACAGTATTAGCTAAATACAGTTGTTGCCAGTGCCCAACCTTCTTTCCTGAGAAGGTACAGATAATTGTAAAATCAGCTTAGGGAATCATTTGACTGTAGATGAGAGAGCGGCCCATGTGAAAATAGATTGCACAAACCAAGCACGCTCTGTGCCTCTTGCAAAATTACCGGGGGAATTAACTTGACAAGGGAGAGTCACAGACTGGAAGAAGGCCATCTTTGATTAGGGGGGGGGGGGGAGGAAAAACTCCATTGGTTGGGTTGGTGGATTGTACAGCCCTCTTCATTTAGCTCCCCAGGGACAGCTGGGACCCCAGGACATCTGAAGGTGCAAGTGTTCGACCACGTGGTCAGACCACAGTGACACAAAACTTGTTTCTCTCTTCTGGCTTTTCCCCTTTCTTTGCTCTCCGTTAAAGCTTGGCAATGCCCTGACTGTGTAGTTTGCACATATGCCTGCAGGTCTCGGCATCTTCTGAGCACTATGTAGACGTTTCTTAACTAACTTTCACAGCACTTCCTCTAAGTCAGTGGTTCCCAACATTTTTAGCACCGGGACCCCCCCCTAAGACCTAGGTCCAGAAGTGATGTCATTGTTTTTAATAAATTACACTGTTTAATAAATCACACTTTTAAAAATAAAATCACATTTTTAAATTTGTACTCATAAGCAGCCCCATTTTTTTGGGTGGGGGGGAGTTAGCTAATATTAACAGAGTTGCTAAAAGGCAAGCAGAAAGTAACACAAGGTGAGCAAACAAGCCCCAAGAGAGCATCTTGGGTGTGGCCATCCAGCCAACATCCCGCGAACCCCCCCCCCCCAGAAACCGCTTCACGACTCCCTTGGGGGTCCAGACCTCCAGGTTGGGAACCACTGCTCTAAGTGCACACCTTAAAAGTGAGTGTGTGCCTGTAATAAGCATGTCACACAGGTACCCCCACATGGGAATTTTAATATTTATTCCTCCGGTTGTGGCAGCAACCTTTCCAAGACTCTGGGGTCACCGAAGATGCTCCTGGGTGGTTGTGGATCTCTCTTGGAGGGCCTGGGTAGTGTGCTAGCTGGTGCACGTGAGTTACCTTGGGTCAGGTGGGAGAACGTTTGACGGGGTTAGCTGGCGTTTGGCGGTATGGGTGGTGGTGGGCCAGAGAACCATTGAAAGGCGGCACAGGACGCAACCAGGGACGCGACAAGCAGGACACAAGAAGGGGGCAGACCTTTGGGGCTCAACCCTGTTTAAAGGGCAACTGCGGGGGTCTTCCCTGCGGCTTTAGCGTTTCTTGGAGCAATGCTGGCTTGGGAGTGTGATGTGGAAAGAAGACGAGACCAACTCTGGCCAGTGCAAGCCATGCCCCAGCAGGGAGGCTCTTCCAGCCATTCTCCAGTTTGAGTGTCTTTCTTTGGGCTGCTATACATTGCGTGAGGTGCTCTGGGCACTTTTGAAGTGGAACGAAACCTTGAGAACACGACCTTGGTTCTGGAAAGTGCTCAGGCCTGTCTGTGGGAGAGCCACCTTTGTGGGCCAGCTGCCAGGACCAGCGCGGTGTGTCTTGTGGATGCAGGCTTGCTTGGTGTAAAGTTGGGGGTGGGATGGCGCCTCTCCCGTCTTGCCTGAGGCTAGTGGCTGTGCAGGGATAGGAGGAGTCCCTTGCGGTGAATTTCGGGGCACAGCTGTGGCAGGCTGTGCACTGAGTTTCGTGTGAGGGGCTGCACCGCTGCTGGTGTGACCAAATCCGTGAGCGAGGGGTCACTGTTGCGTCCTGCACAAAGTGAAGCTTCGGAAGCCATCAAGGGCGTCCCGCTTATGGCTGGACCATTCACGAGCCCCATCCATTTCATTTTAAGCTGGAAGAAGGGCAGCAATGCTGCCGAAAACCCGACACTTCTCTAATCCTTACACTAGGGGCCACTTTGCACATTAATGCTAATGTCCCTTACCTCGGGGCTGCAGTGCGGCTGCATCGGCACTGGAAAGTTGGATAGGGTTGCGCTGTAAGTGCGTTAGAGGTAGTCCTGATCCTGTAGAGTGTGAATAAGGCAGGCATGTGTATTGCTCCACATCGTGCCGTTGACTGCGGCTTCCTGTCACATGTGCACTAAGTGGCAAGCCCTGGGCTTGCTGCCACATAACGCGCAGGCGGCAGAGCGGGACTGTTTTGTCACCTGCCAGCTCACTGTTCCTCCTTTTTCCATTACGACTGTGCCTGGGTGGCGAGGATGGGAGTCTAGCCAGATCTCGCTGTTGCCTGGCCTTTGCACCTGGTATTTGGGTGAGAATATTGAACACAGCCCTGTGCAACAGATGACGACTCTTTGAAGTGGCTCTCAAGAATTAGGGGCGGACGTGGCAGTCCAACCCCTGTGCGGCAAATGAGGCCTTTTGGGCAAAGGAAGAAGGAGGCCCAGCTGCTTGGTTTGGACACTGGAAGAAGAGCTCTGCTCGGAATCTGAGGCATTCTCTTTCTGTCGACCAGGAGAGAAGCACTCCCGGAATCAGCCATAGACAGTGGCCCCATCGTGTTGGATGTGTTGACTTTCCGCCACCAGCCCTGGTTTAACCCAGGGAGCAGGAGGCAGTGGCTGGCTTGTGTTCCTCCCTGTCGTGTAACTTTAGAATTTGGGGTTGCCTTGTAAGACTGATGGGTAGGAGACGGAAGGCAGTCGCCCTTCATGCCTGGAGGCGTTTGCTTCTGGACATTCCTCCCACGCGTCTTAGAAAGGGGGTTAGACAGATTCTAGGAATCTGTGGAAGAGGAGCCTCAGTGTTGCCTCCACGGCATTGGCCCAGGATAGCCAAGCTCTGTGTGTTTGTGTGTGTGTGTGTGTGTGTGTGTCCTCCATGTACTGAATCTGTGTTCACATACACACACGCAAGCAGTTCTGCAGTGGTATTTAGTAACACCTTTTCACATCCCTTTACCCCAAGGAGTCTTCTGGCTGTGCTGGCGAGGACAGGTGTCCTGCTAGTCAGGATTGGGCTGCCTGTCTCCTCCTCTCTCTGCACCTCTGAATTTTTTCATACTTTCTGTAGGTTTCATTTTTTATCCTTTGTGCTGCAAGCTGCGTTGAATATTCTGTTGGAAAGGTGAAATAGATATGCTTCAAACAACCAATCCAAGGTTGCAAAAAACAATATAGTATCTCCAGGTGGCTGGGGACCAAATCTTGTAGGGATTCCAGGCCGAGGAAGCCAAGTGATGCGGAGGGAGGGGACAAAAGCAGGCTGAAATGGAGCTTCTGTTTGGGGTCACAGCAGCTCCTTGCCCTCTCACTTTTAGCTGTGACACCCTTGGAATGACTGACCCCTGCATGCAAAGGTTCAAAACATCAGCCGTTCAGAGGAGTCAGCCTGTCACTGTAAAATATAGCTAACTCTGAGCTTGTGACATGCTGAAAAATGGTTTGTAGAACAGCCTCTGTGTGTCTCTTCAGAAGGCAGGTTGGAACCCGGTTCCGACTGAGGGTGCAGGCCGAAGACCTGTTGTGGTTTTTAGTTCTGTGAAGCGGATGGCGTGTTGTGGGAGTCGCGGCAGAGCAGAAGTGCTGGGGCGAGTGGCAAAAGCTCTTCCTTCCTTCCGTTTACTTTGGCAGCAGCAGCAACAGCAGCATCTTCAGTGGTGCTCATGGCTTCCTTGGCAGCTGTTGCTGCTGCTGGTCATGATGTTTTCCCCTCCTCTAGCAGTTGTGATGAAGGGTCCTTACCTTTCCTGATGCATTCTAGAGGGGAAAAACAGCCACCAGGGATGCTCCTGGTGCTTCGAGCTCCTCTTGAGTTGTCCCCACCCATAAAGGCATGGCAACAAAGGTGCTCGCCCTCCAAAACGGATGTTCGTTAAAATAAACAACAACGAAAGCTGATGAATTCCAAGCTGTTTGTGGCACCAGTGCAAGAGTTTGATTTGGTGTGTAGCTTCTTGTGCACACTCTTCCACGACCAGCAGAGCCTCTTGGTAGCTGCCTCTTGACTCTCCTTGTATGTTTTCTGGCAGAGGTAAGGTGGTCTTCCCATTGCTCATAGTGTAGTACTGAAGTAATCTTCTCCGATGGATGACACAACACAACTGTGTTTCCTGTCCTGTCCCCCCATGACCATATCGTCGGATTTTCTTGCCTGAAAGTTTTGGGAAGCAGAACTGTTCCATTTGCTCACCAACTCATCTGCCCCTTGATGAGCTCATGTCTGTCTACTGCATTCTGCCTGGGGGGAGTGCAGTATTGGGTAGCGCTGTCGCCGACCTGTGTGGAATATGTATTTGCGTCTTACGCACAGCAGTTAAATTCTCCTTTCAGTCCCTGCTAGGCAGCCCGGAGGGTCCTGTGCAGCGACTCCTTCTGGGGCTGCTAGTGCTGTCACCCAGCTTCACTTTCTGCATGTTTTACTTTGCATGGGCCATAGTGAAATGCAGCCATTGAGAGGGAATGGCCAGCAGTCAGTCGTGCAGGAATGAGACCTTTCCTGGGCCACCTATGAAAGACCTTTCTTATCTGCAACTGTGTGGGCTAGAAAGACCCCCGGCGCATTTCACAACATTTCAAAATACGGTAAACTGGAGATGCGCTGGCAGTTGTCCGCCTGTGGTTCCAGTTAGACTTAAAATCTAGTAAGACTGCAAACGTTAACTGGTCGATGATTCTGCCCGAGCTTCAGTGGAATAATCATTGGGGGGGGGGGGGCAGCTTGAGGTGACATGGGCAAGTTTTAATCATGGGTTCTGCCACTTTTCAGCTTGTATATCCAAAGGTGTTCATGCGGTAGGGAATGCAGAAGAAAAGGGAGTCTTTCTAGCAAGGAGTCGTCTATTTATTTATTCCATTAAATTTATTTGAACTGCCTTTAAAAAAGAAAAGAGAGCATCTGTGTGGTTCTGATAATGTCCAGTTTCAATTGAAGTGCAGGTATTCATCCATTCTCAAAAGAGAGATGAACAAGTTTGAAAAAGCTTTGGCTATGCTCCAAGTAGTATAAGTCACACATCTTATCTCATGCTTCCTCCAAAGAATTCAGGCCGAGGTATGTGGTCTTTGTTTCATACATACTCTCATGTTGTCCTCACAACAACCCTGCAGAGTGACTGAGATTGAGAGTGACTGGACCCAAGGTCACCCAGTGGCCTTTGTGCTATTTGAACTCGGACCTGACACTTGGGCGACTGCACCTCACTGACATGGATGCTGCTGTTGCTGCTCCGAATCGCCTGCTGTATTTTCTTTCCCTTGACTTGCGGGTTCATCAAGAGTTAAAAACCAGTGATTAATTTTTTTAGATCCTCTGCGCTTGAGCTGCAGGCGATGTAGGTGAAATGGTGTGTTTTGGAGATGAATGTTCTTGCAAGGGGCAAGACGTAGCTTGCAGGGGAACATCTGCAACCAATCCGTTCTGTATGAGACGTGTTTGTGTCCTCTTGCTTGCTCAAACATGTTATGGTGCGGCAGCTTAGCCAAATCAGAAAAAAAGTCTAAACGGGAAAGAGAGTTGCTTCAGTATTTGCTTAATAGCAGTGATTTTCTTTCAACCCCCTGAGGAGCTCTGAATAATTCCTTTGGCTGGTTTCCTTTTAAAAAAAATAATACATCTGAGAAGAGCTGGGGTTACTCAGGTGTTTGGAGCGCAGAATCTTCTTCCACAGTTGGGGTGGACAGATGTGAAGAGCTGCTTCTAGGCTCAGACAGAGGGGAGAGACATCTCGGGGAGAAGCCCGTTGTTCTCTGTAGCGCCCCCTGCGTTCTTTATTTACTTATTTTATTTATTTAAAGAATTTATACCCCGCCTTTCTCACAACAAGGGCAATCAAGGCGGCTTCCAATAAAAACGTTAAAATATATATACATTTAAAATCAATAATTAAAACAATTAAAACAAACAGCCCCAGTGGGTCACCTATATTTACATTTGTTAAAAGCCATTTATTAAAAAAGCCAAACCACCATGTCAGACATCGAATGCTAATCTAAATAAAAATGTCGTAAGGCCCCGCCGAAAGGTCTCTAAGGAGGGAGCCGTTCTTAATTCCAGGGGGAGGGAATTCCATAATTGGGGCGCCACAGCCGAGAAGGCCCTATTCCGCGCCGCCATCCCCCTCTCCTCCGTCAATGGCGGCACGGTTAACAGGGCCCCCCCTGATGACCTCAGAGTACGGGTCAGATTATAAGGAAGGAGGTGGTCCCTCAAGTACCCTAGTCCCGAGCCGTAAAGGGCCTTAAAAGTCAAAACTAGCACTTTGAATTGTGCCCGGAAACGAACCGGCAGCCAGCGTAGCCGTCCGACTGAGTCAAGCCGACAAGCCCGGTTGTTTTGGCTGCTGGTGTATGAAATGAAAAAGCAAAGTATGGATGTCAACTAAGGCTTCCTCAACCTTGGCGGCAGGCTCACCCAGAGGTTCAGGTGTGTTCTCTGTGCTTTGCTGTCCCTTGAACGTTCTCCAGTCCGTCTTCCCCCCTCCCCTGTCCCATCCTCACGACACCGCCCCGTTTGCAGCTCCTGTTCTAACTTTCAGACGAGGAGGCAGTTGTGCCTTTGGTCGTATGTCATGTGTGGAAAGGCCTGTCGTCACCACCACTAGGGACCCACTCTGGCCTCCTGCCATTGTCGGTGCATGTTGTGTGTGCTCAGGGCGAGTTGCAGTGTGAACCTTTCGCTGCCCTGAGCCACAGGTCACGTCCCTCTGTTTCTGTCCTCCTGTCTTCCTCCCACACTCCCAGCGCTGTGTGGCTTCCTGTGAGCTTGACGCACAGCAAGGTGGCGTGAGGGGAGGGTGGTCGGCTGCCTTGCAGGGCTGTGCCTGTGGCGCTAAGACAGGAGCTTCCTTGCTTTGGACCTGACTGCCCCACGAGTCCGTGGCCAGCGCCATGATGGCTTCAGCAGGGGGCTAGACTGGTTCCTGGAGGAGGAGAGCCACACGGGACCCCCAGGGTCGGAAGCTCTGTGCCTCTGAATGCCAGCGGAGCAGGAGCTTGGTGCCACTCTTGTGCCAGAGCCACCTGGTTGGCCACCGTGGGAAACGGGAAGCTGGACAAGGGCTGGTCCAGCTGGGCGGCAGTTCTGTCAATCGTGGGCTCCGCTGCTGGTTGACCTGCCTACTCGGGTTCTTCTTCAGCACTGTTTGGCAAAAGGACTGACTGCTTATTCTCTGCAGGAGGCCTTGTGCGTGTGTGTGCGGCACACAATCCTTCACCACCTCCACGGGGGGGGGGGGCGCCCTCCTGCATTTAGGGATGTTTTTCAGCATTGTTCACCTTGAGCAACCAAGCTGCTGCTCTCAAGAAGGAGCGTTCCCAAATTTGCGGGGAGGATGTCTCTTTGTTTGGCCTGGGAAAGTCCTTTCCAGAAAAGTGATGGGTGTCTTGAGCCAGGAAGCCTTTGCTGAGTTTATGAAAATTACAGGGTTTGGGTTTTGCTTTTATTCCCATTTCTGCTGCATGATTTATTGATGAACGTTGGTTGTTTTGCTCCCCGCCGCCTCCACCCTCTTGGGATCTGCACACCAGAACCCGCTCTTTGCTCCACACCAGCTCCCCCCCCCCCATCTCCTGTCCCAGGCTGTGGATTTGGTGCAGGCAGACTGGCTGGGTTGAAGGATGCCACTGGCTTGAATGTGTTTTCTTCCTTTCTCATGTCACTTATTCATTGTATTTCGTCATGGAGCTCATGGTGAGCACATGAGGTTTCCGGGGGGTGGGTGTCTCTCCCCTCCAGGCGCCACCTCCAGCCAGACCTGCCGGGGGCTGCATCATGTGCCCCCTCCTCCCTGCGAGGCCCGTCTCAAGTGGGTCTCTCTGGCAGTTACCTCGTGCCTCAGAGCTGTGAGGTAGGCAGACGGTGAAAGGGAGGGTGGCTGGCCGTCTGTCGGTCCGTCCGTCCAGTCATCTCAGTGGCTGACCAGGGAGGGAATTGAGCCAACCCCGAGTCACTCTGGCTTGCTGGACAGGTATTTATTTTGCAGTTGCTCAGAGTGTCGTCGTTATAGGCCCACAGTAAGTGTCATAGTTAAAATTGCATATTCAGCTGGATCTCCTGTGTCAGATCTGAGTTCAAGTCCCCACTCGCCTACAGAGTTCACTAGGATGTCTTGGGCCAGTAGTAGTCGTGTTTGTGTTCTTTTCTTTCTTTCTTTCTTTCTTTCTTTCTTTCTTTCTTTCTTTCTTTCTTTCTTTCTTTCTTTCTTTCTTTCTTTCTTTCTTTCTTTCTTTCTCTCTCTCTCTCTCTCTCTCTCTCTCTCTCTCTCTCTAGCTTCCCTCACAGGGTCATTGTGAGGATAAAATGGGGGAGGGGAGAACGATAAGAACGTAAGAAGAGGGGTCGTGCCAGATCAGGCCCAAGGGGGCCCACCTAGTCCAGCGTTCATTTCCTGCACCACCACCAGCTGCTTCTGGGACTCCAAAGCAGAAGATGGCAGGCAGACCCCTCTCCTGCCATGCTCCCCTGCAGCCGGTCTCCGGGCCTGCACTCCGGGCCTGAACCTGAAAGTAGTCTGTGCCATGACCACCAGCCGTATGGGAGGCATGAGCCTCCTTGCGCTGGGCCTGCGGCTGAGTCCCGCTTTTGCGGATGTTCCAAGTCCTTAGTGAACCGTCACTTTGATCTCTCACAAAGGCTAGAATGTGCCCATAAAGGGTTAAACCTTTGCAGAGGTTCAGCTGGAAAAGAACTCTTCCACTCTGGATCTGTCGACTAGCTTGTGGAAGTTCAAGCTTTTGCGGGTGCATTCAAGCTGGTCTTGATACTGCTCGGATGTATTCAAGCAAGGGAGTTCAGTATTTCGCGCTCCCCCAGCTGGATCCTTGCCACATCTGGAGTAGCTGTCTGGATAGGCCTGTCCGCCATGAATTGGTTCCCACCCCCTCTTCTTCTGGTTGCATATTCTGATGAATGACGGGCTGTGTGAAGAAGCACAGCTTGGACCTTTGGTGCTTGGAGGGCGACCCGCTGCCAGGCGCCTCTGCCTGTCCGCTGAGATCTTCTGAGCGGCCCTCTCCTCCTGTTGGTTGAAGCGCAGTTGGTGCACATGTGGGAAGCGCCCTTCTCTGTGGTGGCTCCCAGGCCTTGAAACTTCTTTTAACCCTAGGAGTTTAAAAGCCTGTTTATTTTGCCAGGCTTTTAATGGACAGGTGGAAGGTTTCATTAGTGCAGCACTCCTGGTTTTATTGTCTTGGATTCTGTTTGGATTGTGAGTTTTGTAACATTTTTGTAATGTTTTATTGAATTTATTAACTTGTGATTTTTAAAGTTTGTTTTGTTAGCCTCTCTATGAGGCCTTAGTGAAAGGTGGAGTAGAATTTGAAAAATAAAGTATTTTCTTTGGTCGGTCCAAAATCTCCTGCCCATCATTTTCACACATCTGGACGACCCGGCTCTGGTTCTAGTGTTGTGAGAGAAGGAGAAGCAGCAGCCACCAGGTGTGGCAGGCAGGGCGAGAGTAGAAAGTGGTCGTACTCCCCTGTGAGAAAACCCTGACTTGGTGTGCACAGCTAATTCAGCTGTGCCGGCAGGGATTCGAATCCGCGTTATGCCACGGAGAGGCCTGTCGTTGTTGTTCTGGAACATCATGTGCAGTTGGGCTGGTGATGTGCCTGAGGTGCCTAGCGATGATTTGGATTTGCATTGTGAAAACAGGATTTCTCTCTCATAAGTATCCCGAACATGCTGAGGCGGAAATATCAGCACAGATGGCAGTGCAGGTTTTGCATTTCTCTTTCTGCCATTGGCCCATAGAAGCAGAAAAGTAGATTGGTGATGGCGGTGATGGCGACGGCATCGTCATCCGTGTACATTGGGCTTTGCACAGAAGGAGCGGGCAGGGCAGGACCCCGCCCCCAAGACGCTTCCATTCTAGACACAGGCAAGGGAAAGTTGTTTCAAGGGCCAGGGGAGTCCAGAGACACCTGACTGGCTGCTTCTAGGACCCCCCCCCCCCCGTGACTTGTATGTAGTGACTTTATTCGAGGTTTGGGCTCAGGTTCTGCAAACCGCGAGCGAGCATGTTGGAGGCAGCTGCTTCTCATTTCCCGCCTGGGCCAAGCTTGAGCCGTTGCCAGTGCTGCCCGCAAGACAAGGTGGGCGAAGGGCCTTCCTCCTGCGGTGCTGCCGTGTTTTGGCCTTGTTTTGTGGCAGGTAGTTGGACTCCACATCCCTTGCAGCCAAAAAGATCTTAACAATGTGCTGGGCTGAGAGAGAGAGGAAGAACTATGAACAACCAAGATTGAGAAGCCAGAGGGTTGCTGCGATAAGCATCTCGAGTCGCGCTGCATAATTTGGGAGGCACTTAATTGGAACATCTGATTAGGCTGTGCATCCCTGCGGGAGTGGCAGCCCCCACAGCCTTTCCGTGGAAGGAGGCATTGTTTGCTGCTTGGAACGCGGTTGACGGTGGTGGAGTTGTGCCCAGGCTTCGTAGCCGCCCAGCCCCGGCAGCGTGCCCACCTTCACATGGGCTCTGTCAGGCGCACAGGGAAAGGTGACGGCAGTTGCAAGAATGATGATGTGTTCTTGCTGAACGCTGGGAAGGACCCAGGTTAAGTTGGTCGGTTGCGAAGCTCCTTCAGTGCCGGCTGTGGGGGCCAGTGGTCTGCCGCGCTCTAAGGCCGCTTCTTCATGCATTGTGTGTGGCTCTTCCTCCACATGTGGCCTTCCCTTGCCTGCTTGGCCTTCCCACTTGACGCGGAGGCGGAGCAGCTTGAAAACCACAGTGGGATGGTGTGTGCTGTGCAGTGGAACGGCCTTTGGCTCCTGCTGGGCCTCCGGCACTGAAAGCAGACTCGGGGCCTGGAGCTGAACAGAAGAGATTGTGCCACATAGGTAGCGCCGTGTGCATGATTGCCAGTCAGTGGAGGCCGTCTGGAAACAGGGGTGCTTGAAGCGAAAGGACCCCAGAACCATAAGCATTTTGCACCTTCTGCAAATCCTCACTTAAACCCTGAAAGAGAAAGCGTTCAGATCCTGCTAGCTAGACGCATTTCACTGTGTACATCTACACATATACAACTTTGTGTACAGTGGCTGCACAGAGGGCAAATACCACCCCTTGGCCAAGGATCTGTTATACAGGGTCAGTAGGACAGTTTGGACATCAGCGTCGGGCATCAGACCAAACATGCTTAAGGAAGCCGAGCGGTGCTTGGATGCCACCTCTCAGTTGACGAACTGTGGATTGGCATGAACTGGCAAACCCAAACTGGAGCACCAGGGCTGGGAGTGGGCTTGAAACTCTGCCTCGTTTTCCTACCGCTGTCTGAGTGTGCGGAGTGCGTCGTATGTAGTATGTTGTTGGGAGTCCTCGCAACAACCCTGTAAGGTGAGCGAGTATTATCCCCATATTGGAGATGGGGCAGACTGAGGCGAAGAGGAAACGGGGCTTGCCTAAGGCTCCTGTTGGGAGCTAAGGCATGGCGGAGGTGAGATTCAAACCAGAGAAGTCCTGATTCTCAGACCCTTGGGGCTGAAGGAGACATGATGTAGAACGTGGGTGTTTGGTCCCTCTTTTTTCTCTGTGACAATAGTGCAGAGGGTAAACAAAGCTGTCTGAAAGTGCGGGGTGTGGGTGGGAGGGTGGGTTGGAGTTGGGAGGCCTTTAACGTTTTGCCCTGCTGCAGTATGGTTCTTCCTCACACTCTCTCCATTGCCCTCTTGAGAGGATGAAAGCAGACTTCAGTTGCCCGTCTCATGGAGCGTGGCCCTTTGCCATGACAGTGGCGAGGCTTGGAAGGGAAAGCAACAGCAGCTTTAAACCGTGATTGACCTGTTGTCGGATTCTAAACTTTGTTACAAAGTGTGTAATAATAATAATAGAAGTGATAGTAGTAATAATAAATATTTTTATTATTACGTTGTTGTTGTTGTTGTTGTTGTTGTCTTTAGCACAAGCTATAGCCTGATGTCTGAACTGAGCTTCTGCCAAAAACTGGGTTCTTCCGTTTCGGAAACAGGTTTATTGATGCCTGGGAAGAATCTGCATGCGAGTAGGAGGCTCAATAAAGACATGTTTTAGTCGCAGGCTGTGTTATATAAGAACACAAGAAAAAGCCCTGCCAGCCTCTTGCTTCCCACAGTGGCTTGCCAGCTGCCTCCGGGAAGCCCACAAGCAGGAGAGAGAGGCACCCTCTTCTTCTGCCGCTGGGATTCAAAGGCAGACTGCCACGGAACCCAGACGTGGATCAACCTGCCCTCTGTGACTTTGTGCAAAGCCATCTAAGCTAGTGGCAATGAGTTCCACAGGTTGAATATGCTTAGTGTGAAGAAGCACCCCTTTTGCCTGCCATGTATCTCGCACCAGTCAGTTTCACCCTGTTTCACCTTGGTTGCAGTGTTTTGATAGAGGAGAAAAACCTTCTCACGCCATTACTAATGTTATGTCTCAGTTGTGTCCCCCTTCCCTTAATAGCCTTTTTTGCAAGCTACAAAGCTGGGGGGGAGGCAATTAAGGTGGGGGGCATGATTAGAAAAAATGTACAGCTGATGAGTAGTATCAGCTGAATGGATAAATATTTTAATTTATATACTTTTCAGCAGAAGAGCTCACAAAGCCATTTAACATAGCACAGTAAATGAAATAATGTTTCCCTGCACCCAAAGGACTCATAGTCTTGAAACAAGGTGCAAGAAGAGACTTCAGCCAGCAGCTCTCTGCTGGGGTGAGTAGGGACAATGGCCCACCCCATACTTGGTTTAAGGGATGGAGCCACCACTTAAAAGGCGCCTCTGTCTTGGCCCAGTGCGCAGGGCAACTGGAGAACACGCAGGAGTCAGAGCACCCTTGCGAAAGTTGGAGTTGGGAGGAAAAAAAAATGTCCTCCCTGCCCATGGAGATCTGTAATTTAGTGAGAATATTTCTCTACCGTTTTTAAACAAAGCGTCCTCAAAAGAGTGAGAGAGGAGGTGCCTGCTTGCCACGGAATTGGTCCTGGCCTTCTGCAGTATGGCCGTTGCGCATCCTTCCGGTGAGGATGCTGGAGAAGTGGCTGGCTCATGTGACACGTCTGTTGGAAACATAACATCTGTTTTTTCTTTTTGGGTTTGGTACAGTACTTGGAACAGGAAGCTTGCCAAACTACAGTTCCCAGGATTCTTTGGAGGAAGCCCTATAAGATGAACCGGTATAAAATGATGTAGTTTTGTGTTGTAGATCAGGGGTCCCCAACCACCGGGCCGTGGCCCGTTCAGGACCGGGCCGCCCAGCCAGAAGCGTCTTCGGGGTTGGGATGGTGGGCCCCAGGGCGGGGGCCGGACGTGGCGGCGAAGAGGCTTACTTAATATAATAATAATATATACAGTATTTATATACCGCCTTTTTTGGTCATTGGATTTCTCCTCCGACTTTAATCCAAGGCAGTGTACATGGGCAGGCTGTCCTAACCCCCCTTGGGGTTTTTTACAAGATATATATATATATATATATATATATATATATATATATATATATATATATATATATATATATATATATATATATATATATATATATATATATATATATATATATATATATATATATATATATATATATATATATATATATAAATGTCCAATCTTTCATGAACGGCTACTTTCCAGATGGTATCCTTTTTACAGTCTGACAAATTCTGCTGGCTGGCGCCTCCCACACTCGACCGCTCTTATCTCTCCTCCTGGAGGCTTTCACAGCTTTTTGCCAGCGGCGTGTCTCGAACGTATCAAGTTCACCGGTCTTCGGGCTTTGAAGGCAGCAGCTCTCCCAACTAAGCCAGAGTTGTGCCGCCCGCCCTGGAGCTCGAACGGCTCCAAATAGGCACTAAACCAGCGGGGGTGGTGGTGGTGATTGGAGCCACGCTGGGCGCGCGCAGCTGACGTCACGCCCAGGTCACGTGGGGGCGTGGCGTCGGCGGCCCCCCCGATCCGTGGAAAAAAACCCTCCGTGATGCCAGTCCCCAACACCACGGAGGTTGGGGGCCGCTGGTGTAGATGTAGGACCCATTATATACCCTTGGGCAAGTCCACTTTTTCAGCCCCAGTTCCTTCGCTGTATAGACTAAAAGTACAGTACTTTTAATTTGTAACTTAATCATAATACATAATGGGACACATCCGAATTCCCTTAGGGGTTACAACCCAGTTCTCAGTGTGAGTTTAAGAGAGTCCCGTCCTGTGGTCCTTTTAGCAATGGTTGCATGAGACAGCGAACCTGGGTCGGAGGGGAAATCGCACGCCTGACCCCAGGCCCCAACCTCTCCGCCTGCGCGGTGTCAGTGGATGGTTTTGGATGTGCCAAAGTGTGGTGAGGGAGGGGCAAGAAGCTCCCCTGTCTACCATCCCTTGAGAGTACGGGGTCTGTTTTTAAGTACAGTGATGCCCCCCCGGTCTCTGTTGCTTTAGTTGTCCGCGTCACTCGGGGTGCTGTCAATTTCAGTGCTGTCAGCTGCAAACCGGAAGTGGGAGCTGAAAAATGTTGCTCCCAAGTCGAACATTCCTAAGTGGGGGAGCAGCTGTCATGGGCGGGCGGGCTCTCTTGGTCACATCCAGAGTAGAGCTGGATTTCCCTCTGTGCAAAGAGGCAGCCAGAAGGTTGTGCTTCCTTTCAGTCCTGCATTGCAGAACTTCTGAACCCTCTCTTGTGCGGATGTTTCCAGTGGATTGTGAGGATCGTCATGGATCAGAGGGGAGGGAGGTGCCCTTTTAACAGCCGCGAGGCTCAGACCTCAGGATTCCGGGGCTGCTGGGGTGGAAGGAAGGCTGCAAAGGAAGGCAGAGGCCTTGGTGTGGGATGAAAAAGATCCCTGTCGGTCCAGCCTGTTGTGTCCTTGCGAAAAGTGCAAGTCAAATTACAAAAGCTTTCACTAGCTCAGTAAATTCTGTTACCCAGGTGGAGAAAAAAAAAAAAGAAGCAACGTTTCGAAGGTTCTGTGCTTGATGGTCTGGAGGTGATTCTTCTCCCCTGTAGGCAACTAGAAAACTGACCATTATTAAAAGCCCAGTAAAAACAAAATGCTTTAAGGTCTCGTCGCCCCATCAGTCTAATAGGTTATGCTGTTCTAACTTTATTTTTTCCAGATGGTAAAAACTGAGGCTTGGGAGCAACTGGCTTCCCTTAGGAGACCCAGATGAAGATCTGGGGTAGGGGGGCCTCCACATTGTGGTTATTCTCATGGGTGCTCAGCAAGATGGTGAGATCCTACCTCCAGGAATGTCTTTAATGTCAGGCTGGGCAGGAATCAAGAGGCTGCCAGCCAGCTGAGCAGTTGGGTAACAATAAATAGTAATTAGCAATCCTACAGCAGAACTCTAAGCGTTCTCTGTATACACAACGAGCTCAGTTGTCCTTCAGTGTAAGGCATGTCAGCATCCTTATCCCCACAGGACAGTGCTGTGGGGTGGGGAGCTGAGGCTGAGAGATCGGCTTACTTGCATCTGGGGCAAGATGTGGGGCTTCCTGGCTCATCATGCCTTGATACATCCTGATGCTTGCCAGCAGGAGGCTTCTCCACCCCAGTGGTTTGTCTGAGTTCACCTAGAATCCAGCTGGGATTTGAACTGGGATGCAGACGGCCCACGGAGGTTTGTAGATGCTTTCTTTGAGGCCAAAAGATTGGCCCATCCCAGGCCCCAGTGCTCTTCTGTTAAGAGTGTCCTTGCTTAAAAAGGGATCTGCAACGGCTTGGAGGAAGAAGCTTGCTTAGGACTAATACTGGAAACTGGGCATAACCTCTTGGGGCAGCGTGTGTGGTGTGTGCGTTGCCAAGGCAAAAGCTTGCCGGTACATGACCATCGCCGTCTTGTTAGCATCTTGGCAACCAACCATGGGGAGCTGACGACGAGGGCCTTTGGCACCAGGCTCCACTGTTACTGTTTCTGTAAGGCGCAGACTGAGTTGGGATGATCCTAACTGGGAGCCCCCTTGGCGAGCCGAAGGTTTAGAAACACGAGCGCCACTCAGAAGCGCTGCTTTGCTGGTCTCTTTGGTGCTTCCGCAGCCTCCACCCACCCCCAGTTGGGTCTGTGTTGTGGAATCGAAGCCGGGGCCCGGGGTGGTTGGCTTGCGTGCGCGGCAGAGGGATTGGGCTGGATGAAGGAGGCAGGCAGGCAGGCATGATGCTACTTGCAAAGTATGCACCACGACAAGACCAGAGGCGCCGAGTGCTTGAAAGCTGCTGGGTGCTGGGTTGGGACTTGCCTCACCCCCCCCCCCCCCCCGCCGAAGCCTGCAGGGCTTGTGAGGAAAGGGGGGCGCTGCCACTCGCTCTGAAGCGGAGCCTGTTGATGGGGCCTGGGCTGGGAAGGAGAAGGGTTTACCTGTGTGAAGTCAACAGGAAATCTAAATGGGGCAATTTATTTCGGGACCCTGATGATATGGTGCTGAGACTGCTTGAGCCAAAAGCGACTCCTTCCCCTCAGGCCCCTCTCGACTTTCCAAGCTGCTGGTCTTTCAGCTGGGTGGATGGTGTTGCAGTTCGAAAGACCCTCTGCACAGATTTCCAGATGGGATGCTGGTGATCCATGGATAGGATCTCCCTTATAGAAAGGAAAGAAAATCTTCTGTGTTGTGGGGATTGGATCAGGACCAAGGGGGGGGGAATTAACTCTCTTTCTCCTGTGCCACTGTCTCAGCTAAATCCCCCCCCCACACACACACACATATGCAGGAAGAGAGAAGGCAGTTATACAAGCACTCCATATATCAGACAGCGTTTGGGGGGATTTTAATTGAGAAAGAAAGTGGGGGGGGGAGAGTCGCGATCAAATCCCCGCCCCAAGGCTGCTGTTAAAAAACCAAAACGGCAGCCCAGGGGATCCTGACTGTAGGTCTTCCCTGTCAGATCTGGTCACGCCCTTAGATTGCAGGTGTGTGTGTGTCACTTTTAAA
Organism: Plestiodon gilberti rubricaudatus; assembly: GCA_026170595.1. NCBI lineage: Eukaryota > Metazoa > Chordata > Lepidosauria > Squamata > Scincidae > Plestiodon > Plestiodon gilberti. Next base: position 1,880,555 of record JANXHW010000003.1, on the reverse strand, counting down.
TGTTCAGGTCCTGTCCTGCGTGCAGGAAAACTAAGCACATCAGCTGGGAAAGGGTTGGTGTGGCTTTCTCCTCGCTGTGCTTGTTTACTACATGGGGAGTAGAAACATTCTTGAAACAGCTGGAATATTTATAAATATGACCTCCTCCTCCTGCACATAAACCTCGCAGCCTGGAGTGGTTCAGTCCAGAAGCATCTGTGTCTTGTTCTGAGTAATGTGTGAAATGGCTCTTAAGGTCCACATTTTTCATTTCTGTGCAGAGAAACTGCTTCTGCACATGCAGTGGCTCCCACGACTTATAACAAAAGTACTTTAAGTGAGGACTTGCTGTACTGAGTCCTGCCATCTTTGTCTGACCATTAAACAGCCCCCAGACTATTGGCTACTCTGACTGGTGTTTGCAGTCCTGGCAAGACGGATTGAACCCGGGGCCTTTTGCATGCAAAACAGGCGTTCTGCCACTGACCCAAGGCTCCATGAGCAACCAGAATGAAGCAGGACATGAAAATGGGGGGCCACCTGAAACTGGGGGGCTTGAAGTCTTGCTTCCTTTCCAAGGACTAGATGAAAATGTAGTGAAGAATGCCTCTCTTGTCAGCTCCTGAGCTGCTAGCCTGATGTGCCTCTTCTGTGACCAGAGAGCTCGCCTGACTGTCCAATCCCCAGGAGGTCTGCTAGAGGGGGATGCATCTTTTCACTCTGCCTTGCTTGTGGCCTTTCCTGGGCACCTGACTGGCTGTTGTTGGAGGCCTGGGTCTCGGAGAAGGTAAACCAGATTGGAGCTGGGGGCTTGCATGAGGCAATGGGATTTCCCGCACTCAAAGAAGTAGTCTGACAGGGGGGAGAGTTCTGGCAGGCTGGGGAGACGGGCTGGTTTGTGCCGCCAGGACTTGAATCTCGTCAGACCCCCTGAGTGGTGCAGCCCAGACTCGTGTTTCCCATCCCCTGGTGAGAGTGAGGCGGTAGCGCCTGGAATGGTGCGTGAGATGGATGGACACACACACACACACACACACACACACACACACACACACACACCCCGGTGATGGAGTTCTTAGGGTGTCTGAGTGTCACCACCCGACTCTTCCTTTTAACGCCTCCTTCTTTCTCTTCGCTTTGGAGAGTAACAAGGCTGAGCAGGAACGTCGTCCGTACGCAGCTGTGAGTGTCAGGCAGGAAAGGCTCCAGAAGAGACCTTGGAGATGAGGAGGAGGTGGAGCGCAAGGAACCCGCCTGCTCTTTGCTCTCTCCTCTGGAATGGCCTCCCCCGGGCTACGTTTCCCCATCCTGCAGCTTGGCGGCCTCCCCAGCCAGCCCGTTGTTTTCCTCTTTTATGTTGGAGAGCTCTTGGAAAGGCCCGAGTGAGTCCTCCGTGCCCCTGCCCAGAGGGAACAAAGGAAGCGAGGTGATGTGACACATTCCTCCTCCTCCTCACAGCAGCAGCGGCGACGTCTGCTGCTTGCGGCTTTTGCAGTGTCAACGTTTCCCCTTCCCAGCCCGCTGCATACAGCTCCCCCCACCCCACCCCTCAGCCTCCTCTTCTGCGGTTCGCGGCAGCGTGGATCTGGGGGGCCCTGCATGCCTGATGTCAACGTCTTCTGTGGGCGCGGCCGGGCGAGGAATGCGCCGCTCCCAGCTCCCGCTCAGGTAATTAATCCCCACAACTGACAGGTGGCAACAGGCGGCCCTTGGCTGGGGCGCTCCGAGGAAGGCTTTTCAGAGCTGCTCATCGCCGCTGCTTCTCGAGCGCGCCTGGCAGGAAAGAGATGGGGGGGGGGGGGAGAACTTTGTGGTCTCTGCTTTCAGGCAGCAGGAGGCCTGCAGTGAGTGGCCGTCTTCTCCTCCCCGCTTTTACCAGGCCTCAACTAAACTGGCCAGCGGTGCTGCTGCTGCTGCTTCCACTGAGCGCACATTGCTGTTGCGCTCAGGGAGCTGTGAGTTGGCATCGCGTGAGCAGCCAGGGCGACATTATCTGACCCCCCCACACACACACACTTCCTCCACCCAGCAACATTGAGCCTGGCCTTACTGACTCCGCTCCAGACTCATGCTCTTAGCCCTCATCAACCGCATTCCTGTCAGGTAGACCAGTCTTACATAAGAACGTAAGAAGAGCCTGGCTGCTGGATCAGGCCAAAAGCCCATCTAGTCCAGCTTCCTGTATCACACAGTGGCCCCACCAGATGCCTCAGGGTCTTAGTATCTCCATATGTTACAGATGAAGAGACTGACAAAATGGCTTCCCTCATGTGAGCCAAGCAGTACAACATCTCTGAGGGGAGGCCTGCGTCAGTCACCCTGGCCTCGCTCTCGCTGAGGTGGCTCTTGGGATCTGGCCTGAGGTGAGCTTTAGTCTAGGATCAGGAGAAGGGGCAGTCGCTGTTGCAGTTCTGCCTCCCTCCCTCGGCAAAGCTGCCCCCAGCCTCGAAAGGACCAAGAAGCACTTTCTTTCCCATTTAACTGCTCCCAAGCCAGGGTGGTTTTCTTCCCGATTTCTTCCTCCCCACCTCCTTAGAAAGGTGGTTTGGATTGCTGCTGGGCACGCTCTGAAGAGAACTTGCTCCTGCGCAGGTTTCCTCCTTGCTCACTGCGCCTTACAGTAGTGTAAGTATGTGTGAAAAAGAGAGACCTTTTCAGGAAGATGAGAATTTCTGAGAAGATTTCTGGGAGCCTCCTGGCTTGGGACAGGGGGGTGGTGTTTGCTCCTCCATGCCTTATTCTCTCTTCCCCCCCCCCCCCCGCATGGTCCAGTGACTCTGCTGCCAGGATTCTTCGTTCCTCGAGTTGTACTGCAAACCTCATCAATTTAAAATGCTCACCTTCAGTGTGAAGTCTGAGTTCTTTTCTGGCTTAGAGGAAAACATATCCTTTTTGCTCCCAGGTCTTCCTCTTCCCTGACACCTGGAATAGACAATCCTCCCAGGTCGTCGGACATCTTGGGAAAATGCTATTTCTTAGGACTCCTCCTGACACCTGCCATACCACTGTAGCTGCAGCCACCAGTTTGGGGGGCTTGGGGTTGAGGGGGCTGGCAGTTGCAAGCAAACATTGAATTCTTGTAGGGGGAAGAATAACTTCTCTAAGGCCAATTATTATTGGCAATTTTGTATTGAGCAAGGCTGATAAGCACCCAACTCATGCTTGTGAGTCCCAGTTGAAACCAAACCTGGGGAAGTTTAGCAACATTTTGCCCTGTCGCTGCCCATCATTTTCTTGGGGCTTCCTGCCTGGGCTGCCACATGCTGCCATGTGTGTCTGGAGCCATGCGTGTGTGCCCACACAATACCTTTCCAATGCCGCAGCGTGAATATGGTTGACGAGAAAAGCAGAAGATCGCAGGGTTGGTGCTCAAACGGACGCTAGCTGTGATGGGAGTACAGAAAGGGATTTCTTGCTAGTCGGATCAATGCTCCGTGAGCTGATGAAAATGGAACGGTTGCTGCCGCGAACGCTGAGTGTCTCTTTTCCATGAGCCACATGGCATTCGAAGTGGTGTGTTGGTCCTTCAGGTTTTCGCAAGGCCAAAGCGCAGCGCTCTGGGAGGGGAATCCGGATGGCGCCATCACGAAAACAGACCCGTTTCTTCCAGGTGTCCTTTTTCGTTTCTCAGTTGACAGCACCCTGTTTGATAGCTGAATGCAGTGTTTTGTTGGGAGCTCTTTCTTTAAAAGCATAATGGTTGTACGTGTGGGTCTTTAAAAACTTTTGTTGACATACCTGTGGAAGGAAGAAGGTGGTTTGTTGGGAAATCAGACAGGTGTTAGCGGAGGCTGGCTGGTGTTCAGTGCACCCAGCCAGATGCCAGCAGCCTGTAACCTGGTCTGCCTCCTGGGGCAGGTGGTGAGGGCAGGGCTGCAGGCGCTGGAATGCTGTTTTTTCCTGTAAACCATATCATTAGTCCAAGGGCTGAAGTACTGTTGTCCTCCGCAGTCTCCCTCAAGAAGACTGCTTATTTGGGCATGATGTGGCACACTTGAACCCCAAGGAAAGGGCTGAGGGAGATTTTTATTTTTTAAAGTCTCCTCCTTCCCCAAGAATGTCTGCCTTGGGCTGTGTTTGTTTTTCCAAGAAGCCTCCTTGCAAAAACCTTGGCCCCTACTGCCCTGGGCAGGGCTTCCCTTGTGAGATCCCATCCCCAGTACCTGTTGAGTCCTTGCGTTAGCAGGGATGCACAGGGTCTCGAGAAGGAAAGAGAAAAATGGCAACCTTTGGCCAGAGGGTGGCTTTGACTAAGGTGACATTGCTCTTTATTTTGTCCACCCCCTTTGTAACCTGGACACCGTGACCCTGGGTCAGCCCTGGCGCTCGTTGGGTTCCTCTTCTGGGACTACAAGGTACATCCAGGACGAGGAGGGGCCTGTGTCCGAGCTGCTGCAGGTTCAGTTCCAGACATCTGCCTTTGAAAGGCTCCTGGGTAAGACATCCACCTGAGACTTTGTAGAGCGTCTGTCAGTCAGGGCCGCACGCACGCACACACACACACGGCTATACGGACCACTGGTCTGTCTCATCAGAACCCTGCTTCATCTTCAAAAGCTCTAGAAGCACAAAGTATCTTTAAGCCAGTGCTCCCAGAAGCCAGGGGGTGCACAACCCTGAGGACGTTTGGATAAAATGACTGCATATCATTTAAATTCAAGGTGGCTGTTCTCCATTTTTACATGTGCATTAATCATATTCCCAGCTGAAAACCAAAATAACTTGCATGCTCACTGCTTGTCTGAATGGCAAAAGTGTCTTGCAGGCCAATCCTATCCATCCCCCCCTTCCGCTACGCCAAAAATGGGCACGCGGGGTGTGTGTGTGTGTGGGGGGGGATCGGAAGGCTTCAGTGGGGAAAGGAGATTTCCAACCCATTACCTCTGTGTAAGCCTTCTGCTCTGCAATTGTTCTCCTTGGACTTGGGCTAGCAATTTTGCTAGCACAAGTCTGAGGAGAGAAAGGGGGTGGGGTGCTGGAGGGGCCATCCATTGCCACCAGATCCACCCCCTCCCGCAGCCTCCTCGCCCAGTTTTGCCCCATCCCCGTTACACTCTCTCCCCACCCGTTCCCACCTCTCCCACTGGTTTACAACGGGAGAGCCAACAATGTGAGCGGGAGTACTCCATGGACTACTGTGGCCTCTGAGTGACTCCAGCGTTACACCCCTGCCTTCCCCCTCCTGAGGTGGAACTGAGCCGAGAGGCTTGGCTAGAGACCTCGGAAGCCGATCCGGGAAAGCCTGCTGCCTCTAGGAGAGGAGACCTGTAGCCCCCATCCATCCTGTCCCCCCAGCTGGCCTTCTCAGAGGTTGTTCTCCCCTCCACCCTTTGCCTTTTTGCTGTTTGCCTGTCTGGTATGTATCGCACCCCTTTCCATCGCTCGGGCTGGTGGCTTCTTGAAATTCTCGCAAAAGATGCAGTGAATTCTGAAGGGGAGGGAGGATTTTTTGTGGCTTTCTCCTGAAGTGACTTGACTTAGTCGACCTCCTTCCAGCTCCTGGAAGTTGTACCAGCTGCAGTGGCTTTGGGGCAGGGCAGCAACCGATCCCGTTTGCTGGTGGAGATCGGCTGCTCCGGCTTCAGGTAGTCGTTCTAGTGGCATGGTCGCTGCCTCCTCCTCTTGCAGGCCAGTAAAGAAATCTGAAGTGCGCCTGGCTTTTTAACGCTTATCATATATTATCACGCATGCATGCACACACTCGCACGCATGCATGGCTTGCCCCCTCCTCTTGTCTGGGGTGCCAAAGCATCCCTATCCTCCAGCCTTTATCCGGCAGTATTCTCTTAATACTTGAGTGTGTGCTGCTGCTGCTGCTGCTTTCTACTGAGCCATTTGCCCTGGGACCTGCTTCTGCTTCCAGAGCTGCTGGCTCCCCACCGAGCCAGGGCCCCCCTGCTCTGCCGTTCCTCCCAGCTGGGTGTAAAATGCACGTGTCCAGGTACAGGTTACCTTAAGCGCATGGCTGGCTGGAGCAGGAGGATCTTCCGTTGCTGCTCCCTGGCGCCTGCCCTGAGGTGCCAAATGTGTTCTGCCAACTTTCACCTGGAAAAGGTTGGACTGTAGGGACTATTGGGGTTGGGGGCAGCTGATTCAACGACATCTTCAAGGAAAAAGATTCGGCCACGATCCGGGAGGTCCCCACCCGTAGGCAGCAGGGGATCAGCGCTGCTAGAGACAAGTCCACATAATGAGTTAATCTGGGCTTCTCACTCAATATGGACTGCTGGGGGGGTAGAATTGGGCTCAAGACCACGAGTTTTTTGGCTGCATGGATTCCATGGCTGTTGTCATGTACATCTGAACACCGTTGCAGGGGGGCAGATTGTAGGGGGGTCTGTCTTTTGAGGGCTTCCCGTTGAAGCATCTGGCTGACCACGTTACCTGACTCTGGGGGTCTTCAACCAGATGTGTGATTAGGATCTTTCATTTTTTCAGTAGTGACTGTTAGATGGGAGAAGTGAAATCGAGGTGCCAGTGCTGGGAGAATGGTTAACACCCCCCCCCCCACTCCTCAGAAAGAATGCTGTTTTCCCCGTTTAAGTCCCCCCAGGTGACTGCTTGCTCTATTGGGGAAGGCATACAGATGTGGTAGGATGTCTGCCACTGAACGTCCCCCACAACCCAGATAGCACCATTCAGTGGGGGTGACAGATGGTACAGGGGGAAAGGGTTGAACCTCTCCCACTGCTACCCGGAGGGGCACAGTCCCGGATTCCTGCCCCCTGCTGCTGTTGCTAACTTCTTAAAAATTGCAGAAGATCCTAATCGCAGCTCTCCCACATTGTGTCTCATCTACCCAAAGAAAACCCGTCTGTTTTCTTAACACCTTCTGCCAACCTGGCTCATTAACCCTGCAGTCTTGGGTTTTAGTAATGGTTTTTTTTTCATGAAGAGAGCTTCCTAATGAGAAATATTTGAGAATCATTTTCTTTTGAAAAAGAACCTTTTTTCAAAACAACTTCCTGTTGCATTGAGTGTCGCAATTTGGGTTTTCTTTTTTCTGCCTTTTTTTTTCAAATTACCTTGCCTGGCACGCTCCTGTTTCCGCAGGCTGTGTTAAACCCTTTGTGTGCATAATCCGTAGCCTGTGGGCATGAGAGAGAAAAGAGGTTGGGAAATCTGACATTGTCACTTTTTAAAGAGGGTTTAAGACTTGAAATCTCTACAGTGCCATTTGTTAGGATGACCTAAATCTTTTGGGCAAAGTAAGTGTGTGTGTGTGTGTGTGTGTGTGTGTGTGTGTGTGTGTGTGTGTGTGTGTTGGAGGGTGAAACCCTTTGTGGAAAAATAAGCGGCAGACAAGCTCACCATTCTCTTACATTGTTTTTGTGCAATTCTTGTAATTCTCCTGATTCATGGTTTCTCTCCCATTCCCCTGCGCAACGTCTAGCACATAAAGACCTCCCTCCTCCTCCTCCTGGAAGATCTGTCCCTAATCCCTTCCAGTGCCACCCACCTGCCTGACTCTTCTTGCCAAGAACGTCTTACCTGGCAAGGATGCGATGGGCAAACTTGCCTCACAAACGTGTGCGTTCCTGTACAGCCTTTGTCTGAGTGGTTGGTTTCGTGCCCAGGAGCAGATGCACTTACGGGCCATTTTCAAGCAACCAGACAACTCGTGGACATGGGCTGTTGCTTCCTTGGAAGAAATGAATGTCCGGGCGGGGGGGGGGGGGAATACCAGCCGTCTCTGTGGTTGCCGTGGCCAGAGGGCTTCCATGCACCCCGCCAAAAATGGGCAACGCTGGAACGTTGCAGGAAGTTTGGACCTTGTATGTGTATGTTTGGGGAGGGGGCTGACTCTGACTCTGAGGCCTGTCCAGGGTATCAAATCCTTAGGATTAGGGTGGGTTAGGGTTAGCAGTGGTGGGCAGATAATTTCTCTCTTTTAATACCACCTGACCTTTATACAGTGCTGCTGGGGGTGCCCCGCCCGCACCCACCACTTCCCCTAACCTGCCGCCCCCCAGCTGCCCCGTCCTCTGGCTGGCAGAGAGAATGTGAGAGCGGAGAAGTTCCACTCCTGGGTTCTCTCGACTGACTTTGCACTTTGCAAAAGCTTTGGTGGAGCAGGGTGGCGGGTGGTGAGGTTTGCGTTAAGGAGGCGGCGTGTGTGCGATGGTGCCGCTGGCAGAGTTTGGAGTGGGCTTGGGCAGCAGGTCGCTTTGGGCCACCCCTGAATGCTTCACATGTGTCAGCTGGACGAAGTCGTTCCAACATAAAGATTTTTTTTTATTTCAATCCCCATTTTGCCCCTGGGGAATACTGAGCCTGAGAGGGAATGACTTGCCTAGAATTCCGCCTAGAGAGTGCGGCATGCCGGGCAGAAGCAAGACTTGACCAGGGAAGTCCAGAGTTGTAGCCGCCCTGCGAATTGTGAACTTTATCTTTTTGAGGATGTCTGGGAAATGCCATGGGTAGGAGTGGGGGTGGCTTCTTCGTTTGGGGGAGGGTCTTCTCAGCAGGCAATGATGTCCTCATCCAGTAGGGGAGGGAACTGGCCTAAATCGGAAAAGGGCTGGGTGATTCGTGCACCAGTGAATTATTGTTTTGCTCTTGTTACCTGCCCTAAGGTTTTGGAATGGGAAAAGCTATGAATGTAAATAAATACATGCTATTGTCAAAAGACCAGAGGAAGGTGATAGAGAGATCGCTGGTTGGCAGGACGCCAGGAAGGACAAAAGGAAGTGGTTATTCACGCTGTGCATGAATAACCTATGTAATTCATTGCCACCGGATTAGTGGGGTGTTTTTTTTTTTAAGGGTGACTTAAATTGACAGAGGATGCACCTGCCAGCTGAACTGTCCCGAAATGGAGCTTCCACATTCAGAGGCACAATACCTCTGAGTTACCAGGTGCCCAGGATAAGCAGCCCATTGTCTTGATGCCTTGACGGAAGGCTTCTGGAACCCTTGTGGCCCCTGCTGGGTGGGCTGTCAGCCTGGCAGGGCTTCCTGGGCTGTGGGTGGGGGGAGAGACCCACTCGCCTGACAGCAGCAGGGCCTTGAGGTGGCTCTCCCTGCCGTTTGCATCCATTGCAGAGAGAGGAGTGCCGCCTTGGCGTACGTGGTTCTAAGCGCCCTCAGCAGGATGGGTGCAGCTCCAGGGCTGGGGCTCATCTGGGGGGGGGCTCCCGCTGCGGGGCCCCCTCTGACTTTGCCCTCTTTCTGTTTCCACAGTACTCCACAGAACTGAAGAAGCTGTACTGCCAGATTGCCAAGACGTGTCCCATTCAGATCAAGGTGATGACTCCCCCTCCCCAAGGGGCCGTCATCCGGGCCATGCCAGTGTACAAGAAAGCGGAGCACGTCACTGAGGTGGTCAAGCGCTGCCCCAACCACGAACTCAGCCGGGAATTCAATGAGGGTGAGTTGGACACCCAGCCCCGTCCGGCAGCATCTTCCCTCATTTCCTCATGGCGTGAAAACGTCTGGATTTGGGCACCTGGGGAACATAGATCGGGTTTTTTTGCAACAGTCCCGTTTAAGAAGGAACCGTTCAGGAGTAGCGTCCAGCACAGCCAGTTCTCAGCCAAGGTAGAGTCTGTACAGGCCTTTGAACCCAGCAAGTACAGTACGTTCCAGCTGACTGCCAGAGCCGCCCAGTGCTCCTTCCATCCTTCCACGCCCCGCCTTTGCTGCCTGCCCCATACTCCGCTCTGCTGGTTCAGGGAAAGCTGCCACGAATCTTGTCGCACCTTAGAGACTAGCAAGTATGCTGCATGTGTGTTCGTAGAGGAGTTTGAATCGTCAGATTTGTCAAGAAAAGATCACAGAAAAATTCTAGGATGACTGAACCATTCATGTGTCTCTCTTCCTCAAGTTTCTCTCTTTGCTGTGAGAGGCTGATTCTTCCGCTAATCCTGATCAGTTCTTTATGCTTCTGCAGGCCAAATAGCTCCTCCCAGTCACCTGATCAGAGTTGAAGGAAACAGCCATGCCCAGTACGTGGAAGACCCCATCACTGGTCGGCAGAGTGTCCTTGTGCCTTATGAACCACCCCAGGTGAGCAGGGAGGGCGGGTCTTCTCAGCAGTGTTGCTTTCAGGTCTCTTCGGAAAAATGGCACAGTACCTGGGGTCAGAAAATGGTCCTAGCTGGCTCAGCACCAGCACTCACAACCCCCAGCCTGGAAAAGGAAAAACCGGCACTGAAAACGGAGTCGCGGGAGAGAGTTCCTTAGCTACAGGTTCCAGAAAAGGAGAGGCAGGCAGAGGTTGCTGCGCTAGGACATGGTGTGCGGTTGGCTGGTTGGCTACTACCAAGGAAGTAGGGCTATCGTCTTCTAAGCAATGCATCTTAATTGATTCATTGTATGAGTTCAATCAGTTGAACCCGCATCAATTTGTGCATTAATAAAAACACTAGTTCGGAAGAAAAACCGCACTGTGTGCGCGTCCACACACCCCTAGCAGGCACAGACTTGGCAGGCTAAAGTGCCCACCTGTGTGTGTTTGTGTTACTTTAAAGAGCAGCAGCAGTGGAGGTGGAAAGATCAGGGGCCATGATGCATGAGGAAGGGGCATTTGACCCTTTTGTGCCTGGGTTCTGGCAGAAATGGCTCTCCTGAAGCTAGCACCTAGAGCAGGGGTCGGCAACCTATGGCCCACAGGTTGGATCTGGCCTGCCAGCTGAAGTCATCTGGCCCATACAGAGTTCAGCTTGGGAGGCAAAGCCGCCACCCGCCCAAGTCACCACATGCTGGACGGGGAATGGCGGAGCTGCGCGCCCACTGCGGGGCACAGGGACTCTGCAAGCCTGGACAAGCACCGCTGAACGTCCTGCCCCTTTAAACAAAAAGGTTGCCGACCCTTGATCTTGAGGCAAGTTCTCATTTGCACTGTGGTCTCAGTCCCTCCTCCACCCTTACACTGCAGCTGTTTAGGTATAAGAAGACAACGTGCAGGGCCACATAACTTGTAATTTGGCCCTTAGAAGAGGCTTTCCATCCTGTGAGAGATAGGAGGAATGCCTCTTTTGGTGCTAGCTGCCTGTATTTTTTTTAATAAATACATTAAAACATCACTTTTCAAAAATGCCTAATTTATTAGGGGCATGTTTTTAATCTATCAAAACACCTTTTTCTCATTTTAATAATTAATCTAACAGATTCATTAACTGAACATTGCAGCCTGAGACGTAAGCCATGCTGATAAGGTTTCTGATATCGCCAGAGATATGGGTGTTGCAGATAAGCAGTGATAGGTAGCTGTGGCACAAGGTTCCAAACCATCATTTGGAGATGGGAACATGCCGCAGACAGCTGAGCTCCCTCGCATGGTTTTCTTGTAATCTTCTCTTAGCGCCAAGTCCGCTCTGGCTGCTTGCTTATTTTTAATTTTTAAAAGACTTTTATCCCACCTTCCTTCATAACTTAAGGCATCGTGCAGCACAAAAACAGTAAGAGACAAGGAAACATCTAAAGCAAAGAACTAAAATATTAGATCAGCAGCATCAAATCACAAAAAGGGAGAGATGAAAACAGTGGTCAGGACAGAGTAACAAGGGAAGGTCATCCAAAATAGATGTCTTTAGCTGTCCCTGAAATTATGAGAGGGAAGGAGCAAGATGAACATCTTGCAGGAGGAGGGAAGTCCAAAAGGAGGGCGCCAGCACCCAAAAGGCCCTGTTGTGCAGCCCAGCAAGTCACTCCCCAGACAGCTTGGCTAATGCTAAGCACAATCAAGTAATACCACAAGCAGTCCTGGGAGAGAGCGGGAGTGCGCCAAGCAAGGAGCTCCCATTCTGTAACGTAAGCCCTTGTTTGGAGACTGGGAATGTAGCATCTGCACTGCATCTGCTAGATTGTTACTGGAAAAGTAGGGGTTTGGCTGTGGGTGAGGAAGGGAAGAGGCAAAACGCACTAGACAGACATTCAGCAAAGCATTCAGCCATCTGAGCACTAAGAGTCAAGCCTGTTCTGTGACTCGGGGGAGCCTAACTGCTGCTTTTTCTTTTGTTTTCCTTCTGTCCAGGTTGGCACAGAATTCACAACAGTCTTGTACAATTTCATGTGCAACAGCAGCTGCGTCGGGGGCATGAATAGGCGCCCGATTCTCATAATCGTGACGCTTGAAACGCGAGAGTGAGTAGCAACAGTAGGGGGGCCACGGTGGTGGCATGAGAGCCTCTGTCTTGCATGACTTGTTCCAAAGATCAGGAAACCCATTTAAAGCCAGAGAATTTGAACTAAGTAATACAACATGTATTGATTTGTTTTAAAATTAGTAGGCTGCTTTCTGTTCCAATAAAAGAGTCACCAAGGCAGCTTATGGTTTCAGGAGAAACAATTTGGCAGCGAAATTAATACACCTTAACAAACAAGCCAAATAAAGCATAGCAAAAATGAAACCGCAGCACCACGATGTAACTTGCAGTCAGAGGACAGTCAGGTGAAACAAATGTCTGTTCTGACTGCTTAAAAGCAGGCAGTGTAGGTGCCAGTTGGGTCTTATGGGGGAGGGAATTCCATGGTGGCCGAGGAGCCACCACTGAAAAGACCCTGTCCCATATACGCACCAGCCACACCTCAGTAGGCAGTGGCAGGTAGAGCAGAGAATCAGATGATGAATGCAGTGTGGGGGCAGATTCAGATGAGAGAATGTGGCCCTTCAGTTACCCAGGTCCCAAGCTGTGCAGGGCTATGTGGGTAGTAACCAGCATCTTGAATTGTGTTCTGAAATATATGGTAAACATATGCGCTCCCAGAACATGGGTGTTAAGTGCCTGAAAGCCACCTGGCTACCACATTCTGGACCAGCTGAAGCTTCCCGAGAGTCTTCAAGTGCAGCCCCCAAGGACAGTGTGTTACAGTAGTCTAGACATGACGCAACCAAGGCATGGATCACTGTTGCCGGACCCCCCAGTCTTGGCTTGCACTAGGTTTTTTCAGCGATCTGGTTCTCTTGTCCCCAGAATGTGCTCCCATAGCCGATCTCCACCTTAGCGTCTAGGGTTATGGCATGGCCTTCCTTGGTGATGGGTGAGCTCTGCCAGCCAGGCTCAGATTGCATTCGCTCAGAATAATCTGAACAGTTTCCTCCAAAATTGGCAAATAGTTTGGCTAATTTCTGAGCCAATTTTGATCCATGAAAACCCTTTGGAAAACCTTTCCCTGAGACTTGGGAATTCAGGACTCTTTGAGCACCACAAGCTCCTCTAATCCCAGAGCTACGTCTTGATGATGTCTGTAGCTCCCGTGTGACCAGTGGGGTGATGCAGCTACAGGACTAGGCATGTGACTGTACCTTGATGGCATTCGAAACCACCACACTGGTGTTCCCAAGGCGCTGCTCTTGCGGACAACAGCCGCAGTAGTCGGTCCTTGAGAAGGGGTAGTCTCCAAGGGTGGCCCTGCGTGCTGCAGTCAGGTGGTGGGTGTGCTGCATCCAACCTAGCTGCGTAGAAAGGCAGGCGGCCATTTGCCACTTATTTGTAAAGGAGCGGAGGCTGAGCTGCTGGTCAGGTGTATGTAGGTCTTAAGACTCACTGCACGCAATATTTGATCTATCGTACGTATGGGGGAGGGGGGGTTGCACCTACTGGCTTTGCCCCCTGGCAGCATTTGATGGGTCCCATCTGCACAAGCTGCAAACATGCAGAAACACCTGAGGGGATGGGCTGCGCAGGCAGAGCCTAGGTGCAACTTGCCTTCTTAGCTAGGTGGCGCTCATGCTTGCCACCCTAAACCCCCCCCCCCACCATCTGCATACGGGTCTGCACAGGTGGGGTGTCTTTGCATGGCTGAGCGGTGGCAGCCCCGCGAAATAGTGGCCCCTTGTGTTGAGTACCGGCTCTCCCAGGGCTGTGTGCTAACAGTGCTCCGTTTTCTCCTTCCTTCAGTGGGCAGGTCCTGGGGCGGCGGTGCTTCGAGGCGCGGATCTGCGCTTGTCCCGGCAGGGACCGCAAAGCGGATGAGGACAGTATCCGGAAGCAGCAGGTCTCTGACAGCAGCAAGAATGGTGACGGTACGAAGCGCCGTAAGTAGCTGGGAGCAGGGGCCGCGCAAGGCTCTGGCTAGGGTTCGGGAGCCCCAAAGCATCAACGGGGGACGGGACTCTTTTCTCCCCGCTGTGGGGCTGTCATCGGGGTGAGCACGTTTTTGAGCTTTGGGCAGGCTGCCCGTGACCTGCATTCCCACTTGGATGCCTCGGGGTCCTTCCAGGGAGCAAGCCTGGGGTATGTGGCCCCTGTCAGTCATGTCAACTAACGGAGACTGGGGCAGACAGCGTGTACTTGAGGAAAGCGCGTGCACTGAAGCAGACCAAGAAACCACCGTTAAAAGCTGAACCATCCTGAATCACTCGGGCAGCTTGAGAATATGTATAATATGTCTCTCTATTAAGAGTAGGGCCAACGTCCTTGCTAAAAGAGACATTTTAGTCCTGCATAGATAAATGCCTGTCACTGGAATGGTCTCTGAAGAAACTGAAGGTCTCTGAAGGTCTCTGAAGAAATGGTCTCTGAAGGATCTGTCAATGATTCTAGATCATTGTAGTTGCCGCTGGATTTGTAGTTCTGGAAATGTCTGAATCTTGACAGGTTATGGTAGAAGTTTGATAGTTTAGTGAAACCTCCATGTTCAGTGGCAGTATGCCTCTGAAGATCAGTTCCTGTGGGAAGGGAAGCAAAAGGAGAGTCTGTAGCCTCCAGTCTCTGTGAGCTTCCTGGAAGCAAGTGGCTGGCCGTGTTGGGTGAGACACATCTCTGATTGTCTCCATGCTGCTCTTGTGTCCTTAGGTTTGTGCAAATGACTGTCTTCAAACTGTAGAGTGGAGTTTTTTTGCATTTTTTGTCACACCGATTTGAATGAAAGTGGAGAATGTGCTGGACTGACTGAAGCACATCCTTTCCTTAGCCTGCCTGTGAACCCTCCTCCTCCTCCTCAAATGAGCCCCACATTGGGAAGGGCCCAGAGCGCAGTGTTTGGGGAGGCGGCAGCCTCAGGTTCAGCCCACGATTTCTCCAGGCAAACCCTGGAGCCACTGTACAGCAGTGTGTGTGTGTGTGTGTGTGTGTGTGTGTGTGTGTGTGTGTGTGTAGCACATTCTGTGCACTGTGGTTGCATCTGGCTGCATGTGTGAGGCTTGAGCTATGATCCTGCTTTTTTGTGTGCAGCCTTCAACTTTCAAGGTTATGCTGTGGGTGGCCTGGAGGTGTTAAGTACGCATGCACACACCCCAGTGAATGTCTGTTTTGTAACTATTGTATCCGAGGCTAGGGTTGCCTAGGGTTGCCACTGCTCAGAGCCGTATTAATGTTGCAACATGCGCCTCCTGGGAAAGGTGGGACACAAGGAATCGGGTGAGACCGAGCGCTGTGCCCTCCCGTTGATGGCTGCCTTGGCCGCTGCTGTCTGCTCTGCCATCGATTCACTGCATGCCCGTTGCTCAGCCTTAGGTCTCTTTTGGCATTGTTTTGCTGGTTTATTATTTTTTTTGGAGGGCGGGGGGGGGGGAGTTATTCTGATTTGCTTCATAGATTTATGCAAGCATAAATGCAGACGACAGAGCACTTTGCAAGCTGAAAGTTCCATAGAGCTGATTGATTGCAAAAGTGTTTATTGCCAAGGCAGTGGTTGGATCTAATATGATCTTACTGGTTTTCCCTCCTCAGCTTTCCGACAGAGCACACATGGCATTCAGATGACATCTGTCAAAAAACGGCGCACTCCAGATGATGAACTGCTGTACCTACCAGTAAGCGCGCTCTGCGTGGTGCTTCTTTAGCCTCGTCTCTCTGAACCATCCCCAGAAGGGACCTATTGCATTGCCCTGCTTGGGAGAAGCAGACCTCACCCCTCCCCTGAGTTCTTGGATGTGTGCTGAGGACTTGGGGGAAGGAGGGCTCCGTCCCGCTTCGTGCTCGAGTGTGGTGGTGCTCAGGAGCATGGGGGTTTCCCTCATGTTTGGACCTCCTCGAGCACCTGATGCGAGCCGAGAGTCGTTTTGTGCCTGGCATTGGGGAAGGTCAGGAACAGTGAGCATCTCTCTCCCTTTGCTGAGAGTCAGAAGAGCCTGCTGTGACCCACCTAGTCGGGCACCTGTCTTCCTACAGTGACCAACCAACCTGGGAATCCCAGCAGCACAGAGGTGCAGGCGGCATACCCCGCCTCTCTCACCGCTGCTCCTCCCCCCCCCACCACTTGTGATCAGACGCACACTGCCTCTGAATCCGGAGGTGGTAGCACTTAGCCATTAGGCTAGCCTGTCTGTGCCCTGTGACTGTCACCACATCTTGTGGTAGTGAGTTCCATGGATTCATTATGTTCTGTGTGAAGAAGTACTTTCCTTTGTCTGATCTAAATCTCTCGTCAGTCAGTTTCGTTGGATGACCAACGATAGTTCTGATATTGGGAGGAAGGGAGAAGAACTTCTTGTTGTCCACTTTTTCCACATTGCGCATAGTTTTATAAGCCTTACAGCACAATCTTAACTTTCCAGCGCCGGTGTAGCCATGCCAACAGGGCGCAAACTGCATTTTGCAGTGCAGGGGCTAATCATAGAGGTCTTTTCAAGGAACATTGTTCCCTTACCTCGGGGCTGCTTTGCGGTTGCATCAGAGCTGGAAAGTTGGTTAGGATTGCGCTGCATGTCATTCCCCCTTCTCCCCTTTCTTTAGTTTAATATAATATATTAAACGATATATGTTAGTAAACGATGGAAAAGTCCATCACAGGTTACAAGCCATAAGCAACCTCCTGGTTTTAGAAGTGGGTTTTCTCTGTGCCAGGTGCAAGGGAGTGGCGACTGGACACAGGTATCTTGTTGTCTTGTGTGCTCCCTGAGGCATCTGGTGGGGCCACTGTGTGACACAGGAAGCTGGACTAGATGGGCTTTTGGCCTGATCCAGCAGGGCTCTTCTTATGTTCTTATATTTTTTCTTGCCCAGAAAGCCCCCAGAGTTGCAGCCTTTTCTTGTAAGGAAGGTTCTCTGCCTCTCTGATCTTTTTGGGTGCCCTCTTCTCCAAAGTCTGCACAGTGAGGCTTACTCTGCCCCGCCTCAGGTCCTCTGCACATGCTAGGCGAGGTTGGTGGAGACCACAAATAAGGGTTGCCGACCCAGTCCTAAGTCCCTGGCCATGATGCCCTTCTTATGAGCTTCCAGAAGCATTGGGCTGTGTGCTGCTAGGAACAGAATGTTGAACCAGAGAGACCTTGGTCTGAGCCAGTACCTACGTGGCCTCTGTCTTAAAATGACCGACGACAGTCCTGAAATCCAGGCCTTTCCTCACTCTGTTGCCTGCGTGTTTGTCCAGGTGCGAGGCCGGGAGACCTATGAAATGCTGTTGAAAATCAAGGAGTCTCTGGAACTCATGCAGTACCTCCCCCAGCACACCATTGAGACCTACCGGCAGCAGCAGCAGCAGCAACAGCAGCACTTGCTGCAGAAACAGTAAGTCTAGGAGCAAGCCAGCCGGGCATGTGTGGTGGTACACGACGTGTGTGCATGTGTGTGCATGCGCGCGCATGCGAAGGAAAGACAGCCAGCCAGGGAAATGGGAGGTGGCAGGGAGGTGTGCACAGCCTGACAATGTGGCATGATCTAGCTTTGAGCAGTGAGGCTCTGGAATCTCTTGGGTGCAGCTGAGAGGTCTGATCTGCTTCTTTTCTTCCTTTTGTGGATTACCATTTTTGGACTTGGAGAATGACCCTTGCAAGCTCCCAGATTAAAGCACAGTTGCTGTATTTGTTCTCTGTATCGGTGCTCCAGTGAGGCTGAGTGTGCCTTGTGTGGCTGTACAGAGGCGAGCCAGGCATGCAACTGGGGCAGCAATCGTTCTCCTGTTTGAGTTTTCTCTCCAGCATGTTATAGGTGTGTGTGTGTGTGTGTGTGTGTGTGTGTGTGTGTGTGTGTGTGTGTGTGTGTGTGTACGTACGTGTACTGAATTTATACATCTGGCTTTCTGTCTGGAGTAGACAGTGTTGATGTCGGTCATCACCTGAGAGTTCTTGAGGGACCACTGACGGTCCTCAGATGGGATCGAACAAACCCTTGGATGGGAACTGCAGTTGGCAGCATGTTTGTTGCATAGCATGTTGCATGTAGCAGAGATGGTTGTGTGTCTCTCCGAACAGCCTCTCAATTCTCAAAGCTGAAAACACACAGTCTTTCCTTTCAGGATTGAGTTAACAAAGCGTGAAGGGCCAGACTTTGAACGTTTGAAGTTCTTGTCATTCATACATAAGTTACAACAATAGTAAGATGGCGGCTGGGTGGGCTTCTGGAATCTCATTTCGATGTCACACTTTAGTTAGAAGAGGCTGTGCAGATGCGCTGCAGTCATGCGCTCACATTTTGACACCCAGTCTGGCTTTTTTCATCACTGGCTCAGCCTCCAGGAATTGTATTTCAGTACTATATTTGTAAATTCTCTTGCTCCTAACGTGGTTAGGACCCATTATCCTTTGTTAATATTCATATACTGCTTTCAATAAAAAAAAGTTCACACACCAAAAGGAACGAGAAGATGGTTTCCTGTCCCCAACGGGCTCACAGTCCCCAAAAGACACCAGCAAAGAGCCCCTTCTGGATGACCAGAGACGGTGGCTCTCCCCATGCCAGCTAAGACCTGCGCCTCCGCTTCAAAGGTGCCTCTTCGCCCAGTGGGGGTCTATTATTGTTTGTTCTTGCAAACATGCATTTCTCAACAAACGTACTCAGCATTGGTTCCCTCTGCTTGATGAAAAATAATAGTTGATTACTAAAATGTCAAGCGCTGCATACATTATTGGCTGCACCCTACAGGTCCCGAATTGAATTTATGTGAATTGGCAAGTAATTGTAGGGTGCTTATATTTAGGCCTGTTGTCTCTAGAACTAGGTGCAGTTTCCTGACTGTCTCCTGGACAAGTCCAAAGAAGCAGCTAGAGGTGACATAGGAGAATTGTGATCAGGATCTCTCAGGTTTTCTTGTAAAGTTAGCAACAGCTGCGGGGAGAGAACTGTGCATCACCGGGAGAAGCGACAGAGACAGAGACACACAGAGACACACAGAGACACACAGACACAGACACCTACCTTCATTTACAGTGTCCCTCCCTAAAGTTGCTCTTTGCCCCATGAAGAAAAACATACAGATACCATGTAGGCTGGCCCACTCTCCCCCAGCACCATGGCCCCAATCCGGTTCTCGTTCTCTCCCTACACCTCCCTGGCTGTATTGCTACTACATTAAAAAAATGATATCTCCTGCACCACGTCTAGTTGACCCCCCCCCCCAAGCAGGCCTGACCCCTGAGACGTCCGTATTGGCCAGGTTTGGATTTGGCCTTGTTGACATTGTTGCTGCCATGGCCCATTCCAGGTCCAGTGAGCAGCCGACCCAATTTGTCAAGATGTGAACTGGTCCTCCTGCCCCTTGGGGGGGGGGAGCAAGTTTCCCCTGTTGGGTTGAAGAGAACAGGTTGTGCCCCCAAAGAGGGTGTCTTGACAGTCCTCGGTTGCCCAGAGGAGAAGCAGCCTTGAGGGGACAGACCGATGGGTCCGGAGCGTGAGCCTGGTCTGCTTCTGTCATCACCAAGAGAGCATGAAGTGGGGCCCCTGTGCTTCCCCAGAGCGGCTGCCTTAGACAATGTACGACAACGTCTCTCCTGCCTGGTTCCGCCTCCTGTGACTGACAGCAGCTCTCGGGAGAAGGTCTCCTTGCGGTCCTTTAACTGGAGATACTGGAGACTGAACCAGGGGCCTTCTGCATACAGAGCTCTGGCTCCTCCAGGCCCAGCCAGTGCTTGTGCCCTGCTCAAGCCAGCCCCCAAATGCCACCTTTCTCCCGAAAACATTAACAACCCCAGATATCTCTCCTGCGCTGGCCTCCCCTTCCCCTGGGTGGCTGAGCTAGGCTGAGCTGAGCCACTGCCCCCCCCACTTAGCTTCAGCCTTGGCTGCCCCCTGGGCACGGCCTCCTTGCACCGCCTGAGTCCTGTCTGAAAGGGCTGGAACAGCGGCACATGCCAAGCTCCCAGCAAGCTCCACTTTTCCCTGTCATTCCAAGCCGGACCTGGGGGCGGAATGCGGAGGCTGAAGCACCTGGGGCAACCAGAGCGAAGGGGTCTCCCCTCTCCATCTCCCAAGCCCTTGACTGCTTTCTTAAGCATCCGGGGGCAAGGGGGTGGAGAGGTGGCAGGGCCACTGTAGGTCTCCCTCCCTCCTTTCTCCAGTCGTGCAGGAGGAAGGAGGGGGGGTCACTGCAACCCAAATCCTCTTCCCCTCCATCCCAACAGACTGTTAGCCCTGCAAGGCAGCGTCCTGTTTTCAGCGTCCAGGGAGAGCGGGATTGCTGGTGTGGGGAGGTGCAGGCAGAATAAAGATGGGATGAGAGATGGGGAGATGGCCGCCCCAGGCCAGGACTACATCTGCAACAGAGAGGTGTCCCATCCGTATATCCTCAGCTGTGTGTTTCTGCTGGAACCTGACAAGGAGGAGTGCGTGCCCTCTCACTCAGGCACATTTCCGGGAGATGTTTTCACCTCTTGTGAGTTCTGAAAAACTGGCTCAGGGCTTGGCTTGTGTGCATCCAGCCCTCCTTTTAGAGATTTCCCCTTAAGAGCAGAGAGTTTTCCATAGGAAAAAAATGGTCTTATAAACAGAGCTGCCTGGGAGTAAATGAGGGCCTTTCCACTTAGTGCTGACAAAATAGCTTTCTGCTAATTACTGTTTTTTGCTCTCCTGGTAGGCAAAACTGGCATTTTTAGGTGATGATAAAAAGCCCCGCCCAAGTCTGAGTGCAGTGAGCCGGTCCACGTCTTTACGGAGCTTCCTTCAGCAAGCCCTCCTTGCAGGCGGCGCTCTTCGTAGACCGGAGGGATGTTGCAGGCCTGAGCCCAGTTTCTGCCAGACTTTCACATTGAGTGGGACTCTTTTGAAACACCGGACTGGACTGGAGCCCTGGACCGCTCCATCTTGCTGAGCTCTCTTGTTGCTGGGAGCCAGCATGGGTAGACCAGAAAGCCCTGTGAGTGTGAGTGTGCGCACCCGCTCAGGATTCTGCCCCCCCTGTGGGTCTTTCCTAGTGCCCCCCCCCTCAAATTTCTCAGCAAGAGAGAGAAGCAGCAGCAGTGCCAGGCAGGGTCTTTCATCTGGGATGCCGGAGCAGTCAAGCTCCTTCCTGGAGTTTCTGATGGCTTTGGAGAGATTCACAATCCCTACTAAGTGAGGCTCCTTTCCTTAACTTCCCTTCCATAAGGGAACTTAACTTGAATAGGGTTTGACGGACCACCAGGGGATGAAGGGGTACAAACCGCTTCCTTTCCCTCCGCTGCTGCTAGCGGAACGTGCTTGAGAGGAGTCTGGTTTTAAGAGCCCAATCCTATGAGACTTGCTCCCAGGAAAGTGTGTATAGGGTTGTAGCCTTGCAGCCCAATCCTAACTAACTTCCCAGCACCTATGCAGCCATGCAGAGAGGGCGGAAGCTGCATCCTGCGGTGATGGGGGCCGTCGCAGTGGCCTCCTTGAGGTGAGGGAATGTTGGTTCCCTTACCTTGTGGCTGCAGCAGTGCTGGAAAGTTGGTTAGGATTGGGCTGTAAATCTGCTTTCTGAGCCCTGAGAAATACTGTATAGCCTTATCCGTTGTCACTGCATCTGTCCCAAACTGTGGAGCATGCCTCAGTGCAATAGCATGGATATCCTAAGGACCCATTTATTGATGAAAACGCTTAAGATACTTCTCGGTCAAGAGGCTTTCCTTACTGTAAATACGTCTGTGTGCTTATCGGCATACATTCCACTAGAGCTGCTGCCGAAATGGAGCATTTCTCTCTCTCTCTCTCTCTCTCATTCATATATATATATGCACACACAACACACACCCTGGTTCAATGACATTGCTTCCCCTGGCCATGGGTGCCTTGGTGTCAGTTCTCTCCCCCCAAGCCCCACCCCAGTTGGTGCTGTATTCTGTACCTAGCCAATCAGATTTGACTATGGCATAATTGACGACTTTGAAGTCAATTGAGATTGAGATCAAGTCTGATCAATGTAAATCAACAGGTCAATGTTTTTTTGTAAATAGGACTGACACTGGTGGTACCTACTATAAACCACTGCAAGTGCTTTTAGCTGAGCCCTAATTGTTGCAACAGAAGTTTCACTTTGTCCCTGGCAAGGCAGGCAAATGTTATGTTGCTTAGAAAATGGTGGGATTAAGTAGATTCCATAAACACACCTTGACACACAGTTAAAAAGGTATGATAGAAGATCTTATAAAAGATATGTAAAAGAGATATGATAGAAGTTCTCAGGAATGTGTTCTGAGGAAGTAATTCTAATTCATGTTGCCTTTTATGGTAACTGGGCCAGAGGTTTGTGGCTCATTCTGGGTCACTTTATTCTAGAGCAGGGGTTCTCAACCGGACCGCAGGTTGGGGGTACGCGAGATGCTCCCTGTTATCAGCTGCTGAGATCAGCAGCTGATAACGGGAAGCGGAAAATAGAGGGGAGGTGCCATTTTACCCATTTTTCTGGCCTGCGGCGCGGCCGAGCAGATCCCCCAGCTTGCGACACGAGCCGGAGGACCCACTTCGCCGTGTCGCAGGCCGTGAAAAGCACTTTTTTTGGGGGGTGCACTTTTGGGGGGTACCTGGGGTACGCAGGACATGGGGGCCTGCCAACCTTTGGGGGGCTGCCTAGGGGGTATGCGGACCCCCAAAGGTTGAGAACCCCTGTTCTAGAGTGAGGTGTGGTGATCTTGAGAAAGGGTTTTATCAAGTGTAAGATAAGGAGAAAAGAGGGTTGAGGAGACACGAGGCTGGTCAAAAAGAAGCCACTCGGGCTGATCCTGTCAGGCTGCCTTTTGTACAGTCCGGCTCGGTGTGGTCTACTTCCTCGTGGCCAGCCGAGCTCTCTGTCGTGCAGGTAGGTGCTGAGGCCTGAGCCTACAACAGCCTTCTGCATGCAGAGCATGTGTGTCGCTACTGAGCTATGCGCCCCACTCCTGTTTCGGGGGGATGTCAAAGAAGGGGGTGGAGCAGGCTTGGACCAGTCAGCACCAAGGGGTCACAGAGTAGTTTGTGGTGGCTGCCCGGTTTCTACCTGGTTTGGTCTGGAAAGAGGAGCTGCTCCGAATGGGCGCCGAGAGGTCCTCGAAAACTGCTGCGTTTTGCTGCCAGAAGCTGTAGAGCTGTGTTTGCCATCCTCGCTTGTTGCACTGCTCTCTTATTTCTTTTGTGTGCATGGTGGTTTTCTGACTTTGTCCGTGTGTCCCAGCACCTTCATGATCATAGCCACACATCTGCACGACATGATTTTTGGCCTTTGGATGTGGCCGTGTCCAGCCACGCTTACATTGGGAAGGAAGGGCCACGCAAGGCAGGACCCTCTTCCAGACCGCCAGGTGTTGCGTTTGTCCCAGTGCCAGAAGTCACAGATTGGTGGTTTCCTGTTGAATTTTGAAAGGTAGAGGTAGAGAACGTTTCCAGACTTGGCTGTTTGGAGTCAGCTGAACCGAGCAGTGATGACTCCTGCCTGCTGCCTCTGGCATCCTGCCATTGCCCTTGGGGGAGATACTTAGCAGCCTTTTAATAGAGCTTCATCATCATCAGTATTGGGCTTCCTTTAATATCCAGCCAAAAAGTTCCTTTGCTCAGTTTCAATCCATTAAGAGAGGTTTCAGCTGGTACAATCTAGAGCTTTGTGAGCATCACTTGCACTGGGATGAGAATGACGCGATATTCGAGAATTTCGCCAGATCTTTCTGGGTGATTTACCAGAAACGTCTTGTACTCCTTCCCATAGGCTCAGGGTGAGATGATAATTATGAGAGGCAGTTTTCTTGAACAAGGAGGGAGGCCACAGGCATCTCCACCAGAGAGTGTCAGGAAAGGGGCTTCTGCCCTGCCAGCCCTGCTGCGCAACAGTCCTTCCACGAAGGTCCTCCGGGTGTGGGGGGGGAGGGGGCAGGAAGTGACACTGCAGACCCCGCCTGGCCATCTTCCTGGTCTCGCAGCCTCCCAGGATTGTTTTCTGATCCTTTTCCAGACTCTGATCATGAAAGTGTTTTGGTTTTGTTTTTTGTGCGACTTCTCGCAAATGGTTTTGATCCTTCCTTTTCTTTCCTTTCTGGTTCCTTCTCTACAGTCTCCTCTCAGCGTGCTTCAGGAGCGAGCTTTCAGACATGAGGAGAGAGCCCCCGAAAAGAAACGAAGCCATCCTCAAACATTCCAGTCCCCCCAACCCTTCAGTCTGTTTGTAAATCAAGCTGGTAGGATGGGGGAACTTTTGACCAGCTCCCTGATCTTACAATAAAGGGCTGCAGCTGAGCAAAACAGCTCGATTGCACCAGAGAACAAACTCTTGGGGGGGGGGGGAATTGAAGCTTTTGAAAAAGAGGGGTCTGCAGCTCCTCCCTTAGCTGTAGATTTAGCACTGCGAGGTCTGGAACCATCTCGTCCTCCTCCTGGGCTGCAAGATTCGCTGCTTCTCTTCTTCTCCATCCTTTTGCTGTACTTGTGAGAATTCTCAAAAATGTTTTCTCTGAGCAGGTCTCAGTCTTCAAACATTTGGACTTCTTAACTTAAAGATGTGTGTTTATGCACTGAGACAAAAATGCAGTTTATGACTGAACGCTTATGTCAGTGGTTCATCTCAGTGCTTTCAATGCTGGTCAGAGACTAGTTGTGCATAGAATTCAGAGCCATGTTTCTTCTGGGAGCATGTGGGGGGAGCAGATTAATAGTGTTCCTTGTTTTGCATCAGCAGCACATGATTCACAACTTTCCTACCTTGTTTTAAAAAGATATTGTATGAAAACCTCTTAAATGAGCAGAAAAGGCTCTATTGTTTGGGACTGTTGTAGATTTTCGGCTGCCCAGGCTCTGAATCACTCAGATTTCCCACATGGGCATCGCTGCGTCGGGCTGTCTCAAAGCCATAGCTCAAGATTTGTCACAAACGTACCTGCAGTCCATTAAACGTTAGTCAGCATGATTATGATGGTGATGGCAGTGAGGCCCAGGAGTTACAGGCATGTCTCCCAGGCCCTATTCCGAGCCCTTTTTATATTGACCAGTTCAGTTTTGAAGCCTCTGTTCCTCATTTCAAACTGGTGTTCAGAAACTGTGAAATCAGGAGAACGCAAAAATGGCCTTTGATGTGAGCAGATTTATCCTGTTCCATTCCGTTATTATTCTGTGAGTTTGGTCTGCCTCACTGTCCGTTGTACCTGCTGTCTAACTTCGCTCAGTGAAATTTCTAAGATTAATTTTGGAATGTAGCATATGCCACAGTTTCAGGCTGCATTGTTTTCCCATATGAATTACTGGTGTGCACTGGTGCATGTGCACATTGATTGAACCTCAGCACCAAAAGGAATGTTTGTATGGTTATGCGGTCCTGTCTCCGTTTCCTGTTGTGCTATGGTTGAGTCGCTGTGCATTTGTGCTGGTCTGCATCAGTTTCCTGTATGAAAAAAGGTGCAAATAGAATCCGGGTGTGTGTGTGTGTGTGTGTGTGTGTGTGTGTGTGTGTGTGTGTGTTGCACATGCAGATACAAGCCAGATGAGACACTTGAAATAATGAGGGGGGGGGCAGAGTGCTCATAACTTGGTGCTGTTCCCAGAACAACTCACAACACAATGCCGTGCATCATATCAACTCAGAAGAAAGTCCCAGTGAATTCAGTGTGGCTTACTCCCCCAAAAATGTATATAGAATTACAGGCTCAGAATCAAATATCTCAGGGAGGATTTTGTAAGCGTTCTAGTAGTGATGCAAATATTGTTAGGCATCGAGATATCCCACGAGGACTCCTAAATTTTAGGGACCAGAGCCTTATAAAGAAGATTATGGCCGTTTTCTTTGCGGTTTCAGAGAAGAAGAAAAAAAAAAACCCTTGTGAATCTGTCCTGGTGCTTTACTGGATGTTGCCTCAGGGTTCTCTGATTTTCATGGTGATGATGATGATTGCAGATAAGAAAATCGCCTTTGCCTTGCTTGCTGCATAGTCACAACATGTGCAACTTGCAAATTGGAACTGCATGGATCCACCTACTCATGTGGAAAAGTGGATTCTGAAGTCGGTGGAGCAGACTGGGTGGTGAGACCCTCGGTGTTTAATTCATGTGTTAGTCTCCGAATTAAAAATCCGCATATTGCCGGGTAAACTCCGTCGTGGTAAGACTTATTTATTCAAATAAACAAGATGTTAAAAACAAACTTAACGTTTCACCCCAAACATCTGGGGCATCATCAGAAGTTAAAACAGTCGCAATTGAAGAACATCTACTTATACTTCAACCCCTTGAGAACCAGGATGTAATTCAAATGTACCAATTACTGTCAGCTGTCAAACCCATGACTGCTTCTATTCACAATCCTTTCAGGTGAAAAACTCCTACTCTAATTAAAACAATCCAACACAACTTACAACCAAACACGTATACATTTCTCCACATGAGCCAGCAGTACTGACAGGAAACACACTAACCAATCTCCCCCTCACCATGTTTCACCTCCAGTCATATTCCATTCTCACATTACCCAAATCCAAACAGACATAGAAACATCAGTTCTGGTGATATTATATAGTCCTACTGTTCATTCTCAGACTCTACAAGAGACAACTACTTTGCAACAACTCTGTAATTAACTTTTGTTCCTAATTTGTAAGTCTTTCAGGACTAGTAACCAACTGCTACTCACTTTTAAAGACTCCTCCTTCTTATTAACAGAATTAATATGTTTATAAATTTCTATAGATTCTCTATGGAGTCTTGGTAGATATTGATTCGTCTTAACTATTACTTTAGCCTGATCAAATTTAATGTTATGATTATACTCTAAGGCATGTTCAACTAAGGCTGATCTCTCTTTCTGTTTCAATCTAAAATAGCGTTGGTGTTCTTTTAGTCTGGTATTGAGACTTCTCTTTGTTTTACCAATGTAGCACTTACCACATTGACACGGAATTTTATAGACTCCCGCATATGACCACGGATGTAAGGGGTCTTTTGGGTTTGACAGCTGACAGTAATTACATTTGAATTACATCCTGGTTCTCAAGGGGTTGAAGTATAAGTAGATGTTCTTCAATTGCGACTGTTTTAACTTCTGCTGATGCCCCAGATGTTTGGGGTGAAATGTTAAGTATGTTTTTAACATCTTGTTTATTTGAATAAGTAAGTCTTACAATGATGGAGTTTACCCGGCAATATGCGGATTTTTAATTCGGAGATTTGGTCGCGTCGTGATAACCTACGAACATATCATGTACTGGGCTAGATCGTTCCATGATCTGGCTCTGTTTAAGGCAGTTTCTTTCTGTGCTTTCTTCACCCCTTCTACACTCCTGCAGAACGTTCTCTCTCGGTTTTTCCAGTCCGTGCTTCCTGCACTTCTATTTGCAACTCCAATACTCAACAGATGGGGCAGGAAGCCGCCTCCCGCCAGGCACAGGCTGGATGTAGCTCAGAAGGGGGAGCTGGAGCCGTTCACGGTGTCTCTTTCTAGGACCTCTTCTGTGAGGCACCAAACCGGCCTCTGCTGCTGCAGTTCAGCCCTCGGGTGGCAGGCAGGCAGACAGGCACAGGAGAGGCTCGCAGCACCTGCCAAGGCCCCCCCGCCTAGACCTGCCTGCAGCCGATAGGTGGTCTGAGAAGCCAGGCCTGCTGTTCAGCAGCGTTCTGAGGCCCTCGGAACTAAACGGGCCTGGGAGGCCAGAGCGGATCCATCGCTGCCTCGTCTTCCCTCAGTGCTGTGTGCGCCAAGTTGCCTGAAGTTGCCAAGGGAACTTGGGGAAAGGCGTAGCTGAGCTGCTTTTGCTGGGAATCCAACCCAATCCACGAGTGCCTTGTTCGAATCAGGGACAAAAGGTTTCATACTACGGGGAATTCCTTTCCTTTTTTGGCTTCCTCTGTGAATGTGTAATGCTGGTTTTCAATAAACGTTTGCATTTTGAGTGAGTGACCTTCTTCATCTTCTTTCCGTGGCTCTTCCTTCCTTCTTCATCTGGCTGGGTCCTCTTGCAGTTCTCGTTGCCTTGTTCCTCGCTCTTCTCTCTCCTGCACACGCTGCTTCCATCTGCTCTCTGGGGGTCGTCCATGGTGGCCAGATGTGCACAGATGCTGCGTCCGTGAAAGACATCTTCATTACTAATCGTTCCATAGCACTACATCTTGCATGGCGCTGTTCACCTGCACGAGGGTGGGGGTCCCAGGGGGCTTCAATCTGCAGTTCTGCTTAGAGGAGACCACAGTAGCAGTGGCCAAGAGGGAAGAGTGTGAGTGAGTGTGTGTGTGTGTGTGTGTGTGTGTGTGTGTGTGTGTGTGTGTGTGTGTGTGTGTGTGTGAGTTGCGTGCGCTGAAGAAGTCTGGTTCCAGGGGGCGAAGGAGCTGTTCCAGAGACGTCACAGAAAAGTTGGGCTTTGAGGAGGAACTCGCTGGAAGGAAGTGAGAAGAGGCCTTTGGGCGCCATTTTCATGACAGAGAAGCGTTTGGGTAGAGGTAGTCGAGGCCCTGCCCCCCCTTCTCAGCTGCTCATTCATGAGGCTGTTGCCCAGAAATGGGGTCCCAGCCACCCCTTCCTCTGTTTCTTCTGCCTGCTACTGAGAGGGTGACAAGGCTTCTTGTCGAAACCTGCTGTAGCTGTCATGGCAAAGAGCTAAAGACTCCACTTCAGACGTGGCCTCATGACTGATGAGTTCTTCAGGACAGCCTTGTAATTAAATCCAGCAAACCTGTCTGCCTGCCAAAATGTTCCTTCCTTGCCTGCTTCGTGGGGCTTTCCCCCGGTGGGAGCCTTTGTTTTTTCCCTTCTTTGAAAGCTACTTTTGCTGCTTCGGTGGTCAGTGCCGGCTTCAGCTGCTGCCGCTGCCTTCCTCGGCAGCTGGCTCCTGCTGGGCACCGTCCTATTTTCTCCCAGTGTGCCAGGAAGTGGCCCTGTGGTGTATCGGAAACTGTGTGTTTCCTGGCGTGCTGTGGAGGAGAAAAGATGGCGGCCAGGACAGAGGAGCCGGCAGCTGCCATGAACGCTGCCCGCTCTGGAAGCGGTGCTGGAGCCACTGCTGCTTGCAGAGGCGCGGTGGGGAAAGTGGCGGGTTTGAAGAAGAGGAAAGCTTCCTTGCCGCCACTCACCAGGCTGTCCAGATGTCCAAGTTGCTAATGGTACCTGGGCCAGGGGCTAAAGTGGAGACTGCCTTCTCCACCAGCTCTCCGTCGTAGGTTTGCCCCCCAGTCGGCAATAGGAGGATAATGCTGGCCGACAAAACAGGGTGGTTTTAAGGATGACTGAGAAGATGTGTGTGAAGGACAGTGAACACCCCAAACAAACTATAAACATTAAGTCTTAATGGTAGCAGTATTCCCCCTCTCCTCTAGGATGTGGCTTGGCTCATTTACTTGAGTCATTCAGAAGAACAGCTTTGCTTGCCATGTTTGGCAGCTCCTTACCTTTTTGAGGCTCAGTGGCCAGGATTGCGTACATTGACTTCTGAGATGCTAGTGGGCAGGCTGCTCTGCCTTTGGTGCTTTTCAGTTCTGTACTTCTTAAAGAGAAGAACTCTGGGGTGCACTCCTGCAACCTCCTGGGTAGGAAGGGAATGGGGAATGTAGCCGTCTCTCAGAAGGAAGGGAGCGTTTGCAAGGAACCCTTTGGTCTCCCTGGTGCCTTTTTCAGCCAGAGCGCATTCAGCGGTGTTTCTGGCCGTTCACGTCCCCCTTTGATTCCTCAGCCATCAGCTGTGCTGCCTTGAGCCAAGCGATCCGGGGTGTCGTCTTACCCATGAGGCTGACGAGGCTTCAGCCCCACAGGGACAAGTCAGAATGAAGATTGAAGTGCCGGAGGGGCCCCAAAATACCTGAAGCCTAGGGGCCCGGCCATGGGTTGTTAATACAACCCTGAAGTCACACAAGTTTGGCTTTTGTCCACCAGCACCCCAAGATCTCTCTCTTGATCCGTCACAGACAACTCAGAACCCATCAGCGTATATGTGAAATTTTGGCAAGAAACCAAAATTTCACATATACGCTGATGGGTTCTGAGTTGTCTGTGACGGATCAAGAGAGAGATCTTGGGGTGCTGGTGGACAGGTCGATGAAAGTGTCGACCCAGTGTGCGGCGGCTGTGAAGAAGGCCAATTCCATGCTCGGGATCATTAAAAAGGGGATTGAGAATAAAACGGCCAATATCATTATGCCTTTGTACAAATCGATGGTAAGGCCACATCTGGAGTATTGTGTCCAGTTCTGGTCACCATACCTCAAAAAGGATATAGTTGAATTGGAAAAGGTGCAGAAAAGAGCGACCAGAATGATTCGTGGGCTGGAGCACCTCCCTTACGAGGAAAGGCTACAGCGTCTGGGGCTTTTCAGCCTAGAAAAAAGGCGCCTGAGGGGGGACATGATTGAGACTTATAAAATTATGCATGGGATGGAGAGAGTGGATAGAGGGAAATTCTTTTCCCTCTCGCACAACACCAGAACCAGGGGACACACACTAAAATTGAGTGGAGTGAGAGTTAGAACAGACAAAAGAAAATATTTCTTTACCCAGCGTGTGATTCATCTGTGGAACTCCTTGCCACAGGATGTGGTGATGGCACCTGGCCTAGATGCCTTTAAAAGGGGTTTGGACAAATTCATGGAGGAAAAGACCATCACAGGTTACAAGCCATAAGCAACCTCCTGGTTTTTAGAAGTGGGTTTTCTCTGTGCCAGGTGCAAGGGAGTGGCGACTGGACACAGGTATCTTGTTGTCTCGTGTGCTCCCTGAGGCATCTGGTGGGGCCACTGTGTGACACAGGAAGCTGGACTAGATGGGCTTTTGGCCTGATCCAGCAGGGCTCTTCTTATGTTCTTATGTTCTTATGTTTTGTCACTTGACTGAAACTTTCAGAAAGCCGTTTTGGACTGTTGATGCACACGAGACCAACTCAGCCAAAAGAGTTGTTGATACAGTGAAATTTCTGACATCTGATCACTTAGCCCCCTTCGGAGAACTTTGTTTCCCAAGGGCTCGTGGGGCCCTTTACCCTGGTACTCTGCCAGTACGCTGTGTTTGTTTGTGGGGGGGGGGGAAGCAAAGGATCTCCCGCCTTCCCCCTCCTTGCCGCCATCAGTGCTGCTGCTCTGGCCCAATCAGTGCTTCAACAGAAGTCAGGGAGCAGGTTTGGGGGCGGAGGGAGCTGGGGGCTGAGTTTAGATTAGTTTAGAGTTGCTTCCTTCAAAAGCTCCTCTCTAAGGGCCAGTCTTTGTGGCACGATGAGCCCTAAACTGCAGTTTGCTTGCAGTCGCGAAAATGGCAAACCAGCCACACCGCTCCTAACACAGTGCAGCTGGTCCAAGCTTGGTGCTCCGTTTTGCTGGGTCCGGCACATGTGAGACGACTGTGCTGTGTGAAAACTACCACTAGGGTCTGAAACAGCTGGAGAGGGGCCCCAACAGCCATGGAGGTGGAGCACAGACTGAGCGCAGGGCAGGCACCAGGCTCGGTCCCTGTTGTCTCCGGTCAAAAAGATGTGAGGTGGCCGGGCTAGGAAGGAACGTGGAAAGCCACCTAGTAGATGCCCTGGGCTGGAAAGGTCAGTGGGCTGACCCTGTGCCAGGCAGCTTCGAATGCAGCGTGTGTGTTTGGCAGTTCTTGTTCGGCAAGAGGGACTGACTTTGGAGCCCACAGTCCCTCTCCCGTGATGATGTCAGCCCAGGGCAACACACAGGGCCTGCCACAGGCCAGGCTGGTGCCACAGAGCAGCCTCACCATTCGAGCCCTGCCCCCCTTGGCGGCCTGGACGGGCTCCTCTCTCTCAGCCTCGGCTCCCCATTCGAGGAAGCTTAAGGGTCGCAAAACGCTTTGCCAGTTGAGAATGCCACAACTGTTGAGGCTGAGAACGTGGCCCTTGGAGCAGATGCCCAAACTCTGCCACTTGGTGGGCCACCCTGTTCACGGCGTGGCAGCAGGGGAGCGCTGCCTGGCCCCTCTCTCCTCGCCCAAATGGTGCCCTTCCCAGTGCTCTTTCGTACGAGGCCAGGCCCTGGTTGGTCGGGGGGGGGGGGCTTGGCAGGGACAGCCTCCCCCAGTTGGTCCGGCTTCTGCCCTTCTCCCCCCCCCTCACTCCCTGCCTAACTTTGAAAAGGCAGAGAGGGTGGGGAGGATGAGGAAAGGAGCCCCTCCAGGCATCTCATTGCCCCCCCTTCTGCTCTCCATTCCTGGGCAGGAGAAGGGGCATGTAGAGTGAGAAAAGGGTGATGGGGGGACACGGGAGAGAGGTGGGGGACCTCTCAAGTCAGCCCCACAGCTACCTGGCTCCCTGACACCGTGGTTTTCTAGGTAGAGGGAATTGCTGTGGAGGCAGACCTGGTCCAAGCCCCCCCCCCACCTTGGACCTTCAGATAAGCTGCTGACGTGCACATTTGTGTATCCCCCCCAACTCCCCTGCGCCCCTCGACATCTCTTTTGTGGCCTCTCCCCACACCCCTGCACTTCTTCCATCAAAAGCTGAAAAGGTGAACAGTTGTGGGGGGGGGAATTGGGGGGAGAGCAAAACTCACCACTGTTTCTCAGGTTCTTCCCAGGCGTTCCTGGCTTGTAGCCATTATTTTCCCCAGAAGGCCCCGTCAGCAATTGCCTGTGTTGGCGGGAGGGGCCACAGTGATGCTGGGAGATGCTGTGGCGAGCTTCCCCCCTCTCTCACTCCTGAGAACCAACAGAGGGCCCCAGATTCTGCCCTTCTCCCACTCCGCCCCCCCCCCCTTGAGCTAAAGGTCTCATTGGATAGCTTTCAGCTTGGTTCCGGCTAGACTAGAGCCCTCCGTCTCTGTGTGGAGGGGGTTCAGTCGTCCAAGTCCTCGTCTGCAGTCCCACGTGGTAGGGCCAAGAGGCAGGCTGAGCACCGCAGCGAGAGCCAGGCTTGCCTATCGGCAGCCAGCAATTCTGGCAGGCCAGTGCCCTCGCTCTGGTGCCTGTCAGCTGTCCTTGGGGACTGGGAGTGCTGGAAAAGTGTGCCTGAGCCCCCCTAGTTAGAGCCTCTTGTCCCGGGTCTGCCCTGAATTGCAAGATAGCCACACTGTGAAAACCAGCTACCTTTTGAAGGGCTGCCAGGCTAATGCTCTCGGGGGGGGGGGGGTTAAAACCCGCCTTTTCCCTCCGTGCTTGTACTGGATTTCTCCTGCCTCTTGTGTCTTGCAGAAACTCCATCCAGTCTCAGTCTTCGTATGGGTCCAGCTCTCCTCCCCTTGCTAAGATGAACAGCATGAACAAGCTGCCCTCCGTCAGCCAACTCATTAACCCGCAGCAGCGCAACGCCCTGACGCCCACCAGCATCCCCGACAACATGGGAGCCAACAGTAAGCGAGGTCTTCCTTCACTGCGTGTCCTGGAGAACTAGCTTCGTAGTGGCTTGAGGCTGCTGGAGGTCATCACGGAATCGGTGGCGAGGCATTTGTGTTCACAGGATAGCGGACTTGACCAAATTGGGAGCAGGGATTTTCCACAGGGGGCTGGAGAGCCAGCAGAGTCCAGAACAGAGTGTGGCTTCGGCCCGCCGAGTCCCCGTGGCTGAGAGGCTTCTAGAGCAGGCTTCCCAACTTGTGGTCCGTGTACCCCTTGGGGTATGCGGACCACAGACCAGGGGCACGCGAGACGCTGCCCGTTATCAGCAGCTGATAATGGGCAGCTGTTAAAGGGGCTCTCTAGGACTAAGCCAGAACGAACACCCCCCATTCTGCTGTCTCGTGTGCATGGGGCGGGGGGGGGAACCTGGGGGTGTTACTAGCAGCAGCCTCTGAGGGGTCAGCAGCCACTGTTTTATTTCCCAGGAGCCCCCTGAAAAGAGCGTTCAGTCATTCTAGCACTGCTGCGGGGGGGGGGGGCTTATAGGACCTCAAAATGGCAGCCACCAACCCTGTAGAGGGGGTGGTGGTGGTGGTGGTGCTGCGGCATAGGGTATGGGGGGGGGGGAATCACATACATTTGATCTGGGTAGTTGAACAGTTGAGGAATAGGAAGACCTGTGGTCTGGATTCTCTGCTCTCTGAACAGGCGGCTGCAGGGTGGCTGGGAATGCTGGGTTCCAGCTTTCTACCGGTCTGCGGCTCCGTTTGGGTGACTCTCTCTCTCTCTCTGCCCCGGTTGTGCAACAGTTCCTATGATGGGGGCCCACATGGCGATGGCTGGTGACATGAATGGACTCAGCCCAACACAGACGCTGCCCCCTTCCCTCTCGATGCCATCGACATCCCACTGCACCCCACCTCCTCCGTACCCCACAGACGGCAGTATTATCAGGTGAGTAAGTGGTGGTCACACGACTCTCTGGTGGCCTCCCATCTGTCACTTGGTCACGGTGTCTCCTTCACGGTTCATTTGGGTCGTGTTCTTCAAGGAGCCGTCTTCACGCCACGCTAGACTTTGCCCTGGCAAGATGCCTCAACTTCCTTGCTGAGCCTCGACTTGTGCCACCCCCTGGCAGCTTGCCCCGCGGCTTCCCACCTCACTTGCCCTATTAATTGAAGGCTTAGAGGGCTGCAGCCTGATGGACTGGTGGTTTCTGCACCTGGAGCTGCTCTTGGATCCTGGCCACGAAGGGTCTCTCTTATAAGCTGCCTTTGCTCCACTGCTTCCTGGAGGAAAGGGTCTCTTTGCCCAGCTTTAGTAACTTCTCGGGTTGGTTGCTGTCGTGTTCTGCATGGGGGCTGCCCTAAAAGACAGCTTGCAAGCTGCCGCTAAGGTGAGCTGCTGCTGCTGCCTCCTCTTGCCTCCTGGGAAATATCAGGAGCCAAATACTCCTGCCCAACAGACCGGTTGCCTCTTGGCTTCCTAGTCTTGTGCCCGGTGCTGCTTGCTGGCCTCTAAAGCCCTTTGTGGCCTAGGACTGATCTCCTTGACTCTTCCTACATGAGCCCCTTTGCTCTTCTGATTTGCACCCGCCTCCTCCATGTGACTTCATTGTTGCAGGCTGCACACCCTACAGAGAAGGTTTCCACATCCTCAGTATTCAGATCAGCGTAAGCTGATCAGGGAACCAGATGTTGTGGAGCTCACTGCGAGGGGTGCGCACTTCTCACTGCTCCCATAGGCTCAGGCCCCAGGTATAGCATGACGGTGAATTCAAACCAAGAATTCAAGAAGCAAAAAGTTCTGCTAAGCACTGGTTTACTTTCGCTAGATATAAAAACACGGTGCACAGAATGAGACTCATAAGACAGCACACAGAAGTACAGTAGTTCCAAGAAGCTCAGGCCCCGATCCTAGCCAACTTTCCATGCTGATGCAGCCGTGCCAATGGGGCATCCTGTGGGGGGGGGGGACAAAGTGAACTTGTTTTGCTAATAGGAAGACCCAAGGGGAAAGGGGGACTCACAACCAAGAGGGCAGGAGTGGAATCACCAGCCAGAGCGGAATTAAGTTCACGTCCTCCTAGTCCAAGCCCGGTTTCCTCCAATATCTGTGACAACGCTGCTCAAAATGGAAACGTTGACTGCAAGCAGCAGGGCCTTTGTTGCGGTGGCACCGTCCGTGGCTCTGGAACAGCCTTCCCAGCCAAGGTCGAGCTACTTGCCTTCCGCAAGGGATTGGCTGCTCAGTTTGTTTCAGAGGCTATTCGATGGACTCTGTTTTTCACCGGAGCTGTCACAGTTGCTTGAGTGGCTGAGGTGGTGGTTGTGCTGCTGCTGCTGCTGCTGTTGCTGCGCACATTTTTGTGTCTTTAAAAACTGCTTTGGGGAAAACGGCATGGAAGCGACGTAAACAAAGAGGATGTGGGGGGGGGGCTGCGGCCTGCAAGGCAGCAGGTCAGAGCTGGTCTTGCCCCCCTCCCCCGGTCACTGAGTGGCCTTCATCGCTCATTGAGATGAGACCTTGCTGTGGGATCCTCCTCTCTCTCGTGGCCATCTCCTCGCGTGGTGGTTGATGTGTTGTGTCCTCTAGTTTGCCCCATGATGGCCCCTCGGCCTGCCCCATTGCTCGCCTCTAGAGCCTGCTTGTTCCCCTGCCCTGTCTTCCCTCCTGGGAGCAGGACAAGCTTTGAAGCCTGGGGAGCTTCTGTGTCCCTCTTGAGTTTGCCTGCTGACAGCAGGCGAGGCCACGAGTGAGCTGGACCGTGGCGCCCCCCTGCTGCCCCCAATCAAGGCTATTGCGTAGCAGAGCGCCTGGTGTGGTTCTTGCCATGTGTGGGCTGTTGCAGTCTGGGTGACCTTCGTGTCTCAATCTCTCCCCCCCCCCTCTCTCTCTCTTTCTGTCCTCGTTCCTCCTCCTCCTCTTGCAGTTTCTTAGCAAGGCTGGGCTGTTCCTCCTGCGTGGATTATTTCACGGCGCAAGGGCTGACCACCATCTATCAGATTGAACACTACTCCATGGATGTAAGTAACTCTTGCCCTTTCGCTTCGCGGGGGAGGGGTGTCTCAGCCCCAGCGCTCTCCACTGGCTGGTTTGCAAAGCCAAACTCCGGCTCACGGGTGGCCACGTCCCAGCAGTCCCTTCCTGTTGCAAAGCACCCTGGGAGAAAGCAGTTTGGCTCACGGAAGGAAGGGAGTGCCTAGCCCTTCCCTTGCCAGCCCTCCTCCGTAAGGAGCTTTTCAGCTCCAGGGTTCTGTGTGAAGGGTTAAGCACTGCCATCCCTCCTCCCAAGGGCTCTTTGTCATGGAGAAGTGGCTTTGGGGGGCTTCCTTGTGAAGTGTAATGTGGTGGTTGCCCTAGAAAGCAAGTGTGCTTGGAGACTGCAGAGGCTTCTGGCCTGGCATGTCGGCTCAGTTTGGCTCTGAAATCCACAGTTTCTCTACCTGCGGTTTCTGTTCAGTGGGTGTTGAACTGCTTTGCATTGTTGCAAAAGCTGACCTGAAATGACAGTGGTTGGTCTTCTGTGGTTCCTTCTCTCTCTCTCTCTCTCTCTCTCTCTCTCTCTCCCCCCCCCCCCCCCGTGCTTTTACTTCTACATCCTTAATCTAAGAATGTCTAGCTTTGCTGTGTGCTGTGCTATGGAGCTTAAGCTGGAAGAGCCCCTGATTCTACTGGGCTGAAGATCTTTCCATTTTCCTCCTGATCTGCCCAAGGTTCTTTTTGCTTCTGAAGCTAATTGCTGCCAAAAAAGACCAGTTTTATTTAAGCAAAATTTTAAGGGTGTAAAAAATGTTGTAATCCTTTTGTGGTTTGCAAAACCACTTCAGATTCCTCCAAATGTTTCACCTAAACAGGGTCTTCCAAAAGCATCTCCAACTTTGCTTAGGTGACATTTGGCAGCGGCGGCTCTAAAGATGGGGCAAAGGAGCGTTTCCTTCTGGGTCCCGAGCCCCTTCGTAAAGTAGGGTCTGTTTCCTCCCGTGCTCGAGACTCAGCCAGCCGGGCCGTTCTTGGAAGTGACACAGAACCTTGTGCTGACTCATGGGAGGCCCCGCCCTGGAGAGGGGGGGCTTTCCTGGGCCCCGGTGCTGTGGACCAGTTCTCCAGGCCCTGCAGTGGGGGGAGAGGGTGGGCTGCTGCACCTGTCTGCGTGTTCTGGGAGGGCAACTTGGGGCCAGAATGGACTTTTCAGGGAAGAGGCATCCATCAGCAGTCCTTTGCAGGGCGCCCAGGTCCTAGGTGGTGCCTGAAACATGTTCTACTTCTGCCTTCTCCGGACTATATGAAGTGGTCATTTGGCAGCTGGTTCTCTGTTCAGAGCTCTGCCGAAATTTAAACATGATTGATGAAGACTTTTGTTGAATGGTTGGCCTGAGTCTGTCTGTCTCCTCCTTCCCCTGCCTTCTAGGATCTGGTGAGTCTCAAAATCCCGGAGCAGTTCCGCCATGCCATCTGGAAAGGCATCATGGACTACCGGCAGCTGCACGACTTTTCGTCCCCCCCTCAACTCCTGCGCACGCCCAGTGGTGCCTCCACAGTCAGTGTGGGCTCCAGTGAGACTCGCGGAGAGCGTGTCATCGATGCGGTGCGCTTCACACTCCGCCAGACGATCTCCTTCCCTCCCCGCGATGAATGGAGCGACTTCAACTTTGACTTGGACGCCCGCCGCAATAAGCAGCAGCGCATCAAGGAGGAAGGGGAGTGAACCAACGGGGGGGGGGGCTCTACCCCCTTGTCCACACCAATGGACCTCTTGGCTGCTCTTGCCTGTTTTGCTGCCTTTAGATGGTGTGGGGGGGGCAGAAGGGAAGAGCCGTTCTCGCTCTTTGGCGCTAGCTGTCCCTACAGTTCTGGTCTGCCTGCTTGTGAAGGGGGACCATTTTGTATTTTCTCATAAGCCATAGCTTTTGCGTGGGGGGGGGAAGGGGGGGCCTGTATGGCTGTTGTTCAGCGAGGACTGATGTGTTTTCCTTTTTCAGCAAGTGGGAAGGGATGGTTGGGGGAAGCAAAGGAGATATTTGGAGAATTGTGGTTTCCTGTGGTCGTGGCACTTAATTCGCACATGTTGCAAGTTGGCCTGTGGCTCCTAACTTCTGTTTTTCTTCATACTATATACTTGCAACTGGATCAAATGTCACTTGCAAAGTTCTGTCTGGACTCTTTTCTGAATGTATCTTTTCAGGTGCCTTTGGGAGCGCTTGTCTGGTGTAAAGAGTTAAAAGTGGCCCACAATTTGGGGCTGTCTGGTGGGCTGTGAGTTTGACTGTTGCAAAGTGAAGCATGGGAATTTGCCCAACGGGGTAAGGGGTCTGACGCGCATTGTGCCCTGCGGTTAATATGGCAGCCAGAGACGGTGCGCAGCGCTTTCAGCCCAACCAGTGGCAGCCAGAAAGACAGAGTAGCACCTGGGACCACCTGCACCTCCGTGAGGCACCTTCTCAACTGGCCCATGAAATGTGGCTGCATTGGGGGCAGTTGACAGCTGCCTGGCTTATTGACAGGACACCACGTCCATGCACAACGTGGCAGCAAATCTGCTTTCTTTCCTGCAGACCCCTACACACACACTCCGGCTGCTTTGCACCAGAATAGTCCCGTTTTCTGTCTCTGTGCAGCCTGGCAGAGACTCCAAACAGTAATGGTGCCGTTGTGAGAAAGTTAAGCTTGCATGAAGCGCTTGCTTCTTGGATTTGCGAGTGCACTGCTGAGGCTGAACTGAAGCCGTCATCCCTCCTGCACTTTGCTGCCCCATTGATTCACAGGTGACGAAATGGGGGGGGGGGAGGGATTTTCAGTAATAGGGTGATTTGGGGGGTGGGAGCAAAACCTCTTGGTAGTGGCAACAGCAGCAATGCACTTCCTGGTGGCTGCCATTTTTGTTTGTCCCTCGGAATAATACTGCGTCATTCTGTAGCATCATTTTACTTCTGGAGGGAAAAACAGTGGCCCCCAAGGAATGGTGGCCAGAATTGGCAGTGGCAAAAATGGTAAGCTGTGGGGGCCAGTTATTGCCCCCACCCTTTTGGCACTGAGACTTGCCAACTGGACGACATTCAATTCTTTTGGTACGTTTGGACAGGGATAGGATTGCTTAAGGAGTCGTGCATGAAAAAATAATGTGTATTGCCCCAAATCAGTGGTAACTCTTCCCACATTGTCAGGCTGGTGGAGATATAGGAATTCCCAGAGTCTTGTCAGGTGCTGAGCTTTGTGCACTTGTTACGGGAGAGTGCTTGAACTCGGTGCCTGCGTGGCGGCTCTGCCCGTGGCCTTTTGCTTCCCGCTTTCCAATCCATGCCGTGTCGTCCCCTGGCCAGCACAGCCAGGCCTCGGAGCTGGCGGCAGGGAGATGCTCCAAGCAAGGAGTGCTGAGGAAGTGGCAGTCGACCGCTGCAGTTGTGGAGGGGGGGGGGAAGTGTCACAAAGGTCCCTTTCAAGCATTCTCCCCAAATGCAACATGGTGACCCAGCCCCATAACTTCCTGAGGATCATGCGCTTGTTTAAAAAAAAGTGCAGGTGTACCTGTTAAGTGTCAGCTCCTGTTTTTCTGCCTCAGTGGGAGAGTGCTGGCCCTCTTCTCCAGCCCCGTGGAACTCTGATAAGGAGCCTCCGGTAGGAAGTCTGTTCATTTGCTGCCTCTTTCTTTGAGGTCTCCAGAAACTCCTGGCCTCTGGTGCTCGCAGGATCTGCTGTGAAGCAGCCACACGAGCAGATTGATAGTGTGTGTGGGGGGTGTTTCTGCCTTGGGGTTTGACCATATCCGTGGAGGATTCCTTAAGCAACGCCTCGGAGCTCCAGGTTGTCTGCCTGCCTGCCTGCCTACTAGCGTTTTGTGAATAATCTTTCTGCATATTATGCACTCAAGATGACTTTTAAGGCTGGATTCTGACAAACTGCTTTTTTCACTTATTTGCCACTTTTTCACAGCGCTCTTGGTTCCTTTGGGTGTAAACTAGTTCTGCACTGTGTACTGACTGCAAAAGCCCGAGTGACACGAAGGGGAAAAAATGATCTGACACCACCAAAGTTCCATGAACAGCCAAAGTGGCTCGCAAATGTTTTGCTTCCTTGTTTTGGCTCCTGCCAGGGGCGGCATCAGCTGTCCATCTCTCGACCCAGGCTCACACCCAAAGCTGCAAACCTCTCTTTGCCTACTGCGTATTGTCAGCAAACATTGTAATTTTATGCAAAGATGTTCTGCTCTTCTCTGCAGTATGATGCAAGATCTTTTTCTATGTACAATTTGTAAATAAGCATCATTTTGTATGTATAATGTGTTTGTTATTTCTTGGCATAACCATTTATTGGTTGGTTTAATTTTTATTATTGTTTCTTCTTGGGATATTGGGCCTTTCAGAACCACATTTTTTTGTATTTTTTTAATTTTTTAAAATCCTTTTTATGGGAAAGGCTTCCTGCATTATGACTTGCAAAGTGCTCGGGATGTTCATGTTAATGCATTAACACACACACACACACACACACACACACACACACACACACACACACACACACACACACACACACACACACACACAGTGTGTTTGTGTGTGGGGGGGTCATTGCAAGACCCTCTCTCTGATGTGGGAAAGGGTTGACTTCAAGGCAAGAGTCCTAGATTTCAAAGTAACTTCATTGCTTGGTTCAAGTGGCAGGCACTCACAGGTTATTCATGACTTGTAAAAGTATTAATTTGGTGAAAAACATTCTGTTAATGCCAGTGTAAATAAAAGCCACGTGACAAAAGCAACGTTGAATGTTTCTAGTGTTTGAGGTTGTCGCATTTGTGTGTTGGTGCGATTTGGTTGCTGCCAAAAAGGAGGTGTCTGTATTGTCAAGGTCACTGTAGAGACGACAGGTTTAGAAAAGAAGGTGGCCCCTGCAGGGCTGACAACTCTGGGGGCTTCTCTTGCCCAGTCAGGATTTTTTTTTTGGGGGGGGGTGCAGGGACCTGTCTACACAGCACGCCTGCTTTAGTGTGCATGGGAAACCAGAATGAGGACCCCATCCCTGATTTCCTTTCCAAGAATAAAGAAAGCATACTCCTGGCCACGAGCCTGTGTCCTTAATATAGCATGGATGCATTATTCAGCAAAAATAAATAAAAGCAATGAATTGTCACACCTTAACCCAATTGTATAGAATGGGAAAAGTCGCAAGCTGCTCAGTTGCTGAGCAGCTGAAGTAAGATGATTCGATGAGGTGGATACACAAACAGCTAAATGGACTCCCTGCCTTTCAACCAGGAACCATCAGTTATGTCAGGTCTCTAAAATGCTACTCACATTTGAGGGAATGTGAAATTACCAAGGTCCATTTTATCTGCCGTCCTGTTTCCAGCAGTGGCCAACCAGGTGTCACTTGGAAGCCCAGAAAAGGCCCCTCTGCTGCACAAGGCTGCACCCCGATGCAGCGTCACACAGAAGGCATTCGGGGAGGGCGGGACAGTTGCTGGCAGCTGCTGAGAGAAGCCCGGGTTGCTCTGCTGCCAACTAAGAGCACAGCTGCAAAATGGGTCATGATGGCCCTGCTGAAAGGGGCCAAAAGACACACCCTTTTGAGCCTCTCCAGTTCCTCAAGTGTGGAGACCTTTCAGGCTAGCTTTCTGCTGCCGCCATCATTCTATGACTTTCCCAGTCGCTTGCATATGTGAGTGAATCAAAGCAGGTTAAATATAAGAATGTTCGTATCGCCTCAAGCACATTGTTGTCCTAACGTGGCGGAGTTTTGACAACTACCAGTAGGCGTGTAAAAACAGTAAATCGGTGATTGGTGTGTGAATCCGCCCTTAGTGTGCGGGACAGAGGCCATTGACACACAGGTTGAAGCCACTGAGACAAGAGCACTGTGGTGCGATCTGGGCGCTCGGAGGAGCAGAAGTGGCCTCATCCAGTGGAGTCCCTTGGAGACTCCCAATCCACGCGCTGGTGGCCGCTGTGCTCGCCCCTGAAGGGCTGATATGTGACTTGTGAAGTGTAGCTACCGTGTCGCACGCATCCTACTACCCTGCCTGTTGAGAAGGAGAGGAAAAGGCCTCTCCTGCCCCGTCACATGAACAGTGGTGTCCCTGGGAGGACAGGAGGCGTCATCGTTGTCTTCTAAACACGTGACTCTGGCGGGATGGATTTCCTGAAGGGAACAACTAGTGGTGGCATCAAGTCATTTGGCTCACAATATGTGCGTTTATTTCGAGGGAGGCAAGCTCCTTTGCCCTCCCCCAGGGACCTCTGACCATGCTTAGAGTCCAAGTATTTACAAGCTGATGTGTGCCCGTTTTGTGCCTGTGTCAAGTGAACTTTTGAGTGCCGGGGGGGGGGGGGGCAGGCAGGCCTCATGCACCATGGAAATGTGACCTTTGCAAAAGCAAATAAGGCAAGACCAGCTGTGGGGGGGGGGGGGGAGAGGAACAAATCTCTGACCATTTGGCAAAAATAAAATGCCCCCTGCTTTACACACAACCACTCAGTGTATGACCTTCCTAATGGCAGCATCAGCCACTGCTGCCAACCAGAGTGAGCTCCCTTTC
Organism: Plestiodon gilberti rubricaudatus; assembly: GCA_026170595.1. NCBI lineage: Eukaryota > Metazoa > Chordata > Lepidosauria > Squamata > Scincidae > Plestiodon > Plestiodon gilberti. The sequence continues at coordinate 1,837,789 of JANXHW010000003.1, read as the reverse complement.
TGCCTGAGAACTGGGTGGAAACGGCGGTCCTGGTGTCGTGGCACCATCTGGCGGGCAATACTGCTGCCTGGGCCACCCTGTGCTGCCACCTGCCCCCATGCCAGGATCGCAAAGATGGAATCTGTACCTGCACAACATTCATCACATGGTAGTGGGGTGGGAAATTCCCCCCCCCCAATATTCACAGATGACATTTGTTGTTTGCAACCCAATAACGATTCGGTCTCCAGGGAGGGATTCAACCACTCGCAGTAACCGGGGCCAGGCCTCCAGCAGTTGCCTGCCAGGTGTACCCTTCTTCCCCATTGTTCAGGGAACCGATTGAGAAATCTATCCACGATATCTTCTGGATGAGGCAGTCCTTCAATTTCTCCCCACAAACTCTGTGTGCCAGATACGAAATGTTTGGGAGTGCCGGCGGCATGAAGCTGCTGCTGCTGCTGAGGCTCCAGGCAGCCAGCTTGGTTTCTAGTCTGCTGAGAACTTGCTTAATTGCAGTATCCTTCCCATCTTCCATTCCTTGGTCGATAGATAGGCAGCCTCTAATGTTGGCCCCTGACCATCCTGAGCTTCCCAGGATGCTTTGCCTTTCTGTGGCCAACCCTTGCAACTGAAGCGCTGGCACACCCTTCTTCTCCCACGAGTGGTGCCCATTCTGCCTCCCCTGAGGGGAAAATGGCAATTAGAGCTCTCTTGTCCCATCGCCAAGCACCACACCAAGTTCCTCGCACGGTTCCTCCTAGGGCCGGATCTTCTTGGGAACCGGCAGTTCTTCCGTGAAGTGCTTGAGAAATGAGGTAAGTGGGGAAGATACAATAAAGATTGAGGGACGTAGTCATGCCACAAGCATGAAGTTCTTACAGCAAAAGTTTCTGAAAAATCAGTACATGGCAACTCCCAGGGCGTGGTGTGCGCTGCCTGCCATGCACAGTAGTTGGCTTTCAGTTCGTGCTCCAGGGCTGGAATGATGCCCTCCTGGCACCCCAAAGCTTCGTAAGCAACAGGGCCTTGATCTTTTCTTCTGAGATGCCACCGTTTAGGAAGCTGCCTGTATGTCAGTTGTCCCTGAAGTAGTCCTGCAGGTAAACACGCAACACAGAATTTGTTGCGTAGCTTGTCGGGAGGGTGGGGTGCACGTGAACAGAGGAAATCGGCTCCCCCGTAGAAAGCACGTGAGGGGAGCGGCTGGGCGGGTGCCAGGCCAGCACTCTGTCACCCCCTACAATGCAGTCTATTGCTCAGAGCAGCTGCTTCACTCCCCCCCCCCGCATAGGGGTTCAGAAATGTGCCCCACAGCCTGCTAAGCCCTGGTACTGACCTGGGAGACAGTTTACCCTCCCTGTAGCCCATCCTCGGGTGGTAACTGCTGGCCTGGTGCATGCCCAGCTTGCCGTGGCTCTGACCCAGGACAGGAGGCGGGCGATACTGCTGCTTCCGAATCCTCTGCTCCTTTCCTCCTCGAAGGCTGGATTCAGACAACATCCTGCTTCAGAGGCAGCCGCAGCGCACAGGGTTTGGGGCACTTCTAGATGAGTTCAGGGAAGACGCCAGTGGCGCCTCCCTCGGCCTGCGGTTCTGTGTCCCGCGTGTGTGAACGGTGCCTCACATTGGTCGTGACGGGGCCAAACAGTACGTTTCACATGGACAAATGCGACAAAGCAATCCAGGAGGGCTGTTGGGAGTGCGTTTCATCTTATTTATTTATTTATTTATCTTTCACACGTGTATCCTGCCTTCCTCCAAGGAGCTCAGGGTGGTGTACAGAGTTCCTTCCCTGCTTTTCTTCTCACAACAACCCTGTGAGGTAGGTTAGGCTGAGAGAGAGTGACTGGCCCAAGGATACCCACTTTGGAATATAAATAAATAAATAGTACCTAGATCACAAATGTGTTACTGAGGAAGGCAGAGGCCAAACTGTTTCAAAGCTAGTTAAACGGTCTCTGTCTTCTCATTCATTTCTCACACATCTATACTGTGTCTCGTGTTTCCCAGGCTGCTTCAGTCGATCTGCTGCCTGGGTGGCACAGAGCTGACACTCCTGCTATTCATCCCCCCCCCCCCGACCTTTATAAAAGCAAACATGCATGCAGACCACCACTGCTGCTGCTACCCCACACACACACACACACACACACACACACACACACACACACCCTCTTAGGAAAGTAGCTGAATGGGCAGAGAGAGGGAGGTGGGTCAGGGAGAGGCCGAGCAAGGCGAAGAGGGGTGCTGAGTTGCTTTGGAGATCATTTATTTATTCATTTATTTATTATTTAACAAATTCTCTGCCACCTTTTGGTCCCATTCAAGGGACCGTCAAGATTGCTGATTTTATTCTGTAAACAATGTAAATTAATAAAAATGACAATTACAAAAATATAAATCAGCCTGATGAGCAGATAAAAAATGACTAACTCAAAACCGGAGAAAAGGCCACAGCAAACCAACATCCTCACTCACTCCCTACCTCAAGTCGGACTGTTTCGGTGCCAGCTGGGGCTCTTCGGGGAGCCTCCATTGGCCCTTCATGGAAGGAGATGGGCAGTCCTTCCAGTACTCTCTGCGCCCCAGCCATGTCCCACTTAACCATCTCCTTGACCTGAGCTCAGCGGTATCCTGGAAGGAGCCAACGCAGCCACAGAGCAGCAATGGGATGTGTTCAGATGAGTGGGCGGCGCCCACGAGCGCCCTGGCTGCTGCATTCCGCGCCAAGAACAGCCTCGCAATAATCTTCAAGGGCAGCCCCAAGTACAGTGCCTTGCAACAGTCTGAACAAGATGGACACCCTTCAGGGAGAGCAAAATCAATGAATGAGAAGGTACTCAAAGAAGTATCCTATAGGGCTGAGAGTGAGACTAAATCCCCCCCCCCATTTTGCCATCCCATCTGCAGGCAGCAAGTGAAAGGGGACAAAGGAAGGGGTGGCCACCAGTGCCGCCGCTGCTGCTGCTGGGACCCTGGGACAACGGCTTGTCCTGCGGCCCCCATGCGTGTCCCCGACTGGGGGGCCCTGTTGGTACACTGGGAGGTAACCCTGCTGGTGGTCTTGAGTGTACAGGGGTCAGTCCAACCTGGCAGGCCCTCTGCTAGACATAGGTCCTGACCCAGGGCCTGGCCAGCCCAATCTACGGAGGGCGGGGGGGGAGCAGCACGGCTCCTCTGGTGACTGACTGGCAGCTTCCGTTTGTGCCACAGGTGGGTCCCTGGGAGCGGTGCTGTCGTCATGTGACCTCGCTCCTCGGGCCTTGCAGCCCCCCAGAGGAGCACAGAAGTGCCTCTGCCTGCCACCCGTGGGAGCCCACGGAGGCCCGCTAAGACTGGCCCATCCTGAACAAGCCCACAGGGCTGGAGACAGGGAGCAGCACCTGTCCAAGAGAGAGCGCACTTGCTGGGAAAGGGAGCGAGCCTGCCTGAGACCGGGGAGAGCTGGCGCTGCCCACCCGTCGACTGGGCTGGAGGGACTGTGCGCGGTTGCCAAGGAAGGCCGCTTCCTCTGTGACTGGGGGGGCACTCAACCACAGCCGCACAAAGCCCAACGTGACACCCGGAGATTGTGCCAAGGACACCCTTTCCCTTCAGCAGTTCTGACTCACCAAAAGATTGTGCTGAACAGCAAGGGGGGGGTCCCCCCCAAGAGGCAATGGTGTCCCATAATAAGGAGTCATACCACAAACTGATCTGACCCCGCTACACTCAACTGCCAGAGGACTCTGATTACACTACAACAGTTTTGCTGCAGGGGGAAATGCACTAATTAAAAACGAGCCGAGATTCCCTTTGTTTCGTCAGGGTCTGCCCCAGAGCACTTTGTGTTGAGCAGACTCGAATAACCTTTCCTGCAAGAACCTGGTGCCCTGCCTCTTCCAGAACAAAGAGCCCTCACTGACACATCATCCGGGCTTAGGAGGTTGGCGTCGTCATAGGTAGTGACCTCATTCAGTCTTTTCGGAAAACCCTTCTTGAGGTAAAGAGCCTGCTGCACTCAATGTCCCTAACCCTTTCCAGGCAACCCAAACAATGTTGACATTCACAGCCATTGTCCATGCTGCAAACCTTCTCTGAATCTATGCTGTTGTCTTCTTGAACGATCTCTCTCTCTCTCTCTCTCTCTCTCTCTCTCTCTCTCTCTCTCTCTCTCTCTCTCTCTCTCTCCAAGAGCCCTACTGGTCTGCCAAGCCTTGCACCCATTTCTCACAGCGCCTCTGGGAAACCCGCCCACAGGACGTGTAAGCAAATAGCCCTTCCCTCCCTCACACCCTCCCCTGCAGCTGGGCTTCATAGAAGAGCCTTCAAAGAAAGGCTGCCTCTGAACTGTGCCTCTCTACTTAGCGGCGGCGGCGGCGATCATCATGGCGGGTGCTCTTCGTAGGCCTCTCTTCCTTCCTCCCCTTCCACAAACTTGTCTAACTCCCTCCTAAAGTCATTTGGCCCATGACCAGCACTTGTTCCGCCCGGCCACTCTTGCCAACCAGGCTCACTAGATATTGTTTCCTAGTCTTGGCTTGCTGCCCGTTTGCTAGCACCATGTAATGAATTTTGTCCCTTAGCCTTGTCCTGGACCCTGACATCATCTTACCTGGCTTAAGGTGGGAGAAGAAACACCTTCTGGACTCCAGGGAGCCAGAACTGGGGGAATCAGGATTTAATGAATTTATTTTATTTTAAATAAATGGAGCCAGGATGGTGTAGTGGTTTGGGAGTCGGACTTAAACCTGGAAGATCCAGGTTCAAATCCCCGCTCAGCCACGAAGCTTCCTGGGTGACCTTGGGCCAGTCACTATCTCTCAGCCCCACCTACCTCACAGGGTTATTGTGAGGACAAAAAGGAGGGGAGGAAATATGTACACCACTCTGAGCTCCTTGGAGGAAGGGTGGTATAAAAATGTGAAAAATAAAATAAATAAAATAAATAAATAAACAGTTCTATACCATTCCAAACAGTCATACAAAGATAAAAAGTTTCACATCTACAGGACAAATTAAGTTTCCTCCTTTGCAAACCTAGAGAACGTTCCTTCTTGCTCCACCCCACAGGAGCGATGATGTGTTGATGATGTGTTGAAATCCTCACTGGCACTGCCTGAGGGACAAGTCGAAGAGCCGCTGGCTTTGGGGCCCGTGCTTGTGAGCGGCGGTGTGGGGGTTCCAGCTCTCCCCAAGGTGACTGGGGTTCCCGGGAGATCTGGCTGAGCCCAACAGGCAGGTCCTGCATGACGAGGAGGGCTTATCATCGGAGAGGGCCTGAATTCTGCTTGGAGATCTTTGTTCCTAATTTGCATTTGTATCCTGTGTTGAAGAAGGCTGGGGTGGTGAGGTGGGATTTTCTTTGCAAGTCTACTAGAATTGTGAACATGAGGCAGGATATACCTGTAGTGTTTTAAAATAAATAGATATGTCAGGATTGCATGAATATTCTCAATTTTTTATATATATATTAGAGAGAACAATGAAGAAATCAGCAATGAATGCACATGTTTGGAACATACACAGGATTGGAAAGTACTTACAAGCAAAACTGGAGGGTGTGTTTGACACTCAAGGAAAGCTCGGCAAAATAAGGTCAATAGCTTGGGCTCGGCTCTAGTGAAAAGATAGTCAGGTCAGGTGGTGGCCTGTAGTACACCAGACCTTTTCCTTGCAAACCCAGCCCCAGATCTTCGGAGGACGACTGTAAGGGAGCTACATATGATCTAGTTGCCTAACAGAAAATCCGGCCACCCCTCAAAAAGCTGCCAGCAGCAGGCACTTGGGGACAGTCTGTTATACTTGTAAAAGGGGCTATGGGGGGCGGTTCTTCATAGCTCCACCCACAAACCTGGCCTCGTAATTGGCAGCCAAGTGTTGTAGGCTCATGAACTGTCACAGGGGAGATAGGCAGACGACATGCAAACCACAGGGTCCTTCCCTTCTTCACACCCAAAGCCCAAAAGCTTTTTTTTTAAGACCATAAACAAAGGCCAACTCCACCAGCGCATCAAGAAGAGAATGGAAAATGTTGGCCTCCGCCCATCCAACCAGTTTAAACCATGAATCAAGGTAAACAAAGGAAAGAGTTGGCCTGGTTCAGGCACTCCTTTGCCAACTGTGCTCTCCTCCCTCTCGCCACGGCAAGGGCAGAGGAGATGGAAGCAGATAGCAAGGGCTGGTCTGGAGTGGAGAATCCGCCACTCGGATTTCTTCTTCAAGTTGTGCAGACAGTATGAGGCCTCAGGGGTGCACAGAGATGATGGAAACATGTTGAGTTCTTCCATGGGGTGTGCATAATGTGTCATCGGTTCACCTGAATGTTTTAACACCCAACGGCCCAGCCAGGTGGTTGCACGGGTGGTTATTATGTTACCAGCTAAGGATGATGCAAAACATTTTGCAATTTTACCTTTCTGAGAGAAGAATGCAACAGTCTTGCAAAATCCACACCAGGACTGTAAACCAGGCAGTTTCTGGTGTTGGCAGTTGGCTGGGCAGGGGCAACACAAAGGGACCGAAGCCACCTGGGGTTTGGAGACCTCTAACGAGTGCAGGAGGAATGCGAGAGCCAGTTCTGCTCTCTGAGACCTCCGTTGAAGACGGATACAAAAACCTGGGTTTTGTTCGAATTTCAATCGGTCCCATCTAAATGGCCAGTTCCACAAGCAGGATGCTGGGCTATTTGCTTGCTTGCTTGCTTCGTTTACTTAAAGCTGCTGTTGTATCCCACACCCAAGATGGCTAACATATGGAAATAAAAATGGGATCATGCAACAATTCTTGAAACCAATAAAATAGACGACAAAAAGTGAAGTTGAGCGTAGTGAGGCTGTGGTCAGGCCAAAGTCCTGCCAAGCAAAAGCAACAGAATGCCACCTGGGAAGAAGAGGCCACACAGGCTCCCTGCCTGGGCAGGAAGCTCCACAGCCTGCGGGCCACTGAGAAGACCCTTTTGCACGTGTTACCAGGCAGAGTTGGGGTTCCTCAGCCAACCACTGGTGAGCAGCAGGGGGTTTGGGAGGAGAAAAACCTTTTGCTAGCCTGGCCTTGACTGATTTAGGGGCGGATCCAGCAGGAGTGTTCTGAGGGGGGTTACTGGTGGGCCAACTCACTGGCACTTAGTCCCTGCACCGGATCTTGCCCATGGGCCACGAGCTGGCAACCACTGCCCTAGAGTAAAGGAGTGAAAAGAGAGCTGTTGCTCATGCTAGAATGATGATGCCTCCTGCTCACGTAGGAGATGAGCGGTGTCTGAGTCAGGTTGTTATTTCCCAACCCTACCTGTTTATCGCCATGGGAACCTGGCATCTCCTCTGTGGGCGGAGGTCATTTTGCAGCCGCTTCCCACCACCACCACCACCACCACCACCACCAAATGCTGGTGACGATCTGTCAGGCGAGGGCCCAGCTCCAGGTAGTGCCGCTCCTGGGTGGGCATGCATGCTAATGGCGAGCAGCTCCCAGCAGGGTGCTCCTGACTCATGCTGGGAACGCCGCCACACTCCCAGCAGGCAGCTGCACCAGGCCCAAACAGCAGCTGGTCTCCTCCAAGCTCAAAGAGGCAGGTGAGCATCAAGATCGCTTCACAGCCAGGAGACAGTTTGGGAGGTGGGGAGGACCACCAGCGTGTAGGAACCAGGCCTCTGCTGAATACGCCCGTTGGGGTGTGCTCTTGCAAATGAGTGTAGCCCCCAAATACCCCCTTGCCAAACAGCGTTCTCTGGCTGGGAGGGGCTGCCAGCCTCCACGTGGTGCCATTTTTCTTCTCTTCCCTCCCTCTGGTTTAGTCGATTGGCTATGGTGATTTTGCTGATGTAATCTGTGATGTCATCGTAGCAGACTTAGCATCATGGTGGCACTGGCAAAGTCACATGAGCTGCCACAGCCAATTGGATTGAACTGCATGGCGGATCACAAGGTTGGGACAGTGAACAAAAGAGAGAAAGTGACTCTGGAAGAAGTTGCAATAAAAGGGCACCGAGAGGGACTGAAACGACGTCAATATACTGTACGGGCCCCTGAAAATGGGAGGCATTTCTGAGTCACAGGTTGGTGACTCTGAAACTAGGTGTTTGCAAGCAGCTTTAAGAGGGACTTTCCCGAAGAAAGAGTCCCATGTAGAGAGCCCTGCGCATTTGGGGTTGCCGTTTCAGGTTTCTTTGTGCGCATGTGTGTGTGGGTGAGAATGGTTCTCACATTCAGAATGGTTCAAAGGTCCACTCATGGTTCAGGAGGGGGGGAGCATTATTTGCTGGTTCTCGTGTTTGTTCAGAGCACTCACTTTTTGCTTTAATTGTATTTGCTTCATCTTGTTGAGCCTTCTTTGATTGGAAAGACAGGATATGAATCTTCTTCAATAAATAAATGGGTGAGAGAGCAGCACTACTGGGGAGGGAGGGCTGTCTGGATGTTACCCAGGGTGGTCTCGGGGGTCAGTCAGGTAGGGTGTGGGCTGGTCACCCCTGAACCTTAAGGACCCAGAGTGCCCCAGGAGACCCCCAGCATCCGGCAGCAGCAGCAGCAGCATTGATGGTCCTTCTTGATTAGAATTCACCAGGCCAAACTTGCTGTGCTGCAGGGTGCCTTGTTCGTCTTGAGCAGCAGCAGCAGCAGCAGCAGCAGCAACAGCAGCAGCATTGCTCTCCACCTGCCTCTCTCCCAGCCCTCCTTACACCTGGGAGCCAGCAATCCATCCGTTTCTCATGTGCTTCCACCACCACCCACATCTAGCTGCGCATTAGCAGGATTGGTCCTGGACTCCTTCTTTGTGTACTTTTCTGTGCTAATCTGAGAAGATGGTGTTTTCCTGCTGCTATTTCCATCACGCTGTCTGTGAGACTCCTGCCCCCCTCTTTGCCCCCCCCCCCGGGCTCCCATGGATTACCGCATCTTGCACTTCCCAGCAGCAAGTGGCCTCCAGGGGACATTGTATGTCTACACCAAGTGTTGCTCCAGAGCTAAAGCAGCAGAAAATAAATTTTCTTTTTGACCCTGTGCCTACTCTGTGGGTTTTATAAAGAAATGAGCAAAGAAAAATGCATTGCCTGTATTATTGTGATTGTTGTTGTATGTTGTACATGGCTAGGCTTACCTTATCCAAAGGGGGACAGGGTGCCTACACCTTTAACCATTGTAAAAAGAGGGAATTTGGGCAGGTGCAGCTTGTTATGAGCCTTCCATTATGAGCTGCACCTGCCCAAATTCCCTCTTTTTACAATGGTTAAAGGTGTAGGCACCCTGTCCCCCTTTGGATATGGTAAGCCTAGCCATGGCCCCTCACTCACTGGGTTGCATAGGCAATGCAGACAGGTCCCTGGCCTCAAGCAGCTTACAGTCTAAAACAGACAGTGGAGGAAATGGAGGATAAGAACCTTAGAAGAGCCAGGCTGCTGGATCAGGCCAAAGGCCCATCTAGTCCAGCTTCCTGTATCACACAGTGGCCCCACCAGATGCCTCAGGGAGCACACAAGACAACAAGATAACCTGTTTCCCGTTGACACTCCCTTGCACCTGGCACAGAGAAAACCCACTTCTAAAGCCAGGAGGTTGCTTATCCCCATCATGGCTTGTAAGCTGTGATGGACTTTTCCTCCATAAATCCGTCCAAACCCCTTTTAAAGGCATCTAGGCCAGGTGCCATCACCACATCCTGTGGCAAGGAGTTCCACAGATGAATGACACGCTGGGTAAAGAGAGGGAGGAGAACCAGTCAAGGACTGGGTGGGAGGAAAGTGAGCAACTGCTTGGCCTACCATTGGGAAAGCGAATTAGGAAAAGAAGCCAAAGGCCACATGGAAAACAGTGGGTGTGTTGAGCAGGGACTTGGTGGAGAAGAGAGAGATGGACCTGGCCATGGAGGTCTTCAGGGATGGTGTTTCTGGAAGGGGGAGGAGTAAGGCAGGGACCATGCCTGGTGCACACAGGAATCAGGACGTCAAGAGTGACCCTTGGGGGAAAACTGCAAAAAGCTGGGTAACATCTGGTTGGGCCAAAGCATCCCTACGGGATGGGTATGCAAATGTTTTAGACCAGAGATTCCCAACATCTGTCACCAGGTGTACCACATGTCACAGTCAAATTTTCTGAAGTACCACCTGTGCCAATAAATAAAATTATTATCTATATAATAAATATTTATATATAAATATAAATTTATAATGTTAATACATATGTGCACTAGATAGGTGTGTCAACAAATGCAGCAGTTTTAAGCCACTGTGGTTTTTGGTGGTTTTTTAAACAGCAGTACAGGTGGGCCCCCATATCCACTGATTCGCTATCCACGGTTTCAGTTATCCACGGATTGTGAGGACCCCCCCAGGCTTTTACTTTTTTCCCCAGTAAGCTTCATTTCTTCCTTAAAGAAACAGGAGAAGCAGCCTCTAGCTGCTTATTACAGGCAAGTAGAACGAGACTAAGTACTAGAGAGGCTCTGCAAGGTTTAACAGAAACCTTGCAGAGCCTCTCTAGGACTTAGTCTCGTTCTACTTGCCTGCAATGGAGGCTGCTTCTCTGTTTGTTTTAAGGAAGAAACAAAGCTTACTGAAAGAAAAATAAGAGCTGGGGGAGCAAGCATGGCTGCCTGGAGGGGAGGCAGGGTGGGGGGCCCCTCAGGAAACCATGGAGGGGGTGTTCGCTCTTATCCACGGTTTCAAGTATCCACGGAGGGGCCTGGAACCCCAGCGGATATGGGGGCCCACCTGTACTCACAGATTCATTTCCTGCTTTGGAAGCTTATCCAAAAGAGCAGATATAGGCTTCAGTTCAGGAGCAGAATATCATCCTGCATTCCTCAGTTTTCAGTCTCTCTGGTTTTTGGCCTATCTTTCCCCAGGACAGTTATGTTTCATTCCTCTTCCCCCCCCCCCCACTGAATCCCCTATTCATACCTATTGATTTGAATCTCTACAAATATGAGCAGCATGAGCAGCAGCTTGCTCAAATACAGCAATAAAATAGAAATAAAAGAAAAGAAACAGAAAATAAAAGGCAAAAGGGTCATTACTTAGGAAAAGCTCGAGAGTAGGACTGCTAACATTATATTGCCTCTGTCTAAATGTACGGTATGGCCTCTGGCGTCACTACGGGGGGGGCGGAGCTGTAAGTGCCGCTGAAATCCGAGCCTCCCTTACACAGACGACGGAAGCAGCCCCGCCCCCTCACCCTCGCAGCCTTTCAGAGAAGCGAAAGCAACAGGCAGGAGACTCCCTGCCTGTTGTTTTCGCTTCCCTGAACGGCTCCGAGGTTGAGGGGGCGGGGCTGCTTCCGTCGTCTGTGTAAGGGAGGCTCGGATTTCAGCGGCACTTACAGCTCCGCCCCCCCTGTAGTGACGCTAGTGGGTGTGGCCATATTTGGAATCCTGTGGCCGTTTTCCTCCCTCCCTGTCTCCGCACAGCAGCACTATTGCTAGGGCTCATCCAACGAAACTGACTGGGGGGAAATGTAGGACAAGGGAAGGTGCTTCACACGGCGCGTCATGAGCCTGTAGAATTTGTTGCCACAAGGTGTGGCCGATGGCCACTAGCTTGGATGGCTCTAAAAGGGGACTGGACACATTCACGGAGGCTCAGAGGACAAGCAGTGGGTACTCGTCACAATGGCTCTCTGCACGATCTCCAGCGACAGAATGAGTCCCGTTTGCCGGGGAGCAATAATGGGAGCCAGTTCAAGTGGTGGGCCACTGTGGGATGCAGGGTGCTGGGCTAGATGGGCCTTTGGCCTGACCCAGCAGGGCTTTGCTGCTGCTTGTAGGATGCAGCGCGACGAGGCATTTCGCCAACGTCTTGGCCATTCGTCACTTGATAGCTTTCCCTCCTCCTGCCCACAGCACACTTGGTGCTGCCGGTTCTTCTGTCAGATTGGGGCCCGCTCAGGACCGACCTCAGACCCCTTGGCACCTGTGGAGGCATGCCAAAGGTGGCCCTCCTTACCTGGCAAGGTGCCCCTCCCGCTTCCTGAATTGGGGAAGGAAGTGTGGAGGAGAGGACAGTGGGGGGCTACAGCATTTAAGACCCCCACCTCCCCTCCATACCTCCCTTTCTGCTCCATCCCCATCTTCCCTTTCCAATGCACAGAGAAGGAGGCACAGAGGTGGAGGTGGGCACCCCCCACCCATCTACCGCCTCATGGATGTGCTAACCCTGGGCCCAGCCCCAGCTGGAGCAGCAGCAAGTGGGGATGCTGGTGGCGACACTCAGGCACTACTTCCAGAGTCATTTGTGGTTCAAAAAGAAACAGAGCCCTTCCGCTGCGATCTCTTCTCCAGTTGATGGGAGTAACGCCCCTTGTGCACAGTGGGCCTGACCATGCAGAGTATTGGGGCATTCAAGACAACATGTAAAATGTAACCGCTCGCGACACCACCTATGCCTTCATAATACACCTAGTTTATTCGACTGTACCAAGATAACCGAGTTGTCCGAAGAGGCCTGCTGGGCGTGTGGCTGTTGCAGAATCCGGCTTCTCTGAGTGCGGCACGGACTGCACGGTGGCTCTCCTGGTGTCTCCATCCTTCCACCGACTCCCTTTCTCTTTGGAATTCCTCAAAGGTCACATTTCCCTCTCCACTCCTCGCCGGGCCAAAGCTCTTGCTTCGGGGCACCTCACTGACGTTTCCGATGCTGCCTGCCATGGAAAGTGGCGTCTCACCATTTCAGCGCAGAAGCAACCTTTTCAGGAAGCCTCTTCCACCCATGGATCCTGACATTCTCTGTGCTGGCATTGGGTGGCCTCACCCAGTTTATCTCCAGGATGTGCACCGAGAAGCATTCCAAGGTGCGGTGTGCGGACTGTGACTTGCCCCAAGGCCAACTGTCAGGATCAGCGTCACGTGGGTCTGACCTCCTCTGCCTTGCTGGGACCCCCCTTAGAAGGAAGCCCTTGAGATAGAGGTGCGGGGGGGGGGGGCGCCCTCGTCTCTCTTGCTATTATCCCAGCATCCCCCCCAACATATATTTCTATTCGCGTTTGTCTCGCACTGTAAGTCAAAGAGAAGGCCGGTCCCTGGGGACTCACAGCCTGAAGCCGGACACAGGGAAGACAACGGGGGGCAGGAGAGTCTGGTTAAGTGGGGAAGTGGGAGAAGGCGGTTATTTCTCAGACATGGACGCAGGCTTAGTTGCAGTCAGGTAGGGGGCTGGAGGGAGTGCCACAGGCTTTGTGGAAAAGCTGGGTTTTGAGGAGGGGCTTGACGGAAACAAGTGCAGGAGGGGCACCCGCAGAGGTTCAGAGAAAGGGGTTCCAAGCTGAGGGAGCAGCAAGGGAGAAGGGTGGAGCCGTTTGAGGGGGGCAAAAGGTGGTGGACGGACGGATCCATTGGAGCAAAAATCATGGGCAGTAGCGGGATATGAGAGCTGCGAGGCAAGGCCATGGGGGGTGTTGGGAGGGCGGACCGGGGGTTTGTGCTGGATCCACCAGGAGTGGACAAGAATCCAGGGTACAGATGGCAGGAGGAGGGCAGTAAATGACTTGGAGGACAGAATGCTGGCTGGAAGTGAGGGGGCTGAGATAAGACAACGGAAGGCTGCCCCCCCAGTCAAGGCCAGAGGGGACGGGGGGCTCATGTCCTTGCTGAGGGGGGCAGAGAGGAAGAATGCTGCAGAGGGGGGATTGAGGACAGGTGAAAGGTGGGGAATGAAGGGGGCAGAGGAGTCAAAGGGCTGCAAGGAGGGCCAGACCAGAAGACCTGTCTCAGACTGGTTGACACGATCAAGTTCATGTAGCTTTGGCCTACCTCTGGGAGGAGAGGAGGCTGGAGGAGAAGGGGCAGATTTCCCAGGAGAAAAGATTCCTGGCCAGGCAGGAAAGACGAGTCGGGAGAGGCTCATCACTCCTGAGGAGGTGAACGAACCTGTTTCCCTGGGCTCGAACCCGTGCTGTCACCCTCCCGCCCCTTCGGTGATGTTTTCCTTCTGCCGGAGCCTGGAGCCCCCTCACCTCTGGTCCCACCACAGAAGAGGCAGAAGATACAAAGACGCTCCTGGGTCAGGCAGGCGGGCGGGACGGTGCACGATGTCTCCACTGAAGAGAGACATTCCGTCTGCTGGGGACACGGAAGCGCCGAGGGCAGAACCAGAAGGGACGTCCCTTTCCCGTTTGCTTCCCGGGCCCGTTTCTGTCTCTGAAGGACCCCCCCTCTCATCAGTCGTGAGGGTCCAGTCCGCTGTCAGCTGCCAGTTCACACACCACCACAGAGGTGGTTGAAATACAGGCAGGGGACTGAGGGCCCTGATCCTGGCAGAGGAAAAGCAGCGCAGCGTTAGTCATGATTGTGGAGTCCAATGGGAGAGCACAGAGGAAGGGCCCAATCCTGCATAAGAAAGCAGAACATGCACACATGACTAGCGCACCAGACCTTAATCAGTGGCACGTCTGACAGAAGGGGGCCTGTGAGACAGTGGAATAGGCAACAACGTTGGGGGTGACACCACTAGCCAATCCAAATGCTTTGTACTTATAGCAAAGAGCAAAATCCTTGGGCTGCATGGTTAGGGTCACAGCCTGGCAAGTGCGGTTTAGTAAAGTGCCATCCTACACACACTTACCTTGGAGTAAGTCCTATTGAATAGAGTGAGACGTACGTCTGAGTAGACATGCCTAGGGTTGCACTGATTGCACTTGGACTTGTGCCCGCTCCATAGCTGGCTGTTTGCAGCAGAGGAGCTGAAGTCTTGAGGGTGCCACTCAGGTGCGTTGCTTTTTCACGAGCTTGCACAGGAGCTCGGTTGCCTTGCACGGCAGCATGCAAGACGCGTCATGCTGAGAAAGGCCACTTAGCCAGCTTGTACAGGAAGTCTCAGTGAAGGAAGGTGGACCAGGAGAACAAAACGCATAACGAGGTCAGAATGCAAAGCGGGACGAGACAGCAGAGGCCTTGCACATCATTGCAGTCAAAATGGGGCAGTTAATAGTGCGCCAGCCTCAGAGGACGGGCAGAAGAGGTGGTACTCTAAATTGGTACTTTTTATTTATTTTTTTAAGAAGTGGTACTTTAAATTAAATAAATCAATACTCCCGGACTGGGAACAGTGGCGTTCTCTGCAAGGGTTTAGGCTGGCAGGCCAGTTCTCTGCTTCAACAGAAGCCAGCTCACCTTCCGGGGTCCCCCAGCCATTCGGGGGAGGCCTGATCTGTTCCCAAGCCTCCCAAACCACGTTGTGCTTCGCAGCCACACGGTAGCTGTGTGATAGTTACCAAACCGGTCTGTGTCCCACCCTGCCCCGCTTTCAGCCCAGGGTGGGGCAATGTGTGGGATAAGCTAGATTCCTGCGTGCTCCGTGGCTTACCTCCCAGGGATAGATTTAATAACCCTTCTGCTTCAAACTCCGTGCACGGTATTGTCAATAAATCTTTCATCCTCAAGGTGTGGTAGACGGCTCAGCAGCAGCTTTCCCAACCCCACAGTGAAGGCTCCTTTCCTCACCCTGAAGCTGCTTCATAGGGTTAGGGCTGGTGCTTTTCATCCTCCAGGCTCGATGAAGCAGGAAACATCCCTGCGCAACTGTCCAGGGTCTTCAGATCACTCCGCTGCTTGCGTTTAGGAGGCCTAAACCCCACCACACACACCCGCCGTCTTGCCATTTTAGTCACAGCACTGCTTACAGCAGTGTTCAATGTAGCAATAGCGCCACCTTCTGATCATTCACAGAATAACTGTGCAATGCACATCAATACATGTTGAGATTGTTCAGTTCATTATAACACACTTCGGGCCCAATCCTATCCAACTTTCCAGCAACGACGTAGCTGCAATGCAGCCCCGAGGTAAGGGAACAAACGTTCCCTTACTTTGAGGAGGCCTCCGTGACTGCCTCCCCCCCCCCCTCCGCAGGATGCAGCCCTGTTGGCATGGCCGCATCGGTGCTGGAAAGTTGAATAGGATTAGGCCCTTCAACTGCAGGCTTAGTCCTGCATCCTATTTTCAACGGCTGAGAGCAGCCCTCCCACATCTATAGATTAATTTATAGCTTTTTATTATCCTTCCACACCTCTGGTGTGGTGTTGCAATTACAATAATAAAGAGACAAATTTGGCATCAAATTAAAAAAAACAGACCAGATCTGCAGAAAAATATTGGTTTTGTCAGTTTCTCCCAAATCAGGTAATCAAATGACATCAAATTGGCTCAGAAATAAGCTGAGTTACTTCCCCCCCCCCCAAACAGGAGGAGCTCGGCTTATTCCCGAACCAGCCTAAATTCACCTGCCCCTTGAGCCCCCAAATGCCCTCTAGTCTGCTTGTCCTGTCTACCAGCGTCCTTCTGCCCACCAATCCACCAGCCCCTCCCCTTGTGTTCCAGTGACCAGACTGGAGTGGTGACAGTGCTCCAGAAAGTCTCAGGGAGAGGGAAGGATGGAAGGAGCTCCCCTCCCTGGTCACAGCATGCCAAACCAAGGTGGCCTCTGGGAAATGTAGTTTCCCCCAGGGGTTATTCCAACGCAAGATATGGTGCACCTGGCATCAGAGAAGGGAAACAGGGAGACCTCACTCCGGCCTCTCTGCTTCCAGCTGGGCACAGCTTGCTGCCAAAGCATCACCACTACTCCAGTCCATGAAGTGGGGAGAGAGGGGACAGAGGGCAGGCTTTGGAAGAAGGAAGGCCAACAGGGCGGGGGCTGCATGGGAGGGGAGCAAGGACATTTGTCTCTTGCCTCAATTAAATCCTGAGCCAGAGAAGAATTTGGGGGTAACAATGCTCACCTCTAATTTAAGATTAATACTGCTGAGCCTCAAAATGCGAGTCTCGGCAACATCATCCACAATGCTGCCAACTCTTTTCTCTGCTGAATGATTCGCACAACAATGCACAGACCCACCTGGCCCTGCATGTTGACAACAACAGCATTTCTGTTCCAAACATTTCTGAGAAGTGGGAATGTTCCAACCTTAGTAATGCATCAGTGGTGAAGCCAATGGTTAAGGAGTGAAACACCTGTCCCTAGCATTGGAGTTTTGGCACCATGAAGTTTTGGCACCGTGGCAATGGTCAGCTATTTTGTACTAATATTTTACATTCAGGGGACAAAATGTGGGGATGGCTGGATTGATTTCCTGTGTTCTAATCAACACTTTATTAGAACAGGGGGAAATCCTGTTCTACTCATGCTCCAAGTAGCACATTCCATTTACGTGCATTAGACAAACACTACACTAAAAGGATCTTGCTGCAACTAATCTTACGATCACATCAAGATTGCTTTCTTGCAGGGTTTTGTCAATGCACATCAGTAATATAGAGGGCGGGAAGACATGGATGAACTGGAGGAGCTGAAATCAGAGGCAAACAGCTCATGTCCAGCACTGTCTACAACATGCATCAGTTTCACCACACTGAAAGCCAAACCAGGTAATTCTGAAATCCAAATTCTGAGGAGACATTCGGATGAAGAGAATTTTGGAAGCAGCCCGATTGGATAAAGTCTGAGCCATGGACAGACCAGGCAGGGCTACGACTGCAGACAGTTTCTAATGGAGAGTCAGCCTTCCAGATTCTTTTCCGCCACACACACAGAAAAAGAGAAGTTGCATAATCCTAGGCATGTCTACTCAGAAGTAAGTCCCATGGGTCAGTGCGCATGATGAGTGAGTGGATTTAACTTGGAGAGCAGCCGGTGGTTATTTTGTTAGTGAGTGAGGTATGCAAACTGCGGAACAGCAGAAGGCGAGAAAAGCTAAGGGAGCAGCTGAATTTGGTCCAAAGAGCGTACCGTTCGCTCGGGGGGAGAGAGCTGCTGCAAACTTTCTCCACCCCAAAGTTTGGACCGCTGCAGTTTAAAGTCGCCCAGCAATTATTTAAAGAGCCAGCCACGAGCCAAGGATCAGCAGGGACGACGGCACAGGGTGAAGCGCAATTGGGGGGAGCCTCTCCCAGCCTGTGGGCTGAAGAAGGTGACTTCCTGTCCGTGACCCTCGTGACTTCTCGGCAAGAGCAGATGTGTCTCCCTATCTACCACTTCCAGGCTTGATTGAGAAACAACCAGACAAAGAAAGAGAACAGCCAGATCTGTTTTCCAAGTTTATTCTCTTTGGATTTAGACACAGTTCTGTGGTTAACCTCAAGCCCTGCCCAGCTCCCTTCCACCAGAGGAGGCTGCTTGCTCCGCATGGAGAATGCTGCACTGGCCCAGTTTGGGGCTTGACAGGTCTGCTTCTGGCTCATTTTTTTTATTATTTAAATAAGAGAGGAGTAAGAGGTTGTAGTATGTTTACACCAGCAATGCCGGAGCAGTATCACAGAGGCAGTCAGTCGAAACCAAGGGCTGGAAACACTAGCGGCCCAATCCTGTCCCCTGCCAACCCATAGCAGGCAGTGCCACCGATGGAACACAAGCTGCATGCCGGGGGGACGGGACGACCAGAGGTCCCGGGAAAGGTAAGTACAAATCTTTTCACTGACCTCCCATAGGCCGCCTGGCTTCCAATGGGTCTTCTCGGACCTACACCAGCTCTTTTGCTACCGTATGTCCGAGGAGACTCCTGGGGGTGGGTCTTGGGAAGGGGGATTGGTTCTTGACATGCGCTGCTGCTGCCAAGATCCTGCCCCTCCTGCCCCCGGTTCGGCCTGCTCCCTGCCCCAATCCTCCCTAAACCACCCCCTCTGCCACCTTACCTGCTTCGGTAGGGTGTCCGGGAGCCACTAGCGCACGCACAGAGCCTCCAGCCGTTTGCAGCGGTGGCTCCATAGCATGCGACGGTGGGGGAGAATTGGCAAAGCCTCACCGGCAGTTACAGCAGCGGATTGAGAGATCAGCCGCTGTAAGAATCCAATAAGATTGGGTTGCCCATCACCCCAAACAGGAGATCTCAGGCAGGGGATTTGGGAGAGGGGCAGATGATGAGCAAAGACTCCGGTAGTATATATCACACTCTAACTTCGAAGGCTCAGTGCATTCGACTTGGAGCTTCCAATGTTTTCTCCTCCAGGCATTGACCAAGACCAGGTTTACTCAGCTTCACCCATACTCAGTGTTAGGTGCTTCCAGACCATTCATTCAGATTCATGCTACATGCAATGAAAGAATGAGGGGCGGATTTGTTTTTCTCTTTCCCACTGCAAAACCACTGGAGTCACAGAGAGTCTGTGGCTAAGCCAATGAAACTGACTGGCACCATATTCAGGAGGAACACAAAGAAACACTTCTTACACATATTTAGCTTAACACATATTTAGCTTATGGAACTCACAGCCACAAGATATTACGATCTTGAACAAATAACAGTTGGCATCATAAGAGAATTTGATAAATCCATAGGGGTTTGGTCGAATAAAGGAAAAATTAGCAACGACAGCTGGACTCTCTATAGTAAGAGGTACGATATCTGAGTACCTAATGCTAGAGCCAAAGAGAGGAGGAGGAGCGTTATCTCCAAGCTGTCCTGCTTCTGAGCTTCCTCAGGACATGTAGCTGGTACAGTCAGAGCCAGAGTACTGGGCCAGAAAGGACCTTTGCCCGACACCACAAGGCAGTCCTTACAGGGGAGTGTCAAGACTTTGCTCTTCAGCAAGGACTGGAAAATCCAGAATGAGGCACTTGTCAAGATTGAGACAAGCCAGACTGCTGCACACAAGCCTGGTGCAAATGGCTCGCAGGAGCTGAATCAGAACTGGACCCCAATGTCCAGATCTCCCCTCTGAGGGGGGCCAAGGCTCCAGCTAGAGACAGGTTAGGACTTTGGGGAGACGAAGTGGCGACTATCAAAAGGGGTTTGAACGCCAGGGGGCTCAGGCCTGGCGCCAAGAGTGCAGCAGCGAGACGAGGGATGGCCAAGCCAGCAGCCCCCGGCACCTGGGGCTAGAAATACAGCCTTCCTGAGCAGAGGGGGTGGCAGCTCCAGGGGGGCGGGGGTCTCTTTCTGTCACTAACAACCAGGGAAGGACGCGCCGGCTGGGGCCACAACGGACAGCAGCCAAGAGCAGGAATCCAGAGACGTGCTGGGAAATCGCACATGAAGACATCCAAAGAAGACCACCCGGAGAAACACGGCCCACCTACAGGGAAGGCCGTCAAGGAGAAATCCCGGCTGCTCTTCCCTCTTACACCCATCCATTCAGTTATACCAAGGCTTTGTACAAAAATAAAGGGTTCTGATAAAATTTTAAACAAATATTAAATAAATATTTTAATGGCATGTCCTTGGCCTAGTAGTTCATAGCTCGTCCTTGGGGTTGATGCCGAGCTCACGGACTCCGAGGTGGTCCTGGTCCAACACCGCCACCACTTCGTCCGCCTGGATCCGTTCCTGCGAGAAGGAAGAAGCACAAGTGAGGAGGGCTCCAGGCTGGGGCAGGTGGAGCCCGGCGGGACACGAGGGGGGGGGCTCTCGGTCCCCCAGTCTTGCTGACTTGGGCCTGGACAAACCGGAAGAGCCCACGGTGTTGGCTGCCCCACGGCTGGCTAGTCCACTAGAGGAAGGGCCAGGGAAAGAAAAGGCCTGCCTGCCTGCCCCATGGGAGGCGTCCCAGGCTATCCTCAGGGCCTGCCGTCAGGGAATGCCGGGAGCGGCCTCACTTTCGCCGAGTCTGTCCCCCTGGCTCTGTCTGGCCGTGGACTCCAAAGCCTGCATATGCCTTCATTGACAGGAGTTTGTCCAATAGCAGTTATTACTGCTGTCTTTTCTATTTTCTCTCGACAGACGTCAATGGAAATCATTTGCGGGACATTTTCCTAGTTAAGTCCGAAATATACCACAAGGTGTCAGCAGTACTCTAAGAAATATTCTTGCTAGCAGCTAGTCCATGTTTGCAAACACAAGCCTGCCCTCTATCAGATCACAATGCATAGAGCAACCTTTGGAAAGGGAGCGTAGAGGTGTTGCCCAACACACCTGCGCAGGCGCCCAAAGAAAGCAATCCTAGCTGGACTGGTGCTGCCTTTGGTCGGACTGATATCAAGGGAGCAGCAGCAGCCCACCAGCCTCTGGGAAAAGGCAGCAACTTGGGTTTTCTGAAGCAAGCCCCTCACTCAGCTTGTGGGAAGATTCCACAAGCAGACACACCTCACCTGGCCACCCTGTTCTTTGTTTGGGGACCATTTTGCCCCCCCCTCCTGGTTCATTTTGGAACCAGCTGTAGTATCCCAACTCAGCTTTTAAACCCCATTTGTTTTTTAAAAAATCTTATTTATCATTTCTTCACCTCCAGCTGTATTGGCAGCTGCCTTTGGGTCCTGGTTATTTTTTTTAAACCCGCATCACCCCGGACTGCAGCAACCCAAGGCTGTTCCCCCATCCCCAATGCAGGCTGCAACGATGAAAAGGGATTTTTTTAAACGGAGGTTCCCAAACTAGAACTGAGCCCATTGGTTCTGGGAGGAATGAATGGGCCCTGCTTGCTTGCTCTGGCTCCCATTCATCCCCCCCTGAAGGCCCAACCCTGCCTGCAAAGAATCCTGGAGCTGTGAGGCCCAGACATTGCACACGGGGCTTGCAAGGTACCAGGTCAGCTGGCGCGACCAGCAGCCGTCTCTGGCAGGGAGTCTCTGCAGCAGGCCTGCTTCTGTCTTGCAATCCGCAGCCCTGCTGACTGGCTGGGAGGGAGGGAGGGAGGGAGGGAGTCCGTTGCCGGCAGCCGTCTGTCCTGCTGCGATGAACTCACCAGTTCCCGGTAAAGTGGGTTGAGAGTGAACCACAGGGCGACGGCACAGCGCTGGCCTTTGGTCACCGCTTTCACACCATGAGGGTTTTCCCCGCCAGATGAAAAACTGATCATACGCCCACACTTGGGTTTTATGGAGGCCTAGCAGGAAACGACAGCAAAGAAGAGTCAGGCCAGCCCTGCCCTGCTGGACCAAGCCAGAGAGCCAAGCCTCCTCCTTCCCTCCCCCAGGGGCCAACCAAACACCTCCCAAAAGCCTGGAAGCACCGCCCTCCTCTGATGGCCTGTCCCTGCCTGCTCTGAACAGGGGCGATCCTGGCTGGCTGTGGATACAACTAGCCCTGGATTGTTCTCCAGCCTCTTTTCAAGCCATCAGAGTTACGGCTCGTCAGTGTTCCTGGCCTGCCCTGCCTCTCCTGTCAATCCGTTTTGCTGGGAGACGCTTCTCTCTCTGCAGCATCTGGAGAGAGGGAGAAAAACTTCTCGCTCCCCACAGCCTGCAAACCTTTATACACATTTACCCTACCCCACTCTGTAATTTTTTTTCTACACCCAAAAGCCCCAAACACGTCCGCCTTTCCTCATGGGGACACAACAGACTGACAGCCCAATCCTATCCACACCACCCTGCCAGCAGAACACGTGTTCTGCGTGGGTTGCGACAACGTGACATCACTGCACTTGCTGAGACCGCCGGCAAGTGCAACAAGGCCAGCAGCACAACCGCCACTGTCCGCAGTGCCAGGGGAGTCAGCAGTGGAGGCGGGCAGTAGGAGGGGCTGGGACGGAGAGGAACGGGGTGCTTCTGGGCAGGGAGGGGAGCGGGGAGGGGGATGGAATGGGGCGGGATTGGTGGCACTGTATCCTGTGGCTGTATCCTATCCCCCTTCCCTCTCCCTTACTCTCCTCAATTCTGTGCCAGCAAAATAGCGGATTGAGAGCCGAGGAGACCCATAGGGAAAGCAAAGGATTTCCCCAGGGTAAGGAAACCTGGGAAGACCTCTGCCACTGCCCCTCCCACCATAAGATGCAGCACCTCCCTCCTTGGCGTGAGTGCATCAGCAGGGATTGGGGCCTAATCATGCCAGTGGAGACGGAAGCCAGTTTTTTTTCCTAAGCACAATGTTGGCAGTAGCATAGCTGGCGTGAGGGCGGTCTGCCCCCCATGGCGTTCCAGCAGTTTTCCGCCATCTCTGCTTGGGGAGGGAGGTGCACTCTGCTTGCTGCTTGAAGTGGCGAATGGCACAAAAATGCGCCCTCCCACTCACCCCCGGCTCCAACATTCTGGAGGCGGGGGGACGGACGGACGGACAGACACGCACAGCCAGGCATGGGGGTGACGTTGCGACACGGGGAGGGGGGATGATGCAAGGCATTATGACATCATCTCTGCCCCGGGCAGCGGGCAGCTGGGGACGATACTGAATGTTGGGGCTAATTTGGCGGTTTCTGCTTTGGACAAAACGTCTAAGGCAAAATAATGTTTCAGTCAAAGAAGCTTTGACCTTTCTCAGGGTGGGAGGCCTGAACAGCCCCCCCCCCTCCTGCTGCCATGTCTGTCTCTTTCTGTGACGGGGCCAGTTTGGGCCCTTGGATTTTCTCTCCCCAGAACTGAGAGCGGAGGGCCATTTCACACACTGCAAAAAGGACCATGCCGAGAGCGTGCTCAAAAAGTGCAGCCTGGAATTCTCTGTGGGTGCAGAAGGCTGTCCAGGCAGGAGCAGGGAGCGGGCACGCGGTCTTCCTCTCTGCTGGCTGGCATCAGCCAGGGCTGCCGACTGCTGGCAACCGGGCAGGTTGTCTCGGTGAGACAAGCCGAGAGCATGTGGGGCTTTTTCAGCATAGAAGAGGGACAGGAGAGAAGCTGATCAAGGAAACACACGGTAAGGAGGTGATAGAGGGACATTTTTCTCCATTGCTCATCAAGTGAAACTAAACGTCCGGAGATAAAGACAGACACAATCAAGGATTTCTTGGCAGAGTGCAAAATCCCTCTGTGGAATCTGCGGCCAGGTGAGGGGGTGATGATGGGCAGCAGCAGCAGCACTGCCTTGGATGGCTGTTTGGTCTGCTGCTGAAAACCCCTTTTAGCCAAGAGTTGCTTCACCCACATTGGCCTCAAGGATTTTCCAAACGCCTCTTATCCTGCCCTACTTGAACACAGCAACTTGGGGGCCCAATCCTACCTGCTCCGGGGGAGGGGGTGTCTGTCATGCATGCAGGGCCTCCAGCCATTTGCACCAGTGCCCCCAAAGCGCGTTGCGGTGTTGCGTGTTTTGTGCCGCCAGTCCAGGGCCCAGGGTGGTGGGTTGCGTGATCGGCCACCATAAGCCCTGGATAGGATTGGGCTGCCCAACAACCACTTATGAAAGGCTGCTGAACTGGCAGGCCAACCCTATCCAGGGCTCATGGTGGCCGATCACGCAACCCACCACCCTGGGCCCTGGACTGGCGGCGCAAAAGCCAAGCTGCTGTCGTGCACGTCAGGCACAAACAGCCGGTGGCCCAAGAGCGGCTCCCAGAGATGCCACTGGAGTGGGTATGTTGGTGGCAGGGGTAGTTCAGGGCTGTGTGTGGTTCAGGGTAGGGAGTGGGCCAGGCAGGGGGCAGTTTGGGGGTGGGAGAGGAAGGATCTCAGTGGCAGCAGCACACGTCGAGATCATAGCCCCCTTTCTCCACCCTAAACCACCCCTCGAGTCTCCCCAGACTTACGCCAGCTGGCGTAGGTCCAAGGAGACCATTGGAGGTCAGGAGGCCTATGAGGAGGTAAATAAGAAAAAGTTTTACTTACCTCTCCTGGGATGCCTGGTCTCCCCCCCCCCAACATGCAGCACATGCTCCATCAGCAGTGCTGTGTGCTCTGGGGTGGTGGGGTATCGGATCAGACCCTTTTTTGCTACCAAGGAGATTCAGCAGTCCCTGCAGAGGAACCACAGGCCTACAACTGGCAACTTAGCTACATGAACCAGGACAACCTTTTTGGCCATTTTCAGCACTTTTGTGGTGATGTGGAAGACAACCAATGGGGGGGGGAGAATATGACTGACCCAATTTCAGTTCCTCACACTCAACAAGTGAACCAACCCAAAGCAAGGAAGGCGTTTGCTCACCGTCACGGTCTTTGCATCCATCTCAGTGAAGATGAATTCTCCTCCTTCGAAGTTGCTGTTCATGTACAGGAGAGCGCTGGGAGGGCGAGAAAGGGGCAGCCTTGCAGGACACTGCGCTGTACAGTAGGGGCCCAGGGTCGCCTGGCTGGAGACGCGGAGCCCAATCCGACACAGGCTCCTTCAGAAGCAACAGTGGCCAAGCAGGAGCTTCTGGGAAGGCAAACGCCCAGCAGCCTGGGATCCCATTTGGACATCCTCCTACCCCATGCAGCGCTGGACACCTGCAGGGACCTGATCTGGAGGCCCCCTGATGCCCCTTTCATGTACCCCAGCCAGGTAGACATCCAGCCCCCCTACCTGTAATCTCGGAAGGTGTAAGCAGGGGGCTCTTTCCAACACTCGTTGGCTTCTGGGTCCAGGAGGCAATTATCAGCATGGATAGGGTGGCTCAGGTCATTCCTCCTCTCTTGTTGGCCTGTCAACAACAGGGAAAACTGTCTTAGCCTCACTGGCAACCTCGGACATCCTACTGAGATTCACCAATAGCACCACCCTGAGGTCTTGTTGTATAGGCCATTCAGAACCTTCCGGCCCAATCCCAATCTCACAATCTATCAGTGCATTGCGCAGTACGCCATCGCCCTGGCCTTGCCGCCGTTCTACGGCCCGCTAGCAATGGCGCGGCAGCTGAGAAGCCTCGGGCATGCAACAGTGACGGGCTGCAGAGAGCCCAGCCTGCTGGAACAGGTACGGTGGTGGAGAGGGTGGCTTGGGGGAGGGATTGGGCTGGACCGGGATTGGTTCTGGGGCAGTTTGGGGGAGGATCTCGGCAGCAAGCACTGGGGTCCTATCCCCTGGCTTTCAATGCCCTGAACTGCCCCCAAGTCTCCTCAAACGTACGCCAGCAAAATAGCTGGTGTCGATCTAAGGAGACCCATTGGAGGCCAGGTGGCCTCCTGGGCCATCTGGGCGCCCCACCCATCGCTTGCAGTGTGCACCTTCTGTCCATGGCACTGCAGGGTCTGGGTTGGCGGGGGATAGGGTGGGTGGGGCTGTCAGTCATGCGGTTGTGGCTGTGGAGCTCTGGCAGCACCAGCGCTTTGAAGGAGGACCTGCAAGACCCAAGACGAACCAATGCCCAAAGGCAGGGGCTTTCCTGGGCCAGAGCCTCCTTCCTCCTTCCTCAGCTGCATGGAGTGGGTGGGTGCCACGGTGGTGGCGACTGAGGCACAGACACCCTGAGCAGAGGGAGACCAAAAAGGGGAGAGGCTGCGGAGAGGGGCCCAAGGCCAAGCCATGCCAGGGTCAGCTGGGCACAGGACTACGCAGAGGCCGAACGAGGACTGAATCCAGCCCAACGACTAGGATGCCTGGACCACCCCGGCAGGCCACACGACCCGGATGTTTGCCAGCCAGCTCTCCACGGCCCTGACACAGGCCACGTACCCTGGGCTGCGCCGGCACCAGTCATTCCGACACCACTGGGAGCTGCGGAAAGGGAGCCGCAGCCACAACAGTGGTGCTTTTTTGGCTGCAACCCTCTTGCAAAGGTAACTCGTGAAATGGGCTCTGATTCGCTCTCTCTTTTGAATTTCGCATCTCCCTCTTATATACGATACCCGGTGGTGGCTTACTGTCTCATCCTGTGTCTTACAAATTGATGTCCTTTTCTTTTTCTGACATGAAAATAAAACCAGTTTTTGTTTTTTTTTAAACCCAATCAACACACAAAGAGGAGGCAAACGGTGATGACGGGGTGGGCGGGGTGGGGGTTGTGAGCAGCAGTTCCAGCCTCTTCTTCCACGGTTGGCTTCTTCTCCCTACGCTGCTCCACAGTGGTGAAGCCACCTAGCTAGGGAGACCCACCGAGGAGAGGCCCGGCCCATTTCCTAGACCCCAGGACAGTCTCCACCAGCTACTGCAGAAGAGGAGCTCGCGCTGAGGATCGGGGCCCCACGGCAACGTAGGCTGGACTTGGGGCTGTCCGCCCAGCTCTCAGGGCGGAGAAGGACACGGTCCCCCCCCCCCATCTTGGCCCAGCCTCACCTGCCAGAGCAGTCCGGCACACCAGGTGCGTGTAGGAGAAATAGAGGGTGGAATTGAGCAGGAAGTAGGACTCCACGATCTGGCGGGCTTTCTCGCTGACATCGTAGAAGAGGCGGGCACTCTTCAGAGGCACTCGACCCTCATAGCCAAACTTCAAGCAAACCAATCCATTGTTACTGTTTTATCCCACTCCCCTTCCCCCAGGGACACCCTGGTGGAACAAACAGTTCCCCCTCCCCACGTTATCCCAGAACAGCCCCCCCCATAAGGTAGTTGTGGCTGAGAGAGTAACTGGCCCACAATGACCCCATGAGCCTCATGGCTGAGGGAGGGTCTCCCACACCCGAGTCCAACACTCTCACCCACTACACACGGTCTCTCTTAACTTCTCCTAGCTAGCAGGCAGTAACACAGATCTGGCCAGTTGTCTCCAGTACTGTATATTGGCAGTGGGACAAACTAGTATATTTGACACCCGGGGCGGGTGTCACGTCCCCCCTTTATATGACCACATTTTTAACACCCCCTCCTTACTCTTGCTTTAAGCGACCTGATTGGTGAGACGCATGCTGTGGCCGGAAGGGGGGAAGCAGATGGGGGGACAGGATTGTGGGGAAGGGGGGCCAGGTCGTGTCGCCGGGCTCTCTTACCGCCGCCGCTGCCAGGCATCTGTGTGTGACAAGCGAGCCCGGGCGCTCTCTCTCTCTCTTGACACAACAGATGTGTCCATCTTTCCCTCCCTGTTGGCTTCTAGCGGGCACCTCTGCCTCCTCCTCCTCTCCCTGGCAGGACCCCCCCATGGTGCAACTTATCCCTTCCCTCCTCGGGGGGCAGCCAGCGGCAGCAGAGTGAGGAAAGGGGAGGGTCCAGAGTGCTTGACGGGCGCACTCAGCCGGGCACCAAGCGAGCCTGGCAGCGGTGGCGGCAAAACCAACCAACTGAGCCTCCTGCCGGCCAGCCGGCCGGGCTGTGGCATGTCTGAGACTGGGGCAGTCGGGGCAGGGGGAGCGGCCACTGCAGCAGCAGCAGCAGCAGCAGGTTGTGACTCGGCTCAGATGGCCCAGGCCACTCTGGATGCTGCTGGCAAACACGAAGGTTCCCCGCTCCTGAAGTGAAAAGGGTTCACCACTCCAGCAGCCACAGCCCCCTCCCCAATCCCCGAAAAGGATTCAATCCCCTTCAAACACCACCTGACCCTGAGAAGTGGACGGGGAAACCCACCTCGTGGCCTCTTGTCCCTGTTCAATGAAGCGACCCATCAGCCCAGATACTCCTTCTGCCGGGTGCCCGCCTTCCCCCAGCCCTGAGCAGCAGTCAAGGAGACGCAGAGCTTCCCTGGCAGGGTGGGGAGGGGCAGGACGCTCAAGGCAGAGGCCGCAAAACACAGCAAACCAGTGCGCAGCAGCATGACGGTCTCTTGTGCAAGCCCCTGGGAGCGGAGAGCTGGCTGCCGGCAACCCTGCCCTAGTGGGCCTCTGCCTCTCCCCCCCCCCCCCGGAGATGCCACTGAGCTCTGGGCCAGAAACAAAACAGAAGCGCCAGGGTCCTGGGGAAGAAGCAGGCCGCCAGCTCAGCTCTTTGTACCTGGAGAGCCTTGAGGACGGTGGCGCCTTCGAACCTCTCGTTGGGGGTGTGAGGTGAGGTCTTCCCCCGGTACCCGTCTCCAGCAAGAAGAATGCCCTGAAATGGAAGGAAGATGAAACGAGGTCAAGGGGCGCACCGAGGGGTGGTGGTGGTGGTGGTGGTGGTGGTTCATGAAAGACTTTGAGCAGAACTCCAAAGGGAACGATCCACCTGGAAGGGCATCTTTTGCAAACCCCACTGAAACCAGTGAGCGCTGTGAGCTCCTGTGCATCCCATTCATTGCAGCGGGACATGTGAAGTGTGTGTGTGTGTGTGTGTGTGTGTGTGTGTGTGTGTGTGTGTGTGTGTGTGTGTGTCCTCCTGGGTTGAAATCGGAGCTAACAGTTTCGCCTAGTTTCGCCTAGTTATAGGTGGTCATGAATCAAACAAGCCAACCTGCCCCGTCTCTCACATTGGCCACCTGGCGTAGCTCCTGACACTCCTCCTCCGTGATGACGTTGTCCAGCAGCACTCGCTGAGTCCCGTTCAGCTGCTCAGAGTTATAGACTAACGTCACGTCGCTGAAGAGGATGGGGCCCCCTAGAAGGCAGACAGAACAAGTCTTGGTTGGTCCCATGGAAGGGGGAGGCAACGGGGGGCGGTTCCTGGGATGGGCTCAACGGGGGGGATTTGCAGAAGAGCTTCCAGGGTTCCTAGTGGGGCCAGAAGGGCACTGCCAAGAAAGTGTACGGTGCTGCAATGGGTCTTGTCTACCCTTCCCTCCCTACCCTCCGGGCACGGTGGACTCTGCTTCCTGCAATGATCTCATGATTCCTCTGCATGTGGGCCGGAGAGCGAGGGGAGGAGGAGAGGGCAACCTCTGTCCCCTGAAAAATGCAAACATGGCCAGTAATGGGGAGGAATGAATGCCGCTGCCATCGCTCTGAAACAGGCAGCAGTCACAGGACCAGGTCAGAGGGAACTTATTGATCTGGAATATGTATACACCACTTTTCAAGGAACACACCATTCTCAAGGCAGCTCACCCAGTAACAAGTGTGAGAAGATGGCTCTCTGAACGCAAAGCGCTCACCACTCACCAGAAGCGCAGAGGAGGTGCCAGCAGCCACTGCCGGAGATGGGCAGAGCCACCACTGCCCGGGGAAGGGCAGAGATGGCACGTGGTGCTGCAAGGCTTCCACGCACTTGGCCATGTGGGCAACTTAGAAGCATTTCTCGGAAACCGGGGAATGAAGTTCTCCCACTTCGGTGTTTTTTTAAAGTTTTTTTAAAAGTTTTTTAAGGTTTTTTTCGGGTTTTTTTTAAGGCCACAAACTAGGAGCATAGGTATGTGGGGGGCAGGCTGGCTCTTGTGGGGCATGTGCAAGACTGCTAAGTCAGCACATCATACCGCTGAAAACTCCGAGTGCAGGCGTTTCCCCAGGAGCCAGATTTACTCCAAAAGAGCTGAGCTCTGCACTTGGAAAGGCCTCCCAACTCTGAGGCGGCGGCAGCAACAGTTGGAAGGTGGGGTGAACTCTTGGAAGAGATGTGGGGCTTTCCATTCTCCCTGAAGCCTTTCAGAAAACAGATGGACCACATTCTGAAACAATCCTCCTGGAGTCCTGCAGGATGCTCAACAGGAGAGCCCACGTCCTCCACCCCAGTTAATGGACTTCTTGTGACTTGGCCAACGTAAAGTTGCAGGTTTCCACTCTGTTGAGGCTGGGAAAGGATGGAGAGAGAAATTGAGAGGGGGGGGGAGGGCTCTGGATTTGGACCAAGAAACAGTGCTTCTGTGCTGTGCTTCTTGAGAACATCCCATAAGAACAGCCCTGCTGGATCAGGCCAAAGGCCCATCCAGTCCAGCTTCCTGTATCACACAGTGGCCCCACCAGATGCCTTAGGGAGCACAAGACAACAAGATAACCTGTATCTCACATGATTAGCAAGGACTCTCACTTGTGTGGGCAAAAGTACAACTGCCCAACTACACAGCTACTCCAAGCAGTTGTGTGGGGTGGCAATAACTGGAGGGTACCAGTGGAGCAGCGTACAATTTGAAAAGTACACACCTCCTGTCTTTGGCAAACTCTCCCAGGAATCTTACCTGCAAACTTTCCTAAATCTGAGAAGTGTCCGAATTTGAGTGTTCAAAGTCATCCCAGAGAGGGTGGGGAGGAGTTCTGGGGGGGGGGGTTTCCATAGGGACAGGCTGTGTAAACTATAGGGCCATTCTAGTTGACAGGGTTCCCCAGCTTTCAGGACTGTTAAGAAGAGGGCCTGGAAATTGTTTCCAGCTAGACAGAAGTTTTCATTGATACAATGTAGTGAATTGACAGACTGAGAATGACATTTCCTTGCAGGAAGGTCATTAAAAGATTGCCAAAGTTTCAAAGAGTAGGACAAACGCTAAGAAAGTTCCCATGAGTTCTCCAGCGAGCCGAGCTTTGGGAGTAGATGGGCTTCCTTCTTCCAGACAGCTGGCTAACCTTCAGCGGCTACAGATAATAACAGGCTTGTGTCTGGAGAAGTCCCAGGGCTGTGCTTTTCTGGTGGCTTCTGGGAGCCACGGTTGCCACTGGGTGGGGTCTCCCTGTGCAATCCGGGGCATCAGCCACGTGCCGCACAAATCGTTGCGGGAGCGAAACTATTTCCCTCCTTGGCACTGGGACAGTTTGAGGCCTTCCTGCTTTTCTCGGACATCTCTGACAAGGTTGTTTTCCTCCAGTCAGTTTCAGAGCTACACAAAATACTGTTGAGAGTGCAGACAAAAGCCAGGCACAGCCCTGTGTTTTGGAAAGGAGCTAACAAAAACCAAACCAGATGGGAGGGAGGGGGTGAAATGGCTTTAAATCATGTGAAATTTGCCTGTGCTTGCAAAATTGCGGGGGGGGGGGGAGAGGGGACAAAGGAAAGAGGAAAGCATCTGAAAAACTGGGGCTGTCAAAAAAAGAACATTTCTCTTGAAAATGGGTTTGCTTTAGCCACAACATTTCAGAAGACATAATTCTTGGGCTGTGTTTCGCTCTCAGCTCGAGGTGCAAAAAAGAGTCCCTTTGCTTCATGGGAATTGGGGGGCAACAGGCACAGGGCGGGGGTCACGCCTAGCATAGAGTTCAGGGCACGGCTGTTCGCAAGCCTCCACCGAGCGTGGCATTTCCTCTGTGGATCTTTGCCTCGTTGGGATGGGTGTTGGCCTCGTTGGTCTGCCCTCTACATGTGGCCCCCCCCTCTGGGAGTTTTCAGGGAGTCATGCTGGGGTGCAAGAGGCTACGGCCAGGCCTGAGCAGGAGATATGAGGCTGCTGGGTGGGTCCCCTTCGCAGTCTTACAGCCCCACCCTACCCATTGAGGAGGAGGAGGACAGCGGACGTCGCCCTCTGCTGTCCCAAACGCAGCGGTGCCGTCAGACAGGGCCTGCTGCTGCCGGGGGATTCGGAACCCATGACGCGAAGTGCTGGCGGGTGGCTCCACCCACCGGCTGCAGCAGAGCCTGGCCTGCCCCATCTCAGGTAGGCTGGTGGCAGGGGTGGGGACTGGGCTGGAGGGGGTGGATCTTGGCAGCAAAGGCGCATGCTGGATCTCCTCCCCGATGCTGTACCCCGCCCTGCTCACTTCCTCTCCAGCAAAACAGCTGGTGTGGGTTGGAGGAGATATATAGGTGGCCAGAAGCCCTACCCAGAGGCAAGTAAAAAGTGTTTTACTTACCTCTCTGGTTGGTCTTCTGATCCCCCCCCCCCAGCATGCAGCACGCACTCCATTGACATGGATGCATGCTATAGCAGGGTGGTGGTGGTGGCGGCGGCAGGATTGAGCTGTATGAGCAACAAGATGCAAGGCAGGCCGGAAGTCCTTAGGGATGGGAACTTCTTCGGCCATATCGAGCTGCCCCCGCCCAAAAGCTCTCTTGTACAGAGGCCCTTCTGTGCCCCAGACAAGACACACGCAGCCCCCAGCAGGGCAGGGCCCGCCTCGTCATGTTCTGCCTCCAGCAACGCATGAGGACACAGTACAAGCCCATGATGCACTTTTGTCTTGAAACGTGGTCTAGACATATTTCGGATAACAAAAATACACACTCTCATGCTCATGCTACTGTCTGGCTGCTCCTTTTAAATGAGTGAATTGCTTTTTGAGATATACAAGCAATAATAATGACTATAAGGGGTTTGTTTATGTAATTAATATATTTCTACCCGGCCTTCCCTCCACTTACGTGGACGCCCAAGGCGGCTTACGTAAAAACAAGAATATTCAATAATACAAACCAAAAACATCTAAAAATACAGGAAGGCAGCAGAAGCAGCAAGCTAAGAGCTAAAATCGACGACTATAAGGTAACAGCATCATAAAAGCATCAACAATAATACAAACACAGCATATAGGAGCATAAAAGCAATAAACGGTACAGCAAATAAAGGCAGCAACATAAACAGCATAGATAACAAAACAGCCATCAGAGGTGGTAATCTAAACAAAAGCAAACAATATCCCCTCCCCCCCCCCCACTGGCGTCGACAGGGGGAAGCGGGGGGGGGCCGCCGGGGGGCGTCGCGCGTACAGGGGTGACGCGCGATTCCCCCCACTTACTTTTTTGAAGTGAAGGTGGGCCCGCCCGCCCTCCCCTGTGTCCGTTTGGCTCCAAAATGAGCCGAAAACGGAGCGGGGAGGGCGCTCTGCTCCTGCGCGTGACGTCACGCGCGGGGGCGGAGCCTCCCCCTTAAGGGCGACGCGCGCCCCCGCTCTGGGGTGACGCGCGTTGCCGCGACGCTGCTGCCCCCCACTATGCGAATGCCAGATGAAATAAAAATGTTTTTAGCCCCCGCTGGAAGGCTTCGAGAGAGACATAATTTGCAGAGGAGGGAGTCCCCTAACTGCTGTGCCTCAACCAAGAAGCACCACTTCTCGCCGCTGCCCCCTAGTGGCACATACAGCAGGAACCCCTCTGAAGAGCTTAGGGGGCGGGCCAGAATGTGTGGGGGAAGGTGGACCCTGAGGCACTCTGGTCCCAAGCAGTGAAGGGCTTTAAAAGTCCAAACCAGCGCCTGGAATTGGGCTGGAAGCGAACCGGCAGCCAGTGCAGTCGCCAGAGCAGCGGTTTGACAGAATCGAGCCACCGCCGCCACTTTGCAGCAGTGGCTCGGAATGGCCTACTGGTGGCGCACTGTGCACAGCGTCCCAAACCATTTCCAACGGCAGGACTCCGCTGTGGTTGTCAGGCAGCCTGTAGGACTGGGCTGTTAATAAACAAATCCTTCTAGGTCCCCTGGGAACTTAGTGTATCTCTCACTGGACTGATCTTGCCAGACAGAGCGTCTCGGCCCCGGACAGGCTTCTCTGTATCCAGGGCCTGCAGAAGTGGAGGGGGAGAGGGGAGAGCGTTGGCCAGCCAAGGTGTTGATGGGATGCAAAAGGGATCACCACAGCTTAGCTCCAAAAGTTGAACTGGTTTCCAATGCTCAAGTAAAGATCTGAAGTATGTGAAGTCAAGAGTACTTCTGAGCATGGCCAAAATGCTTATTGGCTGCCACAGAGTACTGTAATTGCCACATTTCCTGGATTAAGGGTAGAGGCCAAATTTCCAGACAGGCTTAAGATTCTGTCCAGAAACATTTTATTTTAGAAATTAACCAACGGGGTCAAGCTACCCCAAGGTGACTTTTCCAAGGGATGTTGGCGTAGTTAGCAGGAGAATCTTCGGAACACTCAGACGCTTGTCTGGCCCTTTTGTCAGGTGTTGAAGGCTGCCCTGTTTTGACAGGCCTCCAATCCTGGCTGCCCCCCCCCCACCTCAGTTGTTCTTTTTAAGGAATCTGCTTGAGTGCTGCGACACACCCCTCTTACCTTCCCTCAGCTCACGATCCAATTTCAGGGGGGTCTTTTTTTCTCGGGGCCGGCCAGAGCCATCCACTGGCTCACTGTGATGAACCCCTGAAGGAATCCTGTGAACAGGAAGGGAGGGGGAACACTCTGTGGAGCACCGCCTTGAGTTCGACTTGTGCTGTTGACCCCCCCACTGCCCTGTTGCCCCCACCCTATGGAAGGGAGGAGAAAGTGACCCCAGCAAGCCCCGCCCTCCCTCCCTTCCTCGCTGCGACATGACGCCAGCAGCAGCCCAACCATTCCTGTACGAATCCACGGAGAGGGAGGGAGCCTCCTTTCCACCTCTGGACTTGCAGCCAGCCCCCACCTCTGGACAGGGACACCCCAGGCCCTCGATGCCCCAAGGGCTGTGGCTCTCCCTAGAGAGGGGCCCAAGAGTTTTCCTCTTCCACCTGCTCTCTACCTGTGAATGGAGGTGGGGTGGGTGAGGAAATATTGGCCTGGCTGTGGCAGCACAATAGTGACTGCGTATGGTCAAAGTAGTTCCCCTGCCAGATCCTGGGGAGCCCTGGGGCACAGTCTGGTGCTGGGCCGCTCCTGGCCCTACGCTGTGCTGCACCTGGCTGCTGCCGGCCCCTCTCCAAAGCTCAGGAGCATCTGAACCACTTGGTTTTCCTTTCCCGGCCAGGTGAGTTGGGAAAAGCCAATGGGAGCCGTCTGGGGAGGTTGCTCCACTTTCCTTTCCAAACTCACCTGGCTGGGAAATGAAAGGGGAACCACCTCTGCCCCCGCCTCCCCCTCCCTTAGCGCCCTGACGGTGCTGCTGGAGGAGCATCCGGGTGCCAGGGAGACAGAAGAGCGAGTCCCTCTCTTCCCCCACCCTCTGCAGCAGCCAGAATGTGCGCAGGGGATTCCTCAGAGGCCCCGCTGACACTGCAGGTGAGGGAAGGCAGAGATGGTGCCAGTCACTCCGCCACTCCAGGTGCTGCTTGTGCGTCGGGGGGGGGGCGGGCTTCAGGGACGAGCCAGCAAGCCCTTTGGAGACCTGGCCTGGTCGGACCCCCTGGCCAGCCCCATCGCCTGGGGCGCCATGCCCTTGCGCAGCTCCCATGCATTGCAGTGGGACTCGCAGAGGAGGACAGAGAGTGTTCTAGTTGTCTTCTGAGGAGAATGAGAGAAACCAGTGGTGCGTTTTCACTGCACCAGGACTGGAGCGGAGGGTTCAGACTTCCGCAAATGCTTCCGCAGCCTGTCGCACATGCTTTCACTAGAAACCCAACATCACTGTGGTTCAATGTGGCGCACTACAGACGAGCTCTCACCACACAATGGGATATTTCCACAGAGCACTCGCTGTGTGACGGTGCCCTGGCTGTAGCCGCCTACCTGTGTTCGTCCTGCCGACCGTCAGAGATGCTCCAATAGGTCTGGAAGATGAAGAGGACAATTTGTTAAGTTCAGAGAAAAAACGATCCCTCTTTCCAACCACTAAAATGTACGTCATCCAACAAGCTGACTGTGCATAAAAGAATGGGCTTAAGAACATCAGAAGAGCCCTGCTGGATCAGGCCAAAGGCCCATCTAGTCCAGCTTCCTGTATCACACAGTGGCCCCACCAGATGCCTCAGGGAGCACACAAGACAACAAGATAACCTGTTTCCTGCTGCCACTCCCCTGCACCTGGCACAGAGAAAACCTACGTCTAAAACCAGGAGGTTGCTTATGGCTTGTAACCTGTGATGGTCTTTTCCTCCATGAATCTGTCCAAACCCCTTTTAAAGGCATCTAGGCCAGGTGCCATCACCACATCCTGTGGCAAAGAGTTCCACCAGTAGTGGATGGAGTCTGACGCCTCTGGCTTAGATGGTGCGAAAAACTGAATTAGACACAGGGCCCAATCCTACCCAATGTTCCAGCGCCAATGCAGCCGCAATGCAGCCCCAAGGTAAGGGAGCAAGCCTGGAAGAGGCTTCAGCTGGCACGGCTGCATCAGCGCTGGAAAGTTGGATAGGATTGGGCCCACCTTCTCGAAGGACATGTCTCCCAACTACTACTGTAGCTAAACGGAACCTCCATGTTCAGAACCAGTATACCCTTAAGTACCCAACGGTGGGGACAACTGACATGGGATGGCTGTCTCCGTCATGCCCTGCATGTGAGCTTCCAAAGACATCTGGCTGCTGCAAGGAGCTCTCTCGGCTAGATGGACCCTGGCTCTGCTGGCCCAACAATGCACTTCGTGGAGGCATCTTGATCGGCGTTATCACTGATCAGCTCTAAAATCCTTTCCACATTTTGATTTATTTTTAACCCCCTGCAGTGACGCTGCTGCCCCCCCCTCACAGTTGTGTGTTCTTACCGGCTCGGTGTACAAGAACCCCAGACCAGCTGCTGCTGTCTGTAACAGGTACGCCTCTAGCTTATGTCGCCTCAGGAACTTCACGGCTTCCTGAAATAACCCAGAGAAGGACCCTCAGTCATGCTAATCATGGAAAGATTGCGCTGCTCAGTGGCGACGCAGAGCCAAATGCCAGCTGTGCAACTGCACCTCTGAAGTGTCCAAAATGCCTTCTGCAGAAATCAGTGTGAGCACCACCATCCACCACCCGGGACATGTACAGAATCACAGAGCTAATTTACACGCTACTTTTCTTTTAAAAAAACTTGCATTTCAGGGCATGTGAACATAAGAACATAAGAAAAGCCCTGCTGGATCAGGCCAAAAGCCCATCTAGTCCAGCTTCCTGTGTCACACAGTGGCCCCACCAGATGCCTCAGGGAGCACACGAGACAACAAGATACCTGTGTCCAGTCGCCACTCCCTTGCACCTGGCACAGAGAAAACCCACTTCTAAAACCAGGAGGTTGCTTATGGCTTGTAACCTGTGATGGTCTTTTCCTCCATGAATTTGTCCAAACCCCTTTTAAAGGCATCTAGGCCAGGTGCCATCACCACATCCTGTGGCAAGGAGTTCCACAGATGAATCACACGCTGGGTAAAGAAATATTTTCTTTTGTCTGTTCTAACTCTCCCTCCACTCAATTTTAGTGCGTGTCCCCTGGTTCTGGTGTTGTGCGAGAGGGAGAAGAATTTCCCTCTATCCACTCTCTCCATCCCATGCATAATTTTATAAGTCTCAATCATGTCCCCCCTCAGGCGCCTTTTTTCTAGGCTGAAAAGCCCCAGACGCTGTAGCCTTTCCTCGTAAGGGAGGTGCTCCAGCCCACTAATCATTCTGGTCGCTCTTTTCTGCACCTTTTCCAATTCAGCTATATCCTTTTTGAGGTATGGTGACCAGAACTGGACACAATACTCCAGATGTGGCCTTACCATCGATTTGTACAAAGGCAGAATGATATTGGCCGTTTTATTCCCAATCCCTTTTTTAATGATCCCGAGCATGGAATTGGCCTTCTTCACAGCCGCCGCACACTGGGTCGACACTTTCATCGACCTGTCCACCAGCACCCCAAGATCTCTCTCTTCATCCATCATGTGCTCTCATGCGTAGCCATAACATGGGTGTAGGGATGTGCAGATTCCCCCATTCTGTTCTCACCCTCCCCTGCATTACACTCCTCCTGAATTCCAGTTTCACTGGGAGAATTTCTAAAATTCACATGCAGTTGACCACACCTTTTAGTTTCATTTGTTTATTTGTACCTGCCCCTCATACTACCAATGTGTGTGCACGCACTGATAAAACACTGCAAAAAAGCCATCTTGATGTGAAAATATGTATGACTGCATCAAGATTCTTTGTGTGTGGTGTTTTACTAATGCATCCATGTGCTCCAGTAGATTGTTAAAACACCACACACAAAGAAGAGTCTATGTACAACTGCATTACGATTGCTCTGGGGGAGGCAAGTGAACCTGCACATCTGTAAACCACTACACAAAAAGAATCTTGATGAGGGCTCTTCTTGTGTTCTTATGTTATAATGGGAAATGTACTTTCCGTTTTCCCCACATACCCATGATACAGTCACCACAAATGTATGGCTGCCTTTGGGACCTCTGTGGTCTTTAAGACTTGAATGAAGGGGGTGACATCATCGCTCTGCAGCCAGAGGCCTGCAGGCAGGTCTAACCTTTTCTGAGATTCTACCAGACTACCGCCCTGTGCAAACCTTTGCTGTCATTCGCTGTACATGGGGGGGGGGGCGAGGGAGGGAATCACCAGGTCCTGTTCTGCCCCCTCTACCCACCCAACGTTAACATGAGTAGTAGAGCAGGTGCAAAGGGACCAGGGGATGTACAATTGGATCTGGGATCTGTACACTGGTGAGCACCGGAGTCAAACCTCAGCTAGACCATCACAACTGTCACAGACGGACTTCAAGTGCAAGATTCTGACCTCTCTGGGCTTGATACTCTCCAGGTCCACAGACTCTTCTAAGAGGCTTTCATAATAGCTCTCGTTGTCCAAGACGTCTTCATCTTCTGGGTGGAAGAGAAGGTACGACCTGGAACACTCCAGGGCTTTGACATAATCGCCAACTGGAAGAGTGAAGGGAGACAATTTCCACGGGCTGAATTCTACGGGACGGGCGGCTGCCTGGCTCTAGCTGGAGGAGATCCCTGGAAAGGGAAAACTGAAGCTGCTGCTGCGAGAGAGGAGCCAGAACAGAACAGGGTCCCACCCCGGCCGACTGCTGTCCCCAACAGCCACGCCAGCCTGGGGGACTCCAGAAACCTGCTGGTTTTCTGCTGCTGCTGCTGCTGCCTCCCTGGGCCCAGGACACATCATGGAAGAGGGTGAGCTGCAACGTCAGGCTCAGTGGGCTGCGAATCGGGAAGGACGAAGCGACAGACTGGCAGATGGAAGCTGAGCAAACCACCCCCCACCACCTCAAAGGATGGAAGGGAGATGCCCCCCCTCTCCCCATTTATTTCCACCAATCCCTTCCTGTGGTTTAATGCAGATCCTCCCTCTTCTTCCATGGCGAGATTACCTTCCCCCAGCGGCTGCCAGAGTCCATTAGCAGCAGGCCAAGTGGGAAGGGAGGGGGGAGGGAGGGGGGATCCCTCCATCTCTCATCCTGCTGCTGCCCTGGGCCTGTTTATTTATTTAAAGAATTTCTACCCCGCCTTTCTCCCAATGAGGGCAATCAAGGCGACTTACAGTTAAAAACATGTTAAAATACATGGAATCCTGTTAAGGATTCCAAGGAAAAGAGAGTCAGGGGGGGGGGGAGGGCAGAATTCTGATTTGCTCAGGAAAATAAGCCAGGCAATTCTCTGGGACTCGTTCACTTGACTTCCAAGCAAATCTGTCGTGAGCACAGGATGCAATGCCCACCTCACTCTGCCCCCAACTCCCCATGCTGGAGCTGCAATGGCTGGGCGTCACAGTGTCTGGATGGGGAAGGAATGCTGGGGAGGGGGAGGGGGCCGGCAGAGCCAGGGAGCTGCTCACACAACCCCCCAGGACTCCATCACAGCAGCTGCCGGATGAGGCCACCTGACCCTACCCTGAAAAGGCAGAAGCGTGACCCCCTGGGAGTTAGACACTGGGAGAGAATTGTTGTCTGCAATTCATGAATCCTGGGGGCTGCTTTGCCACACTTTTTCTCCTTATGAATAGAAGACTGTCTAAGGTCTGTGCATGTGTGCTGTGCATGCGTGTGCGTGTAATGCCTAATTTCAGTTACATATGCACTTAGCTGATATGA
Source organism: Plestiodon gilberti rubricaudatus (assembly GCA_026170595.1). Lineage (NCBI taxonomy): Eukaryota > Metazoa > Chordata > Lepidosauria > Squamata > Scincidae > Plestiodon > Plestiodon gilberti. The sequence goes on along the minus strand of JANXHW010000003.1, from coordinate 1,798,007 downwards.
CAACAGAAGTCTGTCCACAAAAAATGCAATCAGAGGCCTGGGGAAGAGGCCAGACACCACAGGCATCACTCTAGTTGTCTTGAGGGCTCCCAGAGGCATCCGCTGGGCCACTGCGAGATACAGGAAGAAGCTGGACTAGATTCAGGGCCTTGGGGCAGATCCAGCAGCCTGCCAGGCTCTTCGGAGGGTCTTAAATGCAGGCTCCAAGCCGGCCTCACCATCATCCCTGTCCAATCGCAAGGACTAGCAGGCAATCATCACAACCTGAAGCAAATTACACGGGTATCATGGAGACTGAATGTGCGGAAAGAGCGAATCTGGCTCCTGAAAGAATGATCCATATGGATGACACCACGAGCAGTAGTGCAAATGCACATCTGGCCCTTTAGGGGGCATCCTTCTCACAGAAAAGAGATTCCACATTGGTGCATCCTTCAGCTGGTGCACAGCACTGTCCTGCTTGTGGTGACCATTGTCCTCTCTTATGCTCCCGACTCGGGGTTTTGCTCGCTACCTACAGTGCAGGGTTTGTCTGACTTATTTGTTCACGAGCAGAGTCCCGACAAGTTTGCACACCGCTCAGCCCACACTGAGGGCATTTCTGCAGGCAAAATCACAGCTGCTGCTAGTGACCCAGAGAAGCCAGAGAGATGCACAGTGGCCACCAGCGGCCACCAGCGGCCAGGGAAGCAGCTGCCTCAAGCAGAAGAAACAACCTGGCCAGCAGCCCCACCGATCATGTGAATGGGTCCCCCTTCTTCAGCGCTAAAATGGGGCAGTGAGGAAGAAACCAGCCTGGCAAGAACTTCCCTCTCCTCTTCCCTCCGCCCAGCTGTTCTGCCCATGAAGACTGGGAGGAGGGAATCCTGCTGGCAAGGAGACAATTCCCCTGACTCAGGCCAAGGTCTAGCAAGAGAGAGGAATCTTCCCCTTGGAACTCCAACCCGGCTACATTTCTTGTTCGCCTGTCTTCTTTCTGCCTTACCTAACAGTTGTCACAGGAAGGCTTCCTGAGATTTTTATTTATTATTATTATTGAAGGTCTGGAAACATCTTGTTCCAATGGACCATTAAAGCTTTAAGTCTTCACAGGCCCCAAAGGTGTATTTAAAAAAGTATGTATGGTGCGTTCATTTTATGTATGTCTCATACATGAACACACAGGCAAAACACAGGGGTGTGCAAAACCTCCTTTCTAACCTTTTGGCCACAATAAAAGGAGTCATTGTTCTGAACTGCTTGAGCCCCACACTCTCTCATCCTTCATAGGCATCGGGGGCAGTTGGAAAAATACCCATAAGATTTTACATGTGTCTAGAAAGAGCTTTCTGGTTGTGTAAAGCGCTGCACATATATTATCCTGATGTATTCCTGCCAACAACCCTGTAAAGTAAGGAAGTATTGTTGTTGTTCAGTCGTTAAGTCGTGTCCGACCCTTCGTGATCCCATGAACCATCTCCCGCCAGGCCTTCCTGTCCTCCACTATCTTCCTGAGTTCGCTCATTTTGAAGCCCTCCCTTGACTCCACAGTAATGGACAACTATTGGCCAGTTTCAAACCTCCCGTTTTTGGGCAAGGTAATTGAGCGGGTGGTGGCGTCTCAACTCCAGAGGGTCCTGGATGAAGCGGATTATCTAGATCCCTTTCAATCCGGTTTCAGGCCAGGCTTTGGGACTGAAACGGCCTTGGTCGCCTTGGTGGATGATCTACGCCGAGGACTGGACAGGGGGAGTGCGTCCCTGTTGGTTCTGCTGGACCTCTCAGCGGCTTTCGACACCATCGACCATGGTGTCCTTCTGGGCCGACTGGCCGAGTTGGGGGTTGGGGGCACCGTTCTGCGGTGGTTCTGCTCCTACTTGGCAGATAGGTCTCAGATGGTGGTGCTGGGGGACGCCTGTTCGGCACCCTGGCCCTTGAGGTGTGGGGTGCCACAGGGTTCCATCTTGTCCCCCATGCTGTTTAACATCTACATGAAACCGCTGGGAGAGGTCATCCGGGGATTTGGAGTGGGGTGCTATCAATATGCTGATGACACCCAGCTCTATCTCTCCTTTCCACCTGATTCCAGGGTGGCTGTTGAGGTTCTGGAGCGCTGCCTGGAGGCAGTGGGGACCTGGATGAGGGCTAACAAGCTGAAACTAAACCCAGACAAGACAGAGGTTCTCCTGGTCTGGAAATCCACAATGCAGGTACTAGAGTATCGTCCTGCTCTGAATGGGGTTGCACTCCCTCTGAAGGAGCAGGTCCGCAGTTTGGGGGTCCGCCTGGATCCGCAGCTGCTCCTGGATTCCCAGGTGGCGGCTGTGGCCAGGGGGGCCTTTGCCCAGCTTCGGCTGGTGCGCCAGCTGCGACCGTACCTGGATCGTGCAGACCTGACCACGGTGATCCATGCCACGGTGACGTCGCGACTAGATTATTGTAACGCGCTCTACGTGGGGCTGCCCTTGAAGACGGTTCGGAAACTGCAATTAGTGCAGAATGTGGCGGCCCATGTGGTCACTGGAGGTAGGCGGTTCGACTCTGTCGGGCCGCTCCTCCAACGGCTGCACTGGCTGCCGATTCGTTTCCGGGCCCAATTCAAAGTGCTGGTTTTGACCTTTAAAGCCCTATACGGCTTGGGGCCAGGATATCTGAGAGACCGCCTACTTCTATATAGTCCGGCCCGTCTCCTTAGATCATCAGAGAAGGCCCTTTTGCGGGTGCCGTCGCCCAGGGAGGTGCGAGGGGGGGCGGCCAGAAATAGGGCCTTCTCAGTAGTGGCACCAACCTTATGGAATTCCCTCCCCTTTGACTTACGAACTGCTCCCTCCTTGGACACTTTCCGGCGAGGCCTAAAAACCTTCTTGTTCAAAGAAGCCTTCTGAGCCTTTGCCTTTTTTAATAGCTTGCTGGTACGGGTGGGGTGCTGCTGTTTTTATGATCTTGTTTTAAATTTTTAAATCAATTTTTAGATGTTTTTATTAATTTTTGCTGTTTAAAATGTAAAATGTAATTTATTTGTATTATTTGTATTTTTGTAAGCCGCCTTGGGTCCCGTGGGGAGAAAGGCGGGATAGAAATATGGTAAATAAAATAAATAAATAAATAAAGTTTCATGTTCGTTGCATCGGTGAAGGAAGTATTATGATCCCCCTATTGCAGCTAGAGAAGCAGCGCCTGGCCCACAGCCACCCGCTGGGGTCATGGCAGGGATGAAACTTGTCTTGTTAGACCCCAGGTATTAAAGTAAGAACGAACATGAAAATGAGCGAACTCAGGAAGATAGTGGAGGACAGGAAGGCCTGGCGGGATATGGTTCATGGGATCATGAAGGCTCGGACACGACTTAACGACTGAACAACAACATTAAAGTAAGCAGGAGGAAAACGAGGCACTGAGTTTAAATGCCCTCAGCATGGAAATGCAGCAGTTTAGGAGAAGCTCTTTTGCTAGCAGTTCCAAAGCATGTTAATGCGAGTAGATAAATAGGTACCACTTGCGGGAAGGTAAACAGCGCTCCGTGTTCCAGCCGCATGCTACGCGCTGCGGCAAGGAGAGTCATGCCGGCCACATGACCACGGAGGCGTCCTCGGACAACGCTGGCTCTTCGGCTTTGAAATGGGGATGAGCACCACACCCTGGAGTCGGACACGACTGGACTTAATTGTCAGGGGTCACCTTGACCTTTTATGATAGCTGAGGTGGGAGGGGAGGAATTAGCACCGGGGGTCATCACGGATTCCATAGTAATGGTCAAATCACTGCTATCTCATCTATCTTTTAATTAGGATTTAAATGAGGAATAATAATAATAATAATAATAATAATAATAATAATAATAATAATAATCTGTATTTATGATACCGCCTTTCTTGTCGTCGGATTTCTCCTCAGACTTTATTCAAGGCGGTTTACATAGGCAGGCTTTTCTACCCCCCCACCCCATCCCGTAGAGGTGTTTACAATAAAGTTCGAACCCTTTTCATTCTCCAGATGTTTCCCCTCAACGGTGTGATTAACTCTGGCTGCACATCACACGCCTTCTGAGCTTGCCCAACAGCGACACCTCTCTCTCTCACAGAGGGTTACTTCTTGATCATACTTTTGGTGCCCAAGTGCTCTAAAACCTGCAGGGGCTGGGTGTCCCCCTCCCCCAATTCTGGGCTGTGCAAGTTGACCTTGTGGTTGACCAGCCCATGTAGTTCTTGGGGAGTGGGCAACAACCACACCTCTCCGGAAGCAGCTGAAAAGCGCAGAGAAAACTGGACTTACCTCTGTAGTAGGCAAACTGCAAGAAATCATAATGGAGGGGGAGGAAGTTGTCGATGGGAGAGAGGCGCCCAGGCCGTGTTGCCAGCTCCCTCACACACTCGTGCTGACACGCCAGGACCTGCATGTAGTGATCTGTGGGGGGAGCAAACAGGTACAGACACTGGTGTCAAACGGAGCCACACAAAGGACAACGGAAACCACCCCCATTCCCATTTGTCGTATGCTGAGGAGCCAAGCTTTCCTGATCAAGACGTCAGAGCAAGTGGATTACCGAGACCCCTTTCAACCCACTTTCAGGCCTGGCTTCTGGTCGCCCTGTGGCTGATCTCTACCAGGGGGCCGCTGACGGCAAACACCCTGCTTAAGACCATGTTTTCCCTGGATGGAAACGGGAGGGGTCCTGCTGCGGACCCTGCCAGCAGCGCCCGCGGCAGTTGATGTGGGCTGCTCAGCTCTCCCTCCCTCCCTGCCTGAGCTGTGCAAACGCGTCAGGGGCGAGCACAGAAATGAAGCATGGGTTCCACTGCCACTCCACCCAGCTGCCAAACGTTCAAAGCCGCTACTGAGAAACTCATGTTCTCAGATTGTGAACTCTCCCCTGCTTATCTCGTATACTTAAGCAGCTTACCCTGAGGACTGGGGTCATGTCCAGAGCTCCACGTCCCCCGGAGCAAGGCCCCCTGGACGCTGCCCGAGGCCACTTTCATTCCCACCATCCGACATTCCTCTTTACAGTTTCATTTGTCATCATCCCCCCGCCCCCGGCACACATGCATACACCACTCCCCTGCCTATTGCATCTGTGGGTGCTGTGCCCTCCTTCCTCTCATCCCATGCGGGGTGGGGGGTTGTCGCTTTTCTCTAAATCATGAGAACAGAGCTTTTGAAAGCACCATAAATTACATCACACATTCTGAATAATGCCCACACTGCTGGGATGCTACTGGGCTTGGAGGGTCTCCGAGAGGCAGAGATGGTGGCCACATTGCGGCCTCTGCTGCGGCTGAGACCCTCTCTCCATCCTTGTCAGCTGGAAAGAGCAGGAAGCCAGTTGAGCTGAGCTGTGGTGGGACTGAGGCACCTGCCTGAGCTGGAAAAGGAACCAAGGAGAAGGGTCCTTCTCAGGGAGGAAGACGAGAGGGTGGCAACCAGGGCCCCCAATCAGCGGCGGCACCCTTGGAAGTGAGGAAGAGGAGGAGGAGGCTGCTTCCTGCCCTCCTCAGTAACTCAAGCATCAGTTCCAAGGCTCAGTCTTTTAGGCCGCAGGGACTCCTGGACACCAGGAGCTTTGAACTCCTGGGGTCTGTTGCTCTGAATGGCAATATTTATTTTCCATAGTAGCAGCAAGAGCAGCAGAATCAACCTCAGCCCAGAGAATGTGCCAGGCCTCAAAACACAGCTAAGTAAGCTTCCTGCAGCCAAAGAGACTGATCTCTGGCCAACCTTTCCCCCAATGGCCAATCGACTCTTTATGATGTTCTTCATTCTTAACCCTGCTGGGCCAAGGGCCAAGAGAGAAATGAGGACTGACAAGAGCTGAGCGCTTGTATCCCTCGGCGAGTTTCTAATCTCCTTTCTGCGAGACTAGCATAAGAACCTCAGGTGAGCCCTGCTGGATCAGGCCCAGGGCCCATCTAGTCCAGCTTCCTGCATTGCACAGTGGCCCACCAGATGCCCCAGGGTGGGAGCACATGAGACAACAAGAGACCTGTATCCTGTCATTGCCACTCTCTTGCACCTGGCATTCAGAGATAGCCTATGACTAAAGCCAGGAGGTTGCAAGGACCCATCAGGGCTTGTAACCTGCTCAAGCTGGGAGCTTGACTCTGCTGCACTCGCTTTCAGGAATGTGGGTCTTTGTAGACAACACCTGACCTTATGACCAGAGGGCAGAATGAAGCCTCTGCATAGGCCAAGGGGTTGGGTGAACCTACGCGATTGGGTCAAGGAGCTGAGAGACCAGGAGACATGGACAATCGCGCCAGTGTCCGGCTGCGGGGGGGGGGGGCTGGTTCTGGAACCAGATCTCTAACACGGGATCCCTTCAGAGAGTTTGCTGCAGGTGCAACCAGGACCCTGGAGTACAAGTCTGTTGACTCTGTTAACCAATCAGGCTGCGGTATTTTTCCTGGGTTTAGCCGACCCAGAGGCTTCATACTGGCTGCCAATCGCAGGGGCCAATGTTGCATGTTTCTCCTGTCCCTGAAGAAGGATCCTGGCAGCCACACATCTAGTCAGGGGTAGCATACCAGCCAGGAACCCGATTCAGAGTGGGTCAGAGTGCTCCCAGTCAACCCTGAAGCCCCCTGAAAGACAGCTGATGTCAATGAGTAGGACGAAGAGGAAACAGAAATTGAGGGGAGGGAGCGAGCTGAAGAGATACAGATACAGGAAGTTATAGGGAAAGCAGATAAAAGTATTCCAAAAGACCAGGGGTCTTTGGCAGAGAGTCTTGCAAGAACAGGTTCTGAAAGAGAATATTGAGATGCAGGGCCTTTTCGGTTGTGGCACCATGCGGAACCCATGCGGGTTCCATGTGGAACCAACTGCAGGAAAGTCTGAGGTCGGCTCCCACTTTGCTCCCATAGTTTCTGGTGGGGTATAAAAACATATCTATTCCACTTGACGTTTGAGGAGGGAGGGAACCACTGGCGTCACTGTAGGGGGGGCGGAGCTCTAAGTTCCGCCACAACCCGACCCTCCGTTACACGGGTGAACGAAGCGGCCCCGCCCCCTCGCCTTCAGAACCATTCAAGGCGGTGAAAACAACGCACAGGGAACTCTTGGGATCCTGTTTTAATTAATATCCACACGTCTTTGTTGCTGTTTTTACGCTGTTGCTGTTTTTATATTCTTAATAGCATCTCTATTGTCATTAGTTTTTAATGTTTTTATTAATTGCTTTTAACTGCTTTTAATGTTTTTATTTACTCACAGAATTTACAGTTCTATTTTATTTTATTTACTGTTTATTATATTTTACTCTTTGTTGTGAACTGCTTTGAGCACAGAAAAAGCAGTACAGGTGTCCCCGGTTAACAACATTTCATTTAACGACACTCTGGATATACCTTGCACAAAGTCGCTACCGCTTGCCGCCTGAGCCTGTTGCTGATTACAAAATGAAGGCAGGAAGCCTCATAGCCCTTTTTAATGTGTCTTTTTTAATCGCCAGCCCATCAGTTGTTAGGCACTATACATCAAAGCACTAATCTAGCACCAAACAGCTGATGGGCTGGGAATTTTAAAAGAGGTGTCTGGAGTACTTGCCATTCATTCCTTATTACAACAGCACTGTATTACATAGGCTATATGCGCTATACAAAAGTTGACCACTAGATGGTGCTGAGGACTCACTTAACAACAGATTCATTTTACAACGGAGTTTTAAGAAGGTATCCGTCATTAAGGGGGGGACGGGAGGGCGTGTGTGTGTGTGTGTGTGTGTGTGTGTGTGTGTGTGTGTGTGTGTGTGTGTGTGTGTGTGTGTGTAAAAACCTTTTAAATCAATAAATACATAAATAATTCAACATTGGGGGTGGGAGAAGGAAGGACAGGTCATTAAAAAACAAACGATCTAAACGAGAGGCCCCCACTCTGCAATCCGCTGCCTCACTGTTCCACCATCTGCAAGGCCTTCAGCTCTTGGATTAACAACATTGGAAGAACCCACCAGCCGCCTCTGCCTGCATTTCTTTTTCAAGGGCTGCTGGCAGGCAGAGGCCAGCGTAGCCGAGACACCCACATTAGTCTGCAGTGGACTAGATGACCTCCTTAGTCCCTTCCAGTCTACCATCCTATGTTCTAGTCCTGCCTAGGCCTGGCGGGCACAAAAGCCCAACCCTCACGCATGCCTCTTCCCCCAAGAAGCTTACCTGCAATGGCTTCGTAGAGGGTAGCTTTGTACTCCAAATACTCATATTCCTCAAATCTTTGTGGTCCCTCGCACAGGACACGACACTCCTCATCAGCAGTGCTATATCCTCTCAGGGCCCGTTCCAGGAAATCGATGGCCAGGTGGTACTCCTCTTTGTCGTAATGCCTCACTCCCCAAAGATAGTCCTCCTGTCAAACCGAGAATGGGCTGATGTTAATCGCCTGTGTGGGGGATGGAGGCCCCCAGAGGGTGAATATGGAAGTCCCTAAACTGCAAACACTGCAGGCCAAATATTTCATTTGAGAAAGACCCTCCAAACTCATTCCGAATGTTGCTTTAGGACTGAAATGTGAGCTCCCCTTGTCCTGGCCCCATTTCCAAACAGGCTTCAGACTTATCCTTCTCAACGAGCCCGTCCCCCTACGCCTTCCTGTCAGGACATGCCTGTGCCAGGCCCTGAAACAGAGGAGGGGGCGCCCCACTGCTGCCCCCCCCCGAGGATGCCACAAGTGGCGAGGCTGCAGCATGAAGCGGGGCGATCCGATGGCTGGGGCCCAGTTCACAGTCATCTGAAGGGCCTCAAGAATAGAGAAGGCAACGCTTGCTTAGCAACCTGAGGTTTCTGCTCCTTCAGTCCTACTCATGAGGAGAAGGAGGAGGAGTCAAGCCCTAGTTCCTACTCGGCAGCATCAGGCCCTGCTGTTGAGATCTAGGAAGAGGCAGGAATACAGGAATGGCCACTAGAAAGATGCTCGTCGCTCCCTACGGCTCCAACGCCCCTCCTGCTCGAAACCTCCTCCCTCCGCCTGCCCCCCCCCAGCACCTGCTTCCAGCAGTCCTGCCCGAGAGCTCTTCTCCAGCCCTAGAGGCAAACAGGGGGCACCTCCTCAAGGAAAAAACCTTACACCTGGAGAAAGGGGAGGAAGGAAGTTCCCGCCCAGCACCCCCTTCCTCAAGGCAAGCCTTCTTTGCTTAGGTAGACAGGGGCAGGAAGACGAGGGGTTGCGCTTCACCCCTCGCCACTTGCTCGGCGTTCCTGTCAACGGCTCCAACGCACCACCCCAAAGTTCAGCACGAAGACCTGAAAGGCTCAAACTGTGTTGGAGGTGACCCGGACAGGCAGTTTGCACATCACTGGCCAACGCTGGTGACAACCTTTGGATGTGCAGAAGCCATCTAAGGAACATTCGTCCCTCTGATGGAAACGCCTTTGGCTGTCCAGGACATTCCTTTGGTGTTTTGCCTGGCAGCCCCCCCCCCCCCCCGCAAATTTGATCCGGGCTGCTTCACTGTAAGCAAAATGACAGCCGTGATGTCACAGGGCACCCATAAAGGGACCGCTCCTGCCCCCCCACCTTCTTACCATGTGTTGCCTGGCCTCTCGGTCCACCAGGTCGACCTTCCCCACCATGGTCCTGTAGTTCTCAATGTCCTGCTGGGCTTCCAGGTGCTCTGGGTTTGCCAGAAAGAAGGTGTGCGCAGCCTCAGCCGCCTTGTCCAGCTGGTTGAGCTGTGAAGGGGGAAGAAAGCGAGTAGGTCAGAGGAGCAGAGCGAAGAGAGGGGGCTGCCCCATAGCAAACTCCACCCCCACCCCCGGATTTCTTGTTAAAATGCTTTACTCCGCGTTTCTGTTAGAGTATCCAAAGCGGTTTAGCACAGCACCTCATCACAAAACAACAACGACGCAGTCAGGCAGCCTGCGCCAACTGCAGCAACAGGCAGACCAAACCAAATGAGAGCGGAGACGGAGACCAGGCAGTGCGGCAGGCAGCAGCCAATCCTGAGGAGGAACTAAAAGGGCTGCGACTCCACGCCGAAGGCCCAAAGAGTTGGCGCAGCCACGTCTGCTCAGGGCATGGTGCCCATCCAGGGCATCGTCGCCACGGAAAAGGCTCTCTGGCAACCTCTGAAATGTGGAGAATCTCCAAAGTCGCTCCTAAGTTCCAGGCAGGTTCATATGGGCGAAGCTGCTTCCTCCATCATTTTTGGCACCAACATCATGAATAATGTCCTCAGTTGACTTTTTTGCCACTCTCCCCCAGGGACCTCATGGAGGGGCACAAGGTCTTCCACTCACAATAGCCCTGTGAGGTAGGCCCAGCCCCCTGCTCCTGAGAAAGTAGCAAAAGTGGGGATGTGGCATTGTTCACAAAGACCCCCCCTCTCACGGCCGGCCTGTCCATGGAGCAAATGGCGCTGTTCACATCAGCGGCAGGTGGTGGGGCTCCCAACAGGTGCCCGCCACCTCCCGCCAGTCCGCCACGCATGCAGCCGGTCTCCCTACCTGCCCCTTCCTCCAGGCAGGCTCTGGACATGAAGCAGGACATGCGGCCCTCCCAGCGCAGTCTGCATTTCACCTGAAGAAGCTGTGCAGAGGGAGGAGGCGAGTCAGGGGTGTGTGAGTTGGGGGCAGTGGGAGGCACTTCTGGGCTACCCCAGGCAGCACAACAATGGCCCCCTCTGGGCTCAGCCCTGCTACCAAGGCCTGCTGCCTTGCTGCTGCCCGGACTGGACCCAGCAAGGGCAACGCCCCCCCCCTTGCGGTTCGCCTTCCGGTGTGCTCCTGCCGCTGAACTGGGAAGGGCCGTTCCGCTGCTGCGATGGTGGCTCAGTCACAGACTCCACCGCCAGCAGTCGAGGCAGCTCTCAAAGGGCACTCCATGCTTTCAGGGAGGAGATGTGGCACTAGCCTCCAGGTTCACATGTCATTAAGGGGGCTCAGAGCGGGGCCATCCCTTCCATGGCTCTGAGGCAGCCAGCTGGGGAGCAGGAAGCTGGGCTTGCTGGGCCTTTGGCTGGATCCAGCCAGGATCCTTCCTGGCGCTGTCTCGTCATTTTTCTCCACACAGCAGTGACTGGCTTAACGCTCAGCACTGCTCTGAAGGTGGCTGCTCCAGGGATAGCTCTGGAGGTCCCAAGTGGTGGTGGAGGATTCTCTGGCAGTCCCTGGGCCACAAAGGTGCTCCTGAAAACAGGTCCCTGTTTGGAAAGTGTCTGCCAGGATTCCTAAAACAGGCTCTTTGTTGAATGGGCAGTAAGAGACCGGGACTCTTGCATTGTACATACAGCGCAGGCAGCAGAGAACATAAGAACATCAGAAGAGCCTGGCTGCTGGATCAGGCCAAAGGCCCATCTAATCCGGCTTCCTGTATCACACAGTGGCTCAGCAGATGCCTCAGGAAGCACACAGCCAACAAGATAACCTTTTAAGATAACAAGATAGCCAACAGAGAGAAAACCAACCCTGAAACAGATATGCAGCCAGCATTGGAGTGACAAGGGGGCTTCTACCTCCTCCTATCTGCTCAATGCACACAGATTTGAGGAAATCCAGAAGCAGAAGTCCTCCTCATACAGAAGTTCTGAAAGGGTTTGTCCATCTGAGCTGTGAATGGGGGAGGATTCAAAGGCGCCAATGAGCAGAAATGATGAAAACAAGGCCAAGTTCCACGGAGAGGGCAGGGCAGGGGAGGGAAGAGGGTCTCATCGGAGAGCGGCAGAGCAGGACCTGTTGCCTCACACTGGCCTCAAGACCCACAGGGCTGCTGGCGCAAGAGCAAAGAGGCCTGCAAGACAAACGTCTCCTGGAAATCTGCAAGGACAGAAGAGGGCAGCAGCCCCTCCCTGTGAGGTGGGCAGGGCAGGGTGGGAAGCCAGTGCCTGAAGGTGGCTTCTGCCTCAGAGCCCGGTCAGAGTTGGGGTCTCCTGGCCAGGTCAATTTCGTGCGGATCTGGCATTCCTGCTTGTCAGCATCAGCAACCAGCCGAAGCACAAGAGCAGCAGCAACTATGGGAGAAAGAAAGCATCTGGCTCGATGAGACGATGAAGCCACAGCTGGAAAGCATCTTTCCGAAGCTGGTCCACAGGTCGCTCGCTCACAGGCTCTCGCCTTCAGGTCCTGCTTGTCAGCGTCTGGTTGGCCACCGAGGGGAGCAGCAGGATACTAGACTAGATGGACTCTTGGTCTGATCCTTCTGGGCTGCTCTTATGTCCTTAATGAATATTATCTTTGACCCAGTTCCCCAAAAGGTCATCCAGTCTAGTGGGTGGAAAGGGGATCGTTGCAGCTCGCGTCCGTGGTGGGCTGGAGGGCTGCAGTGGTGGCAGACTCAGGGTGATGGGCACCCGAATCTGCAGCCCTCTCGCTCCTGCAACCTGCAGCTGATGCAGCCCACCGCCTCACCTAGTGGATGGACCACCCTGGCCCCAAGCAGAATGCGAGTGCGCTAAAGAGACAAGGAGCGGTGTGGCTCCAAGACAGCTCCAAGAACGGACGCTGCCTTCGAGGGCCCTGTGATTTCATGGGGTCTGCTCTGCGGCAGCTCAGAGGCTCAGGGTTTGGGGGGTGGTCATGAGGGCGACACAGATGCAAGATCCAGGCAAGTTCAAAAGTGGGGCTCATCAAGCCAGGGGTTCTTATAGGGTTCTGGCAGGTCAAGAAGGGGGCGTTCGGAGAGGTGAGGGTGCAGGACAGGTCAAGGTGGAGAGGCAAGGGGGAGACATGGACGTGAAGTTACCCTGACTGCTCAAGGAAGTCAGGGGCCTAAGAACAAAAGGGGCACTTGAGGTTAGATGAGCACATGACTGTATCCTGCACACAAAGCTGAAGGAGCATCGTGACGGGCTCCATCGCCAACCAGCAAGTGCCCCAGGTCTATCAATCCACCTCTCTCACCCAGGTGTCTGCTTTGCTTCCTGACGCTCCTTCCTGAGGTCACCTGGGGCTTTTGACTGCTCAAGAGGGTCAGCTGTGTCATTTGCTGGCCCACACATTCAGCAGGAGGCTGCCTGGCCCTAGAGGAGGGTCTCTGGGAACAGCTGGTCCTGTGAAAAGAGGGGAAAGTCCCTTTTTGACCAGGAATCTACGGAGCCCCTTCCAGCTACCGTCAGGAGGCAGTGCAGGCTGTCCGTCCCGGGGGGAGGACGAGGTGGGGGCCAAAAGTGGGCTTCATCACAACCATGTTATGTCCAACAGGATTTCTGACTCCTTCCATGCCACTCTTCACCTTCTCCCTGAGACGAACGAGCATCCATTTGTGCTGGATTCATTCTTTGGATTTTGGGCTGCGGCTTTCAAGCTTGTTCTCTCTCTCCAGAGACGTAGGGAGATAAAGCAGAAGAGCCACCATCTCTGCCAGGCTCCCGGGAGTCCCTGGAGGAACCAACTGCACAGTTGCTGCTTCTCTTGGAGGTGGCAGCCCAACCAACGTGCGTTTCGGAGGCGTACTTCGTGTTCCCCCACCGCAGCCAGCACACGTCCTGGCAAGAACCACAAGGGGAGCAAACAGTCCCCAGAGTCGAGCAGTTGCCCCTCCTTGTACCTCCACGACACCAACCCGGCATGCAGTTGCTCTGGAAAACTCAGACCTTCCAGGACGTGCATTTTTGATGCCCACTTCAAACAGCCCTTAACATTTTTTTCCTTGAGGAAAGCGTTGAACAGGAAATACCTGGGGAGGGGGAGAGAATGCGGAGGGTGGGCCACAGGCCAAAGGTCATCTCGTTCCAAAGGAGAAAAATGACACCAACCCCTCCAGTTATTTGCCCCAGAGGCTGGGCTGGCTGGGCCTGGAATGTCGTGTCAGGTTGATCCTTGGGATTTTCTCTAACTGGAATGTAATTAAAGTTAGCAGGCAGGGAGGGGCCCGGGGGGGGGCTCTGAATAGGGCTCTGGGTTGGGCATCAGAATTTTGGAATCTGCTCCCTAGATCCACTCTGGGTCAGACCCAGATTCCTCTGGATATTTCCGATGACTCACAGCCCACTGACAGCCCTCCTCACCACCCCCACCTCAATAGGTTAGGGGATGCAGGGGGATGTAGGGGAGGGGTCTCCATGCACACAAGCCACAGGGAGGCCTCTCTCTAGGCCTTGCGTGCCCAGTTTTGTCACCAGGCCCTCAAGAGGATCTTAAAGCCTCGATGAGTCAGACGTGATCTGCTCTAAAAGTCAGGTTAATTTCAGACGTCCTCCACTTTCATCCACTGGATCCAACTGGATCCTTCAGTGGGCTCATTCTGAGCCTGCCTGCCTGCCCATTCCTAACCACAGCTGCTGAGAGCAGCTCACGGGCACACCTTCACCTGACCCTTCGATCAGCCCCTGCGCTGAAAAGAGAGAGCCGACAGCTCCTGCCCTCAGGAGGGCACCGCCGTGTTCCTGAAGAGCTGCGGGTGGAAGAGCTTTCCACAAAGACAGAAGCCCACCTGAGACCTGGCGCTGGCCACATTCCGCCTGCTACGTCCTATCCTGCCAGCCCCACGTGGAGCGTTGCAGGCTTCCTAAGGGGATGGATTGACCATGTCTCCAAGGGAGGAGAGCAAAGGCCGTCCGGACTGAATGGTGGGGAATGTGTGGCTCCAGTTATGGAGCGCTGGCGACTGGCCGACTGGCCGTTGTCAGGCTGAGTGCTTTGAATCGGCTAATGGGAGAACTACACTGGTGAACTACACCAGTGTTGCAGCCTCTTTTGACTGCAATTCAATGCGATCCAATACATTTGAATGGAGAACCAATGTGGTGTAATGGTTAGAGTTTTGGACTGGGGCTTGGGTTCAAATCCTCAGCCAGGCATGAAGCTGTCTGGGTGTCCTTGGGACAGACATCAGCTCTTAGACTGACCGACCTCACCAAACGGACGGGGTGGGGAAGAGCCAAGGAATGTCATTCTGCACTCCTGGGAAGAAGGGCCGTATAAAGCGCCTGTCAGAGCTGGAGAAGGTGCCCCCTCTGCATAGTGCGAGGCAGGGAGGGAGAATGTGCAAGAGACAGAAGAAGCAGGAGTTTGCAGCGGAGGGAGAGGCGGAGAGCGAGCGGAAGGTGCTTTGGGGGCTCAGGGCCTCTCTCTGGGAGCGTGGTGCGGGGGGGGGGGGCAGATCTGCCTACTCTTTGCCTCCACATATACTCTGCTTGTGTAAGTGTCAAAACACCCAACGTTACCAAGTGTTCTTGCTCCAAGTCTCCAGTGCGCTCTCCTCCGAAGGAGATCACTTCTGAGCAGCACTGCCCCGGAATGTCCCCCCACTGCAGGAAGTGGGAAGCCTGCAAGAAGAGGTCTCGCGGAGTTCATCCGCCCGCTGTGTTGGACCCTCCTCGGGAAGGCCTGGCGCACGAGTGAGGAATTTGTCCCTTCTGGATACTGATTTTACAACTGCGATTAACGACGCAAGTATTTTGTTACTTGAGAAGCTGGAGGGCAGGCAGTGAATGGGATGGTTCCATCTGGAAAAAGATTAATCTTGGGATGGGGTATAGGGGAGGAATGAAACATGGAGGGAGAAAGGAGGCCTCGCCTGCACGCTCGCCCACCAGCGCAGCCACAACGAGAACGCAGAAGGAAACGGGCTCTGCGCAATCGAGCAGCGGCAGCTGCATCCTGGCTTGCTTGATCGCTCTGTCAAGAGCCAAACCTGTCAAGAGCCATCGCAACAAGGATGCACAGACAGGCCTCACAGCCACCGCACCACTACCCGGAATTCCTGGCTCAGGGTTCGTTTCACAGGGAATAAACAGAAGGTAGCCTGGAGTGGAAGAACTAAAACATGAATCCCTTGAAGGGGAAAAACAGAGCCAATATCTAAGTGTCTGGCTTGGGAATCAGGTTTGAGGGTGGCCAGGAAGTAAGGTTGCAATCCGAGGCATGTCTACTCAGAAGTAAGTCCCATTGTGTCCAATGGGGCCTACTCCTAGGAAAGTGTTTTTAGGATTGCAGCCTTAGGCCCCAATCCTATTGCGGCCTTGCACTTCTGGAAAACATGAAGCAGTGCAAAGTCCTCTACGGCGGAGCGAAAGCCAGGCTGCGGCCATTGCCGCAGAAAGCTGGCAGCAGGGCATGTCCTGGGCAAGGAGGGGGAGTGTGCCGGCATGCGCCAGATCTTATCCCCTCTTTCTGAAACCTCCCCGCCCCATGATGGCTGATGGAAGATGGCTGGCATATGTCAAGGAGACCCAGAAGCGATTGGGGTGTGTGTGTGTGTGTGTGTGTGTGTGTGTGTGTGTGTGTGTGTGTGTGTGTGTGTGTGTGTGTGTGTGTGTGTGTGTGTGTGTGTGTGTGTGTAAGTAAAAATATTTTCAACGTAAACAATTTTTTACCTCTTGCAGGCTGACCAATTCCCTACCACCACCACCACCACCATAGCATGCAGCACGTGCTCTGTTAGTGCGGCCACATGCTATAATGTGGGGCAGGACAGGATTGGGCTGTTACTTCCCTCCACACTACACATGATTATATAAACCCCTATCATATCTCCCCAGCTCTTGCCAGTCTTTTTTTTTCCTAACTAAAAAGGCTCAAACAGTTTGTGTTTTCCTCCCAAGGAAGATGCTTCAATGTGCTCCTCGCTGTGCTTCTGTTTATCGGCCCCTGTGCCTGCTCGGCAATATCCTTTTTGGGATAGGAGCGTTTACAGCCAAGCTACACGAACCATACTGTGAAAGTCCTAGATATGGTCCTTTTCACTGCTGCCTAAGAAATATGGCTCCAATTATCCTCATGCTTCAAATCTGAAAAATTAGGAGCAGCCCAAGAATATACCGGTATGATGCTTTGGAAAGCGTTTTCCAAAGTCAGAATGTGAGGTTTTTACGGGTGTCGAGGATCTGTTAGAATCCAAGAGACTGCAGATGACACCGCTCAGTGGAAAAACCACTCATCGCAGACGGCCCTCCTGCCAGCAACCACAGTGGGGGGGGGGATCAATGGTGGCATCAGCAGCAGCAGCAGAAGCTGTGGGGGGGGGTCCTTTTAAACTAGAGCAATCTGTAGAAAATAAACGGCAGCCCCACCAGCAGCAATACCTGCCCCCCAAAAAACCGTGCAACATTTGGAGCTTCCTGGGGGAAAAATGGCAGACCCAACCCAGCAACTGCGGAGGGCAGGGGGTGGGGTCATCGCTACTGTGTTGCAGGCAGTGAAGAAGAAGTGAAGTGGTGAAGAAGCCCACCAGCAATGGTAAGTGACCCCCCAAACCTGGCCTCCGCAACTGTATCCCCCTCCCTCAAGTGACAACTGTCAGCTCAGGACTCACTTTTGTGAGTAACCAGAAGTGCGGGAAGCTCCTCTGGACGATGTCAGCGTGACGAGAGGACTGGCTGTCGCAGAGAAAAGACACCGACTGCAACTTACAAGCTTTCAGCACACTGGGGAAGGGAAGCGATGGAGGCCTGGGCAGGCAGCGATCCCCATGGCGGGAGAGATGGCAGAAATGCCTCTGGTGTCAACAGCGGAGCTGCTGGGCCCGACCGTCTCCCTGAGGTGCTTTTTCTGTGTGGAGGGTGGGAAGTTCCTTTGCGGGGCAACAGGATCCCAGCAGGGCAGAACCCCACCTCCTGCTGCTACTGCTGCTTCCTGTGGCACAGCAGCCCAGAAGAAAACATCGCCGCCCCTTTGACTGAATGGAGGATTGCACTGTGTCTTCTTATCCTGGCCTTTCTCCAAGGAGCTCAGGGCCAGGGAGGCGGCTCTCTCTCCCAACCCACTGTATTTGCACATCGAGGCCATGGGGTAAGTAGGGTAGGCAGAGAGACGGAGGCTCTCCCCAGATCACCCAGTGAGCTTCATGACCGAGGGGGGGACTTGAACCCGTCTCCCCAGCTCTCCTTCACCCATCAAGCCAGGACCCCACACTGGCTCCGACCGAGGCCGAAGCGAGGCAGTAGAAGCCTCCAGGACTCGGCGAGGCACACAGCTTCTGCATGGCAGGACTGACTGGCGGCAGCAGCTGCTTGGCTGGCTTTCCCCCAAGAGACAGCTGCCCCCTCCCTTTCCCATCATTACGGAGCTCACTGGGGGCTCAAAATTAGCAGCGCCAGCAGCCAAAGGGAGCCAGGAGGGCAGAGAATCTTTGCTCAGGGTCTCTGGGACGCTGCTGCTGCCGCCGCCGCCGCTGCCAGGGCGGATTCTCCTGGTGCCCGAGCCTGGAAAGGACATCCTTGTTCCTTCTGCCAAAGTGACCGTTATTCATTCCTTGCCGTCTGGCTGGCCTTTGCCAAACTGCCTCCAGAGCCGACACCCCAAGAGATGGTGTCACCACTGCAGGCCGCCAGGAGAGGAGACGTTCTGCTCTGGGCAGCCTCCGTCTCTGGGCTCCCTGTCCTCAGCCGCGGCGCCAGGAGAAGCTCCAAGCTGGGACTCTGGATTCTCCTGCTCCCTCCCTCCTCCTGACTCAGTTCGCCTTCTTGCTCCTCCAGTCCGAAGCCACAAACCAGGCACCCTGGGTGCGCCAAGGGCTCCCTGTTCAAGACGCAGTCATGCGGTTTCCGGGGCCCTGCCCTGCTGTCCTCATCAGCCTCCCTTTTGAGCAACCCTCACAAGCCGTTCTTTGTTGCTGCGCCTGTCCCCCCCACTCAAGCTCTCCTTGGACAGCCAGACATGTCTCCTCCTTCTGTAGCACACGGCCGTCGGCGACTCGGAAATGCTATAAAGGGAAAAGTCGTGTCGGGTCATGTTCTGGGAAAGTCATTGCCTCCTTTTGAAAGGGATCCAGCCAGGACGGCTTCCTGCCTTTGGACTTCCTGCCTGCCTGACAAGGGCCTGCCGCGGCTCAGAGGCCCCGGTGGGCTGGTTCTCTCCGGACACAAACAGAGAACATCCTGTGGTCAAAAGCAGGGGTGGGAAAGGACAGAAATGAAAGCAAAACGTGCTGCCAAGAACAGGTGTCCTTCCTGTGGTGTGCAAGAGTTGCGCACTGACGCAATAATTCTTTTTCGTAGCAATTTGGCAACTTTTATGCCTTTTTGCTCCACAGGCCATTATCCCAACCTAGTGTTTCACAAGGACTGCAAAGTCATCACACATCCGAAAGTGACTGACAGCCCAATCCTATCCAGGCCTTCAACCTGCCACTGTAAGCCCTGGACTGGCGGCACAAAAGCCACACTGCCATCTTGTGCTTCGGGACCAATGGCGCAAACAGCCAGAGGCCTCATGCGCGCAACAGTGGCCCCCAGATCCCCCCCACCGGAGCAGGTAGGTCATGGCGAGGTTGGTTTGGGGTAGGATCATGGATGATTCGGGGGGGCGGTGAGCCTGACAGGGAGCCCTGCCCTCCAGAGCAACTGAAAACAGATCTGCTCCATGACAGCCCGTCGGATACTACAGATAGTTACCATGTCAGCTTCGTGGCTTCATGGAAAGGGTGGCTCTTGCGAAGGGTGTTGGAGGGAGCAGCCATGCCAGAGAACAGCGACTGGCTTCCATTGTGTCTGGACAGATGTTTTTTGCCTTCCTGTGCAATGCTTGCTCATCTGCAAGAGGCTTTGCCAGACGTGGGCAGCTTCCTCCAACCCTGGCAGTCGGAGAGTCAAAAGCCTGAGACGATTCCTGCGCTGCCAATTCAAGGCCCCAATAAATCCCAGTGCAGCAGAGGACATTTGGAAAACTTGTTATGCTCATTGTTGGGATTAATGCAAAACACATCTTGGGTGCAACTGCTAGGAAACAGAACAATTTATCCTTTCCAGGAAAACAAAGGACCAGAACCACGCTCGGATTGAGCTCTTTAGCTGACACTACAAAAGTCTGAACAGGGCTTAAATCACGTTGACAGCCAGAGTTTCCCTGTGGCTGGCAGAGAATAAAGCTGTATGGGTGTCACACGGGCATGACCCTGGACAGGGAAACAGGTGTGGTTTGCCGACACTGTCGTCGGAATGGGTGCCAGAGCTTCCAGGATCTCTGGGCACTGCAGTTCTGCAACAAGAGGGGCAGCAGATGGGGCCCCTAAGAGAGGAGCCCCAACACTCTGCAAAAGTCACAACTGCCAGGAGTCTTGGCAGAACACTGAGACTGGCAGACACAACCGATCTAATTTTACAGGCGTTTGTGGAGTGGACAGGCCCACGTAGCTTAAAACCAGGGGTGGTCACTGTTTCTATCCTGTCCTCAGCACACAGGGCAAACAACTGCTCCCTCTCTTCCTGAATGTGCCCATCTCACACATTGAAAGAGCTGAAAAGGGAGCCCAGAAATAAGGAAGATCCAGGTAACCAGACGACTGATTTCTGTCCATGGGACTGGATGAGCCTCCAGGACAGAGAGGAACAAAAAGCACCATGCGCTTTCTGAAGGTCTGTCGGCAGGTGGCCCTTCGTGCAGCCCACACCCTTCGTCTATGCTGCCAGAGAGTCTGTGGAGAGCCTACATGCACTCGGCATTCATGTGCAGGCCCTGGGAGAGCAGAGCTTTGGGTGTGTGGAAGTCAAGGACAGAGCCATGATGAGAGTGATCCCAGCCCCTCCATGCATCAGGGACGACTGCTGCACAGGGCTTTGGTCTGCAGCGCCAGTCGTCTCCTTCACCAACCAGCTTTAACTGTGTCCAACGTTCAAGCACTTTGAAGTATGTCTCGCATCCCTCAGCCAACAGTTATGAGTCTCGGAAATGTTCTTCTTCCCAGCTGTTCACATTGCTCAGGGCGAGCAGAGAAATCACCAGCTTGGGCCAAGAGCTGTTAAGGCAACAAAGCTGATCATGGAGAAAAGATCGTTCTCAGCACTGGCATAAGCAAAAGCAAACGCCGTCACTCACACTGAAGTGGGCTGTTGGCGCTGTGCCCACCCCTTGTTTAACTTGGAGGGTCTCTGCAAGCACTGAATTTGCAGTGCAAGGTTTAAGGCGGACAACCAGGGGAAGAGGTGAGAAGTGAATGGAGCTGGGATAGACTCGTCTTCGGTGGAGGCAAATATTTTCCTTTCCATATCCCTCGCTTCACACTCAGCACCCATCTGGTTCAGGCTTCAGGTCAGATACTGCAACTGAAGTCTTCATATTCACGGACTTATTTATTTATTTATTTATGCCCCGCCTTTTCCTATGCCGAGGCAACTGCCCAAGGCGACTTCATCTCAACAGATTTTTTAAGGTCTGAGGCAGGTATTTGCTTCCCCAGATGTTGTTTGCACAGGGGAGAAACTGTCTTCAGAGCAGCCTCCAATATTGGACACAACCAATGGCAGACAGAGCACGCGATGGATGCTTGCAGGTCCTGGGAGAAGCGGCCTTCATGCAGCCCTCAATCTCTGCACAGTGATCCTGTCTACTGGACAGGCTACATCGCCTGCACAATGCACCACAGCATGGCATGGATGGGGCATGCTGGGAAACGTGCCCAGGACTGTGGCACACAGCGATGGCATCATTGGGGGTACGGAGAGGGTTGTGTTATTCTGAGCCCCAAAAGAGAGAAAAGAAATGGCCAAGGGGGCAACTCAGGCCACACAAGCCAAGGGTTCTTAGGGCTGGATGTCACCCCATCTTGAGAAAACCACCCACTGCTCACGTCTAAAGAATTAGGCTTCTCTAGGCCTGCAGCCAAATGTCCGGCTAGCTGGCTCAAACCAAGAGGTGGCCTTCAGTCTCCTCTCTCTCAACTAGCAGCTGGGGAGGAGGAGGAGGAGGCAGACAGGCAGTGGAGAGCCAGGAGGAGGCCTCAATAGAGCGCAGCGACTTCATTGGAGCAAGAGGAGTCAATCCCAATTGTACATTGGCCATGGAAAGTGGAACGGCAAAGTGGAACGGCTGAGGAGGGACTTTGCTCAGCGGCTGGGCACCCAGTGGGCACGGAGAAGGTCCCAGGTTTCCATCTCTCTCTCTCTCTCTCTCTCTCTCTCTCTCTCTCTCTCTCTCTCTCAGGACCATTGCCTGAATCCAGGAAGAATCGCTGCCACTCAGAGCTGTCAACAGTTCTGATTGAAGACCTGACTCCGTTCCAGGCAAAAGGCATCACTTCGAGAGGCTCAGCGCAACGTCTCCCAGATCATGTCCTGGGGCCATTCAGCAGGCCACATGCTTGGCTGGCGCATCCTCCTTCATTTTCACGTGGGTCACGAAGAAGAAATGAAGCTGCCTTGTGGAGAGACAGACCAGGAGTCCCTCCAGCCCCAGAACTGCCTCCTCATCAGCACCGCCCCCCTCGAAGCTGTACAGAAGCTGAGCCCCCCCCCCACACACCCCCAAGGACGTTTGGTGATGACATTGGACGCCATCGCTGAGCATCCAGAGACGACATTGCGCAGATGGAAGGGCTCCGTGCAGTGGCACGATGGCGCTAGCGGGAACACTGCTCGCCTTCGGGCAGCAGATCAGGCAGAAGGATCGCGTCCCCGTTGCTCAGCCCACCGTTCCCAAGCCTCAGGCAACCCACATGTGAGGGAGGGAGGGAGGGAAGATTCTCCTTCCATTCTGTGTTTAGACCTGCTGAGGTTTGCCAAGGTATCTATGCCAGTTTGTTTGAAGCAGAATTTCTGAACAAGTCAGGATATGCCACTAGTGCCCTCCAAGGAGGGGGTTTGCCCAAAGTTACCCAATACTGCACATCCATTGCCAAGCAAGGCTTGAGTCCACCTGGGCAAGCAACACAGGCCAGCCACAAGAGCAGCCATGGTACCACCCAGGCTCCAGAAATCTGCGCTGCCCGAGACCTCAGCTGAATCATCCCGGACACCCTGAGCCGCCTTGGCCACCTGTCCTCTTCTCCACTCAGTCTCCCAACAGGATCTGTCTGTCCAACGGGATCCTTTTCCCCTGGTCAGGCACCGCCTGCCTCACAGACCTGTTCTGAACAGGAGACGAAATTCTGCAACGTGCAAAAACCATCTGCTCTGAGGCCCAAGCAGTGTGTTGCCATGGCTACCACTACCACCGCCTCCCCCGCAAATGTCCCAGTCATGTTTTGTTACAGGATGCATGGAGCATGATGTCATTGTGCTCACTGCCCCAGCAGCATCAGTCAGCCCATGAGTGTGGCTGGGGAAAGCCCCGAGCAGGATGATGATGCCGAGCAGTTCTCCAACTGGAATGACGGTGGAACGCAGAGGGCGACGAGGACTGGCGCCACCATGTGCCACAGTCCACAGGAGGAGGCCGTAACATGAGAGTTGAGCCTGGAAAAGCCCAGCTTCAAAGAGGCTCTTTTTCCAGGGAGGGACAGTCTCCTGCAAACCGTTTCACATCTCCTTATGCTTCTTCAAGGGTCTCCCCCCCCCCCGCCATGGTATGGCCTTCTTTAAGTAGCCGCCGCCTTTGTTTGACGCTCTTTCTTTGTGCTTCTGGAAAGGGCTCCGGCCATTTCGCCTCCTGGGAACAGCGGGGAGCAAACGTGCAGGAGGATGGAGGAGTCATGACTCATTCCCCACTCACTCCCTGCCAAAGTAGTAGTGCTGGATCAAGGAAGGGACAGGAAGGCTTAAATTAGAAGGGGGGAGGGGGAGGGGAACTAGTCCTCCTCCTCCTCCTGCCTTGGTTTTTGGACGCTCCTCCTGCTCTCCAACCCACAGTGAGAAGAATCACAACCTCTGTGTGCCCCGGGAGAAAGCGATGCTGGGGGGACACAAGGTTGCTGCCTGCGCATGATGCCCACGTAGCTGGAGGGAACCAGGGGAGGCAGCCTGCAGGGGTAGGAACAGATGGAATCAGCACATGGGGACCTGGGACCCTGCCAGCCAGAGCCTGGCT
Source organism: Plestiodon gilberti rubricaudatus (assembly GCA_026170595.1). Lineage (NCBI taxonomy): Eukaryota > Metazoa > Chordata > Lepidosauria > Squamata > Scincidae > Plestiodon > Plestiodon gilberti. The sequence continues at coordinate 1,774,425 of JANXHW010000003.1, read as the reverse complement.
TCATCTTGCCCAGTAATGACTGAACGGACGGGCAGCGGCTCCCTCCATCTTCAGATAAGAATCTTCCCCAGCCCTCCTTGGAAATGCCAGCAGGGCTTGAACCCGGGGCCTTGTGCATGCAAAGCTGATGCACTTTCACTCACATACAGCCCCCCCCCCTCCATGGTACCTCAGCTGAAAAGGTTCTTGGGTAGCAGGGCTGGGAAAGAGAAGCGCTCTGCCCCTCACAGAGCCAATGCAAGAGCAGATGGGGTTGTCAGAGGGACCAGAGGTCTGACTCGGAAGGAGGAGGCAACTCGCGCCACACAGTCAGGGTGAAGGACCTGGCAGGCCACTGAAACACAGGTCTTCTTCCATGGAGCCACAGACAAGGGCAAAGACCACGCTGTCCGGAGTCCAGAGTCTCCTGGCACTCATCTGCCCTGTCCTCTCTCCCCTCCTGCCCCTGGTGGAACTGGCTGTCTGACATGAACACAGGATCTATGAAGCGCCTTCTCCCTCCTCGGACCATGAAGGGTCCATCTAGCTCAGCATTGCCAAGTACTGGCTGGCAGGGAGGGTTTCCAGCAGGGGTCTTCCCCAGCCCGGCCTGGAGATGCTGCCAGGGCCTGGACTCTGTGCACAAAACTGAAGACCCCTCCCATATAAAGGTGCACATCCCTCCTCCCCACACACACAGAGAGCTGACACAGCACAATGCTGAACCGGAGAAAAGGCATCTGGGCACTGAGCTCATCTCTCCACAGAGTTCTTAGCTTTCTGAACATCCTGGTTCATTTAATGTACATCAACTGGTTTATTAAGATGCAATTATTTCATTGATGGGCGGTGGGACAGCAACTCTTGTTCTGGGTCCAGATGGAAGGGGGCTGATATGACATCCCTAGTGAGAAGGAACCACTTGTTCAAACTAAGTTATACGTGCTTTCTCCTCCTGTATGTGTGTGTGTGTGTGTGTGTGTGTGTGTGTGTGTGTGTGTAGTGCACACACGCACGCACACACACAGAGGTTTGCATGAAGGTCAGACTGATGCCACTCTGCACACAGCTTTGGGGATGCTTTGCAGCTATTTTTAGGGCTCACTGCGGAGACCAGATTGCAGAAGCCAAGCCAATATATGGTATAATATGTTACCACCACGTACAGTAGCTCTAAACAGATGTCTTTTGGTGCTGGGTATGGCAACATCTGAACCAAAACAAGTTTTAGAAACAAAAATTTCACCCAGTTTCCGATGTCTAGAATGTGCAAAGTTTCAAATGTACTCAGAATACTGTAGGATTATACTTTTGCTGCATGCCTGAAGTTCACACTTTTCTGAACATTCGCCAAATAGTTACCAAATATTAATAGTTGAATTTAACATCCAAGTCATATCAGACTTCAACATTTAGGAGCGGTATGACATGCAGCGGTATTTTGACAACAGACTGATTAATCTTTGAGGCCTGCTGAAATCAACACAACAATCAAGAGACACCACCACCACCACCACCACCACCACCATCATCATCATCATCATCATCAACAACAACCTGGATTCCAAGGGATAGTTCCACACTCAGAATTTGAAATTTTGCATTCCGTATTTGAATAGCAGCATTAGTAGCCTACTAGCCTCGGAACATTTCAATGATTTACGAAGACATTGCGGGGCTGCTTTGAGCAGCAGGTCCAAATGCCCAAGCCCACGCAATCCCTTGAATTCCTGTCATTCCACAGCATGCACACACACACACACACACACACACACACACACACACACACACACACACACACACACTCACACACACACACACACCAGTGTTCGGGGGAACTCCAAACCCCACAAATCAAGTTTGAGGCAAGTGGTGGCACAAACGTCTCTTCTTCATTCACTTTGCAGCCCAGCAACGGTGAGGTGGAGGGAACTGGGGTTGGATGCACACACCCTTTCATTAAGCAATACAAACACCCTAATAATGGATTGTGTTTAAAAGGGTTCCTCACGCCTGCTCAGTGCCACGAGACTGAAAGCGTTGGCTGTTGGGTTGGAAAGTGTTGTGTTGGCAGCTCTCAACATGCCGCAGATCCCAGGGATATCAACAAGGAATCCTGACATGTAAGCAGCCTTGTAATTAATGGCCGCAGGGCTTGTCACTAATTACTGCAGCCACTCCCTGCGAGAGTGTCTCCCTCCCTCCCTCCTTCCCTGCCCCTAGTTGGGGCTGGGCAAGAGAAAGCAGCAGTGTAAGAGCACAGACGGCTTGGTTGCCAATTCCAAGCCCAAGGGAGATGCGGCCGATCCAGGGCATCCCAAATCAAATATCAGAGGAACTCGTCCTCTCCAGAACAGCAACCCAACTCCAGACGTATGGACGACAATGGGGATCTGTTCTTCATCAGCTTATGGCCTGGAAAGAGTTACCTAATGCAAATGCTTTGGGTTGGCTATTACTGGGAAGTGGCAAAAATCCACCGGAGAGAGAATTCCATGCCACTCGGTTTCCAAGTTGCAGGACCAAGTAAACACACCGCCGCCACAAATAATGTTCTAGGCCTTCTGCAGGGAACCACACACAGAGTTTATTGCTACACAGAGCTCTTTTCTCACCTCCATTTACTCCCCCTTTCTTTAAGGGCCATTTAGCATGCAGGATGTGCTCGTCACCGGTGCCGCCTCCAGTCGCTGTGTAGAAGCACATCTGTGTCAGCATCAAACTTGAGCTGGGAGCTCTGTTGCCCCCCCCCCCAAAAAAGGTCCCTCAAGTCCAGCATCCTGTTTCCAACAGTGATCAGCCAGAAGCCTAGAGCTGCCCTCCCCCACTGTGCGCCTCCCAACTCCTGGGCCTCAGAGGCAGGAAGGCGGTTTCTGAGCAGGCGGGTTCCACTGAGCCATCGTGGCTAACAGCTCTTTCTAAACCTCTCCTCCTCCATGAATTTGTCTAATCCCCTACTGCCAATCCAAACCAGTAGCCATCACCACGTCTTGTGGCTGTGAGTTCCACAAGCCAACTATGTCTTGTGTGGGAAGTCCTCTCTTTTCCTATCTAGTGTTCATATGCAGTGAATGTGAGAGTCAAACGGCTTTTTACAGGCAAACTCTGACAGCTGCTGTTCTGTGACAGAAGCGGCACCAGAGAGGCAGTAAGCGGGGGGGGGGGGAGTGGGCTCATTTCCTCCCACTCTGCTTTTCTGCTCAACAACTCCTTCACCCACTTGCTACTCCCTCTGCAGTATTTGCATGCAGCTGGAAACCTGGATATATATAGTAAGTAAAGGTGACCCCTGACAATTAAGTCCAGTCGTGTCCGACTCTAGGGTGTGGTGCTCATCCCCATTGCAAAGCCAAAGAGCCAGCGTTGTCCAAAGACGCCTCCGTGGTCATGTGGCCGGCATGACTCTCCTTGCCGCAGCGCATAGCATGCGGCCGGAACACGGAGCGCTGTTTACCTTCTCGCAAGCGGTATCTATTTATCTACTCGCATTAACATGCTTTGGAGCAGTGGCGTTTCTGAGGTTGGGGCCCGACCGTAAGTCGTGCCCCGTCCTAGTACCGCGTTTAGGCACCGGAGCGAGGAGGCCCCGCCCCCTCGCCGACGGAGCCATTCACGCAGCGAAGCCAATTGGGCAGGGAGTCTCCTGCCTGATCGGCTTCGCTGTGCGAATGGCTCCGTCGGCGAGGGGGCGGGGCCTCCTTCCTCCGGTGCCTTAACGCAGTACTAGGACGGGGCACGACTTACAGTCGGGCCCCAACCTCAGAAACGCCACTGCTTTGGAGCTGCTAGGTTGGCAGCAGCTGGCCAAGCAACGAGAGCTCACCCCGTCGCAGATTCGAACTGCCGACCTTTCGATCAACAGCTCATGGTTCAGCGGTTTAACCCACTGCGCCACCCGCTAGTAGTCAGTATACAGTCCTATGGGACTTTGATGATTCTCCAATCTCCATACATACTTATCCTTTCATTTTGCTAGGCTAACCATCCGTCCCAGAAAGACCGGGACAGTGCCAGTTTCCAGAGCCAACCGGGATGCCAGAGCTGTCCGGGACGGATCTCGGAAACTGGGACTGTCCCGTTTTTCCAGGATGGATGGTTAGCCTAGTATCAGCTGCTAGGGAAGCACCTGGTGGCCCGTGTAGGAAGCAGGAAAGCAGACTTGGTGGACTTATGACCTGCTTAAGCAGAGCTGTCTTTACGCACGAGGGGCCAGGAACTGGAAAAGGGACGGGCTGGGGCAGCTCTCAGCAGAGGAGAGACCCTGAGGTATCCTTCTGGAGAACCGCACTTTCCCTAAGCAGACAGAGACCAAGGGGTTTGCATGTGTAGATGGGAGGCTGGAGATGGAGGGGGCTCTCCTGCTTTCTCGACTTCCCCTTCAGGTCTATGAGGTCAGAAAAAGGGCAGCAGCCAGCAAACAACAAAATCGGTCTATGCTTGTATTGATTGCTAGCAGGCAAAATCCCCCTCTTTACGGGAGGTGAAGACAGGTGGGGTGAGAGCCTGTGTCCTGCAGCCCGGCTAGCCCCCCCCCCCTCCAGCAGAACTGAGCCTCACAGCATCTGGAAGAGGAGGCAGATTCAACCCCAGTGCTAAGCTGCGCCTGAAGCCGGCCTGCTTCTTTTCTCCATAGGAGAAACAAAAGAAATCTGTGACATTTGCTGTGGAATACACGTTGTTCGTGTCAGAGGGCGAGCCTCCTCTGCTCTCCCCGCCAAAAGGAAACCGCCCCTCAATGCCCACCGCTTGGGGGGACCCCCCTGGACTGCTGTAGGAGCCAAGAACAGCTCTGTGGGGTTTTTGGCCAGATAGAGCGGGGCAGGGGCCAGGCACAAGCTGTGTTTGTGTTTGAAGGGGTCCAGAGACCGTATGGAGACAGAAGGACTAATTACCCCATCTGGATGCTGGCAGAGAGGAAACAGGCGCTGTAGGGGACAGAGATCAAATTCACACACAACTTTTTCCACTGACTTCATTGGACTTTGGCAAAGGCCCTGGCCATTCAAGAACAGAAGTTGCCCTGGGAGTCGGACTCCATAAATAGAGGCGTCACGTTTCTGGAGACGCGAGCTACCTCCAAACAACGAGAGGCTTCCCTGAGTCTGCTCTCTTCCGGAGGGGAGCATTGTTTGTGTTGGACACCACAAAGCAGCGTGGCAAGACTTGACACAATCCCCAGCCTTCAACCGCAGGCAGCTACTGTCTCTCTTTGGAGCTCAAGCCAGTGGGTCTCCATGATGTCATCATGTCTGGCCCAGTCCTGGGCTGGAAACCCGGGGGTTGCGCCTCACTGAATGCCACCTGTGGGCACTGTGGTCTGGCAGAACACACGGGGCTCCTGGCCTGCTGTCTGGAATCGCCTTTGTCGCTCTGTCCTGCTTTCCCCAACACTTCCTTTGCCTGGCTTTGTCGAGGCGGAGAGGCAGTTGCTCAGACTGGCTCTTGGCCCAACCCGGCAATATCATGACTATCAGGCTTTGCCCACTGATCCAAGGGATTCCCACTGGAAGCCCCCCGGTGCCAGCAGGAAAAGTTCAGTCAGCATCACCTCTCGGTCCAGCCTGGCGTCCTCCAGGCACTCGGATTCAGGAACGCGCTGCTGGCAACAAACCAGCAGGCCAAGCTTCTCCCCATGGAAACCCTGTCTGACCTGTTCTGCCTCTCCCTCCCTCTCTGTTGGGAGAAAACCCAAGAAGTTTTCTGAATGCATGGAAAGGAGATTCTGCGTCTCGCTTGGGTCACCTGTGCTAGAGAGGAAGAACAAGGCCCAGCTTGCTTCCAGACAGCCACGCTTTTGACCACAACCTCCTATATTCAGGTTTGCATACAGTCTCCCGACAGGCCATGTTGAATCGGGGGGGGGGGGGGAACCATAAGTGATCTGTTGTCAAGTCCAACCCCCCCCCCCCATCATCCAGGGCTCTCAGCTAACAGACAGGTAGAGAAAGTGTCTTGCCTGGGACCTTGGAGAGCTGCAGTCAAGACAGATCCTTTGGTCTGACTCAGTAATACGGTTTCTTCAAATGTTCTCCACTCAGAGGGAAAGGGTGAAACATGTCCTTGAGGAATACCCCCCTCCCCCCCCCCACACACTTCGTATATCATCACAGCAGCCAGGAACATGGGAGGCAGAAGAACTCCGAGACAGCAGTCCCCCTGCCACGCTCGGTGCTTGTGCAAACCAAGGCTGTCTGGCAGGGGGACCTGCTGTGCTTCTTAAGGTAAGGTAAAGGGATCCCTTGACAATTAAGTCCAGTCGTGTCCGACTCTAGGGAGCGGTGCTCATCTCCGTTTCAAAGCCAAAGAGCCAGCGCTGTCCGAAGACGTTTCCATGGTCATGTGGCCGGCGTGACTCAACACCGAGGCGCATGGAACGCTGTTACCGTCCCGCTGACGCGGTACCTATTAATCTACTTGCAATTTCTTGCTTTCGAACTGCTAGGTTGGCAGGAGCCGTTGCACGGATTCAAACTGCCGACCTTTCGATCGACACACACAAAGCAGTGGCTCCGGGAGGGCGGGGGGCAGAGCCAGCCACCTCTTGCACTCCAGGGGCCATTCACTGGGGTGACCCGCAGAGACCAGTACAACCTACGTCTGAAAGAACAAAGAAGCTTGTGGCAGGCACCTCCAAAAGGAGCCAGTTTTATGGTAGGATAAGCTTTCGTGGCCTGCAGCCCACATCAGCCCATGCACAAAGTGTAACTCTCAATAAGCAGTGTGTGTGTGTGTGTGTGTGTGTGTACACAGAGAGAGAGAGAGAGAGAGAGAGAGAGAGAGAGAGAGAGAGAGAGAGCAAGGGACTGAACTGTAAGACTTCCTTACAGGGAAAAGTCTTCCCCGTCTTGCAGCATTTATTTTATGTCTCAGTTGCCGCAGATCAGGGATTCCTCTAACACAAATCGCTAAAACTGGCCAGCAGACCGGTACAAAGATCAGGCAACAGGTGATCTAGTAATGCTCCTAATCTATAGATGAGGTCAAGACAGAAGCAACGAGCAGCAGCACAAGGTCAGCCAGGGCAGGTACGTTTAATTTTTAACTGTGCAGTTTGACTCACTATTGTTACAATGGTTGGGAGTGGAAAACCTTTGCTTACTGCAGATCACCAGAGATTCAGCTCCCCCAGCTCCCAACCTCCCTTCCGCCGGTCCCGAGTAAACAGTCCCTTCTTCCAAGAAAGAGGTCTGTCATGTGACCTGGAACAATGCTGCGAAGGCCACCAGCCCCTGGCAGCCCCAGCAGGACTGGGTTCGAACTTAGGAACTGGCCGCCTTTGCTGCAGACCACGCGCTGCCGGCTGACTCCCGGCTCCGGGAGCCTCCTCTGCATCTGAGTGGTCCAAGCCAGACGCCCGACTTGATCCTGGCTTCCAAGGGGAAGGGAGAGCTCAGCCATGTCTGAAGACGAGGAAGTCCCTTTCTCAACACATCTGGACTGGATTCACACTTGGGCACTCAGAAGTGCACTCATGGGATTAACCCCTTCCTGCCCCACCAGGTTTTCCACTTGGAGCTTTTGAAACATTCGAACGGCGCAACCCTGTCTACCTTTGTGCCCTGCCATGCAGCAAGGCGGCTGCAGCCAGGGCACAAAAAGGCTGCCTGAGAAGTCACCTCGGGGGAAGGGACAGTTTCCAGCCACTTCAAAGCTCCGGCTTTAATGTGCAAAGCCCGAAATAACTTGGGAGCCCCGAGTGCCTGGAGGACCAGCTGCTCCTGCACAGGTCGCCTGCCCTCAAAGACCCTCATCAGGGACCCTGCTCAGAGGAACGCCAACTATTGAAGCGAGGCGGGCAGAAATAAGGTGCGGGGCCTTTGTGGTTGTGGTGTCTCACCCCCTAGAAACCCTCTCCTGTCCTTCAGTCCTTTGACAACTTTTAGAAGGAACCCTGAAATACTGCGATTTTTCCCTTCAGCTCTTGGTCTATTTGATTTCTGTGGCTGATTGCTTGATTTATTGTGGTTCTTAAGATAGTTGTAAACCACCTTTCAATTAATTAATTTCTAGAAATGCGAAACACACCCACACTTTGTGTGCCTTTTGGGTCAAGAGGTAGGGTAGAACCCCTATAAGTAAATTATTGAAAAGCAGGACACTTCTACAAAACATGATGCAAGAAGCACCCTTGCATTTATCTCAACTTTTTAAAATTCAAATTTTGAGTGACGATAACCACAGTTCCAAGGTTTATTCCAATCCAGCCAGTTTACTGCCGAAATTCCGCAGATATTCTTGGATCCTTGTCCTGTATTTAGACGACATTTAGCACTTTGTGCTCGGCATCAAAAGGCAGAGGGAAGGCCCCGCAATGGTGTGTGTGTGTGTGTGTGTGTGTGTGTGTGTGTGTGTGTTTCCACATGTCCAATGAACGCGACTTGGGCGGCAGAGGCAGCATCACAGGCTTTGCCATACATGTGCCCTGCAGCACGCCTGCAACACGCCTGCAACACGCCTGCGCTTACGTGTGTGCCGATGGCATGGAGAGGTGAGCAAGCACACTGCAGAGACCTCGCCTGCTGCCAACCCTCACGCGACAAAGGAGCACGTTCTGCACGAAGCCCCCGCAGGCACAGGGGCCGCCTGCAAAGGATGAATGTCAGGCAGAGGCCAAGCAAGGTCCGTGGTGGGGGCTGATCACAAAACGACACCGGGGGGGGGGTAGTAGGGTCTCCGGCTCCTGAGGTCAGTGACTGGCGGTGGAAGCCAGAGTGAGGCCAGCAGCAAGGGCAGCTCTGGGCAAGGCTGGCACAAGATCAGGCCTCCTCCTCCTGCCCGATGCCAGTCTTAGCCAAGCCAGAGGCTTCCTATTCGCTGCCAGTCACAGAGGCTGAAAGGACTCCGAGGTCTGGACACACAGAGCCAAGAAGTTGCAGGCTGAGCTCTTGGATGGACATAGATACAGCTAGCCACTTGACTCGCACTGACCACTGGCCCATCCAGCTCGGTATCGTCAGCTCTGACTGCTAGCATCTAGGCATCTTGGCATCTAGGACATGGGGCATCTGATCTTCCACTGGGGAGCCAGCAAGCACGGCTGCTTTCTGCTGAGTCAGACACTTGGTCCACCTTCCCTGACTGGTGACAGCCATTCTCCAGGGACCAGATCCTGGGATCTCCTGCATACAAAGCTTGCACTCCACCATGGGTGCAAAGCCCTCCTGTGCGAGGGACATTCCTCAAGGAGTGACCAGTGACCAGGCAGGGATGCTCTCGAGAGCCCAGACTTTGTTTGAGGGTGGGGACTCCAGGGCGCTTTGGGTGTCCTTCCTTCCTTCCTTCCTTCCACTTGGGCGAACTGCTGTGGACAGTTCTCAGTGCAGAGGATTTCGACGGAGGGAGCGATGCTGCTCCAACGTGCTGCCAGTGGGCACTGCTGCTATGCCAGAGTCCTGCAAACCCTGCACACTCCCGCCTCACCATCACAAGTCGCCAGAGCTCTTGCAGCTGTCAAGAGAAGCATCCCTTTTGAGAAGCAGAGGCGAGAACAGCACCCTGGACCTCCATGCAGTAACCGAGGACAAACGAGACACAAACACAGTGTACTGATGAGGGGGGAAACCACCGTTTCATGCTAATGCACAACAGCCTGGCTGTAACCGCTCTGCAGAGCTTGCCAAATGGAAATTTTCCTGCACAACACAAACATCTTGAGGGCTGCAAGCAATTACTGCTCCACACACTGCGGAATAACTTGCACCCGCATTTTGGAGGTGAAGCAACCCCACTGCATTGGTGCTGGGAAAGTGTCCATTTACTGCAGCCCAGTAGGGGGCACCTGCCTGCCTTTGGACAGCTGGGCACTTCAAGCAAGAGGCACCTGTTGTTTGTTCAATGCAAATCTCTTGTCTTATCACTGGAGCTTGGGGCAGATTGCCAAACGGATCTATAAACCTATATCTCTGTTTTTCAATCAAAAAATGGTTTCTATGACTTTAAAGGGGAACCAGACAATTCATGGATGACTACCAAGTCATAGTAGCTCAATGGAACCTCCATATTTAGGGGCAGTAAACCACAGCATACCAGTTGCTGGGGGTTCCAAGCCCTGCTTGTGGGTTTCCTGGTGGAAGAGAATCTGCTTTGTGGGCAGATTCTCCTAGATTCAATCCCTGGCTGGCAGCATCTCCAAAGCAGGACAGGGAACCGTTTCCACCTGAAATCTTGGAGAATCACTGCTGCCAGTACCGAGCCAGATGGAACCCCAACAGTCTGACTCAAGAGGAGGCAGAGGTCAGCATCCAGCCTTCGCCTATCTTTACTGACAAACTCCAAGGACTGAAAGAAGCACCAGGCATTAGATGTGAGTGGTCCACCAAAGTCTTCCTAGAGAATAACCAGCAGGACACCTGGTCAGAGAGGAGATGTTGGGGGTCACATTCATTGCAGCAATGACAAGCTCTCCCAGTCATTTAGGAAACCCAACAAAGGAGGGTGAAACGGACCACCGGAAAGGCCAGTGCTGCAGATCAGGTTTCAAAGCAGCTTTCAAAGGGTGGCTCCCTCTGAAGGTGCGAGACTTGGCTGCCGTACAGCGAAGCTGCTTCGGTCTTGCTCAGATCGACGGCTGGTTCTTAAGCGGATGACGTTTGCACTTGTTTCCACTCCAGAGGCTTCTGCCCAGTCCATCAGAGCAGGGCCCACCTCGTTTCCAGCAGTGGACCAGATGCCTCGGGAAAGCCCCCCAGCAGCGGGTGAGGACACCAGCCCCCCTGCCTTCTGCCCTGCTGCTTTTTAGCCCCTGGTGCGCCTCCAAACGCAGAGGTTCTGGGGTCTGTCTTCAGAGCGAGGGGGATGATGAGCTGACACTGCCCTCCCCCTGCTTGCTGCTGCCTCTGCTGGTCCTGCAATTGCCCCTCAGCAGCAGCAGCAGCAGCAGCAGCACATAGAGGCAACGAGGGGAGGGGAGGGACTTGCTCCCAGGCCGCAAAGCTGCTGGCGGAAAGCACAGACTGCGCCTGTCAGGTGTGTGTTGGCGCCCTTGCAAAACTGCTGTGTGGGCAAAGTCCTGGGAGGCCATTTCATAAGGGACCCTCCTGCCATGAATGTCTCTGCCCGACCCTGGAGGACGGAAGCCATCCACTTCTGGGGCCAGCTCTCTGGTGGGGGTCTGTCCGTTTGTTTCATACAGGACACGATTTCTCTACCACCACTCAACCTAGTCTAGCACTGACTCTTAAGAACACAAAACAAGCCGCTGCCGCCCTGCTTGATTAATGAAACCAAGACCGACCCATCTAGTCCAGCAGCAGTCAGAAAGATGCCTCTGGGAAGCCCACAAGCAAACCATGAAGGTAACAGCTCCCTGCAAACAACTTGCATTGAGAGGTACACTGCCCCTGAACATGGAGGCTTCATGTAGCTATTATGGCTAATAGCTGTTGATATATGTATCCTGTGCAAATTGGCCTCATCTCTTATATAAAAAAAAAAAACACTCCGTCCTCTTTTATGGAGTTGTTTACTGCCATACTGCAAGGCTGGAGCCGGCTGACTCACCCCAGCCTGCCCTCCTCATGCTTTTGCTTCGACAGATAGCCGCCACCGTGGGGTTTCTGCACTTTGTGGAATCAGCAACTGCAGCTTATCTTGACTCTGCAACTAAGTGCTGGGTCCTGACCCGGAGGTGGGGGGAGGGGAGAAGGGAGAGCAGCAGCAACTCCCTCATCCCTAATCTTGAAAACAGAGTGGAGCTTCTTTCGTCTCCTTTTCTGGCAGGTCAATCTTATAGCAGTGCTGCACGAGTATTTATAATTAGTTGGACAAGAACAGGACGGGCAGAGAGAAGTTAACCCTATTCTCACATGACATCCTATGCACATCACCGGTGATTGTACATTGCTTTTTAGTGGTTTATTCTTAGTGTTTAATTTACATTTTTAATAGGACAGGCCATAGATCAAAAGGTACTCCAAAAGAGGATCATCATGTTCAGCATTTCCCGCCATTGCTTCAGTTTTCAAAAGCCTGACGTTGCAATGGCATTTGTAGCCCATTTCCTGGCTATGATGCAGGATTTATCCCTGTCGGAGAAGATGATCAGTCTGCACCGGAGGATTTGTAATTCTGCATTTATTCTTCCAATATGTAAAGAAGTAAATTAAATGTGCTTCCTCTAACTTTACAGACACTTTTAAAATTTTAGGACTTACTGAACGGCCCAGCACCTCCCTCCTGCCAGTGTGTCTGGCTTGGATCACCTGCCCCTAAATCCAGCCCCGTGCAGGTAATGCTCTGCTCGGAAAGGGACATGGGGCTAAACCCAGGAGAATGGCAACTCATCTTCAGGCATTCCCTAAGAGCAAAAAATGGCAGAGGACCAATAAATGGGGACCATCAGTTCTCAGGGACATGGACCAGAAGACAGGGACAGTCGGAGCAGGTGAGCATGAGAAGAGCAGGTGGAGGTGCTGCTGCCGTCTGCACAGACAGACCTGCTTCGGTCCACCTGCCTCACGCCAACAGCAGCTCTCCAGGGTTTCAGAGAGGCCACGCCTTTCTTGGCCACGCCTGGCTGCAGGTGCCCCTGGGAACAACGGAACGCAAACACGGCTGCTCTGCCACGGAGCGAGGGCCCCACCCCTCCGTTCAAGAATCGCTTGTGCCGAATGTGCCTGCAGACATCAACCACCCTACGCCTGCGACACACCGCACCTGGGATGGCCACTCTCCTTACATAAACCAACACTCAGTAGCTGCTTGGCCCACCTGGAATCCTTTTCCACAGCCAGTAGATTGTATGGAAATCCCGAGAATGACAAATCAGCATAGAGATTTGAAGAGACACACGTTTCTAGTCCTCATGGTTTCACCTCTCATTTTCATCATCAGTTAACCAAAGTCAAGTCTGTCAATTAGGGTTCACACCTCCAGAGGACAACCCCAGTCATTACTTCCAAACCCAAGTGAACCTCTCACACCCACATGCTTCATACACTACAGAAAAGCAGGCCACATTTTGGAGGGGGGGTAGAGTTTTAGGAACTCCTAGGTTAATAAGAGTCACTGGCAGTCTCTAAGTTTATTCGGGATCAAAGATGATTGATAGCTCTTGGAGGAATGTAAGCAAAGAACAGCCTGAATTTTGGAAAGCATTTATTCTTTGTCTGAAGGTTCCCATTTCAAGCTCACTGTATAGTCGCCATGTGTACAGCTTGCATACGTTAGGACGAACAAATGGCTTTGCTTGCTAGGTTAGGAATTAGCCAAAATGGTCATTTGGGGCTGAGTTTTAATGCATTTTTTCAGATCCAAGAAAACTTCAAAGGGCTTTTATAAAGCACAAATCAGGACAGAAGGTCTGGAAATAGCCATGGAAAAGAGAACCCTGCTGATTACGATAGCAGAGATGCCGTTTTAAAAACAAGCCCATGGATAACCCTGCGCTGCGAGGCAAAGTTATTTTCCAGCGTGTGTTTTGCAGAACGACCAAAGCCCGTGAAGAGCTGCGTCCCAAGAGGAGGGTCATTCACCGTCCAACTCCAGGGAAGCTTGGCCTGCCAGTGCTCGTTCCCAAGCCCTGGCCCAACACGGATGGAATCTATCTTTATTTCCAGGCTCCATGCAACTTACACACACAATTAAGGCAAGGAAGCTGCTTTAGCCAAGTCAGCCCCTGGCTCCAGTAGCGTCGCATTGTCCATTGATTGGCAGCCGCTCTCCAGGGCTTCTGTCTGTCGTTTCTAGCCCTGGCTGGAGATGCTGAACCTGGGACTGCCTGCATTCACACACGTGCTCTGCCCCTGAGCAGTGCGCATTCCTTTAATGACGAAAAGAGCATTAAAATAGGATCACATCTAAGAATCCGCAGCACGATAGCAAGAAACCCAGCGAGCCCATGGGAGACTCAAGGCCCCCCCATCTCTCTCTCTCTCTCTCTCTCTCTCTCTCTCACACACACACACACACACACACACACACACACACACAGAGAGAGAGAGAGAGAGAGAGAGAGAGAGAGAGAGAGAGAGAGAGAGAGAGAGAGAGAGAGAGAGAGAGAGAGCCTTCCAGACCAGTATTTCTGGGTTAATGGCATGCCTATCTGGGACAGCAGGCAGCCCTTCATGCAGGGAGCTCAGCAGGCGTCATGGTCCTCCAACATCCCCCCCCCCCCGGGCTCCAAAAAAGCAGCATTCAAAGGATGGGCAGAGCAAAACGGGACGTGAGCAACTCTGGTGGAGGCTTCCGTGTTTGCATCTGAATTGACAAGTCAAGCCTCACGCTAGGAAGGCTTCACTTCACTCCAGTAACTGCACAACAAAGTCCTGCTTATTTTTCCTCCTTCCTTTGACAACGGGTGCTTGGGCAAAGGAACTGTGTCCAGAGCAGACATGCCAACTCCCTTCCGATATCTTACTTTTCAAAGCAGAGAACACACGACTCCTTCATTTCTTATGTTTGCATTTTCCTCCCCCAATTGGAACATAGTTGGAACACAGTAAATGCCTGAAGATCTGAAGGACGGCAGTTCGAAACAGCCGGAAGTGTCTGTCGGAGAGCTGCCAGCACGCCGAGCTGATAAGTTGCAGAGCCTCTGTGGGGGAGTGGAACTGCAGCTGCAGCACTTGAGTGGGAGTCAAGGTTGCCTGTCAGCTGAAGCGTGGTGAGGTGAACGAGAGAGAGAGAGAGAGAGCTGGACTGTGAAAGCAACATCTAGAATGAAGGGTTCTACGAAAGATTAGTATTGTTAAAACCCCTTGGGGTTTAGAAAGCCTGCCCGTGTACACCGCCTTGAATTAAAGTCGGAGGAGAAATCCAATGACTAAGAAAGGCAGTATATAAATACTGTATATATTATATTATTATCATTTAGCTGGATGGCAATCAGGGTCTTTTTGTTGCTTTGTCTGCTAAGTGACTCCAGCCAGCATGCAAACTTCCCAGCAAAGGGTTGGGAGGGGGGGGGGTCCTATGGGCTGAATTTGAGCAGCATCCCAGCTCCATCTGCTGGGTGTTAATGGTTACTGCACCCATTTGGCGAAAACATTTCTTTCTGCTTCCCAGCCAAGCTCAGGCATTTGCCATCAGACTGTTTGTGTTTTACTACCCACCTTTCTTTCCCCATATTGTTTAATTCCTTTTTGTTTCAACTTTTAATAAACTAGCTAGATTTTGACCCCTTGTCTGCCTGGTCCGCGTTCACAGGTAATTCACAGTGGATTGTCACATCTCTTCGCCCTGCAGATGCTACCGTGGGTTTGATTTTTAAGAAGAACCTCTGGGGTTCAGTGCTCTCGTGGGAGGGGTGTGTTTCCCAGACTGCGAGACTCTGTCTACTCTCCACAGCCTGAGATGGTGGCAGCAGTTAAAACTACCAAGGGTTTTTTTTCCCCATTACTGGTCCAGCAAAGGAAAAGCAGAAAGGGGTGCATGAATGCTAACCACTTGGCACTATTCCCCTTGGTCAGCCGGCCTTCTCCAGGGAGCCCCTTCTCTGACAACCCCTCTGGGAACTATGAATGCGCACTGGAGGTTCGAATGAGACCTTCAAGGGTCAGAGTGTGCTGAGACACTGCACATCTCTCCCGGGCTGCCCTCTTAGACTCCTCTCGCCTCAGGTGGGGCCACTTGCTGACTGGGTTTCTAGTCTGACGGGTCCTGCTTCTGAAAAGGCCTCCGAGATTAGTCTTCTGGCAAGGATCCATTGCTGTATGTACAGCTTCAACTTTTCCTTCAGCCTGGGGCTGTGACAACACATTTCAGATTGGAGAGGTCTGCAACCCAGAGCACTTCTAAGAACCACCAGTGCCGGCCCCTTCAAGAACTGGGAGGATTTGTGCCGTCAGCCTCAGGGGCACATTGTGCTTTGATGCAAGTGGGGGGGGGGACATACAGTAAGCAAGTGGCAGAGCCGCCCCTGCCTTGCATGCAAACCGTCCCTGGCAGCATCTCCAGGGAGAAGGACCTCCAGGGAAGAGCCAGGAGACACCCTGCTCAGGACCCAGGAGAGCGGCTGCTGCCGGCTAGAGTGGACAGGGCTGGGCGGCATAGACCAACCAGGGTCTGGCCAAGGAGAAGAGGCGGCTTCAGAGCGAAAGACAGACAGACTGGTGGGGGCAAACTCTGGCCAGGCTCCAGGGACCTTCTCCGCTCCCGAAATGGAGACCTCCCGCCAGTGGAGGTGTCCTCCTCATTTCCATTCCATGTCAGAAAAACGGCACCTACTAAGCATGCCGGGCAGTTGTTAAAGACACAGCAACAGAAGAAAGTTGGCAACCTTTGTGGCAGGAGGAGGAAAAGCAGTAGCAGCAGAGGAGCGGACAGCGAAGCCTGTGGAATGTGCAATGCCCAGCGCACGCTGCTGATGAGGTCTCCACTTGCTCAAGCCTGCTTGCTTCACAGGAAGCTGCTGCCGCCTTCCCCGAGGCAGACCGGGAGCCATCCGGGCCAATGCTGCCGACTCCGCTGGCAGCAACTCTCCAAGCATTCAAGAGGGAGTTTTTCTTGCCCCGACGCCTAAGAGGCTCTTGGTGGAGATACGGGGATCTGGCGGTGAGATGTTCTGCATGCAAAGCCTGGGCTCTGCCTCTCTGCAGGCACTGCCAGGCTTACTCAGGCCTGGCCTCCCCCCCCCCCCCCAGCACCTCTACTCTCTTTGTCGTGCCTGGAGGTGCCTCAGCAAGACTTTCCTCCTGATGTTTTCACCATGTTCAGTCACCCATACCACCCAAATGCTGACCGGCGCATTTTTTCCTGCTGCTGCCTGTGCCTGCCCCAAATTCAGAGCTGGCTGGCTGGCCGGAGTCCCGTCAAGCACAGAGAGCCTCCTGCCTGCCAACTCCCTGGGAAACCCCGCCTGACCTCTGTCCACCTCACTAAAGATAAGAGACTGATCAGAGGGGGGGAAAGAACTGACTGGCTTCTGCAAACGACTTGGCTGCAAGCATTTGCATCTTCCACAAGCAGAGCCCTGGAGCCACGACGCCCAGCACAGGCTTTGGAGCAGAGTAGAAAGACGTGGCTTAACCCCCCATTCTGTGGCTAAATCAAAAACCTTCAGTGCAAGTCCACTTCTATCTTCCTTGTCATGGGCGGGGGGAAGTTGAGGGTTGTTCAGAAATTGCCCTGCCAGCCTCCCGCCTGCACAGAGTCACACCCAAACCCTCCTGTCCTTCATTCCCCCCCCCACAAATCTGCACGAAAGAGACTCTGCGCATGCCTCCGTGCTTGCTTCCCCTCTTGGCTGTTGGCTCCTTTGGGCTGCAGCCGAATCATCTCCCCCCCAGCCCCCACCCTTTGGAGGCTGCAGGCCAGGGAGCTCTGTGGCACCAGCTCCCCCTCATCCAGCAGTCATTTGGGGCTACATTGCTGCTCATTTATTGCTGTTCCCAGATGGCTCTGCAGCCAGAGTACGAAATTCCTCGGAAACAGCGCACAAGTTCTAGGAGTCCAGATGACGAGGTGGTATTGGAGAGACAACAGCAGAGCGCATCACTATTCAGAAAGGCACCCTTCTCCAGATTTCTGTGGCAGTCTCATGTCAGATAGGAGCTGCCTGGCGAATCACAACGCTTAACGCTTGGGACGCTCCATGGAGTTGGCCACGGAGGAGTGTCCTCTGAGTCATCCTCAGTCTCCGAAGGTTGGCTGTCATCTTATCTGAACTTTTACCATCCTGCACCGGGCCTAATTTTTCAAAGACTGAGGACTCCAAATGATAGTTGAGTAAATAGTTGGGCTGCCAGGAACCTCAGCCAGGAAGTTTGTATTTGTTTCTCACTGGCTGAGCATAAATACACAAAAACTAGATGCCCAGAAATCGCGCAAACTCCTTAGTAGTACTGCAAGGGTTCCTCAGTTTTCTTATCTGGCATAACTTCTGCTTTGGAACAACAGAGACAGCAAACAAAGGAAGTGCTTCTGACTAATTAGTCTGTGTTCGTTCGTTCGTTCTCTCTCTCTCTCTCTCTCACACACACTCACTCACACTCACACGGGTACAGTACTTCACTTTTTAAGATAAACCATGGGCAGAAGAGTCTGGTTCAGTTGGGAGAGCTGCTGCCTTCAAAGCCCGAAGACCGGTGAACTTGATAAGTTCGAGACACACTGCCAGCAAAAAGCTGTGAAAGCCTCCAGGAGGAAAGAGCTTCCAGCTGCGTCGGTCGAGTGTGGGAGGCACCAGCCAGCAGAACTGTCAGACTGTATAAAGGATACCATCTGGAAAGTAGCCATCCATGAAAGATTGGACATTTATATATATTGTAAAAAACCCCAAGGGGGGTTAGGACAGCCTGCCCATGTACACTGCCTTGGATTAAAGTCGGAGGAGAAATCCAATGACCAAGAAAGGCGGTTTATAAACACTGTATATTATATGTTAGAACTTCAGCCTGCCTTGCAAAGCGACACTCTGACTGGGCTCGCTTACTTGAGCCGGTGCCTCCCCCAGGCAAGTGCCACTGGAGCGAGTGCGAGGCGGCTCTCAGGCAACGCTCAAGTGGAGACACCCATTGCACACTGGTTCCTGTGAGTGCAGCAAAACCGCCTTCCCCGGGACGTATGCCTGACCATGTGAGCGGGTGCACAACTCTCCAAGACTGGCTGGCGTCTCCAGGACTCCGCGTCAATTGCCAGGGGACTCCTGAAAGCTGTCCTGGAGCTCTTAACGGGGCCTCCAGGAATTTCCAACATTACATCACACTGGCGAAAAAACCTCCAGAAATGGCTTCAGTCAGAACTGCAAAGCCTACATGTGAGAGGGGCTGTGTAGCCACGCCCCCCCCAGCCTCCACGTGCATTGTCATCATGCTGCAGAGGGCAGCATTGAGGGAAGGGAGTGTTGGTGTTCTTCCTCCCAACGTGGGGGGGGGGGGGTGATAAACCTTTTCCCCCGAAGTTTCCCTTGCAGAGAAATGGAATCTCCGTTTTCAAACATTACGTGAAAGAGAAGAGATGCCGCGGTTCCGAATGGTCTCTTGGAGTTGTATGCACAATGCCACAGCCTGCCCACGAGGACACCCTTCATCACTGAGATGCCCCAGATTCCTGGGTGGCATCAGCTGCCCGCCACATCCCAGGGCTTGACCACCGGTGAAGAGGTCAGGTGTGACTCAAAATAAGCTTCCGCCCCAGGCCACAACCCACAGCCTCGGAGAAGACAGGAGCCAGTGGGGCCCAAATAAGCCACCAGCCCCCCCCCCCCCGGGAATACTGGGCTTCTCTTAAATTCCCAGCTGGGTGGAGCAGGTTGCTGAGTTTGCAGCAAGGGAAATGAGGCTGAAGCACACCGGCCGCGTTCTGCGTGCGTGCAGTCCGTTGTGTTTGTGTTCTTTCCGGCCGGAGGCAAGTCCCGCTGAACGCCGAGAGCCGCCGAGAGGTCCGTTTGCGTTTGACGCTTCCCCTGGAGAATTCTCAACTTTGGCTGCGTTTCTCGCGCCGCACGCAGAACACCACGTAGAATGCGGCCAGCATGCTTCAGCCTATAAGCGGGAGGTGGCCCAGTCAGCACTCCAGGGGCTCTTGCGAAGTGGAAGACAGCTGCTGCACCGCCCTCCGCACCACATCTGTTCAGGCCAGTTATGTGCCCCAAACGCCTACAGAGCAACATGTGGCAGGACGCTGTGCCCCTTTCCATCTGGGGCTGGGCTGCCACTGAGAGCAGCAGCTCCTGGTCAAGTTCTCTCCCCACCCCCGTCCGAGGAACATTCACACACCTTGACACAGGTTGCACCGTCGTCATGCAGCAACGCTAAACAGACTCACTATGGAGAAATTGGATTCAACTCAGTAGAATTTACTTCTGAGTAGACATGCTTGGGCTTCCACCGTAACTATGACCATGCTTCACTCTGCCCCCGTTTCAGCTAGTCCTGATTCCACACCCCTGCTTGTTTCACAACCTCTTGAAGAGGCATTTTCAAAAAGCACAGAACAGTGGCACATGCAAGCAAGGTGCACACCAGCTACCTGTAGACACATGGGTGTCGTTCCATTTTGGAAAAACCCAAAGCTGAGCTGTGAGGCAAAACCATGATGGACAGGAGGGTCACGGACAGCCAGAAGCAACTACTTTAAACTGTGCTCAGCATGCAGAGCTCACCCTGCAAAGCAAAACTTTCTTCGGGGATTTTAAAGGGAGGTTCTGCCAGCACAGCCCCAGGAGACCAGCGGAGCAGGGTAGAAAGCAAAAGACATTTTCTTCACTAATTGACGGACCTTTTGACTTTCCCATGAAAACTGCTGGTTATTTTTGGCTGGGCATTTCTGCTGACTCACGGGCAGCTGCACAAGGAGTCCTGATTCGCAGGGCTGCCCCTGGCAGAAATGGCTACAGCAAGTTCCCCAAGTCCTTTGCCAAGTTCATGACCATCTTTCCCTTCCACACAGACATGTTGAGTGAATTTGAGGGGGGGATTGGAGACACCAGCTTGTTCAGAAGCTTGACGACAGTCACCGTTTCTTAAGGGCTCGGCGTCTGCAGGAGTGAAGAATTCAGTCCCTGCTCTGGGTCTACAACACCACTGCTCAAGTCTGCAGCAGGCAGACATCTTGAGCGAGAAAACAAGCAAGCAGGGGCTCTTTGGCAAGGGCTGACAGGCAACTTCAGGTGGACTCAAAGGATTTTCTGCTGCAACAACCCTTTAATTTTCAAAAGTGCAGAGTAACGGTGCATTAGTGCAGCTGCATCACGGAAGTGTGCATTGGGCGAGTCCCACCTCCATCCAAAACCAGAGGACCTCCAGGAAAGGGACCTCAAAAAATAAGATGCACCGTTAATCCCACAATACAACGATGCCTGGCCCTTCCAGAGCCAGGAATGATCAACAGTAGGTTTAGGATCAGGAGTGGAGAGCAGGAAAACAGCGTGTCTTCTGCAGATTTTTCTGCCATCCTCAATGCTGACATGTGTCTGTTTGGGATCCTTTCATAGATATGCAATTTTCACTCTCAGTGTCAATTGCCTGTTCAAACAGTGACACCCCTACTTCCCATTCTGTCTGCCAGGATGTGACTCGGCACTTTAGCTCCTTGTTCACACCTGGGTAGCTACTGAATTTCACAAAACATTAAGGGCAAAGCAGCCCCCAGGATTCATGAATTGCAGACTGACATATGTAAGAATCCAGTTCTAACACAACACTAATTTGCTCAGCTCAAGAACAACATTAACTAAACATTATTTCTCTCCAAGTTCTTCAACAGGGCAGAATGGCAAAGGAGAGTCTTCACATGTGCAGAGAGCAGTTTTTCATTTAAGTCAAATGCATTTGCAAACATGTTGCTTGTTGGGACCCTTCTTTGCAACAGGAAATATGCATTTTTCACTTCCCAAGCAGAAAGATTGTCATGATACTGCCTGATTTATTATAAAACTGACCATTGTCATAAGAAAATATGAAGAGCCCTGCTGGATCAGGCCAAAGGCCCATCTAGTCCAGCTTCCTGTATCACACAGTGGCCCCACCAGATGCCTCAGGGGGCACACAAGACAACAAGATACTTGTATCCTGTCACCACTCCCTTGCACCTGGCACAAAGAAAACCTACTCCTACAACCAGGAGGTTGCTTATCCCCATCATGGCTTGTAAGCTGTGATGGACTTTTCCTCCATAAATCTGTCCAATCCCCTTTTAAACGCATCCAGGCCAGGTGCCATCACCACCTCCTGTGGCAAGGAGTTCCACAAACCAATTACACGCTGGGTAAAGAAATATTTTCTTTTGTCTGTTTTAATACTCCCTCCACTCAATTTGAGTGGATGTCCCCTAGTTCTAGTGTTGTGTGAGAGGGAAAAGAATTCTCTCTATCCACTCTCTCCATCCCATGCATAATTTTATACGTCTCAATCATGTCCCCCCTCAGGCGCCTTTTTTCTAGACTGAAGAGCCCCAAACGCTGTAGCCTTTCCTCATAAGGTAGATGCCCCAGCCCACTAATCTTTTTGGTTGCTCCCTTCTGCACCTTTTCCAATTCCACTATATCCTTTTTGAGTTGCAGCGACCAGAACTGGACGCAATACTCCAGATGCGGCCTTACCATCAATTTGTACGGCATAATAATATTGGCCGTTTTATTCTCAATCCCTTTTTTAATGATCCCAAGCATGGAATTGGCCTTCTTCACAGCCGCCGCACACTGGGTCGACACTTTCATCGACCTGTCCACCAGCACCCCAAGATCTCTTTCCTGATCCGTCACAGACAGCTCAGAACCCGTTAGCATATATGTTATGTTTTGATTTCTGGCCCCAATGTGCATCACTTTACACTTACTTACATTGAAGCGCATCTGCCATTTTGCTGCCCATTCTCCCAGTTTGGAGAGATCCTTCTGGAGCTCTTCACAATCCCTGCTGGTCTTCACCACCCGGAAAAGTTTAGAGTCGTCCGCAAACTTGGCCACCTCGCTGCTTACCCCCAACTCCAGGTCATTTATGAACAAGTTGAAAAGCACCGGTCCCAAGACCGATCCTTGGGGCGCACCGCTTTTCACCTCTCGCCATTTTGAACACCCACTCTCTGTTTCCTAGTCTTCAACCAGTTCCTTATCCATAGGAGGACCTGCCCCCTTATTCCCTGACTATGGGAATGACTGAGTTTTTTCAGGAGTCTTTCATGAGGGACCGTGTCAAACGCCTTCTGAAAATCCAGGTATATAATATCTACGGGTTCTCCCGCATCCACACGCCTGTTGACTTTTTCAAATAATTCTAACAGGTTTGTGAGGCAAGACTTCCCCTTGCAGAAGCCATGCTGACTCTCCCTCAGCAGAGCTTGTTCTTCTATGTGTTTTAAGATTTTATCCTTGATGAGGCTTTCCACCATCTTCCCTGGAACAGATGTTAGGCTGACCGGCCTGTAGTATCCCGGGTCCCCCCTCCTTCCTTTTTTAAAGATTGGCGTGACATTAGCTATCCTCCAATCCTCTGGCACAGTGGCCGTTTTAAGGGACAAGTTGCATATTTTGGTCAAGAGGTCAGCAACTTCATGCTTGAGTTCCTTCAGAACTCTTGGGTGAATGCCATCTGGGCCCGGTGACTTATTGATCTTTAATTTGTCCCGAGCAGCCCCCAGTTTCCTGCTGTCCCTGGGAGCAGAGAGAAGCTCAGAGGGAGGAAGGATAAGGAAGCACATTCATTCCACACAGTTCTCGGAGGCTGCGAATGTCTTCCAAGCCCAGGTCTCTTCCCAGGCAGACAAGGAAACCGAAAGCACAGAAAGCAGTCCGGAGCCGCCGCCCCCAGCCAAGGGATTGTTTGGGATACAGTGCAGGAAGCTTCACCGAATCTCATTTCCTGGACAGCTTTGGGAAGCCGAGTCTGGGGTCAAGAGACAGCTGGGACCCACAGCAACAGCCCTGTGCTCGGCGGCAGGTCGGTTACAAAGAAAATAAAATCCTAATCCCTTTGTCCAGGAAGGAATCTTCTATGAAAGAGAGAGAGACTAGTCATGTTAATGAAGGAAATGAGATGATCCCAGTGCAAATCTATCCTGTCAATTTTGTCAGTGTTCCAGGATGAGCTCGTGTTGCCCCCTGGCCTGGTTCACATCTGGCCACTGCCTTTGAAACAGGCCAAGAGAGATGCCTGGGAGGCAGGTCCATCGATGGCTCGGACCGAACGACAGGGAAATGCCAGCTGAATGGAATCTCCCTGTGTAGAGGCACCCCAAGACGGACGGACGGACTGACTGACAGGGGGGCTGTGGCCTTTGTGCCTCCCTGGCAGCACTACTGGAAAGAGAGCGCTGGACTGGAGGGAACTCTGGCCTAGGACAGCAGCTTCTGATGGACTTGTTTCATTCCATTTTCGAGGTGCACAATATCTCCAGACCACGTACCATTAAGCCCACTCCCACTTTCAAGTGCTTTGGAGCCAGACACTCCGCATGCCAACTACCCACCGTGCCAGCGCAGACCAGCAGAGACCAACCGCTTTGGCAAGTGTGCCCCAGGCCACAGCCAGGCCAACCAGCCCCCTGCTCCTGTGCAGAAACATCACAGAAACATAGCCGGCTGCCTGTGCTCCAGGTTGGCCAGAGAAAGACGAAGCCCCTGCAGACGGAGGGGGACCCGTCTTTCCTGCAGGGTCACACAGGGCAGAAGCACGAAGAAGCACAGAGTCACAGCAGGCCAACACGCCTGGCCACTGAACAGGAATTGCTGCCACTGTTTGCGGAGCTATCCTTGAAACGAAAGAGAGCTGCTCCCACGGGACATGCAATGTTCACGGCCTTCAAAAAGATGAACGATCCCCGTTTCTGCAGTCACGCGACGCTGCTGTTGATACCAGAGGGAGGTTTCCGCCCTCATGCCACACCTTCACAGAATAGACAGGGGAGAAGTCTCACCTCTAAGCAGGCCCAAGGCAGGCAACTCCTGGGTGCCCAGCTGTGGGATGAATGGATGGATATATACCGTATTGGTCTGAGTATAAGACTCACTTTTTTCTCCTAATTTAAGTTTTTAAACTAGGGGTGCGTCTTATAATCAGGCTGTTGCAATTTAATGCCAGTGATTTAATTAATTTTTTTTAATAGCACCAAACTTTAAGGGTGCGTCTTATAATCAGGTGCGTCTTATACTCGGGACAATACGGTATATAGATTTTGATACTGTCGTTTTACTGATCAGGGGAGCCATGTGCGACAGTACCAAAAGCCAGGTGGAAGAAGAAAAATGCCGCATTTGCATATACAGTGAGTGTAGGGAGAACGAGAGTAAGTGGTGGAGGGGTATTTGTGGGCCCAGCGCCATACTGGAGGGCTGTCTGCAGCAGCAGCAGCAGCGGGAGGGAAGGATGAGACACTTGCGGAGGAAGGAGAGGAGGCCGTCTGTCTCTCACCAACCACGATTCATTTATTTCAGGGATACCCATCGAACATCACTCTCCAGGAGGCGGAGTGGTTGAGGGCTTCCTGAGGACCACAGCTGGAAACAGGATGCTGGGCTAGACCAACCTCCAGCAGGGCTCCCCTGGTGTCCTTCGGGTTTCTTCCCTCCCCAAAAAAGTCTGAGGGTGGATTTTTGAACAGAGTGACCTGGGTAGAGGCCTTCCACTGCAAGAAGGGTCAGGAACACAGGGGAGATTGGGGGTTTCTGGGGGGACATCTCCCTTACCTGGATAATATGAGTGCTCTGGTCTGGGGGACGTCAAGGGGAACCCCCCCCCCTTCATGGACAATCATGGCAGATGTCTTTTTCAGCAAGGGTGGCAACCAGGCAGGCACCCATAAACAGGGAGGGGCTGTCTCAGGCATCCCCACAGCGAACACTGGACAGAGAACACATGGAGTGGGTGGGGGCACAGTAGAGATGCTGCCTTAGTCCATGGGAGATGGCCTAAGGTAGTGTTTCTCAAACTGTGGGTTGAGACCTGATTTCTCGTGGGTCCCACAGAGCCTCCAATGAAAACACGGGTGATAGAAAGATCAGATAAGTAATCACTTCAAGCCCTGAAGCTATTCAAAAACCAGATAGCTGCTAATTGCCCTGCAAAGAGCTGAGCTCCTGCAGTTTGCAAGCTAATGTAAATATAAGGATATAACTGTTTAAGCATCTTTTTTTTCTGGTGTATTTTTTTCCCAAGTCTGTCAATGACAGGTAGTGGGGGCAAAGCTGGGTCACATAACTAAGCCCCTCAAGCCTTGGCTATTATTCATTAGGGCTGCCTCATCATTACCAGAAATGGATCGAGTTTTTTTTAAGTAAGTAATAAATAAATAAAATATTGCTTGTAAATAAAGAAAAATAGTTTCTTTCTAGATAACTTTTTTTAAAGCTTCATATAGCTAGGTGGGTCCCGACAATAGAGTGTCATTTTAAAAAGTGGGTCCCCCGTGCTAAAAAGTTTGGGAACCACTACACCAGAATGGGCGTCATATGTAGACGGGCAGCTCTGAGGAGCTTCTCTTGATATGGTGGGGGTGGGTATGGATTATGGAAGCTGGGGGGGGGGCACGGTTGGTGGCCTGAATACCACAACACAGGGAGGGTTAAGATGGGGCCTCACTCTGGAGTGGAGGAGGAGACCAAGATGGTCGAGGCCAGTGATGGTGAACCTATGACACGTGTGTCAAAGGTGACACGCCACAATGTTTTGGGTGACACACCAGCGTTCACCAACACCTGACAATTACAGGATCTCAGTATCCATGGAGGCGGTGGGCATGGCGGACCCTTTAAAAAACATTTTAACAAGTCAGAAAAAACCTCCCTACCACCATGCTGAAAAATCGTGCTGTTTGCAGGCCTGCAGGGCAGTCTTATGTGCAGAAGACTGCCCTTCAGGACTGCAAGCTGCCTGGATTTGCCGCAGGACGGTAGGGAAGGCTTTTTCTGACTTATTTTTACTGTTTCAAATGATTTTAAAGGGTCCCCCATATTCACGGTCTTCGTTCACTTGAACAAGAAGAATTGTTTCTCTTTTGTTGGGGGGGGGCTCACCAGCAGAGTCAAGTTCTGAATTTTTGACACACCCAGCCCAAAAGGTTCGCCGTCTAGGCTACAACTGGGATCCAACGGGTGGACGGAGGAGTTAAAGGGGGCACAGGCAGGCAGGCCGCCCCTTACCTGGATGTAGGCACTCTGGAGGTAGCTGTAGGGCACACGGCGCTGGAAATCCGCGCGAACCTCCTCGCTGGCAACGTGCCGGGAGTCCGAGCCGAGACACGCGTCTTGGCGGCAGGAGCGCAGGCAACTCGCCCGGCGGAGCACCGCGGCGGCGAAGGGCAGATCTCCGTGGCCGAGCAGGAGGGCATCCTCGCCGGGTCGGGTCAGGAGTGGTGGCGCCTCTCGACGGCAGCGCAGCCCGCAGCTCAGGCGCGTCTCCCGCAGCCGACGATGAGCGCTCAGCGCCCGCTCCAACCAGAGCACAGCTCCGGCGAAGTCCCCGCGCAAGTGCGCTTCCACACCGGCCGCGTAGAGCGCGTCGAAGGGCGGCTCCGGCGGCGGGGGGCAGGCTGGCGATGGCTCCTCGGCCCCCGACGCCCCCAGCAGCAGCAGCAACAGGAGGAGCCTGGGGGCCATCCCCGACTGGGACCCCAGGGGCAGGGGACAACGTCGAGGGAGGCGGAGGTCAAAATTCAAGGAGCGGAGCGGGGGGGGGGCAGGTGATGGGGGAAGAGATGCTAAATGTGTTGGGGGGTTCAGACCCCCAAGGAGGCAGGAACTGATACTGGCCTGCGGCCTGCGAGCGGTACTTCCCCTCGGGGAGGGGGGTTCCCCAGCCAAGGATCGTCGGGGAGGGGGTCTTGCCCAGCGGCGGCGGGGCGAACGCTCAGTCAGCGGCGCGCTGCGGCTGTTCCGGAACCGGCAAGCCACAGGGTCGGGCGTGCCTGGCCGCCGCGCTCCATTGCTGCTCTGCCTGCTTCGCCCGCCTCCTCCGCTCGCTGGAGGGCCTGCCCTGGCCGTCGGGGGGGAGGAGGCGGGCGCCGGCCAGCATCTCCCCCTGCTGTCTGCGCAGGAACGCTGGCGAGGGAGCCGGAGCCAGTCGCCGCGGGGCGGGGCGGGTCAGTCCCCCGCGCTCCTATTTCCCCTGCCCCCCTCCGGCCCGGCCCCGTGCAGAGGCGCTCCTGCCCGCCGTGGCCTCACCTGGAGCGAGCGGGGCGGTCCCTCCCGGCGGGCCAGCCACCCCCATGCGCGTAGCCCCGCCGGGCCGCACGGATTGGCGGGCCGCCTCCCGAAGAGAACCGAGGCAGGCCGCCGTTCGCGGCGTTCGAGCTTGAAAGTGCGCGCCCTCGAAACCGGCCGGGCTGACGTCGGGGAAAAGAAGTCACGAGGGCAGCGCGACTGAGGAGGGTCTGCATGCAGATAGTCCCGGGTTCAAGCCCTCCCACCTCCGGGTGGGGATATCATGAAAGAAAGACCCCACCCCCATGATAAAAAGAATCAAACGTCGGGCGAGCGAGCCGTTGCGACTGCAGGCAGCTGGACCAATGGCCAAGGGAAGGCAACTCCTTCACAAGGACAGTATTCCCCCCCCCCGAAATGCAGCATGGAGGAGAGACACCCCCCCCCCGAAATGCACTGTGCCCTGTCTGTGATTCTCCCTCCCCGACGTACTTCTCTTCCTGCTGCCACGGCTAGAAACGCGGGCAGCAAAACTAGACTTGCCCTGGAATGTGGATACTTGAGTGAGGGTGGCTGGGCGCTTCTGCTGGCTGTGTTGCTTGCGCTGCAGCAGCAGCAGCACCACCGGGGGCCTTGCACTGCCACTGGAGGAGCCCCCCCCCATGCAAAGTTCCTTCCACAGCTGCTCAGAGGTGTGGGGAAGTGGTCCCTCCCACCGCAGGCAGGGAGGGAGATATAGTTTGTGTCTCCTGCTTCCCTCAGCCACCTACCTCCCCACCCTACCCAGCGTAGTCCCACAGCAGTGGCAGCTGAGCTCTTCCTGTGATTTTACAAAGGCAGCACAAGAGAAAGTGTGTGGAGAAGATGAGAGTGCTTGCCTAGAGAGAGTCTTCCAGGAGTAGCTCTAGGCTGGCACTCTCTTCTTCACATACAGTCAATTCTCGGTATCCGCGGGGGTTAGGTTCCTGGAAAACCCAGCAGACACCGTATCCGCAGATACAGAATCCTTGATCCTATGGGATCAATGAGGTTAGGGGGAAGATCAAGTTGGCACAATACCTTCAGAATGGCGCGGATAGTTCAGAACGGCTGTGGATAGCTTCAGAAGAGCCCGATTGGCTTCAGAATTGCCACAGATATCTCTTCTACCATTGGTGCATTTTTTGCAGAAAATGGCCACCACGGGTTTCAAAATGGCCACTGCAGATGCTGAAATTGCTTCAGAATGGCTGCACAAGGCATTCTGGGGTGCTACTAGTGTAATTGACCACATTTAGAATGGCTGCAGAGAGCTGGAGAATGAACGCAGATGCAGCAAATACTTTCAAAATGGCCACTGCAGATCAGAGGCATCACAAGGGGTTTGTGTCACCTGGTGCGAGAGCTCAGCGTATCACCCCCATGATGGACCCTAGAGGTGAATAGGGAGAAAAGGCTGGGCTGAGCTGGGTTCTGCAAAAGATGCCCATCAGGCAGGACTGTGTATTTCTACAGATTACTCCTGGTCAGTCGTGTCACTAGGGTTGGTGTCACCCTGGTGAGCACCGCCCCTAGAGTCGGTAACGGCTGGCTTTCGAGCAAGGGGAACCTTTACCTTTATCCCAGCCACGCTAACAGGCAGTGCACAATGGAACAGGACTGCTGTTCTCCAAAATTTTCAGCATTATGAAAAGTTACAGTTTAATTGTGGGAAACATACTGGTGGACAATGGATGAATGACAGCGTTGAGTCACACACACACACACACACACACACCGCCATGCCAATATGAGAGTCAGCCCTGCCAGAAACTGCCCTTGACCTAGGAAGCAGCCGCCGCTCCATATTGACCGGCAGCAGCAGCACCAGCTTGTTCGTCAGCTGCTGCACCTTCCTAGATGGTCAGGCCCTGGCTTTCAGCTGTGGAGTGAACATGTTTCCTGGCCACAAGGTTATGTTCGCCTACATGATCTCAGTGCCAATCGGGTGTAGGTGGGGGGGGGGGAAGCAGGGTTCCAGGACTTCTCTTACAGCAGGACTGGTGAGAGGCGATCAAAAATAACTTAGATTGGTGGGCACCGGTTCTGGCATCCCTCTTTTCCCATATTGACATGACTGGACAAATTCCAGAAGATTGGGGGTCTGCTATTATTGTTCCCATTTTTAAGAAAGGCAAAAGAGATGATCCTGCAAATTACAGACCCATTAGCCTACTAAATGTTATTAGTAAATTATATGCTAGGCACCTGTATGGGACGTTTAAGGATTGGTTGGAGCAAAATAAGCTACTGGCAGAAGAACAAGCAGGTTTCAGGGAGGGACGCACTACCATTGACCAATGCTTAGTGTTACAACATCTTATTGAGAAATACACTTCTAATAATTCGACCTCTCTCTCTATGCAGCCTTTATTGACCTTAAGGCAGCCTTGATTCAATTTCAAGGGTCAAATTATGGGAGAAACTAGAGGCCTCTAACATTGATCGGCGCCTATTATTTCTTAGTCAGGCATTGCATGGAAATACTTCACTTAAGGTGAGGTGTAGTCCACAGGGTCATCTTACAAATGCTGTTCCAACACAAAAAGGAGTCAAACAAGGATGTATTCTGGCCCCACTCTTATTTAACTTCTACATCAACTCATTGGTGGGCCAGTTGAATAATATTGACTTCCATCCCCCAAAGATTGCAGGGAGACATATAGCTGTTCTGCCAGATGCTGATGATGCAGCCATCCTTTCTAGGACTCCAATTGGGCTCAGAAGAGCTTTGCGGAAGTTGACCGCATGCTGGGAAGAGAACCGGTTGGAGATCAATTATCAGAAGACTAAGATCATGGCATTTGCCAGAAGGCCAAAGATCTATTCATGGACGACTGACAAACATAAGATTGAGCAGCAGCGGCGGAACTTGGGTGGAGCGCATGGAGCAGAAGCTCCAGGCGCTTGGGCGGGCGGGGGCTCGTTTGGGGCACTTACCGTCACAAAGTGCCGCGTTGCATCTGCCCTCCCTGGAGCCCATTTGACTCCAAAATGAGTTCAAAACGGGCGGGGGGGCATGTCGACATGACGCGACGCAGGCCCCGCCCCCACGCACCGAGTGCCGGGAGGGCGCCCGTCATTTCTGGAGCAGGTGACCCATTTCAAATACCTAGGTGTAGTCTTCCATGCAAGCGGCTCTAGGAAAGCCCATGGAGAGTATATGGCGTTAAACGCCCAGAGAAGTGCGTCTGCCATAATACAATTTATGAGAACTAAAGGAGGTCATTACTTCCCTGCAGCTCTTAAATTGTTTCAAGCAAAGGCAATGGCTCAATTATTATATGGCTCCCAATTGGGGCCTTTTCCAAATATCAGGACCTTGTGTGCAAACAAAGTTTCTGAGGGCAGCATTAGGAGTACCCAGAGATGTTTCCAATGTAAAAATACGTTTGGAGACAGGTCAAATTAATATTGAAGCCAGAGTCTGGATTACTATTCTCTTATACTGGCTTAGACTCATTTTTCTGCCAGCTGGCCTTGCTCCATTAACATTACAAGATGACTATAAATCCATCTGGACTTGGTCAAATGAGCAGAAAATAACTTTGCTGGGCTTCTCTTTGCCAATGTTGCTAAATATGGGATTTGATCAGGCAAGAGCAAATATTAGGCAGCGTATTATAGACATTGAAAGGCAGAATGACCTAAGCAGCACTTCGGAATTTTTTATTAGGGAGGATCTTGTATATATTACCTCCCCTGTACCCTATCTAGCGCAGTTAGAGATGTTTAAGCATAGAAGGGCATTTACTTTGGCCCATTGTCGTGGATTTCCCTCAGCAGTGTCGGAGGGTCGCTATAAAAAGATCCCCTTCTTGAACCGTCTCTGCCCTTGTGGTATGGAACAAATTGAAACAACAGAACATGTGCTATTTAATTGTTTGTTCTATAGGGATATTCGGGCTGCTCTTATATTCCCACAGTTGTTTCGCTTCCCAGGTCGCACATGCCATCAATATACCTATTTGCTTTTATCTGATTCTAATCCTGCAATTACATATAGTGTTGCTAAGTTCTTTGCGGCCGCGATAAGTGTGCAGAAAAAGATGATGGACTGTGGAGTCATTGGTTCTGATCAAAGACATTTTATAGAGGGCTGTATATCAGTCTGCAATTTATGACTTTATGTACATCTGTGGATCATTGTTTGAGTGGCTGCTTTCCTGGGCTGATGATAATTTTAAATGCAATTTTAAATTTAACTGTTTAATATCTTTATTTCATTTGCTCATTTGTGTTGTTTTTGTATTATTTCTGTTTTGGGCTGGTCTTTGACTGTAATAAAGATTGATTGATTGATTGATTGATTGATTGATTGATTGATTGATTGATTGATTGATTGATTGATTGATTGATTGATTGAGGACTGGTGATGTCATCGACAGGAGTACTCAGGTGTTGCCTTTGAAACTTTTTCAAATAGGCTTAACAGAGAAGAAATATCAGACTCCACAAGAGGCAAGCTGAGAAATTTGCCTAAGGGCATAAGAACATAAGAACATAAGAAGAGCCCTGCTGGATCAGGCCAAAAGCCCATCTAGTCCAGCTTCCTGTGTCACACAGTGGCCCCACCAGATGCCTCAGGGAGCACACGAGACAACAAGATACCTGTGTCCAGTCGCCACTCCCTTGCACCTGGCACAGAGAAAACCCACTTCTAAAAACCAGGAGGTTGCTTATGGCTTGTAACCTGTGATGGTCTTTTCCTCCATGAATCTGTCCAAACCCCTTTTAAAGGCATCTAGGCCAGGTGCCATCACCACATCCTGTGGCAAGGAGTTCCACAGATGAATCACACGCTGGGTAAAGAAATATTTTCTTTTGTCTGTTCTAACTCTCCCTCCACTCAATTTTAGTGTGTGTCCCCTGGTTCTGGTGTTGTGCGAGAGGGAAAAGAATTTCCCTCTATCCACTCTCTCCATCCCATGCATAATTTTATAAGTCTCAATCATGTCCCCCCTCAGGCGCCTTTTTTCTAGGCTGAAAAGCCCCAGACGCTGTAGCCTTTCCTCGTAAGGGAGGTGCTCCAGCCCACGAATCATTCTGGTCGCTCTTTTCTGCACCTTTTCCAATTCAATTATATCCTTTTTGAGGTATGGTGACCAGAACTGGACACAATACTCCAGATGTGGCCTTACCATCGATTTGTACAAAGGCATAATGATATTGGCCGTTTTATTCTCAATCCCCTTTTTAATGATCCCGAGCATGGAATTGGCCTTCTTCACAGCCGCCGCACACTGGGTCGACACTTTCATCGACCTGTCCACCAGGACCCCAAGATCTCTCTCTTGATCCGTCACAGACAACTCAGAACCCATCAGCGTATATGTGAAATTTTGGTTTCTTGCCCCAATGTGCATCACTTTGCACTTCCTTACATTGAAGCGCATCTGCCATTTTGCTGCCCATTCTCCCAGTTTGGAGAGATCCTTCTGGAGCTCTTCACAATCCCTGCTGGTCTTTACCACCCGGAAAAGTTTAGTGTCATCCGCAAACTTGGCCACCTCACTGCCTATCCCCAACTCCAGGTCATTTATGAATAAGTTGAAAAGCACCGGTCCCAAGACCGATCCTTGGGGCACACCGCTTTTCACCTCTCGCCATTGTGAAAATTGCCCATTGACTCCCACTCGCTGTTTCCTGGTCTTCAACCAGTTCCTAATCCACAAGAGGACCTGCCCTCTTATTCCCTGACTGTGGAGTTTTCGCAGGAGCCTTTCATGAGGGACCGTGTCAAACGCCTTCTGAAAATCCAGATATATAATATCCACGGGTTCGCTCGCATCCACATGCCTGTTGACCTTTTCAAAAAATTCTAACAGGTTTGTGAGGCAAGACTTCCCCTTGCAGAAGCCATGCTGACTCTCCCTCAGCAGAGCTTGTTCTTCTATGTATTTTAAGATTTTATCCTTAATGAGACTTTCCACCATCTTCCCTGGAACAGATGTTAGGCTGACCGGCCTGTAGTTTCCCGGGTCCCCCCTCCTTCCTTTTTTAAAGATTGGTGTGACATTAGCTATCCTCCAATCCTCTGGCACATTGGCCGTTTTAAGGGACAAGTTGCATATTTGGGTCAAGAGGTCAGCAACTTCATTCTTGAGTTCCTTCAGAACTCTTGGGTGGATGCCATCCGGGCCTGGTGATTTATTGATCTTTATTTTGTCAATTAAGTCTGAGACATCTTCTCTTTTAACCTCTATTTGACTTAATTCTTTAGTCAGGGGAGACCGTTCCGGCAGTGGTATTTGCCCGAGGTCTTCTGCCGTGAAGACAGATGCAAAGAACTCATTTAATTTCTCTGCAGTCTCCAAGTCCCCTTTTATCACCCCTTTCTCTCCCTCACCATCCAGCGGACCCACCGTTTCCCTGGCAGGTTTCCTGCTTCTAACATATTTGAAGAAGCTTTTATTATTCCCTTTTATGTTGCCTGCCATACGTTCCTCAAAGTCTTGCTTGGCCTCCCGTATCATCTTTTTACATTTCTTTTGCCACAGTTTGTGCTCCTGTTTATTTTCCTCATTAGGGCAAGACTTCCATTTACGGAAGGAAGCTTCCTTGCCTTTTATAGCCTCCTTAACTGTGCTTGTTAGCCATGCGGGCATCCTCCTGGACTTGGTCGAGCCCTTCCTCCTTTGTGGGATACACTCCCGCTGGGCCTCTATGACTGTTGTTTTAAACAGCCTCCATGCACTCTGGAGCGATTGGACTCTTTTTACCTTCCCTTTCAGCTTTTTCTTAACTAGTCTTCTCATTTTGGGGAAGTCTGCCCTTCGGAAGTCAAGGGTTTTCGTGTCAGATTTGCTCGGCACTCTCCCTCCGACATGCATGGCGAAACGGATCGCAGCATGGTCACTGTTCCCCAACGGTTCGGTAACATTTACCTCCCTGACCAGATCTTGAGTGCCACACAATATCAAGTCCAGAGTCACCTGTCCTCTGGTCGGTTCCGTGACAAGCTGCTCTAAGGCACAGTCATTTAACATATCTAGAAATCCAGTCTCTCTTTCATGACCTGAGCATGAATTGACCCAGTCGATGTGAGGATAATTGAAGTCCCCCATGACTACAACCCTGTCTCTCGTTGACACCTCCCTGATTTGCTTCCTCATTTCAAGATCCCCTTCAGGTTTTTGATCTGGAGGACGGTAGCATGCCCCTACTATTACATCACTCTTTGAGCCTGGTAATCTAACCCACAGTGATTCTACGGAGGAGTCAGAGCCCCCCTCCAGCTCTACTCTGGTGGATTTTACCCCCTCTTTGACATAGATGGCCACCCCACCTCCAACACGCCCCTCTCTGTCCCTCCTATAGAGTTTATATCCTGGAATTGCAGTATCCCACTGGTTCTCCGCATTCCACCAGGTTTCTGTTATACCTACATATACCTACAAAGGGCATATATTAATGCCTGCTAGGGCAGGCCATCCTTTCCCCCAAGGGCTGCCTGAGAAATAATATGTAGCAAATTTACCTGAGAGTAAGTCCTATTGAACACAATGGAACTTACTTCTGCGTAAACATGCATATGCTAGCACTCTAAGAGCCGAATCCTAACTACCGGTAACTCCTCCCGTGCCAATGCAACTGCACCAGTGGGGCGTGTGCTGCATCCTATGGTGGAGGGGCAGCCACAGTCAGTGAAGCACTGACACTGCCGCCGTTTGCGTCAAGGGCTACAAAATGGCGGGCGGCGGTGTGCCTGCATGACTGCCATATGGCTGTTTCTGAGAGCGGAACCTCTGTTCCTCTGTCTGTCACGTTAGTTCAGATTGGGCTCTTACATACCTTTTCAGGAATGTGGATCAAGTCTCTGGGTCCAACTCTTGAGTCAAGTTCCAAGTCTTTGCCCCCAACCAAGTCCCGAGTCTTTGGTTGCGAGTTGCGAGTCCCTATCTATTTAATGGGGGAAACAGGTTTAAACCTGAATAAAATTCAACTTGTCGTAAAAGGCTCCAAGTCTTGAGTCGAGTCTTTCGAGTCTTTTACAATTGCTGAATCAAGTCCGAGTTGAGTCACTGACGTGACTTGAGTCCGACTCGAGTCCGAGTCAACAGACTCAACTCTACATCATTGTACCTTTTCATATTTATCTGGAATATTTTTAAATCCCATTTTTATATATTTGCTTCAAAACGTTTGCAACCCACTCCAAGAGTTTGGACTAGATGTTTACGTGAAGTAGAATAAATTTCAAACTAGAAATAAGTGATAGAGAGGGAAGCACTTCAGGGAAGAAAGGTAACGTTGGTTTTTATTATATTCTTCATGGAGCCTATGCAGGGGTGGCTGTTGTGGGGGTCCTGGTGAGCCCCTGCTCTAGACTGCTGGTGCCAGTAAAACGTTCCCTGTTTGTTCAGGCCTTGGGAAGCATCTGGAGAGCTGCCTGCTCAGTTTGTTGTCTTTGGCTTCTTGCTGGTGTTCATTTGTGTAATTGCTATTTTTAATTGTCTTCTTTAATGTATTGCCTTGAGTTGTGTCGTGAGCTGCCTAGAGATTGTTTCAGGCAGAAAGGCAGGATGTAAGTATTTTAAGTAAACAAATACAAATTAAGAAATAACATTAGTGAAATAAATTAATTAAAATTCAGTGAATATGAGACTAAAAAAATCTTTGGCATGTGTTTTGGTTTCCCCCCCATCTGTTTGCTGCAGCTGTTCTGTCTGTCTATACCCACGGGGAGTTTAGTTTTCTCCTTGGAGCCCTCAGTCAGACCTGCAATGAAAGGAGAGGGTATTGCAGATAAAAGCCTGATTTAATGGGGACTAGGGTTAGGGTTATGGCCAGCGGGTGGCGCAGTGGGTTAAACCGTTGAACCATGAGCTGTCGATCGAAAGGTCGGCAGTTCGAATCCGCGATGGGGTGAGCTCTCGTTGCTTGGCCAGCTCCTGCCAACCTAGCAGTTCCAAAGCATGTTAATGTGAGTAGATAAATAGGTACCGCTTGCGGGAAGGTAAACAGCGCTCCGTGTTTCAGCTGCATGCTACGCGCTGCGGCAAGGAGAGTCATGCCGGCCACATGACCACGGAGGCGTCTTTGGACAACGCTGGCTCTTCGGATTTGAAATGGAGATGAGCACCACACCCTAGAGTCGGACACGACTGGACTTAATTGTCAGGGGTCACCTTTACCTTTACCTAGGGTTAGGGTTAGCTCCTCCCTGGGCTGTTGTGGCTGATTTCTCCCTTACTCGCTCATGTCTTCGAAACAGTTTTGTGGTTGACAGAAGCCAGGAGTGCTAGAGCCTGAACTCTTTGAAACTATATAACACAACTCCTTATTGGATCTTGACAAGCCTGCCTATGTAAACTGCCTTAAGTAACATCTGAAGAGCAATCTGAAGATAGGAAAGGTGGTATATAAATAAATAAATAAATAAATAAATGCACATTGGGGCAAGAAACCAAAACTTCTTACTGTTGGGATTTGATCAGCGTTTGTCTGCAAGGACACTGGAGGGCGGTGTGTGTTCCGGTCACCTGCAAAAGACCTTTCACCTGGCCCTCTCTATGCCCTGGAAGGGGCGTGACCCTGACCTTTTCCCAACTTCCTCTTTCCTGGCCATGTGCTCTCTCTCTCTCCAGACTCTCGAAAAGGAAGGTTGTGTTTCCCTAGGCTCTTCAGCCTAGTGGCCATCTTTCCAAGCATGCTTTGGCATGCCAGGTGTACCAGCTTTATGGGTATACCGTCCGCTTTAAGTTTAGTGTAACTTTGCTCATAACCAGAAGATGTACAATATGAAAATGAACTGTAAGTAAACTATTTTTCTCTTTTTATACAAGCCTCTGCCTCCGTGTCTCTTTTATTGATAGCTTGCTAGCCTGGGTGTTTGGGATAACTGCTGGTTATAGGGATAAGGCTTTCTTGCACTGCTACTCTGCTACTTGAACCCCCTAAGGTTTATGCATTTCACTATATCCAATACTTACATCTCAGAAAGGATACAGTAGAACTGGTAAAGGTGCAGAAGAGAGCAACCAACATGATTCGTGGGGCTGGGGCTTCTCCTTTATGAGGAAAGGCTATGGGGCTCTTCAGTCTAGAAAAAAGACACCTGAGAGGGGCCATGACTGAGACCTATAACATTATGCATGGGATGGATAGAGGGAAGTTCATTTTCCTCTCACACAACACCAGAACCAGGGAACATCCACTAAAATTGACTAGTGGGAGAGTTAGAACAGTTAAAAAGAAAATTTTATTTACCCAGCATGTAATTAATCTGTGGAACTCTTTGCCACTGGATATGGTGAATTCACCTGGCCTAGATGCCTTTAAAAGGGGATTGGACAGATTGATGGAGGAAAAGTCCATCATGGGTTAAAACCATGATGACTATACCTCCGGGTTATCTTTTAATGCCAGATGCAAGGGATTGACAACAGGACACACAGGTATCTTGTTGTCTTGACTCTTGAGTGCTCCCTAGGACATGTGGCGGGCCACCGTGACAACCAGGATGCTGGACTAGATGGGCCCTTGGCCTGATCCAGCAGGGCTCTTCTGATGTTCTTATGTTAACAAGCTCATTCTAACAGTAACTAATGTAGGTTTCACAGCTTATATCCACAGATTTTAACTTCCTTCCCAGCAGCTGTGTTTTCCTGAACTCTTGTATGCATTTACCTGGGAGTCAGTCTCTGTTCATTTAAAACAGTGAAATCTTCCTGAGTCAACACACAGTGGAAGGTGTTGCAAGTCCTAAGTCCTGTAGAAACCAGCAGAAATAGCTTCTGTGGAAATGCGCTAGGCTTGGGATGCTGAATTGATCTCTCTCTCTCTCTTTTGGATTTCTAAAAGCTGGTTGTTAAGGGAGGGTGTGGTCTGAACCTCACATATCCAAAATGCAGCTCCAGGACATTCAAATATGTTTGCGAACCAGGTGCCCCAGTGAGCAGGAGGGGCCTGTTTGTATTGCGCAACCTGCTGCAGGGAATTTACTGTGGCATCGGTGCAGAATGTTGGATAGCCAATGGCTACAGGGATTTCCTTTCTCCGCCTACATCCTTGAAAAATAAATATTTCCACTAGAATAGCAAGTGTCTCTCAGCTGCTGGTCCTCCCCCCCCCCCCCGCCATGTAGAGATTTATGGCATGTCATGTGTCTCAGAGCTTACAATATCTGGGTGGGTTTAATTAGACCCAGCCTGTCCTTGCAAGTTACAGGGTTTATACAACAGGGGGACCGGGGGGGGGGGGAGAGACAAACATTTGGATCCAGACCCCCATCTCCATGCCAGTACTCTGAGTGACAGGCTTTGGGTGGGTGGGATTGGGAGCAGTTGTGAAGGCGGCACCCCAATCCTCTCCATCATTTATTATCTGCTTTTTTGGCAGTGGCTCCTCCAAACATTCCCAGCCTGGAGAGAGCAGATTCCTTCCAGGTGGCTTCCTCGGCATTTAATGATCAGATTATTCTGAATCGTGCCAGAATTGTCTGGCTTCTCTTCCTAGCCTCTGCTGCTCACGTATCTCCAAAACCTTACTCCATCACCTAGGATCTCTGACTTGCCCCCCCCCCCCAATAGCCGCCTGGGCTTGGACTTGGCCAAATGAAGGGATCTGTGAAACATTCCGCTGGAGCCCCCGTCGTCCTCCCCGAGTGTCTGCTTGTTTCGCTGCCTCCTCACTGGACTGGAGCTCTCCCTCCTCCTCCCTGTTCACCTCTGTGCCGCCTGGACTGCCAAGGAATTAGTCATGGCGAAATCATTCCACCACGACTTTTTTAAAAAAACGTGTGTGTGTGTGTGTGTGTGTGTGTGTGTGTGTGTGTGTGTGTGTGTCCCACCAAGCAGCTCCCTTTGGCAAGCAAGGCAGAGCAACTCCATGCAACTTGCGGGGGGGGGGGCGGGGTTACTTTCATCTCCGTCACAGGCAGTGAAAAGGGGGGCATTTTGTTAAGTTGGGGTTCAGCAGCAAAATGGAAGGACTTTGTTGTCCCAGCAGCTGTTCTTCCTTCCCAGGAGTCTCCTGGGAACAGCAGCAGTCTCTGGTCATGTCGATGTCGTTCCCAGGGAACTTCTGAGTAGTAAAACTGGCAGCCACCACCAGGCAGCAGAGGAGCAGCACTGGTGGCAGCAGCAAAAAAAAGGGTTGGTTGGTTGCATGCCTGTGTATACGCACAGAGAGAGAGAGAGAGAGAGAGAGAGAGAGAGAGAGAGAGAGAGAGAGAGAGAGAGAGAGAGAGCCCTTTGGGCTCAGTTAGGGATACTTATAAAATTCTCTGAATTGCTCTCCAGATTTTGTTGTTTTTCGGGGGGGGGGGAGCGGTCTGAATTACCTAGTCCTGTTGCGGAGGAGCACTGATCACTTATGATGACCTTGCCATTCTCTGTGATCCTGGCTTTAATTTCCTTCTGCTTGTTCTCTGCTTCATTCATGTTGTGACATTGACCAAGAAATGCCGAGCTGAGTCTGAATGGCGGCAGGGAGGAGGAAAGAGGCAGAGTCGTGTCATCTTCAGTCTCCTCGGTAAGGCAGGCGCAGCCCAGGAGCTCCTGACCCCTGAGGCGTCGTGCGCTGTGCTAAATGCTGCTCCCCTTCCGCTCCCGGTGATGTGCTAGCTCTGTGCCTCTCCTTCCCTGGACTGGAAAAGGAAGAAGATAAAGTGGGGGAGGAGGAAGTGCGGAGGAGAGGAGAGTGGCGGGCTACAGAGCAATGTTCCAGCCCACCCCTCCGCACTTTCGCTTCTTCCCTGTCTCCTCCTTCCTTTTCCAATCCAGGGAACGGAAGGGGGGGAATGGAGGTGAGTGGGTGGGTGGGGTTTGGTACCTCCAGCTAATCTACTTCCTGAGGTGACTGCTTCAGTAGGCCTCATAGATGAGCCGGCCCTGAGTTTCCTTATTGGGGACCAAATCGCAATGAGGTTGGGGGGACTTACTTCTCTGAAAAGGTGTTTTGCTGGATCACACCTCCCAACGTTTGATAGAAGAAGGTAGGTATGTTTGTTTTAGGATGAGGTCGAGGCACAAATCCTGCCCCACGTTTCACAGCCTCCTCAGACTGGGATGATGTTTCCAGCGGCTCCATTTCCAGATTGCATCATTCTGAGGCTGGAAAATAGACAAGACTCTCCAGGCAGCCTTGTGCCTCTTCTTCTTGCAATGATCCGCAAGGCCAATAGGAGCTTGAGGTCGTCCTCTGCTGCCCAGTTCTTCTCTCCTGCTTCACGGCATGCATGAAAGGAGTCGTTCTAAGGATGCAACAACCCGGCCTGTGTGTGATGATGGGTGTTGGTTCAGCTCCTGCGATGTTGCTTTGAAGATCTGTTTGCTTAATGACATAAATACATATGAACTTTAAAAACAAAAAACCACAAAAAACCACCCTCACTTTCTTCCTCCTGAGTCAAGCTCTGTGTCTTTTAACATCAACATGACAGAAATTCAACTTGTGCATATACCTTCGATAATGGGCATGTTGGTCTGAGCACAACTGCACCTGTTGAATTTCTGGGGGTTAAGTCACTGTAAAAACCCCAAAGCCTAATTGGAAAATGATGCTGAATATGCAGGTCAAACCACCAACTGTGCAAGGGAGGCGTGTAAGCCCAGGGGTGGGGGTGGGGGTGGCTGTCTCTTCACTATATTCCAGCCCTCCCCCCCCCCCCCCGCTTTCAATTTCCATTACAAAAAAGTCAGCGCCAATCCTTTTTCCTTCTGGAGACATCAGGAAAGGGGTGGAGGCTCGTCTACCCAGGTGCGTTGTATAGGGGCTGCCTTTGAAATGTTCGCAGGAATGACAGCCTGTTCACAATGCAGCAACAACCAGACTGTCAACAAGCACACCATAGACGCACACCATGGACACATCATGCCAGTATGCCATTGAGAGACCTTCACCAGCTCCGTGTTTGGCTTCTGGGCTCAATTCCCAGGTCTGGTCTTGGCCTTTAAAGTCCTAAGCAGCACGTTTGGGACCCAGGTATCTCAAGGGTTGTTACCCTGCATGCTCTAAGACACCGCTTCTCAATGTTCTCCCCGCAAGGCTGGGAGAACTTTGGGTGCTTGTGGGGGTGGGGATAGCGGCGATCCCCGGGATTGCCCCCGCCATGCTTTCCCCATCCCTTAAGGGGGCAGGGGAAGCATCTGGTTCTCCTGGTGGTGGGTTGCGACCCACCAGTTTGAGAACCGCTGCTCTAAGACAGGGGTTCTCAACCTTTGGAAGCCCGGGTACCCCCTATCACGGTCCAATTTTCTGAAGTACCCCCTGCTAATTAACAGCTGATTAATCAATTAATTAGGTAATTAATCTGTGAGAGAGAGAGAGACAGACAGACAAGGATCGCTTTTTTTCACCAAGTCACACTTCCCAAAATCAGCTCCTCCCTCCCCACCCCACCAAAGTACATTTTCGAAAGTACAAAAAAAAGCCCAAAACCAAAATCAGTGAGACAGAAGGGCTCTGAAAATAATTACAATTTAAAATCCATGTTAATTAACACTTAATTAGCTGCTGATGGGGCAGATAAGGGGCAGGGCTTGGCGTACCCCCAGCAAGAGGTCTGCGTACCCCTAGGGGTACCCGTACCACAGGTTGAGAACCTCTGCTCTAAGACATTTGTAACGTGTGCAGACAGAGGAAATTGACTACGTGAGCAGGGACCAGGCCCAGTGGCTCATGACACAACTCAGTGGGCTCGCCGGAAACGAGGAGGAGGAAGGCAAGGATGTGGCTTTTGAGAAAAATGTGCAATACAGGGAGAGGGAATCCCAAAGGAGGAGAGGAACGCCGGAGACTTTGGAGGAGAGAGTGCTCTGGAGACTGACTGTGCCTTTGCAATATTTGCTTGCAATAGGCAGTCCCCTACTTAAGTACAAGGTAGGTTCCGGAGGTCTGTACTTAAGTTGAAATGTTTGTTTGTTTGTGCAATGTAAACAAAATTGTTAACTTTCTGCAGTGGTTGAAAAACATCTACAGGGGGAAAAGGATCATGTGATGAGGGCTTTACATCAAAATGGGTATCCCGAAAGGATGATCTATAGGGCATTAGTGCCAAAAAGGAATAGTGCCACCCAATTAGAGGAGCAGACTGATCAGAAGACGAGGGTCTTTCTGCCCTATTTTTTTAACCTTTTAGAAGCAAACCGCGCCATTTTCAAGTCTCTGCATGGCTTCTGCAAACTTATTGACCCACTTCCGGATTGAGTGAAGGCTCTTCCCTCCTCCCAGCTTTGTCCCAGAATGCATCCTGGTGGTGCCGGCACCAAGGCCTGTGCTGCCCGCCCACCGAAGAGGCTAGAGGACAGCACCATGGAGCGGTAAGTCCCGCTCCGAGCGGGGCTGGGGGAGGGTGGGGAGGGGGCGGATTGGGCCTGGGAGGGGGATGGGATCGGTGTCCTCATTGGACGTCATATCCTGTCCACCCTCCCAGGCCTCCAGGCCCAATGTGAGTCTTCTCAGTTCAGTGCTGCCAAATTAGGTGACGCTGACCCGAGTAGCCCCATAGTGGAGGCTGGGGCATTACTCGGGGTAAGGGGATGAAACCCTCTTTTCTGAGGAGAACACCAGCCTGCTTCTCTCCAGCACAGGATGCTGCGTGGGCCATAGACACTATAATTGGACTGTAATTTATTGAAAAAGTCCAATAGAAAAGGAATTAGACATAATTTATTTTTTACTTATTAAAAAATTATACCCTGCCTTTCCCAAAAACTTAAGGGGCTAACAAAATTCATAATGAATAATACGGATCAATAAAATGATAGATACACAATATAAAATACTTAACAATAAAATATTAACACCCAGACTCTAACAAGAATGGGAAAAGAAGGGGGTAGAACAAAGTACAAGCAGGCCAATGGAAAACACCTGAACTTGGCTGGAAGCTCAAGCTTGATCAAATGGAAACAGTAGACAGTATTGTTTAATGTAATGTAATGCCCAGCAGATGGAGCTGGGATGCTACTCCAGAGCAAAGCCCACTGAACCGCCTCCTCAGGTGTCACATTGCATAGCTAACCAGTGAAGTTTGCAGGCAGCTTTGGAGAGAAAAAGAAACAAATGAAAGAAAATTAATTCCCTGAATGCATCTAGCTAGAAATCCAGACCTCAGCACTAGCTACCTACAATGTCCCAGGAATCCTGGTCCCTACACATACTGGAGAGTGAGCCCACCTCCAGTGAATCAGCATCAGAGATCACAAGCAGAACCTGGCAGAGTGGCAGAACACACCCAAGCTTCCTTGTGCTTGGACTTAAGTAACTTAAATGTAACATGGATATTGTCATGATCAGACATATTGCAAAAAAGAGATAGAAATTTTATGGGAAATCCCCACTTATATATTTTAAAACTGGAATTCCTTGTACTTGTTTAATATTATATATAAAAAAAAATTACATGGTCTTTTAACCCATAAAATTTCTATCTCTTTTTTGCATTAAGTAACTTAGGTTGGATGATGTCATCAAGTTACCTGATTGGAGGAGTGAAGCT
The DNA here is from genome assembly GCA_026170595.1 of Plestiodon gilberti rubricaudatus. Lineage (NCBI taxonomy): Eukaryota > Metazoa > Chordata > Lepidosauria > Squamata > Scincidae > Plestiodon > Plestiodon gilberti. The sequence goes on along the minus strand of JANXHW010000003.1, from coordinate 1,730,470 downwards.
CACCTGGCCTCTCCATCCTCCCTTTTTATTTGCTGCCCAATGGGCAGGGCATGCCTACAGTATCTCTAGGCAGACTAGGGGTGCAATCCCATGGCCGCCCTGTGCTGCTGCCGGAACTCACATTCTGGCAGCCCACGGGGCTTTCTGGGGGCACAAAACCCGGGCTGCTGTCGTGACCTTCCTGGCCACTGCTGCAAACAGGCAGCAGCAGCTCCAGAGAGGCCTCGGTCAATGCTGGTACGTTGGTGGCAGAGGTATGTCATGGGCATGGAGTGGTTTGGGGGAGGATCAGGGAAGGGCAGAGAGTGGGGAGGGGAGGGGAGGGAGGAGGTGGAACTTGGTGGCACTGGTGTGCGCCAGATCTTATCTCCTCTTTCCCAGGCCTCCTTTTTTTTTTTTTTTTTGCTTCGACATTCACCAGCAAAATGGCTGGCATATGTCTGAGGAGCCCCTTAAGTTATATTTTTACTTACTTCCTGCAGGCTGTCTAATTCCCCCCCCCCCACACACACACACACACACCGTCACATAGTATGCAGTGCAGCCTCTGTTGGCACAGCTGCCTGGTATAATGTGGCGGGGGGGGGATCATTGGGTAGTAACTCTTCTAGACAGGCAAGCATTTTGCCAGTCCACAAATACTCATGGCTGGTGGAGGATAATGGAGTTTCAAACAAAGGACAAAGGCTGCTGTTCAGGCTGCTGGACCTGCACAGGAGCTTCTGGAGAGCCAGAAGAGAACTAGGAAAAAACCAGGCATTCATCACAGCAGCATAATTAAGGCACAACCCGGAAGAGCCTGCAGAGAACGTTGGGAAATGATCAGCCCATCTCGGGCCCTGCAAGCTGGCAGAAGCGTCTGCCACTGGAGCTGAAAGGTGACGGATCTGTTTTACAAGGAGCAGCACCAGCAGATTCACACTGGAGGGAAGACGTGCCCCCCCCCCTTCTGACCTCTTACAAACGAAGGCTTTGATGCCCTTGTGCCTCCCTCAGCAGCCTGGACTGTGCCATCCATCACATGAAAAACAAGTATAAATAACCTCTGGAAAGAACATGCTAAATACGCTTGCTTGAGTTAATTTCAGTGCCTGCCCATGAGAGGTGCTTTGAACTTCCCCTGAATTAACTCCCTAACTTACACCCCACGTTCCTCCTTTGAGAAATATGAAGGCTAAACTCCACTTCATTTGGAAGGGCGTTTTCTGCCTCTAATATTTGAAAACTTCATCTCAGACAGGTATTACAGGAAAGGCAAATGCCACATTGATTAAGCCGGCATGCCTAGGAAAGAGAGGGAAGGTAGGGCAATTGTGTGTCAACGTGCCAATTTAGGAATGAACAGGGTATTGATTCTAAATCTGGAAAACTATGTCCTGTTCAGGTCACTCCACCTCAGAAAGGATTTAGTAGAAGAGAAAATCTTAGCAAAATGGCATATTTTCTATATGCAAATAGGCATAAATTATAGGAAAGTGCGCTTTGCTTAAATAACGGTGACCAGAAAAAAGCCCAAAGGAAAAAAAGCCCACAGGAAAATTGTTAAATTTTCTCCCTGCCCGTTGCCTTCCCTGCCCGAGACTCCCTGCCCGTCGCCTTCGCCACAGGGAATGGCTCTGACGGTGAGGGGAGGGGCCTTCTCATTCCGGGTTGTAAACGGGGACTAGGACAGGGCGCAACTTCAGTACCTACTGTAGAAACACCTCTGAAGCAATGGCATTGCTACCGTCAAGCGACGGTAGCGGGCCGCCACGGGGTGACGCGCGCAAGGGGTGACGCGCGCACGGGCGCACGTCATCGCTCCTGCGCGTGTCGCCCCCGAAGACGTCCCCGGCTGCCCTTTTCCCTCAGCAACAGTCTGCGCATGTGCAAACGAACGTTATAAATAACGTTCGCGCACCGGGCCTTCCTCAGAAGGCCCCGGACAGCCGGCCGGGGAAGACATCCCCGAGCCGGCTGTAAAAATTGTCGGGCGTCCGGAGCGGCGCCCATCGGACGTCCGGAGCGGGCGTCCGTCGGACGTCTGGAGCGATGTCCGTCAGGTGCCCGGAGTGACGTCCGTCGGGCACCCCCCCAAAATCGCAGCGCAGCCTATGGCCGCTCCGAAGATTTCTAACAGGGGCAGTATACGGGGGAGGCTCACTAGGGTGACGTGCGCACCCTGCTATGGGGTGACGCACACCCTAGTGACGCCTCTGCTCTGAAGTGTGTGTGTGTGTGTGTATGTGTGTGTGTGTGTGTGTGTGAGAGAGAGAGAGAGAGCGAGAGAGCGATAGAGAGCATTTAGCAGACAAGTGGTGGGAAAAACTTCAGTAGTCCACCCTGTCTCCTATATACTCCCTATTGCAGCCTTCCAAGACTGCTTTTCATTTTAAAATAAAACCTGGGAGTAAAATAAAAATGGAAGGCCCATGTCACATATCTAGCTTGGTTCTAAGTTGTGTACAGTAGATGTTGTTAAGGGCTCACTGTTGCGTTCAAAATGGAGTCTGTTATGCTTATTACATTTAGGAAAATAATGTTCATGCATGCATAAAGGACAAGTAGAGGCTGACAACTTAAACTGTAAGAAAATGAGCCTTCCTTCCTTCCTTCCTTCCTTCCTTCCTTCCTTCCTTCCTTCCTTCCTTCCTTCCTTCCTTCCTTCAGCGCTTTTATCCACCACATTCCACTCACCTTGAAAAGTTTATTATTTTTGCCTCTAAATGCATTTGGTTGATTCTGGCCTCAGATCCATTCTAGAGTGTTTTGAAAACAAGAGTTTGGGGCTGCTGAGCCAGTTCAAATAGAGCCAGGATTCCACTCCCAAACACACCCAGGGACAAAAATGATCTGCTTGTCTATGGGTGGCTGCTTATCCTCAGGTGACCCGGCCGGCCAGCAGCAAAGAAAGGTGGGCTGGGGAGTCAACAGCTCTCAGAGCCTCCTTCGGATGAAAGAAACTTTGACAGGGGAGACATGTAGGAAAGAGAGATGGGGCGTTTCTCAGCGCATCCTGAGAGCCCCACAGATGCTCCCAGCTACACTACAATGTGTGTGAGTCCTACAGAGGCTGAGTGGGCTCAGAGAAGGCGTCGTCGTCGTCACCCCACAGCCTCCAGGGCTTGAACCGCGAACGGTGTCACCATCTGCGCAGGCTGGATTCTTCCCTCCTGCTCATGTGCCCCCCCCGACCGATGTGCCCCAGTCATGGAGGGCCCTCCCCTTTCCCCTACTGCTTCCTGCCTATTAAACCACTGTCCCTGTGTATGTTTTGTCAGGATTTGCCCCCTACAATTTGTGTACACAGTGCTGCTGAAGGTGCTGTTCTCTCTCCAGGGTTTCTAGGGGTTAAATCTTGGAGTGGGTGGACACAGCTCATCTCTGTACATGTGCATGTAACGCGTAACAGCACCAGGCACAGGAAGGCAAAGGCATCATGCAGTACACACAGCCTGCAGTTTTATCCACTACAGCTGTTTGGGCTCCTCCCTGCTCTGCTGCATCCTCCGTGCTGCCTGGCTGCAACTCTCCAGGCTTTCAGGCAGAGAAGGCTCCTTCCCAGCCCCACACCTGGGACAGGACCTGCTGCCCGCCCCACGGAGCTCTGGCCTGGCCCTCCCCCAACCAACGTCTTCTGAAGTTGCACTCACTCTGGGGAGAACTTGGGTTTTGATCTCTCCAGACCAGGTGACTCAGCAGCACGGCGTATTGTGGCTGCTTCTTGCCATCATCATCATCATCATCATCATCATCATCATCATCATCATCTCCTATGAAACTGGCTTGCACCAAGAAGTCAGATGGTGAAGACCATCCAGCTCAGGATTGCCGACATGACTGGCAGCTGCTCTCCAGGACTTCCTCTCTCTACTCCACCAGGCTGGAGATGCTGCTGCTGCTGCAGGGATCGGGCCCTTCCAATCCTGCGGCATGCAAAGCCTGCCCAGCCCTCCAGCTGTCCTCTGTAACAGAAAGGAAAGGGCTCCTGCTGCTCCTCCTTAGGTACAGTAGTGGAGCCTCGTAGAAAAGAAATAAATACGATTTTCTGGGTTTCTTTGTAAAGCCAAAACGTAACCGTAGACAGAGCTGCTTTTGTGCCTGGCTCAGCTGCTAACGATTAGACGAGTGTGTGGTTGCTGCTGCTGCTGCTGCTGCTGCCCCCTGTGATGTCTCTAGAGAGGGTGGGGGTCTCACTCTCTGCCAGCGTTTGGGCTGCAATTCTATGGTTGGGGTGGGGGTGGGAGAAAGTTAGTGAATTTTTGGCACATGGATGCTTTTCAAAGCAGCACATGGCCAGAGCTGGGGGGGGGGGGAGAAAAACAGTAAGATAGAAGCCATTGTGATTCAGCTTTCAGTTAATCCAGGCACCATTGATGGACGGTCCTAACAGCAAGCTGGGTTATTCCAGTGCGCCCTCCGGGGCCAGGGCATGAGTTAGGAAGAGGAGCAAAGGGAAAAGACTATAAAGGGGTCTCAGCTTCCATTATTTTCATTAAAGCCCTGAAAGGGGGGGGGTAGTTGTCAAGCTCCCCCTATTGGCAAAAAGGTCATTTACAAGATGCAGGAAGCAGTGGGAGATCCAAGTCAGAGAGGTGCCGGGGCACAAAGCTGTTCAGATCATGTTTTAGCCCACCCTGCAGTTTACCACCATTAAATATAGAGCAGATGCAATGCAAAGTCTAAAGGCCGCCTGGGTAAATAAAAAGTGTGTGTGTGTGTGTGTGTGTGTGTGTGTGTGTGTGTGTGTGTGTGTGTGTGTGTGTGTGTGTGTGTGTGACCTGGCGCTGGACAAACAGAACAGTTGGTGCCAGGCGAGCCTCTCCGAGGAGAGAGTTTCAAGGGCGGAGCCCTTGAGGAAAAGGCCCATCCCCTGCCCTCCCATCTACTCGAGAAGGGTGTCCTTAATCCCACATTTGTGGAGATGATGAGCCATAGTTACTGAGAACCACTTCACAACAATTCTCATGGTGGTTGTGTGCCAGCGCCAGCATTTGCTGCTGCAACACAGCTGTAAGTGGCAAGCACGTGTGTCTAAACATGCAAACTTGTATACCTGCAAGGCAACCTCAGCTAATGTGGGCACCCTGGTCGTGTACATGGGCACTTGGAATGCTTGCATGCATGCCTGCTCGTCACGCTTTGTAACAACAACATCAGTGTTACCACAGCAAATGGAAGGGCCATCATGTCAACTGTGGAGCTACCTTGAAAAGAAAGGAAAAGGAAAGCCCTTCTGCTTGTATTGAGCTGTCCCTACCAGGAGGTGGGTGGCCCACCACAAAACATCTGGCATTGTGACTGACTGGGCTAGAGGGAAGCTGGGGGCCTAGAGCCAGAGGGGCTAACAACCTCCTCGTCCCTCCGTCCCACGAGCCTTAAGGTGTGAGAAGCTTTTTTCTCCAGGACCAGAAAGACACAGGCCACCATGGGGGGGGGGGGGCTGTTGACTGTGTGTGCAGCTGGGATCTGGACAGGAGCCATGAGAGACTCACTGTTGTCAGCTCTGCATGAAATTCCTTTGCAATGACTCTCTGCTAAGCGAGGGGGTCTTTCTGCCCGAGTGAAGGGACTTTCGAAGCCAATAGTGACAAATCCATCGAGATCTACTCTTTTTTCAGACTCTGAATGGGATTAGCATATGATGTGCTACTGGCTGGGGGCTAACTTGTGGAATTTCTGCCTTTCTTTCAAAAATAGCAGCAGGGTCGTCTCCCCTCCCCCCCTCCCCCTGAGCAGCTTGTTTAATGCATGGGCATTTGGGGGAGTGGAAAAATGGATGGCATTGTTCTGTGTTCACCAGAATCTCTTCTTTTTTCCAAGGGGCTAAGGCCACCTAATGCGAAGAGAGGACTCTCTGGAGAAGACTCTGATGCTGGGAAGGACTGAAGGCAAAAGGAAAAGGCAAAGGATGAGATGGTTAGATAGCATCACTGATGCAATGAACATGAGCGAACTCAGGAAGATAGTGGAGGACAGGAAGGCCTGGCGGGATATGGTTCATGGGATCACGAAGGGTCGGACACGACTTAACGACTGAACAACAACAACAATGCATCCACATCCAGATTCCAGTTACTGTATATTTCGGAATGTAGCGGAATTTTAAGCAAATGATAATTAATAATGGAGAACCAGGAAGACTGGTGAACAAGGAAAAAGTATGGGTTTATTGGTTATGCAGCGCAGTGGACAGCACCCCAGGAGGGGGCACTGACCCTTTGCTCCATGTGAGCACAGTTTTTATACATTTCCAACACAACAGTACATCACATGGTTGCTGAGAATGTGCATAGTCACAGAGTCATACAGTTTCTACAAAAGATTTTGGATTTACATTTTACAGAAGACAATAGGAACAATAGTGGGCTGAGCTAGGCAGAGGACTTCTTGATGGTCCTTGATGGTCCGATCCTTGAATCCATGGAGACTTCAGTGGCGGAGTCTCCCTGCCGGTCGCGTTCTTCGCGCTGAATGGTAGCGACAGTGAGGGGGCGGCGCCTCCTCCTTTCAGTTCCTACACACGGTACTCGACGCGGCATTACTTACGGTGCCGCCCCTACCGTGGAAACGCCACTGGGAGACTTAACTGAGTTAGCTCTGGGAGTCTCCCAGCTGCCAGAATCAGCCTAATGTGTGTGCCATTCCGGAGGGAGTGATGAAGTTGTTTATGCAAGAGTTCTCCCCATGCTAATGGGCAAACAGGCATGGATAAAACAATACCTACAAATTCTGCTTCAGGAAGATGTGATGTCCTGGTGTTTGTGTTTGTGCTTCTTGCAAAACCCTTTCCCCCCTCGGCCCCCCTCTAGCATCATTCATTCATGCAAGCCACATGTTTCAAGAAAGCCCCCCCCCCACGTGGTCATCATCATGAGGTCATGCCACTGGAACATGGGCTACCACAGAGTTGCAGAAGGAAATCAGTTTGCGGGCGGGGGGGGGGTTGTTATGAAGAGAGAGAGAGAGAGAGAGAGAGAGAGAGAGAGAGAGAGAGAGAGAGAGAGAGCCCTGAATGGAGAGACTGAGCCGGGGAATGGTTCCGCGAGCAGCCAAGGGACACCTGAAGCCGAGTCTGGCCACTGCTCCCATTCGTCTGCATGGATGGGCAGCTGGGCTCAGGGGTCTTCCTGGAGATCATGGTTGACCCCAGGTTTGAGGGGGCCCTTGGCACCTGGGCACTGTGGGCGAGTTGCCTTGCTGGCAGTGCCAGCGGTGGTTCTCTGGGGCAGAGAAAGACGCCCCCCCCCAATGGCAGACTGGGGAGTGCCAGGAGGAGAGGGCAGCAGAGCGGCCCTCTTTAGCGCCCCTCCCTCACTGACCTTGTGATGGTCAGTGCCCACCTCCGCTGACCTCTGATGGTGGGCTTGCTGGGGAAGCCAGGGACTGAACTTCTGCACAACAAGCAGGCACTGCGCCACTCTGCGACTGGCCCTCCCCGGGCCACGAGGAACAAGGGCGGAAGAGGCCACCTGTGTTTTTCTGCCCCACCAGGACTTGGGTGATCTCTGGTTTCTACAGCATAAACTTATACAACTCCAAGCAACCAAAGACCACAATAGCTGGCCTTTGGTGTTGCTGCACATCACTGCAAGCAGCACAAGGGTCCAAGAACACCCTGCTGGATCAGGCCCAGGGCCCATCTCGTCCAGCTTCCTGTATCTCACAGCCACCCAGCAGATGCCTCAGGGAGCACTCAAGACAGCAAGAGACCTGTGTATCCTGTCATTGCCACGCCCTGGCACCTGGCAGCACTCAGGGAGAGGCTACCTAAAACCTCTGAACCCCTCATCTCTCTCGGCAGTCTGATGCCAGAAAAAGAGGGGGACACATCTCCAAAAACATCCATTACACGGCATTACCGTGTGTGGCAGCAGCAGTTTTTATATAAGAGTTCCTGATGTAGGCAGCGTTCGGCTGCTGGACACTAGGGGGCAGTGCGTCGTCTGGTCCACAAAAAGACCTTCTTACCCTGACCTCTCTGTGCTCCAAGGAAGGGGCATGGCTCCGAGACTCTATTTCCCTCTCCCTCTTCTTTGCCTTCTTCTTCAACTGACTGCAAGGATATGTGCCGCGCTGAGTTGGAGCTCGGTGGCCATCTTAGAAGCATACCTCATGCAGGGAGCACCAGCTTTAGGGGTGTTCCATCTTAAGTTAGACGAGTAACCTCTGGTCATAACCAGATGCTGTAAATATGAGAACTGAATCGTGAGTAAACTTTCTGTTTTGCAACTTCACTCAGCAAATGCCTCGTGTCTTTACTCTGCTAAGTATAGCAGTCTGCCTGGGTGTAAGAGGGAACAAACCACATTAAACACATAATCCCAATATCCGACACATTTCATTGACAATTGTTCAATTGTTAAGACACATATAAGATCCCCTTCTGAAGTAGCGGAGCTGCGTCAGACCGTCTGGGTCATATATGGAGGCGCACGCACAGCACAGGTTCTCCCTGCTCCTCTGCTGCTGCACCTGATTGGCTTGTCCTGCTGCAATCCGCCAAGGTTAGGCTGACACCTGGTGGCCTTTCCGAGTATGACGGCATCCGAGAGAGACCCAGCCTTTGAATTTCCAGGTCCCCAAATTATTTGGAAAGGGACAGATTCAGACGGGTGGTTTTGCCAGTCCTCGCATCAGGGGCCCATTCTTTAATTCTGGAACTTACGGTGGCTGGGCAGAGAGGGGTGGAGCCAGGAAGAAGTCTGGGGGAGGAGCCTTGTGGGCTCAGCAAAAAAAGAAGTAAAAAACAGCTTTGGGGGCTGTTGCTAGCAGAGACAACAGTCTGCCCCTGTGCCTGCCTTCTGGTGAGCAAAACACAGGGAAGTGGGTGCAAGAGCAGGCCCCACACATCGCTCCGACTACACTCACCCCACCTGCCTCGCTGCATTGGGGGAAGTAGTACTGTCGGGCTTTTTTAAAACACATGCAACATGCGCACATGAGGGAGGAGCAATCATGCGCAGGGGTCCCGTATCAAAGCTAATGGCCCGGCTACGTGACCCACAGTGAACAGATGGCGGAGGCCAAATTAAGGTGCACCGACACTTTGGCTGAAGTGCTCAGGGGGTTGACGGGAACCAAATGATCACACTCCTCCTTCACTATACAGGGGAAATGCTAACTCTCACAATCACGTGCAAAGGAGCCCTGATTGAAGAAGTTCGTTAGTGGGAGGAGAGAGGAACTCCGTAGAAGGAGAAGGGGCAGAGTGGGGGGAGAAGAGGCTCCTGAGGAAGTAGAAGCTGATGGGGTGCAGGGAAGGAAAAAGAGGGGGGGGGGCAGCCTAAGGAATTAGAGTAGAAAGAAAGGAGACAAGTTCAGACCACAGCGAAAGGCGAAAGGCTGTGGCTGGAAAGGGATCTCTGTGGCCTGAACCGAGGGCAAGGGGGGAACCCAGGAACAGGCCGAGCGAGAAAGCACTTCGCCCACTGGCGGTGGGGGGAGCTGCTCTCTCCCACCGAACAAACTCCCTCGAGGCCTTGAGAGGTCGCTTAATTGATACCTACCTTAATTGATACCTATCCGCTCCTCCGACAGCTGCACTGGCTGCCGATTCGTTTCTGGGCCCAATTCAAAGTGCTGGTTTTGACCTTTAAAGCCCTATACGGCCTGGGGCCAGGATATTTGAGAGACCGCCTACTTCTATATAGTCCGGCCCGTCTCCTTAGATCATCAGAGAAGGCCCTTTTGCGGGTGCCGTCGCCCAGGGAGGTGCGAGGGGCGGCGGCCAGAAATAGGGCCTTCTCAGTAGTGGCACCAACCTTATGGAATTCCCTCCCTTTTGACTTACGAATTGCTCCCTCCTTGGACACTTTCCAGTGAGGCCTAAAAACCTTCTTGTTCAAAGAAGCCTTCTGAGCCCTTGCCTTTTTAACATCTCGCTGGTACAGGTGGGGTGCTGCTGTTTCTATGTTCTTGTTCTAATTGTAATCTTTTTTAAACTGATTTTTAGATACTGTTTTTATTAATTTTCGTTTATTCTTTTTACTGTTTTAAAATGTAACTATTTTTTGTGTTATACTTTTTGCACTGTATTTTCTTTTTGTTGTAAGCCGCCTTGGGTCCCTTTGGGGAGAAAGGCGGGGTAAAAATACTGTAAATAAATAAATTAATTAATTAAGTGTGCTTGTCACACACACACACACACACACACACACACACAAACACACAGGAAGAGAGACAGAGACACTCAATAAGTGTACAGCCAATGTGACTGCATGAGACAAACAGCCCAATTCTATTCCCCCCCCCTGCCGATGCAGTGATGCCAAAATGGCTACTGCTGCCTCATGGGGGGGGGGTGGGGGGCAGTTGCAGAGGTCTCCTCTGGGTAAGAGAACATTTATTCCCTTACCTGGGGGTAAGCCTCTGCAGCACAGAGGAGTCTACTTGGACCTGCGCTAGCGAATTTGCTGGCGTAGGTCCACGGGGACCCGTGCCGCGGGATCGGGTCTGGGAAGGGGTCTAAGATTCTCTTCCCGGACCCAATCCACTCTCCCCACCCCTCCCCCACTGCCTTACCTGTGCCAGCAGGTCTTTGTCAATCCTCTGGCACACGGGGGGGGGGGGGAGCTCTGGGCTTCCCTCTGGTGCTCCGGCAGGATGCGACTGGGGAAGAAGGGCTGAGAAGGGGAGAGGAGACAGCCTGGGCCAGGTGACCATTGGTCTGCGGTGTCTTCATATGTTCAAGAACGAGGCGCCTGAGATTTCATCTTCCACAAAACAATGGGGGGGCTGCTTTGGGCACCCCCTCCTTGCTGTTGCCCTTGGCCATCTTCAGACGGAAGCCACTTTTTCCTCTCCCTTGCAAACAACATTATTTGGAGAGAGAGAGAGAGAGTGTGGGGGGCAGATTGAGCTTGTTGGGGCCCACAAGTCTCCCCAGGAAATCTGAGCTGCCAGCTTCCGACCCGCTCTGTCTTTGCTGCGCTCCAGGTGCCAATACATGGGTGGTGGGAGGGAGCCCACAGGTGGCCCCTCCCTTCCTTCTGGCACAAGCTCTGTGGGTCTGGAGCCCTTCGGACCCCTTGCTGTGTATGTTGGGCAGCCCAGTCCGGAGTCTCCTTTTGCAAACCAATCTGGTATCTTTCTCACATTTTAAATTCTATTTCTTGATTACACCTGGTCCCTCCCAAAGGAACGCCAGGGCCCTGCTGTGCCAGGCTGCCCTGCAAGAGAATGTGCCTGACACAAGGTCACACAGTGGTGGGGGGGGGGTTAACCAGGGTTTCCCCAGCACTGTTACATTGGAAGATAGCCCTCACCTGCCTAAACCCACAAGTGTGGAATGTAATTTATTTACATATAAATATGTATGGGTATGGAATCCTTTATTTGTATTGCTCTGTGAACTGCTTTGTGAACTTTTTTGGGGGGTTGAAAAACGATACATAAATATTCTTAATAATAATTTTAAAAAACTGATGAAGAAAAGGGATTCCCCCCCCCCCCCCGATTTAGTTGTGCTTCTGGCTCAAATACTGTTTTATCTGCCTTTCTAACCTTCCTCAGACTGAGGGCTCAGGGCAAGTTACGACAGAAAAAAGGGGCCTCCGAATATCATTTGAGAGAGAGAGAGAGAGAGAGAGAGAGAGAGAGAGAGAGAGAGAGAGAGAGAGAGAGAGATTGACATGTTGCCTGGAGGGGAATAAACCAGTTTGATTTGTGTTACGCAAGACATTGCGCAACCAGATGTTTTCTTTCTTTCAGGTTTTGGAAATGTTCTCTCTGCCTGTAGGGGGCAGTCCAAGGTCACCCTTCCTCTTGCAGGACTGTCCCGCAGTGGGGGTGATCGATGGACCTTGCTGTTCTTGGGAAGAAGTGAAGCAGAATCCATCGCAAAGGGCAAGGCCACCTCCCACAGTGCTGTGTGGAGACGCCATACGCCCCTGCCCCAGCTGGGAAGGGCTCTTCGGCACAGCCTCCCCCCCCCCCCGGGAGGGATGCTGTTGACCTTTTCCAAGATCGGGATGGGGAGGCTTAAAAAGCCCACCTGTCCTTTAAGGCAGGCTTCTACAAGCCCCACCCCTGCCCAGGTTTGTAAACGTTTTCTCTGAGCCTCAGGTCGGAAAGCTTTGCTTGCATGTCTGATTCACACATACAGTAAGCTGCCAGTTCTGCAGGTCTGTCTGGACGTATCAATTACAGGTCCCTGTTGTGACCTGTTATTTATTTAGCGCCATCAATGCGTCTGGCACTGTGTCACAGAGTGAAAAGGCAGGTCCCTGTCCCAAGCAGCTTACAAACTAGATGTTGACACAAGATAGATAGCAGAAGGAGGGAAGGGGGCTGGAGGCAGGCAGGCCGGGGCAGACGGGGAAGAGGACGTGTTGGTTTCAGTGGCATGAGCTTCGTTTCTGGGACTAAGGCATTGATAATTGATGCCAACAGTTTGGCAGAATAGACAGGTTTCAATATAACCAAATAATAATTATAATACAGCACATATAAAATTCATATATGAAAAAAATTAAAACTATAGCAATAAGGTATTTAGCAAAGAAACCATAGCAGCAAAACAATTAACATCCAACTTTTAGAGAAATAATGAAAACTCAGAATTCTCCAGAAAAGAAGAACCAGCTTGATCACACATAATCTATTTGATTAATTTGATATACCAAATTAATACCACACCAAATTTAGGTGTGGTCTAAAAACTCCAGGGAAATTGGCACAAACCGGCTTCTTCCACAGAGCATTTTCAGGAGAGAACTAGGAGGCAGTGGCGTAACAAAGGTGGAGCGAAGGCAAGTAGTTCTGCAAGACTCCGTTACACTGGAGTCAGCGGCCCCTCCCCCTTGCTGTTGGAGCCATTCCAACAGCAAGGGGGAGGGGCATCTGACTCCAGAGTAACGGAGTCTTGCAGAAATACTTGCCTCCGCTCCACCCTTGTTTCACCACTGCTAGGAGGTGGGGAAAGGGTTAAGCATTCCCGCCCATCCAGCACCCAGCAGATGCTCCACCCCCTATCCACTCATTGGTATTACAAAATAAACACCAGGTTGGGAACCCCTCTTTTCTCTTGCATTGCCTACTTTGGCCCTAGAGAAGGGGTTCTCAACCCCTTCCAGACCGAGTATCACCTCTGGCACCACTCTCCTGCTGCGTACCACCGGAAGTGACTTGCGATGACATCATCACCAGATACTTTCGGGTTTTCAGGTTTTTGGAGGTCAGAAAACACAGGGAGGAGGCTCTAGATGGGAGGGCCCTTCTTAGTGTTCCCAAGTTGTTGTCGTTGTTAAGTCGTGTCCCTTCGTGATCCCATGAACCATATCCCGCCAGGCCTTCCTGTCCTCCATTATCTTCCTGAGTTCGCTCATTTTCATGTTCGTTGCATCGGTGATGCTGTCTAACCATCTCATCCTTGGCCTTCCCCTTCTCCTTTTGCCTTCAATCTTTCCCAGCATCAGAGTCTTCTCCAGAGAGTCTTCTCTTCACATTAGGTGGCCAAAATATTTGAGCTTCAGCCTCAGTACCTGTCCTTCCAAGGAACAGTCAGGGTTGATTTCATTTAGGATTGACTGATTTGATCTCCTAGAAGTCCAGGGGACTCTCAGGAGTCTTCTCCAGCACCCAGTTTGAAAGCATCTATTCTTCGGTGCTCAGCCTGCCTTATGGTCCAACTCTCGCAACCATACATTGCTACTGGGAACACCATCGCCCTGACTATATGAACTTTTGTTGGCATGGTGATATCTCTGCTTTTTATTATGCTGTCTAAATTTGCCATAGCTTTCCTTCAAAGGAGTAAGCGTCTTTTAATTTCATGGCTGCTGTCTCCGTCTGCAGTGATCTTGGAACCCCAAAAAAGTAAAATCTGTTCCCAAGAGGCTCAGCCAAAGGCAGGAGCCTCTTGGGAGCAAAAATGCGCTGTTGAAAGTGCCGCATCGGAGCAGGTTTCTGGTGGTTTGGCGGTCTGAGTACCACCAGCAGTCGGCTGAAGTACCACTGGTGGTACTAGTACCACTGGTTGAGAACCCCTGCCCTAGAGCATTGCAAAGCTACTTTCCTCAACCCCCATCATAAGGGAACGTGTGTGTGTGTGTGTGTGTGTGTGTGTGTGTGTGTGTGTGAGAGAGAGAGAGAGAGAGAGAGAGAGAGAGAGAGAGAGAGAGAGAGAGAGAGAGGAGAATGCTGCTTTCCATTTGTTTGCATGTCATCAAGCTTGTCTCTGAGGACATCATGCCTTATCATTCTTGGGGGGAGTGTTCAGTTCAGGTGCTTGTCAGAGCCCCGGCTGTGAGTGACCCCTGGAACTGAGGGATCCTGGGAGGGAGGGAGGGAGGGAGGAGGGTGTCTGTAGTCCGAAGGCTCGGGTTGCTTCAAACTGGGGAGGCAGGGGAAAGTTTGGCCTGGGTGCCGCCAAGGCGTGGGGTGAGCTTGTGGGTGGTTTGGCTTGGCTTGTGCCAACTCATTTATTGCCTCCACATTTAAGCCTGGTGCCAATAAATGGCCACACTGGGGAGAGAGAGAGGATGAGTTACCAACTGACTGGATGGGAGAGCAGCAGCATTGCAGATCATCTCCTGAACCTCCAGATGTGACCACAGCCGTCCTGGGGGGAGAGGAGGCCTGTGCGGGAGCTCTGCTTTCAAAAGCAAAAGGGAGCACAGTGAGATGGAGGACCTGCACTCTCCCCACCCCCTCCCCGCTGTGACCCCCCCCCCCCAGCCATGCGCTTTGCTTTCAGGCAGGGTCACTTCTTGTTTCCGAGCCCAGCTGGGAGACGGGGCGGGGGGGCAGTGGCTGCAGGCAGGTAAATGGTGGGTGGGAGATCAGTTTCCCTCCCCCACATGTGAATGGGGATTGGGGGGAACCGCGAGTCACTTGGGAAAGCTCCCGAAGCTTCTTGGCTCCTGCTAGTCCACATCTGTTCAGACTGTTCCACTGTGATTATTAGGAGGGGCTTGGAGGGCTCCACACAGTCCATTTCCAGTGCATAAAAGTCAGCCATGCCTGAGCCTTCGACATGGGAGGCAAAAAGGCCATTTCATTCCAGGAAGAAGCAACCCTTGGGTGGTTCTTCCTACACTCAGATTCCAGCTCATCCTATCCAGGTGCCCAAAGCAACTGTATGTCCCAATGTTGCAATAATTCATGCCTGCGATTCAGCGAACGTTGATGTTGATAGTCTCAGGCAGATGCCTGCTGCAGACTCAGTTAAACCAGCAACAGGTCACAAGCCATAAGCAACCTCCTGGCTTTAGAAGTGGTTTTTCTCTGTGCCAGGTGCAAGGGAGTGACAACAGGAAACAGGTATCTTGTTGTCTTGTGTGCTCCCTGAGGCATCTGGTGGGGCCACTGTGAGATACAGGAAGCTGGACTAGATGGGCCTTTGGCCTGATCCAGCAGCCGGGCTCTTCTTATGTTCTTATGACTCTTGAGCACATTGAGGTGACGCCGGTTGGCATCCAGGGGTTCGTCTCTGCACTGCAGTTGCAGACAGGCACAACGTCTGTCTGTGATTGTCAGCATTCACTCAAGTTCAGCCATTCACTGTAATATACTGAGAGAACAGTGAATGGGGGGGGCTTGTGGGGGGCAAGGCCCCCTGACATACATGCATTTGCCCATAGGGTGCTTATGTGTGTACAAACGGTCAGTGCATAGTTACTGCATGTGCAGTGTGCAACAGCAAAAATGACAGTTGAGCATGTGTACAGTGGTGCCTATGCACGTAGCTACTGAACAGGAAGTTTAGTCAACACCCTTATATTAACACACATCTGTAGGCTTTACTGTATATGCAGTGAACATCTGAATAGCACTGCTGTGTTTTGAAAACGCATTACAATTAATCAAACATGCTGCAATCTGAGGCAGTGATAGGCCTGCTGATAAGATCGGGCTGATTCGTTCTACCCGGCATTCTGACTCCACACCCACACCGGTTTACCTCAACCGCCAAATGCCAGTGTTTGAAAGCTGCTGCTCAGCCATGGGCTTTGGCGACTCTCCAGGGCAGGGCTGGCTCTTAGCCAATTGGACCAATTGTTTCCAATTGGGCCCCACGCCTAAGGGCCCCTCACGCTAGGGTGGTTTTGTAAGTACAGTGGGCCCTTCGTATCCACGGGGGTTCTGGGAACGGAAGCCCCACGGATGCTCAAGTCTGCGATGGGGGTGGGTGGGGGTGGTGCCACAGTACCTTAATTAACAGCTGCGCGGACCCACCGCCAGCTTCTTGCCTCTTGCACCGCTTTTTTAGCTTGTGAAAAGGAAAAAAAGTAATCGGAAGCAACTTCCAGTTGTGAGCGCAGATAGTCAAATCCACGGGTGGCTAATCCGCGGGTAAGGAGGGCCCACTGTATTTACTTTTCAAAAGTAAACAAACACACTAAGGCTTTCATGGCTGGGCGAATCTAAAACATAATTAAAAACATGGCTCGAGTTTTTGAGCCACAAACTCAGGTACGATGTAGGATTTGATCCCAACGTTTTGCTTTCAGCTGTGGAATCAGCCATCTTCAGGGGGTTGCAAGAAGTTTGCACCCTCTGCTCAGTGTTCGAGGCAGACTTCTTTTGAAGAGAGCTTGATTATGTTTTCAAAGGTAATCTACATATTTTGTTTGTTTACTTGTAGGCTTACAAGTATGTAATTTTATATTAAAATATGCACTTTTTAAGCCACATTTTGATTGTTTTCCATTCTACCACAGAGATATAAAGTCTATCATAAATTGTATTTATATCTCTAAGATTCTACAGACCTTGGCTGTGACCCTGGGGCCCCGCAGAAATGTTTCCAGTTGGGCCCCGCAGCTCCCAAGGCTGGCTTTGCCCCAGGGGAGATTTCCACGTGCCCAACTTATGTTGAAATGACGCACACTCCTTTAGAGTATCCTCTTTCCATCCACAGTCCCCACAGGGTCGTTGCGAGAGGGCGGGGTGGCCCCCAGTGGCAGGGGTAGACACACAGGCAGGGTTGGCAGGGATATGGATCAAGTCTCTGACTCCAAGTCTCGACTCTTTGGTTGCGAGTTGCCAGTCCCTATCTATTTAATGGGGAAACAGGTTTAAACCTGGATAAAATTGGACTTGTCGTAAGAGGCTCCAAGTCTCAAGTCCAGTCTTTCGAGGCTTTTACTTTTATCACCAAGTCAAGTCCAAGTAAAGTCATTGACGTGACTTGAGTCTGACTCAAGTCTGAGTCAATAGGCTCAAGTCTACGTCACTGGTGCTGGCTCAACCAGGCCTCAGAGTCAGCAGCAGGGAGAGGGTTGCTCCACCCTTCCTCCTTCTCTATGGCTGTGTTTTTCGGTTTCTAGCGCTAAGAGTGCTTGAGAACCATTTTTTTTACCTTGTTGCTGTTGCTTCTTGACCCACATACAGGTTTCTCAGGAGACAGGTAAGGTGGTCTGGTACCCCCATCTCTTTAAGAATTTGCCACAGTTTGTTGTGATCCACACAATCAAAGGCTTTTGCGTAGTCAATGAAGCAGAAGTAGGTGGTTTTTTGGAACTCTCGGGCTTTCTCCATGATCCAGCGCATGTTGGCAATTTGATCTCTAGTTCCTCTGCCTCTTCGAAACCCAGCTTGTACATCCGGTAGTTCTCGGTCCACGTACTGCTGAAGCCTAGCTTGTAGGATTTTGAGCATAACCTTGCTAGCATGTGAAATGAGTGCAATTGTGCGATAGTTTGAGCACTCTTTGGCACTGCCCTTCTTTGGAATTGGAACGTAAACTGACCTTTTCCAATCCTTTGGCCACTGCTGAGTTTTCCAAATTTGTTGGCATATTGAGTGCAGCACTTTCACAGCATCATCATTTAGGATTTTAAGTAGCTCAGCTGGGATATTATCATCTCCACTAGCTTTGTTGTTAGTGATGCTACCTAAGGCCCACTTGACTTCACTCTCTAGGATGTCCGGCTCTGGGTCAGTCACCACACCAGCGTGGTCATCAGGAACATTAAGATCTTTCTTGTATAGTTCTTCTGTGTATTCTTGCCATCTCTTCTTAATCTCTTCTGCTTCTGTTAGGTCTCTGCCTTTTTTGTCCTTTATCATGCCCATCTTTGCACAAAACATTCCCTTGATATCTCCAATTTTCTTGAAGAGATCTCTAGTCCTCCCCATTCTGTTGTTTTCCTCGATTTCCTTGCATTGTTCATTTAAGAAGGCCTTCTTATCTCTCCTTGCTATTCTCTGGAAATCTGCATTCAGTTGTTTATATCTTTCCCTTTCACCTTTGCTTTTCGCATTCCTTCTTTCCACAGCTATTTGTAAAGCCTCATCTGACAGCCACTTTGCTTTCTTGCATTTCTTTTTCTTTGGGATGGTTTTAGTTGCTGCCTCCTGTACAATGTTATGAACTTCCGTCCATAGTTCTTCAGGCACTCTGTCTACCAGGTCTAATGCCCTAAATCTATTCTTCACCTCCACTGTATACTCATTTTTAGTCATTAAAAATGATTAAATTGACTTGCCTGTCCCCGTTGTGCCCTTCCTCCGCCGCCGCCATCCGTCGCCATCACCATTTCTGCCCATCGTGGCCCCGCAGCCCATCGCTGCCATTGCCGCGTCATTGCTGCCCGTCGTGCCGCCATCCATTGTGGCCGCCATCCATCGTGTCACCTCCATTGCCCACCACTGCTGCCGCGTGCCACCTCCATTGCTGCCTCCATTGTTCCCGCAGCCCCTGCAGCCTCTGCCGTCGATTTTAAAGTGACAAAACTTGCCTTTTCGGGCACCGCCATCTTGGATTTCGTGAGATCCAAGATGGCGCTGCCCAGAAATCGGCAGAGGCTTCCACCGGGCCCGGAAAGCCCAGGACGGATCCAGGACTGGAACCCAGATTCCAGGACCGTCCTCGGGACGGATGGGAGGCCTATTTATGGGAGGTGTGCAATGAGACTAGGAACCAAAGGATCCTGAGAAAGGTGAACAGCAGCAGAGAACGACAAGTAAAGGCAGCCACCGGCCGTCTGGAGAGCTGTTGGCGTTACAATGGCAGAGTCATGAACAACGTTTGTTCCACTCTTTGCTCTCCTGTCGGTGGCACAATTTTGTAAAATTTGTAGCAGCGTTTGTGCCATTGTGGGGGTTGATGGTGGCCCCAGTAGTGTCACTATGGTGTGTGTGTGTGTGTGGGGGGGTTGCAGACTGTTACCGTGAAGTAAACCGTGAACCATGAGTAAACTTCTTCTTTTTGCAACTTAACTCAGCCTATGCCTTGTGTGTTTATTTAGCTAATAGCTAATGTATTTATTTATTTAGTCTGCCTGGGTGTAAGAGGGAACAAACTCTGCTAAGAATCTCCTAGATAACCTCCCAAATAGAGGCTTATCCCAATACGGACCACACCAGGTGACAGCCTCGGGAGGATGTGACACCACTAGTGGCCAAAATTGTGAAAACAAATTTATGAATAATGCCCTCACGTTCATTGGAAAGGTACTTTAATGCAGAATGTAATGTAACACTCCATGTTCAATTATAAAGTTATGGGCAAATAACCGCGGGGGGGACCACAACTGCCTTATGTCACAAAAAGTGAATTTCCTTAACTCAAAACTGACCAATGAGACTGATTGTTCCCGAGAGCCAATCAGGTGTTATGATGACACAGCATGGAACCAATCAGGTGTTAGAATGAGTCAGTTCTCATTTCCATGTGTCAGAGCTAAGACTGGAACTCTCTTTCAGTCAGTTGTGTCATCAAGTTGGCCGCTGGTTTTTGGTTGGTTACTGATCTGTTGGGTGACCTGTACTTAGGCTTACGAGATCTCCAACCCGGACAGAGTGCTAGACCTTTAGGAGAAGGAATGTGGGCAGGTGTAGCTTGTTAAGTCCTAGATCACAATCCTAGGCATGTCTACTCAGAAGCAAGCCCCATTGTGTTCAGTGGGGCTTGCTTCTGAGTAGACATGCCTAGGATTGTGCTCTAAGGGTTTAACAAGCTACACCTGCCCACATTCCTTCTCCTAAAGGTCTAGCACTCTGTCCCGGTTGGAGATCTGGTAAGCCTACCTGTACTGTTATATCTTTAAATAAAGAAAGTTAATGGGGGTGACACCATGAGTCACCGCACAGGGTGATGCCAACGCCAGTGACGCCTCTGGATGGCCCTTTTCAGCTCGGAGGACCCCTGGGAGGTCCAAACCCTTCTGAAGGCCCCACCTGGAGGATGTAGCTGCACTCTGTCTGGCGAGCTCCTCAGTGCTTCGCGATGCCCCTCCCAGGCTGGCAGGCTAGGAAACCAGGACCTGGGATTTCCAAGCTTCACAAGGGACTTGTAAACAAGTCCTAACATGAAGCAACATGTTCCAGACATCAAGTTTCAGAGAGAGAGAGAGAGAGAGAGAGAGAGAGAGAGAGAGAGAGAGGAGGCTAAGCGTAGGAAGCCCGTGAAAAGCTGAGGGCGAAACTGTCCCTCAGAGCAGACAATGCTGTCGTGCCCAGCCAGGCATTCTGCCCACAAGAGAGAGGTATTCATTTGTGACCCACTTTTCCGGGGTGCCCCTCCCACCCCTTGAGGCATTGTGGACATTTTGCCACATCAGAAACTGAGGCTGACATCATACAGTGAGCATGACACATACTTTCCTGGGCTCAGTCCAGATTCCCAATCACTCTCTTGACTCCAGCAATACAGGTAGCAATACAGGTAATGGTGAGCAGCTCCATCTGTGTGATTTTAAGGGTGAACCAGTCTAGTTTTGATAAGCACCTGATTTGCATCTGCTGTTTCTGGAGCTGGGCTGATGATAAAAGGGACACATCAGGAGAGCTTTAAAAATGAGTGTTGCTTCCAACTGCAATCTGTCTCCATAACATCAGTGAGGTCAAAGATGAGGCCCAGAGTTTTGCTGGCACTCCCTCTCGCGGGCAGCAAGGAGGCAGAAACTCCATTTGTACCAATTCCTCCAGGATTATTTTGGCTCCAGAATCACCGATAGGCAGGGTAGGAAAGTCCTCTCTTTCCCGAGACCTGGGCGAGCAGTTGCCCCTCAGAGGAGACAGTCCTGGGCCAGATGATGGACCCTGGATCTGACTCTCGATAAAGCAGCTTTATATGCTCAATAAAGAAGAGAGGGTCTCTGTACATGGTCAGAGTGCCATTCCACTAAATAACCTTCACCTGCTCACTTATAGGGTAGAAGACAGAACCAGGGTACAACTGGTCAATATTCAACGTATTATTCCTGATGACTGAATGTTCTATGAGGCAGAGAGGGCTGCTGGTCCATCCCTCTAGCCCGAATTGCCTGCTCTGACTGGCAGCAGTTCAGGCCTCTGGCACAGATGGATCTTTCTAGCCTGGCTACTTGAGACTCTTGAATTGGTGGTGCTGGGGACTGAATCGGGGCCTCTTGCATGCAAAGCCAGGACTGGAATGGGCACTGGACCGATCCCCACACACGCACACAGCTGCCATGGACTAAGTCAGGCCACTAGTCCGTCCGTCTACTCTGGCTGGCAGCAGGTCTCCAGCAGAGACGGTCTCTTAGCCCTGCTCCCTGAGATCCCAAGTTTAGCTGGAGATGTCAGAAGTGGAAACCTCCGTCCCAGGTGCAAAGACAGTTTTTGCTCCCCCAGTGAGCTCTGGCTCCTCCCCCATCTCCGCCCCCCCCCCCCCCGCTGGCTGCTTTCAGCCGTGGCAGCAGCAAGAGAGTCCAGCTTGTCACTGTGTCCAGCGTCACAACATTATTGGTCCAGCCCCATTCTGGGCTCTGTTGTGGGCACACGGAAGGCTGGGCTGAAACAGGGCAGCCGGGAGCAGGCGAAGATGGGGCTGGGTGCGAAACCGTCTCAAGCACATGCATTCTGATGCACGAAACATCTGCACATGCCTTGGAGAGCGGGGAGACCAGACTCTCTTTCAGAGCACATCTGCCTCAGCTCTGCGCAGGGCTGCTGCTCAGGAGTCGAGCGCTCCAAGGGGGGGGGGGGCAGAGGCCGGCGGCCAAACAGTGTAGCAGTGCACCTGCCTCACAGCAGCAAGGACGGCTCTGCTGGGAATTGGATGGTGGAAGCTCTTCTTGGCCACCCAGGGAGTCTGGCTCAGGGGAGCATGCGGAGCAGGTTTTGCAGCTGGTGGCGTCTCATGCTTCCTAGCAGAGCGGGGGGGGGGCGTTCTACACCGGCGGCAGCACCCCGAACATTGGGAGCTGAGGACTGCTGAGTTCGTGGAAAAGCAGCAGGGCAGCAAAGCCTGGGTTCAGATGGTGCAAAGACACTGGCCTAAGAAACCGGGGCTGTAAACCTGGGCCTGGCGGTGCCACTTCAGGCAGGAGGATGAATGTGACTCCACGTGGAAGGACAGTGGTGGAGAGATGAGCACCCTTTGGCCCGACAGTCTAGTCTTCTGCATGCAGGGAATCCTTCTGCATGGTGGGGAAGGCTTCAGTCAGGTGAGTGCCCTCTGAAGTGGTGCAGTCCAGACACAGGCCAGCGGCCAATGAACCGCCAAAGTGAGCCAAGGACTTGGGGGGACAACCACCATCCCGTGAAGGAATGGAAAACCTCTGGAGGCTGCGGCAGGGAATACAATGGAGCTTGGTGATTGGTCAGGGTCTTCCACCCTGGGTCAGCACGGGGGGGGGGGAGAGGCCCCGGAATTCATTTTCCTTTCCTTGCAGCGGAGTTGTTCTCAATGCTCTTCCCCTGCTGACTCTCACGTGATACGATGCGGCCCCCCCCTTTTTTTTTACATTCACGGAGCTGGGCTTGAGTGTGGCTTGTTAACTTGGCGTGAGCAAGAGCCAAGGTGCGGTCGGTCGGTGGGTCGGTCGGTGTGTGCCCCACGCTCGGAGAAGGAGGAGGCTGCGTCGTTGTCCTTTTTCCAACTCTTCTCACCCGAACTCTGAATGTGCCGCCAAGCAGGCAGGCAGGCAGGCGGGGGGGGGGGGCTTCTAGGAGCCTGGGTAGGCGCGGCGCGGACACTGGCCAGAGGCGCGGCTTTGGAATCTGCGCACTGCAGCAGCCCCCCATCTGCGCGGACGAACAGATCATGGGGGGCGGCGAGGCTCGCCTGGGAAGCTTCCTTCCTTTCTCGAGCCCTTGCAGTGGGCAGGTCCGTCCACTGACTTTTCCGGACCCCGAGGACCGAGCTGCTTGCCAGGAATAGGTGGGTGGGCTGGGGGGGGGGGGAGATGCTGCAGCAGCGTCAACGGATCTCACTCCCCGGCCGCAGGTGTCTGTGCTGACTGATTCTTCACCCTGACAAGCTCCGCCTCCGGCTCCTCCAGCCCCTCCGCGGTGCATTCTCCAATTCCCACAAGCTGTGCCGAGGCTTGTCTCTGCTGCGTGCAAATATATAGCAGCAGCAGCAGCAGCAGGAGGGGTGGGTGGGGTGAGTGCGCGGCCATCCCTTCTGCGCAGCAGGCAGGGGAAGGAACGCGGGCCGGAGAGGCTCGGCTGTATACCGAGAACATGAAATGCAGGCTGCCGTCCAGTTACAGCCTGCCTGGCTCCCACTTCAAAGGAGGGCCCAGCGGGGAGGGAGGGAGGGAGTGCTGCTGTTTTTGTAAAGAGAGGGAAACTGTCTATAGTGGTACTCCTCCACAAGCAGAGTGGAGGGGACAAAGGGGCAAAAAGTGAACACAAGAGGCCAGAGCCAAACACTGACCTTTAATAATACGATGTCCCTCACTACTAGACATCGCCGTAAAGATGATACGGGAGGCCAAGCAAGACTTTGAGGAACGTATGGCAGGCAACATAAAAGGGAATAATAAAAGCTTCTTCAAATATGTTAGAACCTGCCAGGGAAACCGTTGGTCCGCTGGATGGTGAGGGAGAGAAAGGGGACTTGGAGACTGCAGAGAAATTAAATGAGTCTTTGCATCTGTCTTCACGGCAGAAGACCTCAGGCAAATACCGCTGCCGGAACAGTCTCCCCTGACTAAAGAATTAAGTCAAATAGAGGTTAAAAGAGAAGATGTCTCAGACTTAATTGACAAAATAAAGATCAATAAATCACCAGGCCCGGATGGCATCCACCCAAGAGTTCTGAAGGAACTCAAGCATGAAGTTGCTGACCTCTTGACCCAAATATGCAACTCGTCCCTTAAAACGGCCACTGTGCCAGAGGATTGGAGGATAGCTAATGTCACGCCAATCTTTAAAAAAGGAAGGAGGGGGGACCCGGGAAACTACAGGCCGGTCAGCCTAACCTCTGTTCCAGGGAAGATGGTGGAAAGTCTCATTAAGGATAAAATCTTAAAATACATAGAAGAACAAGCTCTGCTGAGGGAGAGTCAGCATGGCTTCTGCAAGGGGAAGTCTTGCCTCACAAACCTGTTAGAATTTTTTGAAAAGGTCAACAGGCATGTGGATGCGAGCGAACCCGTGGATATTATATATCTGGATTTTCAGAAGGCGTTTGACACAGCCCCTCATGAAAGGCTCCTGAGAAAACTCCACAGTCAGGGAATAAGAGGGCAGGTCCTCTTGTGGATTAGGAACTGGTTGAAGACCAGGAAACAGCGAGTGGGAGTCAATGGGCAATTTTCACAATGGGTAGAGGTGAAAAGCGGTGTGCCCCAAGGGTCGGTCTTGGGACCGGTGCTTTTCAACTTATTCATAAATGACCTGGAGTCGGGGATAGGCAGTGAGGTGGCCAAGTTTGCAGATGACACTAAACTTTTCCGGGTGGTGAAGACCAGCAGGGATTGTGAAGAGCTCCAGAAGGATCTCTCCAAACTGGGAGAATGGGCAGCAAAATGGCAGATGCGCTTCAATGTAAGGAAGTGCAAAGTGATGCACACTGGGGCAAGAAACCAACATTTCACATATACACTAATGGGTTCTGAGTTGTCTGTGACGGATCAAGAGAGAGATCTTGGGGTGCTGGTGGACAGGTCGATGAATGTGTCGACCCAGTGTGCGGCGGCTGTGAAGAAGGCCAGTTCCATGCTCGGGATCATTAGAAAAGGGATTGAGAATAAAACGGCCAATATTATTATGCCTTTGTACAAATCAATGGTAATGCCACATCTGGAGTATTGTGTCCAGTTCTGGTCACCACACCTCAAAAAGGATATAGTTGAATTGGAAAAGGTGCAGAAAAGAGCGACCAGAATGATTCGTGGGCTGGAGCACCTCCCTTATGAGGAAAGGCTACAGCGTCTGGGGCTTTTCAGCCTAGAAAAAAGGCGCCTGAGGGGGGACATGATTGAGACTTATAAAATTATGCATGGGATGGAGAGAGTGGATAGAGGGAAATTCTTCTCCCTCTCGCACAACACCAGAACCAGGGGACATTGCACTAAAATTGAGTGGAGGGAGAGTTAGAACAGACAAAAGAAAATATTTCTTTACCCAGCGTGTAATTCATCTGTGGAACTCCTTGCCACAGGATGTGGTGATGGCACCTGGCCTAGATGCTTTTAAAAGGGGTTTGGACAGATTCATGGAGGAAAAGACCATCACAGGTTACAAGCCATAAGCAACCTCCTGGTTTTAGAAGTGGGTTTTCTCTGTGCCAGGTGCAAGGGAGTGACAACGGGAAACAGGTTATCTTGTTGTCTTGTGCTCCCTGAGGCATCTGGTGGCGCCACTGTGTGATACAGGAAGCTGGAGTAGATGGACTTTTGGCCTGATCCAGCAGGGCTCTTCTTATGTTCTTATGTTCTTAATTAATAGTAAACGTAAACGACTCAGCCTTCCAAATGAGACAGCCAACAAAGAAGCAGCATTAAAATCATAACATCAGCAAGAAGGAAAACCGCTCCCCCCCATTCTAAAAAGCTGGCTGAAATAAAAAAAATGTCTTTGGCCCCTGCTGCTAGTATATCTCTAATGAGGGGGCTGTTCTTAACCCGTAAGGGAGGGAGCTCCACAGCTGTGGCGCCACCACAGAGTTGGCCCTGCTTCTCGCCCCTCCCCCTTCTACTAATGGCATCACCCGAAGCAGGGACCTTTCAGGTGACCCTGCCTTAAGGACAGTCTGGGGTATCTGGGAGTAGACAAACCTCGGTCCCAGACTGTCAAGGGCCTGAAAGGTTAAAACCAGCACCTTGGATTGGGAAACAGACCAATTGGCGCAGTTCCAGCACAGTCACCGGAGCAGTGGCCCAGCAGAGTGGAGCTGCCGAGTCCCAGCAGGAGCCACCACCTTCGGGACTCGTTGCAGTGTCCAAATCCCCACCTCGAGTGCATGGCAGTCATCTCATGGAGATGTCACCAAGGCATCTTGCCAGCCAGCCAGCCAGGGTCGGTGACCGAGTCAGGTCTGGCCGCAGCTGGCGCACCAGCCAAAGCTGGGCAGAAGCCCCCTTGCCGATGGAGGCGCAGCTGTGAAGCCAGCCAGGGGGATTCGTGCAGTCCAAGCTGTGCAGTGGCTCCTGCAGAGGGAGGGAGGGAGGGCAACGCCTTTCAGAACAGGGTGACAGCTTTCCAGCACCCGCGTCATGGGTCGCCATGAGTGGCTCTGAGTCTCTTTGCTCCCTTTTTTTCCCTTCTTCCCTGAGTCTCTTTGCTCAGAGGACCAGATCAATTGTGTCCAGAGTGAATCTCTGTTGATAACCCTCATCCAGTTCTCAGCTGCCTCCAGGCAGTGCTGCAGGACCTTGATGGCGCCCTCAGAATGGGATGGAAAGGCGCAAGGGAGCATGCTGATGACACCCAACTCCAACCCCCCAGAGGACCTCTCCCAGAAAGTTCGTGTAGATATGAAACAGCCAGGGAGACAACACAGAGCCAGCCCTGCAGCAGCACCCACTAGACATTGGCCAGGGTGCCGCTGAAGACGTGTCCGCCAGCATCACCCACCGTCCTTCTGGGACCAAGCAGGAGCAGGACCACTGCAGCAGCAGAACGACGGCACTTCTCACTTCTGGTCCCCAGAGCCTGTCGGGACAAAAACAGCTCCAGGAACAAATCTTAGCACCCGTTTCCCCTCAAGAGAGGCAGTGAGAGGCCAGGGAGGGAGAGGGTCACAGGGCAGTGGCGTAAGTAAGGGAGAGCCGGACGGGTGCTGTGCCCCAGGTACCACACCTCAGGGAGGGGGTGCCAGAAGCCTCTTCTAGCACCCCTCTGCTTATCTAGCACTGAACAGTTGATCGACGCGATGCAATTGCACAGTGCCAATCAGCTGTTTGGCGCTAGATAAGCCCTGGGGGAGCTCCAGGGGGTGGCAGAAGCCTCTTCTAGCACCCCCTGGAATTCCCCGATTCCACAAAAACTCACCTGGGGGGCCCTCTGAAGGCCTGCACAAAGGAGAACGGAACTAGCCCCCCCCCAGTGAGTAATTTGCCATCAGTGCTGGACCCAAATATCCGCAGGGCACGGATACTGGGTCCCAGCTACCGCGCACGTGTTTCTTTTTGCTTATTTAAAAACAACCCCCCAGGAGTGATGCGCAGCTAGGGCCCCGGGTGACAGGGACCCTAGCAATGCCACGGTCCCAGGGTGCTGCTCTCTGTTTCTCAGCTGCACGGCTGATCGCTCACTGTGATGGCGAGAGCACTCCCTTCTTGCTTCTCTGCAGTTCTTCTCGCTTTCCATGAGGTTCCAGCAGTCCGTTGCTGGGTAGATTTCAGAGACCCCCGCCTGAGGTGGTGGTGGTGGTGTCGGGGTGGAATTGATTTGTTTTTTGACAAATGGTGTACAACAGTATATACACACACACATACACACACACCTGCCTACGTATATACAGCTGTGTGGTATGTATGCACAGTCAGTTCTCTTTATATGCAAATTCGCTATCTGCAAATTCGCTATCTGCGAGGGGCAGAATTGCCACCTATCTCTCCGTATCCATGGTCTGTTCTCGTTATCTGAGATCTCATCAGGGCCATTGTTCTCTCAGCTTTTTTCGTGGGTCTCCACGTTGCTCTGGGAGCAAATTTCTCTGCCTTGCTGCATTTACTGTAAAGGGTAATCTGTCTCTTCTGGAGTTACTGTGTGTGTGTGTTTTCTGTTGAATGCCATTTGCAACACAACGGGAACTGTTTGTGCTCTCTCTGGGCTTCCAGGATACTGTACAATACCTTTTATATTTGCATAATGTTGTTAGGGAGGAATAATAATTAATTTGCTAGAGTTAGGAATTGTTCCATAACAAAGAGCCAATGTGGTATACTGGATGGTGCCCACGCTGTCACCCAGCCCATAGACTTCAAGGTAAGATTCAGGTTCACAAAGTTCATATAGTGCATGGCGAAGAGGGTCCCCTGGAACATAACCCCATTTTCCCCATAGGCTCAATGATTGGGTATTTGCTAATTTGGTATCCACTAGGTTTTCCAGGAACCTAACCCTAGCGGATAATGAGAACTGACTATACACAGTTGTTGTTCAGTCGTTAAGTCGTGTCCGACCCTTCGTGATCCCATGAACCATATCCCGCCAGGCCTTCCTGTCCTCCACTATCTTCCTGAGTTCGCTCATTTTCATGTTCGTTGCATCGGTGATGCTGTCTAACCATCTCATCCTTTGCCTTCCCCTTCTCCTTTTGCCTTCAATCTTTCCCAGCATCAGAGTCTTCTCCAGAGACTCCTCTCTTCGCATTAGGTGGCCAAAATATTTGAGTTTCAGCCTTCTCATTTTTGACCACATCCAGCTTGCCTTGATTCATAGACCTCACATTCCATGTTCCTAAGCAGTATTGCTCCTTGCAGCATTGGATTTTCCTTTCAACCTCAGACACATCCACAGTTGGACGTCCTATTGGCTTTGGCCCAACCGCTTCACTCTTTCTGGGTCTACTTGGAATAGTCCTCCGCTCTTCCTCAGTAGCATATTGGACACCTTCCGACCTGAGGGGCTCATCTTCCGGCGTCATATCTTTTAGCCTTTTGGTACTGTTCATGGGATTTTCTTGGCAAGGTTACTGGAGTGGGTTGCCATTTCCTTCTCCAGCGGATCACTTTTAGTCAGAACTCTCTGCTACGACCTGTCCGTCTTGGGTGTCCCTGCACGGCATAGCTCATGGCTTCATTGAGTTACGCAAGCCCCTTCGCCACGACAAGGCAATGATCCATGAAGGAGACTATACACAGTGGCCCTGGTTAAACATCGGGAACGTGTAGTTGATATCTGTGCAGGGGTCGCCTCCTGAAATCCAGTCCAAGCTTTGCTTTGTGTCGGTCTCTTGTACGCACCATCAGCATCCCTTTTCCCCAGATCAGCTGGGATGCCTGCGGATGCAGGCCACACAAATCCCAGGGCTTAATTACAGGATGCTGCAGGAACGACGGCTTGGGATGAGAAGCCCAGGCTTGGAATGTGGAAGCTCCAGGCCAGGGAAACCAGCTTGGCCAGACCTGCTGCATTTCACATGACCTGCTCATCTTCTTCCTTAAGTTCTTGAACAACTCTGCCCTAAATGACATTCTGGAAAAAATGGGACTTCTTTCTGAAGGCTGGCTAGACCAAGCGGGAGTGGCCATGCGCTGTGGGCCAGGCTAGACGTGATGTGGTGGTGAGGGGGCAGCTGTTTTCATACGTCTGCCCTGCCCTTGTCTGAAACGGGATTCTGCTTTGCACAACAAAAGGTGCAACCGGGTGAGGGGAGTTGTTGAGCCCTCCCGCAACTTGCCTCCCCACATTCCATCTTCCCTCCTGGCCTGCTTCACTTCCAGTATCAGAGGCAACAGGTCCGGACCGGAAGGGGTGCAGAACACGAGGGGAGGGGTCCATCCCCTTCACGTGGCTGGGGGCCTCTTGTTGAGCATCTGCTCCGCCACTCCATTTGGACAGGAACGTTTCAGATGTTTGAGCAAATCCCGCTGCCAGGCTTCTGCGAGGGCCTGGCGGTCCCAACTGGCAGGTGCCAGGACAAGGGCGTGGTCCAGGGAGGCAAGGTCAGGGCAAGGCTAGGGGGGCTGGGGCTCGCACAGCGCCAGAGTGCGTGGACTGAGGAGCCAGCACTCTGCAGGCCAGGCAGGGGCTGCCTAGGCAGGAGGCAGGTGGCACTGCTGCCACTTCGGGCAAAGGGCTGCGGGAGCAGCAACCAGGCAAGGGGCGTCGTCCTGCCCCACAGCTCGCTGCTCAGTCACCTTCTCTCTTGCTGCCCTTGGAGAGCCAGGGAGAGAGAGAGAGAGGGGGGGGGGCGCCTTCACTTTTCCTTCAGCATCACTGCCCAAGAAAGTGGTGGTGGAACTGGAGGGAGGAGGAGATGGGGGGGCACCTGCTGCGATCCTGTTCAGCATCTCTCTCTCTCTCTCTCTCTCTCTCTCTCTCTCTCTCTCTCTCTCTCTCTAGTGAACTCCCCAGATTCCCCCTCCCCATTTGGCCAGTTGTGAAGATGCAGTGGGCAGAGGAGGAGGAGGAGGCACGCATGGGCTTGTGTGCGCCGTGCACCAAACGCAGCCCCCACACACACACAAACAAGGAAGGAGGAGCATGCACTTTGGGAGGCACCACTTTGCCTTGGGCTGATCCTGGGCTCTGGTGAGGACGGATTGGGCCCGCTGCTGCCTCAGTGGCATCCTTGCAGCGCGACACTTAGGTTGCAGGTTGCAGAGGAGGCACTGCGCACTAGTGATGGCAGCGCAGGCAGCAAGGTGCCAGGGCCTGACTGCCAGGAGCCCTCCGTGGTTTGGCCCTTGTGCAAAGGACACGGCTGTGTCCACAAAGTGGGAGTCACTGGGATGCAAGAGCGGCCCCAATATGTGTCCAGCATGTTTCGTTCATTCTGCTTGTCAACGTGGTGGTGCCCCAAGCGCTTCCTTTGCGTGCAGAAGGTCCCTCCCAGGTCTCTCCTCCTCCTCCCACAGAAGCAGCACCTTGCAGTTGCGTTTGGTCAAGGAGGAACAGCTGCACACTTCCGGGCAGCTTCCAAATTGCAAGGAGCCTTTTTATGTAAACACAGAACGTTGGCCAGTTGAATTCCTTGTACTTCTTCCTTCTCAACAAGGAGAAGGGAAGATGATAAACACTCACCAGCCCTCAGCCAAGTAGCACATGCCTGATGTGGCAGCAGAATTATTGCCCCCGCCACCCCTCCCACCCGCCTCCTTAGCTCACGTGGCGCCTGCAAGAACAGGGCCGTTGCATCACTTGGGTTGGTGGGGACTCGCCTCCGTGGTCCTTCGAAAAACACAACCATCTCCATGTTGCCGAGGCCATGCGCAAGGCACAGAAGGAGGAGGCCTTTCTGGGCTCTGCAGTCTGTACCTCCAGCAGCAACTGGCCAAGAGGGTGGGGTCCTGGCCAGTGGCCGCCCCGCTGCTGCCTTTGCTACACAGCCCTCTGACTCCCAATCAGTGCTTGGCGGAAGAAGGACTGACAACGAACCTGACTGCAGCATCATCGTGGCCTTATGGTGTGGCTGCCTGTGGCATGCTGTGTGTTCAGGTCTGCTGGGTGGTGCTCGATCCCAGAAAGGATGACATGGAGCTGGAAAAGGTGAAGGCGCATTGCAGCACATTCTCTGGGAGGAAAAGCGACAGTGCTAGGGGAGTTTTAAATTTCGAAAACAGGTTATTGGGGAGCACGTGAGAGGAAAGTGGTGTTCTCTAGCAAAGCCTGCCTCACGGTCAATTCAGGAGGAAGACAGATTCAGGAGGAAGACAGGCTTTGCTTGCTGGAAGGAATCCACTGCCGCCAGGTCTGATACTGGCCACTAGCTCCCTCCGATGGCTTTGAAAGGGGGTTAGGCAAAGGCCCGGAGGACAGGTGGGTCAGGCCTGTCTGTGGCTGCGTGGAACCTCCTCTCCAGACTGGCACACACTGAACGGTCAAGGATGCCTCTGTGCCCCAGCGGGACTCTGGACCTCCTCTCTTCTTGCTTGTGTCCTGCGTGACCCAGACTAGATGGCTGGTGGTGGCTCAGCTTTGGGGGAGCCTTGGAGCAAAGCCCCCCCCCCATGGCATGCTCCCATGTGCTGGAAGTGGTGCCCACGTGATGCCCAGACACTGGGCAGCAGAGAGATGCCAGTTCTCTTTCACCTGCCATGCCGTGCGCAGCTTCAGCGGACTGTCCTGTCGATCTCTGGTGCTATTTCACCCTTTCCCGATAGTACCTCAGCCCCTGACCCGGTGTTGGGAGGCAGGTCTTCCAAGCAAGATGAAAGAAGAGGGTCTGCTGCTCTGCCACAACTGCTTATTAGCATCGCTGTGGTGGGTCCTGGCCAGCTGGGAGTGGGGGGAGCAGGGACAGGGGTGGATCTTTGCTGCCTCAGGGGTTGGCCAGACATAGGTGTGGACCTTTGTTTGGACCCCTGGCACAACCTCACAAAGGCCCATCTGTGGAGCCCCCCCCCTTCTTACTTTCTCCACTGGAGCACAGCTCCTGGCCTGGCTCCTTGGTCTGTTCATGAGTTGCTCCAGCATCTCTGCTGCTGCTGGAGGAGGGAGGGGGGGCATTTCTGTGTGGCTGTTTCCATCAGGGCTGGCCTGACAATGACGCTTGTTGACCCTGCCATATGACAATGATCTCCACTGTGGAATGTGTCTATCCTGGCAAAAAGTCTTGCGTTGAACTTCCTGTTTTTCAAATCTCTGCATATCAGGAATATGGCTAGGCATGTATCATTGCACATAATCTGCATGCATGAGGAGCATGCGTGATGGCAAATCATTAGCATGCTTGCCAAATATTTATGTTGCGAGTCTGCCTCCATGTTTATGCTATGTGAACGTAGAGTCAAGTCTTTGGCATTTGCAGAAATGGCAGGGGACAGAAGTTTCAAAGGTCAACTTGGTTCTATACGTGACTCTGAAACTTGCAAAATACTGTTTTTACTTCCATCACTGTGCAATTCATCAGACAAAATCAGTGGTTCCGGATGTGGAAGTTGACCCAAGAAAATCTTGAGTTTAAATTATAATTGTGACGTGCCTAATAAAGGTGATTGAAATTGAAATTGAAATGATAATTGAGAGTCTTGTGGCTGATTTGGTTTCTATCTGTTCATCAGCTGCTGCCTGTTAC
Organism: Plestiodon gilberti rubricaudatus; assembly: GCA_026170595.1. Taxonomy (NCBI): domain Eukaryota; kingdom Metazoa; phylum Chordata; class Lepidosauria; order Squamata; family Scincidae; genus Plestiodon; species Plestiodon gilberti. The sequence goes on along the minus strand of JANXHW010000003.1, from coordinate 1,697,655 downwards.
TGACTTAGCAGCATCACAGAATCATAGAGTCATAGAGTCGGAAGGGACCTGCGTGGTGGTCCTTGAGTCCAACCTCCTCCCAGTGCAAGCTGTGTCAGCAAATTACAACCTCTGCAATACTAGTCTGATGGCTCTCCAGCCTCTTCCTAAAGACAGGACCGACCTTAGGCCAATTGGAGCAATTGCTCCCAATTGGGCCCAGTGCCTAAGCCCCCCCCCCACTAGAGTGGTTTTGTAACTATTTACTTTTCAAAGGTAATCTACACGATTTGTTTTTTATTTGTAGGCTTTGTTGTTGTTCAGTCGTTAAGTCGTGTCCGACCCTTCGTGATCCCATGAACCACATCCCGCCAGGCCTTCCTGTCCTCCACTCTCTTCCTGAGTTCGCTCATTTTCATGTTCGTTGCATCGGTGATGCTGTCTAACCATCTCATCCTTTGCCTTCTCCTTCTCCTTTTGCCTTCAATTTTTTCCAGCATCAGAGTCTTCTCCAGAGAGTCCTCTCTTTGCATTAGGTGGCCAAAATATTTGAGTTTCAGCCTCAGTACCTGTCCTTCCAGGGAACAGTCAGGGTTGATTTCATTTAGGATTGACTGATTTGATCTCCTAGCAGTCCAAGGGACTCTCAGGAGTTTTCTCCAGCACCACAGTTCAAAAGCATCTATTCTTCGGCGCTCAGCCTTCCTTATGGTCCAACTCTCGCAACCATACATTGCTACTGGGAACACCATCGCCCTGACTATATGAACTTTTGTTGGCATGGTGATATCTCTGCTTTTTATTATGCTGTCTAAGTTTGCCATGGCTTTCCTTCCAAGGAGTAAGCGTCTTTTAATTTCATGGCTGCTGTCTCCGTCTGCAGTGATCTTGGAACCCAGAAAAGTAAAATCTGTTACTGCTTCCATTTCTGCCCCTTCTATTTGCCAGGAATTGATGGGACCCGATGCCATGATCTTAGTTTTATTAATGTTGAGTTTCAAGCCAACTTTTGCACTCTCCTCTTTCACCCTCATCAAGAGGCTCTTTAGTTCTTCTTCACTTTCTGCCATTAGGGTGGTATCGTCTGCATATCTGAGGTTGTTGATGTTTCTCCCGGCAATCTTGATTCCGGCTTGCGATTCATTCAGCCCTGCATTTCTCATAATGTACTCTGCATATAAGTTAAATAGGCAGGGTGACAATATACAGCCTTGCCGTACTCCCTTCCCAATTTTGAACCAGTCGGTTGTTCCATGGCCGGTCCGAACTGTTGCTTCTTGACCCGCATACAGGTTTCTCAGGAGACAGGTAAGGTGGTCTGGTACCCCCATCTCTTTAAGAATTTGCCACAGTTTGTTGTGATCTACACAATCAAAGGCTTTTGCATAGTCAATGAAGCAGAAGTAGGTGTTTTTTTGGAACTCTTGTGCTTTCTCCGTGATCCAGCGCATGTTGGCAATTTGATCTCTAGTTCCTCTGCCTCTTCGAAACCCAGCTTGTACTTCCGGTAGTTCTCGGTCCACGTACTGCTGAAGCCTAGCTTGTAGGATTTTGAGCATAACCTTGCTAGCATGTGAAATGAGTGCAATTATACGGTAGTTTGAACGCTCTTTGGCACTGCCCTTCTTTGGAATTGGAACATAAACTGACCTTTTCCAATCCTTTGGCCACTGCTGAGTTTTCCAAATTTGTTGGCATATTGAGTGCAGCACTTTCACAGCATCATTATTTAGGATTTTAAGTAGCTCAGCTGGGATATTATCATCTCCACTAGCTTTGTTGTTAGTAATAAGGCCCACTTCACTCTCTAGGATGTCTAAGGCCCACTTGACTTCACTCTCTAGGATGTCCGGCTCTGGGTCAGTGACCACACCAGCGTGGTCATCAGGAACATTAAGATCTTTCTTGTATAGTTCTTCTGTGTATTCTTGCCATCTCTTCTTAATCTCTTCTGCTTCTGTTAGGTCTCTGCCTTTTTTGTCCTTTATTATGCCCATCTTTGCACAAAACGTCCCCTTGATATCTCCAATTTTCTTGAAGAGATCTCTAGTCCTCCCCATTCTGTTGTTTTCCTCGATTTCCTTGCATTGTTCATTTAAGAAGGCCTTCTTATCTCTCCTTGCTATTCTCTGGAAATCTGCATTCAGTTGTTTATATCTTTCCCTTTCACCTTTGCTTTTCGCATTCCTTCTTTCCACAGCTATTTGTAAAGCCTCATCTGACAGCCACTTTGCTTTCTTGCATTTCTTTTTCTTTGGGATGGTTTTAGTTGCTGCCTCCTGTACAATGTTACGAACTTCCGTCCATAGTTCTTCAGGCACTCTGTCTACCAGGTCTAATGCCCTAAATCTATTCTTCACCTCCACTGTATACTCATAAGGGATATGGTTTAGGTCATATCTGACTGGTCTAGTGGTGTTCCCTACATTCTTCAATTTAAGCCTGAATTTTGCAATAAGAAGCTCATGATCTGAGCCACAGTCAGCTCCAGGTCTTGTTTTTACTGATTGTATAGAGCTTCTCCATCTTTGGCTGCAAAGCACATAATCTATCTGGTTTCGGTATTGACCATCTGGTGATGTCCATGTGTAGAGTCGCCTCTTGTGTTGTTGGAAAAGAGTGTTTGCTATGACCAGCGTGTTCTCTTGACAGAACTCCGTTAGCCTTTGCCCTGCTTCATTTTGCGCTCCAAGGCCAAACTTGCCTGTTGTTCCGTTTATTTCTTGATTTCCTACTTTAGCATTCCAGTCTCCTATGATGTAAAGGACATCATTTTGGGTGCTAGTTCTAGAAGGTGTTGTAGGTCTTCATAGAACCGATCAACTTCATCTTCTTCGGCATCAGTGGTTGGGGCATACACTTGGATTACTGTAATGTTGAATGGTTTGCCTTGGATTCGAACTGAAATCATTCTGTCGTTTTTGAGGTTGCACCCCAGTACTGCCTTTCCCACTCTTTTATTGACTATGAGGGCTACTCCATTTCTTCTAAGGGATTCATGCCCACAGTAGTAGATATGATGGTCACCTGAATTAAATTTGCCCATTTCCGTCCATTTTAGTTCGCTGATTCCCAAGATGTCAATGTTCAATCTTATCATCTCATTTTTGACCACATCCAGCTTGCCTTGATTCATAGACCTCACATTCCATGTTCCTAAGCAGTATTGCTCATTACAGCATCGGATTTTCCTTTCACCCTCAGACACATCCACAGCTGAACGCCCTATTGGCTTTAGCCCAGCCGCTTCATCCTTTCTGGGGCTATTTGGAATAGTCCTCCGCTCTTCCTCAGTAGCATATTGGACACCTTCCGACCTGAGGGGCTCATCTTCCGGTGTCATATCTTTTAGCCTTTTGGTACTGTTCATGGGATTTTCTTGGCAAGGTTACTGGAGTGGGTTACCATTTCCAGCTCCAGTGGATCACTTTTAGTCAGAACTCTCCGCTATGACCTGTCCGTCTTGGGTGGCCCTGCACAGCATAGCTCATGGCTTCATTGAGTTACGCAAGCCCCTTCGCCACGACAAGGCAATGATCCATGAAGGAGACTTGTAGGCTTACATGTATGCAATTTTATATTAAAATGTACTTAGATGATCCATTTGGTTCATTAACTCACACACTTTTTAAGCACACATTTTGATTGCTTTTCATTCTACCATAGAGATATAAAGTCTATAATAAATTTTATTTATATCTCTAAGATTCTACAGTCCTTGGCTGTGAACCTGGGGCCCGACAAAAAATGTTTCCAATTGTTCCCCAGGTCAGGCCAGCTCTGCTGCCTAAAGACCTCCAGTGATGGAGAGTCTCCCACCCTCTGAGGCAGACTGTTATACTGCCTAACACTTCGTACCAGCAGGAAGTTCTTCCTAGCATTTAATCGAAATCTCCCTTGTTGTCATTTAAATCTATTTGTCCTGGTCCTACCCTCTGGAGCAACTAAGGACAAATCTGCCCCATCTTCCACAAGAGCCCCCCACCCCTGAAATATTTATAGAGGCTTCTCATGTCACCCATCACCAACAGAACCATCACTTCTCCAAACTGAACAATCTTTAAAAAAGGAAGGAGGGGGGACCCGGGAAACTACAGGCCGGTCAGCCTAACATCTGTTCCAGGGAAGATGGTGGAAAGTCTCATTAAGGATAAAATCTTAAAACACATAGAAGAACAAGCTCTGCTGAGGGAGAGTCAGCATGGCTTCTGCAAGGGGAAGTCTTGCCTCACAAACCTGTTAGAATTTTTTGAAAAGGTCAACAGGCATGTGGATGCGAGTGAACCCGTGGATATTATATATCTGGATTTTCAGAAGGCGTTTGACACAGTCCCTCATGAAAGGCTCCTGAGAAAACTCCACAGTCAGGGAATAAGAGGGCAGGTCCTCTTGTGGATTAGGAACTGGTTGAAGACCAGGAAACAGCGAGTGGGAGTCAATGGGCAATTTTCACAATGGCGAGAGGTGAAAAGCGGTGTGCCCCAAGGATCGGTCTTGGGACCAGTGCTTTTCAACTTATTCATAAATGACCTGGAGTCGGGGATAGGCAGTGAGGTGGCCAAGTTTGCAGATGACACAAAACTTTTCCGGGTGGTGAAGACCAGCAGGGATTGTGAAGAGCTCCAGAAGGATCTCTCCAAACTGGGAGAATGGGCAGCAAAATGGCAGATGCGCTTCAATGTAAGTAAGTGCAAAGTGATGCACATTGGGGCAAGAAACCAAAATTTCACATATACGCTAATGGGTTCTGATTGTCTGTGACGGATCAAGAGAGAGATCTTGGGGTGCTGGTGGATAGGTCGATGAAAGTGTCGACCCAGTGTGCGGCGGCTGTGAAGAAGGCCAATTCCATGCTCGGGATCATTAAAAAAGGGATTGAGAATAAAACGGCCAATATCATTCTGCCTTTGTACAAATCGATGGTAAGGCCACATCTGGAGTATTGTGTCCAGTTCTGGTCACCACACCTCAAAAAGGATATAGTTGAATTGGAAAAGGTGCAGAAAAGAGCAACCAGAATGATTCGTGGGCTGGAGCACCTCCCTTATGAGGAAAGGCTACAGCGTCTGGGGCTTTTCAGCCTAGAAAAAAGGCGCCTGAGGGGGGACATGATTGAGACTTATAAAATTATGCATGGGATGGAGAGAGTGGATAGAGGGAAATTCTTCCCCCTCTCGCACAACGCCAGAACCAGGGGACACGCACTAAAATTGAGTGGAGGGAGAGTTAGAACAGACAAAAGAAAATATTTCTTTACCCAGCATGTAATTCATCTGTGGAACTTCTTGCCACAGGATGTGGTGATGGCACCTGGCCTAGATGCCTTTAAAAGGGGTTTGGACAGATTCATGGAGGAAAAGACCATCACAGGTTACAAGCCATAAGCAACCTCCTGGTTTTAGAAGTGGGTTTTCTCTGTGCCAGGTGCAAGGGAGTGTCAACGGGAAACAGGTTATCTTGTTGTCTTGTGCTCCTTGAGGCACCTGGTGGGGCCACTGTGTGATACAGGAAGCTGGACTAGATGGGCTTTTGGCCTGATCCAGCAGGGCTCTTCTTATGTTCTTATGTTCTTAACAAGCCCAGCTCTTTCAACCTGTCCTCACAGGACAGGTTCTCCAGCCTCCTCACCCTCCTAGTCCCCCTCCTCTGGGCCTGCTCCAGTTTGTCAAGATCCCTCAAACTGCAGCACCTAACCCTAACCCTAGACCCGATGGTTTGGATCATTTCTGACCAGTGTCCAATCTCCCGTTTTTGAGCAAGGTGATCGAGCCGGTGTTGGCATCTCAGCTTCAGGGAATTCTGGAAGAAGCAGATTATCTGAACTCCTTCCAATTGGGTTACAATTGGGCAAGGTTACGGTACGGAGACAGCCTTGGTCGCCTTGGTTGATGACCTGCGCCGGGGACTGGACAGGCAGAGTGCATCCCTGTTGGTCCTGCTGGATCTCTCAGCGGCTTTTGACACCATTGACCCTGGTGTCCTTCTGGACCGGCTTGCTGAGTTGGGGCTTGGAGGCACTGTTTTGCGGTGGTTCTGCTCCTTCCTGGCTGACCGGACCCAGATGGTGAGGCTGGGGGACACCTGTTTGGCTCCCTGGGTATTGACCTGTGGGGTGCCTCAGGGATCTATCTTGTCCCCCATGCTGCTTTTCATCTACATGAAACCGCTGGGGGAGGTCATCAGGGGATTTGGAGTGGGGTGTCACCAATATGTGGATGACACCCAGCTCTCTCTCTCTCTCCCTCTCTCTTTTCCACCAGTTTTCAAGGGGGCTGTCGAAGTTCTGGGGCGCTGTCTGGAAGCAGTAGGGGCCTGGATGAGGGCCATTAAATTGAACTTAAATCCAGATAAGACAGAGGTCCTCCTGATCCAGAAGGCTGCTCTGTGGGTACCAGATCCACAACTTGCTCTGGATGGGGTAGCTGCACTCCCTCTGAAAGAGAGCAGGTTCGCAGCCTGGGACTCCTCCTGGATTCTCAGCTGTCCCTGGAGGCTCAGGTGGCATCTTTGGCATTTGCTTCCGCGAGACATGCTGCAGACCACTGGCTGAGTGATTTTCAAACAAAATCCTGAAGGTTAGGGGTCTGGCAGCTGTAACTCATTGGGGTTATACAGAATAGACCTAATGCAGTTATTTTCATACTGTATACAGCTGCAAAAACGAACTGTCAAGAGCTATACAAACAAAACTCTTGCACTGAGGAACTTGTAACTTCGTACACACTGTGCTGAAACATGCCCCTAAAGACCCCTAAAGCACAGAAGCTGTGTGTACAACACAACTATGTTTTTTGAGCATTTTTGTGCTGGACTCACAACTAAAGCTGCAGCACTTACAGGGTTGAAGGGCCATAAAAACAAAACCCTTGTACTCAGGAACTTGTAACTTGGGGTGCACTGTGCTGAAACATGGCCCTACACAACCCTAAAGCACAGAAGTTGTGTGTAAAACACAAATATGTTTTTTGTGCATTTTTGTGCTGAACTCACTAAAGCTGCAGTATTTCAAGGATTTGAAGGGTCATTAAAAAAAACCTTGGCAGGAAGGGACTAGCAACTTGGGGTACACTGTGCTGAGACATACCCCTACAGACCCCTAAAGCACAGAAGCTGTGTGCACAACACAACTATGTGTTTGTTTGAGATCTTGTGTTGTCAGGTCTATGCTTTACATAGGAATGAATGGACAAATTTGTTATGCCTTAAACCCCAATGAGTGGTGAATGCAACGCTTCTGCTACAGGTATATTGAACACCTGGGAATTTTTTTGCAGGTGGTTATATCTCTTTGGGGGTCCCTTAAACATGTTGAACACACTGACATTTGGGAATTCTGGGAAAATCTGACCTTGGGGCCTAATTAAGTGCTTCTCCAGGCTTTGTTTGTGATGGCAAGAAAGGAAAAACCCGGAACAGGCATTCCACCCTGCCTGGAGAACTCCCCACCCACCCCCTAAGTGCTGTGTGCTGTTGGTTGCTGGCTTCCTGCAGGCTTGATTGCTGCAGTTATAGCTGCCAGACCCCTAACCTTCAGGATTTTGTTTGAAAATCACTCAGCCAGTGGTCTGCAGCATGTCTCGCGGAAGCAAATGCCAAGAGTTCATTAGGCATCTGGTCAATGGACTTTCTGTCCTGAATTTACTGAAAATAGATTTCATTGGATGAAATGAACGTCTATTGTTGCTTCACTGCAGTGCTCAGGAAGCTATTAAAAGATGAATTTCCAAGGAAGTTCGGTGTTTGATTCCCACTTCAAACGCTAATATAAAGATAAGAAGCAAAACTAAAGCATGTTTTCTTTAAAAAAAAGATTACATTTATTGAAAATGGTTAACACTCTTTTTAACTTCTCCATAGAAACGTTTAATCCCCCCCCCCTGATTTTAGCCAATTTACAGAGCATTGTATCACAAGCTACAGTATTTGCACCCAAAGCTGTGGTTGAAAGAGAAGTGATATTTATTTATTTATGGTATTTTATATACCGCCTTTTCTTTACTGACGCAAGGCGGTTTACATAGGCAGGCAATTCTAAATCCCCTTGTTTCAAATGGGGTTTTACAAGTATTGTTCTATGAGAACAGTGAACCCTCAATTCCCAGACGTTTCCTTGGAAAGTGCAGCCACATCCTGCAGCATGTTTACTCAGAAGGAAGCCCCACTGACATAAATGGGGCTCACTCCCGAGTAAACGTGCCTAGAGTTGCAGGCTTAGTCAAGGCCATGCAGCGAGATTTGTGGCAGAGCAGGGAATCAGACCTACCCGGGAGGGACTCACAAGTCCACATGCTGGAGGTGGCATTTAGTGGCTCTGCCTCCTCGTGTCTTGGGAGGCCAGAGAACAGTCCTGCCTATCATATGGTGACAACAACGTGTCCTTGGTAATCAGGGCGCAGCTCTCTCTGTTTGGGGACCTAGAGGACCCTGAAGGACTGCTGGGGAGCCGAGATCTTGGCAACAATGTACACAGGATTTACATCACTACATCGGCCGGCAGGTTTACTATCTCTCCTTAGAGCCAACTGCATGCTGCCAGCCAGGTGCCGTGCAGACCACGTTTATGGGTTGTGATTCACGGGCCAATTCCTGCAGCCAATTCCGTTTCGCGATCTCATTTTGACTTCCCAATGACATCTCACTCTAGTCCCAGTCTACAGATTCAGAAAACGAAGTCACCATTTCCCCAAGGCTACTCAGGGAGTGAGACCCTAGCAGAGGTGGAATTGGATCCTAGGTCCTGGCTCAAGCCAAGTGAAGGAGGCTCCTGGGCGACAGCCTCTTTTCCTGGCAGCAGGTTATGTCTCTGTAGGGTATGAAATGGGACCCCCTGAACCACAAGTCTTCCTCGCACTCTTACAGGAGGGCAGAACCTGTGTGCTCTGTTGTTCATTGTTTCCACATTTTTGTGACGACTCTGGGAAAGAGGGGAACAGAAACCCCAATACATTCACAAAAGATTCTCCAAGCAGACCTGTCTTCGTGACATTTGAACACTTGGTCTCCTACGCTATGCTAGCATCTTCTATTGCTTTGATAAAGACATATATACAAAGGGTGACAGAGACAGTGGCCGGAGATGGCAGGACCGTGCTTGAGAGACAAACTACAGTCAGAGAATCAATGGAGAAGAACCAGGCACAGCTGAATGACGGTCTCTTCTTGGAATTTCCCTTGAGTCTGGATGCTTCACGGTCAGTCATAGTGAATACACACATTTGAAACTAGGCTTCCTCATTAGATGGAAGGGCAAGGAACTGCTACACACACACACACACACATACACACACACACACACACACACACACACACAGAGTTGTTTTAGGGAAACGAGAGCAGCGTGCTGAAGAAGGCATATGCTCTGCTCTTGGCAGGACAGCAAAAAGGCAGCGTCCTTCTGGGATCTTCAGTGCCAAGGAAGTTCCTCGCGCCATCGCCGCCGTTCTGTATTATACGTAATCCTTCCCTCCAGAGGGAGCACTCTTGGGGTATGGCCGGGATGCTGGGTAGGAGGTTTCTCTTCGCGGACAGGAGCAGCAGAGGAAGGCCCCACCCAGTATGGCCAGAGACGCTGCGGCCCAACCAATGAAGAGAGCTTGTCCAAATTCAAACCTGGGAGAGGAAAAACAGCCCATGAATCATCCCCAATCATGTCAGCTCTGACCCCCCCCTGCCTGTCTGCTACAGACCTGGCCATAGCAACCCACACCTGACAGCGCAATTTTATATATGCTTATTCAGAAATAGGTCCCACTGTTTCTAATGGCGCTTACTCACAGGTAAGTAAGTGTACATAGGACAGGAGCCTTAGTTACCTCTCAACTAGATCACTGCAATGCATTCTACATGGGGGTGTCTACATTCTGAAGACCCTCCAGAAACCTCAACTGGTGCAGCTGCAAGAGTGTTGTGGACTGGTACGAGGCAACGTGGGGGTGGTCAATGCCCGAATCGTTGCCTGGAGGCAGTTGGGAGCTGGATGGGGACGAACAAGCTGAAACTAAATCCTGATAAGACAGAGGTCCTTCTGGTCCAGAAGTCTACGACTCAGGTACTGGATCATCGTCCTGCTCTGAATGGGGTCGTACTCCCCCTGAAGGAGCAGGTCCGCAGCTTGGGGGTTCTCCTGGATGCGCAGCTGCTCCTGGATTCCCAGGTAGCGGCTGTGGCCAGGGGGGCTTTTGCCCAGCTTCGGCTGGTGCGCCAGCTGCGCCCGTACTTGGATCATGCAGACCTGGCCATAGTGACCCATGCCCTAGTGACATCTAGATTAGATTACTGCAATGCGCTCTACGTGGGGCTGCCTTTGAAGACTGTCCTTCAGTCTTCAACTAGTGCAGAATACGCCCGCCCATGTGGTTACTGGGGCTCAGAGTGTGGTTACTCAGTGTGGTTACTGGGGCACCCCCCTGTGACACCCTCTGTGACGTCACTTGGGGGCGGGGGTGACATCCCCGAGTGACATCAAGCGGCGCAAAATTGCTCCTGGAAGGTGGTAAGGGGGGGTGGGGCAACATTTCTCCTTTCAGGAGCATTCTGTGGCCTCCGCTGCCTAAACTCGCCACCACCGGCGAATTGCCGCCAATGCGGGGATTTTGACACCCCCCTGGACATACACCCATCCTCTGAGGTCATCAGGGGGGCTAATAACCATGCCGCCACTGATGGAGGTGAGGGGGGGTGGCAGCGAGGAACAGGGCGAGGAACAGGGCCTTCTCAGTGGTGGCACCCCAACTGTGGCATTCCCTTCCCGTGGAATTAAGAACGATTCCCTCTTTAGAGACCTTTTGGAGGGGGCTTCAAGACGTTTTTATTTAGGTTGGCGTTCGATTGCTAACATGGTGGACTGGCTTTTTCAATCAAATGTAATTTTAAGGTGACCCATTAGTGTTTGGTTTTAATTGTTTTAATTGTTTTGTTTTCATTATTTGTATTGTATTTTGAACTATGTTAACCTTGTTTTAATTCTGTAACCAAGTCGCCTTGGTGGCCCTATTGGGAGAAAGGCGGGATATAAATTCTTTAAACAAACAAACACCACAAACAAAACCGTCCCCTTTGGAGATACAACAGAGTGGTGAGCCCCCCTGACACAGCGTGGGGGGGGGCAACTGGCCGCCTGGATTCAGTATCTGGAACCTCCAGGCTTGGAGGACTTTGTGCAGCTGGGCTGGGGAAGGTCTTGGAGAGACACTGCCAGTTGGAGGAGCTGACTGGGCTAGAAGGGCCAGTGCTCTGAGGACTCCTACCTGGTGTTGACTGGTGTGTAAGGGTCGAAGAAATCCCGAGCCACGCCGTTTCCAAACCAAGAGGTTGCCACCAAAGCTGCAAAACCTACGGGCGGAGAGGAGACAAAGAGGGGATCCGTGATTTAGCAGCGCAAAGCAGAGGCACAGACTCTGCAAAGAGGAGCTGAGTCATGAGCTCCAGAGAGCAGGGGGGCCTCGTGCGCAACCAGCACCAGGGCGGCCAACCAGGAGGCCGCCTGAAGGGTTGGTGTAGAGCAGCACACTTGGCGAACAGACGAGCCCCCCGCCCGTCGGTCTGCCACCCTCTCCAGCTCGCCGCTCCACTGGGCGTTCTGGAAGCAAGTCGGAAGAGGATTGCATGCAGCAGTGGCAGCCTCCAGTGCTGCTGGAGGAAACAGCAGACAAAAAGGGCTGCTGCGATTCCAAATCACATCTCCCCGCCTACCTGCTGCGCTGCTTACGAAGCACCAAGCTGGCAGGGAAAGGTGATTTGCAGCCGGGGCTGCTCATTTCAAACAGGTGCGGACCAAGGCGGCTGCGTGCCGCAACCTTTGTCAGCACAGGGGGGAGGGGATGGAAGTTGCCGGCTCCTTCGCCTACCCGCCCTCCCTAGGGGGTGCTGCACGCGGGCACATGTGAGCAGAGGTGGCAGTGGGGGATTTGGGCAGTGCAGAGACACACAATGCCACTGACTGAGGCACCCTTTGTGTCACACAGTGCCCTGACACCTCCGCTTGGCACCGAGAGCCCACGTTGACAAGATGCAGGAGCTCCTGCGTCTCGTTCTTTTCCCAAAAGCCCTCACGGGGCATTTGAACTGGGGTCACAGTGCAAGGGGAGGCGGGTAACTGTTTCCCTGATTTAAATGACCCCCTGAAGCTGCAGTTAGCTATGGTGGTGCTGGTGGTGATGAGGAACTTACAGGTACCATTTACCCCTGCCAGAGCCCAGTCCAAATGGACACCCTTGGGGCTGCTTTCTGAAGAGGACAAAATTGTCAAGAGAAGTCCCTCTCGCAGGACTCCCAGGCCCATCCCGGCCACGTTTCTTCCATGAAGGGCACAAGGCAGCACCCCTGCAGTTCCCAGGCCACCTGCCATCATGGCCCTTTGGACCACACTCTCAGATCTCCCTCCAAGCTGCCCCAAGATTGCCAAGACTCTGGCCTCGTACGTTGCTCTCGGGATTCCAGGTCTGGACCACCGACACACACTTCCCAGCTGCCCCCCTTCCCAGTTGGAGACTGCCTTCCCTGTCAAGGACCCCAAATCCCAAACAAAAGGCAGCCGTGGCTCATCCAAGCCCCATGACTAACCTGAGATCAGGAAAAGAATGCCTCCGAGGATGGCCATCCTTATCTTCTTGACTTCATCATCTTCCATACACTTCATGCATTTCATTCCCATCGCCGCGACAATGCTCCCAATGAGCCCCAGGAGGATGCTGGCCACCATCAGGGCCCGGGTTGCCTGCAGGCTGCCTGCAAAAGAACAGGTGAAGCTTCAGTTAGGTGACGCTTGGACAACAGGTGAAGCAGCCTGAGTGAGTGAGCCCATCCTCGGTCCAGCTAGCTCAGTATCCTTGTCTCCTCCGACTGGTGGCGTCTCTCCAGGGCTCTCAGGCAGGGAGAGAGAGGTCCCCTTCCCAGCCCCACGACCTCAGGCCCTATAACTGGGGTGCTGGGAACGGATCCTGGGATCTTTTCCAAGCACAGCATGACCCTTACCATGGAGTTATGGAGGCTGCATGTCTCTGTCAACAAAGCAACACAACTAGGAGGCCTCCTGAGCAACTAGGAGTCAAGTCTGGAGAGTGCAAGACGACTATTTCGGATCATCTTGTTAGGAAACAGACCCCTGAGGGGTGCAATTCAAACTCTGGGTCCAGTCATACAACCCTTATGCACCTGGTGAGGCCACCACCTCGTGTTTTCTGGGGATTTTGCATGAGGAATCGTTCTTGGGGATTATGATGACTCACACCATTCTGGGGAACAGCGAGAATCAGGGCAAGGATTCATAATGTTGTTAACCCAATTCAGAGCACTCAGAGACCTGAATTACATCACAAACTGCTGCAGTACCCTGCAAAGCAAGAGTTTCAAGACTCCCACTGAAGTTATGGGTGGATCTTGTTGCCACATCGATGTTGCTCTCACTAACAGTGCCTTTCTGGAGGCACTTTTCTTCCATGGCAAATCTAATTCATAAGAATACTTTGCATTTCGATAGTACTTCAAGGTGGTCAAAGTGCTTCAAAGGGAGTAAACTTTACAACAACCAGCACGGCATTAAAACACTTCTACCCTTCCTTTTGGTCGAGGGACCAACTCAAGACAGTTTCCAACAAACTCTTACACAGTCTGAAAAAGGACAATCCTAAAAAAAAAGTGAATACTGATGAAACGAATTCCAGTTTATGCAGCACCAGATGCCTGATGAAATGGACGAGGAGAAGAAAGGCGCTGCCTGACTTGGGAGCGGTGATTGCAAAGGCCCTGTCCCTGGTCCCCAGGCACCATGCTCCTGTCAGCAGGGGCTCAGAGGCTGATGCGAGTACAGCTGACGCATTGTCCCCGAAGGCCGAGAGGTAGCAGCTCTCCTGAGGAGGTTCCCTAGTGAGCTCATGGCGGAGGCAAGATTCAAACCACTGACTTCCTAATTCACAAACAAAGTCTTGGTCATAAGTTGTCTGTCCCCATCCCCCCCCCCAAACACACACGTCTGTATCCAATGTGTGGAGGCGGAAGGCGGAATGTGCCCAACAGCCCCTGCTGGTCGGTCTGCCTTGAGCAGAACAGGGGGAAAGGCTGCCTGCACACAGGCTGCTGCTCGCCACACCATCGGGAGAATGGGTGCATGGGCATTAGGGGGGGGAGGGCTGTGGGCAGGGGGGGCCATCCTGCTTCCCTTCCACTCATCGGGGTATGCAAGTGAGTGTGGGACAGATGAGTGAACTGGCCCCCAGGCTCTTGGCTACTACGCTAGTCAGGGGGCTGAGTAGATCCCGCTCACGTTTGACACGCCAACACGAACCTGAAAATATCCCCATGGGGACATCAGTCATGTACATGGATAATGCACCACAAGACCTGTGTTCTGGATCATGGGCCTTTTTTGGGGAGGGGGGGGTTTCCTGGAGAGAAAAATAAAGTTTTGCTTCTATGCAGCTTCTAATAAACTGTAGCTGTAGAGCCTGTATTATTCGCAAACAGTACCGCGCCTCAGTTTTCTCTTCTTTACAGTGGAAATAACACTGATGTAACTCACAAGACCGTTGTGATGTTGACACAACATGGGAACATTTATCTGGAACTAAGTCCCATCGCTTTCAATGGGCTTCACTTCCATGGCAGTAGCTGATGTCAGGTCATAGATACTCACTCCGAGCCTCAGGGTAGGGTGGATCATGCATAGCAATGTATTTACTGAGATGCATCATGCATCTCAGTAAATACATTGCTACTTATATAAGAACTGTTTTAACAGGTAGCCCATTTGATAGGAAGCAGAGGGACGAGTCGTATCTGTTACTTTCCCACCCCCTTCGTATAATGAGTGAATTCAGAGTGAGGACCTGCTGCACTAGATACAAACTCCCAAGGTCACAAATGATCTCTCTGACCTTGAATGCTGCTGCATTCGTCTGCAAAGCAAATCAATGCCAGAGTGGGGATATTGAGTCAAAGGAACTCGGAGACCGATGATGCCATCATCACCTCCTATAGGTGGTGTTTGGGCCACACCCAAGGCCTTAGGGTGCTCACGAGCAGTACCGTCGTCATGCCTGGTGATCTTCTCCAATATGAGCCGAGTGGTTGAAGCAACTTCTTTTCTTCTTGATTGCAAAATTGCACCAGGAGATGCCCTGTCCAATGGGACGTTCCCTGTAAGAACCCGAGTCGTCTCGCCACGGCGTAGTAGTAGGTCATGCTGCCGAGATTCCTTGAGTCCAGTGGTGGGCACACACTTCCTTCCTGCTGTTGGCTGGGATGCTTGCAAAGAATGTCAGAAGCCTGGGTGGGTCTTGCTCTGATCAATGTGCTTAGGCAAGAGTACAGACTCAGGGTCACCGAGCAGCACAGCCTGCAGCTTGTGCCTCCGCTGCTCAGAGTCACTGGGTCTGTACCTCGTGTTGTCAACTGAAAATACCTCCTCCGGGGACTATGGTTGGGGACGCTAGTAAAAGACAGAAGCCTTGGGCCCCTGCTGCAGGAAGTGGCTCTGACAGACAGTAAGGGCCGTTGTTCCAACCAGGAATTGCCTCCTTCCTTCAACCCGAAGTATCTTCTGCCGGCTTGTATCCCCCATCCATCAACAGCCTCCACACATGTTCTACGTGGCACAAGACAGGCCCCAAGTGGCTTGTTACTCTCTCATGTGAACAGGACCTCGGCTCTGAACTATCTTCAGCCGCTGGCTTCGTTTGCAGAATTGGCGTCTTGGCTGGGTTACAGCAGGGGCCATCTGACCATACAGGCAGGGGCAGCAACAAAAGGGGTGGTCAGCTTGCTCAGAGCCAGGCAGGTGCGTATGGCGGCAAGGTGGAGCCTCTCATGCCATGCAGGAAGAAAGCAAAGCAGCCACACACACACACACACACACACACACACACACACACAGCCTTGGGGTCCCCAGGGCCTGCTGGGATCCTCTTGACTGCAGCCAGTGATAGGATGGCTGCTGCTGCTGCTGCAGAATAACGCAGGCCGCCGCCGCGTCCCCAGCAGCTGGAGTGCCGCCATGAGTTCCACCCGGCTTGAGCTCCTTGGGATGCACATGACTTATTAGATGTCATCATTGCACGGAGCAGCAGCAGGGAGGGGAGGGTGCGGCTGTTGAAAGAAAAGTAATCAATTCCCCAGGTAAGGACTTTGGTCACCTGCCCCCACAGGTTACAAAAACTTCCACTGATCGTTCTGAATTAAGCCTCTTAAAGTCCAGGTGTTCCCGGGATCTGGAGAATTGCACGGAGGCTGGGGGAATTCCAGGAATCAGGATGATGGGAAGGAAGCGGGAGTCTCCCCAACTTCCCAACCCAATCTAAAGTGAGCCAGGTACACAGCGATGTGGCAACTGCCCTCGATTCAGCTCAAAGCGCATTGGCAGAAGGAGGCCCCCCCCCGTCCGGCCCTGAGGGGGAAGCAGCAGCTGGAGGAGGAGCCAGGCTTTTGTGGGAAGGACCCGCCCTGGAGACACCCAGCTGCAGGCCAGGGGTCCGCCTGCTGTGCTCCCCCCACCCCGGCCAAAGAACGGGTCTGTCTGATGAGGCTCCTGCAGTCAGGCCTTGGCCTCTGGGGAGCTGACTCTCCACCAGGGACAAGACGAGCATCGATCCGCGGACAGAGTCCGTGCGCGTGGCGTCTACCCAGGCTCACAGCCTTCTGATTGCCAGCTGGGGCTCGGAGGGGGATGTTTGTTCCCCCAGCAGATCAGATGGTGAGTAGGGGTCTTAGGCTGCAAGCCTCTGCACATTCACCTGGGAGTAAACCCCACTGATTATGATGGGACTTACTTCTGAGTAAATGTATGCATACAACTGGGCTGTAAGGCTGCAATCCTATACACACTTCCTGGGACTAAGCCCCATTGCATATAGTGGGGCTTACTTCTGAGTAGACATCAAATCATGTCATGACAAAACAGTCCAGGCTTGAATCATGGAATATATTTTCCAACAACAAAGGGAGGCTGGATACAAACAGATCAGTGGTCTAGCAAAGAAGTTTTCCTCTTTTATTATCGCAGAAAACAGAAATGCCCACTGTGCTTATCTCTCATATCTTTTACAACTTTGATAACAAACTAGACTCTAGCTTGTTATCAGAGCTGCAAAAGGTATGAGAGATTAGCAAAGGAGCAGCAGGCGTTTCTGAAATCTGCGAGAAGGGAATGCTTCCTTGCTAGAACAGGCCAGGCTCTATCTAGTCAAGCTCTCGCTCTCGCTCTCCAACAGTGTCCAGTCAGATGCCTCCACCTGAAGGCAAAGCACTCCCCTGTTGTGCCCCTCCCTGCAACTGGTGGTGTTCACAGATATACTGCATCAAAAGATGGAGGTTCCATTCTTAGCTATTGTGACTAATAGCCGCTGAACCCTTTATGTATTTGATAAATGTCTCTAGTGTTTTTTTTAAGACTCATGGCTATCACAACATGGAGAAGTAAGGGTTTTGTTCTATCAGTCCCAGCTTTATTTTTATTAATTGGGGGATTGTTAAGGCCGTGACAGACCGCACGAATTTCGGCGCGTCCCGGACGCCCGAGGAGCTTTGTCGAGCTGTGCTGAGGTGTCTGGTTACCACAGCGGAAGCGAGCGGTCTCCCGATTTCCGGCACGATCGAAAATCCTCCTGGGCCATGTTTGAGGGGGCCGCACAGCGGAGCTACTGCAGCCACCAAGGGGGAGGAGAGTGGCTATCTGCCAATCGGGTGTGTTAGCCAATCACCGTGGAGGTTTCTTCCAAGAAGGCAGGACAAAAGGAGGGACTATTTGCGGGAAGACACTCCTACAGACAAGCTCAGAGCGCAGAGGACGGTGGCCAGCCTCTCGCGCTTGCTCGCCTCGGCGCTCGCTCGTTCGCCTCGGCATGTGGTCTGTCACGGCCTTTACTCCGTCAAGGTGACTTAACTTACAGGGCTTTCTGATTATTGTACCATCATTATTGTACAATATTGTCATTATTGCATTATTATTCTGATTATTGTACTCCCATCATTGTACCAGTCTAGAGACCTGACCTTTTGTTCTGTGTGCAAATGAAAGGGTGAAGGCCTTTTTTCTCCCTGCCAGGGTTCATTACTCTCAGCAGCTGCAGAGGAAGAGCCCATGGCTGACCAAAGCTCTCAACTTCTGCTGCCACTCCTTATAAGTAGTGCTTGCTGCCATTGGGGGGGGGGAGGGATTGTGAGGTTCGCTTGCTTGCTGGTCTCGCCCTCTGGGTGGTAGTGGAGGAGACTGGAAGAACCACGGAGACTGGAGGCCAGCACAGTTCCACACATCCAGTGACGACCTCTAATCAGAGTGTGGTTCTCTAACATGACCAAGGACTCTCCAATGTCCACCAGGGGGGGCCAAGAACAGCCCCTCAGCCAAGATCACCTGCATTGTGCCAGCAAGTTTCCTATTTTTGAAATTAGCAGCCCAATACTATCATTGCGGTCTGCTGCCTCTGGGACTACTGGTAGTGTTCCGGCGGTGCAACGTGCTTTCCTGCCATCGTAAATGGTGATCCTGAAGTGCGCGTAGTCGCGTTCTTTCAGACCGCCGTTGAAGTCGATGCAGAGGAGCCCCCCCCAAGTGGCAGTGGGGTGAAGTAGGTCCACTGGTAAGTCAGCAGGGTGGGCGTAATGGGGCAGGGGGAGGGCGTAATGGGGTGTAATGGGAAGGGCAGGAGGTGTGTTGGAGGTGGGAGGGGGGGTACCCAGCACGAATGATCTGCACTGGATGCTACCCCCTCCAGAGCAAGCTGACCTTTGTCCCCCTTTGTCTCTTTGGACTTGCGCTAGCTAAGGAGCTGGTGCAGGGTCCGAGGAGACCTATTGCCAGTCGAGGGGTGGAGAGGTAAGGGAACATATTTTCCATGGCCTCTCCTAATCCTCCTGATCGCCTCCCCCATAGCATACGTGCTATGGCGGGGAAAAGGGTAGGGTGGGCTGTTAGTTTTATATTCATTATGCAGACAAAGCCCCAAACAAGCACTTTTAAATATACTTTAAAAAAAGTTAAAAACAAACACACACAGGAAATGAGTTACAGGGTAAAAAGCAGTAATTGTAGGTAAAACGTTTTTTAAAAATGACTTGTGGTCAAACCTAATATTTATCTCACACACGCACGCACGCACACACGTCATTTGCGTGAGCAAATCCTGGTGAGAAGAGGGTGATGTCCTGCAACCGGACTGCTGTGCTGGTGAACAAAGAACCATCCATCCAGATGGTCCCAAATGAGATCCCTCCCTACTGACTCTGACTGCAACTCTCGAGTCAAGTCCCAAGTCTCAGGTCAAGTCCCAAGTCTTTGCCTCCAAGTCCCGAGTCTTTGGTTGCGAGTTGCGAGTCCCTATGTATTTAATGGGGAAAGCCGGCTTAAACCTGAATAACATTCAACTTGTCCTAAAAGGCTCCAAGTCTCAAGTCGAGTCTTTCGAGTCTTTTAGAATCGCCGAATCACGTCTGAGTCAAGTAATTGCTGTGACTTGAGTCCGACTCAAGTCCGAGTCAATAGACTCCAGTCGACATCACTGCAAAAGACCACCCGCACCGTCGCTACCTTTTGGTGGAGGCTGTGGCTGGGGTATGGATTGCAGGCATTTTCCTTGCCATGATGAGCAGCCAGAGTCCAAGGATGAGATGGTTAGACAGCATCACCGATGCAACGAACATGAAAATGAGCGAACTCAGGAAGATGGCGGAGGACAGGAAGGCCTGGCGGGATGTGGTTCATGGGATCACGAAGGGTCGGACACGACTTAACGACTGGACAACAACAAAAAGTCCCACTGAGTTAGTGGGGCTTACTCCCAGGTAAGAGTGCATAGGACTGTGGTCTTACAGCGCAATCCTCCCTAAAGAAGCTCCTGTGGAGCAGCTGCTGGTGCAGGTAAGAGATGCACTGGTTGGCGCAGGGGAGGGCAGCCCAGGAGGCGAGGGCGGGCGGCCGTTGTTGGGTGATCTGGGCTGGGAGGGGGCAGCAGGGATATCAGTGGTGAGCTCCGCCGATATCCCGTGCCCGTTCCCGCCTCGGCTGCCCTCACCCCAGATGTTCGTGATGCCCATGATGCCCTAATCCATATGACCTGTTCACCGAAGCAGAAAGAGCAACTCATCAGCCAGCAAGCCGAGGACGTGGTGCTGCCTGCCTTGCCTTCCCTCCCTGCAAGCCACTTTTGCAACCCCAGGGCTGGCCAGAACCCCTCCAAGGACCAGAGGAGGCGCTCTTCCCCTCCCGGAGCCAGCAGAGCCGCGTCCTGAGTTCCGTTCCTCTTGGCAAAGGTCGACGTTGGGGGAACGTGCTCAAGGAAGTGTGCGTGGGAGGGACGCCCAGGGTGGGGAGAAGAGCAGGACTGGGGTCTGGCTGCTGAACCAGAACGAGTTGAAATTCCACACGGGGTGTGTGTGTGTGTTTCCTGCCAGAGAGGCAAGCGGAGGCTCGCCTGCCTGTCAGTGTGTCGGCCTGGGAAACCTCCAAAGCCTTGCAGAAAACAACAGAGGGTGGGGTGGGGGGAGCTGGGTCCTGCCTCTGGGATTTGTTCAGTGTTCGTGCTGCTGGGGGAAAGGATCGATTCACCTCAAGGCTGTTGACAGACAGTAGCATGACGTTCGGAGCTTTGCCGCTGCAGGCCCATCATAATGCTGCTCCCAGGCTCTGAACGCCGCCTGCTCCCGACTTCAGCAGTGCCTGACAGGCCTTGAACCTTCTGTGATGTCACCAAGAATGCGGGGGGGGGGGGGTGTTTCTGGGTTGATCTCCTTCCTCCAGGGGGCTCAGTGCATGGCACCCTCCCTTTCTGCCTTGGTAATGCTGCACACAACTGAGAGTGATGGGCAGCCAGGGGAGGTCACTGCTTCTCCCCCCCCCCCGGGTGGCCAATAACTCCAGCCCCCTCCCACCCAGGAATGCTTCTCAGTGTTCATCCACTTTGAACACTTTGATGGATATTATTTATTCCAAAACATTTCTTGGCCATCTTTCAGCAAAAGCTTCCTAGACAGCTACCGGTAAGGATGCACACGTTTAAAATTCAACAATTAACATGAAATTACACCAAGGAAATATTTGGAGAAGCACACTCACAAAGCAGGAACAGTTTGTCTGAGTTAGAAAAGACAAAAGAAAATATTTCTTTACTCAGCGAGTAATTAATCTGTGGAACTCCTTGCCACAGGATGTGGTGATGTCACCTGACCTAGATGCCTTTAAAAGGGGATTGGACAGATTGATGGAGGAAAAGCTCATCATCGGCTACAAGCCATGATGACTATATGCAACCTCCGGGTTTTAGAGGAAGCTTATCTCACTCTGAATGCCAGATGCAAGGGAGCGGCAACACAATACAAGTATCTTGTTGTCTTGAGTGCTCCCTGAGGCATCTGGTGGGGCCACTGTGAGCTCCAGGAAGCTGGACTAGATGGGCTTTTGGCCTGAACAGCAGTATAATATAACCAGTAATGAAAGCAGAGTAACAGCACTGAATACAAATGATTGTTGATTTAAAAAGACGCCTAGAATCCTCCGATCATGTGGCAAATGGGACGACAACACACAACAACGCTGGCTGTTAGTGTTGCTATTAAGAAATGCATCTGTATTTGGCTGTTCATATCAAAGACCACCTGGGTGAGCACAAGAGTGTCAAGGACTGCAGGGTATGTGGCTGCTTCCCTTCCTTAGTAGCGTGGCCTGAAACTGCGCCCTGCCCTGCACGCAAGGAGACCTGAGTGTCGGACTCAGGTCACAGCACACCTGCCAAATGACATTTAGGCCCAGATCCCATCCCTACCCCGTTTCATCGGCCATAATCCATTGGACGGTTGCCGGCTGGAGCAGGAGTGGCTCTGAGTCAGCTCCTGAGGGTGTGGCCTGCGCAGCAGCAGCAGCAGCAGGGAGACGGACAGGTTCTTCCTGACCATGGATCCTGACGGGCTGCTCAGGGGCAACACCCAGGCAGGCAACACACAGACGGAGAGGGTGACTCAAGGAGCCCCATGAATCCCTGCTGCATTGTCGCCACCATCCTCATCTCTGCCAACAAGGGGCCTTTCCTGCGTCTTGACGCAGAACCTCCATCATGAGGGTGACAATGGCAACGATCCCTTTGGGATCAGAATGCCAGGGAGCGGGTTCGAATGACTGCAGAATGAACGTTTCGTCAGATGGACAGATTAAAGGCCATCATGGGGTGGGTTTTCCAAGGCTCCCAGCGCTTAATCTGAGTGAGGGATGCCTCAGCCCTAGAATCTGTTTCCAGGGTCACTTGAAAGAAAGCAAAGTGTGCCTCGGATCATGTGCAGAGTGTGTTTCCTTTACTCTTGAGCAGCTTGGATCAAAAAGCAAAGCTCCAGTGCTCCAGTTTGTCTCCAGGTGCTTGGCAAACTTGGCCATTTTGCCAGCTGCTCTCCTAAGTCACTCAGGCCTTGACCGTGGCTTCCCATATAGCCAAAGCATCGTGTGTGTGTAGCCTTTTCTGGCCAACAATGTCGTCATCTTTGATCACAGCGCACCAGCCAAGGGACCTCAGGACCAGTCCCAGGCTGCCCTCCGTGCATCAAAGCATCTCGTGGCACCTTAGAGGAGATTTGCCCATGAAGGTGCTCTAAGGTGCTCAGATGGAAGGACGTGGAGGGCGGAGAAGTGTTGAATGGGACAAGACTCCTACTCAGATTATGGCATCCCCTGACTGCAGAGTGACATGAGAGCGGTAACAGAGGCAGTTTCTGACGCCCTGGGAAGAGCAGAGTCACTTGATTTGCCTGGGAACTGGTCTTAATTAGAGTACAACCCTGGATCTGTTCCTTCAAAGCCAAAGCTCAGTCCAAAACGCAGAGAGGTAACAACAAGGATGGGTGAGAGCGAGAGAGCCTCTGAGCATGTACAGAATCCCTTCCCATCACCTCTGAGTAACTAAGCACAATCCAGAGTCCAGACTCACTGAGGATCAAGAGGAAGGGTGTCGACAAGTCTGCGCTCCAGCACCTCTCTCTCCATAAGTTAAGAGGGAAAGCGTCCCCCTGCTTCCCTAGAGAGGTGTAACATGGCTAAGGGTCAGCTGCCCCAACAAAGCCATCTCTTACACACACACACACACACACACACACACACACACACACACACACACACACACACACACACACACGAGCCTGAAATCCTCAAGGCTTCAGAAGCTGATGGAAATGAATTCCTCACCAAACATTTCATGCCTGGGCATCTGTGCGCAGCAGCTGCAGGCTCGTGCCGCCCTCCGTCCACATGGCGAAAGGAGAGACGAGCTCGCAAGCGATACAGCTGCCCGGGCGGCCACACACCAAGGAAAGGGAGGGATTATTCCCACCACCACGACTCGACACCGGCCCTTGGGGGGCCACGGAGTGTAGCCAGGCATCTGTCCGCTTCCCCCCTGCTGCGTGTGCGATTTCTTGCATGCAAATGGGGGCCGTTGTTGTGTGAACCTGCTGCTGGGGGTGTTTGCTTGTGCGCAGCAGCAGGAGCGCCACCGAGGGTGGTCTGGCTCTGGGCGCACTTTTGTAACCAAGCGGCTTGTTGTTTCCCCTTAAAGAGAGCCATGATGAGCCGGGGCTTGCCACGTTCCTGTCCCCACCAGACAGCCCCGTCCTGCCCTGTTCTTTCTCGAAACAGCAGGAAAACATCCTCAGGACATTCCTGCCAAGTTCCAAATTCCGACTCGCTTCAGCTAACTGGGGAGGCGGCCGCCTCCCTCCCTCCCTCCCTCCCTCCCTCGTTGCTCCCTCCTTGCACTCCACTCCCTGAGCAAGTGGATCTCCTTGGGCTGCGTGGGTCTTCTTGCCAGCTGGAGCTCTGGAGCCGCCGCTACCATCAGTCCTTTGCCCCCAAACGATGTGGGGATGTCCGAAGCCAAGCCTGAGAAGAGAGCAGGGCTGCTGCCCCAGGGCTGCCTGCTGGCATTTGGGGGCGGCGGGGGCGGCTGCCTCGGGGTAAGTAAGTAAGCAGCCGGTGCGTGCGAGGAAGAGCTGCCCAAGCCACTCTCGGGCTCCGTCCCTCCCCGGTGGTCTTTCCGTGGCACCCCTGGGAACGACCGAGGCGGCAGGGACGGGCCTCCTCCTCTTCCTCCTCCTCGCCAAGCGGCGAGCGAGCCAGCAGGCGTCCTCTCTTCCTGCTTTTAGATGGGCTGTGAAAGTGGTTCTAGTCAAACAGGCACTTGAGAGAGGCCCCCCCCCCCCTCCCTGGTGTCCTTTCTTTGTGCTGGTGGTTTGGCTGCCTGCCTGACCGTCTTTCAAAAGGGGGGGGGGCGGGGGGGGCTGCTGCTTCAGACCTGGTGGTGGTGATTATGTCAAGCGTCCCCGGGTGAAATCTCACGAGCTCTCAGCAACTACACAAACTGTCAAATACTAAATGGCACTGCATGTATCAACACTAAACAGAAGATTTATGCCAATAAAGGTTTCGTTCATTCATTCACTAAACAGCAGAGCGCCTCAGCTCAAAACTCCAATCCAATCCAAATACAAAACATAGTGCCTCATCTCAAATACAATCCAATACCCAACAGTCAGAGATTCCAAATGTTTCAGCTTCCAGAGGATAGATAGCTCTGTGAGTCTCGAGCAGCATTTCATACTGAACATTGAAACCAAATGTCATTGGATAACAAACATATTCAGCATCGATTAAAATGTTTGCAGAATATTCAGTGAATCTTCAGCACTGAAATTCACCAAGAAGAATTCAGAGGAGACATTTTTGGATGTGCACTTGTTATTTTGCTTAGCTTGGTTCCTAAATCTCAAAGCTACAAGTTAGCAAGAAAACCCCAAGACCAACGGGAAACCAGAGGCTGGTTCACACAAAGAAATGCAGAGTGCGCCACAGGTTATATTCAGGGGTATATGTACTTCAACCCCTTATTGTCCTGTGTCCAGAGACAGGTGCACACTGAGTGCTGCTCTTCTCTCTCAGAGGTGCATCTCTCTGGCTTCACCTCTCCTAACAATGCGAGAGAGAAACCGGCCAACTCATCACTGCCAAGTTTATACTACAGAAAGCAAGTAAACCCAAACAAGAATGCCAAACTGCAATTACAAAGGAGCAAGATCTGAGCTAAATTTGCACAAGGGCGTGAGGTTGGCGAGGAGCGTGTGTGTGTGTGTGTGTGCGTGTGTGTGTGTGTGTGTGTGTGTGTGTGTGTGTGTCTGCATGGGGGGGGGGAAGCACCTCTCTCTTACCTGGTTCTCATATGCAGAAATAAACAAACACAGAAACTGGCAAAGAAGAACTTTCCACTTGATAAACACAGGTAGAGCAGGGAGTGGGATGGATCCCACAGCTAGCTTGACACTGTTCTGACCTCCAAATGGATGGATGGAGGCGGAGGGTGCAGCAGCTGGCCATTTCAGCCAGCCGCCGCACCTTAGGCAGGATCAGGCTGCCCAATAAATAAAAGGAAAGAACTGGACAGGGTGAGTCCCTCCCCCCTCCTGGTTTGTCTCAGTTTTACCAAAGAAATGGCAGTAAAATAGATTGCGGAGCTCGTCTTTCAGAGCAGCTGTTTCTATGACCTGAACTGCAGTCAATCTTTCTCTGCCAAACCTCAGCTGCAAACCTTGGATTTAGAACAAGGGGTAGTAAGAGTACATGCAGAGTAAGGGGCCACCTTTCATCCAGCAGGGCCCAGATGCTCGTCACAACTGCATTCCACAAACTCAACCATTTGAACACAGGCCTTCAATTAAGAGCACCTTCATCATCCCTGTCTTTCAGTTTATAAAAATGTCTAGTTGGAGGGTCCCCTGGAAAGGAACTATGGATTTTTTGGGGGGGGGGTCAGGAAAGCAGCACCTGCGACATTTTCTCATGCAGTGGTCAAAATATCACAGAAAAGGCCCCATGGCTGAGATCGAGAGTGACTCACTGGCCTGGGCACCGCGTCTGGATGTGGTCCCGTGAAGGCAACAGGTGCCCAGTCGAGAGCATCCAAGAGGGGTCAGGCATCGCTTGGTACTGAACCAATTGCCTTTGAAGCTGGGCAAAATTCCCCAGCAGAGTGAAATGAGTTCTGCGCAACTCAGGAGCTTGGTACCCTACACAAAATAAGAGGTCGGGAAACCAGGTGGTCACCATCTTCAGGGCCTCCACCTCTGGAAGATGTGGAAAAGGACTGAATTGACCTGGCTGGCGCAGAGCATCTTCTCAGCTGAAGCTTGCCTGCAAGCATGGACCTCAGCTGCCAGAGGGATCTGTCTTCCAAGCAGCACCTCCTGCATGCCTCAGTAACAGATCCCAAACCCCAGCCATTGGGGGCCTGATGGTGTGATCTAGTGGAGGGGGTGGGTTGAGATCTGGAGGGCCTGAGTTCAAGTTCTGTCTCTGCCATTAACTCACTAGGCAGCTCTAGCCTCAGTTCCCCATCTGTAAAATGGGAATGATATGAACCGACCTCCCAGGGTTGTTGTGAACCAACTGAATATTACCCAGCATGCTGAGTACTCCAAGGTGCTAAAGATATGAAAAGCAACCCGTGAGTCCACAGAAAGAGGAGGCGTGGGGGCCCCTCCCTCCAGACCTGCCGACTCTTCTTGCCCCGCTCCAGGCTTCTGGGCAACACCGTCAACAAGCGAAGCTGTCTAGCTGCTTACCTGCCAGCTTGAGTAGGGAGTCGAAGACTTTGCATTGCATCTGCCCCGTGCTCTGTATGACGCAGGCCATCCAGAGGCCCTCGTAGATGGCCTGGGCTGTCACAATGTTGTCCGCGGCGTAGGAGGAGATCTTCCACTGGGGCATGGCCGTGCTGACGATGATGCCGATCCAGCCGATGAACGCCAGGATGAAGCCCAGCATCTGCAGACCTCCGCTGGCCATCGTTGCCCAAAGACACTGGAGCGCCTGGAAGATGTCGAAGAAAAGGCGTTGAGGGTTCCTTGGCTGGAGGCTGTGGGATCCGCACGGATGCTGCTGAGCCGGCAAAGAAAGCTTCTTCTCCCTCCTTTTCTTTTGTAATCCAAGAGAGCTCAGTGCTGGTTGCTGCTGGGCTGGAGAAACACCTGGACTAAAGTGCGGAGCAGCACCTCTGGCTCGCTATTTAAACCAGAGTCCTTGGAGCGCCCCCTGGTGGTTTCACTTGTGTTTTCCAGTAGCACACCCTGAATGTTTTCACTAGAAGTTCAACACCATCAAAATCCTCAGGTCAAATGTGGGTATTATTGTATCTTAATAAGGACATGATTATTTATTGCAGTTGTCAGGGTGGGCTGGGGGGGGGGGAGGAGCCTTTCTGCAGCATCCTATCCCTGGATTCGGGCCATGCAGTTCGTGTCTTGATGGCCACCCTACACGTTGCCTGCTTGAGTGGCTCATGTATATTATTCTCTTGCTCATGACACATCCATTGCAGGATCCACCCTGTTCCCTTGGTGGCTTTAGGGTACAGCAACAGGCTGCTCAGAACTAGACGAGAGCTGACTCACCTTTGAACTGCTCCAAAGAATACAGGGACGCAGCGGCCTGAGTCAACACCACCTTCCCACTTCCAGCGTGTATTCCTCCCCCCCCCCCATTGAACGCCTTGTGTGGGCCACTGGCCAGTCCTTTGCCAGATCCAGGGAAATGCAGAGGAACAACAACAAAGGCTGCTTCCCCAACCCCGCTGCTCCTCTTTGAAAAGGGCCCAGGAGGGCTGTAGCCAGGTTCAGCCCCCGACGTCTCCAGGTAGAGCTGGGAGAGACCCCTGGCTGGCCGACAGCCACTGCCAGGCAGAGGAGACCATCTGAGCGGGATGAAGCCAGGGTGGTCTGGCTCAGGGTGAAAGCAGCTCCATGCCTGAAACCCTCTGAAACCCTGGGGGTGCTGCTGCTACCACTCCGCACAGGCAGGCAGCAGTGCGTGCGCTCGGTCCACCGACGGGCCGACAACGCTTGGGAGAACGGAAAGGGCTTTTGCCTGGCTGCAGAAAGATGAGGGCATCAGGGGAGCCTCCCCAGGGTGGGGAGTGCACCAAGGAGGAGCCACCAGCAAGAAGCCCCTCTCTCTGGCGGCTACCTGGGGCACCTGAAGGGCGGCCTCTGAAGTGGATCCCAGGGCAGAGACAGGTGGATGTATGTCGAACGAAGCACCGTTTCTGGCAGTCTTCAAGGGCAGCCCCACATCCCATGAATGATGACAGCAGAGCACCCTGAAGATTGCCAGGGCACAGATGGCAGCGGTGTGTCCACCAGACTACAGCACTTCTGTTCAGGAGAGGCTGCAAGTGGTGCCCCCCCCCACCACACTAGGGCCACTTATGCACATGACATGGCTATGAAAGCAGACGAGGGTTGGATTGGGTTTGGCTCAGGGAGACCCGGGTTCAAATCCGATTCATATGAAACCCCATAACAGATTACTTTTAGCCAGTTACCATCTCTCAGCATAAGCTACGTCACAGGGCTGTTGTGAGGACAAAGCCTATGTACACTGTTCTGAGCAAACGGTATGATAGTGTGATCTCAATTTTCAACACACTGATCAATAATCGACGAGGCCCTTTGACGACATTCAAACCCTGCCGCCCACGGGAGAATTCACACGGAGTCCATCCTATTCCCAGGGACTTTGCTGGCTGTTTGGCATCCTAGTACTGTACGCTGTACATACATTGCAGGTAGCCCGATCCTGCTTAAGATGTGGCAGCCGGCCGAAATGGCTGGCCGCTGCATCCTAGTCAGAATGCGGCCCGTGCCGGCGCGGCCAGGACTCACCTCAGGGGAAGGGACATGCATTCCTTTTACCCAGTGTAAGCGCTGGAGGCCCCAATGGGCCTCCTCGGATGTGTGTATGCCAGTTCTTTAGCTAGCACACGTCCGGGGAGACCGTGTAAGGCTGGCCTGGCCCGGGAACGGGACGGAGATATGGAGGAGGAGCGTGCCACCAATATCCCCGCCCCCTTCCGGCCCAGCCAATGGCCCCTCCCCTGCCACCCTGGCCCTCCTTCCCGCTGTCCAGTGCAGGACTTACCTGGGTCGGGCGGCGCGGAGTCCAGGGGATGGCAGAGTGAGCAGTGCCAGCTTCCATGCCTGCTCCACTCACTCCAGAGGTGCCATGAAAGTGTCTTACAGCACTTTCACAACCCCTTAGGCTGGTGGAGCGTGTGCTCCGCCGGGCCGGCCTATATTTAGGGTGGATTGCACCCTTAAGTTCAATATCATTTTGATTCTGAACAAAATAATCTGCAACTGATTATAAGCTTTCCAATTCAAAGTGAAAACCAAACAGTGCATTCTCCTAGCAGCTGAGCTGCATGGTGACGTGTTCATATCTGGGTTTGAATATTCACTGAAGAATATAAACGTCCTGATCCAGTTTGTGATCTGATCCACTTACCGAAGAGCTGTTCTTTGCTTCCACACACGTACAAGTTCCAATTTGCCACTTTACTGTGTGGAATCAGTTTTGCATTCTTATTTCTGTAATTCAAATATCTGGATTGGCTAAAATGTATATTTGACATGACTATGGACAGTCTTGTCCCATTTTCTATCTCACATTATAAGTTTTGTATCCGCAAACAGTGGGAGGGAGGGGCAATGTGGATTCCCCCCCTCCCGCCGTCTCAGTATTGTGTTTCTCAAACCATATAAAGACTATTTGCGTTGGAAAATAACTGTTTGTTCTCCAAGGCCCCCACGTGCTGTTTGTGTTCCTCCTTAATCCCCCCAGATAGTTTCTCCTCCTGTTGTTCTGCTGCTCAAGGCAAGCCAGCAACCACCACTACCGCAAACAGCAATTCTCTCGGTGTGAGACATGAGTTCAGGTGCTTGTCTTTGACTGGACCATACTCATCCTGATGGCTTGGAGGGATACTGCTTGAGCTTCTTGGAGCAGTTTGCAAAACATGGTTTGCAAAACATGGTGATTATTACCCATCGTGGTCAGGTTTGCCCAACCGCAGAGGGGTTTGAGAAGAGGGAAAACACTAGCAGGCCCACTGCTCCCAAGGAGTAAACAAGCCTGACGCCATAACAAATAGAAAGCTGTCAACATTCATCTGCCTCCACCACATGCTAGATTCCCCCCCCCACACACACACACACTGGGCGCCTCCCAAGAATGTTTCTGAAATTCTTCTCATCCGAACTTTGCTCTGGATTTTAGCTTTCCAGATTACCTGGTCTTGTTTCTGACCCAGAATTGACATCTTGGGAACTCGCCATTGTTCTGGTTTTTATTTCCGAATGTTGTACAAAGTGCTGTGCACGTATGATGTGCCCCAGCTCGCACTTCTGATGGTCCATTCACGACGTCCTCCCCCCACATTGCTAGGCCCAAGTGCAGGTCATCATTAACTGCTCCCAGAAATATAGTTTGTCGCTTTTGTATCATCAGTTTCATCACTCTATGGGCACCTGTTGGCAAAGAAGCAAATTAGCTGTGATTGTACAGAGAGTTGTGTAAAGATTTTTTTTTGGAGGGGGGGAGCATTTTACCAAAGTTCAGAAGGCCAATGAAACCACTACACGAAAGGTCACACCAAGACGGCTTTTTTTTAATTCCCCCAATGTTTTCTCAATGCACACAGTGGGGTGAATATCCATATAAATGGAACTGAAAGTAGGGGCAGATTGTGTTACATGGTCAATATTTTATTCATTATTTCTGTTTGATACAAGGTGTGTATGAGACACACATTCAAACATGCGCACTTGGTGCTGAGCGCCTGCCTGGAGAGCCAAGGGCCAGACCAGGACTGTGGCTATTAGAAGGCCTCCTCTCCTTGTGGAGAGGACGTTTTCCTGCTCTAAACTCTGCCGGAATGGAAGATTTAATGGTTTATATATGACCCTTCAGTCGTGAAATTAAAAGACGCTTACTCCTTGGAAGGAAAGCTATGGCAAATTTAGATAGCATAATAAAAAGCAGAGATATCACCATGCCAACAAAAGTTCATATAGTCAGGGCGATGGTGTTCCCAGTAGCAATGTATGGTTGCGAGAGTTGGACCATAAGGAAGGCTGAGCACCGAAGAATAGATGCTTTTGAACTGTGGTGCTGGAGAAGACTCTTGAGAGTCCCTTGGACTGCTAGGAGATCAAATCAGTCAATCCTAAATGAAATCAACCCTGACTGTTCCCTGGAAGGACAGGTACTGAGGCTGAAGCTCAAATATTTTGGCCACCTAATGCGAAGAGAGGACTCTCTGGAGAAGACTCTGATGCTGGGAAAGATTGAAGGCAAAAGGAGAAGGGGAAGGTCAAGGATGAGATGGTTAGACAGCATCACCGATGCAACGAACATGAAAATGAGCAAACTCAGGAAGATAGTGGAGGACAGGAAGGCCTGGCGGGATGTGGTTCATGGGATCACGAAGGGTCGGACACGACTTAACGACTGAACAACAACAATATGACCCTTATCACTTCCCTGGATTCCTGAGTTGGGAAAAGCACCTCTTGAAAGACAAAGCAAAGGTTTCACACCTCCCCAACCTTCTTATGAAGCTCAATTCAGAAAATGATCCGACAGCCATCCAACCAGCTACCTCACTCTCAATTCCTTTGTGGCGGGACAAAGGCAGAGCCCATCATCAGGGGCACTAGCGTCGACGGGGGGAAGCGGGGGGGGCCGCCGGGGGGCGTCGCGCGTATAGGGGTGACGCGCGATGCCCCTCACTTACATTTTTGCAGTGGAGGTGGGCCCGCCCGCCCTCCCCTGGGTCCGTTTGGCTCCAAAATGAGCCAAAAACGGAGCGGGGAGGGCGCTCCGCTCCTGCGCGTGACGTCACGCGCGGGGGCGGAGCCTCCCCCTTAAGGGTGACGTGCGCCCCCGCTCAGGGGTGTCACGCGTCGTCGCGACGCCCCTGATCAGGGGCCCCTGATTAACAGTAAAGGGCCTGCTCATTGAGTCACCCCACCTAAGAACCCCCTAGGATTCTTCTATCGGGCAAACACTTAGAAAAACCCTGGCTAAGTTGAGAGCCTCATGCCCCTTTGCTCCTTGGCCCACATTTGTTCTTCCTCTGATTGAGTCCTGCCTCTGCCTGCCCCACTGTGGGTCTGTGGAGCAATAACTCTCTGATGCTGCTATATGCCAGTAATAATGCTTCTGAAATCTGAAATCACTGGTACTGCAACAAGTCACCCCCCATTCCAGCCTCCATTCACGAACCACTGCACTAGCCAGCACCCGGGACAGGTACAGCCTGCAACACCCTTTGCTGGGGTTTCCTTCCCTTCCTCCTCCCTAAGCTGATCAGCCAGAATTCTCGCCCCCCCTCTCTCTCCAAGGAAGAAAAGCATCTCTGCTCCCTTGCCCAGCTCCCCTCAAGACTACTGCCCCCTCCCTGTGCTGTCAAGGGCTTGCTTCAGCCCTCTTTCTGTCTTTGAGACCCCCCCTCCTTTGTCCAGGGAGATTTGCGCAATCGGCCCCTTGCCACGGCGCCCCCTGCATGCATCATAATGCTCCCAAGCTTCGCAGAATGGGAGAGGTCACCTTGTCCACGGAGCAGCCGCATCGAGAGCCCACAAAATCCCACCGAGCTTCTCTTGCTTATCAAGGAGCCCTTGTTACCAGACGTGGTGGGTGGAAGGCGGCAAAAGTCACTTTAAACTCAACTTCTACCGTTGGATAGATGACATGCAAAAGGAAGGCGGACTTCCCAGAAGGCAGCTGACAAGATTTCATACTTGAAGCCGGAGGTATTTGAATTTTGAGGTAAATATTTCCCACTACAAATGAAAATTAGAACCTGAAATCTCTCATGTAAGGTTCAAGTGGCAACACTGGAAAGGCTGGTGAAGTTTTCGTGTTTGCAAATAATATGCAATATCATATTCATATTAATCAAGAAGTTCCCACTTCCCACATGCTCCAAGCTACGCTTCCTGTTCTCCCTCCCTCCCCATCCATACGCACACATATGCGCTAGGGCCAGGTGGAACATTACGCAGAGTAACGTCTCCCAAATGTGCATGTGTGTGCGTGTGCGTGTACACACGTGTATTGATAGAAAAATGGCCAGCAGGGAAACAGACACCCCCAGCAAACTGAACCCTCAAATATCCATAAAAAACAAAGAAAATTAGGTGGCTATATTGTCAATGAAAAGGTGCCTCTTCCACACCTGTTCACCTGTCCTATGTGTAGACAATGACTGCATAGGTGGGGAGGGGTCAGCCGCCCTGCCCCCAACCGCCACCTGCTCAGGTGAAGGCCTGAAGAGGGCACTTCCATCACGTTGGCTCCTCCTGGTGCCATCGTTAAACAAAATAAGCACCTGCTGAGGGCATCAAGGGGGCACCACAGAGGTTTCTTCCAGGGCCGGATTTACCATGGACCATGGTGCCACCCCCCCCCCCCAACAACCCAATTAAACAAAACAAAGTCTGGAAAAAGAAGGGGGAATCACTGAACCCAAAATATAATAATTTGAAATATATTTTATTGAATTGTTTTGAGTTTATTTTTTTTACTAAATTACAATTTATAATTATAATTAGAGAGGAAGAGGAAGTGTGGAGGAGAAGTGAGTGGCGGGCTGGAGGAGATAGCTGTGAGTGGGCAGACGGAAGTGGGTGCCCAGCTGCAGCTTGAGGTGACAATTGCTGCCTCCTGTGGATGAACCAGCCCTCCCCCATCCTGTCAGTCTGTAGGACACGTGGTTTTTGCCTCCAAGGAAGGCTCATCATCAACGGGGGGGGGGGGGGGTCGGGGCCAAACTGCACAGAACACGGCTCACGTGCTTGGCCCTCATGTGCTTTCTTGAGTGTTTTTCCAGCCCCATCTGGAGCGGGACCCTGCTGGGGAACAGGCTGTCACCCTTTGCTCCTCCTGCCATGGTCTCAACCCGACGGTTGCGAGTGAAGAAGCAGGTCAGAGCCAAGCGTGTTAGTAGCAGAGCTCAGAGAGCAGCCAGAAGGGGGAGTCTGGCAATCACCTCCACAGGCTGGAAATGGGTCAGAACCAGAAGCTCTTCCTTCCTCTGGGGCTCGGGGAAAACTTGGGAAACCAGGCAGCATCCTTCGGAAAATTAGGTCAGTCAAGAAGAGGCCTGTATGAGTCACTGGTTTTTCCTTCTAAAGGTGTGAACGAGCCCAGAGTACCTGGTCACAGGTGTGAGACCGAGAGCTAAGAATCATCCCTGGAGTTTCCAAAGAATCCCGCCGGCGAGAGAGAGGCAGCCCTTGGTGTCCCGGCTGTGCGGTGCAACGTTGCAAGGCTGTGTCACGTTGCAGCAGGAGGCCGCAACCTCTCGGCCTCCCGTCATCCTGGGAACTTTCGCAAACCTGGGCTTCTGGCTTTTACTCCACCTGTTTGTGCTTTTGAGACACTCCAGATTGCTCCAGCACATCAGTCAAACATGCTGTTATGCCTGTTGCAACTTGCACTCCTGACTCTTCCATACAAGAAAAATTCACTGCTATCCAAATTCTTTTCTGCCTCACCCCAAATTCTAGTAATAAGAGGAAGAAAGGATGGAGCATGGGAAGCGGTAGGGTATAATTAGAAGGGGCAATGCCAATGCATTCCCCCCCCCCCCCAGCTTTCAGAAGGGTTTCCTTTTTATATGAATAGCTTCCTCCTTATGGCAAGTTGCAACAGGCAGGCATGACCATTTTGACTGATATATATCAATATCAATATCAATATCAATATCAATATCAATATCAATATCAATATCAATATCAATATCAATCAATCAATCTATCCATAGATATTGATATTGATATATTGATATATTGAGCTCTGGAACATGCACAAGGGAAAGCCAAAGTGGAGTGGGAAGGAAATGCTAGAACATCAAAGCCCTGGTGGATCAGGCCCAAAGGGGTCCAGCTAGTCCAGCATCCTGTTTCTCAGTGGCACACAAGATGCCTCCAGGAAGCCCACAAAATGTCAGTCGCCCTCCCTGTTGCTGCTCCTCCTCGCCCAGCAAGTGCCTCTGAACCTGGCGGTTCCACAGAGCCATCGTGTCCAGCAACCATTCGTCATCCAGGGACTGGTTGACTCGAAAGTACAGAGTCTCATCCGTCTAATCAAAGCCAGCTGGAGGGCTCTTCTTGAATGGAAAGGTGAAGCAGGCACAAGCGTCTTCATAAGACTCTCCTGTTGAAGCTGTCTGAAGTCAGACTGTTTACAGGATGGGGGCAGAGGGCCGTGTCTTCTTCTTGCCCTCTCTCTGGAGCTGTTGTGGCTGAGGGAGCCGTCATCCCGCACAGGGACTGGATTCAGGACAGGTGACAGGATGGAATGCTCACCCCAAGGTGTCGTTGGCAGGAGGGGCCAACACAGAACCAAGGAAGGCGGGCGGGCAGCAGCCGACGGGATTCCGTGAGAAGCAGCCGCCCCCGCAGCGGTTGGCTCCCGAAGCAGGCCAGGCACAAATAGAAGCCGCCTCGCAGTCAGTTTATCACAAACACCGGCTGAATCGCGTCAATCAATCATTCAGCTTGCAATTTGTAAATGTATAATGAAGAAAAAAATGGTGGTGGTGCCTACTGATTTTGATGGCTAAAGTAAAGCTGGCTGCTGCTGGAGACCGAATACAGTCTGGGTGGGTGGGCAAGGGTGGTTCAAAGCCATATTGGGGGGGGACCACAGTGGGGATACTGCCTGGGCTCCTTGGCCCAGGCAAGACAAACCCTGGTGGACCTGGGTCAGGATCTCAGGCTAGCCAGAAAACTCCTGGCTCTCTTGAGGTGGAGATACGTTACTGGATCCGTTGGCTGGTGGGGAAGAGAGGAAGTCGAGCTCTTCCCTGCCAACAGAAATATACGGGGGACATCAATAAATGAAAAAGCCGTTGAAGCAGCTGCCCCATCTCTGTGGGCACAGCAGGCACCCACTGCTTGCTTAGCGGGTCAAGCAAACACGCCCTGCAGCAGCATGCTGATGGCCCAATTCAGTGTGACCTTGGCTGCACACATGCGCGCAGGCGCAGCCACAGAACACCCTATTCTAACGAGGCCCTCAGCGACTACTGCACTGGCACACGCTCACAGGGCACCACAGGGCCTGCCTGCCCAGGCCACAGATCCTTGCTGTGCCACCATCATCCTTGAGGCCAACTGAAACTGCCACCTCGGGCAGAGGGTGCCCACCAGCTGGCCTCCACTGATCCTCCCACCCCCTGGATTTGAGAGGGAAGAGGAGGCAGAGGGGATGTGGGGAGGAGCGGAGAGCAGTGGGCTGCAGTGTCAGCGGAGCGGCGGCTCCCCAGGCAAGGGAGGGGGCAGCATTTGGCCTGCCACCTCAGGTTCCAGGAGGTCTTGGGCCGGCCCTGGTGCCATAGCGTATTTTGAGCGGAGCGGACGGAGCAGCCGACCCTCTTCCCTGGGCAGGTCCCATCAAAAGCCAGGTGAATATGAACGAGACGCGGCCAGTGCTGCCCCCCCCCCCGACTAGGACCAGCCTCTCAGCCCCCAAGGCCAGACTGCTGCAGGCCATTGCCTGCCCAGCCCCCATGTTGCAGGATGGAGCCCTGTTTGCCAGGAGGCCAGAGGCAGGACCAAGGGCAGGGCTGGCTACTCAGCTGAGTCCAGGCGGGAGTCCTGCAAGGCAGGCGGTGGGGAGAGGCTGCCTGGCTCAGCTGCCGGCTGCTTTGCAGCAGACTGTGTGGCCGGCCCAGGCCAGGGAGGGCAGCCGCTGGGTTTGTCTGGAGAAGCCTGTCTGCTCTGAGCTGCCTTTTCCAGGTCTATCACAATGACCTGAAAGGGCTGATCTGGGGTCCCCCACCAATTAGGAGCCACACAAGCAAACAAAACTGGGGGGGGGGCGTTCAGGGCTGGTCCTCTGGTTGCAGGTGCTGTTACTTTTCCACTCCGTCCTCAGCAGCCAAGACTGCACCATGCAATCTGTGTTCCTCGCTGCTGCAACCTTTGGAAGCATGAACACCCTAAGAAGGCAGAGCACCAGCCACTGCCACGGAGTTTTACAAAGGGCCACAGTTTGGAGAAATGCGGGGGGGGGGAGGAGTGGGCTGTTAGCCCCAATAGCTCAATGGAACCTTTGTGCTCAGGGGCTCCCTGTCTGTCACTGAATGCCAGTGGCTGGGGTGCAACGGTGGGGGGGGGGAGCTGTTGCCTTCCTGCCCTGCTGGTGGGCTTCCTGGAGGCATCTTTTTGGCCACTGGGAAAAGTGGGAGGAGCTGGACTAGATGGGCCGGCTTTGGACTAATCATCCAGTAGGGCTCTTCCTTATCTGCATCGCAATATTGGTCTCAAGAAGAGACAACTAGTCTGGTCCAGCATGTATGCCCTTATATAATTCAACCCCCGGGCAGACACCTTTTCGTTCTGTGATTTTTCTCCCCCCAAGGGGGCAGCATATTTGCCCCGGCCTTCTCCCTCTCTTGCAAGTTCCCCGCCACCACCTGCGCTCGCTCGCTCTCCTCCATCTCGCTGCAGCACAAAGCATCTTGGAGACCTTCAAGAAACACGGCTCTCTCTCAGGCTTGCAGGCAGCACATGTTTGGGCGGCTATAGAGGCCTGCTGGGAGTCTGCCACAGCCAGAGCCCCAGTCTTCCAAGTAGTAATAATGTCTGTGCGTGTTTATGCCAAACAACAAAGTCTGGGGCGGAGTGGCAATAAACCGGAGGCGGCTGCCTCTGTCTAGCAAACACAAGGAGAAGGGGAGGATGCTGCTGCAGGAGACAGAAAACACACAAACGTACATGATGTCATGGCAATTAGACAAGCGCAGGGATGGGCACAACGGATCCCTCCGTTTCTGAGGCGCTTTCCTGTTTTTCCACCCCAGTGGTCTTGCATAGCGGTGGAAAATCTCAGATAGCCCTTGGAGGTAGCTGAGCATTGAGAAATGGGGAGAGGACACAATAAAGGACTGTAGCCATAGGAGTTCTCTCTCTTGCCCCAGGGGACCCAGCCGCCTTCTGTTCTGATCTGTCACTAAGCGTCTTCCCCAGGTCCCTCTGCCATCAGGAGTGAGGCAGGAGGGGGGCAGTGAAAGGGCCTTTTCTGTGTTGGCACCTTAGCGTTGCAACTTCCTTCCTAGAAAACGTGACTGCTACAATCACTACTGTAGGAGCCAGGCTGAGACCACCTTGTTTTATTGAACTCTTAATCAGCGCCGTAACTACGTGGAGCAGGAGCTCCAGGCGCTCGATCGCGGGAGGGCGGCCAACTCACCGTGTTGAGAAGAACAGCAGCAGTAGCAGAGTCGCTGTTGCCCTGGAGCCGTTTGGCTCCGAAATGGGAGCAAAATGGGCGGGGGGGCGCGTCTACGGCGCGTCGACGTGACGCGACGCTGGCCCCGCCCCCTCGCGCCCGGGCGCCCTCCCGGCGCCTGACGCCTCTCCTCTTAATTAGCAACATGGCTTCGATGTTTTAACAGCGCAATCCTACGTAACTTTAAGCAGCTGGCCTAAAGGACTGGCTGCGGTATCCTGAGCTCATTCCTGGGCTGTGTCGGCGAGGCCCGGGAACACCTCGGGAGAAGGGGACATTGTGTAGGGCAGTGTAGGGCTGCCTATGGTATGGACCTTCTCATATGCATGCCAGCTCTGAAGCTGGCATGCATCTGAGACAGCGGAGTGAGGCTGAAACGGGCCGGGAAAGGGCCGAGGATATCAGCGGACCGTGCCGCCGATATCCCCACCCTCTCCTGGCCCGGTTCGGTTTAGCCAACTGTGCAGCTAATTGGACCCCATGGTCCAGGGTAGCACCTTGGCAGGGTGACCTCCCCCTCCACTGGCTGCCGTGGCTCAGCAGATCTCTTTGGTGGGCTGGCACCGCTGGTGCCCTCCTCCACTTCCTGGGTCTCCACAAGGTAGAGAAGGGAAAGAGGAGTAGGGACGAGCCACTCTAGCCCTGCAGTCTCCTCTCTCCACTTCCTACCTCCCGGCGGACCCTGTCTGCCTTTTGGAAGAGCCAAGAGTGGGAAGGACGTGGAGGGAGGGGGAGATTGGTGGCGGCGGCTTGGAGGGGGGTTGCGGGTGCTCGGCTGGGGCAGGGGAGATGCAGAGGAATGGCAGAGGTATCGAGGGGAGGGGAGGAGATGGAGGGAGATGCAGAGGGGATGGGGGAGGTTGAAGCCGGGGTAAACATTTGCATGCCATGGAGAGGCACAATGGGCGGGGGGGGGGGTGAGGGCTTGGTCCCGGGTGGCAGGTGGACCTAGGCGGACCTGCAGAGCCCAGTGGCAGAGCCCATCCTCCGTGCAGCATTCAGAGAAGGGCTGCCACTCTTTTCAGAGAGGAAGGGTTCAGCGTTGGCTGGAAGCCACCAAAACAACAACTCGGTTAGGAAAAGGGTGAGAACGAACAGGCCTCAGAGGCTCTGCTTGAACTTGCTCAGCGGCACCAGAGACCAAACACCGTTTGCTTTCCGAGAGTCCAACCCTGCCTGCTGCAGAGTGTGTGGGTGGCTGAAACAAAGTGTTCTGAGTCAGACAAAACACAAGTGTCTGAATGGCGGGCAAAACTGCAGCGCAGTCCCAGAAGGGATTGTAACGATTACTGGGGGATTTAAGGCTGGAAAACAGAAGGGCGCGCCTGGGCAAGAATTTCACCCGTGTGCCAAAACCGTGGCCTCTTCCCAAACACCAGACGTGGCGGCTCAGTTTCAGCCAAGGTGGACTGACAGACCCCTTGAGCGAAGCCTCTCCAAGCCCTGAAAGCAAGTGGACAAGGCGGCTGCTTAGCAATGCAACAGGTTCGTTCGTAAGGAAAGGGGAATGCCATTGGCGGAGGGACGGCAGACGCGTCAGACCTGTACGGTTGCGGGGGGGGGGGCGGAGATGTGTGCTGCTCACCCCCAACTGCAAGGGAAGCAGCTGCCCCGCTCCTCGCTTGCAGGCTGCTCTCGCCTGCTTCGACAAGGCTTCTCGTTGCTCTCTTTTCCTGGGCGGCGGCTGGCTGGTGACTCCCTGTGACCGAAGTGGCTGTGACCAGGGGTTCCTCGTGTTTCACTTTTCACAGTATATAGGCGATTTGCGCAATTCTGCGGCTGTGCATGCCTGCTTTCCCCCACAGCTCTGCTGGCAAAACATCAGGATTTGAAAAGGAGCATGGCGGTGCCCCTTCTTACGGTATGAACTGCTTTCTGCACAAAAGCCTCCCCAACACGAGACGTCGCATCCCGTCCTCATCCTCCCTCTTCTGAACCTATGCCCCCCTGCCCCCCTAGCCCCTGGCCCACTGACTGCTTTATCTGCCAAGGCCCAGCTGCTCCTTCCCCTATTCTTTCCCCCTCCAACAAGCCTCCTTCCCTGAAGAGTCCATCCTGCAAGAAATGTCCTCCCTTCCATTCACAGTAGGTCTGCTAGGGTCAAGGACAGACACATAGGACCAGTTTGCAGGGGAGCCACCGGGGGCGGAAGCTGTTCTGGCAGCTGTTGCAGGCAGCCATCCATCGGCGGAGAGCCTCTTCCTTCCAGCTCCAAGTCCTGGGCACCGGTGGCTCTAGCAGTCCCTGACGGCTCCTCCCAGCAACAGAGAAGGTCAGGGATGGCTGCTGCAGTCAGCCAGGCTGGCTTCTGACCATGTGGGGCCCATTTGGGGTCCCTGCTGTGTGAACTGACCCAGCACGTCCTGCGCCTTCCTAGGCCAGCCCACCTTCCATCTTAGCACACCCTTCACCCAGTTTGTAGACCTCTCTCTGGCTTGAACTGAACAACAAGACCCTGGCGGTTCCGAAGAGGGAAAACACAATGGAAGAAACCAGCGGGGTGCAGTGGCAAATATCATGTGACGGAAAGAAGAAGAGCTCCCCGCGCATTTCATGGGTTGTCATCAGTGGCTTACATGGACGCAGCAAAGTTGCCTCTCCTTCGGTAGCGGGGCTGTCACTGCTTCAGTTATGCTTGGAGAGGCAGCTTTTCTGCAGCAGGAGAGCAAGAAGAAGAGGCCACCGTGGGCTGAGCTGGCTTCCAAACAATTTCCCCGAGGAGGAAGATATTTGAAACCTGCTGGGAAGTCTGATGGGTGCACCTCACTGGCTTTGACTGGCTTTGGGTTTCTTTTGGCAGGACGTCTGGCTCAGGTGGTAGAGCGACCGTCTCATATATGCCTGAAGATCTGAAGGACGGCAGTTCAAGATGGCCAGAAGTATCTGTGTCTGTCGGAGAGCTGCCGGCACGCCGAGCTGATAAGTTGCAGAGCCTCTGTGGGGGAGTGGAACTGCAGCTGCAGCACTTGAGTGGCAGTCAAGGTTGCCTGCCAGCTGAAGCGTGGTGAGGCGAATGCCAGAGAGAAAGAGAGAGAGAGAGATGGACTGTGAAAGCAACATCTAGAATGAAGGGTTCTACGAAAGATTAGAACATTATTGTATTGTAAAAACGGGGTTTAGAAAGCCTGCCCATGTACACCGCCTTGAATTAAAGTCGGAGGAGAAATCCAATGACCAAGAAAGGCGGTATATAAATACTGTATATTATATATATATTATTATTATCTTGTTTGGTTTCTGAAGAAGCCACGATTCTGGCAAGCGTGTACCATTCTTCTCGCCCAGCTGCCTTCCTTGCTTTCATGCTTGGAAGAGGCCCCATGGGACAGAACAGAGCAGCAACTGCTTCTGAAGGGCAGGAAGGCTGGCCGGCCAGAGCCTCGCAGCGCTAGCGAGCTGTCCGGGTCCCTCAGCTGCCAAGTACTGGGTTGGCCAAAGTGGTCTGCTGACCGCAGGCTCTCCCTGTCCCTCGTCTCTGCTTTGCTTCTCTTCCTACAGCCTTCTGGAGGCCAGACAGCTGGCAGCGCACTCACCCTTCATGGCCAGCCAGGGCTGAGCAGGCTGGAGGATGCAGGGATGGCCAGCCAGGGATGGCGCTGCTGCCAACCTCCTGCCAATTTCACAAGTCTTTCTGTGAATCCCCAACGTTTGCTTAACCCTACTACATCAATCTAAGCTTGGCAAATAAAATATGCCCTCTCTCTCTCTCTCTCTCTCTCTCTCTCTCTCTCTCTCTCTCTCTCACACACACACACACACACACACACACACACACACACACACACCCCTTGCATCTTTCAGTGGAGATAGGTGTCTCAAAATTCAGACTCCCAAAGAGGAGGAGGCGGCAATGAAAACTCCACAGGGGAAAAAGACCTCAGGCCTGATACTCCGCGCTGATGCTGGCAGCAGAACTGAGCTCAGAAATCATGTCACACAGGGAGGCCCAGGCCTGGTGCTCAGGGTTGTTGCGCCTGCCGCCTGCTGCTGCTGCTCCAGGCAGGAAAGGGCGAGTGACCTGGCTGTAGTAGGCGGCGGGATGATTCCCCAGAACTAGGCTGGGCTCCTAAGTTCCGAGCCCTTTCCCAGAGGGTTGGGCAAAGCAGCAGGCCCAAGCCCAGGTCAAGCAGCACCACTCATCACTCCCGATGATGACGGGTCCGCTTCTGCCTGTGGCCGCCTGGGTCTCTGCCAAAATGGGGAGGTAGCAGCAACACTTGAGGCAGCAACAGCAGCCTGATCTCAAGGGAAAGCTGAGCTCTGCAGTGATTGTTATTTGATCCCAGTGCTGTGGCAGAGCAGGAAGAATGAGGCTGCTGCCCCCTGGTGGAGAACGCTGCACCTGCTGCACGCACCTCGAAGGCTCCTCCATTTTTTTCGGCATCAACTTTTGGGTGCCGCCTTGGGTCCCTTTGGGGAGAAAGGTGGGGTAAAAATACCATAAATAAATAAATAAATAAACTTTTGTGGACTGCAGTCCGCTGCTTCATCAGATGCAGCGAACGGTGGTCTGTGAAAGAAGCTGATGCTGTGAGAGAGACCAATGGGTTTAAGGCGCTGCAAAACTCTGTCGTTTCTTCCGCAGCCAACTAACCTAGCGGCGACCCTCTGGACATTGCTCAGAACGTGCGTGGACACCTGTGTGGACAACCTTTTGCCACAGCCAATGGCCAAAGGATATTTCAGGTGTGACAGTAAGAACACGGGGGTGGGGGTGGGGGGGCGGAGGAAGCACGATCTTGCTCCATCCCTGCTCCTCCTGCTCAGCTTCACACATCATGCACATGAGGTCTTTCAAGCTTTTCATGTCCTCCCCCTCCCTTTCATACATTCACTATAATCGCTTAAGAAGTATGAAAATAGCTGGCGCACATCCTAGGAGGCCGATTGGGGCTGCTGGAGCTGACACCGGGGGAAAGGGACAAATGTGTCGCCGCGGTGTGCCCCAGCTCTGCTATTGAGGCCGGCCGGTACATCCTAGGCAGGATTGGGCTGTAAAGGGTAAAGCGTGCAGGGACAGTCACGGCACGACCCAGAACACCACCCGATGCCACCCCAGGTCCACTGCCTCTGCACTACCAAAAAACAAAACCCCAAACCCTTTCCATGCTTCTCGCGCATTGCCACAAAACCTGGGTTTCAGGGCAGTGTACAAGGAGCATGGCAAGGAGGGGAAGGGTCTGCTTCTGGCTCGAGCAAGGAAGGGGGGGAGGTAGAGGGTGACTGCAGCTTGCATTGGCTGCAGGTTGAAGGCGGGAGGTGTCAGCGGGGGAAAGGCACCCCAAATCCACCCCCCTCGAACCCCTCACAATCTACCACGGATGCAACCAGCAACAGGTGTCCTCACGGACAGCCTGGCCGCATGTGCGCACCTCCCTCCCTTCCTTCCCTCCCGTCCCAAGTTATTTCTGCTAAACCAGTGGGAGGTGGATGTGGTGCCCCCCCCTCGGCTGCACTGCCAGCTGCCTGATCGCTCAGTCCGCTGACCCCCAAGGGCCAATCCCCGGCCACCAGGCCTTATAAAGCCCCAGCCTTAGGGCTAGGTTGGCAGTCTGCCTGGGCCTGCTGAGTCGCCTTGAAGACGGCCCTAACTCTGGACCTGGCCCTCTTCTGTTTTGGACCACACACCTGCTTCTGGCCTGTTTGGGCTGACTGGCAGCTTCCCTCCTCCACGTCTCTCCTGCCCTGAAGGTGGACCTAAGCTGCACCTGCATCCTTTGGGCTGGACTTTGCAGGGCAGGCCAGTGGGGGCTCAGACACCTGTCGCTGATGCGCAGACTGGATGTCCCCCAGCGTGTGCCCCTTCTTTGCTTCTGGGGCGGGCTGCTGATCTTCAGCCATGGCTGGGCTTGGCTTGTGCCCTCCCTTCTGCTGCAAAATCTCCCCCCCCCCTCGCCGGCCACCAGAAGGGCTTGAATTGAATGGGAGTGACTGGTGACTCCGAATGAGCACACACGGCACAGGCCTTCCTCCCGCCGGCGGCACTTCAGCTGCTGCGTCCCTCTTGCGGCTGCAGCACCTGCTGCTGCTGCGTTGTCTTCTGTTGATCATTAGCGAAGGCAGGCTGGACATTCCCATGGTTGGAGGGCAGCCTGCTGCGGAGGCGGCCTGTGGGAGAGCCAGGGGGGCCCTGAGGAGTGAGGCCCAACTCCGGAGAAGATGCAGCACCTCCTGCAGTACCTGGGCTGCTGCTTCGCCTTCTTCTCGGCCGGCTTCTTGATTGCCGCCACCTGGACGGACTGCTGGATGGTCAACACCGATGACTCCCTGGAGGTAAGCGTAGGAGTGCCGGGAGCTGCGGCTCTTGGGCGAAGGAAGGGGGTGCCGCTGGCTTCCAAGCCCCCGGGGCTACGGGCTTCCTGCTACTGGACCTTGAGAGTGGCCAGCTTTTTTCCTGGCAGGGCTCCCGGGACTTTCATGGCTGTGTAGCTGGCAGAAATCCAGCAGGTGCCCAGTTTTTGAGGGTAGGGATGAGCAGAGGTGGGGCTGACGTTACTGGCTGCGTGTTCTCCAGTCACACAGCATCAACAGCACAGGAGCCGTCCGAGGGGAAAGGTGACAGGCTGCCCTCCTACGATGGCCTTTCTCCCTCCATCCCTGATTAATTTAGACTGTATGCTACTTGGGGCAGGGAACTGGCTTTTGATTATGTCCCTCTCTAAAGCACCACATGCACTGGTGTTGCCATTATGGCGTCATTTCTTAATTGGTGGACCAATTAGAT
The DNA here is from genome assembly GCA_026170595.1 of Plestiodon gilberti rubricaudatus. Lineage (NCBI taxonomy): Eukaryota > Metazoa > Chordata > Lepidosauria > Squamata > Scincidae > Plestiodon > Plestiodon gilberti. The sequence goes on along the minus strand of JANXHW010000003.1, from coordinate 1,652,860 downwards.
TAAATTATTAAAAGCTCCCTAAGAGATTAAAATGACATCCCTAATTAATCAGGCAACAAGTTCTAAAAGAAATCTTTTACTGTTATTGCAATATGTTTTGCCCAGCTTATAGAGCTGCAGACAGCAGCAGATCCTGTCTCGGAAAAGGCACAACCCGCCCCCCGCCCCGCCCCGCCCCGCCCCGCCCCCCTTTCTCACACACCGCCAAGAAGGTCACAGCAGGGCATCACCATCTGGGAAGAGGCAGATACTTCCCTGGGTGTAAGCAAGCCAGGGGTGGTCTATGGGCCTCCTCAGATGCCCGCCAGCTCCAGAGCTGGTGTGCATCCGGGGAGGCTGTGTACGGCGGGCCGGGCTGCGATGATGGGGTGCTGGAGATCAGCGCAACTCCCAGCCCAGGCCCGCCAACTTTCACCTTTCCCACTCACCAGAACCACCCCCACCCACCCCTGACTCTCAGTCCTGCTGAGCACAGCAGGGCAAAGCGCCAAGCCAGTGGACAACCCAAAAGGGCCCCCAGGCGTCTCTGCTGAAGCTCCCCTCCGGCTCCCTCCCTCCTCCCAGGTGGTCCCTCCCTGTTCCTGGCAGGCGAATGCCCTGCAGACAAGCACTCCTCTCTCTCTCTTTCTGGGGGCTGAAGGGACCCTCTTGCGAAGAATTTTATTCACCGACATGCGCCTGGCGACACATGAGCCTGAGGACGGAGAAAAGGCCACTTTTGACATGATCGGCAGAGCCCTGCTTTGCAGCCCTCCCTGCGATGCGGCCTCCCCAGCTCTCACCTGCTGCCTCGCTTCCCTTGAATCTCCCAGCTACGCTTCTCTTATGCATTTTGTTGTCTCATTGCTGAACCGTTCGTCTCCTTCTCCACATGTTTTAAAAGCTCTCTTTTTTTTAAACACGAGGAATTCTGCCTCCCCTCTTCTTTTGAACAGAGAGGGGCTGGCTCCCAAAGGGGGGGGGGGAACAATGGAAGGGCCACCAATTTATAACAGCCGATTTGCTATGGAATGAGGGCACACCTTTGACACCGCTAAGCCCGCCTGGATGCCCCTGGCCAGTCTTGTCCAGAACTGCAGCCGGAAATCCAGTTCATTCTGAGGACTGGAGAGCTCTGACCCTGAATCAACAGTTTTGCCATTGATGACGGGATACTGTTGATAATAAATCAACATAGCAGCACAGATTGTTTTAACTTTGCCTTCCTGGCTCAAAGGCACCTCCAGCGGCCACCCCCACCCCCCCTTCATTAATGCAGCCAAGGGGTTAACTGCAGCCGTGCCTCACACCTTCGGCTCTGAGCATGAATACGAAAGCACTTTGCAAAGGCCTCCAGCATTAATCCCTGACAGAGTGAGCGGCTCTCCCCACCTACTCAGCTCATTGCCTTTCTAAAGATCCGTGTATGTGGGTAATGATCCGTAGTCCTCATCTCACCAGCCTGCTGCTGCCCCGGACATTCTGCCCGCCACTGCCACAACATGCTGCTGCTGGGTTGGCTGTGCAGAAAGAAAGGCGGCCCAGGATGGAGGAGCCCAGAGTTGGGCCACCCCCCACCCCCGTGCCTCAGAGTCCAGCATTAGGGTGGGTGGGAGACCCGGAAATGCCCCCGATGCTGCTGCAGCTCTTGCAGGGGCGTCTTCCGCGTCTGCTTTTTAGGACGCAGCAAAACCAAGCTTGGCTTGGGCGAGTTTTTCTTTATTCTAGTTCGAGAAACTCTGCAGGAAGGAAGAGGTTGTGCCTGAACGCTACTAGGACAAGAGCAACCGGCAAAGACTGTGGTGGTTTTAGCTGCTGGGCCGTCATTTGTTTTGTTGGACAGATGATGACCCACATGTACGGTACAGCTAAGGGCTCACCACGGCCTGCTGAGCAGGGGCGTTTCTTCAGAGGAGACAGGTAGCCAGTCGGCCACCTGGAGGAGGTGACCCGACAGCTAAGGGGCAGGGGCAGGGGCAGGCAGCTGTATGCATGTGTGTGACGGAGTTTGCAGTTTGAGAGAGAGAGAGAGAGCTGGCTGAAGGCTGAAAGCAACTGGAGGGCCCCTCTTGGAGTGCTGGCTTTTTGCTGCCCCCTGAGCCCTACTTGTGCTTCTGTCAATAAAACAAAGACTTTTGCAGTTGCCACCAGTCTTGGCTTGGCCCTCTCTTCCCTGGGGATGTCTCAAGTTCAGGCAAGTATTTTGGAATCGTTCTTGCTCAGACCCAGTAATGCCCCTTTTCAGATCCCTTCACTGGCTTCCATTCTGTCCTGCATCAGATTCTAGCACAAACTCCTGACTTCTAAAGACTTTGCCCAAGGACCGGCCCATCTGTGAGGCCAACTGGAGCAGTCGCCTCAGGCAGCAAATTGGTAGGGGGCCCATGCCTGTCCACTTACTTGCCTCTACTGCTCCTCCTCCTCCCACCCCCTGGATTAGAAAAGGAAGAGGGAGACGGACAGAGAGGAAGAGGAAGTGTGGAGGGGAGTGCTGAGCTGGAAAATGGGGAGTGGACAGAGCAGAGGCTGGCACATTGTCAGATAAGGGGGGCAGCGTTTGGCATTCTGCCTCAGGCAGCAGCAGGTCATAAGAACACCAGAAGAGCCAGGCTGCTGGATCAGGCCAAAGGCCCATCTAGTCCAGCTTCCTGTATCACACAGTGGCCTCACCAGATGCCTCAGGGAGCATACAAGACAACAAGAGACCTGTAACCTGTCACCACTCCCTTGCACCTGGCATTCAGAGATAGGCTCCCTCTAAATCCCAGAGGTTGCTTATCCCCATCATGGCTTGTCACCTGTGATGGACTTTTCCTCCATGAACCTATCCAAACCCCTTTTAAAGGCATCCAGGCCAGGTGCCATCACCACATCCTGTGGCAAGGAGTTCCACAAACCAATTACAGGCTGGGTAAAGAAATATTTTCTTTTGTCTGTTCTAACTCTCCTTCCACTCAATTTTAGTGCATGTCCCCCTAGAAGGAGAAGAACTCCCCTCTCTTCACTCTCTCCATCCCATGCATAATTTTATACGTCTCAATCATGTCCCCCCTCAGCCGCCTTTTTTCTAAACTGAAGAGCCCCAGACGCTGTAGCCTTTCCTCATAAGGGAGGTGCTCCAGCTCACGAATCATTTTGGTCGCTCTCTTCTACACCTTTTCCAGTTCCACTATATCCTTTTTGAGATGCGGCGACCAGAACTGGACGCAATATTCCTTCTTCACAGCTGCCGCACACTAGGTCAACACTTTCATCGACCTGTCCACCAGCACCCCAAGATCTCTCTCCTGATCCGTCACAGACAGCTCAGAACCCATGAGCGTGTATGTGAGGTTTTGAGTTCCTGCCCCAATGTGCCTCACTTGGTCTTGGGCTGGCCTGCTTTAACCTGCCGTTCAACCCCCTTGTATCTTTGCACTCCTCCTCCTCCTCCACTGGCTTTGGCTACTCCAAACTCTGCTGCTCTCTGAAATGGCTCTGCTGCCCCCCCTTCTCCCCTGCTGCCTTATCGGCCTGAACCCCCCACCCCAGAATCACTGCACAATGCTGCCTCTCTCCTTCCTTTCAAAGTCCTGCTCAAAATGCGCCTTTCCCATGCAGCACTGCGGGGCTTCAGCCCTGGCTCTGCCACATGGAAAAGTGGGACTGCGTCTGCTGACGCCCCTCTCTTGCTGCTGTGCCCCCCCCCCCCGCCGACTTGCCTTCTAGCAATCCTTCCTTTCTCTCTGGCAGCTGACTGCAACCTGCCGTGGCCTGTGGTGGGAATGTGTCACCAACGCCTTTGACGGGATCACAACCTGCGACGAGTACGACTCCATCTTTGCTGAGCACCCCGGTACGTATGGAGGGGTGTGTGTGTGTCTCTGGAGAGGCTGGGGGGAGGACGAGAGACTTCGCTGGCTGGCAGAAGGGAAGCTGGCATGGCCCACATGGTACCACCAGTCAGCTGGGCGGCGGCTCGTGTGACTGGGAGGCAGCTCCGGTGACTCCACTAGATAGTTGGGGGAGGGGACAGGTAATGGCACCGGTCTTTGCCAACTCCTGGCCAGGGGAAGCGAGAAATCAGGAACACCTGGCTGGCTGGCTGGCTGGGCGTGGGGCTGCTGGACTCAGTGCAGAAGAGGGGCCTCTGGCTGGGCTCAGGGTGAGGAGAGACAAAGAAAGGAAGAAGGAGAAGAGGAGGCAGAGAGAAAAGGATGAGAGCAGGGAACTGGGCAGCGGGATGGAGGAAGGAAGAAGAGGCTGGGAAGGAGAAACGGGGGGGCGCACCCACCGGGAGAGTCACAGAGCGAAGGCAGGTGGAGGAGACTAGAGCTGTCTGGGGGCAGCTAGAGGGAGGCCCAGAGGCAGCAGGAGCAGAGGGGTGGCAGCCAGGGAGCAGCCCTACCCCGCCTGAGGGAGCGCCAGACCCAATCCTGGAGAGAGACTCGGCCTGGAGCTTCAGATGCCCCCAAGAAGACCCTAGAGAGCAAGGGGCACCTCCATGTAAGTGGTGGTGTGCAATGAGGAGGAGGGGGGAAGAGAACCCGAGGGGGAGGAAGAGAGGATCCTGCTCTTCATTCAGATCAGCGGCCAAACCAAATAAGGGACGACCTCAAGGCAGGTCTGCTATACTGGCTGGCATGTCACTTGGGATAGCAACCCCCCCCCCGGGAGGTGGAGCTGCCCCTGGGAGGAGGAAGTAGACATGATCCTTGGACTTCCCAGCTGTTGGTTGTGCACTCCCCCTCCCCTTGAAGTCCCCTGGACACGTTGTGCGTTGGTGACGACGCTCCTCCTTGGACCGTCCTTTGCAGGCAGAAGAAGGCCCCCCCTGGGCTCTCCAGTTAAAGGGTCTCGGGAAGGAGGGCGGGCTGGGAGGGAAAGATGCTGCTGCTTGCCCACGTCCGGGGAGAGCCAACTGCTGCGGTAGACAGTGTGCCTCTGCCAGGTTGGATGGGTCAACCATGAGAGGCCGCGTCCTACGCCGACCAAACGGAATGGCAGGAGGTCACCTTCTGTGCAGGCAGACAGTCCTGGGCTCAGCCGTCGGTGACAAAGGCTCTGGGGGGGGGGCAGGACTGGGAAAGTCCTCCTGCTTCCCTGCGCCCCATTCCGGCTCTCACCACTGCTGACCAAACCAGCCCCGCCGTCTCTTTTGTAGTGAAGCTGGTCCTGACCCGGGCGATGCTGATCACAGCCGACATCCTGGCTGGCTTGGGATTCACCTTCCTCCTTCTGGGCCTTGACTGTGTGAAATTCCTTCCGGAGGAGCCCAGCATTAAGACCCGCATCTGCTTCGTATCTGGATTGGCCCTGTTAATTGGAGGTAGTTGACAAAAGGGTCTTGGGGGGGCGGGGGGGGGCTGAAAGTCTGGCGTCCTCCAGCGCAACCTTCTCTGCTTTCATCCCACCTGCTCTGAGGGCTTCTCTGCCTAACCCGAACTCAGCGCTCTCCTTGCAGCATCCTCTGGCATGAATTGTCAAGGAGGTCCTCTGGTGGCACTCCTCGTTCAGGGTGACCCCCACTAAGCTTCCCGAGGGAGGGGGTTCCTTGGGCGGCGGCAGCAGCTGTGCTGTGGTGGAGTCTTTCTTGCTCTTCATTTGTTCTTGCAGGTCTTCCAATGCAAGTGTCATTCCAGGACGTTGTGTGGAAAAATGGGGAGCCCTACTGGCTGCTGCCATTTCCCCCCCCCCATAATTCCCTGAAAAGATGCTCACATGGGGAGCATTATGGGAAAAATGGGGGTTGGGCCCAGTCCTTCCCGGGGATGGGGTGGGGTGGGGCTGGCCCTGCAGGCATTCACACTGAGCCCTGAGACTCCGATGGCCGCCTGGGGGGGGGTGGTTGTTGTTGTTCCAGATGATCTTCGTGGTTCGGCACCTGACGGTCTGGTCTGTGTGTCCGTAGCGGGGTATATCGAATTCGCCGTGGGCTGGGGCAGCTGGTGACTTTGGCGGGTGCGCCGCAGCATTTCAGCCTCCCTCCCTCCCCCCCCTGCAGCAGGACAGCCTTTGCACAGCAAAGAGAAGAGCACCAGCAGCTGTTCTGCACACAGCCATGGAGAGAGGGGAGGCGGCTTTCCTGGGAGAGGACAGGAGAGAACACACACACACACACACACACACACGACATTTATTATGCCACTTGGGGAGGGAGCAGGATCCGGCCTCAGCATGCAGCATCCACGGGGCCCTCGAAGGGCCTGCTGCTGGCCCCTGTGTTGCCACTGGGCACCCTTTCGATGGTCTCTCTCCTTCCTAGCAGTCCTCTCGACACTGCTGGTGTGGCTGGAGCTACCACCGAAAGCCACCCACAGTGTCTCTGACCTCAGGGTCCCCCAGAGCAAAGCCCCCCCCCCGCGCAGGGCTGGGTTTTCGTTTTCCCTCTGGGCAGAAGGCAGCAGGTCTTTCTTGCATTTCCACAGGTTCTAATGGAGACGCCTTGGCTTGCTCCTTCGGAGTCTATGGGGAGTAGGTCATGCCAATGAATGTGCTTTGCAAAACAAGGACCAATAAGGGATGAAACTGATGTGATCTTTCTGAATGAATGAATGAACGAATGAACAATGAATGGATCCAATTCTGAATAGCGACAATGAATGGAATCATGAACTAGGGAGCGGTTTGTGCCCCCTCCAGCTGAATTCTGTGACCAATCTTTGATCTTCTGTGCGTTGACTCCATGATTCAAGATTCACACAGCAGCACTGGCTCTAGGGTTAACTCCTCTCGTTTTGGAAGTCAGATACCCTGGAAGGGGGGGGGGGTCATGCATCATGCAGGGATCCTGGGCTTGTGCAGTCTAAGAGTGGGCGGGTCACATTTGGCTTTCTCTGCTTCTTGCAGGTGTTCCAGGGCTCACTGGCTCCGTCTGGTACGCCATCGGGGTCTATGTGGAGCGCTCAACCCTGGTTTTGCACAATGTCTTTGTGGGCATCCAGTATAAATTTGGGTGGTCGTGTTGGCTTGGACTGAGTGGATCTCTAGGGTGCTTTTTATCGGGCGCTTTCTTGACCTGTTGCATGCATCTCTTCAGAGGTAAGAGCCCCCAGGCAGAGCTTCTGTTAACGGGAACCCTTTGAAATGTGCAAAAGGATTTACAGCACCCCCAATCATGTCTGTGCTGCCCGGAGACCATGCGCCCGATGCGTCCTAGTCGGGTGCGTAGATGACATGCATCAAGTGGTGTGTTGTGGGGGGTGGGTGGGGTGGCTTTAACCCCGGAAAGGTAGTGGGTTGCTGCCATCGCCACCTGCTCCCCCCCAAACCCACGCAGAAGAGGCAGTGTGCTCTCCTATTCCCTTACCTCACTCCTACCTGGCATAGTCCCGTAAATAAAGCAGGAAGTGTGGAATGTGCTGCTGGGATATTCACGCTGGCCTCAGACTCGCACTTCCTGTTTTATTCAAAGGGACCACGCGAGGAAGGTGACAGGGGACACGGGTTGTCCCCATTTTTCCGAAGGCCCCCTGCTTGGAGGATAAGGCCATGGGGTGCTGAAGCGGTGGTGGTGGGGAGTGCTGAATGTTCTGTGCCTCGGGTGCAACTGCTCTCAGGCCAGCCCTGATCTTACTCAAGTATCTCAAGCAGGGTTGCAGCTCTCCAAGGTGGCCCTGAGCAGTCCTGGAGTCTTTGACGGCACTCCAGGAACGTCCAACATTATGTCACAACATTGGGGAAAGAAAGAGGCACCGACCAGGAGGCACCGACCGTTTCAGGCAGTCAGAGTTGAACCTGGCCAGCAGCAGCCTGCTCTCAGGCCTGGTCCTGTCGGCCGGGAACCCCACTGGTCGCCTGTGGTGGACAAGGGCTGTAGTACAGGACTTCACGTGACGTGGAAGTTCTGGGATGACGGGAACTCCCAATGTCGTGTGTGTGTTTTTAAAAAGTATCACTTGTGGGGGGGGGACATTTTGATTGGGGCTATGCGGGGGGGTCACCGTTTGCTCTTGCATTAATTCCCTGCTCAAATCCTGTACCCCTCCCAGCTGCTATTAGGTGCAGTGGGGAAAACCCTATTTTCTGGGCCATATAGACACCCATGAGGACGGAGTCTGCACAGAATGTGTGCCCACATGTGTGCCTGCTTTTCACAGTCTGTAAGACCTTCAGAGAGAAAGCGAAGTGGGGGGGGGAGGTCTCCCAGCATCTCTTTGCCAGATGAAAGTTATCAATGGCTGATTTATAGGCAGAACTGAACACTTGCTATGGAGAATGGGCTCATGTTTGGGGCTGAATGTGGGGGACGGGACAAATCTATCTATCTATCTATCTATCTATCTATCTATCTATCTATCTATCTATCTATCTATCTATCTATATGGTTCATGGGATCACGAAGGGTCGGACACGACTTAACGACTGAACAACAACATCTATCTATTCAAAACCTCATAGAACACAGTCGAATAGATAAAAAGTGTCATTGACTGGTGCTAAATAGTGGATACTGTACAAGTTTCGACCTGAAACCTAAGTATCAACTAGGTATCGATGCAATATGTAAGATGTTCCTTACATATCCTTAAAATAATTCCTAAAAAAATCTGAGATTGTTCCAAGCGCCCGAATGACAATGGAGACCACTTTCGCATGTTTTGTCCATAGTCTTGTGATTTCAATAGCCAGGTCTCGATATTTTATCATTTTTTCCAGTTCTTTCCCATCAGCTCTGGCATTGCAATATCAATTATCCAAGAATTGGATCCAACTCCAAGAATTGCAATATCAATTATCCAAACCTTTCTGTTTTCTACTATTGTTATACTGTATCAGGTGTGTTATGTTCAAGGTGTTTATCCGTTTGGATTCCAAAATCCCACAAGATCTTAACGTGCTCATTCTCTACCACCTTCTCGACCTGATGGTTCCCAAGTATTTTTTGAGGCTGGCAAATTATACTTTTTTACATAATAATTAACCAATGGAGTAGTTCTGCAACTCTGTCGCAACTAACTTTGTAATCTGTCTGCGCAATCTTACTACACTCACATATCAGGTGAGACACAGTTTCATCTTTTTCTTGGCACAGTCTGCACTTAGGATTTTCACTGACTTTCTGGATTTTAGTCTTTATGGCATTTGTTTGTAGTGCCTGTTCTTGTGCGGTGAAAATCAGCCGTTCAGCTTCTTTCCTAATAGTACCCAGTTTTAGCCATGCCCAAGTCAAGTAGTTATCACATTTTCCTTCAATATTTTTCAGACGTTGTCCATGCAGTGGTTTATTTTTCCAGCTGTTTAACCTTTTTTTTCAAATTGCTGTTTCTTATATTCAGCCTTGATTCCTGCCATTTTTAAGATACAGTATTTTCCTTTTTTACAGCCTTCAGTAATGTTTCCATGCTTGTGTTTTGTTAGGCCTCTTTTTTCTTCTTCCACTACCTGTTGTATTGGGAGCAGTCCACGGCCTCCAATCTTGCACAGTAGATATAAAACCTGTCTACTTGGGTGTAATGCATGGTGCATATTTGTTAGTTTTCATTAGATCTACCCTTTTGTAATTCACTTTGGGCCCAATCAGTTATTCCAGCTAGATTTCGAATTACTGGGATTACCCATGTATTCATGGTTTTGATAATGTTTCCACCATTCATTTGTTGTTGTTTCTGCCATTTGTTTCTGCCAAGTTCATTTTCCTTTCCAGCCGAATTTTCCGCTTTGGAATTCTAGAAATTCTCTTTTTTGATAGTTTGTAACCAGGTTCCATGGTTATTATGGCAGCTGTACTATACACAAGCTGGTTCATCTCCTTCAATGTGCTGGTTGGAATTGAACCAATGACTACATTTGCATCTTTCAACAGATCTTTCATTTGTTTCCTTCATAGTTGGCCTATTACAGGCAGCCTTTGTCGTTGTGCATCTTGACTGATACGGTTTAATATTTTTTTCTTTCAAGATGTTTTGTTGCTCTGTCAGTTCATGGTGTCTACGTTGTTCTGTATATTGTTCTTCCTCCGTAAAGTTGTCCTCCTGTGCCTTCGATCTGCACCATCGAGTTGTTTTCCCTACTTTGGTCATGATTTTGTGTTGGTTCTTCTTCTGCATTTCTTGCAATTCTAATTCGGCAAATACTTTGTTTCGGATGATAAACCTTCTTTGATCCATTATTCATTGTTCAGTTGTACCACTGTCCAGGTGTTTTGCTTTCCAAATTTCCATCACTCTTTTTTGAAAACTATGGGCTAATGGATTTGCCTTGTAATAACATTTCATAATATCTCAATTTTCGGCGCTTGTCCAAGTTTTACGTTTGGGTCGTTCTAATCTAGTGGCATTACAGCAGCAGCCTGCACTGGTTCCTCAAGAGGAGCTGCTGAGGCCTGTAGCACGTTTGTCGACAGATGTCCAGGAGCCGTAAGATCTGACGTGGTCCTTGTTGACTCGGAAGACACTACTACTACTACTACTACTACTACTATTTACATGCCACTTTTCAACAATAGTTCACAAAGCAAACATACTTTACATGGCAAAATAACTCAGTACTTCCCTGTCCTCAAAGATCTCGCAGCCTAACAAGAGACACCGGCAGGTGATCAGGCCAGCCTTGTGAATGGCCATCAGACTGGCCCCATCCTGACAGTGGCTCTTTCGGGAGCTTCCCCCAGGCAAAGCGCACACTCTGAGCCATGCAAGGAAAGAGATGGTTCCCTGCCTGCCCTGATTCAATGGCATTGCTCAGCCAGGGCTGGGGCTCCCCTACAGATTCTTACTTTTGTCCTGTGGGAAGGGACCCTTCCTCCAGCCCCCTGGTGAAACAGTGCTCAGGCCGACTGGAGGGAGCTGGGCTGTCCGGTGAACTGGGAGCAGCAGCTGGTGTGTGACGTTCTTGCTAACCTGCAGCCGTCTTGTGTTTAGATGTGGGCTCGGGCAGATACCTTTCCTCCAGTTCCTTGCGGAAGGCTTATTCTCCTCCGGAAATGACTGTGATGACCAGCCTGCACCCTCCCTCCTCCCAGACAGCCACAGCCAGAATGTATGCAAGAGACACCAGAGTGTGAGAAAAGAGACACTGCAAGAAAAAGCCTTTCCTCATCTCTGCAACTGGGGAGGTTGGCCTGAAGGACAGAAGTGGGGTGGGTGGGGGGGTTGGACCCTGCGAGTGTGATTTGTCTCGATAGACTTTGGTTTCTTTCACAAATGGCATTCAGAACATCTTCTCATCTCTATCATTGAAAAATACCAACTATGGTTAAAACAGTGTGCTTAATGCAAGAAACACCCGTTTTTACGGGCCGTGGCATGATCGTCCCTAGAAATGTGGCTCACGGGGAGCCCAATCCTGCCTAAGATCTGCCGCAGTGCACTAAAATCTGGGATTGGGCCTGTGCCAGCAGAGCTGTCCCTTTCCCCTGGGGAGAGCCCCAGCAGCCCCTATGGGCCTCCTCAGATGTGCGCCGGTAAAATGTCCGGGGCAAATCCGGGGAGGCCGTGTAAGGCTGGCCAGGCCGGGAAGGGACGTTGAATATCGACGGAGCATGCCACCAATATCCCCGCCCCCATCCCTGGCCTGGCCGGCCAATCAAACCCTCCCCCACCACCCCAGCATGCCCTCCCCACGCCCTCCCGCCGCCTGGCGCAGGACCTACCTGTGTCCGGCATCCAGGTCCTCGTCTGGCAGTGGAGTGCACGTTTGCGGCAGCCATGGAGGAAGCTCCACCAGCGCAGCCCTATGCAGGGTTGCGCCATTGATTGTAACGGTCTGGTGGGGCCACATGTCCCTTTTTCTGCGAAGAGGCACAGACTTTGCCAGTTGTGACAATGAAACACTCTCATCGGGCTCTCCTGCTGGGGGGGGGGCGGGGTACAAACCTGCATGTTTCAGGGTGGTGGGACATGCAAAGGAATCCAGAACATACACGTCAGGGTCTCTTGTGGGGCAGAAAGCACCACACGGTAGAAACGGTAGCATGCAACGAGCGACACGTGTTGGACTGGCTGGCTGGAGTCTAGAGAGGGTGCCCTTGCTTTGGGACAGGCACTGCCTGCGTCCTGCTCAACGTGTACTGTTGTAGATAAAACAGATGCTACAAAACACCCAGCCTCCAGTCTGCTTTCTTCTCCAAGAAACGGGCCCTCTCAAGCTCCCCCTGGAGCTTCCCATCAGTTGGACACAGCAGGCAGCAGCATCATCTGCGCAGCTTTTTCTGCCTTGCAGACCTACACTAAGAAGCTTCAGTCAATCACAGCCTCCCAGTGTGTACACTCAGGAAAACAACAAACATACACAACACCACGTGTTACCACGGATATGTCAGATTCATGCTAATTTCTACATGGAAATATATTCCATATTGAGATGTTTTTTTTTTTTTGTTGTTTTTTGGAGATGTATAAATAGTGGTCCATGGGCAGATTTTTTGAGTTTCATGGAATTTTCCACTAGGCACCTGGGAGGTGGTTTCTCAGTCTATGTAAACTGTGCAAAAAGGATTTCTTTTACTTGCTTTGGATAGTAGCTGACTCCACAAAATGCAATGTCAAATGACCTGTGCGTGATGCATTAAACTGGCAAGTGGCCCTCTTAGCCCCCCTCCCGTTTCCGACAGTGTCACTTCCCCAACCTGGACCTGTCTCAGATTCTTGGTTCCCCAGGTGCTTTGCTCCAATGTACTTCCACTGATTTGTTTCCCTGTTTGCCAGCGACATTTCTCCAAAGCCAAAGGAATTTTCTTTGTGTCAGGATAAGCAAACAATGCCTCAGATCCTGCATGTTGCGCAGCACGATGAATGAGAAGCAAGCAAGGCTCTTCTTCCGTGTGCAGGCAAGAGGCCAATTTGGCTTTGTTTTCAGATACAAGGAAATCCACAGCAGCGGTCATGTCTGAGTGGAGGGTGGATCTGTCTTGGACAGTCCCAGAGTTTGTCGCTGTGCTGCAACTGAAATGGCCGTGACCTTGTGACCAAGCATACTTGGGCTGCATCAGTGGGAGAGTGACAGTCCCCTCTGCTGTGGATGAGATTTGGGCGCCGAAATCTTGGATCTCGTGAGATTTCGCGAGTCAAGATGGCGGCGCCCAGGTAAGTTCTTCAAATTTCAAAATGGAGGCAGCGGCGGAGGCGGAGCTTACCATTCGTCCCGGAAAACTGTTCCAGGACTTTTTCGGGAATGGAGGGCCATTCCCGGGACCGTCCTGGTTTTTCCAGGACGAATGGTAAGTCTACGTGGGCATACCAGCTTCCGCATACCAGCATGAGGTCTGCATGGCAGAAATGGCCAGGACTCACTGAGCTTCCTCTGAGCTTGGGGTTAAAAAAAGCCTTGGCTTAAGAATGGGGGACATGATATTTCAATGGAACAATGGGAAAGATTATGGTCAAGAAAAGGAATGAAATTTACATGAAGTGTCAATTTGACTGAAAATGTTTATAAGATTTTTTTTAGATGGTATATTACTCCAGATAGAATTGCTAAAATGTATAAATCTACTAGGAATATATACTGGAAATGTGGAAAGAATGAAGGGACTTTCTACCACATGTGGTGGACCTGTGAGAAAGCAAAAAAAAAAAAAAAAATTGGATTCAAATACATCTCCAGATTCAGAAGATTTTGAAGGCGAATCTACAAATGAAACCAGAGACTTTTCTGTTGGGTTTGTTGGAAAACACTGATGGTATTTTACTTTTTATATCTAACTACAGCTGTAAGGCTGTTGTATGCACAAAAATGGAAGTCGACAGAGGTACCTTTGGTGGAGGAATGGTGGTTGAAAGTTTTGGATTTGGCAGAAATGGATAAATTAACCGTTAGTTAAAGAGAAATCTGTAGATACTTTTGTAAAGAACTGGAAAGCATTTATAGATTTTTTATATGTAAGGGAAAATAATAATGATATGTGGCTTTGTCGAGTAGGAGGATTGTTTTTGCACTGTTTGTTTTTGTTTTTTAGATTAATAAGGTAAGAAATTGAGGTCGTTTTTAATTAAGGGTAGTATTAGGTTAGTGGATATAAGTATTAGAAAAATTATTTACTCTGCAATTAGGCAGGGTGTAAGTAAATATAAGAATCGATGTAAGTGTAACTGTTAGTGGCTAATCCAGACCTTCTTCTTTTTCTGTTATTCTGTACTTTTCTTTCTTCTTTTTTTCACGCTATGTATTGTTTATTTTTATGTATTATAATAATTTTTTTAAAAAAAATTAAGCCTTGGCGTGACGATGTCATTGAGTTACCCACCCAATTGGATGAGTAGGACCCACCTGGATTCTCCATCCCACCCATTTACCTAAACAGACAGGTTTGGCTGCCCAGTGGCAGGGCAGGCTCTCTCTAAGCCAGTGATGGCAAAACATTTGGGCTTGGAGTGTCAACATTTTTGAAAATGCCTAGCTTGACTCTGCTGGTGTGTCACCCCCCCCCCAAAAAAAACCTTTTAATAGTACTTTGACTATTGCTACTTTTAATAGTAATTTTGAATTGAACAGAACTGAAAACAACTATAGAACACATTTCATTTTATTTAACATCAATTAGTGACTTTTTGTTGCTGAGTTTTACTAGAGAATAATTTGAAAGAGGTCTGCCAAAATCCCTGCCCTAAATGTTCAAGACAAGCCTGTAAAACTTTTGCAAAAATGTAAGGTGTGTCAGGGCCCTGGGGGAAACGCTGGCATGTCACCCAAAATGACCTCGCGTGTCACCTGTGACACGCATGTCATAGGTTCGCCATCACGGCTCTAGGCAGAAGAATTTTTGGAGACTGGGTGAATCCAGGTCTACATGTGGCTGGGAGGATAATGGTATTTCAGGGCAGAGGCTGCCTGCCAGAAGCTTTTTAAGCTGCTGAACCTGCACAGGAACCTCTGGGGCATTAGAAATATCCAAAAATGATGGGAAATAGGCAAAACAATGGGGGGGGGGGAGAGAGCGAGAGAGAGAGCATTCATTGCAGGGTCCGTCCAACCCTCCAGTTCCTAATATTGTTCAGTCGCCGTGGGGTGGTTTGTGGACACACCTGTCCACACAGTAGCCTGCTGCTGCCACCATCCCTTTTACCTGCCAGCCCTCCAGTTAAGGGGAAACCGGAGACCTATAGGCACCCCCAGACCTGGGGAGTCCAGAGCACCCCCAGACCTGATGCTCCTGGCTCCAAGGCCACCAAGGTAGTAACGTCCTGAAGTTGTCGGCACCAGGGACAAGTCAGACGGACGGAGTGCCATGGAGAGGAGGAGGAGGAGCAGTGCAAGACTCCGGGAAGAGGACTGTCCCTTTAAGATCGCTCTGCTCCCCAGGGAGGGAGGGAGATAGAGCCTGGGAGGGGTCATCTGAGCTTGAAGGTATTGAAGACCTGGCTCCTCCTCTAGCCCTTCTTGGAGCAAGTTGCTCATCCAGAGCTCTCCAAGGTGCTGCAAGGCTGACCAGCCTTGTCTGCTGGCATCTGATTGGGAGGGTTAGGTCAGGACATTGCAGCCCCCAGCCATGCAGAGGCCCACACAGGGACAAGTCGCAGCTGCAGTGAATTGACAGGAGGCTTGCAGCAGCCCAGAAGCATGGAGTCCTATTTCCTATTTCCTAACTCGACACGTGATGCTGGGTCAGACATGGAGCCAGGAAAATACAGCGTCACAGTACAACTCTCTGCATTTGTCATTCGAGTTCTAGGCTGCAGTGACTTGTGGGGCTGCCAGTGGGGCTGCTCCCAGGGTCCCTTGACATAGAGAACTTTCTGTTCCCTGGGGCCGGACAAAACTCAGCACCAGCCCTGGTTTCCAGTTGCCAGTAGCCTCCTGAAAACCAACAAGCAGAACCTAAAGGCACAGCCCCCCTCACTCATGTCTTGTCCCCCAGCAACTAATGTTCATAGACAGACACCCCCCCCACACACACACACACACAGATCCATGACTACTAGCAGCCGTGGACAGACTCCTCCTCCTGGAATCTGCCCGTTTCCCTTTCAGACCCTTCTGAGCTATTGGCAATCACCACATCCTGTGACAGAGACAGCCCAATCTTCTCCCCCGCCAGTCCATGGCATGCAGCGCCACTGACAGAGCGCGCACTGCATGCTGTGGTGGGGTGGGTGGGAGGGTGACCTGGGAGAGGCACGGAAAAAATGTACTCTGACCTCTCCGGATGCGGCCTGGCCGTCAATGGGTCTCCTCAGACCCACACCAGCTGTTTTGCTGGCCTAAGTCCAAGGAGAGTCAGGGGCGGAGCGGGGCGGGGCGGGGCGGGGCTGGAACGGGGACAGCACCCTTGCGCATCGGTGAGAAAGAGAAATAAGGCTGCAGATGTCGGAAGAGTCAGAATGAGTTGGGATTTTCAGTGCAATCCTACGCAAAAACAGGCCAGCGAGTGAGTGCTCCGCTGACCTACTGTGTTGCGAAAGTGCCGTAAAGCGCACGTTTCGTGGCACCCTTGGAGTAAGCAGAATGGGCGCCGAGGCCTGCACTGCTGACGCCGTTGCTGGCCCCGGCTGCCAGACGCAGGTAAGCGCTGCGGTGGGTGACGGGAGGGCATGAGGAGGGCAGGTCAGGGTGGCAGGGAAGGGGTGATTGACTGGGCAGGCCAGGGAGGGGGGAGGGATTATTGGTGGAGCACTCCGCCATATCCCAACCCCTTTCCCAGGCCTGGCCAGCCTGACAGATGTTGAATCAACGAAACATTCTTGCATTGGTTGACAGCTCTAAGAGCAACGAACATCCTCCATGCCTTGAGTGCTCACCTGTCAAAGCAGGAACTCAGATGCACAACCTGAAGGCGGCTTCCTCTGCCACCAGCCAGGGGAACAAGGGCCACTGGTCCTCCCTCCTGTGCCTCGGAGTGGCGTAGCTGGGGGGGGCTGGGGCCCTGGGTGCCAGGCCTCTGGGGGGGTGTGCCACAGGGGTGCCATTTAATAATATTATTTATTATTTATTGAATTATTTATTGAATTTATATCCCATCTTTCTCCCCTATAGGGGCCCCCATTTTTATTAGGGTGCGTACTGTACTGTAAGGGTCTGGGGGGATGAAATGTTACATTTCTGTGAATGTTTTGGGATTATTAATTAATAAATTAATAATTAATTAATTATCATAGTTAATATTATACGTAATTAGTTTGTTGGAACTCGGGGGGGTGTTGCAATAATTTCATGGGCTGCCCCAGACCCCAGCTCCTCCTCTGGTGCCTCGTCTCTTTATAGCTGGCGCCCCTGAGGCCACAGGGCCCGCCTCCCAGGCTTTGATTGGTGGGAGCCACTTTGGGAGTCAATGTTTGTCTGAAAAGCTGGAGGGAGATGAAATTACAGCCCCCCCCCTCCAGTCGCAGGCTTACAGTTGAAGGGAGGCAGTCCGTGGTGAAAGCTTCCTGGAGCTCCCAGTTGCTCAAGGAAAGGGGAGCCCACCTGTTGGTGAAACGCCTCCTGCTATAATCAGGAGGGCGGGAGGGCCGTGGTTTGCGCCGGCAGCTTCTGCTTCCACTAACGCTGTGGGGGAAGGAGCCCTCCCCCTTCGCTTGTTGTTTAGAGCGACCGGTCTGAGCCCATTCTGGAACGAAACGGCTTCCATGGTATCGCCTCGTCTGCAATCAGCAGCATTCACCTCCTGCTCACATCATCCATGCTGCCAAGTCTGCACATTTCCGTCCCTTGCAGAGTCTTCATCTCGCTGATTATCAGGAGGTGGAGCAGGACCTACAGGTCTTGGCGAGATGCCAGGGGCTGCCTTCGGGGCCTCTTTCCAGCAGGGTTGCCGGCTTGGCAGCTCTGTTCTCCTCCCAGATCTTATGCCCACATCAGCAATTCCTCACAAGGTGGCATTGGCAGGTTTGGGGGCTGCTTCTAGCCACCTGGCAAGTGAATTGCTCTATCAACACTTGGCGGCCTCCTGGTGCTCTGACACGGCAGCCCTGCAATCCAGCAAACCACTCTGGTAGGACAGAGATGTTGGCTCCTTGCAAAAAGCTGTTTAGCCTTCTTGGTTGGTAAAAATGCAGCGCCCGGTTGCTCAGAGAGGCGTCACCCCGCATGTTTCAGTCAAGGCAAGCAGACAGGTCTGTCTGGATTTCATTGGGCAGTTCTGGTCCCTCCTCCCCTAAGCAGCGCTCATGAAACCAGGCAGCGGGATGGTGAGAGCCAGTTCAAACGTGAATCTCCACCATGGGGTGAGGTTGGCAGAGTTTAATTTCTAGACAGGCAGGTCTGGGGGCTCCAGCAAGCTCAGAAATGTCGACATCAAAGAGCCCTGTGACTGAGTGACACCTTTGATGAGCTTGTCACAACCCTGGAATGAAGGTCTAGTTCACACAAACAGCAGTGAAGTGAGAAGACTGTGTGCCCTGCGCCTGAGTGACGACAGCTCAGCTCAGATTCTTCTGACATCACACTCTAAAACTGTCCGGCAGAGCTGCACTAAGACCAGGCTGAGGCGTCCAGTTCAACAGGTGAGGAACACTGACGCCGAGAGAGAAGTGGCGTGTGTGTGGCAGAGTGGGGCTGGGGAGTTGCTGCATGAGATTTCTCTCTCTCTCTCTCTCACACACACACACACACGCACGCACAGAAATAACCCAGGAACTGATCTGGATTGCACAGGAACTCTGTGTGTGCGGCAGTGCACCCAAAGGGGGCCGAGGACTGGAGGGCAAAGGCACCGTTCATCTTCCTATTTTCAATCCTAAATAGTTTTGCTTCACTCTGTCAGCTAAAATAACCTTTATTTATTGCACTGACACCCCCCCTTTCCTCCACAAAGCTCAAAGCAGCATTTTAGCCTCACAACAACCCTATGAGGGGGTTCTCAGAGAAAGTGGTTCACTCAAGGCGACTCAGTGAGCTCCAGGGCTGAATAATCAGGGCGGCGTCCCGTGTCGCTCTAGCGTCACTCGCTGGCTCTCGCCCAGAGGGTCTCTCCTCCACTGATGTAAGCCTGCTAAGGCCACATCCCTCCGGTGGTTGGAGGTCACGCAGAGCCCCCCGCTATCCACTTCTTTCATGGCCTCCTCATAGGAAGGAGGTGACCCATCCGCCCCTAGGCTGAAGCTGGAACAGCCAGAACCCTCCGGGATCTGGAGATGCGGCTGAGCTTTGGGCGGAGGAGTCCATGGGGTGGCGTCGCTTTCTGGGGAGACAAAGAAAGAGGTTTCCATGGTCACTTTAGAACGCAGCTGATGGGAACGCAGGAGGTGGGCTTCACATATTGGCATTGATAGGCTAACTGCAAGTGGGCATGTATCTGAGGCACCGGCCGGCCTCATTCCGAGGTGATGCTCAAACCTGGTCTGGCAAGCCTCCCTGGGCCTCTCTGGTTTCGTGTGACATCTGAACTGGGCCACTGCATTCAAATCGAGGCTCAGTCGTGAAGTTCCCTGGCTGCTCGGGGTCCTAAATAACCTCCTGTGAGGAGAAACTGGGACCACCCCCACACACACCCGTCACCCACAGCTCGTTGGAGGAGGAGTGAGATTCAACTCTCATCAAGAAACAGGCATCAGTTTAGTGAGTGATGAGGCCTGGAGAGATTTGCTCTCGAGGAAGAACCGGTCTGGAAGATACAACCACCACCGCTTGATACAACCACCACCGACGGCATCAGAAAGGCTCCTTCTTGGACAGTCTCACACCCCAGCAGCCTCCTTATTAGGGGATATGAGCACGACCTCGACAATTGGGATTGTTTTGAACTCCAGGTTTCTGACGGAGGACAGACGAGATGCAGCTTCCCCAGCCCAGCCAGCCACACCCAGGTGTGGAACTCACCACAGGCCGAACTGGCATCGCCAAGGGCGAACACAGCAAGTGTGCGTGGTGAGGAGAAGAGCCTCCACCTTTTCAGACAACACTGGAGGCAGCAGAGGACTGCACACAAAAGGACCGTGGCAAGGAAAAGCAGCACACCGAGCCTGAAGAAAAGGCAAACCCAGCAAGCAAACGTCATCAGCAAATCCGGCCTCTCCAGGAAAGGCTTGGGGAGAAGCCCAGAGTGGAGGAGCTGCTCCAGTCTACAGGGGGAGCAACTTGTTCATGGAGTGGACACGAGGCACTCGACACGAGGTGGACACAAGGGGAAACGAGGCACGCATGCAAAACCTGCTGCCAGGGAGGGAATTGAGCCCATGCCCCCCCCCAAGCAACCCTCCAAGTGTCTCCCTGTTCCTTCGCTCCGGGGGTGGGGCTGGGGGTGGGGGCTGGAGGCGTGGTCTGGGGAGTCTGCTGCAGCAAAAACAGCGAAGAGACTTCTGGCACCTGAAAGGTGGACAACACGCTGCTTGTGGCAGACGTTTTGGCGGGCAAAGAGCCCACCGGCAGTCATGCTCCTGGGCTCTCCGCAGGCTTTTTCAGGGAAATGGCAGCAGTTGGGGGGCAACCAGGACTGGGACCATGATGCATGGGAGGGGGTGCTTCCTCTTTTCCCATGGCACTGTGCTTCTGACAGACGGTGCCAAGGATGGCTCCCCCCCCCCCCCGGGCGGCTAGCAGCTTCAGGGGCACCATTTGTGTTGGGACCAGTGTAAGGGGAAAGGGTTAAATGCTCCTTCCCTGTGCTCTGCAGTCCCGACTCTGATCTCCCCCAGCTACTACTCTTGAACTAAGGGCCCGATCCTATCCAATGTTCTAGCACTGATGCAGCCAATGGCAAGAGAAGGTCTGTTCCCCTACCTCGCTGGGGCTGCATTGCGGCTGCATTGTCGTCGGTGATGGGAAGTTGGCTAGGGCGGGGCCCCAACACATGATTCACGCACACACAACCCAACAGCTGCTGCTTAGTTAGCAGCATCCTCATGTGTGGCTGGGCCCCTAAAGATCCCCAGGTGCTGAGCACCAACTCCTGTTTTCCAGAGCTCTTCTTCGGCCGGGCTGTTCAGTAACACACAGGAACAACGGACCAAGGAGGCTGGAGAGAAATAGATGCTGCTGCTGCTGCCGGCTCTGGCGGAGCAAAAGCCTCCAAGTCTGCAGTTCCTGAGAGTCTGAAGGGGGAGGCCAGGAGGGGAGGTGCAGCCGGCCGGCTGCGATGGTGCTCAGTGCAAAAGAGAGTGCAGGTTGCGCTCAGGGACAGCGGCAGGAAAGGACCAGAGGAGAAATGGCAGCTTCCCTTTGGAAAGAAAGACAGACTCCTCGTGTGTGAAGGCAACCAAAGACAGAAGCTGCCTCTCTGCAAGGAGGAAAGAAAGGGTCTGTCACCTGGCTACCAAGAGCCCCCACCTCTCCCCACTCAGGAATATTCCATTTCTCGAACAAAGGTTTGGTACTCACCAGACATACCAGACACGGAGACTCTGTTCTTCATCATGATCGAGACAACTAGTCATCAAAAGGGAAACGGGAATAATGTGAACAGTGGGCATTGTGACCTCCAAGTGCTGGGCCCTGGGATTTGCAGGGATCGTGCCCCACTGCCAGCAAGCTGTTCAAGGACTCAGCAAGCATTGGCACACCTGATTCCTGAAAGCTCCTCCGAGTTGGCTGGCAAACGTGCACAGCGATTGCCCGAGGGGGGGGGCTGCATGCTGCTGCATGTGGTGCTCCCACCCACGGTGGCCCTTCCCACCACTGACTGACTGACCAGTGCCTGGCAGGCAGTATCCCTGGGGGCTTCTCTACCATTGCTGCGCCTGACACTAGTACTGAGGAAACTCCCAGCTGAGAGGGAAGCAATTCTCTGGACTCTTGTATGGAGCCACAGCTGGGAATGCTACGGTGAGGGAGGCCTTGGCCCTGGAAGATGGCTGGCTACTGCCCCAGTCTCCAGCCCCCTGGCTTCCTCGCTGAGGAGGAGCACAGCACTCAGTGCAGAAGAGCCGGCCGGCTGGCCCTCTATCTCTGAAGGCACCAGCTCAGGTGGCTTTCCAAAGAGGAATACGTTCAGCCACGGAGGAAAGGCCCACCAGCATCCATCAGGGAAGAGGGTTAAGAAGCACAAGGTCTGTGCAGGGGCAGTATTCTGCTTCTAGGGATACACAAAGCCTCCACTGGCCACAGTGTGCAGGTGGTGCTGACGTTTGGCCCAAGCTCTACCACAGGGTCAGCAGCAACCATTGGCACGGTTCTCCCCCCCCCCCCCACACCCCTTGAAGCAAAACAGATGCAGGTCTCATGTCCTGGGGGACTGGCTGGCTTACCTCTCCGCAGAGTCACATTCTCCCTCGGAACTTGCTGGCTGCAACAGAGACCAAAGTGGAAGCGTCAAGGCAAGAAGCACAGCCCTCAAATGCCACCGAAAAGAAGCTGATCCTGCGGTAGAGTCACGGAAGCAAATGTGGCTCCTCCTCCTCCTCCTCCTCTCACCAACCTGAGCAACACAGGAGACACAGCCTCACGGTTGTGTGGAGCAGGATGTTCAAAGGAAGGAAGTGTGGCTGTGTTGGTACTACAGGAAGAGCCAGGCATGCCCACATCGGAGGCACGTCGTCCTGAGCCAGGGGCTCTGAGAGGGGGGTTAAGGGAGTACAGTTGTACCTGGGCCCAGGGCCAAAAGTGGGTCAAAAAGAAGGCCCAGGAGCAAAAAAGGGGGCCCCAGGAGCCAAATTCCCATGAAGGGGCCCAAAAGAAATGTTGTACTCCCTGATCCAATTCCTCTGATCTGAGTGGCCCGTCCTGAACCCAGACATCCTGCCTTCACAGAGCACCATAGAAGAGCGACCCCTCGCCCCCTCCCCAGTCCACAGACAGGCACGCCCTGCTACAGCTCCCTAAGTCCTCCTTAGTAGCTGCTCCCATCTCTATAAAGAACAGACAGCCCTGGCCACACTCAGAACCCCACAAAACACAAACAGCTCCACCCCTCCCCCAAAGGACCACTCCCAAGGGCAAAGAGCGCCTCGGAACAGAGAACACCCTCCTCCTCTGAAATGTCTGTTCTAATTTGGATTTGGTGCCACTTTCTTGATATGCTATCCAAAGGAAACATGCCATTTTCTCTCTGCGCTGGCATGCATTTTGGGGGAAACGAATAATAGCGCCTGTGGAGCTGAACTCACAGAGCAGCCCAGCAGAACAAGGTGCAAGGCAGGCAGGCAGCATGTCTCCACTCAAGCCGTGGTTTGATACATCAGTTCAGTAGCAGCAGCTTCTCCTGCTTACGGGGACTTATCCTGTCCTGTCAGCCGGTGCAGAGCCCCTCCTAACAACACCCTTTCTGTTCCGTGGCTGAGGAAGAAAAAGTCCAGGGTGGTTTCCCAACAGGATGGCTGTGAGGGGGAAAGTGGCTTGAGGCAGCAGGTGCAGGATGTGTCAGATCTGGAATGAATGTTTACTGCCGGGGAGGGGAGGCAGGACAACAGTCCCAAACACAGGTTTGTACCTTGAATTTTCTTGCAAAAATTCAGTTATATTTTCTTGATTGGATTTTGTTACTTTATGGAAGCTGCCGCCTGTAATGATAGCGTCCTCTCCTTGTGCTCCATATATAGGATCATTTGGCCCTTTTTACTCCTGAGGGCCCAGGGGCCAAAGAGCCAGACCTTTCAGTGGTTGGCACTTGTGTGTCTCTAATATCAGCCCTGACACTATTTCTGAAAAGAAGAGAACGTTCACAAACACTTTGCAATACAGGCCAGACAGACGAGGCCAACTAACAAGGAAAAGGGGTTCAGAATCTCCTGGGGAACCCTTAATCCTGGGGTATACCTAAACCTGCTCTTTGCAATACAGATGGCACCAGAGCATGCAAAAGGGTGCAAGCCCCCCTCCCCAGCTGAATAATAAATTGGAAAGGCTGAAAGCACCCTAGGCAATGTGAAAAGTAACTCCATCAACCAACAGGTGTTACATCCAAGAAAACATATCTAGGATGGGCGAATTTCTCTTTCAGAAATCTACCATGTGGGACAAAGCTCACCCCTCCCACACCGCAATTGACCCCTTCTGTGCCCCATCAATATATATGAAGGGGTCGTCACTGGCAAGTGACATCCACTCCTGAAAATCCACCCAGGGGGGCTCAGATGGGTGTGGGCTCTCCATCGACTCTCATCTCCCCACAGCGTGTAGCTAAATAATGATGTCATTGCGCACGCATTTGCCCGGGCCGGCTCCACCTCTTCTACTGGCAACAAGACCCCGTTGCGAACCACAGTTTTGGTCAAACAAAGAGATGTCAGCCACGCAAGTGACATGAGTCTGACCTACTTGCACCCCTCTGAAAATAAAGCATTGTTACCTGGAATAATTTCAAGCAGAGACATCCCGTCTGC
The DNA here is from genome assembly GCA_026170595.1 of Plestiodon gilberti rubricaudatus. Lineage (NCBI taxonomy): Eukaryota > Metazoa > Chordata > Lepidosauria > Squamata > Scincidae > Plestiodon > Plestiodon gilberti. The sequence goes on along the minus strand of JANXHW010000003.1, from coordinate 1,628,774 downwards.
AAAGCAGGCAAGGAGAATTGAAGGTTCCCCATGGATAATATCGGCAAACCTTCTTGGATCTCAGCTTCCAGCCTGTATTCTCCCCCTGTGGATCAGGAATGTTTTCCAGTTCCTTGGAAAAAAACAAAAACCTGCCTTGGGATGTGAAGTACATCATGATGCAACGGATCCATGTGACTTGGGGGTTGGTGACTGTTGGCGTCCCCCTCGTTCACCGTGCAAAGGGCGCTCAGCGACTGGTGGAACATACACGGGCAGTGAAGAAGGTCACCGTCACCTTGCCGCCTCGACAGGGTCAGAATGAAACATCTGCTCTCGATGGTTCTTCCAGGTGTCAGTCCCTGACTCCAACCGCATCCATACATGGCAAAATCCCGATCTGGAAAACATACATTTGAATGTTCGCAAGACAACTTACGTTACAAAAGTAGGTTTGGGGATTTCTTTTCCCACAAAATTCTTTCAGCTGTAATGGAAAATTCCCCTGTACTCCAGTTTAGTTTCCTACCACTGACCCCCCCCCGGCCCCTCCCTTGTTCTACACATATGATTACTAGATTTTCGCCAGGCATACAAGCACCTGTGTAGCAAAGCCATCATTAACCCTGTTTTCTTGCAAATTTAACACAAATGGTCTTACTCAGAATGAATATTCCCTTCGTTTAAAGCTAACCATTAAACCACAATTGCATCCTTTGGGCAATGATTGACCGACTCAAAGGGAGGCAGCACCTCAGAAAAAATGTTTGCTGGATCACCCAGTCTGTGCCCAGGCTTGGTCTGGATGAATCCCATCCTCTCAAGATGGAGGCGGCTTCTGACGTTATGCCATCTTTGGCTAATTCACAGGCTGTGACCGTAGCATCAAGCGAAAGAGCCAAGGTGAGCTCCGGTGCTCGCAGGTGGGATTTTCGTATTGCCTCAGCTGCTCACCTGGAGTCCTATCATGTCACAAAAGGACAGCCAGTGCAAAGTGTGTGTGTGTGATGGTTCGAGCATCAGATAAGGACCAGGGAGACCTGGGTTCAGATGCCTCTGCGGTCACGAAACGCACTGAGCGCTCTTGGGCCAGTCGCCGCCGCCATCTGGGTGTTAGTCTAACTCTGAGGTGTCACAGCACTGCAGTGAGTGGGGAGCAGGCCTGAGCTCTTTGGAGGAATGGCAGCATGCATTTCAGTACAAAGCGGCGATCCCTGCTGCTGCCTGCCGGACACATGAAGGAGAATAAAATGGAAAAGTCCTGCTGCTGCGTACAATGGAGTGTAACACTTCAAACTGTTGGTAAGAGGCTACATTTTTGAACGCTGTCCCATGTAAATGAGCTCCCTGTAAGAAGAAACCTAGCACATCAGGGAGGAGTCGTCTAGGCCAGCCGCTTCCTGCTGTGCTAGCTTTCTGATGGCAAGATGCTATTTTGCATAAGGGAGCAGTCGCAAATGTTGCGGCACCTCTATGCACTGAAGTCGTACTACAGTCTAATGCAGAAGCTTAGGGCTCCACCAGGTCATTCAGATGCAGTTGTCAACCAGGTCTGACTTGGACTGTATCCAGTGATTGCCGGTAACCCAGCAATACGTAGCAAGCACTGAACATGCGGGTGAAAAGCACTTTGGAGAAAGGCTGGCAACTGTCTCCCTCAGCTGACTTGCAGAATTCACCGTCACCCAGGAGGAGTTTCCTGGGAGTGAGACAAATTCTGAGCCTCCCTCTAAGGAAGTCGAAGACATCCATTTTCTCAGTGTCCCTCCTGCCTCACTCATCCTCAGTCTTTGCCCAGGCTTCCAAGTTTCCCCTCTCTCTGTGGCTCCCATCAGCTGTGCCGGCCTCCCCACCCCGCTTGGGCCAGTGGGTGGGTGTGAGTTGCTCCTGTTCCTGACCCAGCAGCAGGGTCTCTGGGGTCCCATGAGGTCACCCTGAATTCTGAGGGCTCCAGCTTGCTGCATGGATGTTTCCATTTATTATCTGCAAAGCCGCGTTGCTGCTGTGGAGGCAGCCCAGGACCTCCTGGCAAATGCTGACCTCCTCCCTCCATATCTGGTCAGGATCGATGCGCCACCCTCTGCTCCTCCCACTCCCTGGATTTGAGGAGGAGGGGGTGGAGCAGAAGAGGAAGTGTGGAGGAGAGGAGAGTGGGGGGGCACTGGCGTCATGTCAGGGGGGGCTCCCTGTGCATTGTTTTCACCGCTTTGACTGGTTCGGAAGGCGCGGGGGCGGGGCGCTTCGTTCCTCCGTGTAACGGAGGCTCGGATCAAGGAGGAACTGGAGCCAGGTGCCATCACCACATGCTGTGGCAAGGAGTTCCACAGATTAATTACACGCTGGGTAAAGAAATATTTTCTTTTGTCCGTTCTAACTCTCCCTCCACTCAATTTTAGTGCATTCCCCTGGTTCGGGTGTTGTGCGAGAGGGAGAAGAATTTCCCTCTATCCACTCTCTCCACCCCATGCATAATTTTATAAGTCTCAATCATGTCCCCCCTCAGGCGCCTTTTTTCTAGGCTGAAAAGCCCCAGACGCTGTAGCCTTTCCTCATAAGGGAGGTGCTCCAGCCCACGAATCATTCTGGTCGCTCTTTTCTGAACCTTTTCCAATTCAACTATATCCTTTTTGAGGTGTGGTGACCAGAACTGGCTTCCTGTCCAGTCAGCACGCCTGGCCTCAGACAACTCTGCGTGTGATTATTCCATGGGAAGGCAGCCCCCCCCCAGGCACTCTCAACAACCCCCCCCCATGCCCATTATTACCTTGGTCTTCTGCTCCACTTGCTTGACCAGGGCGGAGCTCAGGAACTGCCTCAGGTGGGTGTTCTCCTCCTGCAGCCTGGCCAGCTCCTCCTCCTTCTGCAGCAGGCTGTCCTGAAGCTGTGAAACACGGAACAAGAGAAGGTGATTGAGAAGGAAGGAAGGAAGGAAGGGGGCTCCTCTTGGGTAAAGCCTCAGCCCAAGGGAAAAGCCTCAGCTCCGAGGGTGAGGGGGCGGGGCTGCTTCGTTCGTCTGTGTAAGGGAGGCTCGGATTTCAGCAGCACTTACAACTCCGCCCCCCCCCCCCCCGTAGTGACACCAGAGCATCTATCCTTAGCACAGGATACGTGTAAAACCTGGTCATTTTATTGAGCTCCCCAAAGTGGACACAGAAGCATTTAGTCCCATCAGCTTTATTTATATTTATTTATTTATTTATAGAATTTGTACCCCGCCTTTCTCCCACAAGGGCAACCAAGGCGGCTTACAATAAAAACATTAAAATACATATATACATTTAAAAACAGGAAATTAAAACAGTTAAAACAATTAAAACAAACAACCCCAGTGGGTCACCTATATTTACATTTGTTAAAAGCCATCTGTTAAAAAGCCAGCCCGCCATGTCAGACATCAAAAGCTGATCTAAATAAAAAAACGTCTTAAGGCCCCGCTGAAAGGGCTCTAAGGAGGGAGCCGATCTCAATTCCAGGGGGAGGGAATTCCACAATTGGGAGAGGAAATTCCACTTTACAAAGCCAAGACGGCAAGGAGGAGGAAGACGGCTGCTCCGCCCATTGCCTTGACCCCACCGACCACTGCCTGCAGCCAGGCTCCCAGAAAATGCTAAATTGTTTGAACAATAAACATTGAAAAAAACATTGTGGATGAAACGTGCCCACCATGAGCAAAGGGGCAGCCAGAATCTCCCGTTCCAGAGAGCAGCGACCTTTGGCTCCTGCAGAGGCTGCGTGTCCCAAACAAGTGGAGGCAGCCAAGCTTCCTGCAAGGGGTCCTGGGACGGAGTGCTCCTCTCGGATTGGGCCCTCCTCGAGAGGCACCCGCAACGTACAACTGCCCCGCGTGACTTGCTTGTGTGGCCTGCTGCGCAAGAACGCCAGCCTTGCTCAGGAGTCCAGGCAAGAGAGAGCTGGACCAACATTCGCGTTCCTCGCCAGCCATTTAAAGGGATGAAGCTGGCAAGCATCGCTGCTCTCATCGTGGCTGGCCCCGCCCAATGTGGCGGTTCGAAGGAATTAATGCCCTTAATGCCAGAAGCCACTGGACTTTCCCCTCAAGTACATTCCTCTAAAAATAGGGGCACTTTGCACCTTTCTGGGCCTCCCTCCTCGCCAATGAAGAGCACATCCCCGAATGAAAGGGCACTGCAAATTAGTTTCAGCCGGGCATCCTCATTTTTCATAGCACCGTCATTTATCAGTTCAGTTTTGCATTCATTTGGCTGCTACGAACTGCGGTAGGGAAGCCACACCAAAGACGGCTGGGACAGTGGAGCCGAAAGAAGGGTCTCCTTGGAAGTCCTGCAAAGGTCACTCTTCCCTCTGCACCAGAGACGCACCTTCCCACTCTGCATACGAAACACAGTGGCAATGTGGAGTCAGGACGGGAGGACAGCAAAGAAGAGCACAGAAATTGGCCTGGCTGACGCACCAAACCCGCAGCTGGCGCAAAAAGGTCCAGGGATGCTGCTGGTTGCGTGAGGCTGTGGCTCTGCTGCGTGGTTTTCATGCTAAGAAGCGGGAAACACCCTAAAAAATTTAAGGCATTTTTAACCTGCCCCCTCCCCACACACACACACACACTATGGCAGTGGTGGTTCCCAAACTGGGAGGCGCGGCCCTCAGGGGAGCCGCATAAACCAGCCAGGGGAGCCACGGAGTGTCACGGAATCCTCTCGAAAAACAGTGCCATGTCAATTGGCCGGCATCAACAGCATGTCACGGGGAGCCGCGGCCAATGGTTGCCACCAGCGTTCAAGGGAGCCACAGCTCGAAAACGTTTGGGAAACACTGACTGCACTATGGAAACAAAGCCCGGTGCAGCCCCCTAAACACCACGCCAAAGTGCCAGCCTGACAGATGTGCTTCTCTGCCCCCTGGACGTTGTCACTTTGGGGACTCTTCCCCTTTTTGTGGATACTTTGCTTGTGCTTGAGCTCAACTTGGAGTCAACCTGGCCTGGTTTGGACTGCTATGAAGGGCGTCAGGAGGTGGCCAATTCCGAGGGAAGCGATTCCTGGAGATTCTTTTCCCAGTGTGATGTAATGCTGCTGGAAACTCCTGGGGACCCAGTTAAAAACTCCAGGACTGCTGCTGCTGATGCCAGTAATCATCTGGAGACTGAGGCCGATTCCTGGAGGGCTCCAGGCCAATGCTGGAGGGCTGGCAACTCTACGGGTGAGTTTGTTCGGCTAGCTGTAGTGAGGCTTTTGCTGCTGGTATTGCTTTGGGCGAGGTGTTTGGCACCTCGACATCAGTGAACTTTGGCTGCTGGCTGCCACCGGGGTTCCTGGGGCCAAGTCCTGCACTGGCTGCCCCCTGGCCTCCTCCTGCCAGCATTGCTCCGCAGCATTGCTCCGCAACCACTGCCACGGGGAAAGATGAGCTCACTAGAAATAAGGCAGCACCCCTGAGCATGTAGAGAGTGCTTTCTACGCACTACTGCTTAAGCAGAGTGCACCCTACACCTTCCAGACCAAGGCGACCACCTTGCTAAGACACGGAGCATGTGCCCAGGGCCGCTGAGGGAGCTTCATAGGCTGGAGAAAAGATCCTGCGAACTGGCGGGCAACACTCTGGCTCCTGCGTCACACCAGCTCTTGGGGAGTTCAGCTCTGGGGCAGAGCAGTGGATTGATGCTGTGCTGGATCCAGACCAGGGAGAAGCAGCGGCTTTGGAATCCCCCTCACGCAGCAGCAGCAGCAGCAGCCAGGACATTTCGCGGGGCCTTTGGGCCAGTCACTTCCTTTCACAGGGCTGCTATGAAGGTAAAATGGGAGGATCCTGCATCACATGCTCCACATGGAGCTCCTTGAAAGGAAGGCAGGACACACACCTGCGATCAACAAAGACTATTTGCAAAAGACTGTTCTTGGTCGAAGCTTGAGCAGAGAAGGTAATTTTTGAACAGCAGAGGGCGCTGTTGCACCAGTGTCTGTAGGGAACCCAGCAATCTCCCATCAAGGCCCCCCTCTCTCCAGGATGCTTTTCAGAATGGCAGGGTAGGAAGAAGACGCTCCCATCTCAAAAGGCTTGTTTCTGGGCATGTTGTTCTGATCGGGGCGAGAAAAGAAGAAGTCCTTGTGAATTGGCAACAGGCTTTAAAATCTGTTTCTAACAAAAGAGAGAGAAAACAATATTCCACTTCCAACCACTGAATCCTCCTACACCTTCTGAAAATATCCAGTTGCCCACACGTTATGGGGAAGGCAGGCGCAGAAGCCAACGGCCCTCTTGGGGATGGGGCAGATGATCCACGCCGTTCATCCAACAGGGCAACGTGGAATAGCATTTGAAACATTCCAGATAATGTCAACCATTTCATCTTAATATTTAGGACTTTTAAAAACAAATAAAAGGGGTTGGAAATTCTAGGTGGAAACTGTTGGAAACAAACACACACTTTTGTAAGTCTCCGGGGGTCAGAAAGCACAGACAAGCCACGGCGGGAGAGCTTTCCGGTGGGTTTTGCCCCGAGCTTGAGAGGTGTGGGGAGTCCTAACCGGCTGGGGCATCATGCACACCCTCTGCTCTGGAAGGAGCTGCCTGACGCTGGCATGTGTTCATTCTCAGCTGTGGCCCTGGCATTCATCCTACTTTGGGGAAATGGAGGCTTCTGGGTGGGGGGGGGGTGCAGAGCTTCTCAGTCACCCTTCCGTCTTAGGAGTGTGCAAAGGCCACCTGCCCATAGTCTGAATTCGGTTTTCAGCCCGAGTTGCTGTGTTGCATCCCAAATCCACCTGCCTCTTTGAACGTCACCCACTTCCACTTGTGCTGCCGTCCCTTGAGCAGTAGTGGTTGCTCACTTCCGTTGAACGCTTTGGATGTTGCGCTTTGTGTTGTGTGCTCACAGTTGCACTGCATCACAAGCGGTGCAGTTTTAACGGAGGCTGCACAACAGTTTCTTGTCCTTACTTATTCTGCCTGGGAGTTCCAGGAAGGAGCATGAAGAGGGCACAAAAGAGCTCAAATCTCACGACAATACAGGGAGTTTGGTTAGATCTTGCAAGCGAGTGAGCAGATACCATGGGAAAAGATCATGCTCGTTCATGTCATGACCTGTGAGTGGACCCACCAGAAACAAGGCCAATTTCTGAATGTCCCCCCATAATTTTCCAAACGGAGACCTGGACGTTCTTCTGAGACCTCCATATCCAACCCCAACGCTGCCTTGTTTTTAAATGCGAGTCTGGAATGTATTCATTCTTGGCATTAGGAGGGCTGAAATGAAGAAGGGAGCAAACAGTGGGCCAGCCAGCTTTTGATTGCAGTCGTTTCCCATTATTCAGCTTCTGCTTCATTTGAGTGCAATGAGAAGATTCTCAATACCCCCCCCCCAGCTCAAATGGGAAATAAAGAGCAGGCCCGTCTACACGTGAATCAATCCTGCCCTGCAGCGATGGCTCCAGTCTGGGGCTCAACTGAAATGTCGGACGCTCTTGCAAAAGGAAGCTTGAGGCAGGGCAGGGTCTGGTGCGGGCAGCAGCATCCTAGCAAGCGGCCTTAGGATGCTGCCAGTGGCATCTGTGGCATCGGGTCATGTAGTCCAGTCCCTGGCCGGCAGCAGCAGCATGTAGGTCACCTCGGAAGAAGGAGCGGAGGGCTCTTCTTCCAGCTGCACGACCACCTGAGAAGCTTTTCACTGCACATTGTGTCTGGAAATGACGAGTAGTACAATACCGGCCAAGCTGGACTTCTGCCACTGAGAGACGATTTCTTCCTTCCTCTGTGTGGACAATGCTCATGATGCGCTGCTGCACCACCCGCCATGGCCTGCAGCAGTGAGGATCTGGCTTTGCCTGTCAGCGACGGGACATCCGTGGTGCCATTCTAGGCCGACATTGCTGCGATGTTGGTGCTTTTGGAATTCCCTTAGGGGGGTAGCTATTAGTCGCTCCGTTCCCCTCTCCTTTACTCTGTCTTACTCCCAACCCACGTGGCAGACTTGCTTAGCTTTACTTGGCTAGAGAAAACACACTAGGCATAGTTGATTGAAGTTGCAAAAAGAAGTTTACTTACAGTTTTTCATTCATATCTACAACGTCTGATTCACATCAGAGGATACACTAAACTTGAAAGGACAGAACCCTCCTAAAGCTAGGGCTCTCTGCATGGAGGCATGCTGGAAAGATGGCGCTGGGCTGCAGGAGGGCAGCTTGCCACGTCTTCCCTGGTCAGTGGTCAGATGCAGAAGAGAGTGAGAGAAAGGTGAAGAAGAAGGAAACTGGGTTTGGGGCCACGCCCCTTCCTTAAGACAATGAGGGGTCAAAGACAAGAGGGTCTACTTAGGTGATCAACCAACACACACACACCCTCCAGTGTCCAGCATACGGAAGTTGCCCAATTTCCCAACAGGCGCAACACTGGCCTGACACATCCGTCATACCCTCAGCTTGCCCAGCGCAAAGGGGGAGGGGGAAACAAGAGCCCAGGCAACTCCGTACTGACACAGGCCTCCCCAAAGGGCGAAGGCAGGTCTGGAGCCCACACCAGCCAGTTCACAAAGCTGCTCTGCCTCAGCCACTACTCAGCCACGGCAGGGGACACGTCATGGCACGCTTGGCTGGGGGACCGTAGCACATGGCCCCCCCAGGGACACAGGGCCGCACTGCAGCAGCCCACCCCCACCCAGCACCCTTTGCATCCTGGCTGCTCCCCAGAGTAGATGTCTCTCTGCTACCTGCCTCCCCCCCGCCCCCAGCTGTCTGTCCTGTACCTGTTGGCAGCAGAGAACTGGTGGCTGGTGACCAGCTGGAGCCGGGGGAGGTGGCAGGCGGGGGGTGCTGCAGGCAGACCCTGAGCCGTGGTAGGAACAGGGGAGCCCCCCTTGTGTTCTGAGGGGGGCTGAGGGTGAGGAGAAGGGATCACTGTCTGCGCACAAAGGGACAACAAGCGTGATCATCAGGTCAAAGGTTTTATGGCACAGTCTGAAAGACGGAACAGGCTCTGAAAGAGAAACACACAAGTGGAGTTGCCAACCGTCTCGTCCCAACAGGGCTCTCGTCCCTTTGCAAGTGATCCGTCAGACAGCCAAGCAGCAGGTGTCAGCGAGGTCCGGCTATACCAGTTAGTTTGCTGTCTGTCACGGACTCTGCAAAGTAACAGGGGCATGTCTGAACAGCTGGGACCACCACCACCCCGTCACTGCTGCGTGGCCATGTGGAGAGCCCTGTGTCCTCTTCCCCTGTTGGACAGCTGCCTGTGGAAAGCAAAGAGAGACCCAGAGAATGCAGCAAGACAGAGACAGCTGCATTCTGGCTCCAAAAACTTCCTCAGTGATATCTAGGTGCGCATGCAGCAGCAGCAGCGCCCCTCTGGGGGTCAGAGCATTCTCCTCTCTTGGGGGGGGGTTTTGCAGTGGAACTCTGAAAAATTACTCTTGTCCCCCATACGGCAATGCCGCTGTCCTGAGAAAGGAAAGGAAATGAGTGTTTGTTTGGCCAGCAGTGGCAATGGTCGGAGCACCTGGCAGCATTCACCAAGAGAGAGGACTCACTGACTGCTCCTGGCTGGCTGCTGAATGAGGAAGGTGGGTACGCAGCAGAGAGAGAAGATCATCATAGCAAAGACACGTTTGACGATCGTGCGCGGGGGGGGGGGGTTGGAGGCAGCATGAGGCAGAGATGCAGCAGCAGCAGCACTGCCTTGAGCGGTGTGGCGTGGAGATCCCTCCCCTCTGTCGCTTCGCTGTCTGGGCGGGGTGGGAGGGGTGCTTTATTCTCACTCCCCCTGTTGTGGTGGTGCTCATATGAGCTAAGTGCATATCGTTGGAGATGGGCAGCGTTCGTCTGCTGGACACTGGGGGGCAGTGTGTCGTCTGGTCACCTGAAATACCTTTTACCTTGACCTCTCTGTGATCCAAGGAAGGGGCGTGGCTCCCTGACCCTATTTCCTCTTTCTCATACCCTTTCTCACTCTCTTCTTCTTCTCGGGGCAGTGCGGTGTTTGAAATTTCCGGGAGAGGGCTGGAGTGGGTAAGGTAATATGGCGCCTATGGGTCTCCTCAAATTTAGGACCACCTTTTTGGTCGACCTAAATTTTACGAACTTCTCGGAGCTCGAGGGGGCGTGTCGGAGCTCGCCAATGTCTGGATATGACCCTAAAAGCTGACACGCCCCCGTTACACCCCTGACATGCCTGCTCTTAGGCCGAACTTAGGCCAGCCTACACACTTAGGCCACCTGTCCTAAACTATTCCTAATCCCATCACAAAGTTGGCGTAAATTCAGCCTAAATGTCTCTATTCCAGCCTAACTTGCCCTAGGCCGAATTTAGAACGGAATAGAACCGTTTAGGCCGGCCTAGGACTTGGGTTGGATCGGGCTGTTATTGATGTTAAATAAAATGCAATGTGTTCTATAGTTGTTTTCAGTTCAATTCAAAATTACTGTTAAAAGTAACAATAGTCAAAGTACTATTAAAAGTTGGGGGGGGGGGGCGACACACCAGCAGAGTCAAGTTAGGCATTTTCAAAATCTTTGACACACCAAGCCCAAATGGTTCGCCATCAAACTTAAACCCAGGAGTTTGAATTCTGCAAGTTTAAGCGCCGCTTCATAGGCCCTAATATCCAACGTTTGAATTTGGGTGGCTGAGTGGGTACGAGAGGGGGGGGGTCTTTTCCATTGGGGCGCCTGGGTCGTGGAAGCTCTTCTTCCCATTCATCATTGTCCAGCTTCCGCTGCACAGTGGAAAAAAACACACCCTGTTTCAGGAAGACCTGCGGGGGACGTGGACCTGTGTGCCGACTGGCAGGCCTGGCCGCACGCTGCCCTCTCGCTGCTGGTCCCCTTTCTGGAGTATCACAGAGTCAGACCCGGTTGGGCTGAAGCCATTTTATCTGCCCCGTGTCGCTTCATCAGAAGGCGAGCAGCCGGTTAGCCATCCTGCGGTGTGGAGCGCATCTCCCTTCGGGGGGGGGGGGGCTCGAAGGCACTTCCCTCCAAGGCCCCTCTCAGCGCCCCATTCTTCCCGGCTACCAACAGCCACCCCCCGTTTGAGTTTGGCATCAGCTGCTGCAGTGAAGACGGGCCGGCGACGGAGGCGAGGGGGCTGCTGCTGCACACGCCGATCAGCGAGCCGGCTTCGGTGGAGGGAAGCCTGCCGGAGAGCGCAGCAAAAGTCAGAGCGACGGCCAGGTGGTCCTCGCAGCCGCCGCCCCCCCACTCAGTGCCCCCGCGCCTCGCCTTCCAGGGCGGGCCTCCCACCCCCCGAAGTGTGTGTGGAGGCAGGAGATCGCGGAGACCCGCAGCGATCCCATCCATCCTGCCTGAATGGGCGGGCGGACAGGCGGAGGAGGGGAGCGCCCTGCCCGTCTCGGCGCCCAGGGGCGTGCGTGGGAGGCCGGGGGTCTTCGGCACGTGCTCGGAGACGTCCTGCTCTCCGCGGCTCTAGCTGGGGGGGGGGGCTGGCACGAGCGCAATCGCCAGGGCGGAAATCAATCAGCCCAGGCTGGCTGCGCGGAAAGAACCGCGGGGGCGCTCAGCCCAGGGCTGCCTGACCGCCAACCGACAGTCTCGGCTCCAGGCTCAACTCAGGACTCGAGGAGGAGGAGCCGGGACGCCCCCTCTTTGCATACTTTGACGTCACTGGGCCCCCCGCACCAATCAGCGCCTCGCGGGCGGGGCCGGGAAGTGCCAGCGAGGAGGCGAAGCCACGGCGGGCGAACCTGGTGCCCAGCGGGGCGCTCCGGGCTCGGGCAGCGACGCAGCAGGAGGACAGAGCAGCAGCGCCGACGGAAGGCGGCCAGGTGGGTGGCGAGTGAGCCGGCGGGAGCGGGGAGCAGCCGCCTCTCCAAACGCGCGCCGGTCCCGGATCCTAGCTGGATCGCGCGTCCCTCCCTCCCTCCGGGTCGCCTCCACCTCAGGGACGGGCCCTGCCGCTCCGTATCCCGTGCTAGTCAGCCCGGGGCGGTCGCCCTCCCTCCCTCCCTCCCTCCCTCCGGCGTCCTCCTCGCTACCGGACCGGCTGAAAGGGGGCTTGAGCCACCGGCGGTGGGGCTATTGCCAGGGGGCTCTGGCAGCGCAGCACGATACGCCGCACACGATACGCCCCACAGCTTGTCTGAGCCCGCCGGTCATCTGGCCGCTGCTAGAGGGCTCAGACCAGCCGCCTCCCAGAGAGACCAGCGGTGGAGGGCTGCCTGAGAGACCAGCAGCAGCCTCCCCGAGGGCGGGGAAGAGCCCTGCGCCGGGATCGGGCCACGGGGCCAGCATCCTGCCCCTCCCCCGGTGGCCAGCCAGGACCCCCGCCTGCAGCAGCCCCCGGCCTCTGAGCTGCCCGTCCGTGAAGCGACTGGATGCAGCGTCCTCTGATGACGCTCAGCAGCAGCACTAGTTCCCAGGGTTGAAAACTGTGGCGTGCGAAAGAGTCGCGCTCCTTCTTCCCGCGGGCGGGCAGCGCTGCGCAGGCATCTCTCCTCCCCGTGGGGTGGCTTTGAGACGGGAGCGCCCGGGCTGCTGCAACACATCCACGCACACAGGCTGTGCATAGTGGCTCTGGAGGGTTCCTTTAGGAGGACCGCAGCAATCTTACCACAGCCCTGCAAGGTGGGCCAGTTTTATGATTGTCCTGTTGCAGATGGCATGGGGAGGGAGGGAGGGAGGGAGGGGTTGCCACTCAGGACTCGTGATTGCCTCCAACGTGGTGGCGCCCTACTACGTGGTGGTGTCCTACCATGCGTACGGCGCTTGGCGTTGCCGCCCCTTCCGCTTCCATTGTGGCCCCCGTCCTCTGGAACTCTCTGTCTGTGTGTGTGTTTTAGACCCCCCCCCCCTGAATGCCTTCCAGACAGTTGAAGGTCTTCCCTGTTGCCCTTCTTACAGCCGGTTCGCTATTGCTGGGAGGGAGGGGGGAGGGGTCTTGCCGGCGCCTTGTACCTTTGGGCAGCAGCAGCAGTTCTTTCTTTGGGGTTTCCGTCCTTTATGTGCTTTTGGACCATGTTTGTTTTCACTCCCTCGGTGATCTTCGGGCTGCTTGCCTGGAGCTTGGAAAGGCAACTCTCCTTTGTATGCTTCAGAGAGCCTTGGGGCACAGTCCTCCTGTGCATGTCTACTCAGAAGTAAGTCCTCTTGTGTTCATTGGGTCTTACTCCCAAGAAAGTGTGTACGTACGGTATGGCGCTATCTGATGGCAGCATCTTGCAACCCACCTCGTCTCTCGCTGCCGGGCGGCTACCAGTCTGATGGTGATGGATCTGCTGCTGCCTCCAGGGCCTCAGTGCCCGCGGGTGCCTCCTTGCATCGGTCAGCGCAGGGGAGCGAGGCAGAAGAGGGGCCTGCCTGCCTGCCTCTCCCTAATGCAGTGGTGGACTCCCTCAGCACAGAGTCCAAATCACGCCAGGTCATCGTTCCACACGGATCGAGGAAACGTCTGCTGCCTTGTGCAGTAGTGGACTCTCTCCTTTGTTGGAGGTTTTCAAGCAGAGGCTGGACGGCCTCCATCCTGCCAGAGATGCTGAAGCAGCTGCCTGCACTGAGCAGGGGGTTGATCTAGATGACCTCCAAGGTTCCCTCTATCTCTCTGATTCTACCCGGAGACAGCTGGTGAGCAACTGTGGAGAGGTGGGTGCTAGACTGCATGGGCCTCTGGCCTGATCCAGCAGGGCTTTTCTCAAGTTCCGGGGTTTTCTGAAATGCCTCCAGGCCTCTTTCATTTCTACAGCCAAAGGACTCCTTGAGACACAGCTGCCCCTCCTCCTCTCCGGCTGACCCCCTACTGTGCCTTGTAGTCGTCTTGACTGTGGATTGGGGAGTGGCTGTCATCTGGAGGGGCTTTAGGATATGGCGCCTGCCTGTTGACTCCTCCTCATCCAGCCCACACCCCTCTCACGTCTCCACTCCTTTGGGGGGTTGTGCTGGTGTCAGAGGAGCCGTGTTGGAACTGGGGCTGTGCTGGCAGGGCAGTTGCTGTGCTGGTGGAGCTGTCATTATGCCGGCGGGGCCTGAGGGTGCGCACCAGACCCTCTGCCGGTTAGACTGGCCTTTCAGAAGCCTGGGATCCAGCTAGAAGGGCAACCTGGTGAATTTGCAGCGAGGGTGAGCTTTGGACTGGGCAGGAGGAGTGTCTGACTCGTGGCCAGTCGGTGAAAGAAACGGTGGAGCTTCACGGGTGGTAGGACACCAAGTGGATGTGGACGCTGCTCCTGTGTCAGCATTTGTTGCTCCTTGTGGTGCTTGTCGCTGTCCCCGGACTTTCTGAAACCTGGGCAGCTTTGTGCCTGTCATCAAGGGGACGCTTTTGCTTCGCTAAACTCCGGCCTTCTGTGGAAGTGCTTCCTTTTCAAATGTTGTTGTAGCGCCGTCCATCTGTGTACCTGGCAGCTTGCAGAGTTACGTAGGCAGCAGGGACAGACCCCAAGAAGGTTCCAGTCCAACATGGACCACGGGGGAAGCGGATGAGACCGAGAGAGCGCAAGAGGTTCTTGTGGGCTCCCAGAGCTTGGTTTGAGTTGGGAGGGAGGGTGGGTTAGGAAGATGAGCCCAAGACCACATGAAAGATGAGAAGGGTGGCCCCATGTTGGTGTTCAGGGAGGGAGTTCCGGGGGGGGGAGCAAGAGAGGCTGTGTGGAAGTGTGATAGACAGCAGGAGACCTCCAGCTGGTGGAGCAGAGGAGGCCCTGGGCAGGGAGACGGCACTGCCCAGGTTGACAGGAGCAGGCAGGGGCAAATCCCCACCTGCTGCAAGGAGGATGGAATTCGGCCGGGAGGGGAGGCGGGCGATGCCCTTGGGCTTCTTGAGAGGGTCTTCCAGAGCATGCCACTGCTTCAGACCCCTAGAGAGCCGAACTCTGACTGCGTAGGGAAAAGAAGCCCCTCCAGGCGTGTGTTGCTTCCAAGCGATCTCTCTTTCCATGAAAGGGGGCGGAGGCCTCTGCTGTCGATGGGTTCATGTCTCATGATCATCTCATCTCATCAGAACGATGTTACGGCAGTTTTGTGTCCCCAGGCCGGGGGGAGTTTGGCTTGGATGTTTGGCTTCATTTAAAGCTGGCCTTTTTCGAACTTGGTGTCTGTGCCTGTCTTTTCAAGGGATGTTACAATCAATTTCTTTTTCATGGCCATGTACATGTGGGGAAAGGAAATGGGGTAGGGCAAGGAGGTGGAGAAACGCTGCAGAAGGGTGGGTTGCCTTGCGTTGGCGGCGGCTGCAAATTGCTCCTTCCTTGGGAGATCATTCCGACCCAGTTCTGTCGCCAGCCTGATCCACTTTGGTTCTGCCTGTGTGTTGCGAGAGCACCGGTTTGAAGGGGAGCATGGGGAAAGAACTTACTGCCTTGGCGCCTTGAAAGAGCGGAAGCAAGGGCATATGTGCCAGCTGGCCCTACTTACCAGGGATGGTTAAACGATTCTGGTCCAGTCCAGCAAACTGCCACTTGTTTTGTCCCTTACCTTTGCTAATATTTTTGGCCTGAATTGCCAATAGATGTGCCTTTAGCATGTGTGTGTATCTCGCTGCATGACTCGTGTAGTGACCAGTGCCGGTCCAGGACCCCCGGTGCCTGAGAAGGCACCCCCAAACGCTGCCCCCCCCCCTGCACCTGGTTCATTGAATTGGAATGAGCGCTGGGTTAAGCCAGTCTAGGCCGTTCTGAAGTACATGACACTCATTCTGCGGTGGAGAAGATGAGAAAGAGCAGGTGCTGCTCCTGCCCAAAGGGAAGCAAAATAATTGTTGTTGGAATGTCTGGGCAGCACAACCTGCTGGGGAAGCTCTCCTGTGCAAGCCCCCTTGAAATGACTGTGCAATAGCACGATGTGGCTTTCATGGCAAGAGGGCCATTGCAAAATGACGTTCTGAAATGAAAATGCAAGCGTTTGACATTGATGAGAGATGACAGAAGCGCTCTCGAATGTTGCTCCTTCATCTTCCCCTCCCTGTTGCAGCTTATCAGACCCTGTGCATAGATTTCAGTTTGCAGATGGATTTTAAATTCTTCTTGGTGTTTTGTTGTGCGGCTTCCTTGGGAAGGCAGCTGTGTGGCTGTGCTGGGTGTGCGCAAGGCTGCTGTGCGCTCAGAGGGGCCACACAAGTAGATCTGTCTCCCAGCCCACAGGTCTGCAACATTGAACTCCTGTTGCATAGATACATCCTTGGATAAAAATGCCCGAAAGCAAAATGAAAAAAAGAAATCGAGTGAACCTCACGTGTCTTCCCCCGGCCGGAATGGATCCTCTCTCTTCCATGATCCCTGCAAACGTTTTCCTTGACTAACAGATCTCAAATGGCTTTTTGGGACCGTGGTGTCCTTATAATAATGCCCCAGTTCAGGTCTAGCTCTGTGTGGCTGACTTGTGCCTCAAGGTGCCACTTCCGGCCCTGTGCCAGGCTGTGTCTCTGGGAGCCTCCTTGGTGCCTATGAACTGAGCTGGAGGAGGCAGCCCCCCCCCGCCCCCTGGGTCTCTTCAGTAGCGTTGTGTCTTGAGTGCTTGGCTGTGTCCTGCACTGGACAGAAGTCTTCTTGGCAGCGTCCGAGCTGTGGTCCTTGCCTGTTTGCCTTCGAGTAGACCTGTGCCAGTTTATCTTGCTGACCCATACATGGGCTCTCCAGCCAGCCGCCATGGGGCAGCATGCCCGGAACTTCCTCACCTCGCTGTTTTTGCTGCCTGCCTGAAATTGCAACACAGTCGAACACTTGGCATCCCACAAGAGATGTGTCTCCTGGGCGGCTTTCAGCTTGGTTGGGCCACACAAGCTGCTCTAGGGAACCACGGGCTTTAGGGTTGGCCAGGCTGTTGGAGAGCCTGGTGGACTCCATCTGTCACTGTGGGGCAACAGGCCCCAAACTCCAGCCTCCCAGTTGTGTAGCTCAGTGGCGGCTGGGCCGTCTTTCTGGCATGCGCACCACAAGCAGAGTTCAAGGCAGGAGGGGATTCTGCCCCTCTGCCCCCCCCCCCGCCGTTTCTTCTGTGCCAGGGCTTGCTCTTGCCTCTCGCCTCCTGAGTTGGGAAGCTGGCAGTAGCGCGTAGGCAGGCCGCTGGCGTGTAGCCTGGCTCACAGGCCCTCTGTGGCAGGCAGGACACAACCCCTTCTTGCCTGTGCCACCTGTGCCCCAGATTGGCCAGAGGATGGAGTGAATTGGTGGAAGTAAGAAAATCTGGTGACAGAGACAGAGGCAGCGAGACTTGGTTAAGGCCACCAAGTGAGTTTGTGGCAGAGCCAAGATTTAAACTGGAGCTCATTCTCCTTTTCATCCAGGGGTGGTGTGACCCGGAACACACCTAATGCCGCCTTGGTCGGATGCCTCTGCACAAAAAAGAAAGAAAAGAGCCCCTTCCTGCAGGCTGCACTCCTGGTGCTGTGTCTTCAAACGCGGATGTGCAGGACTTGATATAGAGGGTTCTCCTGCTGCACAAATGAAGGGGTGCTTTCGTTGGCTATCCCTGTAACCCACAGACTTTTGAAGAATTGTGTGAGGAGCCTGCCAAGGAGGCAGACAATCTGCTTGCTTTGAGCAGCTGGAAGCAGCAGATCAGTGCAGCTCACGGCCACAGCAGGCTGGAGGGAGGCAGCAGTGGTAGCAGAGTTGGGGTGAGGAGGGGGGGCACCCGGAATCCATTGCTGTCTCTCCCCCCCCCCCCCGCATCACCTTGCCTCATGGATTGGCCACCTATGCTTTCATCTCTGGTTCAAATACCCTATTAAAATTAGCCTGGAGGTTTTGCTGATGGGCAAAGTTGACGATCCCCTAATGGTGAGAATGAAATAAAAATGCAGTATGTAACACCACTTTCTGCTAAAAAAAATCTGCAAGAATATAAAACCATGTAATTTTGCATCATTCTTCAACTGCTGACACTGTACAACCTATGCCACCTACCTAGTACACCTTTAAAGTGGTTGCAATTGATAAACATGGGAAAAATTTGAATTAAAAACACATAACACCATTTTCTGCTATTTCATTTTGGTTAAACACCAAAATCTGCAAAAAAAAAAACCCCACACACTATTTCCTCCCACCTCTACCTACAGAACGTGGCTTCAAGAATATCTTGAATGCTGGAAACCAGCATCAAATGTTTATGTGCTCTGGTGACCTGAGATGTCACTGGTCATAGTAGATTAGCTGTGTGCATTATGCAAACTTGCATGTATTTGCATCTTCCATTTTTTCAGGGGGGGTATGCATGGCATGGGGTATGCATGGCATAAGTTACACTCTGGAGTGGAGTGTCGAGTCTTTGCATACCGTATGACAGGGGTGGCCAAACTTGCTTGATGTATGTAAGAGCCACAATCGATAAACTTCAGATGTTTGAGAGCCGCAATATTTAAGAAGCATTTAAATTCTTAAACATATTTACTCACCATGAACATTAAACTTATGTTTTAATCCAGTGGACTCTCAGTTTATACCTAGTAAATAATTATAAAGCGTGAACATTTCTTATTTACCTTTTTATAATATTGTGATGCAAAAAGGAGCTCAGCCAACGTATTTCCGAGAGCCGCACATTATGCATCAAAGAGCCACGTGTGCCGTGTGGCTCAGGAGCCGCAGTTGGGCCACCCCTGCCGTATGATGTGGTGGGATCAGCGGTGCATGAGGCTGACTGGGAGCTCCGTCAATTTTCTCTCTCGATTTCGGTCTAGAATTGCATCCTTCTATCTTGAATGGGGCTTTGCATTCTGAAAGAGAGGAAATGAATCCCATCGGCTCTCTCGGCTGCAGCGTTATTTTACCCGATTGTTGTCTTGTGACTCAGGCGAAGACTCCAGGTTCTGGGGTTTGATTAAGGCTCTTCCTGTGATATTTAATCTGTGTTTGACCATTTACTAATCAAACAGAAAAGGTGGGGGATCATTTCAAATACTGCATTTGTCCCTATGTTCCACCGCAGCCGATTTAATTACATCTCTGTGGTCAATCTTGCTCTTACCGACTACTGCAGAGAACAGGGGAGCTGAGTTTTATACCAATGCATCTATTTTCCATAGCAATAAATTGCATTTATATCCCACACATCTTCCCAGCTTTCTGTGGGTTGGCAGAGAGAGATGCTGCTTGTTTTGAAGTTGTTGCTAAATCACATTTTGGAGTTTGAGCCCCTTTCAGTGAAGGGCTCAGACAGACTTCGTCTTTGTCCATTGTGCACAGCACTGGTTTAGTCTGCTGGATTCAAAGGGAGTTGATGGGAGAACAGTTTCTGCCTCTTTCTGGGTGCAGAGTTGCCCAGAACCAGAGCTGGACCTTGCAGGAGGGACAAAGTGGCGGCTTCAGGTGGCAGCAGACCGGAGGGAGGGGGGGGATCAGAATGGGAAATCATCTAACCAACCCTTGGGGTTCAATATCTTCCTCCTTCTTGGGAAGGAGGAAGATCTCCTATGCAAGTTCCATTGAAATGAAAAGTTCCATTGAAATAAAAGATCAGCTTTTTGCTGACCCTGCTAAGGAGAGGAAGGGCTTGTCTAGCAGCCTTTCTGGAGAGGCTTGTTGCTAAGCCTGCAGTCCTATGCTGTACACATTTACCTGGGAGTAAGTCCCATTAAAATCAGCGGGGCTTATGTCTGAGTAGACATGCGTAGGATTGTGCTTTCCGTCTGCCCCAAATATGGCTCTTTTTTCTATTGGATGCCTCAAGTCCAGATATGGAGATGGCTCTGAATCGGAGTATTGCAAGTAGAGTCTGCCAAACTCTAGTGTCTGCAGCTTTATCAGCAGTGTGATCGCTGCAAATAAGCTTTATGTCACCTGCTAATCTACGTGCTGTGAAGACTTTCACCTGCTCCTGGAAAAGGCGCAAGATCTGGCCAGGCTGGACTTTTCCTGATTGTTGGGCAACTCTATTGTAACTTTTGTTTTTTCTAAAGAAAATGATCAAATCTCTCTCTCTCTCTCTCTCTCTCTCTGAGCTTTGATTATATTGTTTAGCATATATTTTGGTCTTTTGGGGGTATCTGTAGTGGAAAATCCCAGTTCCCCCTTATTTTTGAGCCCTTCCAGCCCCCAGAAGCTTCTAAGATGTCTCAGCATCCTAAAAATACTACTGAATCATCCTGGTGTGGTAGTCATTGTCCTGGGATGCTTCCTTTGGAATCGGTACCATGGCAGGAAGCTTGTCTGGAACAAGCAAGCCGATTGTCTTCTGGCGTCCCCAAGAATAATAGGACCTAGTTAGCCCACCTGCTGGGATTGGCATGTGCCAGTTGATTGGGCAGTCAAATCTAGCTGACCAGGACAGGTAGGGGTGGCCAGTTGACATCACCCTGAGATGTTTTAAGGTCACGCACAAGGGTGCTTAGGGGTTTTTCGTGAATAATTGGAAACCATTTATTGACTTTTTAAGAGAGAGAGAGAGGAATGATGTGATGATATGCGGATTTAATGAATAGAATGTGGGTGTTGTTTTGGCTTAGTTGGAAATTATATGTAGAAAATAGTGAACAGTATGCTAGTAGGATGTATTGCTTCGCGCTTGCTATAACTTTATGAAATATGTATTGTTTTTATGTTTTAATATATCAATAATATATATATATATATATATATATATATATATATATATATATATATATATATATATATATATATATATATATATATATATATATATATATATATATAAAGGGTGCTTAGGGGTGTTGCCACGTGGCGTGCCGTCATTGGAAGCATTTCCTGCTTCCTTCTTGCCCCTTCCTTCGCTGTGCTGCATACGTGGGTGTAGGGATCAGGACCTTGGAACAACTTGAGTAATTAATATAGAGATTTTACCCAGTTAGGGACTTCCTTGTTTTCAGCTTGTCTTTTAACTGCTATACAGGTACCAACTTTTGCCTGCCTCCTTTTTCCTCTCCTTTTATTCCTTGATCAGAATCTTGTTTTTATCCTTTGCATTGTTCCCGTCATTCTTTGGATTTTGCAGCCTTTTAATAGACTGCCTGGTCTACGTTTACACTGGAGGAAGCGGGCTTACCATGCCTCAGACCTGTTCTGCTTCTGTTTGCTTTCTTAAGGAACCCTTGCTCCTGGATTTAGGGGGTGCTCTGTTAATCTGGGAGGGAGTCTCCCCCAAGGTAACCCCCCTTCTTTCTGGGCTTCCTAGCCTTGGGCAGTGGCAGCAAAACCTCTCATTTTCCTCAGTTCAATTCCAGTTTGCCCAGTAAAATTACAATCCTATACACACTTTCCTGGGAGTAAGCCCCAATGGACACATTGAGGCTTACTTCTGAGTAGACATGCATAGGATTGTGCTGTAAGAGAGTGGAGCAGAGATCCCTCCTATTTATAGTGTTACATAGAAATATAATACAGTTTTTAAAAGGCCAAACATCTCGGCCAAAATGGTGGCTCAAAAGGTATTGGTTGGAGCCTTAGGGTTGGTGGATGCTGCCATGGTCAGAGCATGTGATGTCCTTGGACGCCGGTGCCCTCGTCTTGTCTCCTTGAGAAAATTAGCGGTTTGTCCTCGGCGAAAAGCTTTGGAAGCTGCCCAGAATGAGCTCTGATGGATTACTTGGAAAGTCTTTTCGAGAGGAAGGCGATTGCCCAACCGTTTGTCCCCACGACTGAAAGAAATTCAGGAGGATATTCATCATAGTGGATTTAATGAACCATAGTTAATGAAATCATCTGAAGGAAAATTGAATGATGATATTAAAACAGAAAACGTTGAATATTGCAAGACTGTCCTGTTCCAAGTTTCTCTTTGTTTAAAGATATGGCATTTTGAGTCCTATCTACAGACTTCCTAATATATTAATGACACTGTTTGCTACATTTTGACTTCCTTTGGATATTGACTGTGGTTTGATGGGAGAAGAACAGCTCTTCGTTCTCTCATGTTTGACTGATGAAGGTCTCTAAAGCGCCATGGAGACGATGACAGAGGGTGAAAGAACAAGCGGGGAGCTGCTCTCGCCTGTGACCTCTGCACATGCAGTTGACTTTCAGTGGCATGCGCTGAACGAGAGGTCAGAAGAACATCCGGTTGTCGGGGGATAGCGACTGAGCAGTTCTAAGCCCCTCTGGGCCACATGCAGATCCTACGAGAAGGTTGGTTGAGTATGCTGGTGCTTGGGAGACGGGTGTTTCCTCCTCAACTCCATGTACTCATTCACCTTCTCTTGTTGCCTCCTTGGGGCTTAAGTCCACCTGCTTCGATAGCCGCAGGTGCTGTAAACCGATTGGTGAGCTGAAGGTGTGGGCAGGCAGGCAGGCAGGCTGGCGACTGTTGCGGATGCACCGCTGGGCCTCTTCGGTATGGGAAACGGCCTTTGGGGCTGTCAGCCCAACATGTGTTGTAAGCCTGTGGTTCTGGAATACAGAACAGTGGGGGGGGGGCATTTAGGAATTCGCCTCTCGCATTTTATTTGTTTAAAATATATGTGTGAATGTGTGTTTCAAATAGAAAAGTAGCATACTTTGAACATTTATCTTGCTTGCTTCGTCATCTTGTGGGCATGAAATGTGAGTCGGTTTGGGCCAATTTCCCCCTCCGTCCTACCGCACGTGATTAGAGGATTAGCCAGCCAGGTGTGCAGATGGGCTCCTTTTGAGGGTTGGTAATGAGTGTCCATGTTGGCAGTGGTGACCACAGCCCTGCAGGGCTGCCAGCCTGCCACTTGGGCACCACTTGCTTGCCGTGATCCTGTTTTCGTTCCAAAGGAAGTGATTTTTCACAACTGTGTGGCTGTGTGGGCCACTCTGGGTCACTGCCTCTTTCCACGGGAACCTGCTTGGCTATCGAGACCCTCATCGAAAGCCCTTCTCTTGAGAGGAGGCTGGTGGTGTTTGGTTGTGGTGCCCCCTCTCCCCAGGGCAGCTTACCTGGCTCGGCCTTGTTATCCTTTCCGTTCCCGGGGAAAACCTCCTTATTCACCCAGGCCTCTTAGTGTGTGTTAATCTGGATTGGTGGCTTTATCCACTTTTTAACTTCTCTGTGTGTATGTTGTGTAAATACGTTTCTGTAAACCTGTGCCGTTTCTACGGTAGGGCCCCTACTGTAGAAACGCCAATGAGGTGGAGTCTCCTGCGCTTTGTTTTCGTCGCTCCGAATGAGAGGGGGTGGGGCCACCTCGTGCTGGTGAGTAACGGAGGGTGAGTGCAGTACGGAACTTAGCGTTCTGCCCCACCTCCAGCGACGCCACTGCGCGTCTGTGAGGTAGGGAGGCTTAACTTTGATCGCAGACTGAAAGTTGACAGTGTGATCTTGTGGGTGATGTGGGTTGAAGTCCCCCTCCTGCCAGACATTCATTGTCTGCAACTTGCCCAGGGCTTTTTCTCCCCTCCCTGCATCACTAACTTTGCACAACTTGAAAGCAAATGTAGACAGTTGGACGTAAATCTCCCTGAATGTACTGCGTAACCTAATTTGTGTTTCTGGAACTGCAGTCTCTTCTGTGAGCTTAGAAGCCTGGCAGATTGATGACTATTACCAGAGCTGGTGCCGTGTTGGGACCAAGAGACCTAGCTGCAAATTGGGGGGACACGTAGCTGGATTCTCGCTTCGGCCGTGATCCCTGACTGGGTGGCCTTAGGCAGGCTGCTCCCGCTCAGCCTCCGCCTGCTCCAGCCGCAATACAGGGATACTAATGCTACTGACCGTACTTTAAAAGTGGTTGCAAGACAGCATCAAGGTCATCGACGTGAAGCGCTTTGCGCACTCAGGAGGGGCTCAAGGCCAGCCCAAGATCTCCTGGTACCTGAGGCCACCTGCCAGGTGCTGCCCCCCTTACCTGGTGATGTGCCTCTCTCTCCTCCTCCAACACGCTATCCCAGTGACTCTCAATGTGGGGCACAGTGAAAAACAGAGCACAAGCGGGGCACCCAAACTTAACCGCCAGGCGTAGGATAAATTTGTCACAGGATCATACTGAATAAAGTGCCAATCGTCAGAATATTTTTTGTGTTGGCAGGCCTTATGACATAAAAAGACAACTCTAATGTCTTTAAGAATTTTCTTTGTTACTTGGAGAAGTAAAGTTCAGATTATTCCAATAAATAGTGCCTATGGTAAAGTATCCTTTTCCCGCTAGCAGCAGCTATAGGGGGGGGGGGGGAATCACAGAGGTCAATGAGGAAGTGAGTTTCCGAGTGGGGCCACAAGCCAACATAGGTGGGGAAGCCCTGCTCCATCCCACCGCTCTCCTCCCCAGGTCTGCACTGCCCCCCTCTTCCTTTTCCAACCCAGGGGCTGGGGGGAGGAAGAGGGCCAGTGGAGGTGGGCAGAGGTGGGCACCTCTTGCCAGTCTGCTGCCTGAGGCGACAGCTTTAGTTGGCCTTGTAGGTGGGCCGGCCCTGCGTGACCCTGGAAAGTCCTGTTTTTCCTTCCAATTCAGGGGGTCGGTGACTTGCCTGTGTTTGATCTGCTCTCTGGGGCCTGGCGTGGAAGGTGCCCAAGTTTATCGATGGTAAGGCCACATCTGGAGTATTGTGTCCAGTTCTGGTCACCATACCTCAAAAAGGATATAATTGAATTGGAAAAGGTGCAGAAAAGAGCGACCAGAATGATTCGTGGGCTGGAGCACCTCCCTTACGAGGAAAGGCTACAGCGTCTGGGGCTTTTCAGCCTAGAAAAAAGGCGCCTGAGGGGGGACATGATTGAGACTTATAAAATTATGCATGGGATGGAGAGAGTGGATAGAGGGAAATTCTTTTCCCTCTCGCACAACACCAGAACCAGGGGACACACACTAAAATTGAGTGTAGGGAGAGTTAGAACAGACAAAAGAAAATATTTCTTTACCCAGCGTGTGATTCATCTGTGGAACTCCTTGCCACAGGATGTGGTGATGGCACCTGGCCTAGATGCCTTTAAAAGGGGTTTGGACAAATTCATGGAGGAAAAGACCATCACAGGTTACAAGCCATAAGCAACCTCCTGGTTTTTAGAAGTGGGTTTTCTCTGTGCCAGGTGCAAGGGAGTGGCGACTGGACACAGGTATCTTGTTGTCTCGTGTGCTCCCTGAGGCATCTGGTGGGGCCACTGTGTGACACAGGAAGCTGGACTAGATGGGCTTTTGGCCTGATCCAGCAGGGCTCTTCTTATGTTCTTATGTTCTTATGTACTGTCTGCAGTAGGTCCTGATACACTCCGCTGAAGTGGCAACCTCCGCATTCAGAGTCTCCCACTGCCCCCAGAAGAGCAGTCTGGCGGAGTGGAAAGCTACACTTTGCATTCCCCGTTCAATGGAGCCCAGATGGTTTCTGCTGCAGTAATTTTCTCCATTGTCCGTCCCTTCCCATCCCCATCCCTTCCAGCGCTAGACACTTAAAAAGCAAAAACATTTCCTGAAGGCTCTGAAGGGCCTTTTCTCTGCATCCATTAGATTTTGGAACCTTTTTTTTTCTTTCTCCTTTGCAGCTGCTCTGTAAATGGATTACCCTGCTCCCTCCCCCCACCACGTGCCGGTTTGTGGGTTTGGTCTTTTCTGTAGAACTCCTGGTATTTCTCTAGGCATGAGCTGAACATAGCTTGATCCATGTTCCAGAATAGGGGGTCCTCGTGTGATTTGACATAAGACTGGAGGGACGCCTGCTGCACCTCCTGTAGCGATGGCAGAACAGAGCTGTTTGCATGGCGGTCACCTCTGTTGGACATGGGCGCTGCCGGCCCCAGAGAGACCTGCACAACTTGTGTGACTCCCCATGATGCCACATACGGAGCCAGGTCAGCCCCCTGCGACTGCTGCTTGCTGCTTAGGATTGCAAAGGAGCAGGACTGTCCAGCCCCGGCAGGCAAGCAGGCCTTAAGACACGGCTGGCAATTTGTACGTGGTCAGAAGATCTGCAGGACTGACCTGGTGCTTAACATAAGAAGAGCCCTGCTGGATCAGGCCAAAAGCCCATCTAGTCCAGCTTCCTGTATCATACAGTGGCCCCACCAGATGCCTCAGGGAGCACACAGCCAACAAGATAACCTGTTTTATGTTGTCACTCCCTTGCACCTGGCACAGAGAAAACCTACTTCTCAAGCCAGGAGGTTGCTTATGGCTTGTAACCTGTGATGGTCTTGCATTCTCCATCAGTGAAGCCAAGCAGCCAGTCCAGGCATCTTGTTGTAACGGACACGTTAACTGCAGAATCCTTGTCCTTCTGTCTCCTAAAAGCCTCTCCAGGTCTTGCCAAGACACCAAGAAGAGAGAGAGGCTATGAAACAGCAGCGGGATGGGACTTCCGACAGCTCCACTGGTTCAGCTTCAGGCTGTATTTCAGGGGCCAGGGCTCCTCGAAAGCTGATCGGGAGTTTCTCACTGAGAAGATCAGTCTTGGTACTACTACTACTACCACCACCAATGTTTTGCTGATATTGTAATTGTGTTTATTTTGCTTTTTGTGTTGAAGCCATAGTTTTCTTGTTGCCAGCGACCCTGAGTGCCATTTTAACGACAAAATAATGGCAGGGTAGAAATCCGAATCCCCATATAAATGGTGGACAAACGTCTTGGAAAGACAGCCGGTCCCTTTATCTGGTCTGCCTCCTCCAGTAGGCAGTTGCAGAAAGGCTCGATGTGGTTCGATGCACGCTGTATTTCTGTAGAAACAGCCTGTTTAGAGATGGGGAGGCAGCGGGCCAGATATTGGTGCTAATACTTTTTAGTGAATGCGTGAAAGTGCCTGGCTGGGTCAGCTGGTTGTGTTGGGCTCTACAGGTCCTTTATCATCATCCTCAGCCTCAGGTGCTCCAAGCAGAAGCAAAAGGGCGACTCTGTGTCTGTTGGTTGCCAGGGCATTTCTTCTTGTTGCTGAGGGCAGGGTGTTCACACACTGGCACTTGGAAATAGCCTTGCCCAGAGAAATACTGTAACTTGAGACTCCAGAAACTCCTTCAGAAACCAAGTTGCAAAGAGTTAGTTGCAGCGCCGCGAATGAAACCACTGGAATAGGTGTCCCTTGCACAGTCTCCCAGCTATGGTCTCCCAGCTTACGCTTCTTCTGAGCATAAGAAGCTGCCTTGACACCGAGTCAGACCACTGGTCCATCCAGCCCAGGACGACTGTCTCTGACTGTCAGCAGCTCTCCAGCAGAGGGGGGGGGGGAGAGAGAGAGAGAGAGAGAGAGAGGTGTCTTGCCAGCCCTCCTTCCTGATACATATTTTTTGGTTTGGTTTTTTAAACATTGACCGTATATCCTGCCTTTCTTGACATGGAGAAAATGCAAAGTGGCTTCCAGAAGAAAACAGCAGGATATACGGTAAATGTATAATAGTATACTCCTGCAGAAAATGTATACTATTTCTGTAAGAGTACGACGATGCAAGAAAGAATCCAAACTGAAGACTATCCTAGTAGCCCCACCCCCAAGTCCAGGTGTTAACCGGTTTCCTGGAAGAGTGTGTGTTCAGCTGGAGCACCTTCTGCTTGCAAGGCACGCCCTCCCCTCCGCAACTTGGCTTTGTGGCGGCCCCAAACAGACCAACAGGGCTGACGGCCTGAGCCGCTCTGATGGCATCGATGACGCCCCTGCAGGAGGAAGACTGCCTGCTCGGTGGGAAGATCAACCCCGGTGGATCGTGGCCTCGCTTGCAGGCATTTAGATGCTACCTGGAAGCAGAGGAAGGAACCCATGGGAAAGCGGCTGCCCCACTGCTGTGCTAACATTGAAAAGGGCAAGGAGTTCCACAGGTTAATGCCATGCTGTCTCTTGGACCTGCTTCCTTATTATTCTTAGACGGTCCCATGTTCCGTTGGAAGGTGCTCAAAGCGGCATTCGTCTTTTTTCTTTGGCGAGGGGCTGGGGAGCCTTGGAGGGCTTTCTTGCTGATTCCCCATTCCAACGAAATTCCCACGGGGCTGATTTTTTTTTCTATTTTCCAAATGACGTCTGATGCGTTCAACCTGTCCCTGACCTGCACAGCTGCAGCCCAGTGGAGGCTCACAGGACTGAATGCTTCTCTGTCTGTACCAATATAAAATCCCTGCACATACAACACTAGTATACTGGGGGTGGGGAATAGAAGTATTTAAGAGCCCCGATGTACTAATTTTCTCTTCCCCTGCCCCCCCCCAATCATCTGAGCCTTCCTGTAGTCATCTGACATACACACAGGATCACGTGCAGATCCAGTTTGGAGAGCCAAATTTGTGGTTCAGTTGGCCCGGGAAAAGGTGACTGTTCCTGGGGTGGGGAAGGAGAGAGACTTTCCTCTCTTGCCCCCCTGCACCTTTGTGTTGGGACAATTTGAATGCTCACCCCCCCCACCCCGGCTTTCTCGGTGATGGGGCAGACGTGAGAACAAAGGGAGAACAAACCAACACCTTTGGGGGCCTGGGCCGAGCAGGGTCGCTAGCTGAGGCCCTGCCGAGCTGCGTGTGCTGCAGCCTGGTTTCTGGCTGCCTTTGGGAGCGGAAGCGTGTGGAGCAGGGCAGGCGCGTGTCTTGGGAGGGAGAGGGCCTTTGCAACCTTAATTGTTTTCCTTCCTTAATGATCTGGCGGCATCCAGGGAAAACGAGGCTAATAAATGAGAACAGCTGAGAAACGTCCGCCAGCAGCTGCAGCAGAGCCGCTTGAGCCTGGCGTCGTGCGGAAGCCGCGGATCCGTGGGAAGGAAGGAAGCAGGTTTCAGGGAGCAAGTGCCGGAGGGTGGGAGGCGGACCTCTGTACTAGCTCCTTGTGGCTTGAACTGCTCGCTCCCTCCAGGAGGCTTTGGAGCAAGGAAATGCCAGTCTCCCCTTCGGAGAGGACTGCAGGCACCCTCGCCCACTGGCACTAACCCACAGATTGGGGCCTGAGATAAGGTGCACTGTGAGTCTCACATTTGGGGAGTTTCTAGTATCGGGTTTCTAGTAATTTTGGGCACACTGTGTGTTGCTGGTGCTTTTCCTTGGGGGGGGGGAGTAGCTTCTTCCTGTGCAAGTCCGAGGCTGGCCAGTGTCTTCAGATGTTGGAACATGCCTGCCTGGAGCCCTCGCCCTGGTCCTTTCTCCTCCGGTTCCTCTCCCTGGAGTGGCATCATCCACCTCGGCAGGAGTTGCCAGGGCTGGGATGACCGCCAAGGTGGTGGTTGTGTCCACTTGGTGTTTGGGGTCACTGCCTGTAGTGAGGGACAGACCAAAGAGCATCCAGGTCAAGGCAACGGGGACTGATACTGGCAAGCAACAAACACCCTGCTGCAGTACGACCAGTGAAGCCTCCTTCAGTGCAGTTTGAAGGCGTCGCTCGTCATGCCAGCCTAGAATGACTGGGGGGGGGGGCAAAGATTTGTTCGTGCTTAGAAGCAAAGGGTTGCTGTATCTGTGCTTAGGCAGGAATTCCCTCCCCGGTTGGGTTGGGAGTGACCCTCTGCCTGAGCCAGGCCCTCAAGGAAGTTCTTCTGCACAAGTCCCAGGAAGTGGCTCTACTCCCCGAACCGTGGAAGGGTCTAAGTGCGCGGCGGATCTTGTGTTGACTCCAATGCCTGGAGTCCTTGTCACTCTTTTCACTCTTGTCCCCTGCCCTGTAAAGGTCTCTTCTTGCCAGACCCTTAGATTGTCTGCTGCTAGTTATCTCTTTTCGTTGACGCTGTAAATCCACCCTATGTAGCAATGATGCCATTTGAATCAATGGTCAATGTAGAGATCCTGGCTCCAGCGTAACGGAGATCATCACCATCTTCGTATCTGTTTTAATCCACACAGGATGAAGGTGTGCTGCCTCCTGCTGGTTATTCTGTGTCTGTGCAACGCTGACCTTGGAAGTTCCTCCGGTGAGTGAACCACGTCTCTCTCAGGCCGGGGGCGGCTTCGGAATGAGCAGATGGTGCAGAGTTTGTGGAGGGTGCCTGCCCTGAGAAAGTAAAGGCTGGGATGCCAAGAGCTGCTCTGTTGTTCAGCTTGAGATGCCTCCTTTCCACCACTCAGTTCTCCAAGTTGCTTGCCCTGCAGAAGGGATGAGAAGAGGGTTCCTTGTCCCAAGCAGGCGGTTGGTGTTCTGTCAAGGGGCCCAAGGCAGCCAGTGGGTGGAAAGGGACCAGCTGCTCTCCTCCGCTTGATCCGTGCGAGGGAACCGCCACTTTCCCAGGGGCCTCTTGGCCCAGTTAGTAGGACCAGATGCGCATCCAGGGTCTGAAATGACACTGGGGTGTGCGTGTCGGTTTTTCCTCTTGACGCGGCAGCTTCCCGAGCTGACTCAGAAGCTGCTCTCGTTGAAAGTTTCCAAAGTACAGGTGGGCCCCCATATCCACTGATTCGCTATCCACGGTTTCAGTTATCCACGGATCGCGCCCCCCCCCCCCCAGGCTTTTACTTTTTTCCCAGTAAGCTTCGTTTCTTCCTTAAACAAACAGGAGAAGCAGCCTCTGGCTGCTTATTACAGGCAAGTAGAACGGGACTAAGTACTATAGAGGCTCTGCAAGGTTAACAGAAACCTTGCAGAGCCTCTCTAGGACTTAGTCTCGTTCTACTTGCCTGCAATGGAGGCTGCTTCTCTGTTTGTTTTAAGGAAGAAACAAAGCTTGCTGAAAGAAAAATAAGAGCTGGGGGGGGGCAAGCATGCCTGCCTGCAGGGGAGGGGGCCCTCAGGAAACCATGGAGGGGGTGTTCGCTCTTATCCACGGTTTCAAGTATCCACGGAGGGGCCTGGAACATATCCCCAGCGGATATGGGGGCCCACCTGTAGTTTGTTTTGAGTGTCCAGGTCTGTGCTGTTTCAATACTTGAGCTCAAAGCAACGTCAGAAATGGGGCTTGGGATATGGCCACCGATATCCCCGCCCCCTCTCAGCCTGAGCGGGTCAATGGCCCCCTCCCTCGCTGCCCTGGCCCACCCTCCCGCCGACTGGCATGGCACTTACCTGCTTCAGCTGGCATGGGTCAAGGTAGGTGGCGGAGTGAGTTGTGCTGGCCTCCGCGCCGGCGCCGCTTACCCCTGAGTCTCCCGAGTCGTCGCAAGTGTGCTTTATTATGGCACATATGCAGTGCTTTAGACCTACGGAGCGGGAGCTCCACCGGTCAGGATTGCGCGGCCCATAAGTGGTTTCCAATGACTCACGAAAAGATTTACTCTCTTTAAGTAAAATCGTAAGGTTGTCCATTTCTGCACAGTCCAGAACTTTTATCTGCCATTCTTCAACCGAAGGTATTTCTGAATTCTTCCAGTGTTGTGCATACAAAATTCTTGTTGCACTTGTCATATATAAAAATAAAGTTTCATTTTTTTCCCCATCATTGTTGTTCAGTCGTTAAGTCGTGTCCGACCCTTCGTGATCCCATGAACCATATCCCGCCAGGCCTTCCTGTCCTCCACTATCTTCCTGAGTTCGCTCATTTTCATGTTTGTTGCATCGGTGATGCTGTCTAACCATCTCATCCTTGGCCTTCCCCTTCTCCTTTTGCCTTCAATCTTTCCCAGCATCAGAGTCTTTTCCAGAGAGTCCTCTCTTCGCATTAGGTGGCCAAAATATTTGAGTTTCAGCCTTACTACCTGTCCTTCCAGGGAACAGTCAGGCTTGATTTCATTTAGAATTGACTGATTTGATCTCCTAGCAGTCCAAGGGACTCTCAGGAGTCTTCTCCAGCACCACAGTTCAAAAGCATCTATTCTTCGGCGCTCAGCCTTCCTTATGGTCCAACTCTCGCAACCATACATTGCTATTTCCCCATCATACCCAACAAGAAAGTTTCGGGTTTCATTTGCACATTAGTTTTTAGAATCCGCTGCATCTTTGTATGTATCTGGACCCAATATTTTTTGCTTGAGTAGTACGTGTCCACCACATATGATAAAAAGATCCTTCCTGTTTTTTTTTTAAATTTCCAACAGCTATTTGACATGTTTCCATACATTTTCGCTAATTTATTTGGAGTCATATACATCATAAATATTTTCCTTAACATTAACATTTCGAGTGAATTTCAACTGTTTTGACCATATTTTTTTTTCCTATTGTTCCATTAGAATTTCATGACCTACATTTTTGGCCCATTGAATCATACATTCTTTGGTGGGAAACTTCAATAACAGTTTATACATTTTTGGAACGATCCTCTGCATTTAATTGTAATTCCAGTATCGACTCTCCTTCTGCAAATCCACGTACCCTTTTATCCACTCAAATCTCTCCAAGATTTGAGCAAATACAAACCAGTGGCAATTAAATTCTTCTTCCAATAATTTTTCTCTTGACTTCATCTTACATTCCCCTTGCGAAAAAACTAATAAATTATACAGCAAGCCTTTTTCTCTTAGCAAAGTACCCCAACCAAAGTATGCCTCATATTGTGAGATCCATAATGGAATTTTACTATAAAACCTATTTTTATATTGGTTCCATATCCTCCTCTAACATAATGATTCTTAAATTCCACATTTACTTTCAATTTATCATGCCACAAATAACCATGCCAGCCAAATCTCAAATCAAAGCCTTCTAAATCTACGGGTTAGGAAGAACTTCCTGATGGTACAAAGTGTTTGGCAGTGGAGCCATCTGCCTTGGAAGGTGGTGGACTCTCCAGCGCCGGACTTTTTTTTTTTTAGCAGAGACTGGATGTTGGAGCTGTGGACAGCCTGCCTTGGCAGGGCGTGGACTGGATGATCTTGAAGGCGCTTTCACACGCAAAGCCAGCGGCATCCTGCTACACGTATGCTTCCGCACCAGCCTCGGAACGCCACTGGGCAGATAACTAGTGGAAGTGTCTTGCTGTAAGCAAAATAGTGGGTGACAATTCCCCCCACTCTGCACGCTTCCTGTTCAGGGAGAGATACGTGCAGCAACTAGAGTGAGCCACTCTGGGCCTGCCAGAAGAGCCAACTTCCTTCAGAAGCTGCGGTCACCACACGTACTTGTTGGTCATTGTGTGTGTGACATGCCCACGCCTGCACTTCACGTTTTGAGGAACCACAGTGGAAGGACATGACTAAGTGCCGTGTCTAGGATGGAAACCGCCAGATGTTGGTTTCCTCTGAGGAGGCGGAAGAGGAATTTCAGCCTTGCAGTGCCTCCTTGCACAAGGGTGGAAAGTCCTGAACTGCCCTGTTGAGACACCAAGCAGGCACGAAAGATGCTGTAATCCTGGATGCAAGCCATTTTTGTGCGCGTACACACACACACACACACACACACACACACACACACACACACACACACACACACACAACTGAAGGGGAGGATTGTGACTGCACTAGGGTGGAGGGGGGAGAGTGGGTGGAAGAGAGTGCCAGGCTCTGCAGAGAGGGAGGGGAAAGCAAGCTGGAGTGTGCCTCTTCCTTTTACAAGGGAAACCTGCAGAAGACATTTGGACGGGAGCTTCCTGTTTCCTGTCCACACGGAAGCAGATCCAGAATCCTCCTTGATTCAGCAGAGCCTTTCCTGAGCAGCCTTAGCCATGCATGATTGGGAACACAGCTGGGCAGTGATGGGGTTCATGCTGTGGACGGCGCAGGACCTGGCCCTTTGCTGGCCCTGGACAAACACTGCGCAAGGCACAGAGATTGTCAAATCGCAAGAGAAGCCTAGACTGGTGCTGCAGTGGCAGAGCCCAAGCCCTATTCACAACCCTGTCAAAATGCCTCTAGATTGGCGGAAAGAGCTTTTTGCGCAAGAAGAACCTCACCGGGGGGGGGGGGGGGAGAGAAGAGGCTGTGATTTGGAAACCTCTCCGTGGACTGAGTCCATTTCCCTAAGAGCAGCAAAAGCAGACCAGCTGTGCCTGCATCAACGGTAGAGAAGAGAATCCGGGGCAAGTTCTGCAGAAATAATTTGGGGTGGGGGAGGGGAGGCCAAGGGTTGTATTACTTCATCCGGAGTCATACTTGCCAAATCAGTAGTTGCACTAGATTGGGTCACTTTGCAGGCAGGAACAAGCGTTTGAAATTGTTTAGGAACTAACAGCGCAATCCTGTCTACCTTGGATGTGGAGTGGCAGTGTGCCCCCCCCCCATATCCAAGGCAGAAAGGGCCCAGGACTGGCGCAGCTGGAGTACACCTTGGGGGAAGGGGACGTTTGTCCCCTTCCCCCGGGTAGAGCCCCAATCGCAGCAACGGGTCTACTCGAATGTCTGCCGGGTATATTGCCGGCAGACATTCGGGAGGCCCGTGCAAGGCAGAACAGGCCCAGGAACGGGGACAGGATTCGGCGGAGGCCTCCTCCGCAAAACTCTCCCCCTTCCCAGGCCTGTTCTGCCAATCCCTCCCTCCCGGAACGCCCCCTCCTGCCCTCCCCATGCCCCTCCCCCAACCGGCAGAGACCTACCTAGTCACGTTGGCGGGTCTTTGGGATCTGGGGTCGGTATGCCGGCACCGGCCTTGGCGTTGGCACGACCTGCTCGCTGGGCTGCCTTACGGCACGTTTGCGACACCCTGGAGCAGCAGAACAGGCATTCCGCCGCTCCAGCATGTAAACTGGATTGCACTGTTACTTGTAAAAAAAACAGCTTTAAATGATATAGGAAGACTAGAAAGGCAAGTGATAAACCAACAATTGGACAAGATTCAAGCCCCCAACCAAGCCTTCATTTTGCACATCGTAACACAGGATCCATTGACTGTCTTAGAATCATGGAATGGAGAGGGATCTACAAGATCTTTGAGTCCAACCCCTGCCAGTGCAGGCTGTCTGCAGCTGTGGACGGCTCTCCAGCCTCTGCTCAATGACCGCCAGCAATGGAGAGTCCATCCCTTCCAAGGCGGCAGACCTTTCCACGGCCACACGCAGCTTCGTACCAGCCGGGAAATTGTTCCTCGCGCTTAATCCAAATCTTGCTTGTTGCAATTTAAACCCATTTGTCTTGGTCCTACCCTCTGGAGCACCCGAGAACATATTCCCCATGACAGCCCCTCTCAGATATTTATAGGTAGCTCTCCTGCCCCCTCTTAACTGTCTCTTCTCCAAAGCAAACGTGCCCAACACCTTCAACCTGCCCTTGTAGGACGATGTCTCCCCACCCTAGTCGCCCTCCAGTTTGTCAAGATCCCTCTTCAACGGTGGTGCTCAGAACTGGACACAATTTCCAGGCGGGATCCAGCTAAAGCAGAACACAGTTCGTTAGGGATGCAGAATGCAGCTCTCTGTTCCTGTCCCTCTGTTGCTGCTGCCCAGAATCGCAGCCATTCTCGTTGCTGCCGACTCGGGGTTAGCTTGTCACCTATTAAAGCGGTGATGTCCTTTTCACACATACTACCACCTCGGCTAGTCCCTCCAATGCTGCTGATTTTTCCTGACTTCCCTATTGATGTATACTTATTAAAAAAAAAAAGAAGTAAGTTTAGAATAGTAGCTAGGGGGCAAAAGCCCCCTTTTTGCACACTCTCTCCCCACAGACACAGAATGGAATGGAATATGCAGCCGTGTGGCATCATCTTCGTTTGGGCGGGGGGCAGGGGGGCAGCATTGCCAGAACCAGCCCATCCATGAAGTTAACTGAGGTGGTTGCTTCAAACAGCAGACTGACCGGGAGGGGGGGGCACCCACCCACTCATCTCCACTGCTGCTCTCCCTCCCACTCCCTGTATTGGAAAAGGAAGAGGGGACTGAGCAGAAGAGGAAGTGTGGAGGAGGGGAGAGTGGGGGCCGGGAGCGTGTCCGCCACTTCCTCCTCCCACTCCATTCCCGCCTGGCTATTTATTTATTTATTTAAGGTATGTGTATGGACTACCGTAGCCAGTAAGAAAGGGAGAACTGCAGTTTGCACACAGCACCTGAAGAGGGCATGCTGGTTTGCCAGGGAGGAGGCATGGTTTTGTTCTAGCAGTTGCAGCGTTGACTGCTCCCGCTTGGCCCTCCCAGCCTGTGTACAGGTCTTTCAGACAGGGCTGTCTGGTTGCACTTGGCTTTGGTCTTACTTTGTCCGCTTCCAGACTCTCTGTAGCGACGCCTCAGGGACTCCAGCTGCCCCATCAAACCCCCAGCAGGGGAGCAGCAACCGGCACCGCACTGCCAAAGCAAGGGTGTGTTGTGTCTGGCCCACCCACCGTTCCCTGAGTCTTCAGGGCACGATGCCGGGACGTCTCTTGGCCTCCTGCGAATTCCGGGGAGCACGTGCCACGTCTCAGAGAAGGGGCCACAGCACCAGAAGTCAGCAGGCTGACGGTAGACACAGCGGCAGAAGGAGCGGTGTGTGTGTGTGTGTGTGTGTGTGTGTGTGTGTGTGTGTGTGTGTGTGTGTGTGTGTGTGTGAATAAGCCCTTTGGGTCAGGGATCTGTCTTGGCTCTGTGGAAAGCATGATGAACATTCATGGACAGAACTGCACTGCAGATGCTCCCAGGCCACAATTGTTGCATGTGACAAGGACCTCAGTCTGTATCATGGGTGGTGCATCTCTGAGAAGGGGGGGACTTGTGGACATGACAAGTTAGCTTTCCTGCGTGATCAGCTTTAGGTCGCTTGGCCAGGAAGAAGTGAATGATCTCAGGAAGAATAACAGAGGTTCTTAATGAGGCCGCGGCTGCCCAACATCTAACAGGATCAATAGCCCCCCCCTTGCTTTGGAGTCCCATCAAAGTGGCAAGCAAGACATAAGCAGGTGTTTCAGTGCCACCGAGGCATCTAGGAAGCTGATGATAGCATCTGTGTCCTCAGGAAAGGGTTGTAATTCCTGGCGTCTCCCTGGCATATTCATACAGTGCCATCCCTGACAGATTGGCGCTGGCTCCCTATGGGGAAGAAGTCTGTCTTTCTTTGGGAAGAAGCTCCTTGGACTTCTTAGTGGCACTGAATTCCGAGGTCACCTGCATAGGGTCGGGCTGTTGGGTGGATGATCCTGGTGACACTTGGCAGTCATTTCAAGAGGATCTCAGCCGGCTGGTTTGTCCCGTGGTCTGCAGTTTAAGTATCTGTATTTGTTGTGTCTAAAGTGTCTTTAATGTGATTTTTAAAATGCTATTTTAGTTGATGTTTGTCACTTTGGCGCTCCAGAAGTCTGTGTGGTGAGGCAGGACAGAAGTGCATTGCACAAGGAAAAAAATCCTCTCTTGAAGGGCTTCTCGTCTTGATTTGCATGTTGCCGAGTCATGACGAAGAGCCCACTTCCTTCCTTCCTTCCATCCTTCCTTCCCGGGCAGGCAGCCACCATGGTTCCACATCTCTCTCTCTCTCTCTCTCTCTCTCTCTCTCTCCCTCTCTGTTCACAAAAATTGTGCCAGGTTTCTCTTGGCTTCCTGCCACATCCAGTTCTAAGCCAATGAGTGGTGTTTAGCTCTTTGCTTAAGATTTTAGCTCTTTGCTTGAGAGGTTTCTGGTTATGGCCAATTTATCATTTTTGTGGACTGAAGTGTTCAAACTGCTGGAATGTCCATGAGTTTGAAGAGCTTTGGAGAGACTGCGGCTCTTTTGTGATCCAAGAACATAAATATGGACTGCCTTCCTTCCTCTATCTGGTCAAGAAGGACGTCTATAGCCTGCCCTTACTCAGAGAGGCCCAGGCAGTAGACACGGGGTTGTCTCATTGTAGTCTCGCTGCAGCCCTGTGGGGTAGGCTAGGCTAAGAGACAATGACTAACTTTTTTTAAAAAAATGTATCTTTTTATGCTACATCTGTAGAGCGCTGTGATGACTGGGGAGTGGAGACCATGAAACACAAGCCAGTCTATCATGGAGAACCGGCCAAAATCAAGTGTCCGCTTTTTGAGACCTTTTTGAAGTACAACTACAGCACTGCCCACTCAGCCGGCCTGACGCTCATCTGGTATTGGATCGGACAAGACCAGGACCTAGAAGAACCGATCAATTTCCGTCTCCCTGAAAACCGCATTAGTAAGGAGAAGGATACTCTCTGGTTCCGGCCTGCACTTCTCAACGACACAGGGAACTATACCTGCATGCTCAGGTAGATATTGCTGGCTTGCTGTCGAATGAAATATTTGCTTATTACAGGCTTAAGAACTGGATATTGTTCTCTGCATGACAATAGTTGACTGAGATGTCACAGAACGCGTTAACTCCTATTTGCTGCGGAAGGATCAGCCGTGAATTCGTGGCAGTCAGCGTAACTTCGGGGAGGGGAAGGTCAGCGTTGGCCAATGGGAAACGGCACTTGGGGGCGACAAGAGGACTGATGGGAACTGGGGGCCAAAGCATGAAAGGCACTGGTGTCCAAGTGGGCAGCAAGGAGAGTGAGTGGTCAAGCGGTTGTGTAGGGACAGAAGAAGTGGTATGTTGTTGCTGCAAGTCAACGACCCTGATGTTCCTTGCCAGAAATGGGGCTGGTCTAATGGTTGTTACGTCGGCCAGCAGACAGAGGCTCAGGGCAGGGAGAATGCCGGAGTCCGAGAAAACGGCAAGGCTGTCGCAGGCCCAGGTTGCTACTGTGGCAGTGTGTGGGGTCGCGCCTCCCATGTGAGGAAACAGACCTGCTGGACCACATGGAAACGTCCCCTCTGGCAGCTCTGAGCCCACAGAGAGCTGCTAGCCTCCGGGCTCTGGGGATGGAGGGAACTGCTTGGAAACCAGGGGAGGGGAGGGGAGGGGAGGGAGCTGCCACTCGCTCGGGGCTCCCGGTGAGGAAGAGCCAACCAGCCACTCCATGCGGCTAGAGCTGGCGAGGGAACTACTTACAGAGGCGGCTGTTCCTCCCCCACCCGGCCTGACACCTTCCGTGGGGGCAAAAAGAGAGCCGAGGGGAAACCTCTGGTTTCCAAATAGTCCGCAGCGGTTGTTGGAGCTGGAAGTAGTTGGACTGAAGGTCAGAGGTTGCTGAGGTCCCAGCGGGCAGACAGAGTTCTGCACCAACAGGGGCTGCCAGTCTTTTCCTGACTGGCGGGCCCTTCTCTCTCTCTCTCTCTCTCTCTCTGTATGCACAGGTGAAGCCTGGCCATGCCTGCCCCCCACCCTGGGTCCGTGCAATTTGTGCTCCACCCCTGACACTACTGCTTCCCAGAACGAGAGACTCCTGGCATGGAATGCCCCCCCCCCCCTGTCTGCGCTCTGGGAAGACAGAATTCGTTGCCCAGAAGCAGGCGAGTGGACATTGCACCCCGGTAGTCTGTCTCCTGGCAGGGTCCAGGCACCTGCTTCTACACAGTTGTGAGAGAGGCCTTGCTGGCTTTAGGCCCCAGCAGCTGGTAGTTGGGAGCATGCTGTCTTTGAACATGGCAGTGGTGAACATGACGGACCTCTCCAACCTGTGTTCATCTGATCTTTTTAAACTCCTCCTGTGCAGGTTTCCCTCGCAGCATCCTGTGGCACTGAGTTCTGTAGGCTCATTAGGCACGGCACTATAGACGCTCCTGTAGTTTGCCTGAAACCTTCTGTCATCCAGCCTTCTTTCATGGCCGCCTTGTGTTTGTGTTTTCAGTCTGGATAACGGTTTCCCCTCCTCCTCGCCCACCTCTCTCCACAGAAACTCCACTTACTGCAGTAAAGTCGCGCTTCCCTTGGAGGTGGTTCACAAAGACCCTGGTTCGTGCGTCAGCCGCGCTGTGAAGCCAGCCGAAGTGCTCCTCTATTTGGAGGACACCAACATCAACCTCACCTGCCCAGATGTGGATGGGTTTTATCCAGCTGGCACTCCGCTGAAGGTTCGGTGGTACATGGTAAGGTGCTTGTGGCCCTTGGCTTCGGTGTGGGGGCCCTCTCTTGCGTGGAACACCTCTTCAGCACCTTTTCCTCTGAACTGAGATGACCCAGCCAAAGGAGGCATTGTTCACAGAGTCCCTGTTGCCTGTGTTCGGTACCTGGCTGGGTGCAGGAGCCCCCGTCTCGGCACCGGCACCCCTGAACCAGGAGCCTGGCTGCCCAGGCACCGGTTCCTTTGGGCGGTTGCGAAGGGCCATTCGTTCAGCTGGCCTGGTGTTGCCTTCTCTATCTGGCAGTGGCTCTCCAGGGTCTCTTGAGCAGAGTTGTTTCTAGTTGCAAGGCTGGAAAACCCTTTAAACTGGAGATGGGTGAAGCCTCAGCAGGGTGGCCCCCAGGCTATCAAGTCCAAGGGCCCCTGGAAGCAGTCCAGGCTAGAAGCTGGCTTGGGTCCAGAATCGGCAGGCCAGGATCCGAGGGCCTGAAGGCAGAAGATGTGTCGTTGAGCCTTGGCAGGATGTTGAGATGTTAAAGAGGTGATGGAGGGCTGGAGGGGCCAGGGCAAAGTCCGGCAGGTCGTGATCTGCAGGAACGTCTGCCTGGTCCTTGCGCTAGCAACAAATTGCTCTGGTGGAGGAGTTAGCTCTGGGGTTTGGGCTTTATAGGGCCTGGCAGACAGGGATTGGCCCAGAGTCAGCTGACTCGGTTGGTTCTGCAGCCCGCTTTGAGCTCAGTCTGCCAGGCTTGTAGCCAGAACAGCATTGGTGGTGCAGGAGGGAAGAAGCCAGAGGGAGTCTCAGCTCCACCTACCCACATCCCTGAGATGCTGGAGGCAGGACACAGGGACCCTGAGTTGTGGCCCTTCCTTCTAGCTGGCAGGATAGCCCCTTTTCCGACCAAGCCAGAGCCACCCAAAGCAGCTGTGCCTCAGCAAGGAGTCATGTGCTGGATTGTCTTCTGGAGCCTGCATGGGGTCCAAATGGACCAGCTGCCATGCTGTCAGAGGTCTACAACCTGGCTGCCTGGCCACTGCTAAACAGTTGAACCTCAGAAGAGCCTGGCTGCTGGATCAGGCCAAAGACCCATGTAGTCCAGCTTCCTGTATCACACATCGGCTCCGCCAGATGCCTCAGGGAGCACACAAGACAACAAGAGACCTGTATCCTGTTGCGACTCCCTTGCATCTGGCATTAAGATAGTCTACTACTAAAACCAGGAGGTTACATATACTCATCATGGCTTGTAACCTGTGATGGACATTTCCTCCATAAATCTGTCCAATCCCCTTTTACAGGCATGTAGGCCAGGTGCCATCACCACATCCTGTGGCAAGGAGTTCCACAGGTTAATTGCATGCTGGGTAAAGAAATATTTTCTTTTGTCTGTTCTAATTCTCCCGCCACTTTTAGTGGATGTCCCCAGTTTTAGTGGATGTCCCCTAGTTCTGGTGTTGTGTGAGAAGGAAAAGAACTTCTCCCTATCCACTGTCTCCATCCCATGCATAATTTTATAAATCTGATAGCACAAGGGGGCAGGGCCGCTTTCTCCCGTCGTGTAACGGAGGCTCAGAGCCCGACGGAACTTGGAGCTCCGCCCCCCCCCTGCAGTGACGCTGCTGGGGCAGTTAAATAGCATTTTGATGGTCAGATGATTGACATAACTGAGTCATCCAATGAAATGCAGATTCACACTGTACCTTCCAGAAGATGACTTCATGTTACTCGTGCCCCTCCCAACCGAAGAGAGAAATACCAGGTGTAGATAATAGTGAGAATATGCCATATAGATAACACTAACGAGCACCCACAATGCAATGCCAGCTCGTCCGAGCTGGGAACGCTGAGCCTCCAAGGACGTTGGCCACCGTCCAATCACTAAGGCTACAAGCAGAATACAGCACCTCCGGTTTAAGATGGAGTCTGAGCGAACTGAGATTTTTACTTTCTTGACACATCACCTTCTGAAATCCGGGATGCTGCCTGTAGGCTGAGCAGGACCCCACCTGGTTGGCTCCTTTCGTCTCCCCAGAGCCAGCAATAGAAAGGGTGCCGCCTCCTCCTCCTCCTCCTCCTCGTGCAGCGTGTTGTGTCCTGCTTGTGAAAGAGGGTTCTTCTTTCTCTGTGGACTGTAGGACTGCAACATCATGGTTCGGTTTACAGAGCGGTATCCCACCGGCCTCAACCTCACCTTTGGCTTTGTCCGCGAGGTGTACAATGGCGATTACACCTGTCTTGTGAGCTAC
Organism: Plestiodon gilberti rubricaudatus; assembly: GCA_026170595.1. Lineage (NCBI taxonomy): Eukaryota > Metazoa > Chordata > Lepidosauria > Squamata > Scincidae > Plestiodon > Plestiodon gilberti. The sequence goes on along the minus strand of JANXHW010000003.1, from coordinate 1,587,187 downwards.
AAGGAGAATGGCCACGATGTCTCCCTCACCAGGACTCAGAGGGTGAGGGTGGTAGGTAAGGAGGGAAATGCGGGCGGTGGGGACAGAACAGCTCACATGCGGATGGGATTGTTGTCTTGATCTCTTGACATAAACTGGTGCCTCTGGTTGCCTCGTTGCTACTGGATGCTGTGGGCAGGTGCCACAATAGGTGCTGCTGTGCTGATTGGAGGGTGGGAGAACTCTCGGGCTTTGAAGGGGTCTGCCCCAAGGGCAACAATTACGCTGGGTGGTTAGGAAGCCTGTGCCGTCTGCCAGCCTCGCCATTCCAGGTGCTGGTGGTCTTAGCCTTAAGCCCCAAGCCGCTGAGGACGTTAGAGGAAGGAAGGAAGGAGGGGTGGGCAGAAGGCTGTAGACCCCTAGTGGACGTTGGCCAGTTCCTATGGGACTACTGGACCTGTGCCTGCTGGGATTCTTGCGAGGTGGATCTTGGGACGATGTGGATGGAAGGACAGCAGTGGGCGGAGGAGGAGGAGGAGGAGTGGGCGGAAGAAGACGTGAATGGCTCCTTTTATCTCTCAGCAAGGAGAGTCGAAGGGCAGTTTGTACAGGGTAGCCCCTCTATCGTGGTGATGATAGCTCAGTAGCACCGTTGTTTTCAGAGATACTGCTGTAGGCCTCTGATTCCCAGTTGCGAGGGAGCATACTGTGGGGTAGGCTTGTTGCCGTCATACCTTGCTTGTGGGTTTCCCAGAAACATTTGGCTTGCCACAGTTGGAAACGGGGTGCTAGACTAAAAGGACCTTCATTCTGATCCAGCGGATAAGCTCTTCCAAGGTTTTTTCACACTCATATATTTGTTGCACTGCAACCTGCCAACCCTGTTCAGTGAGACTGATGCCAGAGAAACCCCCCAAGAGATACATTTCTGTGGAAGTGACTGTACGCCTCTTAGACTGTACGCCTTGGGCAGGCTTTTATGTACTTTTTGACTCCTTTAATCTTGTACAGCGCTGTGTATAGTTACAGCGCTCTAGAAATAAAAGTTAATAATAATAATAATAATAATGGAAGTGGAAGTAGGGGCGGGGGGGGGGGGGCTAGAGATTGTTCCATTGGGCTACAGAGTAAAGTGTTGACTTTTGATCAGTTTCCCCCATGAAAGACTGAAGAAACTGAAGCAATGAATTTAGTTTTCAGGAAAAAAAAAAGAAACTCTCACGTGTTGCCCCCCCTTCACCTTGCAGCGCATTGTGTTTATGTCTGTCTGTCTGCAGGGTCTCCAGGGAGAGCAGGACTTCCGCACATAGCCTATCCAAATGACCGGGTGGTCTATGATCGCAGCATAGGTAATTTTATAGCAGTGGTCTTCCATTCTTGAAATAAAAGCACTGCTAATCAAACTCCTTAAAATCCTTTTATAATCACAGAAAAACATATTTGTAAAATGATGATTCTCATTGGTTGTATCTTTATTTTTAGTTGCCTTTGCAGAAGAGCTTATTGGCAAAAAAATATATCAGCCATGTATGATTCCGTTGGAGTAGGTTACATGGGCAGCCCAATCTTACTTAACTTTCTGCGCTGCGATGCAACACTGCATCCTGTGCAGAAAGTGGGAGGCGGGAGGTCTCCTCAAGGTCAGGGAACTACTTTTGTTCCCTTACCCCAGGTAAAGCCCTAGCCCCCACAATGGGTCTCCTCAGATCTGCACCAGCTATTCTGCTGGCGCAAGTGCGGGAGGCCTGTGTAAGAGAAAATGGCCCAGGAAGGGGACCACTGCTGCCGATCCTGCCCCCTCCCAGGCCTGATCTGCCCCCATTGCTGCCCTGTTACACCCCTCCCCACCCCATTCTGCCCCCCATGCCAGCTTACCTGCACAGGACTGCATCCCACGGTGCTCTAGTGCTGCCGGGTCGGTGCAGGCCTTTGCAATGTGTCTTGCAGCACGTTTGTGATAGCTAGCACAGGTGTAGCGTGTGCTGCGCCGGTGCAAGGGCTCAATAGGTTTGAACTGTAAATCATTTTCAGCACTTTTTTTGGGGGGGGGGGTTTGCTTCTGAGCACATGGTCAGTCCACTAATTTGTTTTCTGTACCAGAACTGAGTTCCCAGTCCTTTCACACCAAAATCCACTCCTGGTTTTCCCCCAGCTGTTTTGATTTTGGCAACCTAAGGTAGGAAGGGGGGGGGAGATTTTTGTTGCTGCTGCTGCTGCTGGAGTTCAACTCCTGAGAGTTGGAAGCCTTTGGGTATCTATGACAAATCGCCCAGAGGTCTACCAGTGGATTCTGATCTATTTTCTGGCTGCCCCCAGATACTCTGGTGCAGTGGCTAACAGGGACCGTGATTTAGACTGACAGGTCTAGCTCAGCACCGACCTTGTGACTCACAATCAATGGCCAAATGCAGCCTGCTGGACATACAGTATATTCTGGCCTGTTCGGTGTGGAGCAGCCCTGCCACGCTCCAGTTCTGCAGTCCCAGGCAGGCTGCAAAAACGGGAGACTTTATATCAAGCCACTGGTGAGTTGTCTCCCGCTGGGTGGGGTGTGCCTTGCCAGCCTGCTCTAGGGTCTCGCCACAAGGACTTCTGCCTGAAGGTTCGTAGCCCAAGCGTCACCAGCCAGTGCGGTGGGCAGGGATCCTTTTCCAGCCCTAAGTTTGGATATCAGTTTGGCCCTGAAAAACGATCCCTCTTACAAGCAAGGACTGTGTTGAATTATCTTTGTGTCGCACCCAGTTGGTGTGAACTGGTACCGTACCTTGCTACAGTACCGCTTCCCTAGAGGGGAAGCGGTACTGTAAGTTGCACACAGGTCTACTCGGCGTTACACGGTGGCCCCACCCATTCACCGTCGGAGCCATTCCGAGCAGCAAAGGCAATGCACAAGAGACTCCCTGCACGTTGCCTTTGCTGCTCGGAATGGCTCCGATGGCGAGTAGGCGGGGCCACCGTGTAATGCTGTAGACCTGTGCACAGCTTACAGTACCACCACCACCCCTCTAGGGATGCTACTGCTGGTTAGTGCAGTATTTCTGGTGGGTCCCACAGAGCCTCCAATGAAAACACAGGTGATGGATCAGATAACCAAAAGATCAGATAACTAATTGCCTCAAGCCCTGAGGCTATTCAAAAATCAGATAGCTGCTAATTGCCCTGCAAGGAGCTGAGCTCCTGCAGTTTGCAAGCTTGTGTAAATATAGGGAGATAAATGTTTGAGCATCTTTTAATGGTGTTTTTTTTTTTCCAAGTTCGTCAGTGACAGGTAGTGGGAGCAGGTGAAGGCTGGGTCACATAACTAAGCCCCTCAAGCCTTGAGGCTATTAAATTAGGGCTGTCTCATTAGGAGAAATGGTCTGCAAATAAATAAATAAATTACAGGTCTAACCTTGGTATCTGTGGGGGTTTGGTTTCCCAAACCCCACGGTTGAGAAAGACCATGGATGCCCGAATCAGAAGTCGGCAATGACATTTTCCCAGAAATGACATACCGTATTTATCGGCGTATAAGACGCACCGGCGTATAAGACACACCTTCCTTTTGGCCCTGGGTTTCAAGAAAAAAAGATTTAATGCTTTTTTGGGCCACTTGGCCACTTATCGCTTGGCGGCTTAATTAGCTAATTTACATAAATTGCACAAAAATACCAGGATCTCTTTTAAAACACACAGCAATAAGACACATGAACAAAATGCACCAGAACATAAATCCCAAGTACAAAAATACCCCAGACTCAACTCTTTTCCCCCCAACCCACCCATGCACAGTTTCCAAAGTAAAAAACATTTGCCCCAAGTACAAAACCCCCCAGACTCAACTCTTTCCCCCCCAACCCACCCATGCACAGTTTCCAAAGTAAACAACATAAATTCCAAGTACAAAACCCCCCAGACTCAACTCTTTTCCCCCACCCCATCCACCCATGCACAGTTTCCAAAGTAAACAACATAAAAGTACCAAAACAAACCCAGACTCAACTCTTACCCCACCCCACCTATGCACAGTTTCCAAAGCCTCCCAAACTAGGCCCAGTTCAGAAGCTTACCCAAGCTGCATTCATTCACCATCGGAGGAGAGCTGGAAAGACCACGCCCTCTGCAGCTCAGCTGAACTGAACTGAGGAGCACAGCGCCCTCTGCTGGCTGCTGAGAAGCTCAACTCATGCACGTGCATAAATTAAACCCGACAAACAGCTGTAGATCGGATAGATTAGTTAGGGAAGAAAGCACAAGGGAGCCTTCCGGCTCCGGAAAAACGCGGTAAGCCAGAAAATGCTTTAAAACGGGCGGGAAGGGGTTTTAAGTATTGGCGTATAAGATGCACCCTACTATTTTGGGTCACAAATTTAGACAAAAAAGTGTGTCTTATACGGCGATAAATACGGTAATTTTACTCAAACTGCGTACATTTACGCAAATAGCGCTACAGCCTAACACTTGGGTATGGAAGTTAACAAAGACATAGGGAAGACATAGGAATATTACGTTTACTGCATCTGCGCCAGGCACATTATGTTACGGAGCCTCTTCTATCACTCCAGGGGGCTATTTCTGCACCTGTGCGAAGTGCAGCCGTGTTCCTATGCTTTGGGGGCTGCCTACAAATTGAGGAGAAGGAGGCCTCCGACTACAAAAGGGACTGTGTACAGTACAAAGATGCGTGACTTTGACTTGACTTTTTTCTTCCCACCCTCACCCCCCCCGATTCGTGTTAAGTTAAATCCACGGATACAAAATCCGTGGATACCAAGGCCAGACCTGTATTTCTTTCTAAATCACTTTTTTAACAGTCTCCTAAAGCTAGGTGGGTCCTGATAGAGTGTCATTTTCAAAAGTGGGTCCCGGTGCTAAAAGGTTTAGGAATCACTGGGTTAGTGGCTGTGAAGTACTGAGCCCGTCCTGTGGTCTTCCCGATGATGACGACAAAGATTCTGTCTGCTAGGAGAAAAGCTGGAGCTCCCGTGCCGCGTCGCCTTCAAATTCCTGAAGGGCCCTCCGCTTCCCGAAGTCTGGTGGCTGATTGATGGGAGAAACTCGGATGACATTGCAGACGTCACAACCACTCAGGAGTAAGAACCAGGATGCTGCTTGGTTTCTGCAATGGGACAGTGGTACTTGGGGAGGTGGGACCTGGGGAGATGGCTTCTCTTTTGGTCAGCAGCGGTGGGAAGAGAAATGGCATCATGCAAGACTTTGGGGGTGGGGTTTGGGCAAAGCTGGAGGCTGGCGTGTCCCTCAGCAATCCCCCGGGGCCGCTGTTGCTAGGATGAAATGAAGAGCTGGCCACATTTGCCTAGTTCTCTTCCCCCCCCCCCCGCTAGTTCAGGTTGGCCAATGGCAGCCAGAGCAAAGAAAGGAGTGGGCCAATGAAGCATCTGCTGCTTTCTGCCGAGTCCTGCAGCCCAGCGCTGTCTACTCCGACTGGCAGGGACCCTCCAGAAGGCTGCAGCTCCCAGAAGCATCTTTGGGCATGGTCCTGATCCTGAAGCCTTTCCCACGCGCGATTACCCCTTTGCTCTGAGGACTGTCTTGGAACAAGGGGGTAAAGGTATGTGGATTTACTCCATTAGGATTTTTAATAGTGTTGGGCCAAATTTGTGGGGAGGGGGGTTGGTTGGAGAATGTACTTGCCCAATTTGCATTTCTTCGTGTGCCTTGTGGCGGCAGCGCTCATCTCGGAGGAGGCCACTGTCTGGTGGGCACCATGTTCCCCAGGAGGCCCCTCGGAACAGTGCTATGTGGTGACATGACTCTGAGGGGAAAAATGACCGTTACCTGGAGGAGGAGGAGATGGAGGACTGCAGTGCTGGGGATACATTTGCCTCCTGGGCCCTAACGCTCCCTTATTCCTCAATGGGCTAAACTGGCTGTCCACAAACGGTGGTGTCAGGTAAGGGGCCATTTGGGCTCCTTGCTCTGTTTTGACCCAGGATTTAGGGCCCAGAGGGGAAAAGTACAGAAATATTCTTACAAGTTCTTGCCAAATAGTCGGCACTGAGCCAGCCCAGCACAGGCTGAACCGACATGTCGAAGTGCCAGCAGCAGATGTTCACAGGCCAGGACAGCCGGATGCCTGATGGTTGGGTCCGCCTAGTTTGCAACCAGGCTTGGGTGGGTGGGGGTTAAATTCAATAAAATTGTTACATAGAAGTATATGTTTAAATACAATTATGCGTATTGTATACGGTAAACACAATATAAAACCAGCCTGACGCCAGCCACTGAAAAAGAGAGGTCTTGGCAGGCATTAGTCCCCTGTTGCAGAACTCCTGCTGCGCCGAAGCCCTTCTGTCTAGGAACGGACTTGCAACTCACTCGTCGACAAGGGCAGGCTCCGGTTTCTCACTTGGTGTGTGTGCACTCGTTCACCCCAGGGTGTTGTGGTTGGACACGGATTCCCAGTGCGTCTGCGCACTCATGAAAAATCTGCCTGTGCAGCCATCGTATCTGGCGACCTGCATTGGAGCTGCAGATGGATTTCTGTGTGCTTCTTGCACGGGTTCTGTTAATTTTAAAGGTGTAGGAGAACTTCCTGAGGGATTGTTCCTATGGCAGGGGTTCTCAACCTTTTTCACCAAGTGTACCCCCTGGCATGGTCATATTTTTTGAAGTACCTCCTGTGCCAATTAATTAATTAGCATTAATTAATTAATTTAATTATTAAAATGTAAAATTTAATCATTAAAATTACTCATCTTACACTGTTAGCCACCCTTTTTTTCCAATTTTTGCCACCTTTTTATTTTAAAAGAAAATATCACCACAGGTCTCCCACCCAAAAGTAAACCAAGGCAATTCCTTCTTAGTTTCCTTAGGATGGCAGAGAACCAGCTCAATCTGCCAAAGGGGCTGTCTTCTTTAAATGGAAGAAACTATGTACTATATTCTAAAACCCAGCATATAAATTGAACCAGCCAGTAGGAAAGCACTTAATTTGCATTCCACTTGGGAACACAGTCTGGGGGGAGAGAAGGGGTGGTTTTGTTGCACAAGAATCTTTTATGTTCACTGTCAATGAAGTTTTTCTTTTGAGTAATAAATTAGGGACTATTTAGTCAGAGAACTTACTCACCCTAACTTGGAAGTAAATGCTAGAAAGGGGTTTATATAGAGATTTGGCAGATGTTTTTTTAAATATGGGAGTTTGTGCCTATGCCGGCTTGCTGCAAAAATCTCTGTCCTATGGCATACACAAACCTGTGGCTCATGCGCACACAGCAATATTGCATGAACAGGTCAGCAGGCACGTTTCAGACGAATTCTGACTGTGGAGGCCCTGAGTCTGCTAGAACAGGGGTGTCCAATCTTTCCATACCATATCATAACCTTTACTGGCATAAAAGGCCAACCTTTCATGGTTGTACAGGTGAGGGCATTTCAGCAGGTGCAGCACTTGCAGCTGCCAAGATTCTGTCTTCTACACAACTCTTAAGAACACAGAGGCCCTCATGGGTGTGAAGGTTGCCCTGTGCTAGAAGATCTTCCCGTTGCAGACGGCGCCTCTTTCTTCTTGGCCTTTTTCAGAGAAATCCCTCAATCAGTTGGAGACGTGACAATTGAGAGGACTCTGGTCGTGCCAAAGGTCACAGAGGAGGACATGAAGAAGAATTACACTTGCTATGCCCGCAACCCTCGGGGTGAAGTTCACATGCAAGCCCTTGTGAAGCTGAAAGGTAAAGACTCCCCCAAAGAGCACGTGCCCTGACAGCCCTGGCAAAGTTTAGGGTTTGGGCAGCTGTGTGTCTCCTAGTCACGCAGAGAGGAGGATTCTGTCCTCTCCAGCCCCAACACCTCTCTCCGCCCCCCCCCCCCCCGCTTCTGTGACTGTAAAGACAGGTGTGTCCTCACAGTGGCAAAGAAATGAGCGAGTGTTAGTCTGTCGTTTTCTCTTGTTGCTTTTTTAGGAGAGCAGCGGAGGAGGGTTCGGTGATGCTGCAGATCTGAAACTGTCTAGATAGAACAGAGTTGGGGGGGGTAGCAAGATTTAGGCTTAACTTGCCAGGGATCAGCCCCAGCACCTATCGTTTTAGCACCAGTGCCCATTTTCGCTGCCTAAATAGCAGGCCTAAGGATTTGGTGCTTCGAAGCATGTGTTGAGTATCTTTCTTTCTCACCCTCAGAATCCTCTCTTCAAGAGCATCATGTGGCCAGAGTACATCTGAACATATGTTGGGTTCTTCCCTAGTTGGAAGCTGCGAGGGAAGCTGGAAGCTGACTGAGGAGAGCGGTGCCTATTGGTTAGCACTCAGCGCATTCCTTCCTGCTTTCTGCTTCACCACATCTTCCTGTTCTGGGAACTGGCTTGGAGAACAAAATTTGCCACTTCTGTGCCATTTGTTTGTCAAACTCTCCCCCCCCCCATCTGCCTCCTTCCACCCCCATTTTAGTTATCTAGCTAAAGGTCTATTGCAAGACTGCTGAGAAGGCATCGTGCTATGTATGCCTGTATTTTGTACAGTGCCTAGCACACTGGCGCCATATACAGATGTAGTGGGGGGGCATGGGTATTTTTTTCCTTCTTATTTCGTCCTGCCATTGCAGTGAAGTCAGATGCAGGAATCCACACAGCACACCTCTTTCTTTCTCTCTCTAATCCCCCCAGTTCCAGTGCCAAGATACACCGTGGAGCTGGCCTGTGGCTTGGGAGCCACCGTCTGCCTCGTGGTCATTCTGACCGTGGTCTACCACGTCTACTGGCTGGAGCTGGTTCTCTTCTATCGCGCTCACTTTGGGACAGACGAAACCATCCTAGGTGAGAGTTCTGGGCCTTTGCTTCCCTCTCTCGTTTTGGGATCGCTGCTGTTCGCAGACTGGACTCCGCCTGCAACAAGCACTATTGTGTACTTATTTTAAAAGATGTGTATCTCCCCTCACTCTCAGAGAGACTCCAGGCAGCTCACAAAACAAAATAACAATCTGGTAATCTCCAAAGCAAGGAAACAATGCAAAGCGTGCAATGAGCAGCCCGGGGGGGGGGGGGGGGAGCACCAAAGCAAGGCAGGGCTGCCAGGCAAGTGTGTTCGAAGCTTCCCTGCCAGGAAAACGGCCCCTCATCGAATGAATGACTTGAAAGGTGTGAATCCTCCTGCTGCCTTTGGGACGGTGCCTTGCAAGGTGCAAGGAGCAGCGTGGCGGCGGCAGCAGCGGCGGTGGCGGCCTGGAGCTGGAGTGATGGTTTGAGCAATGAGGATCCCACTGGCTGTGGTTTGATGAAGATCCTGAGGGCCAAACGGCCCCTGCCGCTAAAGCCATCCTTGTGTCGGCATAGGCTTGTGTTTCCTTGCCTGTCCTTGGCCAACTATTTCTGACATTGTATTTGCTACAAGGGCATTTTCGGGTTAAATAGCTGCTCCGCAGAGGTGGTTTTCAGTAGGAAAGCGGCTTGTCAGTAAAGAGTTAAGTTACCTTCGCACCGCAGTCCCACTCCCGGTTGTGGCCCTGAGCACAGCGACCCAGGAGCAAACGTCCGCTTGCAGCTCCCCCCCCCCCTGCATTTCGTGTTGTGTATAGTTTTGGCCCTCAGGAGGCTTGTGGTGTCAGGAAGGGCAGCTGAAAATGAAATAGTTACAACAACAAAAGGCATTGGCTCCTCCATGCCCTGATCCAGATTTGCCTGGAACTCGGTCAGTGACCTTCAGCAATTGACTCTCTCAGCCTCATTCCTCCCCCCCCCTAAATCTGGAATATAGACTGCTTAGTGACAATACTGACCTACAGTACCTTGCAAGGTTGTTTAAGGATGCATGTGGAGTCCTTGGAACATTCCTGAGTCCAATCGTATGCATTCTAATCAGAATAATTGACTAGGTTTTTTTAATGCTTGCTGCTGGTGTTTTGTTTTTGTTTTTTTGTATTTATTATTTATTTAAGGAATTTATATCCCGCCTTTCTCCCAACAGGCAACCAAGACAACTTACAGAATTAAAACAATGTTACAATAATACAAAATACAATGAGTGCCTTGAGTGCCCTTGTTGGGAGAAAGGCGGGGTATAAATTCTTTAAATAAAATAAAATAAATAAAAATAAATAAAAACAAAACAATGAAAACAAACCCCAATGGGTCAATTTAAGATTACATTTGATCAAAAAAGCCAACCCACCATGTCAGCCATCGAACACCAACCTAAATAAAAACGTCTTGAGGCCCTGCTGAAAAATCTCCAAAGAGGGAGCCGTTCTTAGTTCCAGAGGGAGGGAATGCCATAATTGGGGTGCCACCACCGAGAAGGCCCTGTTTCTCGCCGCCATCCCCCTCACCTCTATCAATGGTGGCACGGTTGACAGGGTCCCCCATGATTACCTCAGAGGATGGGTCGGATTATAAGAAAGGAGGCGGTCCCTCAAATACCCTGGTCCCGAGCTTTAAAAGTCAAAACGAACACATTGAATTGTGCCCTGAAGTGAACCGGGTGCCAGTGTATCCGCCAAAGCAACGGCCCGACTGAGTCGAACTGATGAGCTCCGGTAACCACGTGGTTACCGTTCTGTGAAATTGTTTTGATTCTGTTCATTGCTTTGCATGTTGCCTGCACATCTCCTTGTGTGTACTGGTAGAAAAAGGCATTTCTGTTTGTAATTTCTCCATAAATGCACCTGAAGCATTAGCAGTCGCAGCTTCACAGACAGCACACAGTAAAGCAAAATAAATGCACTAAACGCATCCATGCGCCTGGAAAATAGACACGTGTTGGCTTGGCTGTGGAACAACTTCTGCTTTTTCACATGGTGGCTTCTGGCACAGGATAATTTTAGAGCATAGAAAACCTGCTTGACAGCTCTTCTTCCAACTCCCATCCCATGTGAGCCTCAGAAGGGCGGGGGGGATGGGGGGGATGACGACTCCTGGCCACGGAATGGAGATAGTCGGCCGCCTCCTCGGGGACCGGAAGGCCTCTTCCCTGCTTCTGCAGGCACAGAGCTTCTTGCTGAATCCATTAGCAAGCGTGTGCAGAGTGCTTTTGGCGGTCCCTGCCTCCCCCCCCCCGGGCTGCTTCCATTGCTTCACACTCTGCAACCTGCCCCGCCCCGTGTTTTCTTTCTGCTTGGTGTGGGGGCAGAGAAGGGAGAATCGCCTGTGCCCAGCTAATGTCAGTGTTTTCTTCTTCTCCGTGGTGCTTTCCGACTGGGGCTGTCAGACGGGAAGGAATATGACATTTATGTGTCCTACGCGAGGAATGCTGAGGAAGAAGAGTTTGTGCTGTTGACGTTGCGAGGAGTCCTGGAGAACGAGTTTGGCTACAAGCTGTGCATTTTTGACAGAGACAGCCTTCCTGGGGGAAGTGAGTATCTGCACAGTTGCGCTCTGTTCTCTCTCTCTCTCTCTCTCTCTCTCTCTCTCTCTCTCTCTCTCTCTCTCTCTCTCTCAGGCCTTCAGCCAGCAATTACAAGAGCTCTGGGGCAGTCCATAGTAAGCCCAGAGCTCTGGGTCTTTGGAGTGAAGTGGTATTTGCCTTTTGCCAGGACTCCTGAGTACACCTGCCCTTGCTGCCCACCTCTTCGTAGAGGTGGGCATTGAGTGGAGGGAGAGTTGGAACGGACAAAAGAAAATATTTCTTTACCCAGCGTGTAATTCATCTGTGGAACTCCTTGCCACAGGATGTGGTGATGGCACCTGGCCTAGATGGGGTTTGGACAGATTCATGGAGGAAAAGACCATCACAGGTTACAAGCCATAAGCAACCTCCTGGTTTTAGAAGTGGGTTTTCTCTGTGCCAGGTGCAGGGGAGTGTCAACGGGAAACAGGTTATCTTGTTGGCTGTGTGCTCCCTGGGGCATCTGGCGGGGCCACTGTGTGATACAGGAAGCTGGACTAGATGGGCTTTTGGCCTGATCCAGCAGGGCTCTTCTTATGTTCTTATGTTCTTATGCTCTTGTCGTTGTTCCCATGGCAATGCACTTTCAGCCCCAGATATTCCTTAAGGACGAGCCCATTTTCCCTCGCATTTGCACCCTTTGCCAGGTGGTGATGTCCTCTGTGCCTTGATTGCGTTCCTATCCTGTCTTTCCTCCGAGTCGCTTAGGGCACCATACATAGATAGTCCTCAGCCCTTGTGTTATCCTCACAACAAGCAGTTAGACTGGGAGAGTGAGAGTCTTTTGTATGTGTGTGAGCGCCTAGTTGTGTTCCCAGGCAGGGACAGCAGATCAGTTCTGGAGCTGGGGGGGGGGGTTCCTTGGATGCTGGGGGGCTCTTCCCTTCTGCAGCCAACTCTGACCCACCAGAGAAACAGGCAGCTGTCTGTCCAGTAGAGCGGCTCAGATGAACTAACAGCAGGTCAGCAAGCAGGAGTCACTTCAGACTGTTGAGCTGATGTCGCGGATCGTCCCTGTCAAGGACCTCAAAAGGCAAACGAAGACGGAGCTGTTTTTCCAAAGAAAAGCGTTTTTGTTCAGAGAGGGAGAGGGAGGAAGCAACTGAGGGCTTTTTGAGGGCTGTTCTGTGCCGGCGACACGGAAATGGAGGGTGAAGTCCGTTGAGCAGCTTGCAAAGTGGGAAATGCAAAGTGGAGTTTGGAAGAAAGAGAGAAGGGGAGAAAAGAGGGGTTTATACCTTCCCTAGTCTGCTGCGATGAGCGATGACGAGACCTTAAGTGGGGAGGGGGCTCAGTCTCCAGCAGGAGTTCAGGCACCCACACCCCACGGAGTCGTCTTCCTTTTTTAAACATGAGTTTCGATCATGTCCACTTAGACTCTCGAATGTGCAGATTGGTGTGAAAAGGGAAGAGGCAAACATTCATGTTCAGGGGCTGGATTTACGTTTCCATGTACTTCTACTTTCAGAGCTTCGAGCTTTGATATACAGTTACCCTCAGGCTTGAGATATTCAGACACCACCGTTGTTTGTGCCCAGAAGGAATTGTGGTAACAATGGCATCTGTTTGCCCGGCAGGTCTTTCTGCCTTGTGCATTGGGAGCCAGCCCAACTGACCAAATTTAACTGCCTGCTGCACTCCCCTCTTGTCCTTTTGCAGGGAACTGGCAGAAGGAGCTGCTGGTCTCTGTTGCTTCTTCTGCATGGGCAGTCGAGTTCTTCTCGGCTACGCAAAATGCGATATCGGAGTTGCACTGACCTGGGCGGATGTCATAGCATTCTGCTTGCATTCTGCTTCCACAGGACTCTTTTTGTCTGTGTTCTGTGAAAGTGGAAAGTTTGCACCGGCCGAAGGTAATGGAATAAAAGGCACAATCATTTCAATTGTTTTGCATCCTTTGTACTCTGGGATATTGTAATCAGTGTGTCTACAGAACTACTGATATCTACACCAGTTGAGCTATGGACATTTTGTGGTTAAAGAAAACATGATATATATTTTTCAATATTACATAAATCAATGTTGTACCCCACCCCTCTTCCCTAAGTCTAAATGCCACTGAACAAATAATGCAGACTGATATTTTTGGGGTGGTGGTGGGGGGTATTTGTAGGCTGAGAGCTGTAATAAGTGAGGGCTGAGAGGAGGCCGTGGGTAGGAGCAGGTGATCGGAGGCCAGGGAGGGAGAACTGGTAGCCAAGGAGGACTTGGGTGGGGCTTGGGAAGGTGGGGCTTGGGAAGAGGAGGAGTGGAGGGACGGGGGGGCACTGAGAGACAAACCAGAGGGGCTGGAGGAAGGCGAGAGGTACAAGGTGGCAAGGCTTGCCGTGACAAGGAACAGGAAAGGGGGACAGGTTCAGCGGAAGGAGAAGAGGAGGGTGCCTGGGCTGGAAGAAGCACCCCCCCCCGAGAGCGAGGTTGGGGCCTCCAGGGGTCTCTGCCCCCTTCTTTGACCTGGGGTGAGGGGCCGGCTTCCCTGGCTGGCACCCAGCAGCCCTGAAAAGGGTGCCATTTTGTCTACTCTGGCTGGCATCTCTTGATGGGCATAGCCCTTCCTGCCAGGCAACCTGGCCACCCCAGGGTGGGGGGGGGGAGAAGCTCAGGATGAGCAGTTTTGTTCAGGACTCCTCCAGTGAACAGAGCTAGGGGGCTGTGATGGGGGACTAAGGACTGAACCCTAATGTATGGGGCTGCTATGTTTCATTGGACTGCACTACAGTCTCCCCCCTGTACCTGGTCTCTGGCAGCTTCCCTTCTTCTTGAACGTAGACCGCTACCCTCTTGGGAGGAGGCAGAGAGGGCTGGGTCCATCACAGCAGTCACCCAGACCTGCTTGCATCTGCAGATGTGTCCAGCTGTGTGTATAAGAAATGCACAGCAGTGATTTGGATCCACTTTCGTAAAGTGAATCAGTGCCCCAAACCTTGATGCCAGCTTGCACTTGCGGGACAGTGGGAAAAAATAGAGGGAAGATTCCCACGTCACTCGTTCTGGGTGGAGGAAGGGGCCCTGCTAGGACCCTGCTGAGTGAGGGATGGCGTGAGCCCCTGGTTCCTCCTGGAGGAGGCTCCCACTGCGCTGCCTCTGGCCCGGCCTGGTGTCCTCCGGAGAAGGAGGGAGGCTCGGCCACAGGCCCAGAGGAGATGTCACTTGCTGCTGTCAGGGCCCGTCTCTTTCCCCTGACGTTAGTCACAGATGCCTGTGAAGAGGCAGACAGCAGGAGCCACCTCCCCAAGCTTTTGCTCGGCTCCTTCTGTTCTGCTGCTATTTTAGACAAGCTGGGGAGGCGGCTGGGCTGTACCCCCCCTCGCATGGCTCAAGCAGAGCACAGGCGGAGCAGCTCCCTCCCTCCCTCCCTCCCTCCAGGATGGTAGGACCGTGGGGGTGGGCTCCATCCTGGGCCAGGCCCTTTGCCTCTCAAGCGCAGCATCGGCTGCAGCCACTGGCCATGGTGCTGGAGGCCGGCTGGGGCCCCTCTGCCCACAAAGCATGTGCCTTACCGCTGAGCCACAGCCTCTGGAGGAGGGGGCCCTTGGCTCCCCCCCCCCCCCCGTGTGCGTTTTCTGGGCTCCAGAGCAGAGGCCTCCTCCGCGTGTCCTCGGTCAACCAACTGGTCCCATCCCCCAGGCCCAATCTTGAGGAAGCCCCCCAAACTCTCCTTCCCCTGCCAAGTTTCCCTGGCAACTGTGTCCTTGCCCAGGACTCACCGCCTGTTTCTCCTGCCCACATGCCCTCCATGAAGACTCTGGGTGGGTGAGAGGACCCTTCTCAGCGTTCCCAAGAGGCTCGGCCAAAGGCCGGAGCCTCTCTGAAGCCACTGAAAGCGCCGCATCGGAGCCGGGTTCTGGTGGTCTGGCAGTCCAAGTACCACCAGCAGTCGGCTGAAGTACCACTGGTGGTACTAGTACCACTGGTGAAGAACGCCTGCTCCAGCCCATCCCTCCTCTCCTCCACCCTTCTGCTGATCCACCCCTCTCTTCGTTCTCCAGTCCAGGGAGCGGGAGGAGGTGCACTGAAGAGGAGCAAGCAGGTGGGGGTGCCACCCTCTGCCACCCGGATGCCTGAGGCGATTGGCTCAGTCAGCCTCATGGAGGGGCTGGTTCTGGCCATAGAGGTTCGCTGGAATGTTGAAGTGGACCCAACCCTAAGAGAGCTGCACAGAGGGCCTTTGTCTTACCTGTATAGGTAAGAAAGGTCAATGCATCACTGCAAAAAGGATTTAACCCAGCAGGATTTAACTCGGAATCATGTCCATTACTGAGAACATTCCCCCTGCTTTGTTGGGCCACCCTTTTGGAGGCTGTCTTCGTCTCCATCTGGAAGCCACTTGAAACTTGCAATGCAGAGCAAAGCTCTCCGTTCCTCTCTCAGAGTTGGCATCTCCCCCTGTAAGTAGTCCAAGGAAAACGGGGGCCTTCTCTGCCCAGCCAAGCATGGCATGTGAAGAGGGGGGGGCTGCTTTGTCTAGGGGGCCTGCAAGCTAAGTGGGCTGATCTGCTTCTTTGGGAAGTGTGGCAGGGCGTGAAATTGCTGTCAGCTCATCTGACAGCTTCGGTCGCTACTGTAGGTAGAGGATTAAGCCATCATTGATGAGCAAGCCTCAAGAGAGGGATTATCCCATATTTCTCCTGATGCTGTCATCCATGCGTTTCACTGCCCCACAGATTCCTTTGCAGGGCCAAATCCCCGGAGCCCAAACCAGATCCATGTTCTGTTTCCTTCCAACCAGGAGAAGAATCTTCCTGGTCAAAGGGAGTGTAGAATCTCCCTCTTCCAGGAAGAGCAAAGCACCAGGATGGCTGCCTTAAGACTAACTGTGCAGGCATGATCGACAGGCAGCTGCTGTATGTCCACTTACTGCTTTAAAACAAATCAGTTCTGGTCTGGCCCTCCATCAACTTGATGCTTTTGAAGGCATGGTCCACTCCAGCCCAGGGCTTTCTTGGAGACAGTATTTTATTTATTTATTTATTTATTTATTTATTCAGGTTTTTATACCACCCTGCCTCCAAGGAGCTCAGGGTGGTGCACATGGTTCCTTCCTTCCTTTGGTCCTCACAACAACCCTGTGAGGTAGGTGAGGCTGAGAGACAGTGACTGGCCCAAGGTCACCCAGGCAGCTTCATGGCTGAGTGAGGATTTGAACCTGGATCGTCCAGGTTTAAGTCCAACCCCAGAACCACTATGCCATCCTGACACGGGGGCTGCAGTGTGGACCTATTGTGCTTCCCTTTGCAGGTGCTAGCCCAGTCCCTCTGCTGAGCTGAGCAAGAGAGTCTCCATGGGTACAACCTGCAGCAAGCTCTCCATCGGAGAAACTGGGGTGAATGTAGGGGTGGTTTGTGGGAGCTAACGGGGTGGTTTCTTTAAAGAAATGAGAAGGGGAGGCAAAAATCTCTCCTTTCTGTCATCACAGTCTTGACAAAGAGAGAACCAGCAAACAGACTTCTTTGCGTGCACCCTGAAGGCCAGCTTCTCTCTCACACCAGAAGAAGATTGCTGTGCCTAACGGTGGCAGGAGTGGGGTGCAAATGATATGTTCTGGGGGCACACAGGCACCACACTGCCATAGATCTCTGCACCCATTTTTCCGGGAAGATGGCATGGGGAAAAGACTGCAATGTCATTGCATTTCTCTCCCCCCCCCCAGCCCCCATGGCAGCCAGGAAGCTGAGTGGCAGGAGAAGAAGTGTTCCCATAATGTGCCGTTTTTCATACACCCATGACCAGGGAGGGGCAGGGTGGTGAACCCCACGTATCTCCCTGTAGTGTGTAATTGGGCCCTGATATTCCTGTATCTTCTCCCAGGCCGGCTGGGGTTTGCAAATAAGCTTCTTGGGCATCAGGGACTGGGAAGTGGGAAGACTGTGAGCAAGAACGCCTGTAAAACCTCATCTGTCCTATTCCCCTTAAAATAGAACCCCACTCTAGCAACACCCGGCTCCCACCAGGCAACTGAAATTCTGCATAAATTGTGCAGATAAAGCCGAATGGATACAGCTGGACAGGGACCCAATGAATGTTGGCAATTAAAAATTAGAATAAGCGTTCAAGATTAAGTTATGGCTATAATTAAAAAGAAATGAAAAGAAAACCCTATAAAGACACTTTCAGCCAGTTCAACAAGACTCTGAGCATTGGTATGTGAAAGCACATCTGGACAAACATCTGTATCTGCTCAGCAGCACACGTGGAAAGCTACTTATGCCTGTGGAGCACACTTGCCAGATGAGATGCATGTATGATGAACGGTTGTCATTGCCAAGGGTAGATTTAGAAAGATGACTAATCAGTGCTGAAAGGGAATGAATGAATGAATGAATGAATCTTCTCAGTCTCTCTGCTTCTCCTTCCTGAGTCCCGTCCCCCCCTCCTCCCTCACAGAGAAATTCCACTCAAGAAGAATCATGAATATGTTTTGGTACGGATGAGGGTTGGCATTCAAGGCTACCGGTTGTTGCAACTGCAGCTGGATCGGGAGGGACCCAAAGACTTGACAATTTAAAATTAGAACAAGTCTACACGATTAAGTAACTGCTGTCATTTTTTAAAATAGCAGCATTAAAAATTAGCAAATGAATGAGTGTAGAAGTCCGTCAGCATTGACTGAGCTGGATGGACCCAACTCCCTATCAAGCAGCTTGTTCCCGGGTTCCTTCCAGAATACAAGGCGTAATGAATGAAAAAGTCTTAACCAGCCGGTGAAGGAGGAATTGTGCTGGTGTCCTTTGAGTACCTTCCTGGGGAACACTTAGCGGAAGATGGGAGGCGGCACAACAACACAAGGAGTAAGAGGGGGTGAGGAGGAGGCAAGACAGGGGACAGCAAGCCTGGCAGAAAAGAGGAGCTGTACTCCATGCCAGCCACTGCAAGTGTTGCTCAGCCCGTCTCCTGGGTTTCTGATTTCTCGTCAAGCTTTTCTCTGCAGCCTCTGAGCTGGAAACGTGCGCATGGTGGCCTGGAGATAGAATGCATGACTGTGTCGCCTTGGCTCTCTTGCAGAGCTGGCCCCTCCTCAGCTCTTGGAGGGCCCCCCCCCATGCCCTGCACTGCTTCCCTAACCTGCTTGGTGTATTTTCTCCCTCCCCAGTTGTCACGGATGAGACCCTCAGCTTCATCCAGAGAAGCCGTCGCCTCTTGGTGGTGCTGAGCCCAAACTATGTCCTGCAGGGCACCCAGGCTCTGCTGGAGCTCAAGGCTGGCCTGGAGAACATGGCTTCCAAAGGCAGCATCAAGGTCATCCTTGTCCAGTACAAGGCCATCAAGAAGAGTAAGGTCAAGGAGCTCCGGCAGGCCAAGGCTGCGCTCACCATCATTAAGTGGAAGGGCGAGGAGTCACGGTTCCCCCGGGGAAGGTTTTGGAAGCAGCTGCAGGTGGAGATGCCCGTGAAGAACAGGTTCTAGCTGCTCTGCTGGCTGAGCAACGTGTCTCCTCCCTTCCCGGAAAAGGCTTTGGAGGTCAGGCTGGAGGAGAGAGCTGGCCCTGAAGGGGGGGGGGCTGAATGAAGAATGCCGTCTTGAGCATTTCAGGAAGCAGCTGGCCTCCCTCTCTAGTGCCCTAGCCTTGCGCGCAAGATCCACCCTCTGTGTGTTTGTGGCTGTGGTGCCCTCTCGTTGGTAACCCACCCTCAATGTCAATGTGTTTTCCGTCCAGTGAAGGAGCATTTGCTCTTCCAAGATGGAGGGCCCAAGTGGGCGCCTGGGGTCTCGGGGCCCTGCAGTTTTGACATGTGGTCGTTGTGGGGTTCTTGTAGATCCTGAGGGCTCCATTCGCCACCCCTGGATTTGTCCTTCAGTGTTTCTGACCTCTGTTATTTTGTACTATGTCTGGACAAGCTGAGGCTTATCTAAACTTAAAACACAGAATTGGAATCCAGCCTCTCTGGTTCCAACACAAGCTGGGGTCTGTTTTGCTTGCTGTCATCCTGAAATCCATGTAGCACCTTGCTCTTCAGAAGCTCTTCTGAAGTTGTTCAGAACTAGGTACAGTTCAGTGTAGTTCATGGAGGCCTAACTTGTTCCCAAAGCAGCCACACAATGGAGGGGCCTCCCTTGTGCAAGACGGTCAAAGAATGGATGGGCTGTAGAGTTTGGTTTCCCACCGGTTGCTCCACTTTGTTTCCAGGAACCAATCCAACGTTTAAGGACTTGCCCTGCTTAGTCGTTCCTAAGGGTCACCCCACCCACGCGGTCCTGCTGTTCTCTCCTCACCCACCCAAGCCTTCTCTCAACTCCAAAGAAAAAACTCAGGGACTACATGGGGCAAAGAATTGACTACAAAGTGGCGAGGAGGGCAAGGGACAAACGGAACGACTGCTCCTGTGACAGAGAGAGAGAGAGAGGAGAGCTCAGAGGAAGGGCCCATCCTGGCTCCCCCCTCCACCAGAGCTGACTGCTCTCCACTTGCATCCGTTCGCTCGTGGGCATGCACACTGCCAGGACTGCGGTGGTAGACGGGGGGGGGGGGGCTTCAAGACTCCAATCCGGATTGCTCCTTTCACTTTCTTTGGGCGCTTGTGTGCTCACATTGTCGGAGGCAACAACTTGGGGCCTCTGCACGAAGTCTAGGTTTACTAGTTGCTGAACTAGTTCCTAGGAGGCTTTTACTCCTTGAACAGAAAACACACACACACACACCCCGACACCCACACCCACACACACCCTGGGTCAGGGGAACGACTGTTAATAAGGTGGCCAAAGTCCCATTTGGCATGCGGAGTGTGGTCATTGCCCCGTTTTCTGCACTGTGGCCTGCAGGTGGCTCCTTTCCCCGGCAGCTTTGACGTGAGCCTTCAGTTGCTGGCCCTTGGAGAGAGTGCCGCTCAGAGTTGTTTCTTATGCCAAATGCGTTTGCACTGTCTGGAGGATAAAATCAGGACTCCAGGTTTTGCACAAAGGCCTTACAAGCAACACTGGAACAAACACCCCGCCGGGTGAAACATTGTTCCCTTTCAGGTTTTTGGTAGCACTTTTTTCAGATTACATGGGGGTGGGGGAGGGAGAAACACAGTAACCTGTGAATGACACCAGATAACTGGCAAGGGACCATGACGGAAAGCTGCGTGCTGCATCCTGTGGTGGGGGTGGGCACTCGGGCAGCCTCCAGATTAAGGTACGTAGAAGATTTTCTACTTACCTCCAGGTAGGCTGTGTGAGCAGCAATGGGTCTCCTCGGACACATGCCACCTCTTTGGGTGGTGTTATGTGCAAGGAGAGGAAAGGGATGGGGAGGTCGCTTAGAAGGAGATAGGATCCAGCATGTGCCATTGCCGCTGGGTCCACCCCCTCCTTCTCCTTCCTCACCCCTGGCTCTTCCCCCCCTCCCTGCCCAGATACACCCCTGATCTTCCCACTCCCTCCCTGTCCCTTCACCGCCCGCCACCACTGCCGACTCACGTCTTGCTGGTGGGCAAAGGCCTTGCCATTGGCCTGTCTGTCTGCCTGCCTGCGCACACAGCTGCTGCCAGGATCCATCCAGGCACTTCTGCCTGGATCCTGCTGGCGGAAGGCACCTTCCTCCAGCAGAGCCCAATAGATGGGACTGGGCTTCCCACCTCAAATGCAGTCCACACTTGAATTCTGGCTTAACTAGGAAAGTTTCACAGGAAAGCCCAATACACGTCTGCTTAGAAGTAGGTCTCATTATAGTCAATGGAGCTTACTCCCAGGTAAGTGATAGGATTGCAGCCCAGCACTGGCAGCTTTCAGTTCCTTCGATTCATTGACATCTTGCTCCCCACCCCTTCGTTGCCAGGATCAGCCACTGTTCCGAAATCCGTTTGTAGAACTGCTTTTAGTTTTTTTTTTTTTTTTGGGGGGGGGGGTGTTTTACTAATGTGCACAGCGGGTGCTTCTGCCCCAACTGCATGTACAATCACATCAGGGTTGTTTTTTTATGGTGCACCCAACTGCACATGTGCATTGGTAAAACACTGAGCAAAAATAATCTTGATGCAGTCATGACAGGATTGCATGTTTGTAGTGCTACATCAGTGCATATGTACGCATTGATGGTGATGCAGGGAGAGTCATGAATGGACAAAGGAACTGACAGCTGTGGCAAACAGTGCATAATGTGCAGTGCTTTGTACAGGATTCAGGAATTAAAAAAAAAACGGAAATGGGGAAATTCCTATTGCATTGGTTCTGCTTTAGAAACAAGTGCGGGTCATTTGGAACTCCAAAATTCCACTTTCGGAAGCCTCCCCAGGTAGCCTTAAGCCTCACGGTGAACTTAACCCTGGCCCGCCAAACGGTCCACCTGATTGCCAGTCCGCAGCATTTCCCTTCCACATCGCATGATGCGGACATGATGAGCCATCAACCCGCTCTGCTTCCTGTTCAGCAGCGTAGAAAAGTGCCTTGGCTCCTGGGACCCAGGTCCCACATGGGCAGCCTTCGTTGTTTGTGTTGTTGTTGTTGCAATTCTGGTGTCCTTTGATTTGCTCTTGTGGTGCTGCCTTCTGCCATTGGGCGCTAAGCCTCAGGTGCCGCCAGGGTTTAACGGAGAGACGATATTAAAGCTACGCTGAGAATTCTCTCAGGGTCACCAGTTTGTATTTGGTTTTCTTTGTCGACATGGGGTCTGTTGTCTCTCCCTCCTCCCCTTTCTGTGTTTTCTTATATATCATTTTGAAAAGTGATGTCGTTGTCTTGTTTTAATTTTTGTTCTGCATTTCAATAAAACACTTATTTTGATATTTTTTGCAGTTGTGTTTCCATTGGCTCTCCATTTCTCATGCGTGTGAGTGTGCGCTTTATTCCATTCTTCATTCACTCTTTCTTTGAAACCGTGCCCGTTCGACCCATATAATGCACGAGCCTCTTTTGCACAACACGCCCCATTGACATGAACAGGAACTGTGCCAACCGAGTGGCCTAAACTGAGCTTTGGGCCAAAAAGAGAAACCCAGGCGCATCAGTGACTTGGCTGGCCCAGTTTCTCAGCCACCCCTGCAGTTCATATGGTGGAAGGGTGAGCATGTCTCTCCATGCACGGACGCGTGGAAACTCCATTTAGGGGCTCGCTCGCTCGCCGCTCTTTTTTTAAGGGGAAGAAGCCTGCCAATTGGGCTTCCTTGCGGCGCTTGCCTCTTCTGAGATCCACGGCGCAGGGGATGGAGTGGAAAATCATGTGCCTGTTCCTTGGCCACGTGAATTGCAGTGTTGGCCCATAACTGCCTAAACTGGGCATTGAAAACAGGCCCCTCCCAATTTAGGCTCTGCTGTCATGATGGGGGAGTGGTGATCATGACGTCCATAATGGGGTGGGTGGGTTTCTCTCACGGAAAGGCGTAAAACACATTTTCATGGCAATCCCCAGCACACAGTATCTATTGCACACAATGGCTCAGTGAGAAACCACCCGTTGTGTGTGCCAGGGTGTCTAGGTCCGCACTACAGCATGGCCCTGACTCAGGGAGTTCGGGAGGATTGGGCTGCCCGAGTGCCAGCCAAAGAGCCCAGAGCACTGAGACCACCTAGTTCTGAGAGGGCCCACCTGAGCCTGGGAGCTGGACCACCAGGTGGCAGGATGGAGGGCCCCTTCATGCACACCATGCCCAGCACATGAAGCGCAAGCGTCTCAGGGAGGGGTCCTTCCTTGCTTCATTTCTCACTGACTTTCCATGTGCCAGGAGTTTGAAGTGCCTTAAAAGCCGTTTGGAGACGTCGTCACCTGGTGCAAAGCGGGGGAGGGGGGCACTGGGGCTTTGAGCACATCATCACACCAGGGTCTTGCCAGTGACACCAGCTACCAATTGGGTTCTGGGCCCAGCAGGTCAGGCTCTCGAGGGCCAGCTATACATTTCTGCAGCAGCCGTGGCGGCGGTGACGTCACTTCCGGTAGTGATGTTACGGGGGGGGGGGGTGCATTGCGATGTCACTGAAGCCCTCACCTGCGTTCTGAAATGATCCATTTTCCAGAAAAAAATGAGTCAGAGATTTTTTCAATGCCCTAAATCAGTTGGGATCTGATTTAGTATGTTTATTTTATTTGGTAAAAAACCCCAAACACACAAAAAAAACCATCCTCCCTGTTAACTTTACATGCTGTTTAAATATTTGAAATGAGTTTTCAAGAGACAAAAACATTTGAACTGCAAATCTGAGTGGGGGGAAAAATCAGGAAAGCATAGCTGCTGCTGTGACGTAAACTTTAGATTCAAACAGCTGTAAATCTTTATCTGGAAATTATTTCTATTGAAATGTTTGGAGATTGTTTAGGATCAATCAGCCAGTGCTGTTGCCCGGCTGCTGGGGGCTCTGGGAAAAGTGCTGCTCTGGATTTCCCAGGGCTCCCCCACCTGTCCCCTGATGGCATGATGTTGGGTGCTGCTGCTGCCATCAGTACTGGCTGCTCAGGGGGCTGCCAGGCCAGGAGGGCCCTGATGGGCTTGAGCCCTTGGAGACTTGGCTGACCCTTCGCACCACTGCTGTGATAAAACTCAACCATAGAATACTGGGGGTCATGCTAGGTCGTCAGATGGTCCAAAGGTCTGGCCCCAAAGCGGCAGCCAGTGGCCCTGGGTTTCTAGGGCTCCACAACCCGCACTGGAGTAGGGCAGAGAGAGCGTCACAGCATCCTTGCCTGCTAGGAAGGCCGGCCAGCCACCCAGAGTGCTGCTGCGAGAATGATTTATGGTGGTACATCAAGGTACACTGTGCTTTCTGTAGAGTGCAAAGATAAGTCTCAGCCTGAGGAGCTTACAATCTCGATGCTGCTGACACAAGGGGGGGGCAACAGAGGAAAGGGAGCAAATTGAGGCGGCAGCAGGAGAAGATGATCATGCCAATGTTTCACTTGGTTTGTTTAGTTACATTTTTCGACTGGGGCAGACTGGGGACTGTGCCAAAGCCTGAATGGAAAAGGTGGGTTCTGAGCAAGGACTGGAAAGAAGGGGTTCCCTGTCTTTGGCAGCTTGAAGAAGACCTGTGTGCTGGAGGGGTGAGTGGTCTGCACAGGGTCTTCCGTGGTCAGTCTGTTTGGTCACGATTGGGCTCATTTCTCTCAAAGTGCGGAGTCAGGCGTCCTTAGCTTTAGCCCCTGTCACTAGTAAGGCTGCCTGCCTGCCTCCCTTGCCTGACCATATCTGGAGAGGTTCTGGGCCCCAGGCCAGGGTCAGGTGCCAGGATGAGGCCACCTCTCTCTCTCTCTCTGGGGAGTTGCATCATACACGCCCCCCTCGAACTGGTGTAACAGTGGCCTGGAAACGCCGTTAGCCGCCGTGGATCCGGCATCAACACAGTGCAGCTGCAGCTGTGAGCCACAGACGTGCCCACAAAAGAACGGGGTCAATAGGAGGAAAGGCTGCTTCTGTTTTGAGGGATGCGCAAGAACCGTTTGTCCAGGGACGGTTGCTTGCGCTGAGCCAATGTCTCCCGTTTCTGCCTGTCTCCCACTGCCCGGTTCCACCATTGCTTCCATATCCCAAAAGAACCGGGCCCTTCGTTCTGGCAATTCAGTAGGGGAGCAATCCATCCACGGCGGGTGTTCCAGAAGACCGCTCCAGGCGTAAGGAACAGTAAGGGAGAAAAGACAGTCAGTCATGGGGGGGGGGGGAGCAGTGGAGGGGGGGAGCTGGGAGAGGGAAGGGCTTGGGCCGGAGCGTAGCAGGCGATGAGAGAGGAAAGGCAGGGAGAGGCGAGGCTCTGGAGGGCTGTGGAGGGGCAGACAAGGGGCACTGCCAGGGATCGGTGGCCGGCTGTGAGGGGTCTGAGGGGTGGCAAACTCAGGGTGGCCTTCGCCCCAGGTCTGCCACCACCAGCCCCTCCCTCCAACCTGCCACAAGCCGCAAGGAAGGGTTTGCACCGCCGGCTGTCCCTGTGAATGAAACTGGAAGCCCCCCCCCCCCGGCAGGCTCCTGGGTTTCATGGCAGAGGGGAAAGAGCCTGGTCAGGGTTTGGGGGTTTGTGCGCAGAGGCAGCGGACAGGAGGTGGCATCAGGTGGCGTTGCGGCTCACGCTGCCCCAGGAAGCCAGCGCAGGGATGCAAGGAGGGGCTTGACAGGATCAGTGCAGAGATTTCAAGGGGGCCAAGGGGAAAGACCACCAGGGGGGCGTGAACTGGCATTTCTGCCAAGGGGCAGAACGGAAACGGCAGATTCCAGTAACATTGTAAAGGGAGCCGCCCTGTGGCTTGGCAATGGACAGCATATGTGGCGCAAGGGAGAGAAAGGAGGCCCTGGTGAAGCCAGCTCTGCATGCCTGTCCACAGGTGGATGGTGGCATCGTGACTGGATGAGGAGAGGCAGCCTGGGCCGGGGGGAGGCAGAGCCGGGTATTTCAGCATAGAGCTGGTCCTGAGAGACCGGCCAGGGATATGCTGAGATGATGATCCAGGGACAGCGAGTAGAGAGAGGCAGGATAGCAAGACAGGGGCCCAGCCGAGCCCAACTGTGCCACCCACGGAGCGAGCCCATGGTGAGCTTCTGTGACTTCACCACCACCCCTCGAGACAGAGTGTCTTTGTGAGGCTTCGTGGTCTCCTCCAGGGGGCACAGCGAACCACCACATGACACCCCCCCCCCCACAGTGGCAAATGGGGCCAATGTCTCTGACTCCCTCCCATCCTCTCGTTTCCCCACCAGATATCACAGAAGCCATTTTTGACTTCATCCAGAGGAGCCGGAAGATGATTGTGGTTCTGAGTCCTGATTATCTGCTCGAGAAGAGCATCAGCATGCTGGAGTTCAAGCTGGGACTTCTCTGCCAGAAGAATATTGCGACCAAACTCATTGCGGTGGAGTACCGGCCACTCCAGCAGAGCCACCCAAACATCCAGCAGCTGAAGGAGTCGGTGGCCTTTGTGACCTGGAAGGGAGAGAAGTCCAAACGGCCCGGCTCCACGTTCTGGAAGGCCCTGCGCCTGGCCCTGCCTCTGAGGAGCCTGAGCGCTGCCACTTCGTCCTGGAACGAAAGCTGCTCCTCCTACTCCGACATGAGCCTGGAGCAGCTCCAGAAGAAGAGGGGGGGCCACTTGAAGGGGCAAAGCCAGAGGCCCCCGGACAACCTCCCTATCCAAAGAGGGGCTGCCCCGCCACCCAGACTGAAGGCCCGAGGACCAAGCAAGCCTTTCCTGGCATGCCGGTGCTGCGTGGCATACTGCAATGAACACCACAAACCCCTCAGGAGCCCCGGCCAAGCCCCGGCCACGCCCAAGGGGGAGGTGCAGCTCCTCCACAAGCCACTGGCGGCAGGGGAGCCCCAGGGATTTCCACCCCAGAGCTGCAGGAAGCCACCGCCTCCGACGTCGCAGATGATGGCAGCTCTCAGTCTCCATCGCCATCACGCAGACATCTCGAACAACAATGACTTCTACGTGCTCTAGCAGACTGCTTGCGTCGACTAGTCAGCCCTGGACTTTCCAAGAAGAGATCGAAGGAAGGCCTCTTGACGAAGGCTGCCAGTCTCAGAACGATGAGGGTGGGACCCAACAGCAGGATGCAGCGCCTTGGCAAAACTGACGGTGGCAGTATTTGGAAACCACCTTGGGTCATCATCATCATCATCATCAGAGTGCCTGTTTCAAGGGCTCTAGGCGTCCCCCACCAGCAGGAGAGGTTTACACTATAGAGTAGGAGGAGGAAGTGGCATTTAATTTCAGACAGTGATGCAGCCTCTGGAAAAGGTAAGCTAGCTTGGGGGGGGGGGCTGAAGATTCTCAGGGGTCATGTCAAGAAGGCATGTCTTTCAAGTAAGCCCAGCTCCACAAGAACAAGAGGCTCAGGAGGTTTGCCGGAAGAGTGACTGTCAGCTGAAAAAGTGGGATTCCTTCCAATGAAAGGCAGCAGCAGCACCCCAGACCAACGGGCAGCTGTGGACATGCGGCCCACTGGCCAGACCTACTGGGCCCCTTCTTTGCCTCCCATGGCTGTGCGCACTGCACACTAAAACAAGACCTGACCTGAGTTGTCCGGAGAGAGACCAGAGCTTGATCAGGACAGCAAAGAGTTTATTTTGGTGGAAAAGACATTTCAAATGCTTTTTTGGAATTTTTAAATGAGAGATAAATCCTTTTTTTGTGATGTTTCATTTGCGTAAATGTTGCAAACTTTTAGCTTGGCACTGTTGCCATATTATTAACGAACTTTGATATAAAATACTTCTTAAAACACTGAAAAAAAGAATGAATTTAAAAAAAAACCAATTTGAAACAGAGTGGTTATAAATGTAAACGTCGTCTCTCTGAATGATTGACAGCATTTCCACTGAAGGGCTGCTGCTTTGTTGCCCAGTGGCACAAACGAGTCTTTCCCTGCTACTGCATGGAGCATGCAGGCCTCACCAGTGGCAGCAGCCGGCACCCACTCCCACCGAAGCCGCCCCCACTGGCGTCCATTTCAGCCAGAAATCCGCCTTGTCTTCACCTTGCCATGCACTGGGCAGTGGCAGGCGAGCCATGGAAAGAGAGGGGTGAACTGAGCAGTAAGGGGGCAGGTGCCCCTGGCTAGGCTTGGAATCGGTTTCAGAAAGCCAAACCATTTCCCCCCAACTTGGAAACCATCCCCCCGCCCACCCACTTACCATTCTTGCTGTTCAGTATTCCAAGCCCAATCGGGCCCTGCTGAGCTCCCAGTGCGGTCATCTGGAGCAGGGCGGGACTGGTTCTTCCTGCCCCCCTCCTGGGCACCTCCCTCCCACCACCAGCCTGCCACCTCTCTTTGGTGCTGGGCCAGCTTCTACAGCAGCTGGAAGCCAGGTGCCAGGAACAGGTGTGGCATGCGCTGCTGTAGGTGGCACTGTGCCAGGAGCCAGAGAGGCAGGAGGAAGGGGGAGACCCTCCCTCCCACCACTGTCACCTAGAGAGCAGCAACGGGCAGGGGGGGGGGGTTGCAATGCATGGAATGGAGAGAGAGGATAGACAGAAGTTCTGTTCCCTCTCGCACAACACCAGAACCAGGGAACTTGTACTAAAATTGAGTGGTGGGAGAATTAGATTGAAAGAAAATATTTCTTTACCCAGCGTGTAATTCCTCTGTGGAACTCCTTGCCACAGGATGTGGTGATGGCACCTGGCCTGGATGCCTTTAAAAGGGGTTTGGACAGATTCATGGAGGAAAAGACCATCACAGGTTACAAGCCATAAGCAACCTCCTGGTTTTTAGAAATGGGTTTTCTCTGTGCCAGGTGCAAGGGAGTGACAACGGGAAACAGGTTATCTTGTTGTCTTGTGCTCCCTGAGGCATCTGGTGGGGCCACTGTGTGATACAGGAAGCTGGACTAGAGGGGCTTTTGGCCTGATCCAGCAGGGCTCTTCTTATGTTCTTATTATGGAGGAAAAGTCCATCACAGGTTCCAAGCCATGATGGGGATAAGCAGCCTCCTGGTTTTAGTAAGAGGAGAGTGGTGGCTTGCTGGGATGAGTGTCCTGCCTTTTCCAATCCAGGCATGGTGGCGGGGGGCACGGAGGGGGCACCCACTGCCAATCTGCTGCCTGCTGTTTGAGTCAGCCTCGGGTGAGCTAGCGTTGCGTTGCAGTCGCAGGAGACGACCAGCACTAGGGGTACGTTGCTGCTGCCTCTCTGCCCTTGGAACCGGACTCTGTGTTTGGAGCCCCAGCAGTCCAGCGCACCTGAGAGAAGCCCTGCTGACTCCGTCCTGGGGGCAGAGCCTGGGGCACGCTGCAGTTGTCCCACAGTGGCCTGCCAGCCAGCCAGGCCACACCATCCCCTGCAGCTGCTGCGCCTGCTGGGCAACTGCTGGCTCCTGCCTGCCCTGCAGCTGCCACCCTGGAGGTGACTCAGTGGCGCCACCTCATCAGCTCCGTAATCAGGAATCTCATCCACCGGAAGCTCCTGCCGTCTGTCAGCATCACCAGAGGACTCCACATTCGCGTACGAGGCCGAAGGGAGAAGCGCCTCTCTCTGTCCGCTTTGGCAGGCCTCTGTCGTCATTAGATCAGGAACCCCAGAACCTTTATTGATCCCAGGAACAGCTGCCCCGCCGCAGGCACACTCAATAGCAAATCACAGGGTCCTAGGAATTGAGCCGCGCTGAAGCGTCAAATCCCAACCGTTTCCAATGGAACTAGGAGGAGGATGGCGGCGATATATTAACCATCTAATGACTTAAACATGGGACGGGAAATGTTTGTTTCCTCATGAAACATTTTGGGTGTGATGGTTCCACTTTTCCGCTGGGTCCATTTCCTCCCAGACTGACCTTTGCTTCTGGGACTGACCCTTCCCCCCTCCCTGAAACCCTCGTTCTTAGACAGATGCAGCTCAGTCGGCCGATTTTTCCTGCTCAAAGCACGATTCATGATGTCCTGTGACTGCTGACTGAACTGGCCTGCCAGGCTGCCAGTGAATTGACAATGGATTCCTGAAGGCCCCCCAGAGATGTATTTTGGGACAAGAATGCGTGCGGCAGTGCTATATATAGTTGCCCCATTCCCCGTCCCTGACGTACCCCTGTAAGGAACAGCATTTGCACAGTCCTGACGCAACCGTGAGCTCCAAATAGCTCTTGCTGCTCCTGCTGCCCTGGGGGGGGGGGGGGAACCCTTTCAGACTTTGCATCCATTAGGCGCATCTTTCAAAAGAAGCCCTTTTCAGAGGAGCAGCACCTGGGATCCTTCCTTCCTGCCCCCTTCCGACCGGGGGTCCTTCCACACAAGGTCAGCAGCCTTAGAGCAAGTAGAATGTAGAGCATGCACGTGGTGGTGACAGCGTGGTGGAACTATGTCGGTGTCTTGAACAATGTTGCCTGCTGTCTGTGCCAGGACCGGAGAGCCTGACCGGCGGGGGAAGATCTCTGTGCACAGCAGGGTGGCGGAGAAGCGGATTCCCAGCACGGATCTCGAGAAGGCTTGTACTGAGAAGATCTTCACAGCCACTCATGTCTTGAATAGTGCTGTCTGCAAGGGGAGCTGCTGACTGTGGCCAGGGCTGTGGGGAGCCTTTAGGCTGCATCTCGGCACGTTTACTGGGAGCAAGCGAGCCCCACTGAATACAGTGCAGTGGGACTTACTTCTGCGTCAAGGCATGAAAGGTTGCATTGCAGTTGAAGTCGGTGAGCAGGAAAGGCCGTTTGCAGCAGCTCTCCAGCAGTTTGGCACCCTGACGAACTGCCAGCCTGAAGACGGCCAGGTGGGGGGGGGCGGGGTTGCTTCGCCTCGCAACAAAAGCTACCCAAAGTTATGCAGTCTGATGTGGCATCTCCTGGCCTGATGCTCTTACAGGCCACCTCTGAGTACGTGCAGAGGGTGAGTCACCACTGGGTAACCACAGCTAGCCCCCCCCCCACATCCCTGGAGGCAGCAGGGCCAGGACATGTGGGCTCCTGGTTGCAGCGCTGCTGAGGGACGAGTGAGGAGGACAGAACTTCTTCTCTTGTCACGATCTCAGCCCTGGCTGGTTTTGCTACTGCTGGGATTTCAGCAGGCGGGCAGCACTGCAGCTGACAGCAGGAGGGGCTGTGAGTTGACTCTTCTTCTGGAGTGCAATACTATTTCAAGGGCCGTCTTAGCTTGACAAGCCTCTTCTACAGAAAAGACGAAGGGGAAGCCCTAGTTCGGCTTGCGAGGTCTTTAGTGGCCACTAGAGGGCAGAGCAGGTCCCAGAAAGAATCGGGTCTTTCACTTGACTACAGTTGGGGCAATTATGGTTCCAGACTTCCCCCCCCCCGCGCAGCCCAATCCCTCACCCAGCATTGCTTCGTGTCTCCCCTAGAGACCTCCTTTGCAGAGGAGGGTTTGTCCCAGAGGAGGGTTTGTCGGGGTGGGGGGGTCTTCTCTTCCTGCCTTCCGCAACAAGTCTCTGTTTTGTTTTTAAATTCCAACAGGACGTCATTCAGGAAATGGAAATCGGTCTATGACTTGTTTCAGGAAAAGTATTCACACACACACACACACACACACACACACACACACACACGTACATACGTACGTTTTTCTGAGTTAAGAGTTGAGTATATTATTATTATTATTATTATTATTATTATTATTATTATTATTATTATTTACAAAGCAGCACCGTGCCTATGCTTTGCACTGCTGTAGGCTCAGGGCCTGCCACTAGGTGTCACGCAAGCGCCACCATCAAGTCGGAGCATAACTTGTGGCCGCAGTTCTTTTGCCAGAGGGGGCGGCCCATCTGCTCTGCTTGCGGCTGCCCCATCTGTGAGTTTGCCACAGCGAGGCGGCGGGGGGGGGGCTGCAGTGTGCCTGCCTGCAAGGTGTGAGGCCTGCTGCGAAGGGGCTCTTTGTGCACCCAAAGGAAGGATCCTTGACAGGATCGACCTGCGCCTCCAGCAACAACTTCTTCTGTGAAGAAGGCGCTGGGAGGAGGGCCGGCAGGCAGCGTCGGTCCCCCAACCAACCACCCTCTCCCTAGTGACGCCCCTGAGGCTCTCCCCCCCCCCAGCCGAAGCACAGAAGAGCATTGGGGTGCTAAGTTCGGCTGGGGCAAGAAGGAGCAGCAGGATCTTGGCAGGAGGAGTCCATGCTTGTGGGCCCCCAATGTATCGCAGATATTGTATTGCTCCACCACGGCTGCCCGTTTGCTTCGGAGCCCAGTTCAGAGTGCTGCCTTAAGTCTTTGAAAGGCTTTGGGACGCAAGCGAGCGCCTCTGGGACTGCCTCCACCCAGACAAATCTGCCTCCTGCTGCACAGTCTCCAGGGAAGACCCGGCCTGCTGGGGAGCCCACTGCTGCCATCTGAGTTGGCGGCAAGAGGAACGGGGACTTCTTGGTAGTGGCATCCATCCAGGCTAGCTAGGGAAGCTCTTGCCTTGAGAGAAGCAGGTAAACATGACATGTACACCTTGCCTGCTTGTCTCCCATGGCAGCAGACAGGCTCTGTCCTATCCTGGGACTCTAATGGCTGCTGTTGAAGACAGTTTGACTTACGCCTGGGACTTCATCGCACTGCTTCATGGGTCAGGCTTTTAACCATTAACACTTCGAAAATGTATCCATGGATTTGTCCCTAATCACTCCCAGCACTTTCCCCTCCCTTAGGGACATGTTGTAAATACAACAGCTAAACCTTCAAGGCCAACAAGCCTTGAGCATTTGCAGCAGGGTTTACCATGATAACCCTGCTGCCGCCCCCCCCCCCCCGCCCCCAAGCTTGCTCCTCATCCCTCTTTCCCAAGGGAGGAAATGGGGAGGGAACGAGAGAGAGAACCGAGCAGACACAGAATTCAAGAGTGAGTCTGCCTCAGGGTGGAGCTTGCACCCAGCCTGGCAACCTTGAGGAGAACACACCCCATGCGACGACGACGGGCTTCTACAGACAGGCCCCCTCCCTCCCCTTGGGTCTTCTTTCTGTAGCCTGGCACTTGAGGAGAAGCAATAGGGGTTCTCTGATTAATGAGTTTGATATCCACCAGCTTCTCCAAGCCACTGGATTGAGTGTCAGTCACACCACTGGCCAGACCTGGGGCTGAAAGGAACAATTTTTGCAACAGGCGGGGGGGGGGGCAGAGACGAGAGGAAAATCTGAGTGTGGAGCTTGCTGGCATAGGTTGCAAAGAGGCCAAAATAGCTTCTAGAATATTGGGGGGCTGGATCCGTGTTGCTTGGGGACTTGTATTGTCTGCTTCTTTTCTACCTGCTCAACCTGAACATTTGAAAAAACCGAAAAGGAGCCCAAAGTCTTCCTTGGAGGAAACTGGCTTTGAAAACTGCTGCGGAAATCGCTTGCCTGGGAAAACGCAACGCTGGGGCCTGT
Organism: Plestiodon gilberti rubricaudatus; assembly: GCA_026170595.1. Taxonomy (NCBI): domain Eukaryota; kingdom Metazoa; phylum Chordata; class Lepidosauria; order Squamata; family Scincidae; genus Plestiodon; species Plestiodon gilberti. The sequence goes on along the minus strand of JANXHW010000003.1, from coordinate 1,554,213 downwards.
CGCGGCACGGAAGGGCAGCAACGGATGGGGTGGCCAGGAGGGTGGGTGGTGGTGCGCTGCGCCTCCTGAAACCTGTCCACCTCCCATTCTCTCTGAAGTGAGGAGCAAATAGTCAACTAATCCGGAGTCTCATGTAACATCTTTGTGCTACAAGGAGCTCCGTTTTTTAGATACATTAAAAGATAAATGTTTAAACAGCTGCAATTATACGGTCTGAGTAAGAGAAAGTACAAGGCATTGTTTGTGGCTGGAGCCACAGGCTTGGAGGTCCTCCAGAAGAAGGGAGGAACTGGTGGGTGACTTGGGCGGGTTGTCCATCATTTCCCCCGTCCCCTGCATGGCGCAACTTTCTCTGTGGGAGATTTCTCCCCCACAGGTGAATGAAAGGAGAGCAATGTGGAAAAACCAGCTTGCGTGATTGATGTCCCTGCAGCCTGTCCCGGGATATTGTTCTCCATGGACATGGGCTGAATGTTTCCTGCTGCCGCCACCGCCAGATGTCTTGTCGCCACCTCCACTTGGAGCTTTGTCATAGGCACTTCAGCAGGGGGAACGGGAGCCCTGGTCTCATCACCTGCCTCCTTTTGCCTATAAAACGCAACCACTGCCACTTGAGCAGGTAGGTATTCCCTCCTGGAGCAGCGGCAGCAGAAGCGGACCTGCAGAGCTGGCCTGACTGTGGAAGCAGCTGTTTGGATCATAAGCAGGGGCGGGGAGAGGACACAAGTATGCCCCAGAATGGCATGTCGCATTCTGCGACAGCTGTTAAAGACCTGCGCTGCCGGGAACGCTCCTTCTGGCAGCGTCAGGCCTGCATAGGACCAGGCTGACAATCTCTGAAACAGCAAAATCCACTCTAGGGCCATGCGAACCCTTCCCGCCACCACTGTGTGTTTCCACAGTGTACAGCCCGCTGACACACCCACGGATGATCCATGAAAGGAGGCCCGTCATTTTCAGGAGGGCCAGGTTTTCTGACCTGTTGTTTTGGGTGCTCGTTTGGATCCTAGCCTGGTTGTGCTTTGTTCCCCACTTAAAGGCATGCACAATGGAGCTTAATTGGACTTCAAAGACACAACACAACACAGGTTCACATGTGCACATCTTGCCACTTGGAATTATTCTGACCATTTTGCAAGGTCACCTGGTGCTCCTGATTTGTGCTTTATGGAACTGACATTGAGGGAACCCGTGGATATTATATATCTGGATTTTCAGAAGGCGTTTGACACGGTTCCTCATCAAAGGCTCCTGAGAAAACTCCACAGTCAGGGAATAAGAGGGCAGGTCCTCTTGTGGATTAGGAACTGGTTGAAGACCAGGAAACAGCGAGTGGGAGTCAATGGGCAATTTTCACAATGGCGAGAGGTGAAAAGCGGTGTGCCCCAAGGATCGGTCTTGGGACCGGTGCTTTTCAACTTATTCATCAATGACCTGGAGTTGGGGATAAGCAGGGAGGTGGCCAAATTTGCGGATGACACTAAACTTTTCCGGGTAGTGAAGACCAGCAGGGATTGTGAAGAGCTCCAGAAGGATCTCTCCAAACTGGGAGAATGGGCAGCAAAATGGCAGATGCGCTTCAATGTCAGTAAGTGTAAAGTGATGCACATTGGGGCAAGAAATCAAACTTCACATACACGCTCATGGGTTCTGAGCTGTCTGTGACGGATCAAGAGAGAGATCTTGGGGTGCTGGTGGACAGGTTGATGAAAGTGTTGACCCAGTGTGCGGCAGCCGTGAAGAAGGCCAATTCCACACAATGTGTGAAGAGCCCTAAATCTTCAGTTGATCGGAGAAAGCAGGGCAGGACATCCGGATGGAAAGGAGCACCTGTCCGTCTCCTCAAAGGCCTCCTCACAAGCTATTCCTGGAAATTTTTTTTCAACATGGTATAAAGTTGAAGATTCCCAGAGGCCCTGTTGGAATCGTCAGGATGCCTCCCAGTTGTTCCCTGGGGATGTAGGATATTCCTGGTGAGCCGAGAAGCCTCTCACTCATTTGCAAGCAGCACCCCCCTTCTTGAACTCCTGACAGGTCAAGCATTGAGCAGTGAGGAAACTAACCGGCCCCCTTTATTTCTGTCATGCCCTTCCTCCTCCTCCTCCTCCTCCTCCTCCTCCTCCATCCAACCCTGTCCCCACCTGGCCAGCTGACTGAAAGTCCTCCGGGTGTCAATCTGCATTAAAAGGAGCAGTAATTGCAGCGTTTTGGAGCTATGGTCGGGAGGTGTCATGCAAAGCATTTGGAGGAGGATTAAGTGTTCTTTGCCCTGACACCTGGAAAGTGGCATTGCCAACTCTGTGCGCAGTGACCTCAAAGCTCAGCCGAAACATACATTATTTACCTTACAAAGGGTGACAAATCAAACAAGGCAGTGTGTGTGTGTGTGTGTGTGTGTGTGTGTGTGTGTGTGTGTGTGTGCGTGTGCATGTGCATGTGCGTGTGCGTGTGTGTACATCGGGGGGGCAGAGGGAAACCAACAGCTTGAAACTTTATTTGGGATGAGAAAGAAGAGAAGAAGTTACTTGCAAATGGTTTTTATATTGAACTTATTGAAGATCTTTGCGATCCTATCTGTCACACCTTGCAGATAAGATAAACAAATAAAATCTCTCTTGTCATCTGCCTGGGTGACCGAGGCAATACAAAAGAGACCGAGGCAGATGACCAGAGAGATTTTATTTGTTTACCTTATCTGCAAGTTGTGACAGATAGGATTGCAAAAATCTTCAATAAGTTCAATATAAAAACAATTTTTAGACCCACGAGAAAAGTGTCAGGATACCTACGGAACGCTAAAGACTGCAGACCACCATTATCCAATCCAGGTGTATACCAGATACCATGTTCCTGCGGAAAAACATATATAGGAACAAAGAGATCTATATCCTCAAGAGTGAAGGAACACGAGAGAGCATGCCGGCTTTTTCACCTGGAACAGTCAGCTCTTGCGGAGCATTCCATCATCACAGGACATAAGTGCAAGTTCAATGAAACAGAGGTCTTGGTTAATGAAACAGCATACAGACAATAGTTATGTAGAGAGGCTATACAGATCTGGCGACAACACCGTGGTAACCTGCTGAACAGAAAAGAAGAATTGACAGTTATTGATAAAATATGGATGCCAGCGTTAAGCAGAAACGGACAATACCAGAAAATGACCTGACTCCCTTAGTGTTAGTTCCCTTGCTGCCAGTTACTATAGTAGACTCCCTTGGAGTATTGATGTTTGCAGAATTAGCTCTGTACTTTCTGAGATCTGGTGCATTTGGGAATTTTCAGCTTGGAAAAAAAGGTGATGTGGGGCATAATTGAAACTTATACATGCATGGAGTGGAGAGAGAGAGAGAGAGAGAGAGAGAGAGAGAGAGAGAGAGAGAGAGAGAGAGAGAGAGAGAAGTCGTTCTTTTAGCGAAATGGGAATTACGGGTGAAGAAGCCATGTTTAAAAAGATGAAGTTCCAGCCAAAATAAAAACAATGTTCGATTCTATTCGAGTTTATCCAAGCTTGGATAAACTCGGATAGAATCGAACATTGTTTTTATCCAAGCTTGGATAAACTCGGATAGAATTGAACATTGTTTTTATTTTGGCTGGAACTTCATCTTTTTAAACACGGCTTCTTCACCCGTAATTCCCATTTCGCTAAAAGTAACTGCTGGCCATGAAACTTTCGATCGAAAAGAAGTCCTTCTTCTCTCACAAGATCTAGAACCAGGCTGGGTGATCTGATGCAACTGACTGGTGGAAGAGTCAGGATGGACAAAAAGAGCGGCTTCTTTATCGTGCTGTTCGTAATTCGTCTGTGGAATTCATGGCCACAATAGGTGGGGGTGGCCAGCAGCTTCGATGCCTTTCAAAGGGGATTGATCACATTCCTGGCTGATGGGTCTCTCACTGGACGCTGATCACCATGTGTCGGGGCCCCCAGCCCCCTCTACCTCTTCCCAAAGGGGGAGGAGATCAGCATCAGATGGGGCTGGCTGGGCACATTTGAGTCCACTGTGACACAAAAGAACGCTCTGTAGCTCGGTGTGCTGCCAGAAGGGTTTTCATTCTGGATACAGGTTACAGGCCCAAAGGGATGCAGTCCTGTCCCTCCTCACCCCAAAGGCCCCCCAAGGTGGCCTGCACTGGGGGCCCTTTGGGTGACACAAGTGCTTATCCAGAGCCTCTTCATATTAAGGGAGGGATGGGGGTTGCCCAGGAGGAAGGGATGAGCCCAGTGGGGCACCCCCTTCAGGTGTTGAATACCTTGGGGATGCTCGGATTCAGAGGGAGGTCAGCCAGCCAGCAGTAGTACATTGCCCCCCCCCCACAGTCTGGGTCAGGCTGGGGCAGGCCGGGTCTTCTGGCTTGCAGGTCCTTGCTAGCCCCCAAGGCTTCCCCTTGCCTTTGCTTCCAGTTCCCATTGCTCCTCCTCCCATGTTTCTGCCCCCTCTGTTCTTCAGCCCCTCCCCCAGTCCCGCTGTGGTCTCTCCTCTTCGCCTGCCCACGACGGCACCTCTTCCCCTCGCTCTGTCTTGTCCCTTCCTCCAGCCGGTCTCTTTCCCTTCCTGCTTTCTCCCACCCTGTCCTCCTCCTCCTCTCTCCTCAGGCTCCTCCTTCCTCTTGGCCCCTGCTGCAGCCCTCCCTCCCAGGTGCACCTCTGCTGCCTCCTGGCCAACCACTCTGGGGCCCCACAGCACCCAGCGTTTTGGGTGCCTGATGTCCAAAGCAGTCCCATGTGCACTGTGCGTCTCTGCAGGGCACAGCGGGAGTCCACATGTGAGGATGGCTGTGCACTGCCAGGCCCCCGAATGCCAACTGCAAAGGGAGCACTGGCGGGAGAAGGAGGGCCGTCACCTCCTGCCTGTGGCTCAGGCTTTTCCCAGCATCTGTTCCAAGGGAAAGAGCCATAGAGCCCCATTGGCTGCCTCTTCCATTCATCAGTTTGTGCCTATCGACTATTGGTTAACCCAACAGCTGGCACTTGTAGCGCGCACATGCACACGCACACGTGCACACCCACCCAAGTGCAGTTATCCTATAATGTCTGTGAAGGGAGCGACCACTATTCCTTCCCTGCCCCCCCCCCCCGCAAGGGCTCTGGGGGCACCTGCCTGGCTCGGCAGCTTTTGTGTCCTGCTGTTTGTTGAGGAAGTGCCTTGTGCACTGATGAGATTGATTAGCGCAAAGAAAGGAGCAGGGAAGGGCTCTCCCAATGCCTTCTTTTCTCCTCCTCTCTTTGTTCAGCCTCAGCTCCCAAATGGCCTGCCAAGCCCATTGCTGCAATGATGAATATACCGCAGATTGGTAAATTCACAGCCAATGGTTATTTCTGTAAGCTGAGCTAGCTCCAGGGCAGCGTATAAAAGGGAGAATTAAGTCTAATGTAAACAGCTCTGGGCCCACTCCTGTTTGTGTTTCGGTCCGATTGTATAAGTGTTTTATGAATTTCTTTAATACAAAGTTGATGGTCCTTTGCCAGCTCAAGAGACTTCAGGAAGGATTGTGAAGTCACCCCAAATCTCCAATGCCACTGAATGAAAGTAGTGGGTTAATGTAGAACTGTGGCCCAGGTCTGGATTTGACCACATTGATGAGACGACCTCCTGGCTTATTCCCCATTGCAGGGTATCCGGATCCATTTTACAGCTGCCTTCGTTCCAGCCCAGTCTTGGTCCTGAAAAGGCCTTGCTCACCCAAGGTGATGCTCACTGTGCTGGGGGAGGGCTTGGAGAACACCTGGAGCAGCTTCCATCCATGCCACGGCACGGCACTCTTCTGGCCTGTCCATGTCATATGGGGATGCCTAAGAGGAGGCACCATATTCTGGTGGATCAGTTCCAGAAGGGGATGCTGGCTCTGTCCCAAGGCACTTGAGTGATGGAATGCGCCACGTGACTCGGTCCTGTCCCACTGGCTGTTCAACATCTGCACGAAGCTACTGGTCATCCAGGGATGAGCAAAGGCCAGTCTAGTTCAGTGGTCAGTGCCAAATCCCTCCCAGCCAAAATCCAGGTGGGACCACAGGCAGAGAGGCCCTCTCCTCCAGAAAGAGCATGAATTTGTGCCTTAGTTTGTGGCAACTTTTTGTTGCTGTTTGCAGTACTGCAACCGTGGCATTCAGTTGTGGCATTCGCTTCTGCTCATGGAGGACCCCCCCCCCAAAAAAAATTGGCTTGCAGTGCAGGCAACACTGGATCCTGAGCAGAAAGTGAGAGCCGGGAGGTCATCTTGGGCCGGGACAGTCCCACCTCCCACAGCGAGTCTCCTCGGATCTGTGCCAGCTATTTTGCTGGCGCAAATCCCCCCCCCCATGTAAAGACAAATGGCCTGGGAAGGGGGGGTAGGATTCGGCGTGCGTCATTGCCACTGATCCCGCCCCCTCCTGGGCCTGAAACACCCACTCACCCCACCCCACCCTCCCTGTGCCCCATTCCGCTCCCCACACTGGCTTATCTGGACTGGAGCACTTCCCGCTGTGCTCTGGCACACTTGAGCCGGGCCGGGCGCAGGTCTCTGCCGCGCTGTTGCAACATGCTTTGCAGCATGTTTACGACAGCCTAGCGCATGCTAGGCTGGTGCAGAGGCTGAGTAGGATTGCGCCCTTGGCCTGCTGCTCTGCCTTGAACGTCTGCTTCTGTGACTTGAACTGGCTTCTCAAAACAAGTCCTTCTGAGCAAAAATATCTCCAGCCGCCTCCTCCTCCCGCTGGGTTTCTCAGTTCGTTGGCTTTCCAGTTGTCTGAGAGAAGCCTCTGGATCCTCACTCTCTAACATCAAAACCTAACTTCCCCACCACAATCATGACCCCGACCCCCAACTTCAGATGTGATTTGAGATGGTGCCATATCTTAGTGTAGAGTCCAAAGAGACTCAGAGGGCACTTCGGGGCAGGGAAAGGGGATAGGAGGATTTCGGTGTGTGCTGCCGCCGCCGCCCACCAAGATCCTTCCCTTCCCACCACTGAACCGCCCCTGCCGCCACTACCTTACTTGCTCCAGCGGGGCGCCTGGGGCTACCAGCACGAATGCAGCGCCTCCAGACGTTTGCCGCGCCAGGAGTAGCTTACGCCCATGGCTTGTGAGATCTGCCATCATAAGCCCATGATACGATTGGGCTGCCCGTCACTTTTTCCCCAAGCGAAAAAGCCCCAAACGTTGTCACCTATCCTCATAAGAAAGATGTTCCAGCCAGCCCTCTCTTCACTTTGGTTGCCCTCACCCTTCCCCACCTTTCCTAAGCTCTACAATATCCTTCTTGAGGTGCTGCGACCAGAACTGGGCACAGTATTCCAAATGTGGCCGCACCATAGATTCGTATATGGGCAAGATATGAGATGAGCAGCCCCCTCCGCCATTCCTTTTCCTAATACCACCAGCAAGCTTGCCACAGTTATCTGTGCTTGTAATTGATGGGATACTTTGTGTCTGTCCGTGGACTTACCTCTGGTGGGTGGGTGGGACAACAACCCCTGCTCTGAGCACGGAGCCTCCCAAGTGCACACAGAGACGCCCTCGCCTGCGCGGGAGAATCCCGCGTGTTTGCTCAGAGAGCCGGCGGGCGTGACATGGTTGTGATTGTGTCAGGTGACTGAAGTCAGGTGATTGTGTTGCTGAATAAAGGTAAAGCAAAGTAGGCGGCGGGGGGGGGGAGAAGGGAGCAAAGACATTCTTCTCGTTCAAACGCTGAGATGTGTGAATGTGCGTATGATGAACCTCAGCCCAAACCCCACCTTGATTCACCTGGTAATGCTGCAATGACACACTGACTGTGTCAGGCGGGCAGCTGTGTTGTGGTCTTCTGAAGGGTCCAACTGGGGCTGAGATCAGAAGCCGCCCACTTTGCAAAGGTGTCCTAGACTGGGCTCCACGGAGAAAGCAAGAGGGCACCGGTGCTTCAGTCCCTACTACTAAGCCCTGGGGGTGGCAGGCAGGGACTTGCCCTATGCTGCTGCAGACCCCCTGCTCTGGCCAAGGGTGGGGAGGGACCGCAGGAAGAGCAGCTGCATGGGCCAAAGCAGCTCTTGGCAGCAGCAGCAGCAGCAGCGAGCGAGAGGTCGACAGAGTCCGCGGCGCAGGACCACCTTGGCAGCCGGGCACTGCAGGTGTTGGAAATAATGGGCAAATTCCGTATGCTGGACACTGGGGGGTGTATGCATGTTATATGATCACCTAGGTAGACCCTCTTGTCTTTGACCCCTCATTGTCTTAAGGAAGGGGCGTGGCCCCAGACCCAGTTTCCTTCTTCTTCACCCTTCTCTCCTCTTTTCTGCATCTGACCACTGACCAGGGAAGACGTGGCAAGCTGCCCTCCTGCAGCCCAGCGCCATCTTTCCAGCATGCTTCCATGCAGAGAGCCCTAGCTTTAGGAGGGTTCTGTCCTTTCAAGTTTAGTGTATCCTCTGATGTGAATCAGACGTTGTAGATATGAATGAAAACTGTAAGTAAACTTCTTTTTGCAACTTCAATCAACTATGCCTAGTGTGTTTTCTCTAGCCAAGTAAAGCTAAGCAAGTCTGCCACGTGGGTGGGGAGTAAAACAGAGTAAGGGAGAGGGGAACCGAGTGACGAATAGCTACCCCCCCTAAGGGAATTCCAACAGCAGGCTGGTCCAGGAAGCCCCCTACTCGGATTTCTGTCCCGAATGGCCTCCCAGTTCTTAGGGGCACTGCAGGGACATGACCTTCTCCCTCACAACATCCAGCTCTAGTAATCTGTTCCCAAAGTCCAGAGAAACCTGTTTGCACCCCATGCCAGCCAGGCATGATGACGATTTTGGGAGTCTTTTGTGCCCAGGCTGGCCGAGACGGCTAAGAATGGTTTGCGGCTCAGCCAGCTTGACAGTTGTTTGGAGTCCTCCTCCTATTTCCACCTCTGTGCTCCAGGAGCGCGTGTGAGTGATGGGAGCCAGGCTGGCACGCACAGGGCAGCGGAGGAGGAACAATTGCTGTCCTGCTCAGGGCCAGCCTGACCGCACAAGCCATTGCTGGGGGGGGGGGCAGCGGCTCTGGCAAGCGGGAGAGCAAATCCCTGCCAGGACAGGGCTGCTGCCGCCCAGGATTTCTGCACAGCAGTTCCGGGGGGGGGGGGGTCATGGATTCGTGACCCTCTGTTCCCTGCCCTGTTTGGGAGGGGGCTCGCTTCTAATGGAGGCCTGGACTGGTCCACCCTCAGGCACGGCCAGGATCTTGGGGCTGCTGCTCTTGCCGCCACTCCAGCCATCTCTGTTTTGCCGCCTGTCCCCTGTCAAGCGCGGTCCTTATTTTGCCTTTGGAAGCAGGCATGGTTTTGACAAAAGGCATCTCATTCCTATGCCACCTTTCGTCCATCAGGGAACGATAGATAACGGCCCTGGGGGCTCCTGGGCAGCCGCCCACCCAGGCACTGACTGGCCAGTCTGGCCAGCGGCCACTGCAGCGGCAGCAGGTGCTCAGTCTCCGGGCGCCGCTGCTGCAGCCCCCCAAATGACCACCTGGCCCTGTATGGACGAATGTTTGCAGGAAAGCAAGGGCTGCTGCTGGGAGTGTCGGCACGCCTACGCCTGCTGAGCACAAGACACGTCAGGTCAGGCTGCTGCAGGAGGCAGGCACTCATCATGCTAGTAAGCAAAACGTAAGCATGGCGTCTGGGTCTGTTTCTGAAGACCGCCTGCCTGCTGCCGAAGGGGCCGGTGCAGGGAAGGCCACAGCAGCAGAGTCGAGGGGGGGGGGAGTCAGCTGCTGGAGCGACGCCTGCAGCAGCTGTGGGTGGGCTCAGGCAACACGTAAGAAGAAGAGAGAGATCACAAGTGCAAAAGAGTGCCCCTATTTTACTCTGTGAAATGGCAGGAGGTATTAGGCTTGTGCGGTGTGGTATAGTGGTTAGGGGTCGATCTAGAAGACCTGGGTTCAAATCTCCATGAAGCATTTTGAGTGACTCTGGACCAGTCACTGTTTCTCATCTAACCCCGCCTCGCAAATCATTTTGTGAGGATAAAATGGGGGGGGGGGAAGTCAGGTATACCATCCTGAGCTCCTTAGGATAAAAATGGAACAAATCTATTGACAACCTCAAGAGAGTTCCTCTGCCCTCTAGGATCCTCCCCATACACTACAGTCACCTGGAGAGGGCTTGCTTTGTCTTCCTACCCCACTAGAGTCAAACCTAGCCACCACAAGAAGCAGGGCCTTTTCTGTGGTGGCACAAGCCTTCTGGAATCTACTTCCACAGAAGGCATGGCAAGCCAGGGAGCTGGTTCAAAGTGTCTTGTTTTGCCAGATGTTCAGGACTGGCTGAGCCACTGACTACTAGACCCTCCTTGCTGCTGGACTGGTCTTTGTGCAATGCTGCTACTGAGACACTCTGCACCGGTGCTTCTGTTTTTATGATTGAGAACAACCTCTGTTTGGTTCCAAAGGGCGGGGCTGGACAGAATATGTCCATGAATAAACTAACATAACCACCCAATCCAATGCAACTCCCCATGCGTCGATGCAGTGATGATGCCAATGTGGCGAGCGAGCGCTGGATCCCACAGGGGAGTTTCAGCCTCTGGAGGCCTCCTGGGGTAAGAAGGGAACTCTCAGAGTGGTGTAATTGGTGGTGACATGTGGAAGCCGTGCTGTTCTCTCCTTGTGCACGGGGGGGGGGGGGAGGAAAGAGCAGTGATCGTTAGGGAACGAACGAAAGGGGAGGGGAAACCATGGTGGCCACAGCAGTGTCTTCAGGGGCTGTGGGGCAGGAAGAGCAATGAGGAGGAGGAGGAGGGGTGCCCCCTTCAGAGGTGCACAATGGGGGGGGGGGGTTGCAGCACCGCCTGGCCACGGCTCTCCGGGGCTCGACCTCGCACGGTTCCTTCCAGCCCGCAGCAGCAGCTGCTCTTTTCTGCTACGAATGATCATGTTTACTTTCATTTTGATAATTTCATTTTTTTTAAGCCTGGTGTTAGTGTTAGCAGAGCTGTGGGCAAAGCCACTCATTCTCAGCGGAGCAGCTCCCCCAAGTTAGCCACTCAGAGAAGCATCTGTCTGAAGGGCCAGGAAAGAAACCCTCTTAATCAGAAATAAAACGACTGGCCCAGCAGCATTTTGTATTATGCTGAACAGAATTCCAGATCTAGCCCTTCTTTCACTTTGGAATTGTATTTCCTTGAAACTCTACTGCACCTGATGCTCTGAAAGAAGCAGGTTAAACCACAAGGTGTTACCAGCAGAGTCTTTGCTGTTTTCATTGTTCTGTGAATCAAAAGTGAGTTGCTCCCGTGTCCACACGGACTGCCTGTAGTCTCCCAAGAACATCTCGGACTCGGGCCGTTGACGATGACCGAAAAAGAGCTTTAATGCTGCACCTGCGCGGGGGGGGGGTGGGGTGGGGTGGACGGAACCCTTTCCCCCTTTGGTCCCTTTCCCGAGAAGCCAGAACTTCGAATGCTTAAAAATGTCGGGATGCGAAGGCCTCCCTTGGGTTCCCCATTTGGGTTCCCCACTAGGTGGCAATGGGCATGGCGGGGTTTGCCAGAAGGGTTCTGGAAGAAGCTAAAAGCAGCACTGAAGTTCCGGCATCATTCAAGGGCTTTCCCCAAGGGTGAGGAGGCACGAACAGACCATTGCCCAGCTGGCAAGTGAGCCAGGGAGGGAGGCAGGTCAAGTGGGGCTACCTGGACTCATTCCCTTAACACCGCCGCCCCCCCCCCCAATTCTGCAGCCAAGTCGAATGTGCTTTGATGTTCTCCACAAGTGCCCGATCCTTCCATCTTCTTTTCTGTCAGAAACTCGCCTTTTCCTGGCAAGTTTCTCTCTTTGTGACTCCCAGGTCAAGACTGGAACATGCTCTGAAGTTCACCAAAGTACTGTAAGTGCAAAATGGGAAGCTCATGTTCTTAATGCATCTACACACCATGCAATTGCACTGCACTGCACATGGTGGTAGGGCTTTGGGGCCCCAGGCAGTTGCCTCCCCTGGCACCTCCTGTATACCTCTAATGGCCCAATCCTGTCCTCGGCCTGTGGGGCGCAGCGGTGCTGACGCAGCCTCCATTACATCTGGAGGGCCAGCCAGGGACCACCACGGCACAACGGAGAGGAAAGTTCCTACTTTGCTGCCATGCCGTGGTCCCCAAAGTGTGTACTTGGATCTGTGCCAGCCTTTTGGCTGGTGTGGGTCTGAATGGACCCAAGGGGGTCATGGCAAGGCTGGGCAGGGGTATAGGATATCGGCGGCACTCTAGAGGCTGATAACCACCCCCTGCCCTTCCCAACATGCCTCCCAGAGGCCGTCATCCCTACCCCGATCCTCCCACTCCCTAACCACAGCCCACCCACCCGCACCAACTCACCTCCTCTGGTGGTGGCTGGGTGCTCCAATGGCACACACACACACGCGCAGTTGCCAGCCTTTCACACTGGTGGTCCCTCCCACTGGACACGCTGCTGTAGCGTCAACAGAGTGGCGCTGCAGCTGACAGGCGCTCACAGGATTGGGCTGCTAGTTGCTGAGCGCGCTGAGCGCACTGAGCGCACGTCCTTCCCTGATTCTCTTTCCAAGTGGAATGAAACCCTTACCCAAATTCCACATGCACTGTCCAGAGGTACAAAGATTTGCTCAATTTGTGTAGTATACTTGTTTCATTTGCAGCAATACAAAAACACATCTCACCCTGCAACGATTTAAGAGTTATGGGATTTTCAGCCATGTAAAGATGTGATGAAGAAATAAAGTTCTTACTAAAACCAGTGGTCTGTAGAAATTCCTTGAGACGAGGTTGCAGCGTTCACAGCAGCGCTGCGAGCGCTAAGGTCTTCAGGATTATCCGAGACAGAAACCACGGGCACTAACTTCAAACTGACGTTTCAGCCCTCGCTTGGGTTTTCTTGAAACGAGGGTTGAAATGAGGGTTGAAACGTCAGTTTGAAGTTAGTGCCCGTGGTTTCTGTCTCGGATAATCCTGAAGAACTTAGCGCTCGCAGCGCTGCTGTGAACGCTGCAACCTCGTCTCAAGGAATTTCTACAGACCACTGGTTTTAGTAAGAACTTTATTTCTTCATCACATCTTTACATGGCTGAAAATCCCATAACTCTCAAATCGTTGCAAATTGTTACATGCCATGGGAACCTCCATACATCTCACCCTGTCCAAATGATTCCACCCCCCCTTTTTTTTTTGTTCATCTGTCCACAAGTGAAGTGGGACAGACAGATCACCGAACTTGAAAGGCGCTGGACAGAGACAGAGCAACGCCGGCCAGCAGCACGCACTCCTTCCCTGCTGGTGGGGATGAAGGCAGCTGCCATGACCTCTGGGGACACTCAGCGCATCCACTCGATGCTAATGTCAACACAGAAGCCGCTCATCAAAGCCTGTTCCTGTAAATCATCAGATCAGAGATGACTCAATTAAGGTGCGGGGCCACGAGTGCCCCTGTGCCCCCTCACCCGTTGGCATCTCTCTGTTGCACATTAACCCTGGTATTTTGCTTTCAGTGTCTGGGGGCAGCTTCCTCTGCAGCCAGTGGGCCAAAGGAGTCTTTATTCGTGCAGAAATCTCGGACCTGCAAACCAATGACTGTATTTCTCCAATTGATACCCTGCCCCTTGACCCAAAGGCTTTTGATAATATAAAATGCAGTACACATTTTTAAAAGCCAAGCAAATGGTAATTACAGCAGAAGGGTTCTAGACTCAGGCTTTTCAGTGGCTCATCCCTGATTTAAATGAACGCGAGTTCGCCTGTCCCGGAAGAGATTTCCTGGGATTCTGCCTCCTTCAGAGGGGTGGCTGGTGAGGACCCCCCGCAAGAGGGCTTTCTGTGTGGCTGCCCCCACCACCCCATGGACCTCCCTGCTCTGGGGCCCCCTTGCTGCTGGTCATTCCACAGCTGTTCCCCCCCTTTCGGGGCTCACGCCTTTGGGAACCTGCTGTGATGTGGCCTGGTTGTGTGGATGCGTTGGTTGTGCTGCTGCCTCTGGCTTTGTCTTGGGTTCTTCAGTTTTGCCACAGTTGGTTGTTCCATGTCATTTGATTTGTGTGTTTCCATTGTTTTCTGGTAAGCCACTCTGAATCTTAGGAGAAGGGTGGGGTACCCCGTTTTGCAATACATAAATATGGCCACGTTAGGGAAACGGAGGTTTCTGACAGTCTCTTAGGACTTTTCCCCCACATCTTGAGTCCTGGGTTCCAGGCTTCTCTTCTCGGAGATAGAAAGGGTTGTGAATTCCAGTTCCAGACTGAGACGAGAGACCAGCTGCCTCCAGAAACACACCAATGTTGGAGTAACATGTGTGGGTTCTGAACTTTTGCACGGTGTCCATGTTTTTGACAAAACTGTTTTCAAAACTATGTCCTGCCTGGTGTGCATGTGGTGTGCTCCTTTCTGTTGCATTTTGGTTTTTTTCTGGCTGTCATTGGATTCTGTAGCATATTATACAGCATCTAGACTGAATATGACGCCATTTCTGTGGCTTCTTTGGGTAGTGTTCACCTCAAGTGTTATACCGACGGTCGTCTTCTTGCATATAATCAGGGGTCCTGTGTTTGCCATTTCTTTGGGTTTCTGTTTTTGTGAGGTCTCTCTCCCTTTTGGTTTGTCATTATCCTTTTTCCCCCAGCCTCGTATTCTAATGTGTAGCAAATGTTGGGGACCCTATCAAGGGATAAGACCCCCACATTTACCATTTGGCAAGTTGGTTGCCTGTATTCAAGCAGCATAAGAGATCCTGGGGGGGGGGAAATTGCGCGTCTTGGATTGCCCCCATTTCACGTGACATGCGGAGCTGTTTTACACTGAGGCAGAAGGTGGGTCCAATTCTGCCCAGTCCTGTCCCTCCTCACTGGCAGTGGCTTTCCAGGGCCTCAGGCAGAGCGAATGCTCTTCTCCCGCCATCTGCGATGCGTGTCACCCCTCTTAAACTGCAGGTTCCAGGAGCTGGAACACCCTCCCCGTTGCGTTCCCTTCGCCCGCAACAGAATTGCTGGCTTGGGAGATCTGGGAGAAAAGCCTGCCTGCCCCTAGTCCCCATTCACTTCTGAGGGCAGGGAGACGAGGAGGAGGAGGAGGAGGAAGGCCTCCAATGCCTTGTGCAGCACCCAGGGCAGGGGCGTAGGGCTGGGAGAAGGGCGGCAGTCCTGACCTTGAAGGAGGCCGGGCCCAGAGCCTCGTCTAGGGCTGGCTGCTCAAGAGATCACCCGAGGCTGTCCTGATGGGACCCCAGTCAAGGGCCCACCTGGGGGCGGGGCGGGGCAGCCTCTGGGCCTTACGTAGCAGTGGCAGCCCCCACCGTGCCAGCGGGGGATGCCATGGAAGGCCCAGCGCAGGACTGTGCCCCTGGCTCCCTGGCACTGCCAGGGCTCTGAAGGGCTTCTTGAAGCCCACTGGAGTCCAGTGCAGGTATAATCTGCTCAGAGCAACAAGCCCCAGTTACCCAGCCGGCTGCCATGTTGGCCAGTGAGTTTCCAAGCACTTTTCAGAGCAGGGGCCCTGTGTGCCAGATGATGAGCGGTGCAGGGATTGAATCCCCGCCTTCTAGCACGAGGCCCCCATCCTCTGGAACCTCCTGCCACTGACTGTGGGCCTCCTCCCACCCTGCAGGTTTTTGCCGGGGGCCAAAGACCAGCCGGCATCAGCTGAGTTGCTGCCTCCACTTTCTTCCTTCTCTTGGCTTTGGTTGAAGTCGGGGGCACAATTTGTTTTATAATGTGTCTGGATTGTTCTGTCTTTGGGGGGGGGGCAAGCTGCTTTGAGTCTCCTAGTGGGAGAAATGTGGGGTGGACATTTTTAATCACCAATAAGCAAATCATCTAGACGTGGATGACAGTGGGAAGGCCTGAAACGGTTGGCTCTGGAGTCCGCTGCACGTCGGTCTGATGCTTTCAGGTGATGGGATGGACGGGGGTCACTGGAAGCCCCCCCCCCCCGGGCTCTGCGTGATTGAATGGATGGCGAACGACAGGCTCTGGAGGGAGCCAGTGGTCGTCGTCGGTGAGTCCAGCGTAGGGACTGGTGCCCTGCTGGGCAGGCTAAGGCAGCAGGGCGGATGGGCGCTGGCCAGGACTCGTTAGCGAGAATCGTTACAGTCACCCCATGGTGGGAAGTCCCTGTAGTCCTCTGTGTCGAAACGCACCATCCACTCCCCAACGCATCCCAGGGAAGAGCGAGCAGCTGGCTTTAGCCATGGATGCACTTCATGGGGTGGCAGCAGCCAGCTGCGGCTGCAGCTCCTCCTCCTGGTATGCAGTGATTGTAGAATGAGGGGGAATCCAGCTGCTTAGGGAGGTGTGGGTCAGAGCGTTGGTGCGTGGGCCTCGCACTCCTTGTAGAGGACAAAGAGCCACTTGGGGCACGAGGGGCTGCCTGCCACCGACTACTGCAGGAGCGCTCGACTCCCTCTCCTCCGACTGAGGCGCCTGTGGCCTGCTTGCCGCCAGATCTCTTCCCTGGCAGGCTGAGCCGAGCCAGCCATTCACACGGAGGAAGGAGGCTTTGCTGCCAGAGGCATTTTTCCTCTCTGAGCAGAGAAGAATGGCTGGGCCAGGCGGGTCAGGGAGGGTGATAGACTGCTGCTGCTGCTGCTGCTTTCACTTTTGCTGGCAGGTTGACCCTCACCTGAGGAGGAGGAGGAGGAGAGCCCTGCTTTCCTCCCCCGTTTGTTCTTCCTACCACTGTGCACTGGCCCAACCCCTGTTTGGCGTGTGGCTGAGGCTGCTCACCAGGAAACAGCGGTGGCATCTGAGCCACGGGAACAAGGGGCCGTTTTTCCTGGCCCTTTTCCAGAGGAGTGTCGTGACCCAGTGGCTAGCAGTCTCATTCATTACTCGTGGTGTCCTGCACGGCTTGTCCCGCTGGGAGACAGGCAGGCGGACGGGCTGCTCACCTGGCTGGAGATGCCTTTCTTGAAGGGCAGGAGAAGACCAGCAATGAAGGAGTCAGGTGCCTGCCTGCCAGCCAGCACTTGCTGGGGTGTGTTGCTCGGTTTCACCTCGACACAGCAATGGCAGCAAAGAGACCTACAGCAGGCACAAGCAGCGAATGAACCGGCTGTGTTGAGCTGCATGTTCCGTACAGCACCTGGCACTCTGGGGGCATTCGGTGGTTCAATGCAGAAGAAAGTGCTAAGAATGCAAAGCAGAATATGCAAATAATTCAGCCTCCACCTGCTTTTCTACCGGTGTCATCCCTTCCCCCTCCCCCACACAGGTGAAGGCCACCTTGGAGAATATTGGATAGCTGGCATGCACTAGTAGTTCCTATGTTACAAATATAAAGGTATTACCAGATGGTGACTTTTTGTTCTTTTCCTTACAGACCTATGCTTTTTTTGTTCATATTTTACTGTATTCCATAGATCATGACATGCAATAGCATGTCGTATTTGACAACTTGTGAAATTTGATAGCTTGTGCTTTTGACTTTGTCAGCTGGCAATCAAGTGATGCCCACAAGTTTAACAGCATAATCCTATACATATTTTCTTGGAAGTAAGCCCAACTGTGTTCAGCAGGGCTTACTCTCAGGCAAGTGTGCATAGGATTGCAACCTTACATACTCAGTTCTTGAATTTCAAGGTAACACTTCACATGTAAAAAATAAATACCAAATCCAAAGCTTTGCTTTGAAAATTTGATATTCCAAAACATTTTGGAAGTTTGGCAAAGTTTCAGAAAATATTTGTCCATCTCTTAACCTTTCTGTTTCTGTCCCCATCCATCTCTTATCCAAAGGTATTTGCACAACCTTACCCAAACATCCAAAATTCAGCCAGCTGTCTTGTCCCATTAAAAAACCAAAGCAAAACTCCAGAGTGCAACAGTTGTGTCATCCTTTTTTCAGGAGCAAGGAAAACGTTAACCAAGCAGCATGCAAGCTTTCGAGTTCACCAGAACTCTTCTCCAGGCTAGATGTTAAGCGGTGGATGTGGGGTGCCTTGTTTCACCCCAAGTCTGCTGCCGCTGCTGCCATTGCTCTCCAACCTGCCGCCACTGCAAGCCCCAATCACCTGCTTTCTGCTCACGCGAGCAAGAAGCAGATCTTTCCCCTCCCCCCTCCATGCTCCTCCTGGCGCACTGTCGTGAAACCTGGACGTGTGGGACTCCTGGGTTTCACACAAGGAGGAGCAGGGTAAGGGTTGGGGGGGTTGTAGCGCAAAGGTGGCAGGCCTGAGTAAGCAGGGTCAAGTGTGGGGTTAACCACACCTGGCACTAACCTCCTGTGGGAACGTTCCCTCCTGGAGCCAGGAACAGCATCCTCGGGTATCTGTGCGTGTGTCAGGATGACAGCGCAGAAGGACGGAGTCCCCCCCCCCCTCGCTGCACATGCCAGTTTCTAATCCTGATTATGCGCTGCTATTTTTCTTTTTTCTTTTTTTTAGGATTAAAGCTTTAATGATGTGGCTTGAATCACTGTGTCTGGTGTAAAGATCTCCGGTTGCCTCGATGCATGCTGGGGGCCAGGAGGCAACGTCTGCACAGTGTTTGAAAGGATAAAAGCCAGCCCTTGTTCAGATCCTTGCACAGCCTTCGCATGCCCCCGTCATCATAGTGAAAGTGTCCGGTACCTACACCCCACCCCATCACTCACTCACTCTGTATCAGTCTAGCTATTTATCATCACCTGCTCCAACTGTCTGTTGGCCTCCTAGACAGCATCATCGATTTCCTTGTCTCTTTCCTGGTCTTCTTTTCCCTCCAGGGATTAGCTTGTTTAGCATTTGCTTAAACAGTAACTACTTGCACCAGGCCAGCCACAAGCCAGGGAGGGCTGAGATAGACATCTGCAACACAAACAGATCAAAAAGTTAATTTCTCTGTTCTAAGAAGTTTTAATTGGAGATTCTCGCGTGTTTAATGTTTAATGCAAGTGCTTGTCATTGGTTAGCTCTTTCCGTAGATCGCAAACACCAAGATGGGCGCCAAGCGCTGCGCTCCGCTGCCTCCTCCGTGACACTCTGATCGCTCAGGAGTTCTATGGCTGGGAAGGAGCAAAAGTGCTCAAGACCCTCGAGATCTTCTCAATCTGAGATTGCCAACAACTCGGGTCCAATCCTTTCGGAGCCGTGAGCTGCTGGAACTTGTGCTCAGGCAGCACAAGGGCCCTTCGGAGCAGCACAAAAGCCAGGCGGAGGCTGCCTGCTGCGTACACTGCCGCAAGTGGTGAAAGTGCACTGTGCGTGGCGGCAGAGGCGTGGAAAGACTGGAGCGAGCGGAGCAGCGGCTCCAGGCAGTACCTCGGCCCCAGGCGGCTCTGCTCTGTTCGCTCCAGTCTTTCCACGGAGCACGCCGCCCTCCCGGTGATGCGGGCGGGCGGGCGCTCCGAGGCCTTCTCCCCCGACCTCGGAGCCGGAGAAAGCCCCGGAGCGTCCACCTCGACCAGTGGCCAGGGCTTTCTGAAGGCCGACTGCCGCGCCGCGCTGTTTATCTTTGTTTTGCACATGCGCAGAATGTTTTAACGTTCTGCCCATGTGCAAAACAAAGATAAACAGCGCGGCAGTCGGCCTTCAGAAAGCCCTGGCCACCGGTCGAGGTGGACGCTCCGGGGCTTTCTCCGGCTCCGAGGTCGGGGGAGTAGGCCTCGGAGCGCCCGCGTAAGCCGGGTCACCCCCCCGCCCCCGGAGCACCGCCCCCCACTGCTGATAGCGCCGCCCACTCGCTGCTGATACGCCTCTGCGTGGCGGTGGCTCCCAGAGGCTCTGCTGGTGTCTGTAAGTTGGTGACAGGGGTGTGTTGTGGGCAGGGGGAGTTTTGCCGTAGGGAGGTGGGAAGGCAGGGGAAGGAGAGGGAGTGGGGGTGGGTCTTAGTGGCACCGGCCTGCGCCAGCATCCTATCCCCTCTTTTGGAGCCTACTCCACCCCTTTTCTCTCCTCAGACTTACTCCAGCGATATAGCTGGCGTAGGGCTGAGGTGACCCATAGGCCACCAGGACAGAGACCTACACAGAGGTAAGTAGCAAATATTTTTACTTACCTCTGGCAGGCCTCCTGATCACAGCCCCCCCCCCCATTGGATGCAACGTGTGCTCCATTAGCAGGGCTGCATCATCGCTAATGGTGGGGGGTAGGATTGATTGGGGCACTTTCTTACTTACTGTAATTCAATGAATTTATATCCTGTTTCTCTACAGAACATACCAAAGCATGTAAGAAACTCTTTCGGAAAAGTCATCCATAAAGATTAAAATCTTTAAACCATCCTATCAAGATACTGTAGCAAATGAACACAGAGCAGTATCCAATGACCATATATCACCCTTTGCAAATGTAGCAACTGTCAAGAGGTCAAATGCCTACTGAAGCAAGTAGCTAGATCTTAAGTGGTTGTTTGAAAGGAAGCAAAGAAAATGCCTGCTGGATTTCTCCATGGAGGGTTTTCCACAATCTGGGCACCACCCCAGAAAAGGCCCTGTCTCCTGTGCCCCTCCCCCACTCCAGTCCATTGATCCTCTTCTGGTGACAGGACACAAAACGTGACCTCTGCCCAATCAAGAGCTGTGACATGAATTACCTGTGAACATGGACCAGGCAGACCAAGCAGGGCTGGGAGGGAGTCTCTGCTTTCTCCACACGGGAATGGCTCCGACGGCGAGGGGGCGGGGCCGCCTCCTGCTGGCTTGGTAAACGGGACTAGGACCGGGCGCAACCTACGGTACCACCCCTACCGGAGTGACGCCTCTGAGACCAAGGGTCAAAATGTAACATGTTTATGGCAAGTCCCCAAGAAGGACCGACCCATCCTCCTCGCTACGCTTCTGAAGCTTCCCTGTGCTGACCCACCACAGGTGTACACATTTGACTCCTATTGCGTATATACACCCTTGGGAACACACTGCCCTAAGCTTAAAAGCCTAGGTTTGATTAGGTCATCATCGTCATGTGACCTGATTAGAGAAGTGGAACACCACTCTCTCTGTTTGCTAGCACTGGGTGGGTGGCTTCACCCTGCTCTGAAACCCCATGTGGTCAGCCTCCACAGCCCGGCATGGGGGAGACCATCCCAGACGGTGCCACAGTCCATCCCAAATCCAAGGAAGGGGCAGGCGGCACTCAAGTGAGGCCGTCTCTGCTTCTTCCTTCCCACTGAGAAAGATTTCTGTTCCTCCTGTGCGCCATTTGGGCAAGCATTTTGGAGGAGCCCTTTGGGCCAGATCCTTCTGACTTGGTTCTTCTCCAGATCACGTCTGGGGGTCGCTGCCAGCTTCTCCTCCCTCTGCCTCCCCATCTCTGCATGGCCAGAGCTGCAGCTGAGCTGATCCCCCTCCAGAGGTGTGGCATGCCGGGGAGGGGGGCACTCACAGGGGGGGGCATCAATGCTACACCCGCTTTGCATGTCCTGCGAGGTGTTGCATGGCAGCGGATGCAGACGCTCCTTGCCTTGCACAGTTGCCATTGGAGCTCTGCTGGGAAGTTCTTCTCCCATGAGCCGCCGCCGCCGCCGCAATTCTCTTTTGTGCAGCAGACTTCAGGGCCAAGACAGGGACATCCTGCCGCCTTCGACAAACAGGGTTTGCCCATCATCCGGCAGGCCAGCATCCAGGCCGCTCGCTCTGTCCTTTGTGTCTGGCCTCGGGATGCAGAAAGTGCCAGGCAGCGCTTTCCTTAATCCCACCCTCAGCTGGTCTGCATTCATGGCCATGAGTACAATGGTTTTTTCTGTGTGTGGTGCCAGGGCCGGGCATGTTTCCTGCACCACGTATGACCTCCTGTGATGTCTCAACAAACGTTGGCAAGCACAACATAGCCGGTGGAGCAAAACAGCCCAGTGTGTCACATATGGCTAAGTGTGCGCCAAGCCGAAGCCGACACCAGGTTCTGAGTGGGGCTCAAACAAATCAGCAAATCAATCCAGAAGTATCACTCCAGTGAGAGGTCACTGGGAAAACCTGCCTTTCTTCCACTGTTTGGCTTTGTTTTGCTGCCTGGTAGAGGAGCTTGAGCAAGGACGAAGGCATCTGCTGCGGGGACCCCAGACCAAGAGAGGGGTGCTCACCGCCGGCGGGCCCTGGCACACCACTTCCCACTTGGACAGGCAGAGCAGAGGAGTCTCCTGCTTGACACCCTGCCTGCGGCTTCCCGGTTCCGGGTGCCTTGCCATCAAAGGGCTCCCCAACCCCTGGAGTGGTGCTGCCTGGCCCTGGACAGAGGCATGTGCAGTTCTTGGCCCTGTTCGGAAATGACTTCTTTGGGAGGTGGAGGGAACGGGATGAGTGAAACTCTTTCCCATCTGAGGCAATGGACCATCTTTACCAGGGATAGTTGGTCCCCAATATTTCCTGATCCCTCTTCCTATTGACTTTGGGTGGATGCCTCCCTTCTTCATGGGATTCGCTAGAGTTGCCATTCTTCATGATTAGCTCCCTGCCCCAGGATCTCTCCAAGTTAAATCTCTGAGTGAGCACTGGACTTATCTTGTCTCTAGCACATGTGCATGTAGGCACGAGCCCAAGAGCATCATTGGGTCACCACGCAGTGGGTAGCCGCCATTTTGCTATTTTGCTTACTGAAGCTGCTGAGGTACCTTTTGAACAGCTGGGGACCACAACTTCTTTGTACGACTTCTTTCTAGTGAGATTTGGCCCCAACAAGCTCTTGGCTGTTAAATGGGAGGGAAGAGAGGCTATTTCAGAGTATGGAACTGAGCCTCCAGCAACGCAAACGTGGCAGCAGGAGGAGAAGAGTGGGGCTGTTACAAGGAAGGTCCTGCTGCTAGGAGACATTACTTCATTTTCAGAAGATCTTTCGCTCCAAGGTATGCTCTTGGAATCTCTGGTGGTAGACAAGTTGCTGTTTTTGGATAGATCAGTAGTCCATGGTGCGTGCGTGCGTGCGTGCGTGCGTGCGTGCATGCATGCGTGCGTGTGCGCACACACACCTTATTCAGAGGGCTCTCTCAGGGGTGAGAAGGAACCCACAATAATTGTACCATTTATTCATTATCCAATGTATAACACGACATGCTTGGCACAGAGTCTCTCAAAGCGCCTTACAGCACATTTGGACGAAAATGAGTCAGACACTCCTGACAGCGCAAACGTCGGAAGCAATGACCCAAGGAGCGAAGCATCGCCGCAAGCCAGTTCACATAGCCTGAACGCTCCCCTACATTCAGAGCACTGGACCCTTGATTGCTAGAAGAAAGCCCCATAAAAAGGTTGCTCCCAGCTTACTGGGGAGACAGCAAGGAAAGTGGGGGGGAGCACAATGTCCAGGTCTGCAGCCCAAACAAAAGTGTACACCTATTTAAAATGTGTAATGCGCACTCTGGCTTTTGCGGGCGTGACAATGCTGGAGGAGGAGAGAGCAGCGTGGCCGCCACTGGAAGTGGCACGTATCTGGGTCCAGGTGACGACGGATCGGGGATGCTCACCACCGCAGGTAAGGCCACATAGGGGATTGGAGGGAGGCAGGGAGGGGTGGGATGGGGTGGGGTGCTGGCGGAGGGCAGATTGGGCCCAGGAGGGGGGAATGTTCAGCGGTAGAAGTGCCCGCTGAATCCTAACTCCCTTCCCTGGCCTGATCCACCTCTATGGGTCAACCCGGACGTGCGCTAGTGATATTGCTGGTGCATGTCTGAGTTGACCCACCAGGCCAGTAGGGCCTTACTTTCGGGGAAGGGAACAAATGTTCCCCCAAGGAGGCCTCCCGAGGCTGAAACTCCCCCATGGCGGGAGTCAGTGGATGCTGTGTTGATGCCGCTGCATCGCCCTGTGGGGAGTCAGGTAGGGTTGGGCTCCCCATCTCCTCCTGTTTGATGGACTACTCAACTCAACGTAACTTGCGGAGTGCTAAGGTGAAACACTTTGTTTTGTTCCCTGCTTCTTTTTGCTAAAATCCTCAAAAGGTTCATCACTGGAAAAAACAACCTGAATTAGAAGTATGAGCTTTCTGCAAACAAACATGAGTTGGAGAATGTGTTTCTTTTCTTCGCCTCTTGGAGAGGCCCAGGTAGCTCTCCAACCGCTGTGACTTCCGTCCCCTGCTGAAAAGCCCTGACAAGAGCCACAGGAGGGGGCAGAGAAAAGAGCGGTTCCAGAGCCACCGAGTTCCTGGGTCCATTTCTCAGCCGCCTGGCCTGGCAGGTTCTTGGCACACTGGCCAGTTAGGGCATTTCAAGGCTAAGCAGGAACTCTGACGGCATCATCATCTGTTTGCACCTTTAGCCTCCAGGTGGCTCTCTGACACCCTGCTGTTGGTTCAGGCAGGTGGAGATTGCAGGGCCACAACTCTGCCTTGGCATGGCTGGCCTGTGCCCACTGGGTCTTGCAGCCACTTTCACTCAGCTCCTGCCAACATGTAGACCCAGAAGGAAGTGACAGTGGAGGACAGTCCAATCACAGAGAGACAAAAAACACATCCCTTCGCTAGTGCCCACGCTCAGGGAGACTGTGCAAAGTGAAAGACGAGGATGAGAATCAAGAACCGAAGGTGCTCCAGCTGTCAAAGCTGCTGCTTCCCATTTTCTCCAGGCCGGCAGGACTCCAGGGCCCTGAGCCACAGTCGGCCTCAGTGGGCAGCTGCCGGAGGCCTGGCACCCTCAGATGGTCCCACTGCTGATTCTGAGACCACCTCCAGTGGGACAACATGGACTCCGTGGTGTGATGGTGGTGGAGAAGCCCTGTCAGCCAAAACAGGTGACCCGTCCTCCTCTCCCCTCCCCTCCCCCAAGTTTGCTGCAGCTGATCCTGGTGTGCAATTTTGGAAGAGATGTCCGTGAATAAGAATCAGATGCTCGTCAGGGTTCTTGTTCTGGGATGTCTGTCCTAAAAGACTGAGGGTGCTGCTGTTCCTGAACACCACAAAAAAAGGGCCAAACTTCAGGAAAGGTCAAAATACAATGGGCCAAGCCGGCAAGTAGTGTTTGCACCTTACAACAGGTGCAGGTTCCAGTAGACCCATTGCAGGGTCTGGGACTTTCCCCAAGGCAAAGGGATGAATGTCCCCTTACCTCGAGGAGACCTCCCACCTCCTGAATTGCCCTGCAGGATGCAGCGTAGCCCATGCTGGCGCCACTGCATCGGTGCGGGGAACGTTAGGTAGGATTGGACTGCCTGAGAGGCGTCAACCTGTATCAATGAGCATACTAGGAACTTGCATGAGTTTTCTCAGAAAACATGAGCGCCCCAGCCCAGAGCACAAGGAGCAAAGAAAGAAAGAAAGAAAGAAAGAAAGAAAGAAAGAAAGAAAGAAAGAAAGAAAGAAAGAAAGAAAGAAAGAAAGAAAGAAAGAAAGAAAGAAAGAAAGAAAGAAGGTGTTGTGGTGATGGAGAAGTGGAACCTCCATGTTCAGACAGTATAGCTCTGAATTGCAGCTGCTGGGGGAGAACAGTGAGGGAGGCTCTTGCGCTCCTGTCCTGCACATGGGCTTCCCGGAGGCGTCTGATGTGCCCCTGTGGGAGACAGAATGCTGCTGGGCCCTCTTTGGGAGCTCTTCTCTTCCTGTGAGCAGCTCTTTGGCGGTGCTTCTGGACTGTGGTCTGAGCCTTTGGCCTGCTGTCCATCCCCAGCAGCTGATCCTCAGAAAGATGTTGCTGCTGCTGCTGCTGCTGCTGCTGCTGCTGCTGCTGCTGCTGCTGCTGCTGCTGCTGCTGCTGCTGCTGCTGTGCCAAGATCCTGGTGCCTGAGACTCATCTTATTCCTCCAGCCTGGCCGCCATCTTTCTAGAGGGACGTGCCAAAGGAATGGAAAGGGTGGCAAATAATAATAATAATAATAATAATAATAATAATAATAATAATAATAATAATAATAATAAAGCAACATTGACAAGGATCCAGGGGAGATCCAGGAAATTGCTGGCTGGGTAAACTGTTGCCTGGTGGTACCTAAGTGTTGCATATGTGGTGCTGATGACATGCTAGGAAAGCGTGACTCAGGCCAGTCTTGTGCTGTTCCTCTTGGGCTGATGGCAAGAGAGCATCAAGTCTTTGTGGAGGTCAAGTCCATCACAGGTGACTGTATCATGAGGTGACTGTACGCAACCTCCGGGTTTGAGAGGGAGCCTGTCTCTGAATGCCAGGTGCAAGGGAGTGGCGACAGGACACAGGGATCTTGTTGTCCTGTGTGCTCCCTGAAGCATCTGGTGGGGCCACTGTGAGATACAGGAAGCCGGACTAGAGGGGCCTTTGGCCTGATCCAGCAAGGCTCTTCTCATGTTCTTCAGTCCCACAGGCCTTTGGGTAAAAAGGCCAAGTTTGGCTCATTGGAGCAACGCCCCACCCACCTGCCTCCACTTGCTGGCCTGTGAGAAGCCTTGCCCTTGAAAACCTTTGCAGCCAGCCGCATCTCGCTTGTTCAGGCTTGCAAACTGGGCCATATCGATCTTGAGAGCTTCCTGGCTCTGAGGTAAACAAGGCCATTTGTGGTCACAATGATGTCCCTTCAGCCCTTGATTTCTCTCATCAGCTTCACTGATGATCCAATCCAAAGTCTTAAGTTAATAAAAGTTCAGGTCTCCTGAGCCGCTGAGAAGACCCCAGCTGTACCCTTCCTAGGGTGGGTGTGACACCACAGAGACAACCATCTCCACCGGGGATGGACAACAGGAAAACCATCAAGGACCATCTCAGAACAAAAGGATGGTCCATGAAGTTCCTGTGAAAGGTCTGGTCCCCCACACCCACGCACCGACCCCCCCACACACACACATACACACACACACACACACACATCAGAGTGTACACACTCCCTCCTAACATCTGAGAGTTGCCCTTCGGTGATATCATGTTGAGCGCACCACCCACTCTAACAACCCAAGCACACTGTTGTGCCAGCCAGCAGCCAGGGCTGGTATTATGAAGCCTCTTGTTTGTCTCTTTCCAGCCTCCTTCCTCTTCCTCCGGAGCAACACTCTTGGATCTCTTGCCTTGCCTCCCTCCCTGCAACTCTCTAAGGCCCAGTGAGTTTTCTTTATCAAATCCTTTTCTGCTTCTTTGCCCTCTGTTGTAAGTTGTTTTGTTCTTAAGTCCAACATCCCTATTAGCCGTCTGTTCTGATCAGTGCTCCTTATTTAGCATGATCTTGATTAGAGGGACCAGCCCTGCCTCATACCCTCCAGGACCCAGGGCGAAGTCGTGGCTGACTTTCTGGAATGTCAGCTAAGGAGCCAATATGGAGTTGGGAGAGAGTGTGCACCTTTGGAAACGGGAGGTCCGATTCTTCCGCTCCCCTTCCCTGCATTTGAAGACAAACGTCCTTGCGCTCAAGAGATCTTGCTTCTGACCAAGGTGCTGAAACTTTCTCAACTATTGTCGCCATCGCTGACTCTTTATCTTTTAAAGGAGATCACTTGCCAGAAACTTCAGTTTTCATAATTAGCACAGACAGTTTTTGATCATCGTTCCAGAGTGGTGGTAGATGTATTTGTCTGTTGCAGCTAAAACAACAAGGAGTCTTGTGTCCAATGAAGCATATTAAAAACTGACACATTGGTTGTAACATAAGATTTTATGGGTGGGAGCCCATTTCATCAGATGCACAAGACTCTTGCTTGTTTTGGGTTCTATTTTTTGCAGTAGTGTAACAAAATTTAAAAAAGAAATAGAATGGTAAGATGCAAGGAGGGCCAAGAAGAGACTCACTCTCTCTCTCTCTCTCTCTCTCTCTCTCTCTCTCTCTCTCTCTCTCTCTCTCTCTCTGCTGCTGCTGCTGCTGCTGCTGCTGAGCAAAAGATTAACTAGTTACTCCTGAAAAGACTTTAGGGGATTTGCATCATGCAACTTGCATGTGGATTTGAGTCCACTTAAGCAATTCTGACTCCGGAACAAGGGAGTGGGAGTCATTCCAGCTGTTGGAGACTCCTGTTGAATCAGCTGCTCTAACTGCAAGGGCAGGGGCTGATTTTCACGAATATCTCCAGGTTCTCTCACAGTTGTGGTGTTTGTTTGTTTGTTTGTTTGTTTGAGGGCTGTTATTTCCCCTGAGGAAGGAGCAGGAGTTACTTGGTAAAGAGGAAAAGGCGCTTTGCACATGCTTCAAAGTATTCTTCTCTTTAATGTGGTTTCCTTTGTTCCAGGAGCGCAC
Source organism: Plestiodon gilberti rubricaudatus (assembly GCA_026170595.1). Taxonomy (NCBI): domain Eukaryota; kingdom Metazoa; phylum Chordata; class Lepidosauria; order Squamata; family Scincidae; genus Plestiodon; species Plestiodon gilberti. The sequence continues at coordinate 1,526,248 of JANXHW010000003.1, read as the reverse complement.
CCTGCATGGAAGGCAGGATGAGGAATTGAGCCCTGGCTGGGTGGCCCAAGACATTTTGCCTTTCCAACTGGTTGTTCATAGGATACACCGAAAGAAGTTCCAGCGATAGGACAGAACCCCTCAGATCCTCTGCTGCTTTGCTAGCCATGTGACTGCTTCAAGCGTCACTTTGTAGTTGGCATTGTTGGCTTATTTCTAGGCCATCCTTCCGTTAACAGATTTCCAGGGCACCTGACCATGGTTATAGTGCTGTTGGGCCCCTGCCCCCCTCACCCCAAGGGGGAAAGCCCTACGTCTGTAGGCTGGGGGCAGGACATCGGCTCACGCAGGGAGGCCAGTTCCTGTCGTTCTTTTATTCTTCAACAACAACAAAGGCTACTCCCCATGGAGAGTTTCACCCGCCACACAGTCTGTGTCCTCAAGGATCCTCTGCAAGTCTGGGTTCGGCAGAAGCCTTTCTGTCCAGGCTGCCTCTGGCCACTGGGGGGGGAGGGCCCCTGTCACTCGGGGGCTACGAAAGGGGTCCTCTTCCTCTCCCTTCAGGTAGCAGGGATTGCTGGCCTGCTGCGATGCCCCCTTGCTGTCTGGCGATGCCCCCTTGCCTTGGTGCCCCTTCCGCCAAGAGCTGGACCTTCTCTGCCCTCTTCCCCATGGCCTCTTCCTTGGCACGGGTCCTTCTGTTTCCTCCTTGTGTCCTCCATCATCCCTGCCCTTTTGCCCCCTGCCTCTTCTTGTCCTCCTCTGCCCAAGTCCATGCCCTCTCTTTTCTCTTCTCTGCCTCCCTCCATCCTGGCCTCTCTCCTCTCCCTTCTCTGCTCGGTCTCTTCTTGTCCTCTTCCTTTCTGGTCCGCTCCCCCCATGGTCTCTCCCTCCACCCCAGCATGGTGTTGTTCAAGCTTCCCTGTTGCTCTCGCCACCTGACAGTGTTCCCAGCTGATCAGCAGCAGGGAAGCTGTCAATCAAAGGCAGCCCAGGGAGACCCGACAGTGACATCACCATCGAGCCTCTTGTGGGCTGAGTGAAATGCGCCGGCGGTGCTGCAGGGCTCCACGTCCTGCCACAAAAACATCCTGTCTAAATACAATAGAAGTCGATAATAAAGTAAAATACAAATGCAATGAAAACTTAAATAACAGTGCAATTTAAGGACATCCGAAGAAGTAAAAGAGTCACACTGGAACCCAACGAGAGCAACAGCAAACCTCAGTCACACTCCTGTCAGCTCAGTGACCACACGCTGATCGGTCAGGGCAAAGTCAAAGGTCCCCCATCAGGCTTGGCCCCCGCTGAGACACCCTGCTTTCCACAGGCAGGATGCCAGAGTGAAAACAATCCCTTCTTCAGGCAGGAGGAGTGGTCCTGAGGTTGCACTGCCTGAAGACTGCTGGAAGCTAAGCAGCAGCAACTGGAAGGGAGACAGACCGGAAGTCACAGATAAGCTGTCATGACCCTCAGTGGCAGAGAGGAGTCACTGTTGCCTGCCGTGGTGAGAGGATGGACTGGTCGGCTGAGAATGTCAGTGACAGATGGGTTTTTACAATAATGTTCTAATGCGACTCCTCTCTCTCACAGGGCGCAATCCTATCCAACTTATGCCACCAGCTGAGCTCTGCTCAATCCTATCCAACTTATGCCACCGGTGTAACCAGCGGTGCAGCGAGAATGGGAGGCCCCAGTGGGAGGCCCCAGAACAGAAAGGGGATTCAAATTCCCTTTGAATCCCCTTTTGGAGGGGATTTGAATCCCCTTTCTGTTCTGGGGCCTCCCGGTCTCACTGCACTGCTGGTTACACCAGTGGCGTAAGTTGGATAGGATTGAGCAGAGCTCAGCCGGTGGCATAAGTTGGGTAGGATTGCGCTGACAGAGAGTTAACACAGGTTATCTTAGCTTGTCGGTAGCTTCCGGTTGTCTCGAACTGATTCCTTAGCTTTTTTCTTCAGGCAAGGTGGCAGCTCAACCACTAGACCACACCTCCTGCCCTGGTCTTCATACTTGGACAGGCTTGTGTGGAAGAAAGCGGTCCCTCCCGAAGGGGGAGCAACTTTGCCCATTCTGCCCCCCCCCCCAGTCCTGGTCTGCCTCTCTCTCTAGCCACAGAGATCTGTTTCCTGCTCACTTGAGCGGGACACAGATCTTTCGCTGCCCTCCCATGCTCCATCACGTGGCTTTCACAAACCCAGACGTGTGGGACTTGCTTTAGTACGCTCCAATAAACACATGAGTCAAGATATGGATGAAAAGGGCCACTTTATTGAGAATAAACACAGAACAGAGAGAAATAGGGGCTCTACAGGCTCGGGTCAGGGTGTTCCACATGCATGCAAGAAGCGCTGAAGCGTGGGCACATCCTAAGGACTGCCCGGGTGACGTTACAACCCTGACTCAAAGCCACCACCTCTTAACTAAGCAGGCTGGCTTATCACTGTCAACCCCTAATGGGCCAGGACAGCAGGAACCGCTGCACCCCCTGAGCCGGAGGGCATCTAGGGCAGCTCACGTGATCCAGGCCAAGGGCCCCCCACCCAGAAGCCCCTGAGCCGGAGGGCAGCAGGGAGGCGGAGATCGTGGGAGGGGTGCATCACCTAACCTTGCTGCCCCAGAGTTCACGCCTGTAACATATAGCCCAGCTTACAGCCTTCTTACTACCCCTGACCACCTGCCACAAGAGAAGGCCAGCCTCGAGCTTGGCACCTCACCACCCAAACCTTTCAAAAGCTGCCGAAGGCCAGGTTGCTTCTCCAGGAACAGGAAATAAACCGGAAGCAGAGCGGACGGGAGCCAGGCTATAAATTCACCTGGCTCCGCCCCCTCCAGCCTCCGTAATGCTTTGGGGGGGACAACGCCCCCACTCATTTGTCCCAGGAGCAACAAAGCAAGCCCTGCACTGACTGCGCGGCCCGGACTTCTGGTTTTAGTTACAGGGAGTGCATGGATCCCGCAACGGAGCATGGCAAGGAAGTGAATGATCTGCTTCCCGCTCGAGCACATGGGAAATGGGCCACTGGGAGCCACACCAGTGGCAGGCTGGAGGGAGGTGGTGGCAGACTTCCCATGAAGGGCACCCCAAATCTGCTCCTGTGGTAGGGGGTTACCTGCAGGCAAACGGCAGGTAAGGAAAAAACATTTTTACTTACCTACATGTAAACCTTCAGACTGTATCCTCGTAGACACACCACCCATTTGGGGTGGCCTATGTCCGGGAAGGGAAAAGGGATGGGGAGATTTTCAAAAGAGGGGATAAGTTCCGGTGAGTGAGTGAGTGAGATCCACATCTTCCCTCCCCTGAAATGCCTCCCGGTTCCTCCCCCAAAATGCCCCTTTCCTTCCTCCTCCTCCCCACCCTCAGCTTGCCCCCACCACTGACTTATCGGCACCAGGGGTCCAGAAGGGCCACTGCTGCATACCTGGCACCACTCACCCTTTCCAGCAGTGGCCCGGCAGGCAGCACGCTATAGAGCTCACATTTAGCGATGCTGTGAGTTGGGCTGCGCTGCTGGGATGCGGGTCTCCTGCAGCGCAGCCTGGTGACAGGATTGGGCTCTCAGTCATGCTCCCAGGTTGTCATCTTGTTCCAAAGAAAGAAGAGCCCAGCGGAACAAGGAGTTGGGAATAATGAGTTGGGCATTCCCAGCCACTGTTTGAACAGAGTAACGCCCACTGTTTGAAGTGGGAGCTAGACCAAAGCTCCTGGCTGGCGGAAAGCCCTGAGGCACAGCCCGACTCCATCACTTGGGACTGGATACGATGGGGGAGCAGAGAGCTGAAGGGGGGAACCCTGAGGTCTACTCATCACAGAGCCTTTCTTCCCCCCAACTCAACACGCAGCCTTCCCCCCTCCCCAGCTTCATCCGCTTGGGCCCCATCCCACAACACCTGACTGTAGATCAGTCAAATGGGCCTTTGCTTTCATTCTATCAATGATTCATGGATCACCCAAAGTCTGTGGAGAGACACAACAGTAAATCGTCAAGAGTCCAGGTCTGAACATCAAATGTGACTTGCAGGGGGCAAAAGGATCTGAGGTTTAGGTGCAAAGTGTATCTTCTTGATGAGCAATAAAACCATTCACATTCCAGTGGAAGGAACATCTCTTTCTAAGCCCACCTGGGCCAGGATTACTCATAAACCTGTCCAGAAGGAGGGGTTAATGAGTAACACAGCTCTCCTTCAGATGTCAAGCACAACGGACTTGGGCAAGGATCTGCTTCTTCAACTCCCCCTTTAATCTCTCAGCTCTGTCCTTTTGTCATGAAAAGTATTATTGATTGAGGACAGATGCTGACGGGCAAACCAGAGTTGCATGGAGTCAAGTGTGGTGGTGGGGGTGGGTGGGTGGGTGCAAATTGCTGCTGCTGCAAGATGATAATCTCCATTGGGGACAAAGAAGGTGGCTCTTCACGGCCCTGAAATCTGTAGTGCTCCTTGCAAGGTCAGCTGCTGGTGTGAATCCTGAACTCAAGATGCTGATGGGGATGTGGTCCTAAAACAAAGTTGGATAGAGCCTGAGGGAGAAATCAAATGTCCCTCTCCCCGGAAGTAATCCAGCAGCATGCTGAGTAAATCGTGGACAATTTGCTGTCCTCGAGTGGCACCTGCTATGCCCGCGCACCTCACCTCATGGTTCAGTCAGCCCTGTGGTCTGGTTTGTTATTAACAGCCTGATCCAATGCACGTTTACTGGGGAGTAACGCCCACTGTTTGAAGTGGGAGCTAGACCAAAGTGAGTGTGCACAGGACATTGCTATCCTATGGGCACCTTCCATGGGTAGAAGTACAGTTAGGCCCATTGACCGCAGTGGGGGTCACTTCTGAGTGGATTGCTTTGGATTGCTTTGTTAATCTACTACCAAGATCTTAGGCAAGCCTGATATCATGAGCTATCTGAAATCTGTTCCTGTGATCAGCAGCGAAATATCAGGGATGATAAGTTTGGCAAATAGACAGGTCTGAAGTAGCAAACCACACTGTAGTGGTGACCATGTAGTCTCGGAATCCAGCTGCAGGGGAGCCATGGTGGGAGAGGGATCCCAGAGACACCTGGTGGGCCACTGTGCAGACAGGATGCAGGGCTGGGTGGGCCTGATCCAGCAGCCAGGCTCCTCGTAAGGTTGCTACATGACTGCCACCACCAGTGACAGCCTTGGTGGGGAAATCTCAAAACCAGAAAGGAGGGGGAAAATTAGAGCTCCGTCATTTGGGGCAAAATATTTCTGCATCTATGAATCAAGAAATGAACCACACCCATACCCATACCCACACCCCCACAACCACCCACCCACCCACCCACCCACACACACACACACACACACACACACACACACACACACACACACACACACAGAGAGCGTTTCTGCCTTGACCTCTTGCCTCCCCCCAGGCTAACGGCTTGGTTCCAGCAAACCTGGGCAGATCAGGTTTCTTTCTGTGTTACACCCTGATCACGAGGATAACGAGGGGCTTCCCTCCCTTGTCACCCCCCCCTACACACACACACACACACACACACACACACACGTCAATGTTCAAGGATTCAAAAGCCTTTGCCTTGGTGGCTCTGGGATTTAGGAAGGAGAACACTAGGAAGTTCTTGTTTTAGCTGTTTTATTGTCAGACATTCTACGTGTTTAAAGCCGCCTGTGACCCAGTCTGCACACCCAGGATGTGGCGTGTTAGACAACTAACTGTACCTGTAATAAGTACAAGGAAGGCTTTAAGTCGAGGCAGGTCTTCCTGGTTTACTGAGCCATAACTAAGGGTGTAGTTTTCCTGCACCCCCCCCCGCCCCACCCCGACGGCTGGGAGCTGTGCTGCACCACTGTCTATTTCAAGGGGACGTGTGCAGGGAAAACTTCGTGGTCAGTCATGCCTTAAGTGAACTGAGCAACAAACTGACTCAATTGAAGGTTGAACTAGAAATGTGCCCAGGGGGTGGGTTACTTTTGTTTACAAGCAGCAAGGAGGGGCAGCGAAATATGACAAGAGCACAGCAGAGGGAAGGGGGTGTTCGTACTTTGCCCCACTGTGCCCCTAACCCACTGTGCCTCTGATCCCAATCATGCCCTCCCCCCCCCCCTGCTATTTTTAGTTGAAAACATTCCATTGGCTTTCATTTCAACTAAAAATAATGGCAGGAGAGCAGGTGGAGGAGCACGATCAGCAGGAACAAACAACCCATGACTAGGGCAACGTCTGAAGCCCGCCCTTGCCACAGGCTCACCATGTTTCATGACCACCACCACCACCCCTGCTATTTAAGTCTCCTCTCTAGGCGCATGTGGTGTGATTAGCCGCCCCATTTCACTTCATTACAGCTCTTTGTTTTTAACAAGAAAAGCAGCAGACACATGTTAGAGCAGGACACGACACTCCAACATGTGTCCCAAGAATGTGGGTCATGGCTATCATGAAGTGCAAAGCGCTACCAAAGGCAGTTGTGGAGAACAAGTGTGCCTGGGGGATGTGCCCTGGCTGGCGGCATAAACACGTCCCAGCACATCTCCACATGCACATACCTCCACCCACAGGACTCCACGCATGGTCCTTTTTCCGTGGTCACGTGGTGAGAACTTGGCAGAGAGTGTCTCACCTCAGATTCTAAAGAGCATCTGTGCAAATGGACCCCTCCTTCCTGCAACTTGCCGCAGGTGGAGAAGCTTCTAGATTGCACAGCACAGCCAGTGATGTGGAACAGGGCCGAGGAAACTCACAGCGTGATGACAGCATCACACACGGGAGGTGCGTTCAATAGATCATGGGGGGTCAGGGAAGAAGTCCACACAGTGACTCCATGTTCTGCAGTAGCTGTCCCACCCCTTCTGTGGCATATAATTCTGCCCTCCAGGAGCCAGGCTGGGGGAGGTTTTCTCTGACCTGAGACCTTGGCCTGAGCTGGGTTGGCAGGACCCATTTCAAGAGAGGGCAGCCTCCGGTCTTCATAGGGGAAGGGGCCCACGGCTCAGGAGGGGCTTACGGTAGCAATGCTTTGCCTAGTTCAATCCCTCCCACCCTCATTCAAAGGCTCTCAAGCAGCACTGTGTGGCAGGCCTGAGGAAGTCTCTTCCGTGGCACCACAGACAGCTCTTCGAATTCAGTACTGGGCTACGTGGCTTGTCTCTACCATATGGCTCGTTGTCCCTATTCAGAGCTCATGGCAGCAGATCTCATGAGCCACTGCCTGCCGTACGTCCACCTCCTGCCACTGTCGTGCACTTTGGGGCTGCTGGCGCCAACGGCTGGAGAGCCCCCCACGCACAGGCCACTGGCTCAACCAGCCCACACTACTAGAGCAGCTAAAGGTGGTGGCGGGGGGAGGTTCAGAGGTGGTTCAGGGGAGGATTGGGGTGTGGTGTGAGTTGAGCCAGAGGTGGGAGGGAGGATCACAGCACACGCCAAGATCCTATCCCCCCCCTTTCCTGGCCTAACATGTCCCGTTCCCCCCCCCTGGTTCCTCAGACTCACGCCAGTTAAATAGTTGGCATAGGTCTGAGGAGACCCACTGGTGGCCAGGCAGCTTATGGGGAGGGAAGTAAAAATGATTTCTACTTACCTGGGGCTGTCTGATCTCCCCCCACCACCACCACCGCCGCAACACAGCATACATGGCACAGGCTGGTAGGGGATAGGACTGGACTGTTGGTATGTAGCAGCGTCATGTACATTTAGCGGGGGCAGCCATATGGACTTCCCAACACATGATGTCCCATGATGACGACTGAATGGTGACCTGGCTGAACTGACAAGTGTTGTGGTATTTGCCGTTCTGCACCATAGAGAAGTCCCAGGCGGCATATTTATGGCTCAATCCTATTGAGCCCTTGCACCAGTGCAGCGCATGCTGAGCTGGCACGAGCTGTCGCAAACGTGCCGTAAGGGGTGAGGCACATTGCGACAGCACACCAGAGGTCTGGGCCACTGCAAAGGCCTGTACTGGCTTGGCAGGACCAGAGCACCATGGAACATGCTCCAGGGCAGGTGAGCTGGTGCAGGGGGAGGAACAGGAAGGGGGAGGGGGTGTAACAGGGAAGCAACGGGGGTGGGGTGGGCGGATTGGGTCTGGGAGGGGTAGGATCGGCGGTGGCAGCGTGCGCCGAATCCTATCCCCTTCCTGGGCCGTTTTCTCTTATACGGGCTTCTCAGACTTGAGCCAGCAAAAGAGCTGGTGTGGATCTCAGGAGACCCATTGCGGGGACTGGGGGTTTAAAAGTTGGGTAGACCTGACAAGACTGCATTTCAAAGTAGGACCTAGTCAGGTCCCACACTGTGCAGCTTTGTCCACAGGAGCAGTTCCAGCCACGGGAGGGAGACCGTCTGCGAGGTTCCTGCTGAACTGGGTCGTCATTCTGGACTCTGCAGCAGGGCTGAGTGGTGACCGGCGCAGCAGGTCTTGGGTAGACCTGTGACCTGACAAGGTCCTTGCTGCTTTGGGTCCCTTCGGGGAGAAAGGCGGGATAAAAATATTGCAAAATAAATTAAAAATAAATATAGAAAAAGTTCCCTGACCTTGAGGCACCCTCCAGTCTCCCAGGTTCTGCATAGGGTGCAGCAGTGTTGCCCTGCACTGGCCTCTCTCACTGCACAGAAGGTGACGCAGGGTGGGGGGGCTGCCATCGGTGAGGGCCCAAGGCGCCAGTCACCACTCAGCCCTGCTGCAGAGTCCCGACTGAGGAGCCTTGCAGGGAGTCTCCCTCCTCCTGTGGCTGGGACAAAGCTGCACAGTGTGGGACCCGACAAGGTCCTCCTGAAGAAGAACCAGCTGCGTTGCCGCCTGGGTGAGCCCTGCTGCGAAGCAGCACAGCAGTGTGCCTTGTTGTGCTCGGTGAGTGAGGAGGCCCAACTGTGCCTGGGCGGCATCACTGCAGATGGCACGGGAGGGAATGCTCCCCCATACCAAAGAATTCCCTGCAGGTAGAAAACCAGGATCCTCTCCTCTCTTTCGCAGACCCCCCCACCTAACCCCCTTTCTCTCCTTGGACTTACAGCACGATCCTGTGTAGGGTGCACCAGCTGCCCTAAACAGCCGCCCGCTGCATCCTAAGCAGGATGTGGCCCATACTGGCAGAGCTGGGGCACACCTCGGGGGAAAGGGACGTTCATTCGTCCCTTTCCCCCAGTGTCAGACCCAGCGGCCCAATGGGCCTCCTCAGATGTGCGCCAGCTATTTTGCTGACTCACATCCGAGGGGATGGTGTACTCACAGTTGCTGACTCACGCCTGAGGGCCAGGCCCAGGAAGGGGCATTGGATATCGGCGGAGCACGATATCCCTGCCCTGGTTGGCGGAGCCCCATCCCTGCCCTGGTTGGCCAATCACGCCCTCCCCTGCCACCTTGGCCCTCCCTCCCCACGCCATCCTGCTGCCTGGCTCAGGACCTACAGTACCTGCATCCAGCGGCGCAGTCCTCATCTGGTGGCGGAGTGAGCAGTGCCCGCCTCTGCACCGCTTACTCTGTGGGTGCCGAAAACCTACCTTACGGCATATTTACAAAACCCACCGGTGGAGCAGCAGCTCCATCGGTATAAGGCTACGCAGGATTGCACTGCCCGGCTACCTTCATAGCTGGTATGGGTCTGAGGAGACCCGCAGGAAGCCAGAAGGCCTACCTAGTGGTCGGTTTTTCCTTACATCTGGTTGTCCTTCTGGTCACCCCACCGCCACTGGATGCAGTGCATGTTCCATCAACGCAGCTGCATCATGGACAACGGTGTGTGTGTGTGTGGGGGGTCGGAATGGGCTGCTTGTTTTCTCTTTGCAGGGAGGTGGGAGGAGCATTCCAGGGGGGGCCTGAGTCGCCACTCTCGTCTGCAGTGATACAGCCCAGAGACAGGTTGACCACCTCCGTGAGAACGAGGAGGCCTTAGTTTAGAACCCATTTCACAGAGCTAGATATGTGCTCAGTGTCCAAGAATAGCGGCTTCCAGTTCAAGGGGGTCAGCATGTGATCCTCAGGGGAACGGGATGAAGGATGAAGGAGTGAAGGTCTTCTTGGGATGAAGACCGCTCTTTCGTTTGCTTCCGCAACAGAGTCAAAGCCAACCTGGCTGGGATGGAAAATGGTAATAATGTGGAGCAGAGCTGGACCCAACCAGCCGGGAAAAGGGGAGCCCACTCTTAACTGTGGCAAGAAGCTCAAGTTGTCTTCTCCTGGTTTCTGACTCTCCCCCCCCCCCCAGTATTCTCCGTTAATGGGACACTTTCGGATTTAGTGATGTTAGAAACAGAGCAAGTCACGTTAGCATAGCATTTGGCAGCCAAATGCTTCTTAGCACAATTGCCTCAAAATGTGTCAGCAGTTTAGCGAAGGCTCAGAACTGAATGTTAAAGTCAGAATTTGAACAATTCACAGCATTTGGAAATCTGGGCTTGAACTGTGAAAGAAATCCCAACTATGCCCAGTTTCGCTTCGGTTTTCCACGTGTCTGTTCTTGTTTGTGACTGCACCGGTTTCAGAGGTGATGGCTGACCCCCGTTACAGGAAATGCGACTGGTCCAGGTTGAGCTGCATGTCCTGGAAGGAAGACCCCCCTGGAAGGAAGACCCCCAAACAGATCCTGGCAGCCACCAGTCAAGCATCCTTTGCAGAAGCAGGAACCCGACACGTTATGCCATTTCCAGAGGTGGCCCAGTGTAGGTTGAACAAACGCAGCCAGACCAAACCCTGTGCTGGGAAACTGTGACAGTAACGGCAGAGAACAAATCCGAGGGACCTGCGTCGAAACGACCCCCAAAGCACTGGTGCAGCAGCAGAGTCTTTTTCCACTGCTAGCGACAAACAAGCTCCTGAGACGGACACCTGGACTCTGCACTTCCCAGGCCTGTCCTCGCTCATCAGCACAGCAGAGACTGTCTTGAAAAAGTGTTTCATGGATTTCTACAGAACATGCCCAACAGGAGTGGAAGAGGAGGGAACCTAGTTCTGGGTGGGGGAGAAGAACCATCCATTGACGACAAAGTCACCAAGGTCCAAGGCAGGTTTGGGTTGACAGTCAGAAGCAGACAAGAAGGGGACCTACAAAGCTGGAGATATCATTCCTCCCATTTTCTTTGTCGGAATTCCTTGGCACGTTTTCAAGAGTTCTTCTTCAGCCAGCAGAAGGAATTTGCAATTGCCAGTTCAGAAAGCCAGTTCACTAGGCTTCCATCTCCCATGCTCTGGAATTAACATGGCGGCGGCGGTGGCGGCGGCGGCAGCAGCAGTAGGGAGCAGCCATACAGGCAGATCTGGGGGGAGCTTGTTGGCTGCACAGGGCTGCCAAAACTGAGAGGACCCATGGACTGCCAGTGCAAAGCCCTGGAACTCATTTAGATTGCGCCATAGACAATAATAAAGAAGAGAGGATGTGCCACTGAGGATATGCACAAAGGGGTTCTTCACCATCCAGCCACACCTCACGGCCTGGGGCAGGACTTCTGGGTCACAGGATGAGGCTTCCATGCAGACTCACATCCCAGTAGCTTTTGACACCAGCTCTCCAGAAGCAAGCTGGGACCTGGAACTAATTGTGCAGATACAGGTGGAAGACAGTGGCCAATACAAATGCTTCTGAATCGTGGCCATGAATTACGTGGCTTGGCTTACCTGCAAGAGCTATCTACAACACTTTGCTCTGTCAGCACCTTCCTACCACCCACCTGCTCTCTGCTTTGAGCTTGCATGGCCTACATGGGTCGGAGGATATCTGCAAGGTGGACGGCCCTGCCTTGACACAGAAGGCCGGACTGTGGGCTCCCCCCCCCTTTCACGATTGCATATTAGCCTAGAAAAACACCCAAACATAGGAATCCTTCCATCCTCACAAGAAGTGCAATGTGGTCTCTCTTTGTTGACCACTCAGAACTGTCTGTCTGTAAACACATCATTTACTGGCAGTGCAGGGGGGTGGGGAGGCGCGGGGGGGGGCTCCTTCACTCAGGCTGCCTGGGGACCCAGGTCAGCTTCCACCCCCCATCCTCCTCTCTGCGCACAAAAGCCTGTCCCTGGCGGAAGGTGTGGGTTTTCACATTGCAGTGGGGGTTTAGGGAAGTCGTGAAGGCCACCTCCATCTTGGCTGGTGAGGGGTCATCGGCGCAGCAGGGCAATGTGCAAGGCGCCAACTGGGCCTGGCTCTGTGGCAGCGAAGAATAGCAGCACAGAGGAGGAAGCAGCGGGGTGTAAGGCGAAGGCTCTTCCCTCGTGCCGGCCACGCTATGCCGCGGGGCCAGCACATCACATTCGTAGACAGCTGGCTGGCCATTGCTGGCTCCCAAGTCTGTGGGCCCAACTGGGCCTGGGAGGAAAGAGCCAGGTCTGAGGCCCGGGGCCAAGGCACTGTAGTTAGCTGAGGGAGGCTCATCGATGGTGTCGATGTCTTTGAGCCCCAACGTCTGGAGGACCCAGGTGTCCACAGGGGGATTTGGCGGGGGCGGGTCTTCTTCTTCGCAGGCAGAGAAAGCAGCCAGGAGGTTGCGCCTGGCCTTCTGGGGACGAGACGCTTCCGCGGGAGGAAGGCGAGGAGGGTCTTCTGCTCTCAGCCGCCTCCTCTTGCCACTCCGGAATCCCCGGGGGAATTTCTGCCCGCTTTGCCAAAGCAGCGTCTGTTGGAGAGGACAATGGAGGGAGGGCAGTTTGTGAGCCAACGGGGTGCGGAGCGAAAGACTCAAGAGGCTGGAAAGAAGAAGCTGTTTCTGCAAATGATCTAGACGCTTGCCACATTTCATTGGTTAGAGTAACTGACTTTTTAAAAAATGTAACGCGTAAAAAGGTACAAATGGCGACTTTGGCACTGAACATCTGGGAAAAGTTAGCCTCTTTTTCTTTCAAACATCTCACTATAATATTGATGATGAAAGAGCAGGTCTCATGAGGCTAAATACGTTGCGAGAGCTCCTGCTTCCTTTACAAACTAAAAATAGCAGCATGTGGCGGAAGGGGAATCAGGATCAGGACTCCACTGTGCAGGGGAGGGATATTTAACTCCCTTTAAAAATTAAACTCCCTACCTTTGAACTGCTGTCCCAATGAAAAATTTTCCCCAAAGCTGCAGTTAGCCCCAGCATGCAAGGAAACTCCTAGAGGCAAATGGGAGGTTCCCTCCTGGGGCGAATAACAGAAGGGTGTGTGCAATTTCATCAGGATCGTGGTACAGAAGGAAGGGGTTCAATACCCCCCCCCCCCCGCAGTCCAAACCCTGAACAATCCCTCCTGTGCTCCCATTTTCACTCTTATTTAAAGATGGAAGGACACATTTAGTGTGTCACATGTGGTTCAACCCTAAGCTGAAGAGGTCAAGGAACCATCAGGGTGGAGAGAGGTAGCAGGTCTGGTCATCGAAGGTCCAATCGTCTCCAGCAGCCTGGGAGCATCTCTGGATTTGCACATCAGTCCAAAGACCTTTGAAAAATCCCCTGGTTTTTTTGTGTTTTTCTTTGCTCCGTGTGAGGAGCAACTGGTGTCCCACCACTTTGAGAGCTACTGTCCTAAGCCCCTTCCCAGCCTGGGTCGGCCTTACACGGCCTCCCCAGATATATGCCAGCTTCAGAGCTGGAGTACATCCGAGGAGGCCCAGAGGCCCCTGGCTTGCCGACAGCTGGGGAAGGGGGCAAACATCCCCTTCTCCCAAGGTGCTTCCGAGTTGCCCTGGGGCACACCCAGGACCGGCATAGGATACAACAGCTGTGTATTCGTACACAGAATTGCGCTGTAAGTGATTTAGGGCCCAACCCTAACAGGCCGCTGCATCATCAGTACTCATGGATAGCAGCCTTTCCGGCGTGCAAAATTTATTTATTTAAAAAATGTATACCCCACTTTTTCCTATGCCAAGGCAAATGCCCAAGGCGGCACAACATGCTGTCGTGTGCAACCACACCACTGCTGGAAATGGCGAGCAGCGACAACCACCGCCAATAACCTTCATAGATGCCCTGGTGCCAGTAAGTTGGCATGAGTAGTGGGCGGGGGGTGGTGGTGGAATGAATCAGGTAGGGGGAAGAACGGGGCATGGGTGGGGCGGAGGGACGTGTGTGTGTCAAGGGTGGGGCGGAGGTGGTTATTGGCGGCAGAGGCTTAGCCGATATCCTATCTTCCTTCCTGACCTCTATCCACCTCCCCGGGTCCACTCGGAAACGTGCCAGTCAAATGCTGGTGCAGGTCTGAGTAGACCTATTGGAGAAGCAGAGGCTTACCTTATGGAGGCTTCTGGGACTGCCCCCCCCCCCGGGCAGGATACATACAGCGTGTGCTGCATTGGAGCGAGACTGCGTCAGACTGCATCGGGGGAGGGGGGTTAGTTAGGATTGGGCTGTCAGGCAGCAATCCTATATACACTTGTTCTTACTTCTGAGTAACCCGCATAGGCTAGGACTGTACCGCTGCAACCCCAAAGACATGAACTTGGGGGTCGATAACAGAACGTAAAAAGAGCCCTGCTGGATCAGGCCAAAGGCCCATCTAGTCCAGCTTCCTGTATCACACAGTGGCCCCACCAGGTGCCTCAGGGAGCACAAGACAACAAGATAACCTGTTTCCCGTTGACACTCCCTTGCACCTGGCACAGAGAAAACCCATTTCTAAAACCAGGAGGTTGCTTATGGCTTGTAACCTGTGATGGTCTTTTCCTCCATGAATCTGTCCAAACCCCTTTTAAAGGCATCTAGGCCAGGTGCCATCACCACATCCTGTGGCAAGGAGTTCCACAGATGAATTACACGCTGGGTAAAGAAATATTTTCTTTTATCCGTTCTAACTCTCCCTCCACTCAATTTTAGTGCATGTCCCCTGGTTCTGGTGTTATGCGAGAGGGAGAAGAATTTCCCTCTATCCACTCTCTCCATCCCATGCATAATTTTATAAGTCTCAATCATGTCCCCCCTCAGGCGCCTTTTTTCTAGGCTGAAAAGCCCCAGACGCTGTAGCCTTTCCTCCTAAGGGAGGTGCTCCAGCCCACGAATCATTCTGGTCGCTCTTTTCTGCACCTTTTCCAATTCAACTATATCCTTTTTGAGGTGTGGTGACCAGAACTGGCTTCCTGTCCAGTCAGCACGCCTGGCCTCAGACAACTCTGCGTGTGATTATTCCACGGGAAGGCAGCCCCCCCCCCCGGCACTCTCAACAACCCCCCCCCCATGCCCATTATTACCTTGGTCTTCTGCTCCACTTGCTTGACCAGGGCGGAGCTCAGGAACTGCCTCAGGTGGGTGTTCTCCTCCTGCAGCCTGGCCAGCTCCTCCTCCTTCTGCAGCAGGCTGTCCTGAAGCTGTGAAACACGGAACAAGAGAAGGTGATTGAGAAGGAAGGAAGGAAGGAAGGGGGCTCCTCTTGGGTAAAGCCTCAGCCCAAGGGAAAAGCCTCAGCTCCGAGGGTGAGGGGGCGGGGCTGCTTCGTTCATCTGTGTAAGGGAGGCTCGGATTTCAGCAGCACTTACAACTCCCCCCCCCCTGTAGTGACACCAGAGTGTCTATCCTTAGCACAGGATACGTGTAAAACCCGGTCATTTTATTGAGCTCCCCAAAGTGGACATAGAAGCATTTAGTCCCATCAGCTTTGGGGACCAGGACAGGGGGACTCCTGCAATTGCTGTGTGATGGCCCTGTCATTCCAAGTGGTAACAGGACTGGGACCCCCTATTCCCCATTGCCCCCTTCCCCTTCTTCAGGGCAGGAGTTGCCAGGCCATCCACACCACCCACACCTGGGGACGCCTGGATAACATGATCTGTGGCCGTCATTTGGCTTCAGTGAATCCAAAGTCATTGGAGGCCCCTGTACTGTGAAAGTGGGGGGGGGGGATGTCTCTCTCGCCAGGCTCTCCGGCCAAGCATTTTTTATTTTTATTTTTTGAAACTGCATTTGGTTCAAAATATGGTGGATGACTCATTGGGATCAGGCCGATGAACGATGTCTCCCCAGTCCTACGACAGGGGCTTGCAGGCTGTTTCTGAGTGGCTTTCAAGGGACTGGGTACCTGAAGGACTGTCTCCCTCCACATGAAACTGCCTGAGTTCACCTTCAAAGGCTCTTCTCCAACTCCCCCCAACATCCTGGCTTTAGAATGCTCTCCCAATACCAAGCCAAATTTCTTTTATGAGTCAGATGGAGGCCTTTTTGTTTCTGACCAGGTCATTTAGACCTGTTGGTTTTTAATCCTGATTTTATGATATCTGTTCTCTTGTTTCCTGTACCACATTAGTGCTCCAATCCTATCTGGGGCTTACGGTGGCGGATCTCACAATCCACTGCTGTAAGTCCTGGTTCAGGAGCATGAAATTTTGAGTTACTGTCGTGAACCATGGGGCTGCTGGCGCAAATGGCTGGAGGCACCTGGAGCGTGACAGTGGCTCCCAGATGTCCTGCCAGAGCAAGTAAGGTGGCAGCGGGGGTGGTTTGGGGGAGGATCGTGGGTGGAATGGGGCAAGGAGAGAGCAGAGGAGGGGGAGGTTTGTGGGCGGGAGGAGGTGGATCTCAGGGGAAGTGGTGCATGCCAAGACCCTGCCCCCCTTTACGGGCGGGTCATTCCATGTCAAATCAACCAATGAAAAATCCATTTTGGAACTTGATGTCACGGATTTTGCTCATTTTTGGTATATTTGTACCTTACGATGAGATGTTTAAAAAACAAAATTCAGATTTTTTTTGTCCATCCGTTTTTGAGGTATTGAATGTTCAAAATTGCCTAAAAATGCCAAAATTCACTTGTCACCATACCTTCAAATGCCATTTACAAGATAACAATGACAACTACAGACATGGGACAGGTGTCATTTTAAGTCTTATGAATAGGGATTTCATTTGATATACAACATAATTGTAAATTTTCAAAAAATTCAAAAATATTCAAATAATATTAATTTTGAAATTTTGGAAAATTGAACTTTTTTAAAATTTTCAAAAAAATCACACTTAAAGGTATATGTCTTTTAGTCAATCAGTCAAAAGTTCAAGATGGTATCTCAATGGTATCATACAAAAAATAATTTTTCTTGTTGGCAGTGACCAGGAATTAAACCCCTCAAGTCCATTTTTCTACAGTTTACATTGATAAAATTATGTGTTAAACTGAAATGAATCCCAAAATTTATAACAAGACTTACAGAGATAGATTTATAGAGAATGAATTTACTTTCTATTCTTTACAGGATCAGCTTTTTGGTAAAACTATCAAAATCACGAGCTTTTTACTTCTGTTCGTAGTTTTAACATTTTCCTTTAGTTGCTGAATAATTTCTGAATCAGCACAGTGACATTTTTCCTCATCTAAATCATCTTCAGAAGTTAAAAAAAAATCTTTGTAGGTCCTTTTAATCTTCCCCATCTTTCCTTTTTATTTATTTATTTTTCACATTTTTATACCGCCCTTCCTCCAAGGAGCTCAGAGTGGTGTATATATTTCCTCCCCTCCTTTTTGTCCTTACAACAACCCTGTGAGGTAGGTGGGGTCGAGAGATAGTGACTGGCCCAAGGTCACCCAGGAAGCTTCGTGGCTGAGCGGGGATTTGAACCTGGATCTTCCAGGTCCAAGTCCGACTCCCAAACCACTACACCATCCTGATTGCTGCTCATAAGAACATAAGAAGAGCCCTGCTGGATCAGGCCAAAAGCCCATCTAGTCCAGCTTCCTGTGTCACACAGTGGCCCCACCAGATGCCTCAGGGAGCACACAAGACAACAAGATACCTGTGTCCAGTCGCCACTCCCTTGCACCTGGCACAGAGAAAACCCATTTCTAAAACCAGGAGGTTGCTTATGGCTTGTAACCTGTGATGGTCTTTTCCTCCATGAATCTGTCCAAACCCCTTTTAAAGGCATCTAGGCCAGATGCCATCACCACATCCTGTGGCAAGGAGTTCCACAGATGAATTACATGCTGGGTAAAGAAATATTTTCTTTTGTCCGTTCTAACTCTCCCTCCACTCAATTTTAGTGCATGTCCCCTGGTTCTGGTGTTGTGTGAGAGGGAGAAGAATTTCCCTCTATCCACTCTCTCCATCCCATGCATAATTTTATAAGTCTCAATCATGTCCCCCCTCAGGTGCCTTTTTTCTAGACTGAAAAGCCCCAGACGCTGTAGCCTTTCCTCATAAGGGAGGTGCTCCAGCCCACGAATCATTCTGGTCGCTCTTTTCTGCACTTTTTCCAATTCAACTATATCCTTTTTGAGGTGTGGTGACCAGAACTGGACACAATACTCCAGATGTGGCCTTACCATCGATTTGTACAAGGGCATAATGATATTGGCCGTTTTATTCTCAATCCCTTTTTTAATGATCCCGAGCATGGAATTGGCCTTCTTCACAGCCGCCGCACACTGGGTCGACACTTTCATCGACCTGTCCACCAGCACCCCAAGATCTTTCTCTTGATCCGTCACAGACAACTCAGAACCCATTAGCGTATATGTGAAATTTTGGTTTCTTGCCCCAATGTGCATCACTTTGCACTTACCTACATTAAAGCGCATCTGCCATTTTGCTACCCATTCTCCCAGTTTGGAGAGATCCTTCTGGAGCTCTTCACAATCCCTGCTGGTCTTCACCACCCGGAAAATTTTAGTGTCATCTGCAAACTTGGCCACCTCACTGCTTATCCCCAACTCCAGGTCATTTATGAATAAGTTGAAAAGCACCGGTCCCAAGACCGATCCTTGGGGCACACCACTTTTCACCTCTCGCCACTGTGAAAATTGCCCATTGACTCCCACTCGCTGTTTCCTGGTCTTCAACCAGTTCCTAATCCACAAGAGGACCTGCCCTCTTATTCCCTGACTGTGGAGTTTTCTCAGGAGCCTTTTCTCAGGAGCCTGCTCACTCCTTCTGAGGACTGTCACTGTCTGCTGCCTCCTCCAGGCGCAGGGGGGCTGCCTGCCTCTGAAGGTTGGCTGCAGGAGAGCAATGGCGGGAGGGAGAGGGGGGTCTTTCTTCTCCCCTGCTGGTGGGCTTCCCAGAGGAGGCAGCTGGTGGGCCTCCGTGGGGCGCAGAATGCTGGACTAAGCCAGGCCTTTGGCCTGATCCAGCAGGGCTTTGCTGCTTATTTATTTATTTATTTATTTATTTATTTATTTATTATTATTATTATTATTATTATTATTATTATTATTTCTGTATATATATACCGCCTTTCTTATCCTCAGATTTAGGCGATTTAGATGATGCTTCATTGGCTGATTACATTGTGTTTACTGTAATATATACCGCCTTTCTTATCCTCAGATTTAGGCGATTTAGATGATGCTTCATTGGCTGATTACATTGTGTTTACTGTAAGGCAGCTTGGCGACTTAGAGAGAAAGGGGGCCTATATACTGTTTAACTAGAAAAATATATCTTTGGGGTCGCAGGCCTCCAGTACAGTTTTATTTGATAAGTTTAATGCTTAGCATTTTTGCCATGAAATCTGTCAACACAGATTAAGATTCAGTGGTGTTAAAAAAAAAATGCCCCACGCATTCAGACTTTAAAGATCAAGACAGATTTCCCAGGTTTCATTGTCAAAACTTTAGGCAAATTTCAGACGTGTGCAAGGTCAGGATCTCTTTGGGCTCGAGGCTGAACAGTGGTTACCTGCTTGTTTCTGTAGAGCTGTGTGGAGAGCTGATCGCCAGTCCCTGAGTCATCTTGAGGGGTGAAATCCAAGCTACAGAACTGATCTGCACCAAAACAGCAGAAACCAAAGTGGTTCAAGAGAGAGCCAGAATCCAAACCAGGTTGAGTGACCAAGAGCAGCACTCCCCCCCGCCCCGCCCCCCCCGCACTCAGAGTTCCTCTCAAGGGGAAAAAAACAGCCCAGCCCAGCACACCCAGTCATCTTTTCCCCCCCATGGGATCAGAAGGCACAGATGTCTGCAGATGTGCGTACCTATGACTCGAACGGCCAAGCAATGCCTTTTTGCGGTTGTGCAAGTGTGTGCGTGTGTGCTGGCTGCTGGGACTAGTGTTCTGCAGCACAAGGTCCTTTATAGTGGCGCAAAAGCCTGGTCGCTGTCGCACGCTTCTGGGCTACTGCTGCACATCGAGATGCAGCCCCCACCGCAGCAGCTCCAGAAACCTCCATTGGCGGCACTGCTAGGCATGTCAAAGACAGGGCGGGGCAGGGCAGTGGGTGGGGAGGAAGAGGAAGGGGTGGATCTCGACAGCGCCGGTGTGCGCCACGCCAGATCCTATCCCTGGTTTCCCAGGTCACCTCGCCCCTTTCCTGAGACTTACGCCAGCAAAACGGCTGACGTAGGTCTCCAAGGAGACCCACAGGCGATTGGGAAGCCAACTGGGGGGTAAGTAAAACTAATTTTACTTACCCCCTGCTGTCCGTCTGATTGTGTGTGTCCCCCATACAGTGTGAGCTTCTCCTGCAGCGGAGCTGCATCGTTGGCACCAACGGGGAGACAGGACCTTGCAGTGGGTGAAGTGCAGCTGTGTGTTGTATGGGGGGGTGAGTGCCATTTACACTTGTGGGGTGGGGGTGGGCAGTAGAATCCGATGGCATATTCAGCCAGAGCTACTGCCCCCTCCCTCCCTCCCTCCCTCCCAGCAACCAATGTTCAATGGCGCAGCACCTCTGAGCATGGAAGATCCATGGAGCCATCATCATGAGCAGCTGTTGACCATCCTCTCCCCCTCATCCACAACTCCGTCCAATCGCCTTTTCAACCTAACTAAGCCAGAGACCAACCCCACATCTGGGGGCAGCAAATTTATTCAGGGGAAACTAGACGCGACCCTAAGCATGTCAGTTAACTTCCTGGTTTGAGTTGTAGAAGGCACACCTGAGGGGGCCTCACATAATTTGTTCCCCGCCTTGATGCTATTAATCACTGACGAACCATCTTCTCCATACGCACCTGACCGATCCCTCGTCTAAGGTGAGCAGAGGTGGCCCTGCTGTGCTGTGCAGCCACTTCTGGCGGAGGCCAGATTGAGAGCAGCAGCAAGGAGCAGCGCCTTCTCTGTGGCGGCACCTTTATTACAGAACTCGCTCCCCCGCAGCCCTCCAGCCAGAGCTGAAGACTTCCCTTTTCTGCCTGGCCTTCCCTGCTTAGCTAGTAGCTGTTGGGTTTTTGCATTTTGTTTTCATCTTTTTATTGCACCACTATCCTTGAGGATTATTTTATGATTCCTGGACTTTAGATTTTATTTTTGCATTTTACTGTTTTCTGCCTACACATTGTATGCCACCTTGAGTACTTCTTCGTTTCTTTGGAGGAAAAGGCAAGATCTGATTCATTCCGATAAAAACAGAATCTAGGACAGACTGGCAGCCTTTAGTAGTACTTCAGTACCGTCCAGTCCTCATTTGTTGAAAAAGATTTTTTTTTCCATGTGTGAAAAGTGAGGGCTGTAACCTTCTGTGCGCCCTTCTTCCTGCTGCACATACAGTTGTAGTACATAGGACAGAACGGACTACTTTTGAGTCGGAGACATGCACAGACCTGCCTTGAACGTGCCCTCAAGCCCAGGGCCCGCCTGCCTGCCTGCCTGCCACTGTCCCTGCTGCTGCCACAGCAAGGTTCGTTCCAGGTCCTGGCTGCTCCTTTATTGCCGCCGCCTCTCCGGAGCAGCCACAGGGGCAGCAGCACGCAGGGCTGGCTGACAGAGCAAAGGTGGGTGTGGGTGACCCGCCCGCCCGCTATCTAGCCAGCACCCCGCCTCGCTCCAGCAGGGGCAGCCAGAAGGTTCCGTGAGACCCACTGACTGGGCTCGAAGGCAACCAACAGCCCTCTACCACCAGCACACTGCCCCTGAACACGGAGGCTCCATTTCACTCGTGTAAGAAGCGAAGAAGACTCGCCCACCCCACCCGGATGGACCGAAGCCTTCAAGCTGCCTCGCCCGCCACCTCCTGGCTCTGCCGCAAGAGTGGCCAATAGCCGATCCTCGGATGCCTCTGCTGCAGATCACGGCGGGCACCCTCTGCCCTCCCCCCCGCCGCCCAGCGACCGGAATTCAGGTACACCACTGCCTCCGAACGCGGAGGGGGATCCCTTCTCCAGCCCCATGCAGCCGTTGCCTCTTTCTCCTCTTTCCACGGCTTTGGGACGTCTTCATCATCACTTCCTCGGGTGTCATGAATTCTTCCGTGAGGTCATTTCGCGCCCCTTATTACGCTGCTGCCGCCGAGTGTGGTGCGTGCTGCTGCTGCGAGCATTCTCCCAGCCAGCTTTCTCCGCGTCCTGCATCGTCAGAGAAGCCCCGAACAGGGGGGCAGCAGGAGGAACAGCCGCGGCGCTCGCTCCCCAGCCCGCCCTTCCGTCGGAGCCTCCTTCTCCCCCGCCCGCCCGCCCGCCCGCCCGCCCTGTGCCTCCTGCGCTGCGCTGCCCGCGCGGCTCGACGGCTGGCACTTACCGGCGGCGGCTGCCGCTCCCTCCTCGCCCGCGCCGTCGTCCGGGAGACCAGCGGCGGCCCAGACCGAGTCGAGCCACGTCTCCGGGGCAACCTTCGCCGCCGCCGCCGCCGCCGCTGCTGCTGCTGCTGCTGACGTCGAGTGGGCACAGGGCCGGGCGCAGACGGGGCCCCCTGCGAAGGCCGGCGGCGGCTCTTGGCAAGGCGCGGCGCTGCTCTGGCAGAAGGAGGGAGGCGGGGAGAAGAAGCGGCGTGAAAGAGGCCCTCGGAGGAGCGATCCCTTCCTTGGCCCGGGCGGCTGCGGCGGAGCCTCCCCGCTGGAGATCGCGCCGCCAGGCTGCTGCCTCGCAAACCGGCGGCGGGGGTTGCTTAGTGGCTGGGCTCCAGGCAGGGGGAGGGGGAAGTCTAGAAAGGGCTGGAGGGGGGGTCAGTGATGCCCCCCCACTCAAGATCTCTCTCTCACACACAGACATCACGCATCCAGGGTCGTCTTCGCGTGGCCCCCTCCCCGCCACCGCCCTTCCACCTGGTGGTCCTCTAGCAGCAGATCATCACCCAGATGCTGATGCTGCTGGAACTGAACCCAGGAGCCGCACGGGCGGCTGGCTACCTGCCCGACCTAGTCTGAAGGAAGTGAGGAGGAATGGGGGGGGGGCGCGCTTGAACCGCCTGCTTGCCTCCTCACCCCCTCCGTCCTGAGTGGTACTTGGGTGGATCTTGCAACTGCAACAAGTGCCAACGCCCATCACCCAGTTTAACACACAGGCAACGGGAGGGAGGGAGAGGCAGCAACCTGAGGGTGGGAGAACCCTTTTGAACCCAAGTTAGGATCATGTCTCTTGGTCCACCACCATCACCACCCTCCCTAGGAAACAACAAAACCCACCAAAGGTCCCCCCACCGTCAAGAGGAATTGCTGGAGGTCCCTGCTGCTGCTGCTGCTGCTGCCTGTGAACGTCTTCCCCACCCCAGCTCTGCCTTCCACCTCCTTAAACATCCTGCTCCTCCACACAGCCCACCCTGCTTCTCTCTGGCTGCTGGGGCCAGGTAACCTCTTCCTCCCTTGGGCATTTGGAGCTGAGCCCAGCTCCCAGGACCACGGAAGGAGGCAGGACCCCGCCTCAGCCTCAGCTGGAGAGGCTCTCCAACCCACCTGCCCCCCAGTCCTCCAGCCCCAAGAAAGAGGGAGTCCCAGTTTTCTGTCTGAGCAGAGCAGCTCCAACTTACCATCTGGCAGGTGGGGGTTCCGGTTCCCCTTCAAGCTCCAGCGAGCTTCAAGTGCCTCTGCTGGGAAGGGCTGAGCTGAGCGAGGAGGCGAGTTCCAATCTAATGGAGTTTCCCCAGTGTGACGCCTTCGGAGCTCTCCTGGGCTCAGCAGCCCTCTGATTTGGTGCAAACTGCTGTCAGACTAGTGACGTGAAAGGAGAAGGAGCAAACTTGCCCAGGTCCTCCTCACAAGGAAGGAGAGAACAAGAGAGGGAGGAGGAAGAGGTTGTGCCTGGCAATCTGGAAAGGCTTTTGCTCATGCCGGTCTAAGCCAAGCAGATTTGGGGAGAAGAATGGGGGGCACTTGGGGTGCTTGTGGGAAAACAGGACATAGGGCTAGCTAACCCCTTTTAAAAATAAATAAATAGCAATAGCAGAGAAGACTAAGGACAAGAAAGCATTCCAGTAACTTGAATTGAGAGTGACTTTCCTGAAATAAATTTAGTCAGAAGACCAGGAATTGGGAAGGACGAAGCAGCAGAGACCCCCACCCCTCTCCTGAAAAGGTAGGATAAGAGAAGAAGCTACAGATTAAAGAGCAAGAAGAGGAGTCCTTGCCATAGTTGTGCAGCAAGAGGGCGGGGGCTGCCTGGGCAGGTGAGGACGGGCTCCTTCTTCTTCGGGAGCTTTTCAAGACAAAGTTGAACAGATTTCTGTGGAAGGCAGGAAGGACACCCAAGAAGAGCATCAGGTTGACGATTTGTTGTTTCGGAGTTTCCACCGCTGATGTGCGTAGAAGTCTGGGACGAGCCACTGGTGAACCTCACAGAGTAAAACATGATGTAGGAAAGAAGAGACATTCTAAAGCCAAACACCCACCCTGAGCAGCGTAGACTCTGGTTGAATCATCATCACACCTGCAGAACGTTGGGGGGGGGGGACCTCAACTGCTGAAGGATTGTGTAGCTACTGATGACATTTTTAGCCTGCCATTTTCCTAGGCACGTCCACAAGGTGGCTTACAACAAATAAAGAGTCCCCTAAAAAGCAAGGACTGTACCATGCAGGAAATCATGATGAATCTGAATAAACAGAAAACCTCTCCCTCTGCAGAAGAATGATGTTTTGACCGGCTGTATGCATGTGAGAAGGAAGCCGGCCTGGTGAGCTGCCCTGGCAGGGAGGGGGGAGGGGGTCTATCAGAAGGGCGCATTGACTCATCGCTTGTCCCATTGCTGCTCTGCTGTTTACCTTTCCAGTTGCCTGTCACTGCACACTCTGACAGCGCAGAATATTGCGCAGAATATTAGGCTTTCCCCCTAAACTGACCCCTGGGGGAAAGCTGACAGGAGCCGAGGGGCATCCGGTTCGGGACTCCTCATCCCTAGGGAATGAGGGTGCAAAGGATGGGGAACAGTCAAGAAATAACAGAGTAAGAATTGGGAGTGGTAGCGTGATGGGACATGACAGCCAGTCTAGCAGGACAGAAGGCTGCAGGAATAAAGGTGCAAACATGCAGCCCTTCTTGGGGGACCAGGTATATAAGTGCTTTTATGCAAATGCCCGAAGTCTACGGGCAAAGATGGGAGAAATGGAATCTTTGGTGGCTAGGGAAAACATTGACAAAGTAGGTATAACAGAAACCTGGTGGAATGCGGAGAACCAGTGGGATACTGCAATCCCAGGATATAAACTCTATAGGAGGGACAGAGAGGGGCGTGTTGGAGGTGGGGTGGCCATCTATGTCAAAGAGGGGGTAGAATCCACCAGAGTAGAGCTGGAGGGGGGCTCTGACTCCTCCGTAGAATCACTGTGGGTTAGATTACCAGGCTTAAAGAGTGATGTAATAGTAGGGGCATGCTACCATCCTCCAGATCAAAAACCTGAAGGGGATCTTGAAATGAGGAAGCAAATCAGGGAGGTGTCAACGAGAGACAGGGTTGTAGTCTTGGGGGACTTCAATTATCCTCACATCGACTGGGTCAATTCATGCTCAGGTCATGAAAGAGAGACTGGATTTCTGGATATGTTAAATGACTGTGCCTTTGAGCAGCTTGTCATGGAACCAACCAGAGGACAGGTGACTCTGGATGTGATATTGTGTGGCACTCAAGATCTGGTCAGGGAGGTAAACATTACCGAACCATTGGGGAACAGTGACCATGCTGCGATCTGTTTCGCCATGCATGTCGGAGGGAGAGTGCCGAGCAAATCTGACACGAAAACCCTTGACTTCCGAAGGGCAGACTTCCCCAAAATGAGAAGACTAGTTAAGAAAAAGCTGAAAGGGAAGGTAAAAAGAGTCCAATCGCTCCAGAGTGCATGGAGGCTGTTTAAAACAACAGTCATAGAGGCCCAGCGGGAGTGTATCCAAGTCCAGGAGGGTGCCGGCTTGGCTAACAAGCACAGTTAAAGAGGCTATAAAAGGCAAGGAAGCTTCCTTCCGTAAATGGAAGTCTTGCCCTAATGAGGAAAATAAACAGGAGCACAAACTGTGGCAAAAGAAATGTAAAAAGATGATACGGGAGGCCAAGCAAGACTTTGAGGAACGTATGGCAGGCAACATAAAAGGGAATAATAAAAGCTTCTTCAAATATGTTAGAAGCAGGAAACCTGCCAGGGAAACGGTTGGTCCGCTGGATGGTGAGGGAGAGAAAGGGGTGATAAAAGGGGACTTGGAGACTGCAGAGAAATTAAATGAGTTCTTTGCATCTGTCTCCACGGCAGAAGACCTCGGGCAAATACCGCTGCCGGAACGGCCTCCCCTGACTAAAGAATTAAGTCAAATAGAGGTTAAAAGAGAAGACGTCGCAGACTTAATTGACAAAATAAAGATCAGTAAATCACCCGCCCCGGATGGCATCCACCCAAGAGTTCTGAAGGAACTCAAGAATGAAGTTGCTGACCTCTTGACCAAAATATGCAACTTGTCCCTTAAAACGGCCACTGTGCCAGAGGATTGGAGGATAGCTAATGTCACACCAATCTTTAAAAAAGGAAGGAGGGGGGACCCGGGAAACTACAGGCCGGTCAGCCTAACCTCTGTTCCAGGGAAGATGGTGGAAAGTCTCATTAAGGATAAAATCTTAAAATACATAGAAGAACAAGCTCTGCTGAGGGAGAGTCAGCATGGCTTCTGCAAGGGGAAGTCTTGCCTCACAAACCTGTTAGAATTTTTTGAAAAGGTCAACAGGCATGTGGATGCGAGCGAACCCGTGGATATTATATATCTGGATTTTCAGAAGGCGTTTGACACGGTCCCTCATGAAAGGCTCCTGAGAAAACTCCACAGTCAGGGAATAAGAGGGCAGGTCCTCTTGTGGATTAGGAACTGGTTGAAGACCAGGAAACAGCGAGTGGGAGTCAATGGGCAATTTTCACAATGGCGAGAGGTGAAAAGCGATGTGCCCCAAGGATCGGTCTTGGTACCGGTGCTTTTCAACTTGTTCATCAATGACCTGGAGTTGGGGATAAGCAGTGAGGTGGCCAAGTTTGCAGATGACACTAAACTTTTCCGGGTGGTGAAGACCAGCAGGGATTGTGAACATAAACATAAGAACATAAGAACATAAGAAGAGCCCTGCTGGATCAGGCCAAAAGCCCATCTAGTCCAGCTTCCTGTGTCACACAGTGGCCCCACCAGATGCCTCAGGGAGCACACGAGACAACAAGATACCTGTGTCCAGTCGCCACTCCCTTGCACCTGGCACAGAGAAAACCCACTTCTAAAAACCAGGAGGTTGCTTATGGCTTGTAACCTGTGATGGTCTTTTCCTCCATGAATTTGTCCAAACCCCTTTTAAAGGCATCTAGGCCAGGTGCCATCACCACATCCTGTGGCAAGGAGTTCCACAGATGAATCACACGCTGGGTAAAGAAATATTTTCTTTTGTCTGTTCTAACTCTCCCTCCACTCAATTTTAGTGTGTGTCCCCTGGTTCTGGTGTTGTGCGAGAGGGAAAAGAATTTCCCTCTATCCACTCTCTCCATCCCATGCAGTTTGGATCTCTCCAAACTGGGAGAATGGGCAGCAAAATGGCAGATGCACTTCAATGTAAGGAAGTGCAAAGTGATGCACATTGGGGCAAGAAACCAACATTTCACATATACGCTAATGGGTTCTGAGTTGTCTGTGACGGATCAAGAGAGAGATCTTGGGGTGCTGGTGGACAGGTCGATGAAAGTGTCGACCCAGTGTGCGGCGGCTGTGAAGAAGGCCAATTCCATGCTTGGGATCATTAAAAAAGGGATTGAGAATAAAACGGCCAATATCATTCTGCCTCTGTACAAATCAATGGTAAGGCCACACCTGGAGTATTGTGTCCAGTTCTGGTCACCACACCTCAAAAAGGATATAGTTGAATTGGAAAAGGTGCAGAAAAGAGCGACCAGATTGATTTGTGGGCTGGAGCACCTCCCTTATGAGGAAAGGCTACAGCGTCTGGGGCTTTTCAGTCTAGAAAAAAGGCGCCTGAGGGGGGGACATGATTGAGACTTATAAAATTATGCATGGGATGGAGAGAGTGGATAGAGGGAAATTCTTCTCCCTCTCGCACAACATCAGAACCAGGGGACACGCACTAAAATTGAGTGAAGGGAGAGTTAGAACAGACAAAAGAAAATATTTCTTTAGCCAGCGTGTAATTCCTCTGTGGTACTCCTTGCCACAGGATGTGGTGATGGCACCTGGCCTGGATACCTTTAAAAGGGGTTTGGACAGATTCATGGAGGAAAAGACCATCACAGGTTACAAGCCATAAGCAACCTCCTGGTTTTAGAAGTGGGTTTTCTCTGTGCCAGGTGCAAGGGAGTGGCGACTGGACACAGGTACCTTGTTGTCTCGTGTGCTCCCTGAGGCATCTGGTGGGGCCACTGTGTGACACAGGAAGCTGGACTAGATGGGCTTTTGGCCTGATCCAGCAGGGCTCTTCTTATGTTCTTATGTTAATATTGATTATTGTGTTTCTTTTAAACGTTGAGCCATACAAAGCTGTGGTTCCTTATTACTGCGGAGCAAACCATAGCCCATCAGGAGCCAAATCCCAGAATTCTTCTTCTTCTTCAGTCCTGAGCTGGCGCATGAGGAGCAGGCCATCCTCTCCACCAATACACCGCTGTAGGTGCCGCTGCTGGGGTCCGTATGTCATTCACGATATGCTTCTTCCACTCTTGGAGATTGGTGGCGATATTTCTAGCCTCATTGATGGTCAGCCATTGATTCCATAGATCTTCCTCGATGTGTTTAAGCCACAGTTTCTTTGGTGCTGCCTGTTGAACCCTCCAGTGGGCAGGTCTCTCTGGCCAGAGGAGCTTGTGTGGCCGCCGACTGGTGCTCATTCTGCAGACGTAGCCAAACCTTCACAGTCTGCGTTTCTAGATTTGTCCTTCAGTTGAGGGTTGATAGTCGCCTCTTGTCCGAATGGTCTTGTTGCGATGGCGATCATGAAGAGTGACACCCAGGATCTGTCTCAGGCATCGCATTTGGAAGACTTCGAGCCTATTCATGTCTGGTTTAAGCAGAGAGTCCATGTCTCCGATCCGTATAGTAGAATTGGAAGAGGTGAATGTTGGTCTTGATGGAGAGGTGACCCTATTTCCAAAGGCACCATTTGAGCAAGGCAAATTCTACTGCTGCCTGGCCAATCCTACTATGGAATGCCAACTCCCAGAATTATGCAGATGAACCTACACTGATAGCCCGCCCCGATCCACCATAACTACCCATCCGGTGATGCAGCGGCACCAACATGGCACCTGCTGCATCCCACGGAGGAGTTTCGGCTTCCAGGGGCCTTCACAGGGTAAGGGAACATTTGTTCCCTTGCCCCAGAGTAAGCCCTTGCCGGCCCATCGGGTCTTCTTGGACCTGCGCCAGCACCCATGAAAGCAGATTGAGGCCAGGAAGGGGGTTAGGTTTTCGGCATGTGCTGCTGCTGCCCAGACCGCCCCCTTTCCAGTCCTGATCCGCCCTCCCCCTGCCCCTGTTGTCACCCCATTCCGCCCACCCCCTGCCTCCGCCCCACTCTCTGTGCATACTCACCAGTGCCGGCAGGCGTCCATTGTCTGCTGGCACATGGAGCTGGCCGCACACAGCTTGCTTGCGGCGGTGGCCAGGCTGTGTGCCTTTTGTCACCTTTTGTCACCTTTTGTGACAGCTGGAAAGCACCTAGCATCTCTGGAACACTTGTTCCATAGGATTGGGCCACGAGTGTGAAGAAAATGTGTCACACAACACATTTGATACAATGGAGTGTGGGGTCATGTCTTTTCAAGTCCTTTGAGGGTCTTCACGGGCACAAAATGAGTACCTAACATTTGCAGTGTGTGTCACCCTTTGAGGGAGATGCTAAGCCCCTCCCCTCATTTAACTTACAATACCCAATGGGGGCTGCTCTTCCATGTCGGGATGATATACACTGTTTGTTCAGCATCTAAGCATGTAACTGTCTACAGCCTCGGTGAAAGGTCCCAGGAGAGGATCCCCAATTGTGCAACGGAGTGACTGAGGTACCACTGCAGGTGTATCTCTATCTGAGCATCATCACAGGATATTCTGGTGTGAATTCCAGAAGAATCTCTGCCTTTGAGTCTGGTGGGTGAGTATAGTGGAGCTACCCTGGCCCTCTTTGAGAACTCCCGCAGATTCAGACAGCTAGCAATGGTCAATCGATATTGTGGGTTGCCACAAGCATCCTCTTTGTATACCAGAGATGCCTTTTCTCTTTGTTTCATGAATAGCTCAAGATGTGCTTTTAATAGTCATGGGTGGCTAGAAAGTGCTAATTCAAATAAGCATTGATGGCTTTTGACCATTGGCTGGGAGGGGAGATCAAGTACATGCTGTTTGCTTTCGGGTTACTGACGTTGCTTTAAGAACTGTCCCTGTCCGTCTGCATGGCTGCCGATAAGCTCTGCCCAAAGAACATTCTTAAGTAAACTGATATCACAAAAACACACATAGCTTCAATACTGTCTCCTCACAAGGAACTAGCTCCACAAGAGACTGCCCCCTTAAGTTTCCTTCCACTCAGAGAAGTGAGTGTCCGTGTATGGCATGTTTTTTAAAAGCATGTCGAATGCAGATGGGAGGGTGGTGGGCAGCCCAATCCTGTCTAGGGCTGCCGCAGCATGCAAAAGCATGCTGCGCTGGATCCCAGGCAGGATTGGGCTCGTGTCAGTGCAGCTGGAGCACACCACACGTTTGTCCTTTTCCCCTGGGTGATGCCCCAGCTGCACCTATTGGTCTCCTCGGATGTACACTGGCAAAATGGCCAGCGCAAATCCCAGGTCCAGTATGGGGATAGGATTCGGTGGAGCGCCGCGTGGCTGAGGATCCCTCCCCCATCCCTGGCCTGGCCGACCAATCACCCCCTCACTTTCCACCCTGGTCCGCCCTCCCCATGCCCCCCTAACCAGTGCAGGACATACCTCTGTCTGCCAGTGGTGGCTGTGGTCTAGGGCAGAGTGAGCGGTGCCCAGCCTCTCCACCAGCACCGCTTACTTGCCGAGTGTCGAAAATGTGCCTTATATTCAATTATATAATTGTAAAAAAAAAAAAAAAAAGACATGGGGGTTTGGGAAAGCCTGCCCATGTAAACCGCCTTGGATTAAAGTCAGAGGAGAAATCCAATGAGATGACCAAGAAAGGCAGTATATAAATACTGTATATATTGGCGCACAGGGTTGGATAGAGGTGAGGAGGGGTGAAATCAGGACCAGGAAGGGGGCGGTAGTGGCCGCAGTGGCCCACACCGATATCCTGTCTCCCCCCCCCCCTTTATTGGTGAATGATAAGACAATGGCACAATAAAAGCGCAAAAGCAACAGATGTAAAAGCAGGAAAAGGATTTAAAAATCCCCGGAATGCTATGGCAAATTTAGATAGCATAATAAAAAGCAGAGATATCACCATGCCAACAAACGTTCGCATAGTCAGGGCGATGGTGTTCCCAGTAGCAATGTATGGTTGCGAGAGTTGGACCATAAGGAAGGCTGAGCGCCGAAGAATAGATGCTTTCGAACTGTGGTGCTGGAGAAGACTCCTGAGAGTCCCTTGGACTGCTAGGAGATCAAATCAGTCAATCCTAAATGAAATCAAGCCTGACTGTTCCCTGGAAGGACAGGTACTGAGGCTGAAGCTCAAATATTTTGGCCACCTAATGCGAAGAGAGGACTCTCTGGAGAAGACTCTGATGCTGGGAAAGATTGAAGGCAAAAGGAGAAGGGGAAGGCCAAGGATGAGATGGTTAGACAGCATCACCGATGTAACAAACATGAAAATGAGCGAACTCAGGAAGATAGTGGAGGACAGGAAGGCCTGGCGGGATGTGGTTCATGGGATCACGAAGGGTCGGACACGACTTAACAACTGAACAACAACCACCACCGATATCCTAACCCCTTTCCCGGCCTTGATCCTCCAACCCAGGTCCATGAGGACTTGCACCAGCTATAGAGCTAGTGCAGGTCCAGGTAGACCCAGTGGGCCAGCACAGGCGAGGGAATAAGTTTCCCTTTATCCTGAGGCCTCTAGATGTCAAAACTCCCCGCAGGATTCAGCAGGTGCCACATTGGTGCTGCTGTATCGCCACATGGGGAGGTAAATTGGGTGGGGCTATTACAAGGCTATGCCTCAGGAGTGGTAGTAGCAGTCAATGCTTACTTGGGACTTGATGAGACCTGAGAAATTCCACTGCGTTTTTCAAGTAGAACCACATGATTGGCCATATTCTGAACCCACAGCTCCTTCTTGGAGGGCTGGTGCAGCTGGCTCCTGATTGCTGCAGAAGCTATGGTTCATTTATAGTTTTATGGATAGTTTTTGTTACTCCGATTGCTCTGAGCATGACCCCTCCTGTGAAGAAGGAACCCACCAACTGCCTTTCAATTCATAATGCTGAGCAGGAGGCCGGCGTGTCTCTATCAGCGCTCACTTCTTTCTCTGAGACTCACTGCTCCTAACTCCTCCATGCTTACGGAATCAATTTAGCACATCAGGATCCTAATCTAGACATAGTCGTAGCTGCAAGTAAGGCTTATTCTCTTTCTTCCGTGGCCACTACATCCCGGTGGACGTGCCCCCTCCTGATGAAACCCTCCTTGGATCCCACTATTGGATCCCCTTGGATCCCACTCCACTGACGGGGAGGGTGGTCAACTCTTCTTTGGTGGAGGGGGTGCTGCCGCTCGCTTTGAGGTGGGCAGTGGTTTGACCCCTTCTGAAGAAGCCAACCCTTGTCCCAGTAATGGACAACTTCCGGCCAGTCTCAAATATCCCGTTTCTGGACAAGGTGATCGAGCGGGTAGTGGCGTCTCAGCTCCAGAGGGTCTTGGAGGAAGCTGATTATCTGGATCCATTCCAGTCTGGCTTCAGGCCGAGGTTCGGGACAGAGACGGCCTTGGTTGTCTTGGTCGATGACTTGTGCTGGGGACTGGACAGGGGGAGTGCGTCCCTGTTGGTCCTGCTGGACCTCTCGGTGGCTTTTGACACCATTGACCATGGTGTCCTTCTGGGTCGGTTGGCTGGGTTGGGGCTTGGAGGCACCGTTCTGAGGTGGTTCCGCTCCTTCCTGGCTGATAGATCCCAGAAGGTGGTGCTGGGGGATGCCTGTTCGGCACCCTTGCCCTTGAGGTGTGGGGTGCCACAAGGGTCAATTCTATCCCCCATGCTGTTTAATATCTATATGAAGCTGCTGGGAGAGGTCATCTGGAGGTTTGGGGTAGGGAGTCATCAGTATGCTGATGACACCCAGCTCTTTCTCTCCTTTCCACCCGACTCCAAGGGGGTGGTCGATGTCCTGAACCAGAGGTTCTTCTGGTCCAAAAGTCTACGACTCAGGTATTGGATCATCGTCCTGCTCTGAATGGGGTTGTACTCCCTCTGAAGGAGCAGGTCCGCAGCTTGGGGGTTCTCCTGGATGCGCAGCTGCTCCTGGATTCCCAGGTGGCGGCTGTGGCCAGGGGGGGGGGGTTACCCAGCTTCGGCTGGTGCGCCAGCTGCGACCGTACTTGGATCGTGCAGACCTGGCCACAGTGACCCATGCCCTAGTGACATCTAGACTAGATTACTGCAACGTGCTCTACGTGGGGCTGCCTTTGAAGACTGTTCAGAAACTGCAACTAGTGCAGAATGCGGCGGCCCGGATGATTGCCGGGGCCTGTCGATTTGACTCAGTCAGACTGTTGCTTCGGCGGCTATACTGGCTGCCGGTTTGTTTACGGGCACAATTCAAAGTGCTAGTTTTGACTTTTAAAGCCCTTAACGGCTCGGGTCCAGGGTATTTGAGGGACCGCCTCCTTCCTTATAATCCAACCTGTACTCTGAGGTCATCGGGGGGGGGGCCTGTTAACTGTGCCACAATTGATGGAGGTGAGGGGGATGGAGGCACGGAATAGGGTCTTCTCAGCAGTGGTGCCCCAATTATGGAATTCCCTCCCCCTGGAATTAAGAACGGCTCCCTCTTTAGAGACCTTTCGGCGGGGCCTTAAGACGTTTTTATTCTGGTTAGCATTCGATGTCTGACATGGTGGGCTGGCTTTTTAACAAATGGCTTTTAACAAATGTAAATATAAGTGACCCACTGGGGTTGTTTGTTTTAATTGTTTTAATTATTTGTTTTTAATTATTTTAATGCTGAGGTTCTCAACCTGTGGTACGCGTACCCCTAGGGGTACGCGGACCACGTGGCTGGGGGTACGCCAAATGCAGGCTGGGGTGCCCCATTAACACTTAATTAAGTGTTAATTCAGTTTTGATTTTTTGATTTTTTTTCCAGATTTTTTTCGGAGCTGAAGAGCTCCGTTTTGCATTTTTAGTAGCTAATCTATCCAATCTACAGCTGATGCTCGGGTTAATTTATGTGCATGCATAAATTAGGTTGAGCTTCTCAGCAGCCAGCAGAGGGCGTTGTGCACGCTCCTGCCTCCCAGCTCTCCTCCGATGCAGCTCCTGCTGCAGGATTAGCATTTTTTATTTTACTAACACAGACATCACTTGGGTAAATACAGGGGTGGGGTGGGGGAAGAGTTGAGTTTGGGGGCTTTTGTACTTTGGATTTATGTTTTTACTTTGGAAACTGTGCATGGGTGGGGTGGGGAAAGAGTTCAGTTTAGGTTTTTTTGTACTTTGGATTTATGGTTTTTTACTTTGGAAACTGTATGGGTGGGATGGGGAAAGAGTTCAGTTTGGGGGGGTGTACGTGGGATTTATGTTTTTTTTTACTTTGGAAACCCTGTTTTTGGATCCTCCTCTCCTTTCTCTAGCTGCAAGTTTGTATGAGTTTCTTTTTGTAAGGTCCACCCCATCTTTTCAGCATCTATTTCAGCATGCATTTTGTGAATGTGTCTTACTGCTGTGTGTTTTTTAAAAGAGATCCTGGCATTTTTGTGTATATTTGTGCAATTTATGCAAATTAGCTAATTATGTAAATTAGCTAATTATGCTAATTAGCGGGGGTATTCCAAAATTTTTGACCTTCGTTGTGGGTATCTGGGCCTCCAAAGGTTGAGGACCCCTGTTTTAATGTATATATGTATTTTAATGTTTTTATTGTAAGCCGCCTTGAGTGCCCTTGCTGGGAGAAAGGCGGGGTATAAATTCTTTAAATAAAATAAATATCAGTTAGGCAAGCAAAATGGCCTGCATCACTCCCTGTAAAAGTGGACCATCGTCCAGTCCTGGAAGGACTGTCCGTGGATTCGACCAGGACACCCCACCCTGTCAAGTGCATGCAATGCCC
This sequence comes from Plestiodon gilberti rubricaudatus, assembly GCA_026170595.1. Taxonomy (NCBI): domain Eukaryota; kingdom Metazoa; phylum Chordata; class Lepidosauria; order Squamata; family Scincidae; genus Plestiodon; species Plestiodon gilberti. The sequence goes on along the minus strand of JANXHW010000003.1, from coordinate 1,491,003 downwards.
TGGTCACCTGGAAACCTCTGTGTGGCTCCCGGCCTCATTGGCCTGCGATCCCCGGCGGCAGCCCTGCTTCCTGTTCGTGCAGAGTGTGCACAACCGGATGTAACTGCTGGGCCTCAGGGTGGGGTGGCAAAGATCGACAGAGTGTGCTCCTTCAGTGGGGTCAGTAGTGCCTCTCTCCTGGCGGTTGCAAGTTGCAAGACAAGTTGCGGTTGTGTCCTGATCTTTCAGATCCCACCTGCCATCCATTGTTTCTACACTTCCACCCAGCGAGCGGGCGCTATACACTGAGTGGCTACTGCTGCAAGCCATGGAACGGGCCTCTGCACTTATGGGCGCATCCCAAAGACACATTGACTTGAAGGTGCTGCATTATTGGGAACTTCTCTGCGGCCACTAGGATGGATAAAAAGTAGCCACTACAAATGCCCAGGAGGGAGGGAGGGGACTAAAGCTCAGGGACACTGCCCCCGATTTGCACTTGAGGGTCCTCAGTTCAGACCCCAGCATTTCCCCTGAAAGAGAATCTCAGGCATCAGGGCTGGGTAAAATCTCCCCCTGCCTGAGAATAGGAAGCGGTGCTACTACAGGAGGCCCTGGAGATTAGGAGCCACAACCATCGAGGCTCTAAGTCGGGCTGCTGCTGCTGCTGCTGCTGCTGCTGCTGCTGCTGCTGCTGCTGCTGCTGCTGCTGCTGCTGCTGTCGTCTCTTGCTGCAAAGACACTTCCAACACGTTTGGCAGCCTCAGAAGTAAATCCAACGCATTTCAATGGGATTTCCTTCCAAGTCATTTTGAACGTTGAAGTGAACATTCATATTCAGAATTCAACCATTGACCAGCAATGCTGGATTTTTATTTTTGATCAAGTGTCAAATATTTGCACTTTTGTTTTGTTTCCACTATAGTGTTTCTGGTTATCTCCCATGTTTTGGGTTGGACAAACATTCTGCAAAAATGTGTGGCAGAAGACCAGCAGAACCCTTTCAAAATGACCCACCATCGCGAACCCACAGAATGAAAAACCCAGCAGCACCAGTCTGGAGAACGTTCTGCCGGCTTTGTCCTCCCATGAAGAATTCCCATTCCTGCACATTCCTTCAATTATGAAAGAAGACGTTTTAAAAAATTACAGTGAATTGAAATTTGTTCATTAAAATCAATGGGAAACATTTCAGAAATACATACAGTTCATCAAAACTGAAACAAAGCAACAATCCCAATTGGGTAGGAAACCAAACAGGTTGACGAACTGAGACAATGGAACAAATCAGACCACCTACTAGTACCAAAGTAACAAAGCAAAACCTGACATGATTTGTTGTTGCTGCTGTTGCACATCCCTCCTCCTATGTCTCCACTTGCCATGGGAAGAAGACTGCAGGTCCCTGGCTTGAGCAACTGGCTGCTTAACGGACTGGCAACCCAACCCTACCTACACTTCCCCGCTCCGATGCAGCAGCACCAGCACGGGCTGCACAGCATCCTGTAGGGGAGTTTAGCAGGTGGAAAGTCTCCTCGGGGTAAGGGGACATTTGTCCCCTTGCCCCAGGGAAAGTCTCAGCTGCCACTATGGGGCAACTTGGACCTGTGCAAGGTATATCACTGGCACAAGTCTTTGTTCCCCCATGTTGGTGGATCAGGCCTGGGAAGGGGAAGGGGATATGTCACACGCGGGTGCTGCAGATTCCGACACCTCCCGGGCCGATCCGCCCAACCCGCCCCGTCGCTGCCCCCTGCCCTGTTACACCCCTTCCCCACCTCGATCTGCCCCCTCCGCCACACTTACCTGTGGGCGTGTTGCTCCATCCGCTGGCGCCGGTGGGAAGGCTCTGGCCTTCCTGCCAGCGCTGCTTTCAGGCCCTTTTGTGACAGACAGACAGACAGACAGACAGACAGACAGACAGACAGACAGACAGACAGCAGCTAGCACTGGCAGAGTGTGTGCTCTGCTGGCGCAAGGGGTCCATAGGACTGGGCCATGGACCACCTTCCTGTCCTTCTCTTGAACGGCTTCACTGAGCAGCTCTTCTCCCTGGCTGCTGCTGAGCTGACCCTCTTGGCAAGAGACACTTTATTTTTATTTAATTTATTTTATTTAAAGAATTTGTATCCCGCCTTTCTCCCAGCAAGGGCACTCGAGGCGGCTTACAACATTAAAATAAACATGTACATAAAATAAGTAAAAACAAATAATTAAAACGATTAAAACAAACAACCCCAGTGGGTCACCTGTATTTACACTTGTTAAAAGCCATTTGTTAAAAAGCCACCATGTCAGACATCGAAAGCCGTCCTAAATAAAAACATCTTAAGGCCCCGCCGAAAGGTCTCTAAAGAGGGAGCCGTTCTTAATTCCAAGGGGAGGGAATTCCATAATTGGGGCGCCACAACCGAGAAGGCCCTATTCCGCGCCGCCATCCTCCTCACCTCCATCAATGGCGGCACGGTTAACAGGGGCCCCCCTGATGACCTCAGAGTACAGGTCGGATTATAAGGAAGGAGGCGGTCCCTCAAATACATTCAGGTCAGGTCTGGTACTTGACCTGACTAGCAACCACCTGCCCGGCTCTGTGGGCCAGTACTGAGGCCGCATTCTGTCCTAGTTTCTTGGGAAGACCTTGTTGCAGCACCAAATCTCATTTGCCACCCTAAGTTGCCCGTTCACCCAGTTTGGTGAAGATATCCTTTGAGAGCTCTTCACAGCTGCTTTGGGGTTTTCACCACCCTAAGTAACTTGCAGCGCAATCCTGCCTAAGATGTAGTGGCCAGCCTAAATGGCTGACTGCTGCATCCTGTGCAGGATGTGGCCTGTGCTGGTGGGGGTGGCGCTCACCTCAGGGGAAGGGGACATTTGTCCCCTTCCCCAGTGTAAGCGCTGGCAGCCACAGTGGGCCTCCTTGGATACTCAACAGCTATTTAGCTGGTGCATAACCAGAGAGGCCGAGTAAGGCCAGCCAGGCCTGGGAAGGGGAGTTGGATTTCGGCGCAGCCCAGCACCGATATCCCCACCCTCTCCCAAGTCTTGGAGGCCAATGACCCCCTCCCCCACCACCGCGCCCACCCGCCGGCCAGCGCAGGACTTACCTGTGTCCAGCATCCAGGACAGCATCGGAAAGCGGAGTGAGCGGCGCCGGTGTTTTACGGCACTTGCATGTCACCATAGGCCAGCAGAACACTCACTCCACCAGCCTATATTTAGGCAGAATTGGGCTGTTGGTGTCACCCACCTTGGTCATCTCACCGCTCACCCCTAGCTCCAGACCATTTATGAAGAAATAAAAGAGTGGGATATTCCAGTACAGATTCTTGGGAGACACCCCCCCCCCACACACACACACACACACACTGTGTACTTCCCTGCATTGTGAGAATGGTCTTTTTATTTTGAGTCTCTTGTTCTTAGTCAACAGGCTTATTCTGACTTTTATTTTGACTCAATCCATCATTCTTATTCCTTCTGTTCTGTCCATTGCTTCCAGAACTGTTTCTCTTTTAATGAAAAGTGGTATATAAATGTTTTAAATGTATAAATAATAAGAGGACCACCTTCCCTTTTATACCATGACAACAACCAAGTTTAGATAGGAGCCTTTGAGGAGAGACTTTGCTGAAAACCTTTCGGAAGTCCAAAGTGCACAGTATTGACCAGTATCCTCCTCTCCATGTGCTTGTTGACACTCCTAGAAGATTCCAGATGGTTGAGGCAGGACTTCCCTGACTTTGCAGAAGCCATCATGAGAACTCTGCGGATGCTCTGGGACCTGGTTTCCGTTTGCCTAAACTGAGCATGGTCTCTGCTTATCCGAACGCAAACCAGGTCGCCTTCCTTCCGTCCGTCTCCTCGAGCTGTGCTGCCGTTCTCGTTGCAACAGGCAGCCTGCAATGCTTCGCGTTTCCTCCAGGGGGCTGTTCTCTTCTCACAGGATGACTCATTAGGTCTCTTTCCCGGTGGGGGGCTGACATTCAATTAACTAGCTGGCTTCTGCCAGTGACCCCCCCAAATCCAACAAGGGTCTGTGTACAAACACAGGCTGTTGGGCCCAGAAGGGAGGGTAGGTTAGGTCACTCCCCCCCCCCCACTGGGCTAGTTTGTTCAGATGCATCAGAAGCCATTAAACAAGCTCTTTGTGAATGAAAGATCAAGCATATTGCTTCCAGTGGGGAGGAGGAAAGCTATTCTCATGGCTGGATTCACATTTGGCGGGAAAATGAAGGCTGGAAGGTCCTGGGTTGTGAGGAAAAAGGGAGGGTAGCATGACTTGGCTTCCCTACTCCTTGCAACGTCTGGTTTTTGAACAGGTGGGTTTCAAAAACAGAAAAGGAAATCACTTACATTGGCAATACTCCTGCATCTGCTTGCTGTGAGAGAGTCATTGCAGCTTCCTTCATTTCAAGACCGAGTTCCTGCCTCTTCCAAGGGCCCAGGCTGTCTTCCTTTGCATATGTAGGCTGAGCTCCGCTATGCATGTTCATCACTCAGTGACTGTAGGATCCAGGAAGACTTGCATGTGTGAGGACAGTGATCACAACCAACTACCAGAGACACAGATCAAAAGTGCAGAAGACCTGTCTTACTGGGTCAGCCTAAGGCCCTGTTGGACCAGCACTCTGTCTTTGTGACTTTGCCTCTTGCAAAGCCTTCTGATTCTTCTGTTCCATGCCAAAGCCTGTGCGGAGGTGCCGCCCAGTGGAGGGATAAGAGGGTGGTGTGTACCCATCAATCCAAGAAGTAGAAAAGTGGAACGTTCAGGTAGGAAGAGGAATGAGCAGACAGTGCAAAGACCAGGGGAAAGATGCATCAGGACCAAGGACAGATCACAGCAGTGCTGGACTTGAGTCTGAACAAAAGCAAGTTCAGAAGTTGCTCCTGGGCTGGTCTGTAGCATACTGGAAATAGAGACGCTGATTCAGGACAGTTCTGATCTTGGCCCTGCCTTCCTCGGAGAAGATTAGCTTGACCTCTGCTGGAAGCCCTGGACAGCTGCTGCCAGGCCAGTGTTGGTAAGACTGAGCTAGATGGACCAAGGGGTTGACTCAGGTGGAGGCAGCTTCATCTGTTGACAGAATATTATTTACAGAATATTTCTCTCTTGTGTTTCATTTGGTTGATTTTCAAGACATGCACCTTAAAGTGTCAAGGCAGTGCCCTTGTACAGCTCCTGGTCGTTTCACCTGGTCTTGTGGCAGAGAATTTCCTGACAGACATCACCTGGGCTCAGATCTGCCTGTCTCCCAGTCTGCAGCCCTTAGTGGATTCCAAAATTCACCTCCTAAACCAGCCGTGGGTCTCAGAACCTGTAGGCTTTGTGTCAGTCCAGTTTTCCCCTTCCCTTCCATTAATTCCTCACTAAACCCACAGAGTCTGCCCCCCTCTGTCTACCAGGTTCCTCCTGCCCCCCCACCCCCAGCCTGCTTCCACCGCACAGCGAGTCCAGAGACATCTGTGCTGCAGCTTGTGGGGTGCAATTTCAGGTAGGCCATGTGTTCCTCCTTGAGCCCCTGTCTCATTTCGGTCCCCGCTGTTGGTGAGGCCAATTAAAGGAAGGGAGCCCGCGAGGAGCCGGCTGAGGGCCGCGTGCCGCCTGTAACCACAAGGACTTAACGGCCTCAAATCTCTGTTATTACCAAGCTGTTCCTGCCAGCAGTACGCCGCCGCCAAACAAAAAGAATAGATTAGGATCAATCGGTCCTCCCCGAAGCCTGCCGGTGGGGCTTTCAACCACACCCTCCGACCCAAACTTTCCCCTGTGCCGCCGCTGCCGCCTGTGCCTGAACACCTAGCTGGCTGGCTCCCTCCCGGCTAACAAGGTGACTGCTGAGTCAGGCTCAGCCCCAGAACCATATGTTCATAATTAAGTTAACTTCTCGCTTTGTCACCACTGCCAAAGCAGCGACAGCCCCCAAGGGTATTTGGAGCAGGGGGGTCAGGGGCGGACTGATCCAATTGACGCCACCAGCCAGCACCAAGCCCTCCCCTCCACTGAGACGAGGCATATTCCATTCCAGCTGTGGCATTGTTAAGTGAATTAACTTTATCCTCAATTTAAAAAGCCAGCGTGAAATCAAAAGAGGCCAGAGGAAAGGAAAATAAAGAACATGAGCAGGAGGAGGAGGAGGAGGAGGAGGAGGTAGTGTGGGGGGTGGGGTGGGGGAGCAGTGCACAGGAAAGGCCACGTAGGCCCCAAGTCTGGAGTGGAAAACTCAGCTGGGCCTGGGCAGCTCAGTCCCTGGTCCCAAGATTGACAGCCAAGGCTTGTTCAGTCTTTTATTCCCTGATTTTGCGGCTTGAGGTCTCCTGTTACTTGTCTAGGTGGGGATGGATGGTGCAATTGTTTGGGAGCTTGTCAAACATGTATTTAGGAAGACTTTTCGTTGCCAGGCAATGAGACATGGTTCCTGCCAGTGGCAGGCAGGGCACTGCCATTGCAAAATCATGGGTTTGTGTGCAGCTCCCAGAGGAAACGCGTTTGAGGCCTGGCTAAGTAAGGACCTGCTTTCAATAGAAAAGGCAGAGGAAAGCAGCACAGTGGTTTTAATATCTTTCCTCCCCCCACCCCCACCCCGCCATTGATCCACAAGGTCCTCTTCTACTCTAGCGAATAGTTTCCTGTGGGTCCCCAGAGGTGGCTGCATGCGTGGGTATGATGATTATTACATGTAGACAGAGCTGTGGAATGGAGAGGCTAAAGTGAACAGAACTCCTAGGTTGGGCAATTGTCATGCACCCTCTGAGTGATTTAATGCTCTCCAAATGGAGAAACAATCACATCTCACAATTGTCATTGAGGTGCAGGAGCTGTGTAGAGAAAGGGGGGCTGCCTGGTGATGCCATGAGCTCTTGCACTGGAGTGCCACTGGGGGACGCAAACCCTCGCGACGCTTCTAATCCAACAATGGAAAAAAATCTGAAAGAGGGATGCGAGAAAATGTGTTTTTATTTCATGTACTGTATTTATTTAGAAAATGTATAGCACACTGTCCAGTATAACAACTCTTAAGTTGGAGAACAAAAGTAAAAGCAAAACACAATTTAAAAAAACAAACCAACTGTTGGAAGGAAACAGCGCAGAGCAACACACACACACACACACACACACACACACACACACGCACGCGCACACACACACACACACACACACACACAGCAGCCTAGAAAAGGAACTTGACTGCTAATCGTAAAAAAAACCTGCTCTAAATGCAGAAGTCTTTAAAGCACGCTTGAAAGGTCCAACGTCCTAGTTCTCTCATTGGAGGACCACTACCATGAATGCCACCTTCTAATCTGATAGAAGCTGGAACTCTTGGAAGATTGTGCTAGAAGATATTGAGAAGGTACATATAGGAGGAAAAAGGTATCTCCTCAACCCAGACCTAAACCTCCTCCTAAACCCAGACCTTCAAAGGGTTTAATGGCAAATTGAAAGACCTTGAACTTGGGCCGGTCAGAAACAACCTACCAGGAAGTTGAGCAAATGCAGGACCAGTCAATCGCGTAGCTTGACTTGTGCCAGTGGGACGGAGGGCGACACGTCCTCACCCTGCCTGCCTTGCCACTGGAATGGTCCTGATCTGTTTGGATCTGGATCAGGGCCATTCCAGTGGTAGGGCAGGCAGGGCGATGACCCCCATTGGTGTGGGTCCAGCTACGCTTCTGGGACCAGTAGCTAAACCCAGAAATCACTTTGGCTGCACTTCTTTCAACAATAAGAGAGGTCCCCATAATCTTCATTCAACCGCTGAAGACTCCAGTCAGATTTCTAATTTACCTCAGCGCAGGTCCAAGGAGCAGAAAGGTGTGGGAAGCCTCAAAAAGGAGGGGAGAGGATCTGGCATGCACCATTGCCACTGCATCCACCCCTCCCACCCCTGTTCCTACCCCGTCCGCCCAATTTCACCCCCTGCCCCCACTGCTGCCTTACCTGGTCCGACGGGCACAGCAGAGTCTGGCAGCAGACTTGTGGTGCTGCTGCACCTTGCACACACAAAATGGCCACCACCAGAGCGCTCTGCACTCCGAAAGCAGCCATTTTACGACAGCAGAAGTAACTTCCGTTGTCGTAATGGGCTCTGCAGCACAGCCCAATCCAGGATAGGATTGTGCTGTCAATCGTGTCCCCCCTCAGGCGCCTTTTTTCTAGACTGAAAAGCACCAAACGCTGTAGCCTTTCCTCATAAGGGAGGTGCTCCAGCCCACGAATCATTCTGGTCGCTCTTTTCTGCACCTTTTCCAATTCAACTATATCCTTTTTGAGGTGTGGTGACCAGAACTGGACACAATACTCCAGATGTGGCCTTACCATCGATTTGTACAAAGGCAGAATGATATTGGCCATTTTATTCTCAATCCCTTTTTTAATGATCCCGAGCATGGAATTGGCCTTCTTCACAGCTGCCGCACACTGGGTCAACACTTTCATCGACCTGTCCACCAGCACCCCAAGATCTCTCTCTTCATCCGTCACAGACAACTCAGAACCCATTAGCTTATATGTGAAATTTTGGTTTCTTGCCCCAATGTGCATCACTTTGCACTTACTTACATTAAAGCGCATCTGCCATCATAGGCGTCCCCAGATGGGGGGCCCTGGGGCGGTGGGCCCCAGGGCGCAAGGGCGCAGAGGCTCCTGGGGGGGCGGGAGGCTCTGGGGAAGAGCGGGAAAAATTTGAATTTTTCCCGCTTTTTTCGCCGATTTTCGGCGATTTTAAGCCTAAAACTGGGGTTTTTAGTAAGTATGTCTGCTTTTACCGGCACTTTAGTGATATTGGACGCTCCCTCGACGATTAATAGCCTTCTCCCGGGCCAGCAGCTTCTCCGTGCACCCGGCCCGGGTCTCTGTACAATCTTCGTAGTTTGCGCATGCGCAAACCCACGGAGTCTCCAGGGACGCTCCAGGGAGCAGTTTGCGCATGCCCAGAACGTCCCTGGAGACTCCGTGGGTTTGCACATGCGCAAACTACGAAGATTGTACAGAGACCCGGGCCGGGTGCACGGAGAAGCTGCTGGCCCGGGAGAAGGCTATTAATCGTCGAGGGAGCGTCCAATATCACTAAAGTGCCGGTAAAAGCAGACACACTTACTAAAAACCCCAGTTTTAGGCTTAAAATCGCCGAAAATCGGCGAAAAAAGCGGGAAAAACTAATTAGCATAAATTATGCTAATTAGTTTTATGGGGGGGCGGCGAGGACCCGGCCCCACACGCCAAATCGGCTGGGTACCCCTCTGTCTGCCATTTTGCTGCCCATTCTCCCAGTTTGGAGAGATCCTTCTGGAGCTCTTCACAATCCCTGCTGGTCTTCACCACCCGGAAAAGTTTAGTGTCATCTGCAAACTTGGCCACCTCACTGCCTGTCCCCGACTCCAGGTCATTTATGAATAAGTTGAAAAGCACCGGTCCCAAGACCGATCCTTGGGGCACATCGCTTTTCACTTCTCGCCATTGTGAAAATTGCCCATTGACTCCCACTCGCTGTTTCCTGGTCTTCAACCAGTTCCTAATCCACAAGAGGACCTGCCCTCTTATTCCCTGACTGTGGGGTTTTCTCAGGAGCCTTTCATGAGGGACTGTGTCAAACGCCTTCTGAAAATCCAGATATATAATATCCACTGGTTCGTTCACATCCACATGCCTGTTGACCTTTTCAAAGAATTCTAAAAGGTTTGTGAGGCAAGACGTCCCCTTGTGGAAGCCATGCTGAATGTTTGAATTCATTTCAAACAGTTCTAATGTATCTTCAATAGAGAAGAGAAGAGCCAAAGCATGGGTGGGTTCACCATCATTTTCATGCCCCTGCAAAAATGACTTCCCCTGTGATATGATGTCATCCCAGATGGGCTGGTGCCTTAGCCAGTGGAAAGAAAATCATCAGTGTTTGTAAAAAAAAAAAAAATGTACCAAAGTAGCTGCTCAGACAAGTGACAAGGGGGGCTAGAGAAGAATGGGACAGGTCATCTTGGTGGGGGGGATCAGAGCCCCTCCCAAAGTCCCTCTTTCACACTGAGAATTCAGTGCAGTGCTAACTAACCATGAGTCATCATACCTGCCTGACAAGGCTGGGGTTGAACTCAGTTTTGCCTGATCCAAAAGATGGAAAGAGGAGTGGAAAAAAAATGTTCCATTGAGCGGAGGAGAAGGTCACCGATTTCCAAGTGCTGGACTGCTGCTGTTTTGAGATGAGCGCAGCCGTCCCGAATGCCTGCTTCAGTACTGGCTCAATTTTGATCCACACCTGGATCAAGGGTCTGATCCAACACCACACAGCTCTTCATACGGTCTGCAAAGGCCTTTTGGTCCTGCTGGGGGGGGGGGATTAAGTTCAACTCGCCTGTCAGGGTAAGGAACAAAAGCATACAACTTTGCGAGCCAATGTCATTTATTTATTTATTTTTATTTCTGTATTTATATACCACCTTTCTTATCCTAAGATTTTTATTTATTTATTTATTTTTATTTACAGTATTTTTATCCCGCCTTTCTCCCCGAAGGGACCAGATTGCTCTTCAGATGTTATTCAAGGTGGTTTACATAGGCAGGCTTATCTAGATCTGATAAGGATCTTTACAATATTGTTCTGTATAGAACCTTACAATTCCAGCTGGTTTCCTCCACGGTGTAGTCATCTTCACTAGCTGCTGAACACAAGCCTTGAGCTCTCCGCAGGACGCCACAGATCATGCTGAACAGGGAAACATTTTTCCAGTTGTCATCGCTCTGTCACTGACATTCTCAGCATTCCAGTCTGTTCTCTCACCGCAGCACGCAACAGCGACTCCTCTCTGCCACCGAGGGTCATGACAGCTTATCAGTGACTTCCTGGTCTCCCTTCCAGCACAAAAACTGACTGTTCCTGCTTAGCTTCCGACAGTCTTCAGGAAGTTCAACCTCAGGACCACACCTCCACATGTGTCATAAGAACATAAGAAGAGCCCAGCTGCCGGATCAGGCCAAAGGCCCATCTAGTCCGGCTTCCTGTATCACACAGTGGCCCCACCAGATGCCTCAGGGAGCACACAAGACAACAAGATAACCTGTTTCCTGCTGCCACTCCCCTGCACCTGGCACAGAGAATGTCCTGGATGTTGTGTGTCTCTTGCTTTCAATTACTGATTTCTTTTCGAGCATACTGTTTCTTTTGTGTAGTTTAAGGGTTCACACATCAACTCGACTGTTTTTAACAAAAAAGCAATTAATGTGAGGCAATAAGTGGGAAATTTGTAATTCATGTTTGCTTATTAATTTTTTCAGTTCTTTGGAAAGCTGCTTATATTAAACAATTTGGTGTGTAAAATAGACCTTCACTATACGTGGGCTCAGCATTAATATTAGTTTACTATCTAAACAAAATGAAACCTACTAGAGCATGTGTCGCAATTAATTTCTTTGGGCAGCCCAATCCTATTTCAAGGGCTCCGCTGGCGAAGGAGGCAGGATCCAGGTGGAAGTGCCGGATCCTGGTGCTTGACGCATGACATTGTAGCGCTCGCCACTCATCATTGGCGAGTGCAACAAAGTCTCCAGCGCAGTCGCACTTGCCAGCAGTGAAGACACTATCTGCCAGTCAGTGCCAAGTAAGGCAGCAGTGGGGGGGGGCGGTTGGAGGGGTGGGGGGGTGGGGAGGTGGAATGGGGGAGGGAGTGGGATCGGCAGCACTCACTTGTGGCCAGATCCTCTCTCTCTCTCCCTTTCCCCTGCTGTTACACTCCTCTGGTCTGCACCAGCAAAAGAGCTGGCACAGAACCAAGGAGACCCATAGGAGAAGCAGAGTTCCCTTACCCTGGGAAGAACTGTGCTACTGCCCACCCACCGTAGTATGCAGCAGGTGCCTCCTTGGCTCACGTGTATCGGTGGGGGGAATCTAGTTAGGATTGGGGCCCAAGAGATGTGACTCTTTTCTGTTTGTTAATAGCAAGATTCATGCCTGTGTAAGCTGATCTTTAATACTTGTCGTATATATAAAGCACGAAACTGAATTAAATACCACGGGTTGTAGGCATATTATGAGGTTAAGCTAAAAACAAACAAACCATTTTCCTCCCAATTTATAGAGTCTCTAAAAATACGTCTCTGAAAGAACCGTTGGCAAAAACGAAAGCACCATTGCAAAGAAAGGAACCGGGGGGGGGGGGGGAGTTCTGATTCTGGGGCTTCTGATTTTTCTCTCCAGACAGCACTGCTTCTAGACAGCCATCCGGAGGGAGGGGGCCCCGTCCCCCCAGTCTGTCTGGAAGACGGTTTGGATTGACGCCGGCCATTGCTATAAGGAAGAGGAAGCGATTAGTGAGAAAAAGCGGCTTGCGTTGAACATCGTGTCTGAATACACACATCGCATGGTGGCCACATATGGCCCTCCTCACTCAGGCCTGCCAGTTATGTGCGTGATTCTTGCTATTATGCTCCCGACTAGCGAGGGCTCAGCAATCATTTCCTGGCGCATTCCTGACTGTATTTGGAGGCAGCTTGATCCTCTTCCCTGCTGTTCCGTGATCTGCCCCTGGGTCACTAACAGCCCCAACAGACTGCCTGCACCCTGCTGCCGCCGCCTGCTGCTCCCAGGCAGATTAGCTTCCCTCCCTGCCAGCCATCTGGCCCACCGGCTTGGACACATTCCTCTCTCTTTGCTTTCAGGGAAAGAAGCACACGGGCAGTTTGCGGGCCCAAAGAGACGAAGGCACCCCCAAGGCGGAGGTCCCCGGCTTGAACCATCATCCCATGTCTGGGCACAACTGCCCCACTCTCTCTGAGCAGCTGCACAGGTGTCGAGAAGCTAAGCCAAGCCAGGTCTCCTCTCCAACGGGGCCTATTAACTGTCAAGACTGTCTTCTCGTTAGCTTAGTTCTGAGAAAATATTCCTGGTTTGTTTTGGAGACAGAGTGCACATGCATGCGTGTGTGTGTGTGTGCGTGTGTGTGTGTGTGTGTGTGTGTGTGTATGTGTGTGTGTGCGCGCGTGCGTGTGTGTTGCTGGCTAGCGTAATCCTAGCCGACTCAATGCTCAAGAAGCTTCCCCCTCAATATTCACATGACAGAGTATTTTGCATCCCTTCCCAGGCCACCTAAGAACTGGTGTTCGAACTTGAAATGAAGAACCACGTGGTAAATGTATGCATCAGACCATCAGAAGAGCCAGGCTGCTGGATCCAGCTCCTCCCTGTATCTCACTGTAGTGGCCCCGCCAGGTGCCTCAGGGAGCACACAAGACAACAAGAGACCTGCATCCTGTCACTGCCCCCCCGCATCTGGCACTCGAGATGCATCCAGCTCTACTGTGACCTCTCAGCGCTCGAGGGCGTTGTTGCGTTGCAGTGCATTGGACATTGTTACTGGACCCTTGGAGACGGGTGTGGGAGCTGACCCAGCATTCAGACATGACACCTCGGAGAGCGCCCTGAACATGTCCATCAGCTTTCAGTCGGGTACCTCAGTCTTCGAGGCAAATGTTGCACTGCAGTGGATTGTGACTCAGTGTCAGGGTGGATTCTTCTGACCCGCAGATACAGCGAGACGCATATTCCAATCAGAGCTCAATGTGGGAGAAAGGAGTGTGGTGGCGCGAGCTGCACCTCTCCCCCCCCCCACACACAGTGGAAGCGCTACATTGAGGGGGTGGGAAAGACCAGGCTGCCGCACAACAACCAAAGCAGTGGGTGGTTTGGAGCTCAGTCCTTGTTACCCAGTTCATCTCGACAGAAATGATGGGGGTGTCCTTGGCAGCCCCCTCCCTCAGGTTACTTCACCTGAGATTCAGGTGAAGATTCAGACAGCTCTTGGCTCCCACCCACCTCAGTCTTGGAGCTCATGTGGAGGCCCTTCTTCCACTGCTGGGTAGGGCCTCCAGAGATACCGGAGGGAGGGCCCACATGAGGGGAGGGGGCGCAGGGCCTCACCTTGATCCAATGCCGCAGCTATGCAAGGAAGGAGTTGATTGGCTGCTCCACTGGGCCCCTCAGGAGGTGGCCACACTCCCAAAGAGAAGAGCGTTGGCTAGCCCCAGTGCGCCAGCAAGCCTTGGGCCCCATTCCCTTTCTGTCCTGGGCATCCTCTACACGGGGCCACCGGCCCTCTCCTGTGAAACTAGATAGGAGACCTGGGTTCAACTTTCCACTTGGCCATGACGTCATTGGACTAGTTGTACTCTCTCTCTCTCCTCAGCCTAGCCTACCTCACAGGGTCTCTGTGCGGACAAGCGGTTTGAGGAAGAACCATGTCTGCCAGCCTGAGGAAGCATGAGATGAACAGATGGGAACAGAAGCTGGGGGCAAATGTGTATTTCATACACTGATTGGGGAGCTGGGACTGGCTGTGCCCCCCGACCCCCCTGAACAGTGGCAAACTGGGTGAATGTATGAGAAGGCTCTAATCTGAGATTTTTTTTTTATGTATTTATATTTTATTAATATATTAAAACATAAAAACAATACATATTTTGTAAGATTATAGCAAGCGTGAAGCAACACATCCTACTAGCATACTATTCACTATTTTCTACATATACTAAGCCAAACATATCACCCACATTCTAATCTGAGATTTTCTATCGAAGGCCAAATCATCATCATCTCCAGTATTCTAACTCTGAACCAATTCTGCTGTCTTTAGTTCGGCGCAGTGTTTACTGTCTGGTTAGAGTGCTCAGCACCTGGGAGTCGCACCGGCTCAAAGTCACACACGACGCACGCGCTGCTTGGCAACAAGAGCTGCGCTGCCATTGTGCCAGCCGATACAGGAGGCCATCTTGCCTTCCCTAATCCAGCTGGAACTTGAATCCTCTGTCCGGAAAGCAACGTAATGAAGTTTCCCAGCAGGCCAGTGGCCTCCTCTCTTGGCCCCACACTTGGGGAACGGGGACGGAGACGCCTGTATCAGCAAATACCTTACAAAAAAAGGGGCAGCACAGGGTATTTAAGGGGCACGTGGAGGTCGCCACAAGAGCAACGGGGAACTTCGCTCTTAATGAAACCCTGCTTTGACAGAAGAGGAGGCCTGGCCTGGCCTGGCTACCGAGGCGGCTCACCTCCAGGGTTGACACTAGCTAGCGAGGGCCTGCTGAACTAATCCTCTTAAGATCTCAGGAGACACATTCCCACCCAGTGACTTGGTGTGGTGTCTAGATCTGCTCGGGTCCCAGCAGACTTTGATCTCCTCCTCCTCCTCCTCAGTCTTTGGAATGAATTGTCCAGAACTTAGGCAGAGTGGTGTGGAGCAGACTGGGGGCCTCAGAGCTTCTCCGGGCCTCTTTTCCAGGACTGGCCCCGTCATGATGCCTGGCAAGGCCCGGTTCAAATGTCTGAGAAGGGGCGGTGTGCTACACAAGGTCGATGGCTCTCACGCTAGAAAAAGTGGAGTCTCCCATGTGCATCTTTAGCGCTCCAGACTGTAGTATTCAAATACATCCGGTTTACTCTGTTCTTTCTCGCCTAGTTCACATGGCCCATCTTTGCACACTGAGGACCACACCCACTGGCCACGATCTTGGTCCGCTGACTTGATGAAGTTGGTGGCTGCCTATTGGAGCAAGCAACACTCCGAAAACAAGGGAGGCTCTGAGGCGTGTTTTTTGTGAAACATGGCAATGCTTCTAGAAATTGCTTGAATGTTTTTATCCTAGAGAAAAGTAAAATTGAAAAAAAAAAGAATATAACATAGGATGGGCCCCATCCTTTGTCCTTGGACATGCTGCAAAAGAGTCAGCCAATTGCAACAGACCCAGAAGTCATCTTATCCTCCAACCACCTTCTTCCCAGTGGCGAAGCCCACCCCCCACCTACTCGCCTACACAATCCGGACCAAGAATGCTGACTTAACGTAATGTCAGAACACACCTGCTGAATCAGACCAAACGCTCAGCATCCTATTTCCACAATGGCCAGACGATACCTCCAGGAATACCAGGCACCCTCCTCTGCTGACGGCCCCGAGCAAGTGGCCCAGCCAAGTGCCTTTGAACCAACCTGGAGGTTCCACTTAAGCAGATTCAAATCTCTCTGTGAAGTTGTCTAATCCCTTTTAAAGCTCTCTAAACCAGGCATTCTACCACTCTACTCCCCCCCCCCCCCACACAGCAGAATCACCGCTTACCAATCTGACCTGGGCAATGTTCCTTCTTCTCCACTCTAAATATCCTGAACAACCAAGCACGGGCAAAGCCCACCCACCGAACCATCCAAGACAAATTTCACCAGACGTATCCATCTCTGTGTTGTCAACCAAGAGGCAACGTGCTCCTTTCCTTGCTTGTTGGCAGCTCCTTGAACCACTAGGAGCTGCTGTAAGCCAGGCACTCCCTTCCTGCACTGAGCAGCAGTCTGTGGCCACACGGCAGGAGCCACAGAATTTGGGGCATCCTCCTCTGCCTGCGGGACAGGAAGGAAGGAGCACATCAGCCATGGAATCTTCTCCTCTGACTTCCCCTTGCGGAAGCCATGCTGACTCTCCCTCTGCAAAGTCTGTTCTTCTATATATCTTAAGATTTTATCCTTAATGAGACTTTCCACCATCTTCCCTGGAACAGATGTTAGGCTGACCGGCCTGTAGTTTCCCGGGTCCCCCCTCCTTTCTTTTTTAAAGATTGGTGTGACATTAGCTATCCTCCAATCCTCTGGTACAGTGGCCGTTTTAAGGGACAAGTTGCATATTTGGGTCAAGAGGTCAGCAACTTCATTCTTGAGTTCCTTCAGAACTCCGGGCCTGGTGATTTATTGATCTTTAATTTGTCAATTAATGACACCAGTTCCTGCTTAATGACATCATTTCTGGCCCAGTCAGCAGGCACCATAAATGCTATTTGGCCTGCTCTATGAACCAAGTTTGACACCCCTTGCCTAGAAGGAAAAGAAATAGGAAAAGAAACGAGAAAAAAAGTCACACCTTAGGACAGACTGCACTAATTCCATTTAAGAAGCCCCTGCAAAAATGACTTCTTCCCCTGTAAAATCTTTTACTTTCCTCTCAGAACCTGCATTATCTCCAACTGCCCACTGGATGCAGTGGAGCCTGCAGTGAGTCTTCTATGCCAACTCTTTTGCTGGCATAAGTAGTCTGAAGAAGAGACTTCAAGGGACAGGTCTGGGCTGGGAAGGGGAGAGGATAGGATTTTGGTGTGTGTGGCTGCCACCGAGATCCTCCCCCTTCTGCCCCCTGTTGGCCCGTTCCTTGCCCCGAACTGCTCACAATCTTCCCCCAAACTGCCCCCTGCTGCCGACCTGCCTGCTCCAGCAATAGTTCAGCAGCTCAACGCTACAGCCCACCACTACCGACATGGGACTTCCCGGCTCCTGCGCCGTTGGTAGCAAGCTGCCTGCTGGCGGAGCAGCTTCTGCGATGGTGGGCTCAGCCCTAGGCTGATGGATCGCAAGACCCATCAGCGAAAGGCCCTGGCAGGATTGGGCCATGTGGTTGCTCTCTTGTTGCCCTGGGGAACTGCAGTGGTTCCATGCTGACAGGCGCTTCTATTACTGCACCCCCTGTATCCGCTTCAGACAGTTCTTCCTCCAGTGTAAGGGCACTGAATCAGGACAAGGAATGTTACAGTCTTCTTCTCAAGTGACTCACACAAAGGTAGAATGGCCGCGTTGTTGGGAACCTGCAGATGCCTGACCTCACGGGCCCGGGAGGAATCCACACCGTCCTTCCCCCACCCTGCCCCACCAGCTTTGCTCCAGTTCCCAGGAGGGGTTGCACTGCTGTGGGATGCAGCAGTCCATTCTGTCATCTCTTCCAATATTACCAGGCTGGCCCAGAGGAAGCACCTCAGAAGCCACCTGTCACTCGGCCCCGACAAATTCCTCACGCCTGCAGGCTCTGCAGTGCTGCTACAGCACACATTTATGGAAAATATTAAACCATCAGCGGATTACTGCAATATATATTGTATGAAAAGTGGGGGAAGTAAAAAGGGTCCTGATTATTATATTAAAATAGGTGCAGGGGATTAGAATGTTTTAAAGCAGATTTAATTAAATGGTGCAGGACTGCCTTTGTCAATGGAACACTGAGGTTAATTCGTAACCCCCCACCTTGGGAAGGTTTCCAGTCTTGGAAACGAACAGGTCTTCCCTCCTAAGCCTAGAAACAGGCCCTGCCCTCCCTGCTGGCCTAGCAGTGGCCTTTCACCCCGTGGACGCCGTCGTATCTCTGTCTGTGAAGGAGCCGTTCTTTATCTGAGACCCAGTTGAAACCCAGAGCGATCCTGACTGGCGCCTGACATGCCAGGCGGTGTCCCCTGAGCAGCCTCAGCCCTCTGCCTGAGGAGGTCCTGCTCCTGCTGCTTGTACTTGGCTGGTACTTGGCCCCTTGGACTTTGGCAAGCCCCATTTCTGCCACACAGGCCCTGCCATGATGCTGCCTGGCCTTGTTCCTCCTGTCTAGAGTTAGCAAAGGAAACTGTGCCACCTTCCGGCCTCTTGAATTGCTGCAAAGCCTCGTCAGATTCACAGGAAGCTCCACACATCCCATTGGGTCACCTGCAGGCTCGGCTCGCTATCAGGCCGCCTAGATGTAGTGCTGCTCTCTTCAGCGGGCACCGCTGCACAGATTGGTGCACTCTCGACACGTCGTATATCCTGCCTCTTCGGGAAATACTCTCAGGGTCACTCACAATGCAAAAAAGCTACGAGACCCCCAGGCTTCCACTCCACAGGGGCCTGGTGATGAGTTCATTGCATTTTTCAGTTCAGTTCTGTTCTAACATGCTAAGGGCCCTGACCCAAACTCAATGGTGCCCGTAAGGCGCCGAGGTGCCGGCACAGTGGCAGTTGGAGATAATGCAGGTTCTGAGAGGAAAGTAAAAGATCTTTTTTACGTAACCTACTCCATGCCCACATGGCCTCCAATGGGTCAACTTGGATAGCAGGCGCAAATCTGAGCAGACCCAAGGGGGGGTCTGTTGAGGGCGAAATGGTGGTCAGGATATTGGCGGAGAAGGCTCTGCCGATACCCGCCCACCGCCTGGTCATCGACACCCCCCCCCCCGAGGCCCTGATTCCCACCCCTGATCTGCCCACCCTGCCCCATTACATCCACCCCCACCGGTGGCTTACCAGCTCTGGTGGACGTAGTGGACTCTGATGGCGCGGCTGTGGCACAGACACCTTTAGTGGCAGCACACGCAAAATGGCTGCCGATGGAGCACTGCACACACCATATAAGCAACCGTTTTGCAACAGTAGAACACTGATTAGGACCGGGCTGTAAACTATGTACAGATGCAACTTCAGGAAATCTCTTGCATCTCTTGTTATTCTGTGGTTTCATGGAACACAATTAGCATTGTACATTGGGGTGGTAGCAGCACCCCTCCCCCAGTCCCTTCACTGGTCTGTTCTGTGAGGTCTGCCAGACAAACCCTCCTGCCATGGAGGAGCAGGGTAAGGTGGGGTGCAACCCACTTGTTCCTTTGTTACCACCGAACAAGTGGACTCAGTGAGACGTAACACCAGGGAACGATCACACATGCTTTGGATGTGCACAGAAAGGATGACAAAGGATGTGCCACAGCAGTAACACAGGTAGAAGGAGGGGAAAGCAGAGCGGTTGTACAACACTTTGACTTTCCCCAGAGAATCCTGGGAATCGTAGTTTGGCAAGGTGCTCAGAATCCCAGCCCTCTCCTAGAGAACTACAATTCCCAAGGTCCCCTGGAAGAAGGCACAACTATTGAACTGTGTTCAGTCTCTAGTGTGGATGATATGCCCTAAGTAAGTGGCATTGGCAAGAAGTTCCCTTGGGAATTAATGGCAGCACAGCACGGGTTCAATGCTCTGGCCGCTTCTTCTTCACAAGTTCCATCCAGCTCATTTGGAGGCTGAGTGTCGCTCTTCAGTCAGGTCTCCAGTCTGGAGCTTCATTTTCCCAAAGCAGAGACTGCGCACAGCCAAGCGGGACAATTTGAGTGGCAGCAACGTCTTCTGCATGAAGACAAATCAGCAAAGGAATGGCGGTGCCGCTTTTCAAAGTCTCTCCTGCTGCTTCCTGGCACCGCCTCTGCCATCTCACAGAGTTCGACTCAACCGGGGGGGGGGTGTCCCCCACTTCCACCATGAGGCACCTGTGGCAGTAGGGCAGCTACTGGTCCTGGAGCAGGTTTATGCCTTTGATTTTTTTGGCATCCGACCTTATCTCTGTCTACTTGAATGGGGCAGCTAAGTAGCTGGCAAACAGCAGTAGTCCCTTGAATTATCATTAGCAAATTATTGAAAACAGAACAGGCGCCCCAGGCATCGGGTTCTTCAGCCATTAAAACAGATTAGAAAGGGCTGTTTGTGTGTGTTGCACAAATTTGTTTGGTTTCGAGAACACAGACCAGTTCTAGCCAGGCTTGGCAGTTGCATTTGCAGGGCCCTGCCAGAATATGACAGATGAAAAGTTGCCCGTTGCCCCCACAGGGAGCTACAAACTGCAATCTGCCACTCTGAAGGGAAGCCCCCACCAGGGCCATTTTTGGAGCCACCACAGGGTATATCTTGTGTCCCCCCCCTCCACAGAAGTGTCCAGAGGCAAAGCAGCTGCTGCTGGGCTTAAGTCTGCCTTCTACAGACCTGTGTATGGGAGCAACGATTCGCACAACCCTGGTGTGTTTTCAGGTGTGAAGTCATATGAAGAAACCACTTGGTGTCACAGCAAGCCACCCACCCTCCTGCCCAAGCAAAGTCGCTGGGCATCCAATGATGCGGTCAGCACCCAAGCCAGGGCCAGTTTTCTGATGGAAAGAAAGCCAGTCTGCTGTGCAGGGCCATTTGCCAGTCTTCCTCGCTACCTGGGGCGCCATATTTCTAAGTGGATAATCAAATCATCATCATCATCATCATCATCATCATCATCATCATCATCTGTATTTATATACAGGAGGCAGGAGGTTTGGCTCAGTTGGTAGAGCTGCAGCCTCATATGCCGGAAGATCTAAGGATGGCAGGTCAAGATGCCCGGAAGAATCCATGAGCAGTCGAAGAGCTGTCGACATGCCGCTGACAAGCTGCAGAGCCTCTGTGTGAGAGAGAGAATTCTGCAGCTGACTCTCTGTGTGGGAGGCAGAGGTTGCCTGTCAGTCAGAGTGTGAGAGGCAAATGCCAGAGAGAGGCCAGACCGTGAAAGGAAACCACCTGGAATGAAACGTTCTAAGAAAGACTAGAACATTTATTGTAAAATGTTGAAACCACTTGGGTTTAGAAATGCCTGCCTATTATTTACACAGGCAGGCTTTTCTACCACCACCACCCCCAGGGGGGTTTACAGTAATGTTCTCTTTGCACAGCACCCTTTTCATTCTCCAGCTGTTTCCCTGCAACAGCGTGGTTGTCTCTCTTCTGAGCTTGCTGCTCTCTCTCAGGGAGGGTTAAAGGCAGGTTATCTTCAGCTTGTCGGCAGCTTCCAGCTGTCTCAAACTGGTCTCGTCTTAAGTTTTCTTCAGGCCGGTGGCAGCTCAACCAGTAGACCAGGCCTCCTGCACACCTCCTGTAAAAAATTTCCAGTATGTGTAATGACAGGGACACATTTCCTGATCCTCGTCGTTTAGTGATTTTAACGTAAAGTAGACTCTGGGCCTCTGGAGCTCACTGTTTGGATGGCACCGGGCCTGTAACCCCCTGCATTCCACTGGAATGGTCTCCGCATAAAAGGGCAGGTCGCTGAGCAACGCATAGCTGTAGATGGAGAGTCAGTGGTTCTGTCATAAATGAGAGAAACTTCACGATTCTTTTCTGGAGAGAGTGGATAGAGGGAAATTCTTCTCCCTCTCGCACAACACCAGAACCAGGGGACATGCACTAAAATTGAGTGGAGGGAGAGTTAGAACAGACAAAAGAAAATATTTCTTTACCCAGCGTGTAATTCATCTGTGGAACTCCTTGCCACAGGATGTGGTGATGGCAGGGGCGTCACTGGAGCGTGGCGGGGGGGCGGGCCGCCTGGGGGTGACGCGCGCCATGGGGTGACGCATGCACCCCCTCGCGCGTCACCTCCGTGACGCGCAACACCCTCCGGATGCTCCGAGGCCGGCCCGGGAGCCGGCCTTGGAGCGTCCGACCCCGTCGGTGCTCCAGGGCCTTCTCCCAGGCAGCGCGTCCATCCGGGTATTTCCCGGATTTTCGCGCATGCGCGAAAATCCGGGAAATACCTGGATGGACGCGCTGCCTGGGCCTTCTTTTAGAAGGCCTTGGAGCGCCGACGGGGTCGGACGCTCCGAGGCCTTCTCCCAGGCCGACCTCAGAGCGTCCGAAGGGCGACCCGACGCGACGCGGGGGGGGAGCCGGGTCGCCCCCCCCGCGCCGCGATAACAGAGCGTCACTAGGGTGATGCGCGTCCCCCGCCCTGGGGTGACGCGCGTCCTAGTGACGCTACTGGGTGATGGCACCTGGCCTGGATGCCTTTAAAAGGAGTTTGGACAGATTCATGTAGGAAAAGACCATCACAGGTTACAAGCCATAAGCAACCTCCTGGTTTTAGAAGTGGGTTTTCTCTGTGCCAGGTGCAAGGGAGTGACAGCAGGAAACAGCTTATCTTGTTGGCTGTGTGCTCCCTGAGGCATCTGGTGGGGCCACTGTGTGATACAGGAAGCTGGACTAGATGGGCTTTTGGCCTGATCCAGCAGGGCTCTTCTTATGTTCTTATGAGCCCAAGTATCTCTCTGCATTTCGGCATCTATGAATTGTTAGCACCAGAAATGTATCAGCGGATTCAGGACAACCAGGCTTACGTGCAGAAGCTTCTACCTGCTATTACTCAACACCTTCCTATGGCCCAATCCTATTCAGATGCCATGCCAAGTTCGCACGGATACCGTCACGATGCCTGACATATCCTAAGCACGTCTGGCAATGCCACAAAGATGGCGCAACAAGGACCAAATGCCAAGCCTGCTCTGGTGTAGCCCTTCCCACTAACACTCCCAGCGTGCAGGCAAACCACCTTTTATCCACACAGCACTGTCCTGACAGCAGCAACGTCACTGCCATTAACATCAACACGTGGTCATCATCACGACACCAGCCAAGGGGCAAAAGCAAAGAGCTGCTCGAGACCCCTGCCTGGCCTGCTGCAGCCAAGGTCTCTGGTGCGACACCTTCCGATTGCCACGGACGGGTTAATAAACTGGGTAATACCACCCAGACATGGGGCCTGGCCCCTCCACGTATCAGCATACATACCATGGTCCTCCTGTGAACAGGGCTTAGAAGGTTCTTTCATTGCTCCTTTTATCATGCTTTTAGCCTCTCAGGTTTTAATGGGCTGAAGGGGAGCATCTCCCCCCCCCCCTTTTCCCCACTGCTAATGTATGTGAACCAGGAGGGAAGAACAATCTTTTCTGCTTGGATGCAGAGCAATGGATTCCCAGCTCCCCCCCCCCCCCCGCCGCCGAAATGGCCTGAATGCACTGACCCATCTGCATTCCAGCCCTGTTCCAGGGCTCCTGATGGCCAGTTCTTCGTCTGCCCAGTTCCTCCGAACGGAGCGCCTCTCCAGCCCCCCACTTCCTATGGCACACACACACACACACACACACACACACACACACACACACGTGACGTTTCCCTCCACCCGACAGCCAGGGCGCTGCCAGGGCGAGCGTGGTCTGCGTACAGCGAGCGGGCGGCTGTCGTTCGCGGCGTCTCCCTGGCAGCGCAGCCTCCCGGGCCGGCCGCGTTCTCGCTCTCCCGAAGGCGCGCTTCGCGCCGGCGGCGCTCCGAGGACGGGCTGCGCGGCTGCCCCTGGAACGGCCGGAGTGGACCTTGTCCTGCGCGCCGCCCCGCCGGACTCCCCTGCTGGGCGGGCGGGCGGGCGGGCGGGCGGCCAAGGACTGGGCTATGCCGTCGTCGCCCGCACCAGAAGGACACGTGTAGCAGCGCGGCCGGGCGGGGTGGGCGAGGGCTCCGGGGCCGGGCGGACAGACGTGCTTCCGAGAGGAGCTCCTCAGCTCTTCGGGGGTCTTTGGACCGAGGAGGCTGTGGCGGCGCAGGGGAGGGCTGTAGCCCGCTGTCCCGTGCCGTCGCCCCGACCGACCGAGCTCCCCGGTGCTGATTAGCTGCACTGAGCTGCGGGACGGAAACTTCCCGCCCCGCGGCGCTAGGAGCAGCTTCGGGAGAGCGACTGGACTTGACTTGCAGAGCAGGGCAGCCGGCGGGAGCGGAAGGGGAGACAGACGCGCCGCAGGGCTGCTTTGCCGACAAGAAAAGACGTCGGGGCTTTCAGGGACGAAATCCCGACGTTCAGAGATGAGCTGGTGGTGCATTTGAAAAAAGTGCAGGATCTTGTCATGACAAACCCCCCCCCCCCCAGTCACGCCTCCAGAGCCGCCTAAAGACTCTACCTAAACCAAACAAACGCACAAAAACCCTGTACTCTCCCCCCTGTACTCTCCTCCCGCCACCAATTTCTGCTTGTGTTGTGGGTTCCGAACCCGCAGAGGCGTCACTGGGGAGGGGGCGGGGGCGGACCGCTAGGGGGGACGGTGACACCCGGGGTGTTTGTGTGTGTGACACTAGTGGCCAAAATTGTGGAAACGTTGTACTTATGAATATAGTACCATCATGTTATATATATCATTCGATGTGTGGTTTCATGCGGAATGTATTGGAAGAAACGGTTTAGAATGATCCAAATTCTATCAAACGTTATGGCCAGATAACTGGAAACAGAAAACACAACTGCCTTGTATTTAACAAAAAGTGGAATTCCTTAACTCAAATGATGCAACTGCAATACAGCCCTGAAGTAAGGGAACAAACGTTCCCTTACCTGAGGAGGCCTCTGTGACTGCCCCCCCCCCGCACCGCAGAATGCAGCACACGCCCCATTGGCATGGCTGCATCAGCGCTGGAAAGTTGGAAAGGATTAGGCCCTCAGTCAAGCAGCTCCGTCTATTTCTCAAGGAAGGGCCCTGTGGCTCAGAGCCAAAGCAGCTGCCGGCTTGCGGGAGGGGAAGACATTCGTTGGCAGGTTCACTCCCCAGGCCAAGGAGCTCAGGAGGTTCAGCAGCAACAGCGGCGGCGGCGGCAACTGGTCTCTGCAGCAGAGCCACTGGCTGCCGCTCTGAGTCACCCAGCCCAGTGGCCTGAAAGGGGAACACCGACCCAAACAAGGACATGGTCCATGGTGATCCCTGGCTGGGGGGCAAGCTGGGCTGGCCTGGGTCAGCATCGCCCTCTCTTGGCCTCGGGTGGCGACTGCGCCCAGGCCCACTCCTTCAGATGCCGGCCTCTTGGCTCTGCTCTGGCCAGCAGCGTCAAGGCACAAATTGCGTCAAGGCACAAAGCCGGGGGTGTTGAGTCGAGGTCGTGGCCTCTTCTCCGTTTCCCGTTGGAGGCTGCTTGAGCTCGAGATGGAATGTGTTCATATGGCTCTGTTGACTCTGGAAGGCCGAGGCCATTTCCCCTGCCCTGGGGAGGTTCTCACTGTCGCCCCCTCCAGGCTCCGAGGCGTAATCAGTACGCCTCTTGGGTTGCCTGAGGAGGGAGAGGGGGATTCACAACCAGCTGAACTTGGAGCCCCGACCCTCTTTACTCGCTGGCCTCCTTGCGACTCTCTGGTGACAGGCAGGGTAGAAGTGGACCAATGCAAAGGCCTCCTTCATGATGGGGTCGCACCCCCAAGACAGCGTAGGGCAAAGCAAGCCGGGCCTCCTCCCCCCCCCAGCACACGCGAGTGCCCTGCGGAGCGGGTCTGCTCTGCTCAGGCCTCCAGGCAGCCACGCAGCATCGCTGCGCTCTGCTTCTCTCTCCCTCCCTCCCTCCCTCCCGCACACTGCTTGGCAGGAACCCAGAACAGGCCCAGAGTGAGGCCCTTGTACAAGACGGGTTGAGTTCCCCTCAGAGGCGCGGGTGGGGTGGGGGAGACGGTGACCCTGTGCCAGGGTTTATTTTGTCCACAAGTTTGCTATGAATAGTGAAGAGGAGAAGACAAGGGGGGAGGCCGTGGGGGGGGGGAGTGGCTGGCGGGGACTGAACTGGGAAATTTCCTTCC
The DNA here is from genome assembly GCA_026170595.1 of Plestiodon gilberti rubricaudatus. Taxonomy (NCBI): domain Eukaryota; kingdom Metazoa; phylum Chordata; class Lepidosauria; order Squamata; family Scincidae; genus Plestiodon; species Plestiodon gilberti. Next base: position 1,465,059 of record JANXHW010000003.1, on the reverse strand, counting down.
CGAGTAGTTCCTAGGGACTGGAGGCTGGCCAAGCCCCGGGGGCGGCTCTTGCCTGAGAAGGAAGAAAGGGGGGAAAGAGAGAGGAATGATGATTAGGAATCGCAAATGAAGGGGCCTGGAGCTGGGGCGGAGGAATATGGCCAGGAAGGAAAGGCCAGGGCTGGCCCATTGTGCCGCAGCCATTCAACTGTGGACAGGCCTCGCTGGCTGCCAAGCAGAAGGGCCAGCAGCCGGGACAAGCCTCCCGTGACCCCTGGAGCCTTGCCTCTGTGCAGGGAGCAAGGCTTTCTCCCTTCTTCCTCAAGGGCCCCTTGTGGCATCCCTTGGGCTGGGTGGATGGGTGGACCATCTCTCAGATTGCCTGGCCGAAACCTGGCCTTCTGCCTCTGCTCTCTCTCTCTCTCCCATTGTCCCCTGTCTCTGGAACTCAGAGGTGCCGCCGCCGGGCGTCTGTTCCTCTTCCCCTCTGCAAGCCTGGAGGGTCTTTTCTGAGCCTGAAAGCTCGAATCTCTGCAGGCTCACAATTCACAGTCTCACCTTCTGCAAATTCTTGAGGCTTTCAAGAGGCAAACCGGTTTTGTTCTTTTACGTGCTACACGGCGGATTGGCCTGCCCGCCCAGGCTCCTCTGCTGTCTAAAACAGTGAAAAAACAGGGGTGTGTGTGTGTGTGTGTGTGTGTGTGTGTGTGTGTGTGTGTGTGTGTGTGTGTGTGTGTGTGTTTTGCCACAACGCAGTGGGGCGGGGATGGAACCGGTGGGGGCGGGGCTTCTGCCATTCCGCGCGGGGGGGGGGGCGACAGAGAGGCTAACTACACCTCTGGCGATGATGTCATCACCAGTCACTTCTGGTGGTATGCAGCAGGAGAGTGGCACCAGAGATGGGACTCGGTTGGGAAGGGATTGAGAACTTCTGCTCTATAGTTTTGTGTCTTCTCTTTGATTGTTTTAGAGCGAGCAACTGATTTTCTGGGTTTGCCTTTTGCACAATACCTGCTAGTGGTTGTGTGTCCAACTGCCATTAAAGGCACCGCTACGGAGGAGGAAACCCTCCCTCCCTGCCGCCATAAGTGGAAATCCAGAGACGGGGCAAAGAGAGAGGGAATCTGCCCCAGTCCAGATAGACTCTTCCCCTCTTTATTCTGTTACAGTGGCAGTAACATCTTCTACTTATGCATCTAACAGCGCAATCCTATCCATGTCTACTCAGAAGTAAATCCCATTGAGTTCAAGGAGGCTTACTCCCAGGTACGTATGCGTAGGTTTGCTGCCAATGTGGATATTAATTTGACTATTCAAAGTGCTGCAGAATCACAGACGTGCTTCTTGCTTCCGGACAGGGTGGATGTCTGCTCAAACTACTGCTCAAAAGTTCTTCTGCCTGCCACTTTGCATGATCAGAATCCAGCTGTGCACAGCACAGATTGGCCGGCACCCTTGCCATCACAACCCTATTTTCCCCTCCCCCATATGCACAGAGGGAGATGGAGTTTCCCTTTTTTAAAGAACAGAAGTGGCAACTGAATGCTTACACGAATAAATATCCATGCGTTGCTTAAAAATAAATTAAAACACAAGCAGTCTACCTGCAGGATGAGGAGAGGGCAAGATCAATCACGACTCAGTCAGCATCCAGTTGCTGATAGGCACAAGTATCCCAGGCGGCGGGGGGGGGGGGGGGGAGAGTCCAGCTCACCTTATGGGGGGGGGGGAGAGCTTGGTGTATTAAAGGGATGTTTGTATGCGGCCTGATATACGGCTGATGCAACAACACCCTCTTGTGGAACAGAAGGAAAGAATTTCAGAACTTGTTCAGAAGTTCTTGAGATGTGTAGAATAAAGACGTCAGTCTGCCCTAGATCAAAGGCAAGGGGCATCTTAGGTGCCCCCTTCCAATTGTTGAACTTGAATACCTTCTTCTTAAATTGCATTTTTAGATCTTGATGCATGATCTGCATGCATGATTGATTCCAGACATGCAAGACAAGCTTCACATCCGTGTTTATTCATGCCATGTACAAGAAAACAAAAAAATGTTTTTTCTAATCTTGTCGAACAGCTGTTCTCAACCTTCAGAGGCCCATGTACCACCTACGTGGACCTCCAGCTGGCCACATACCACTGGAAGAAAGTGCCGATGCCGTCATCGACACTTTGGGGGGGGCAGTCTGCCAGCAGCTGTGTCTTTGGCTTCTCTTCCCCAATTGCGGGGAAGAGAAGCGGAAGATGTGGCGCCGTGCGGCCAAGATGGCGGCCACCATCTTGCCTGCCGGCAGCCTACATACCACCGACCTGTGGTCCGCTTGCCCCAGTGGTCCATGGATCACAGGTTGGGAACCTCTCTTGTAGAATATTCTAATTTGAAGACTAACTGAACCACATGGTGCCGCAGGCAGTACCCTTAAATCTAGCCCTGGGAACATGAATCCTCCGAGTTCAGTAGATTCAGTCGGGAGCCTCCCTGTGAAGTATTTGTTGAAGGTGAGGCCAGCAGCCGTGTCTCCGAGGCATGTGAAATGCTGTCCCTCTGGTTTCGGAGTATTCCTTTTGAATATTCATTAATGTACCAGTAACGTACCAGTAATGCCCAGTAATGTACCAGCCAATTTAACTGGGAGTTAATCAGGACTGGAATTACCTTTTCTCACTACAGAAAGTAATTACACATTTGTAGTATAACAAGCAAGAGCATAACAAGAAAGCAAGCACTGGCCTACCTTACAGGGCTGGTGCAAGAACTGCAACCAGATAACATATATATTATAAGGGAATTTGTTTCGACTCTGACTTTCAATGTATCATTTCCAAGGTGGTCTGACAACATCATTAAAAACAACATCAAAACGATCAAAAATGAGCAGAAAACACTCACATTTTCCAACCACAGTAGAGTCCTCTGGAGTCATTTAAAAGCCTCTGAAAGTCATTAGTACACACTCCAAAGTCATGAAAAGCCTGTGCAAATGAAATCATTTTTAACCCAGTGTTTGAAAGTCATCACATGATTTGAAAGTTGTGTTCCGTCTCCTGGATACATTTGGACTCTGCCTCTGCAGTGCAAGGAGGAGGCAGGTCTGTAGCTGGCGTTCGTTGCGGTTCTTTAGCCCCACTGTAAACAGGCTCTGGCTCATGAAAGCTCATGCCACCATAGATGCCTCTTTAGCTTTAAGATGCCCTGGGGTTGCTTGCTATTTTTGCTATCAAGGCCCAATGCAGCAATTCCCCCTTGGAATTTGTCAGCGCCCAGCAGGAAATGAGCCAGTTTCCCCAAAAGCAAGCAGTTCCTCTACTGGGCACTAGGTGGCGAAGCCTTCCCAGGCTCCATCAATCCGTAGTGTTAACACTAACATAGTTAGTGGGAGGGAGAGGAGTTGTCCTGGGAAATTAAGCAGGCAGCGATTAATTTCTGAAATAAAAAGCTGCTTCCAGAGCATGGAAATTAAGTGCACCCTCTGCTGCCTGGAACTCTGCTGCTTCCTTCCAAACGTCTGGAGTGGGTGGTTCTTCCAATTCATGCAAAAGGGAAACTCACTTTATACATGTTCAGAGTCTTTCCCTTTCTGACTGCCTTGCAAGTGCTGAGTAACTGCTAGACTCTTTCTTTCTTTCTTTCTTTCTTTCTTTCCCAGCATAAAACCTCCTGCGTTGTTTCGCAAGACTGGTACACACATTTGGGGACTTTTCCATCATGCCCCATTCTCTCTCTCTCTCTCTCTCTCTCTCTCTCTCTCTCTCTCTCTCTCTCTCTCTCGTACTTATCCCTCCTGCTGTTTTGCTTAGATATAGCTTGAAGAGGAATTCTAGAGAACTCAAAAGCTTACTCGCTTCTTTGTAACACTTTAGTTGGTCAAATACCAACCAAATGACACTCTTCCCTCTTTATAAGCACTTCCGCTATGCTATACAGAGTTTCACTTATCCGTACTGCACATATGATATGAAGAGTCTGTCCCTTTTTATCCATACCAAGATTTTCAGTAAAATGTCCAGGAATGGGGGGGGGGGGAGGAGGAGGAATGACCAAGTCTCTCACGGAGGCAAAGTCTACCTCCCAATTTACCCATTTTACTCCGCTTTGTGCTCCAGAGACAGAGGACGAATTTGCCTCACTCGCCCAAGAAGGAGTTCCAGGAGGTTGGATAAAATTCTGGATTTTCTCCCCTGGGTCAGACAGAGTGCACAGTGCAGGGAAACGCTGAGAGCCTTCCTGTATACTTTCCCCTGCCCCCCCGCCCCTTGTCCAGCCCCCCTCCCATCCTCCTGCTCATGGCCAAAACGCTGAGAAGCCTTGCCTTGCCCCGACCCCTCAAAAATCCCTCCCACCACCTCCTTCGTCTTTCCAGCACGGTGATCTCTTCTTCTGGGTTTTAGGGCAGCCAGCAAGCATGTAAATAGAGATTCGAAATGCGACTCGGCCAAAAAGGGGCCAAGTTGCGAGTTGAGTTGGGGCGAGCTACTCAATGCACCCGAGTGGAGTGCAAGTCAAGTTGCTGCTGCAACTTAAGTCGGATTCGTGGGCGAGTAGTGCAACTCGAGTCCCCAGCCCTGCACTTTGCCTCTAGGACAGGGGTGGGCAATTAATTTTCCTAAGGGGCCACATGAGAAACTGGGACTGTTGTGGAGGGTCAGACTAATAGGCTGAATGACCCCTCCATGCCCCCCCCAACCATTGGCTTACCTTCATTAGCTGCTCCGTGTCTTCCGTGTCTTTCTTTAACAGATGCTATAAGCAGCATGCTTATATAGCATAGGGCCTCGCAGAAGCAGCCGGACCGCCGGCCGGGTCAGATGCTCCCGAGGCCTTCTCCCGGCCGAGGCTGGGAGAAGGCCTCGGAGCGTCCGATGACCCAGGCCGGGTGATGCGTGGAGCCGGCAGCAGCGGAGGTGACGCGCGGGGGCGGGGTGACGCGCATCACCCCCCTGTGCGCGTCACCCTGCAGCAGCCCGCCCCCCCCCCCGCCATGGGCCAGTAACGTTAGTGATGGCAGAGCTTGGAGGGCGCCCATAGGCCATATGGGCGGCTGGGCCGATACATGGCCTCCTCCGACTTCCGCCAGCAAAATAGCTGGTGGAAATCCGAGGAGACCTATCGGCCCCAGCTGCTGTTACACTCAGGGAAGGGGAGAAGCATCCCCTTCCCTGAGTAGACTTTCCGTCACGGGCTGCCTGCTGCAGGCTGCCTGCGGCAGAGATCAGGATCCAGCTTTTAGTCAGGAGTGGCCATTCATTCAGCGGTATCTGTCCAAGGTCTTCTACCGTGAAGACAGATGCAAGGAACTCATTTAATTTCTCTGCAATCTCCAAGTCCCCTTTTAATCCCCCCTTTCCCTCCCTCACTGTCCAGTGGGCCAACCGCTTCTCTGGCAGGTTTCCTGCTTCTAACATATTTGAAAAATATTCCCTTTAATGTTTCTGGCCATACGTTCCTCAAAATCTTTCTTGGCCTCCCGAATCATCTTTTTACATTTCTTTTGCCATAGTTTGTGTTCCTGTTTATTTTCATCATTAGGGCAAGACTTGCATTTACGGATAGAAGCTTCCTGGCCTTTTATAGCCTCTTTAACTGTGCTTGTTAGCCATGCCTTGCTACCTTTATTTATGTATGTGCTTGTTTATTTGTTTATATCTATTTCCTTCAGCTAGCTCTTGTGCCCTGTGTGCCAAGTACTAGTCCTTCAAAATCTCCTCCTTAGGTTAGATTAAGTCCTAACTTTTAAGGTAAGATTTAAGTAGTTTGGGGTTAAATTAAAGTGAGACAAATGAGAAAGTACACTTACCTTCTCCTCGCACAGATGCTAAACTCGCCTCTTGGCACTTCTTCCCAAGGAGGCACTCGCTGCTCGCGCTCCTTTGCGCGAGGTGAAGACATTTTAGAGAGAGGGGGTTTTAGTACTGCTCGAATCTGCAGTGGCTGGTGTCATTGTGTTATTCTTAACTATTGCTGCTGTTTATAATGCGTGCTGCTTGGTATATTTTTAAAACAGAAAAGTGACCTAAAAATGTCTTTAAAAGAAATAGCAAATGAGGCAGTATTTTATGTAGACAGCCTAGAGCAATTAAGATAGAACATAAGAACAGAAGAACATAATTCCTGTCCATCGCGTCTCCCACCTGGTCTGGGTCTGTCTGAAGCTCGTCTGCCCTGCTTCCTTCCTGCACAGCAAGCTCACCGGCTGGATCCTCCGCCAGCACTGAGGTATGGTCTCTTCTTGCTCTGAGGAATAGCTTTTCTCCGCTGGGTTAATTTAATTTCCCCTCTCATCCCTTTCCTTCTTCCAGGTAGATTTCCCCTTGAAAGCCGAGATGCTACAACTGGAAATGTCGTTTCCGATTCATCTTGTGTCCTCGTTCGTCCTGCAGAATTAGGGGTGTTGGGACTGACTGAGCGGCACCTGCCGTTCTCATTACTCTGCCGGCAAAAGCAAGCGAGGACTGACCCTCCCGGGCTTCCTGCCTGGCCTGCAGGCTGCCAAATGATCACCCCCGCCTCCTGGAGCCAAACTACACATGACTGTATCCAGGTGGATAAGGTGGGTGGTGTTGCAAGGTTAGGAGATGAGTTTGGAGAGTTAGGATTTCAATATTAGATCAACTGCTCTGACATGATAGACATCCACCTGGCCAGCTCTTTCTGTTATGCTAAGGACCTAGGGGGCTGGAATGCAGGGGGAGGGGGGTGGCTGGCTTTTGTTAAAGTAGATCTGGTCTGATGCTGTTTTGAGCAGTTTACAGTACCGGGTTGTAGTGGAAATTTGTACTATGGAGCAGCTGAGAAAGGAGTGTCTTGTCTTATCCTGGTGGTGGCCGGAGCCGAGCTGTTCGTTAGCAGCTGCCTAATAATCTTCCATTTGCAATCCCTCTGCAGCCGCTGCTCCACCCTCCCTCCCCAAGAAGCAGCCTCGCTCGCTCGCTCGTACGCACGCGCGCGCGCACACACACACACACACACACACACAGAGCTATGCCACCACACGGCCATCCTGGACACCAGGAGCGAAGGAAGGGGGGAGTCGCATGACCCAGAAGAGGCTTCCGGAGCACAATTTCCCTCTGCAGCATGTTAAGCAAGATGATTCCAGCCTTGAAAACGGAGAGGTTTCAGCAAAAAGTTAAACTAGATGATTTTAACAACTTCTTTAACTTTAGGGGACATCTGTCATATATGTGGATTGTCGTTAAGCGATCTGCCACTATGCAGGGGACACCTGTATAGTTGTGGATCAACTGGCAGTACTGTCAGATATTAAGTGCTATTGCATGTCAACTCTCAGCTACTGCAAAATATCCGCTTCCAGATATCAAATACTAAACTCAAATATCAGTGGGTGTCACATAGATATGTCAAAAATATTTGCATTTGACAAATATCTGAGCAGCATCCAGTGCATGCCTGGAGAGTATTCAACTACACCACATTTCTCAAAGGAGAAATTTGGGACACAAATACTTTTTTGCTCTTGTACCTTCCGCTTCAATGCCAAAATGTCTCAAGTCGTTGCAAAAGGATAAGGAGCTGGAAGCAGCAAATCTAAGGATATTAATCTAGAAATGAATCTAATTGAATCAATGGGACTTACTTACACAGGCTCAGGCAGCCCAACTCCCCATGCGGAGAGGCAGTGGCGCCAGTGCGACACCTGCTGTATTCTGTGGGGAAGTTCCAGCTTCCAGAGGCCTCTACGGAAGAAGAAGAAGAAGAAGAAGAAGAAGAAGAAGAAGAAGAAGAAGAAGAAGAAGAAGAAGAAGAAGATCTGCATTTATATACTGCCTTTCGGTTATCAAATTCCTCCTCGGACTTTATTCAAGGCGATTTACACAGGCAGGCTTCCTAAACCCCCATAAGGATTTTTACATCATCATCATCATCATCATCATCATCATCATCATCATCATTATTATTATTATTATTAATCAGTATTTACATACCACTTTTCAACAAAAAATTACAAGGCAATTTACAGACAAAATCAAATGATTAAATGGCTCCCTGTCTCAAAAGGGCTCACAATCTAAAAAAGAACAATAAATGTTCTATTATTTACAGTATTTTTTATTTACAGTATTTTTACCCCGCCTTTCTCCCCGAAGGGACCCAAGGCGGCTTACAACCTGAGAAAGGAATACAATACAATACAATACAATACAATACAATACAAAAAATAATCAGATTGAAAACAATAAAAACAATTCACGAAAACTAGTAAAAAACAGCATCTAAAAATTAATAAAAAACAGATCAAATTACAATTAAAACAAGAGCATAAAAACAGCAGCACTCCACCTGTACCAGCAGGATGTTAAAAAAAAAGGCAAGGACTCAGAAGACTTCCTTAAACAGGAAAGTTTTCAGGCCTCGCCGGAATGTCTCCAAGGAGGGAGCAGTACGTAAGTCAAGAGGGAGGGAATTCCATAGGGTTGGTGCCACTACTGAGAAGGCCCTGTTTCTGGCTGCCGCCCCTTGCACCTCCCTGGGCGACGGTACCCGCAAAAGGGCCTTCTCTGATGACCTAAAGAGACGAGCCGGAATATATAGAAGTAGGCGGTCTCTCAGATATCCTGGCCCCAAGCCGTATAGGGCTTTAAAGGTCAAAACCAGCACTTTGAATTGGGCCCGGAAACGAATCGGCAACCAGTGCAGCCGCTGAAGAAGCGGCCCGACAGAGTTGAACCGCCTACCTCCAGTGACCGCACGGGCCGCCGCATTCTGCACTAATTGCGGTTTCCGAACCGTCTTCAAGGGCAGCCCCACGTAGAGCACATTACAATAGTCTAACCGCGACGTCACCGTGGCATGGATCACCGTGGTCAGGTCTGCACGATCCAAGTATGGTTGCAGCTGGCACACCAGCCGAAGCTGGGCAAAGGCCCCCCTGGCCACAGCCGCCACCTGGGAATCCAGGAGCAGCTGTGGATCCAGGTGGACCCCCAAACTGCGGACATGCTCCTTCAGAGGGAGTGCAACCCCCTTCAGAGCAGGACGATACTCTAGTACCTGCATCATGGATTTCCGGACCAGGAGAACCTCTGTCTTGTCCAGATTTAATTTCAGCTTATTAGCCCTCATCCAGGTCCCAACCGCCTCCAGGCAGCGCTCCAGAACTTCAACAGCCACCCTGGAATCAGGTGGAAAGGAGAGATAGAGCTGGGTGTCGTCAGCATATTGATAGCACCTGTACAGTACCTTGCACCAGCGAGGAGGGGGGAGGGGTCTGGAAGTCCTCTTCGTCCTCTGAACTGTCACGCGTAGACCGATAAGCTGCAGGCAACCTTACCCCGGTCAGCTTGGGTGTGCCTGTGGTCCTTCCTGCTGCCAGTGAGGGGCGGATGCTCCGCCGACCTCATGATGCAGAGGCAATGACCTCTTCTTTGGGAGGGTCGACCTCCAGTGCTGTTGCCTATCTCTTCTAGGGAAGTACGGTCTGGCCCCTGCATATGCCTCAGAGTAGGGTCAGGGTGGAGGCTGCCTGGCCTTAGCCCACCTCTGCCCGGCCTCTCTGGAGCTCTCTCTGTGTCTGGTTCTCAGTTCCAACGCGACCAGCTCCTTGCTCCTCCGCCGCCTCATCACTGGCAAGCCTGGGCCTTAAATACTCTCCCTTCTTCCGTCCTCCCCTGGCTACTTCCTTCGCTGTCATTCCCTGTTTCGTGCTGTGGTCCTAGCGCCCGCCCTGCCCCTTGTGCGTCCTGTTTCCACCCCCTTTCCATCCTCCTTTCACCCCCCCCCGGGCGCCCCATAATAGCGCAACGATGCTGGGCGGGTGTCCCCTTATTGGCAGGCCCCCGATCGCGGCCCCCCGGCCCCGGTCGGGGGTTGGCCAGCCTATCTTCTTCTCCTGCTGCCTGCCTGCTTTTCCCGAGCTCCGCCGCCCTTCCCTGGGCTCATCGCAGGGGGGCGGGGCTTCTGCTCCGCCCTCCCTGTTTGGGCCGTCGATTCCTCCGCCCCGTCGTTCCGGCGGGGTGAACACCGGCCTGCTCGTCCTGGCGGTGCTGGGAGCGGCTCTTGGAGCTGCGCCAGCGTTCCTCGTGGCTCCCTCATCGTTGCGGCCGGCTGCAGCCCCGAGAGCGCCTGGGATGGGTTGCTGCGGCTGTTCGTCTGGACCTGGTGAGCCCTTCGGCTGGGGAACGGGCTGGCCCAGTGAGCAGATGGGTTGTGGGACGGGCTGGCCCGGACAGCACCCAACTCTAAATCCCCGGATGACCTCTCCCAGCGGTTTCATGTAGATGTTAAATAGCATGGGGGACAAGATGGAACCCTGTGGCACCCCACACCTCAAGGGCCAGGATGCTGAACAGGCATCCCCCCAGCACCACCATCTGGGAACTTTCAGCCAAGTAGGAGCAGAACCACCGCAGAACGGTGCCCCCGACCCCCAGCTCGGCCAATCGGCCCAGAAGGACACCATGGTCGATGGTGTCGAAAGCTGCTGAGAGGTCCAGCAGAACCAACAGGGACGCACTCTCCCTGTCCAGTCCTCGGCGTAGATCATCCACCAAGGCGACCATGGCTGTTTCCGTCCCAAAGCCCAGCCTGAAACCAGATTGAAAGGGGTCTAGATAATCCACTTCATCCAGGACCCTCTGGAGTTGAGACGCCACCACCCGCTCAATTACCTTGCCCAAAAACAGGAGGTTTGAAACTGGCCGGTAGTTGTCCATTACTGTGGAGTCAAGGGAGGGCTTCTTCAGAAGGGGTCAAACCACTGCCCACCTCAAAGCGAGCGGCAGCACTCCCTCCACCAAAGAAGAGTTGACCACCCTCCCCGTCCACTCGGCCAGCCCCTCCCGGGCAGATCTAATTAGCCAAGCCGGGCAAGGGTCAGGCAGGCAGGCAGGCAGTTGGCCTCACACTCCAAAGGAGCCTGTCCCCATCCTCAGGCTGTATTTGCATAGAACCCGTCTTCTCCAGCTGTTTCCTTTCAGTGGTGTGGTCTCTCTCTAGCTGCACATGACTTTGAGCTCCCCAGCTTGTCCGACAGCAACTCCTCTCTCCCACAAAGGGTCAGCGCAGGTTATCTCAGCTTGTTGGCTGAGATATCGCAGCTTGTTTGCAGCTTCTGGTTGTCTTGAACTGATCCTGTCCTGGTTGTTCTTCAGGCAAGGCGGCAGCTCAACCGTTAGACCCAGAAGCGTCGTCAGGGTAGGGGCAGGGGACCCTGGGCCCCAAGCGCACATGGCGGCAGTGTACTTGCCTTCCGGATGCGTTGGCGCTGCCGCTCTCGTCGTCCGCCTTTGTTTGGGCCCGCCTGCCCTGGAACCGTTTGCTCCAAAAAGGTAAGCAAAACGGGGGGGGGGTGATTGAAGCCGCGGCGGTGGCACACATGTGTGAAAATGACATCACGGCCCCCCAGGGGGTGTGGCGTGTGGCGTTACATGGGTGTATGCTCGCCACTGGCTAGACCACACCTCCTGCCACGCATTTGTTCCCTTGCCCCAGGGTAAGGCAATGGCAGCCTGCTGGGTCTACTTGGACCTGCACCAGAGATATCGTGTCCATGTGGACCCATGAAGGCAGATCAAGCCCAGGAAGGGGGGTTGGATTCAGTGGACGCCACTGCTGCCAAACCTACTCCCTTCCCAGTGGACCCAATCCATCCTCCTCCCTGCTCCTGTGGCCTCCCTGTTCTGCCCACCCTCCCACCCACCCCGTTCCGCCCTCCCACCTCCCAGGCTGCTTACCAGGGCCAGCAGGTGTCTGTGCACTCCAGCCTGTGGCATTTTGTGGCTGCCGGAACGCTTGTTCCAGCGAGAGGCGACTCCCATCGGATGGGGCTGCAAGCCGTCCCCTGGGCCACAAAAGCTCTCCTGACCTTGACCATCCTGGCCGGCCCTGCTGACGACGGCAACGTTTCCCCCAGCTCAAGGGAGAGAGAGACCCCTCCTTAGCCGGAAGCCTAGAAATGGCTTCCATCCTAAGTGTGCTTATTTTTCAGCGTTGTTATTCCAAGGTCCTGTTGAGGTTTCCTGCCAGACCAAAATGAATTTTTCCATAAAACCGCTAATAACAATGATACAGTTTTTGTTCCTGGCTCTTCCCAAACCTCTAAGTATTGGACTGAAAGGTCTCTCTGGCTTCTCCCTCCCGCTCATCCCTCCTCTGTTAGTTGCATGAGAGAGAGAGATCTCCAGCTGCACCAAAGCAGCATTAAACTGTGGTGGGCATTTGGGGAAAACTGTGTTTCATTGATCATGAAAATCATGAAATATGAAACTGGGGAAAACGATGATCCTACATGCTCATTTGAGTTTTCAGAAGGGAGATGATAAAATAACAAGACGTTATATTTCTAGAAAATGATTGATGTGTTCTTGTAATGATAACTATTAATAATAAGGATTGTATTAAACAATTGTATTAAAATATTATTACTTGTAATTATTAAATTATTAATACTAATTTTAATAATTTTATTAAAATTTCAAGAATTTAAACATTGAATAATAATGAGAAAATGACCATCCATCATGCTCTGCACCCTCGCAGTGATAGGCGATCCTTCCCTCCCTCGCAGCTCAGGTGGAAGAATGATGCTGCAAGCCCATCAAACAGGAGAGGAAGAGGAAAAAGAGGCCTTCAAGAATGTGTATCAAGGTAGGACAGCGAAGAAGAGGATGCACATAAGAACATAAGAACATAAGAAGAGCCCGGCTGCTGGATCAGGCCAAAAGCCCATCTAGTCCAGCTTCCTGTGTCACACAGTGGCCCCACCAGATGCCTCAGGGAGCACAAGACAACAAGATAACCTGTTTCTCGTTGACACTCCCTTGCACCTGGCACAGAGAAAACCCACTTCTAAAAACCAGGAGGTTGCTTATGGCTTGAAATGCACTTATGCACTTAAAATGGTGAACAACGAGAAATTATTAAATGCCAATGGAACAAAACAGGATTACAAGAAAGAACAAGAACCAAGCAGAAAAAGGGGGAAAGAGGGCCACGGCAGGGCAGGGCCCATGTCTGCGAGATAGAGCTGGAAAAACAAACATCACCGAGACCTGGCAGTGGCTGAAGAAAGGCAACTTGTAGAAAGAAGAAACAGAGCAGGGTCGTCTCATCCTGGCTGCACAAGAACAGGCATGAAGAAGAGCAAATGCAATAGGAGCTCTTTCTCACCACCAGGAAGGGGAGGGGAGGGATCTTGGCGGCGCCAGCGCGTGCCAGGATACTGTCCCCTCCCTTTTCCAACCCACCCCACCACTTTTTCCGATACTTAAAATATTGACTGCTGCCTGCCAGGCCCCCTGATTGCCCCCCTCACCCCACCCTCGGATGCAGCACACGCTCTGTCTGCACAGCTGCATCATGGGCACTGGTGAAGGTGGGGCAGAAGGTGAGGGTAGGAAGAAGAAGCTGATCGTTGCTGGAAGAAGACTCATCAGCCAAAGGAAGAGTTTCTACCTCCTCCTCCTCCTCATCATCTTCACATTTCTAGCAGCCCAGTCCTAGGTGCGCCTTCCTTCCACTGATGGAAAGAGAAATCTGTCAGCAGAAGGGCCGCTCTGTCGGCAGCGACAAGGCATGCAGCGGGGCGCCAGCGCAAAAGACTGGGGGCTGCACAAGCCACCAGAGCACCCAGGCACTGCTGGAGGAGTTGAGTTGGCACAGGCGAGGGCCTGTGGGCAGGGAAAGGGGGTCGGGGCAGGGATTGGGGTCATTAGGAGGCATGTCAGGGGAGGGCAGGGGGTGGGTATATCAGCAGCAATGGTGCCACTGACATCCTATGCCACCCCCGCCCAACCTCACCATGCCCCCATGGCTCTACTTGGACTTGCAAAGAGCTGGCACGGATTCATTGGGGACCAGACCCACTGCCTGTCGGCCCAATCCGAATGAGGGCCTGTGCCAGTGGAACGTGCATTCCGCCGGCATGCGCTGTCGTCGAAAAAGGACTGTAAAGCGCTTTGCGACAGCTCAAGGCCCAAGCCTGTCAGCAGGAAGGGCGGAGCCTCCCCACCACTGGCGCCAGTGGTCATCGGGAGGAAGGGAGGCCCACTGGAACAGGTATGTTCAGCACAGGGGCAGGGCAGGGAGGGGGTTGAATGGGGGGAGGGTGGAACAAGGTGGCAACGGGGCAGGGTTGGCCGGCGGATTAGGCACAGGAGACGATAGGATTGGAAGCACTGGTGTACACCATATCCAACCCCCCTCCCTTCCAAACCCTGTTTCACCATATCCAGCTATCACTGGCGCAAGTCCAAGTTGACCCGTTGCAGCTAAACAGTTAAAATTGTATCTATTTTTAAAACTTCCAAGACTTTCTTTCTGTCCAATCTATACTCATGTCATGACAGTTTGCAAATTAAATCAAATGGCATATATCATACAGTTAAACACTGACATATTAAGATACATATTATTTTAAAATCACAAAATGTTCCGTGTTCAGTTCTTGTAAAATAAATCGTCCTAAGAGTTCGTCAATCAGCCCAAAGCTGGACAAAGCAAATGTTTTTGTCTGCCGTCTTAGGTTGTAAAGAACTGTCCCCTGACAGATCTCCTTGGGGAAGAATTCCAGAGCTGAACTGAAATTAGGGAAGCAGAATATTGCTGAGCATCCTACAAAATTCCACATGAGTTTAGATTGGATCTGGAGTTGCAAAAGTGTAATCCCCAGGGAGGTTGTGCAATCCCATTTCAAGTCCTGTACCTGTTGCTGCTGCAGCTGGAGATTAGCATTTTGTCTGTTTTAAATTGTTGAATGGTTTTAACTGTAAATTGCTATTGTTGTTGTTGTTCAGTCGTTAAGTCGTGTCCGACCCTTCGTGATCCCATGAACCATATCCCGCCAGGCCTTCCTGTCCTCCACTATCTTCCTGAGTTCGCTCATTTTCATGTTCGTTGCATCGGTGATGCTGTCTAACCATCTCATCCTTGGCCTTCCCCTTCTCCTTTTGCCTTCAATCTTTCCCAGCATCAGAGTCTTCTCCAGAGAGTCCTCTCTTCGCATTAGGTGGCCAAAATATTTGAGTTTCAGCCTTAGTACCTGTCCTTCCAGGGAACAGTCAGGGTTGATTTCATTTAGAATTGACTGATTTGATCTCCTAACAGTCCAAGGGACTCTCAGGAGTCTTCTCCAGCACCACAGTTCAAAAGCATCTATTCTTCGGCGCTCAGCCTTCCTTATGGTCCAACTCTCGCAACCATACATTGCTACTGGGAACACCATCGCCCTGACTATACGAACTTTTGTTGGCATGGTGATATCTCTGCTTTTTATTATGCTGTCTAAGTTTGCCATAGCTTTCCTTCCAAGGAGTAAGCGTCTTTTAATTTCATGGCTGCTGTCTCCGTCTGCAGTGATCTTGGAACCCAGAAAAGTAAAATCTGTTACTGCTTCCATTTCTGCCCCTTCTATTTGCCAAGAATTGATGGGACCCGATGCCATGATCTTAGTTTTATTAATGTTGAGTTTCAAGCCAACTTTTGCACTCTCCTCTTTCACTCTCATCAAGAGGCTCTTTAGTTCTTCTTCACTTTCTGCCATTAGGGTGGTATCGTCTGCATATCTGAGGTTGTTGATATTTCTCCCGGCAATCTTGATTCCGGCTTGTGATTCATTCAGCCCTGCATTTCTCATAATGTACTCTGCATATAAGTTAAATAAGCAGGGTGACAATATACAGCCTTGCCGTACTCCCTTCCCAATTTTGAACCAATCAGTTGTTCCATGGCCGGTTTGAACTGTTGCTTCTTGACCCGCATACAGGTTTCTCAGGAGACAGGTAAGGTGGTCTGGTACCCCCATCTCTTTAAGAATTTGCCACAGTTTGTTGTGATCCACACAATCAAAGGCTTTTGCGTAGTCAATGAAGCAGAAGAAGGTGTTTTTTTGGAACTCTTGTGCTTTCTCCATGATCCAGCGCATGTTGGCAATTTGATCTCTAGTTCCTCTGCCTCTTCGAAACCCAGCTTGTACGTCCGGTAGTTCTCGGTCCACGTACTGCTGAAGCCTAGCTTGTAGGATTTTGAGCATAACCTTGCTAGCATGTGAAATGAGTGCAATTGTACGGTAGTTTGAACACTCTTTGGCACTGCCCTTCTTTGGAATTGGAACGTAAACTGACCTTTTCCAATCCTTTGGCCACTGCTGAGTTTTCCAAATTTGTTGGCATATTGAGTGCAGCACTTTCACAGCATCATCATTTAGGATTTTAAGTAGCTCAGCTGGGATATTATCATCTCCACTAGCTTTGTTGTTAGTAATGCTACCTAAGGCCCACTTGACTTCACTCTCTAGGATGTCCGGCTCTGGGTCAGTGACCACACCAGCGTGGTCATCAGGAACATTAAGATCTTTCTTGTATAGTTCTTCTGTGTATTCTTGCCATCTCTTCTTAATCTCGTCTGCTTCTGTTAGGTCCTTGCCTTTTTTGTCCTTTATCATGCCCATCTTTGCACAAAACGTTCCCTTGATATCTCCAATTTTCTTGAAGAGATCTCTAGTCCTCCCCATTCTGTTGTTTTCCTCGATTTCCTTGCATTGTTCATTTAAGAAGGCCTTCTTATCTCTCCTTGCTATTCTCTGGAACTCTGCATTCAGTTGTTTATATCTTTCCCTTTCACCCTTGCTTTTTGCATTCCTTCTTTCCACAGCTATTTGTAAAGCCTCATCTGACAGCCACTTTGCTTTCTTGCATTTCTTTTTCTTTGGGATGGTTTTCGTTGCTGCCTCCTGTACAATGTTACGAACTTCCGTCCATAGTTCTTCAGGCACTCTGTCTACCAGGTCTAATGCCCTAAATCTATTCTTCACCTCCACTGTATACTCATAAGGGATATGGTTTAGGTCATATCTGACTGGTCTAGTGGTGTTCCCTACATTCTTCAGTTTAAGTCTGAATTTTGCAATAAGAAGCTCATGATCTGAGCCACAGTCAGCTCCAGGTCTTGTTTTTACTGATTGTATAGAGCTTCTCCATCTTTGGCTGCAAAGCACATAATCTATCTGGTTTCGGTATTGACCATCTGGTGATGTCCATGTGTAGAGTCGCCTCTTGTGTTGTTGGAAAAGAGTGTTTGCTATGACCAGCGTGTTCTCTTGACAGAACTCCGTTAGCCTTTGCCCTGCTTCATTTTGCGCTCCAAGGCCAAACTTGCCTGTTGTTCCGTTTATTTCTTGATTTCCTACTTTAGCATTCCAGTCTCCTATGATGTAAAGGACATCTTTTTTGGGTGCTAGTTCTAGAAGGTGTTGTAGGTCTTCATAGAACCGGTCAACTTCATCTTCTTCGGCATCAGTGGTTGGGGCATACACTTGGATTACTGTAACGTTGAATGGTTTGCCTTGGATTCGAACTGAAATCATTCTGTCGTTTTTGAGGTTGCACCCCAGTACTGCCTTTCCCACTCTTTTATTGACTATGAGGGCTACTCCATTTCTTCTAAGGGATTCATGCCCACAGTAGTAGATATGATGGTCACCTGACTTAAATTCGCCCATGCCTGTCCATTTTAGTTCGCTGATTCCCAAGATGTCAATGTTCAATCTTATCATCTCATTTTTGACCACATCCAGCTTGCCTTGGTTCATAGACCTCACATTCCATGTTCCTAAGCAGTATTGCTCCTTGCAGCATTGGATTTTCCTTTCAACCTCAGACACATCCACAGCTGGACGTCCTATTGGCTTTGGCCCAGCCGCTTCACTCTTTCTGGGTCTACTTGGAATAGTCCTCCGCTCTTCCTCAGTAGCATATTGGACACCTTCCGACCTGAGGGGCTCATCTTCCGGCGTCATATCTTTTAGCCTTTTGGTACTGTTCATGGGATTTTCTTGGCAAGGTTACTGGAGTGGGTTGCCATTTCCTTCTCCAGTGGATCACTTTTAGTCAGAACTCTCTGCTACGACCTGTCCGTCTTGGGTGTCCCTGCACGGCATAGCTCATGGCTTCATTGAGTTACGCAAGCCCCTTCGCCACGACAAGGCAATGATCCATGAGGGGTATTAGGCTTTTATATTCTTTGTAAGATGCCTTGGTACAATCTAGCAAAAGACAGAATAGAAATGAATACACTCTGTGGTTTTCTTTGAAGTTTTTCCATTCTCACTTGCTGGATGGTATGATATGGCCTCTCCATAGGTCGTCTTCTTCTCATAAAAAGTTGTTTGGTTTTTATTTGACAAGGCAATGCTGTATTTACAAGAGTTAAATTGGGAAGGGTTATGTGTGCAAAATTATCAATCAAACTCTCCATGCAAAATTCTGTGTACAAAAAAAATAAAATATATTCTCTTATTCGTATGTTTTTGCACTGTTTCCAAATCTGCAGGATTTAATAGTAAATAATTGTTGAAAGTACAATGTGTTGCAGACAAATAAAAGCCAAAATGGGAAAAGGGGGAGGAATTCCATCGTTTCTTCAAAGCCAAGAAACTATGGAAGTTGCAAAAAAAAGGGACGTTGGGTTTCTAATTTGAAGATGAATTGAAAAATGAGGGTGATCTGAAGGTGCTGAGTATATATTTGCTCAGTGAGGAATGCAAATAAATCCTGCCCATTCCAAGCACTTGCTCTTCTTCTTCAGGGAAAATTCATAAACTAGTAAAAGGAATAGATTGTAATTTATTCTCCAAACCACAGTCTTATAAGGAGCCCTCAGTTACACGCGTATTGTACAGCGATGATGATCATCACACCATTTTATTGTTGTACATAAGACAATGAGCACTATATGAATGGATTAAAATATACATATAAGGCATAGCCATACACATGCGTGTGTGTGTGTGTGTGTGTGTGTGTGTGTGTGTGTGTGTGTATACGCACGCACACACACGCAGAATTGGCACTTCCACCCACCACAAACACATGGGCAAGTAGCACGAAGGTATCCATTACAAAGCTCATAAAAGTGTTCCATAAAATGACGTGTGGTTTTCCTTTTGCCCTGTGGGCACTGCTTGCTTCGTGGAGAGGCATATTTGCCGTTCAAAACCTCTTTGGGACATGAGGCAATTCCAAGGGGTCCTAGAAATGAGTCATACAAAAGGGTTCCCCAACTGCTTTAAGTTTCCCTTCCTTTCTCCAAGCCTCCCACCCTCCTCAACCCTCAAAAAACATTCAGCCTCTTTGCCAGGCCAAGCAGAATTGTTGTGTGTCCTATAAAAAGACACAACAGGGCTTGCAGGCCAGGCATCATTTCCTAGAGTTTAAAATAACCCTCGCCAGCTTCCATGCGTGAACTGGCGGCAGGCAGCAGTGCTCTACCTTGGAGGGGTGTGGGCAGAGCTTGGGAGATCCGGATCTCTTAGCAGAACATGATGGAGGGGATGAATTGCGCGGCCTCCTCAGCCAAAGCCAGGGATTCCTTGTTCTTCCCAATTGTTGAACAAGAGCAGCAGCAGCAGCAAAAAGGGTCGTCCGTCCCCGTCCCCCAAATTAGGCTGCTAAAAAAGCGCATTCCTTGCCCGTAGCGACTGAGCGATGAATGAGGGTGCCATGGTGCAAACATACTTGCAGGCGTTTGGTTTGCAGACTACACGAGGCCGTCGGCTCTGTCTCCACTTTGCATTTGGCTCCCTCCACTCAAAGCGAGCAGAGAGGCCGAGACTCCTGTCCTGACCCCCCCCCCCCCCGTCTTCCTGGGGACAGACATCCAGAAGGACAAGCAGTGATCATGTCAGGCAGGCAGTGGCGGAGTACACTGTTCAGAAGAAGAGTTTCTTGGGAAAGAAGAGTTGACTATACCTGAGAAGGAGGGAAAGAGCAGTGCCAATTATTTGCTCCCCCCCCCATCATCTGACGGTACAGAGAGCCAGTGGTTCGCATGATGAAGCAGCCTGTGTCTCTTCTTGCAGGGCGTGCTGCACTGCAAGCAAGACTGGCCTGCATGTCACATGGGGAGGCAAAGTTGGAGGGGCGGCAAAGTACTGACAAGCCCCCCCCCCCAGCCTGCCGCTCCAGTGGGTGCTGCTCCGATCCTCTTCTGGCTCCCTGAGAGCAAGTTGGTAGCCCTCTTCTTCTCCTGGAAGACGTAGGGGAAAGGGCCGCGGGGGGGGGGGGCAACTGTGGCTACTGGAGCTCTCCTGCCTCCCTTCCCGAGAGCTTGGGCTGCGCTAGATTTTCTGACACATGACGCAACTTTCCTTTTTTCTTCCCTGCATAAACTCACCCATAAATCTTTCCTTTTCACCCAAGGTGTTCATTTAAGGAAGGAATGTTTTGAAGAGAAAAAGCTTCTCCGCTGAACTGAATTTGATCAACTGCTACAGGGCCAATGATCCACTGCCCAGTAGGCAGTTGGGGGGAGGGGCACGGGAGGGCTAGTGGCACCGTGTGGCTAAGAGGAGCCTCTGAGCCCAAGTTCCGCGACAGCACTCAGCGCATCCTTCGGCAGGCAAGAGGATGGCCAGCCTGCCCACGCGCCACAGAGAGAGTTCTCTTTGACCCAGCGGAAAGCACCGTTTGGGAGGTGTCGGATAAGACTCCTCTGCTGTGTCACCTCCCTTGACCCTTCCAGGCAGGGGCAGGGAGGGTACAACCCCCATAAATGCCCTTGTAAAACAGTGTCAAGGCCAGCGGGTGGCGCAGCAGGTTAAACCGCTGAACCATAAGCTGTCGATTGAAAGGTCGGCAGTTCGATTCCCGCAACGGGGTGAGCGCTCGTTGCTTGGCCAGCTCCTGCCAACCTAGCAGTTCCAAAGCATGTTAATGCGAGTAGATAAATAGGTACCGCTTGCGGGAAGGTAAACAGCGCTCCGTGTTCCAGCTGCATGCTACGCGCTGCGGCAAGGAGAGCCATGCCGGCCACATGACCACGGAGGTGTCTGCGGACAACGCTGGCTCTTCGGCTTTGAAATGGAGATGAGCACCACACCCTAGAGTCGGACACGACTGGACTTAATTGTCAGGGGATACCTTTACCTTTTTTAAAACAGTGTCAATCAATCCTTGATTGGCATAAAACAGTGATGGAAGGGCTTTTCTCAATGCCCCCCCCCCACCAGCCTGCCACATTGTTTCTGGGTAAGACCTGGTTACTGGCCGGTTACAATGGCAACCGGGGTTGTTGCTGGGCCTGTTTCCCGATGACAGTTCCATGCCACCCTCGTTTTTCTCAGCTTGCAAGATCCGGTGGCGGCGCTGCCTGCCCTGGGGCTGCTGAACAAGGGGGGGGGAGTGTTCCCCTTTAGCCAGAGCACTCAACCTCTCCCTTCTGGTCAGCGGAGACAAGGTTCAGCTGGCAGCTTGGAGGCGCAGTTACCGCCATTTCCCACCTGGTTCACCACAGTGATGGGTGTTTCATCTCCAAATTATACAGTTGTGCAATGGCACTGGGTCCTTGCACACTACTGTTTCCCCCCTTTGTGTGCAGCAGGTTACATGTGCTTTAACCAGGTAGCACCCGTCAAGGGCATTCACGAACCACCCTCCTTTTGGCCCTGGCTTTTCTTGGCATCATAAGGTATCCAGTTCAGCCAGCCAGGCCCTTGAGAGAGGCTGCTGCTGCTGCTGCTGCTGCTGACAACTTTCCGATAAAGCCGCCGCCGCCGCCACCGCCATCCTTCTGATGTCAAAGGAAGGAAGCCACAACCTCAGTTCTAGGAATGCTCTGCAAATGTCATTAGGAGAGAAGCTGTGAATACAGTCATCATGAGGAGAATCTTGCAAGGAAGAGAAAGTGAAGAAATCGAGACATTTCCATCCCATGAAACTGAAGATGACTTGACGAAGTGGTGCTTAGGTAAACTGGCAGCTCCTGGATTATAACTGTGGATGGGAATGACCTGGTCACACAGTCTGTTTCCCTTCCCAGTGGCATAGATTTCCCAACGCTCGCTCCATCAGTGACTCATTGTCCAAAGGCCTCCTTCCTTCCACCATTTGCCTTGGGAGACTATCGCCAGCCTGCCAGTTCTCTCTTCCCATTAAGATTTCTTTCCTGGCGCTCAGCCGAAGTCGCCCTTTGCGAAATTATTCCTGATTATACTGCTGAGTCCCACCCCAAACAATTCCCTTCCACGCCTGGTGTTTACATTTCTCTAGGGCACCAGCCTGCTGCCTCCCACATCCGGGGGCTGTTGTCTAGCCGAGCTCAAGGCACTACATTGGTCTAACCTTTCCTCCTGGTCCAAGTTCGGTGATCAGACTGCTATATTTACCTCCTTCCACTTAACAAAAGAGGAACCTATTAAACATAATGACTTTCTCCTGCCATTTCATGGTTGAAGGTGGTGCCAGGAAAAAGGGTCACCTTTTGTCCGAGTCTATGTGGAAAGGGTACAAAGCCTAAAAGAGGTGGTTTCCAGTCCAAATATTGTGGGTATTAGGATTTCATTCACCCTTCAATTTAAAACCACGGGGGAAGCAATTAAAGTTAAGAGAGGCCATTGCTTCTAAACAAAGTCAGAGAGTTACGTACATGTATTGCGATTGCATTTAAGAATAAAACAGGGGATGAAGATATGAATTAATTCAACATTTATTTCAAACTTTATAATTCATTTAAGGAAGGAATGAGTACAGGAATGAGTACAGTACCTTCCCTTTAAATAAGGAAGGCTGAGTACAAAAACATATACAATATATTACAAATACACAGTTTAATCTACTGATCCAAGACACACAGCAGAATAAATAAGATACAGATCTCTCTTTAAATGATGAAAGATAATCAAGCATGATTTGAATGACCAAACTGAGCTTCCTGAGCTCCTGGACCTGGCAGATCTCCAGTGGCAGCAAGTTCCACAGGTGTAAAAGTATGAAACACCCATTCCTAGGCTTTGTTGCTTACTGTGCTGCTTACTGGCTACTCGTGGGCAAGTGATGCTCTTTCCAATCCAAGCACTTGGAATACCAGTCGTATCCCCCCACTGGATGAAGGCTAGCTAGGCAAGTTGCAAAATCAGAGCTAGAAAAGGCAGAAGCTGAGGATTCAGAGGTGCGCTGATGTCATTTGGGCAGTGTTTCCCAAACTTTTTTGACCTGCGGCTCCCTTGACCATTGGTGACCATTGACTGCGACTCCCCATTACATTATGTTGATGCCTGCCAATTGGCATTGCACTGTATTCCGAGAGGATTCCGTGGTACTCTGCGGCTCCCTTGGCTGGTATCCGCGGCTCCCCTGGGAGCCGCACCTCCCAGTTTGGGAACCACTGTATTTGGGGATTAGTACTGCCCGTTGTGCTCAACTGCACACCTGTACATTAAAGAGTTCATTACAAAAAATCCAGAAGTGAACAGTCAGCTCTGAATAGGAGAGACAAAGCCCAGCTCCTGACCTTTGTGGATCGCTCCGGGTCCCCATCTGCCCGGAGTTCTGACATACGCTTGTTAATTAGGCACCCTTCGAACAAAACCTAACATTCCAAGTGTTCCATACAACAGTCAGCGCCAGTTGCAAAGGGCACTCCGACAGCGTGCTACTTAGCATGCTGCCGGCGGCACCAGCGAGAAGGCTGCCCTACTGCACCATCCTGCTGCCTGTGAGGATGCTTCTCCTGCTGCCGATCGTGACCAAGGTGAGTCAGCGGGAGAGGTGGGAGGGGCAGCAAGGGGCAAAATGTAGCGGGGGTGGCGGCAACGAAGGTGGAGGAAAGGATGGGCAGATCAGGTCCGGGGGGCAGGTGGGACTGGCGGTGCTGCTGGAACCTCCAAACTCCGATCCCTCTTTCAGGACCCGATCCTGTGGTAACAAACATCCCCTTACCCAGAGGAGGTCTTCTGGACTGCACCCCACCATACAATGCACAGGTTCCCATTTTGGCAGCACTGCATTGATGGGGGGGGGGGGAATGGATAGTTTTGGGCTGTTAGACTGTAACAGCCCAATCCAAACAGAGTTCCGTTGTTGTAAAATGGCTGCTGACACAGTGCTCCGTCACAGTGCTCCGTCAGCGGCCATTTTGGGAGCACTCCCCCATTTTGGGAGCACTGCCACATCTGTCGGTGGACCTCTGGACCTGTTGGAGCAGGTAAGGCAGTGGTGAGTGCGGGGAGGGGGAGGAACGAAGCAGGGAGGGGTGGATCTGGCAGCAATGGTGTGTGCATGTGCTGGATCCTATCCCCTCTTTTTAAAGCCTCCCTGCCCCTTTTCTCTCCTCAGACGTGTGCTAGCGAAAGAGCTGGTGCAGGTTCGAAGAGACCCATTGCAGAGCGGGAGGCTTACAGGGGGTGTGGGGATTTAAATCCCTTTCCCTTCCGAAGCCTCTCGATCCACACACCCTGCTGGATAGAGTGTGCCCATTTTCGGTGTGGTTGCACCAGCCAGGGGGAGGGGGCAAGGATAGGATTGGGCCGTAAGCTCTTTTTGTTGCTCCTCTGTAAGACACATTCATTGTGCTCTGCAAAGCAGTCAAGACATTAAACACCTGATTCAGCATCAGACTCAGTGGGCCACTAAATACGCTAATACCATTCGTCCCGGAAAATCTGGGACAGTCCCGGAAACCGGCCTCGGTTCCAGGAAATGTCCCGGATCGTTCCAGGCCGGATTCAAGTCTCCTCCGCCGCCTGTTTAAAAAAAATAAATAAACTTACCTTTTGGCGCCGCCATGTTGGATCTGAATGTTGGATCTCGCGAGATCCAAGAAGGAAGTAGGTAAGTTTATTCATTTTTTTAAAGGAGGCGGCGGAGGAGGAGGCTTTTGTAGGGCTTGTCGGCGTTGGCGTTGGGGGCTCTGCGGAGGCTTGGCACATGGCGGCTCACAGAGGCTTGGCATGGCGGCGCGGACCACGGCAAGTCATTCTAATTAAATTAAGTTAATTAATTAATTAAGTAATAAATAAATAAATAAATAAATAAATAAATAAAAAAGTGGACATACTTCACACGGCAAAGGGGCACTTCGCGCCCCCAAAAGAAAAAAAACCCAGAAGTTTATTTTATTAAATTATTTAATTAATTAGTGGGGGGGGTGTCCCGGTTTAAGATTGAGCTTTTCCTGGTTTGAGCTGGGTGGCCCAGCAGTCTAATGGCTACTTCATTCATTCATCCGCATGTACAGTTTGGAAGACAAGATGCTGGACTAGGTGGAGGACGTCTTCTTGCAGAAAGCAGCTGGAACCAAAGATCTCAGCCTCCAAGGTCTTCCCTCATCGGGGAGGAGAAGACTCCTTCCTTCCACCTTCCTAATCTCTTCCCCAGGAAGCTGGACTCCTTGTCAAAATGACTCTCCACCTGACTTTCTTTTCCTCTGGGCAATGTGGCAAACGGGGGTGGGGGGGAAGAAACACAGAGATGTGCCCATGTGAATCACCCCTCCATGAGTCATCTCCTGACATGGATGTTCCTCGCCATCATTTGCAACTTTTCTGTGCAGAGGGCATTTCTAACAGCCTCTGAACAACCATCCACTTCTCAGCTGGATCTCCAAGAGCTGCTAGTTGCCAGAACCGGCCATTCATGATTGTATGGTGTGGTGAAAATCCCTGATCCCCCCCCCCCCCGCTTTTAGGTCCTTCTAAATGCCCCCATTATGTGATGCTTTCTCTTTGTGACCTATTATTTCCTCATATCGCTGTGACACCCTGTGAGCAATGGCCAGTCCCGCAATGAGGAGGAGCCCAGGCCAGGCAGCACAGCTCCAATCCACTCTGCCTGCCGACATTCGCCTTGTTCCTGAAGTCTCTGTAGACTTCAGTGGGCCACAATATGAATAATGATGGTGGCACTGTTTCTCCAAACTTGGGTCAAACTCTCCAAATGCCATTTTGCCTGATGCAAGTCAGCTCATGCAAGTCCTGTACTCTGGGGAAAGGGGTGAGGTTGCAGATTTGTCTCTTCATGTCTTATTTTATTTATTTTATTTTTCACATTTTTATACCGCCCTTCCTCCAAGGAGCTCAGAGTGGTGTACATATTTCCTCCCCTCCTATTGTCCTCACAACAACCCTGTGAGGTAGGTAGGGCATTTCACACAGGGTTCACACAGAACCCTGTGTGAACAACCCCTTATGAAAACATCCATCTCCTGTTGGGATCTCTTTGACTCTGTCCTGCCTGGATTTGTCTTTCGGCTGTTTCGCTATAGGTCAGGAAAACTCTTGATGGTGCTTTCTTTACATCCTATTCACACAACATGTTACACGTTAACGCACCAAACCAGGGACTCCTGAAACTCAATTGAAGCCCTAGTAAAAAGACTGAAACAGGATGGAGAGCCTTCCCCCCCCCCCATGTTGCACATAAACAGCTTTCAAATTCCAGTTCGTTTGGGGGTATTTCCACTAGTCAGGTGTGATTCAAAGGTGGTACAAAAACCACCTGTATCTTTGCATCACTTTTGGGCCTCCAAATTGCTGCATGGAATCCCCAGCACATCAGACTTGGCAAACGGTCTCAAAGAATGGTAACTAGAATTGTGCTTCTTGCTGTTCATCTAATCTCCCCTCTAAACCTTTCCCCTCTCCCCCTTCTAAACTTAGGGACTGGGACAAAAGTTTAGGATTTGTCCTTTCCAATACATTCCCTGCAAATCCCTGCTTTCCCTTCTCTCTCTCTCCTCCCCCCCCCCATACGCCACATTCATATGGCTCCACAGTCAGGCACACCTGTGAAGAAGGTTATTGTTTTGATATTGATTCATTTTCTTAATTAATTTGCATCCTTTGCTAGGAAGCTCTTTCTCTCTCAGTCTATTTTGTAAAGGGGTGGGGGGTGGGGTTCCCTGCACAATGCTAATTTTGTACCCATGTGATGAAGACGCTTTTAACTACCTGGTAGCACTTGTGCCAGTTCCACAGCCTAAAAGCGCTGAGACATACTTTTCAAGCAGCCTTTGTGTGAAACTTCATTACCAGCCAGAGACGGAAAGAGAGCACATGGGTTTGTGTATCTGGCTTCTCTTCCCATCCGAGATGCCTGGCAGCACCCTGCTGAGATTGGGATGTGCTTAGCACCTGGGAAGGCCAACCTGTCCATTCTAGGTCAAGGGGGAGGGATGGAGCCACCAGCTGGGTTCCTCTCCTCCCATCAGGTAACCTGATGACATCATTACAGCCAAGTGATACATTTCCCGGCCCACAGGAACTGGGGGTTGTTCTCCACCAGTCGCCTGAGTGACTTATTCATTGGGAGCTCAAAGAGGAGCACCCACTTGCTCAACCACAAGGGAAAGGACTGGGATTCCTTGCGCAATGTAAGTAGCTTAAGCCCCAATCCTGTCCCCACCATTACTGACAATGCAGCCATGCTGATGGGGAGTGTGCATTGCACCCAACATTGGGCTGGGTGAGACTGCCAGAGGTATTTACTACATACCTCTGCGTAGGTCTCCTGGTGGCCTATAGGTCTCCTCAGACTCATGTCAGCTATATGGATGGCTTAAGTCCAAGAAAAGAAAAGGGGCTGTGCAGGTTGGAAAAGAGGGGACAGGATCCTGGTGCCACCAGGATCCATCCCCTCCCTCTCTGCCTCCAGCACTTCCCCCTCCCTGTCTATGACCATACCCCCCCCTCCTGCGGCCAACTCACCTAGAGCAGCAGAGCCTCTGGGAGCCACTGTTGTGTGCACCACGCCTGTTACGTTCTGTGGCAGTGATCTGGAAGTCGTGACAGTGGCCCGGCTTTCACAGTACTGCAAAGGGCCTTGCACTGCCAGAACCCAAGTTCTGGCAGAGCAAGGCCCAGATAGGACTGGGCTGTAAGCTAGTTAAGGGGTTTATGCTATTTTGCATGGTTTGCCTTCATTTCAGTCGTGTTGACAAACGTCTCCACTGTCATGACACATGAGATCGAGTAGCATCTCGGCTCCATCTGCTGGGCATTCGTGGTTATTGCATCCTTTTAGTGAAAACCTTTCTTTAAGCTTGTCAGCCAAGCTCAGCCATTTTTCATCTGCCTGCTTGTACTTTTATTACCTTACTTTTCTTCTCCCATTTTGTTTAATCCCTTTTCGTTAGATTTTTGATTAACTAGTTATATTTTGGCCCTTTGTTTACCTGGTCATTGTTCACAGGTAATTCAGTGGATTGTCACACTTCTTTGCTCTGTAGATGCTGCTGTGTGGGTTTGATTATTTATAAGACCTCCTGGGATTCAGTGCTTTCGTGGGAGGGATTTTTCCCCCAGATGACCCTCCATTGTCTGGTCTCTGTAGCCTAGGATGGTGGCAGTGGGTACAATCGACCAGGTTTTGCCCCATGCAGCCACTGGTCCAGTAAAGGGAAAGTGGGGAGCAGGGAGGAGTGTGCACACACTAATCAGTAGGCGCTACTCCCCTGGGTCAGTCTGCCTTCTACTGGGAGTTTCCTTCCCTGACAACCCAGTTCAACGTTTCCTTATCAGGGAGCTGTTTTCCTTTGCCTTGGTGACTTTTTCCTTAGAAAAGAGGCAGCCATGGCTACTCTGTTTTCTCAAGGGGGAACATTTATTCCCCTACAGCTCCCCTGGTAACACTCCCTCCCACCAGAGGCTTCAGCACCTGAACAGCTGGCTGAGTCATCCTGATGCAGAATAGATTGTCCTGGGATGCTTTCTTGAAACCCTTGGAAACCAGTGCCACAGCAGAAGACCCTCATGACCAAGCAGGCAGTGGTTTTGTAGATTCACTGCCTTCTCGTTTGGCTTCCCTGGAACAATAGGACCCAGCTGGGACTGGCATGTGCCAGGCAATTGGGCTTCCAAGCCCACCTGACCAGGTCAGAGGTCAGGTAGGTTGGAAACCGTCCAATGTGATGGACCCAGGCCAGGATGACATCATCGACAACTCTGGTTCTTTTAATACGGTCAGGCCCAGGGATGCTTAGAGTGTTGCCCCAATCTGTTGCTTGAAACAACTGCTGCTTTGCTAAAGGGACACAGTCTCACCATGTGGGCATAAGAACCAGGAAGAGGGTCACCGCCATGCAGCTGCCTTGCCACCGCCCCCTCCCCTGGCGTGTTGCTTCATCTTCTGCTGCCTCCTCACTTGTTCGCTGCTTCTTCAGAATAGGGTGGGAGTGAAGGAGGAAAGATTCCTGTCCTTCTCACAGGCTTCTCCCTTCCACCCTGGTTCGAAGAAGCCACAGTTGTTGAGGAGGCAGAGGCAGCAATGGAGACAGAGGGGATGCGGTCAGAGAGCTTTCCCAAAAGAAACCGAATGGCTGGAAGGGAGACAAGGGCTATGGGGAAGGTGTGGGTTCTTCACAGGCCAGTTCCGCACTAGAGGAGGAGCCTTTGGTCTGATCCAGCAGGGCTGTTCTGATGCTCTGCTTTGGCTGGGCCTGGAGATGCTGCTGCTGCTGCTGCCAGGGACTGGAACTGTGGCTTCCTGCCGACAAAGCAGGGGCTCTCCAACTCAGCAATGGTGATCTGATTCCCCCCCCCCTTCAGATGCCCTTCCTGTGAGAACAGGCACTCTTTTCTGCAAGCACAAACATTCGGTGGTGAATACAAAGCAATCCCTGATGCTCATTCTTGAGGGCTTCATTCCAACCACAGACACACACCTCTGGGCTTCACGTGGCTCACAAAGCAGTTTTCTGAATTAAGATGGTCATGATCAATAATTGACACTCTTCCCATTTATTGGATTTCACGCCTTGCAAAAATCTTGGGTGGTTTTTTTGCAATGATGTGTCATTCTCTGGATATATTTATTTGCCTCTTGTAAACAATATGTGGTGGCTTTGCTGCCGTTGTTTGATTGCTGTTCTGCTGTGGCTCCAAAGCTGGTTCTTTCCACACCTATTAAATGAATGGCTCTTGCCCCGGAGCCTTGCCTTTGAGAAGCCTCTTTTGCAAGATTAATGTGCTTCAGCTGAATCAGAGTGGAGTCACTGAATTAAGAGCAGATGTTTCTTTTCGGCATCACGGCACTGTGTCTACCAGCTCACTTTGTACGTGCTTATCAGGAGCAATCCAGTGGTTCAAGCTTGCACAGCTGCACTAGGAAACTCCTCGGTGTATTATGCCCCATGAATGCCTCTCTCTCCCCAATGCATGTGGGCAGGAGTGCTTTTTGCCTGGTTCTTTTTGCACAAGGTGGGGGGAGGGTACCATTGCCTGGGTTGGGTGAAGGGAGGTGCCTGGAGCTCTTCTTTCTAGCATAGCCACCACCCTCTTGAGCTTCTTGGGCAAGCACCTGACCCAACCCCCCCATTAGTACAGTCCGAGATTAGCTGGTCGCCATTGTGAGGCCGAGTAGGAATTTTTGCTCCTCTTGGAGTTTTGGAGTTTTTTCACCTACCCCAGAAGGTTCTTAACATGGGTGTTAGCCAGGATGGCCATGACTGGCAGGTATAGTGCCAGACAGGGGGTAGGAGTAGGGATCCGGTGTCTGCAAACCAGAGTCCGAAGGAAAACCAGAACTAAAGAGGCTGCCTGGCTCAGGGATGCAGGCTGGTGATCCCTCAGGATTGAATTGTGATGTCTACATTAAAGGCTGTCTGGCTTGGGGTAGGCGGACCAATTTGGCTCCCTTGACCCCCTTCCCAGGGGCTGGGGGCGAGACAGTTGGGGTCATTGAGGCGACCCCAGGTTTGGAGCCAGGTTGGTTTTGCCCAAGGGAGTCTTGGCTGATTAGCTGCCTCCTCCAGGGTAGGTGCCCACACTTGTGGGGTAGAGTGTCTGATTAATGTGCGTTTCTTCTGATCCATAAAGATGACTCTATTCATACCAAGCCACCTTGTCTCGTGTGTCTTATTATGGGGAGATATCTGGGTCACCTGCTCTTGTGCAGCACAGGCAGGAACTTCCCCAAAGACTCTGCTAGTCAGCCCTTTTCAACCAAATCCATTTGATCAACGACAGCTTTTCTCCCCAGGCAATTTGCCCCCAGTGCTGTGGGCCAAGGTACTAGCAGCAGGCAGTGTAAACCAAGCAAGGATCCATCAAGCCTACGATGCCTGAACACGAGTTGACCAGCCTGTCTGGAGGGCGGCTGTGAGTCTGTCATTATCTCAGCAACCCAAGTGGGAGTGGAAGAGCAGCACTCCCCTGGCAGCTCTTCCGAGAAAACAATCCTCACCTCCAAAGTGTGTCTGGTTATCACTTCTCTGGAGTGTTGGTTTGCTTGCTTTTTTCCCTCTGAAGAGGTTGCTGTAGAAGTCAGGCATTTGGACTCCATACGGCACCCTGGCAAAGCCCAGCATGTTTCCACCATGTTGTGCTTGCAAAACAGCTCGCTTGGCCGTGTCTTCAGTGTCAGGGAGGTGCAGATGTTGCCGGGGGGGCAGCTTCTCTACAGGTCCAGGCACCTGGCACCCCCCTGATGGATTTGGGGCACCAGGGAAAAGCACTTTTATTTGTCCAGGCCTCGTTTCAGAGTTCCTCATTGGCTTTGCTGCTGCTGCTGGTGCTGCTGCTGCTGTGGCTTTCACTTGGGGCAGACTCCGTTATGCTGCTGCTGCTACGGCATAATTATTTTTCCCCGCGGTTTTTGTTTCTTTTTTCCCCTCCTGCCCCAGCGAGCCCCAGACTGCCCCTGCTGCCGCCACCACTTGCCATCCTTCCTGCTGCCACCACCACTGCCACCAACCCATCCCAGCTGGAGGAATGATCTATTTTTCCCCTGCCGCAAAGTGACGGGCAGCCCCAGGCTTTTACCCCTATCCCTGACCTGCCCACGCCAGTCCTGGACTGCCCCTGCTGCCACCGCTGGCCTTTCTCTGTTTTCTTTTTCACCACCACCGCTGCTGCCACTGCTGCTTGTTTTTCATCCTGGCTGGCAGGCTGCGTCCTCCACAGCCAGCCGGGACTGTACTGGCTCATGCTAGTGCGTGAGCCAGTATTCAGTCCTGGCCATCCGCAGAGGACGCAGCCTGCCGGCCACCACGGCCAGGGAAGGCCAGGACAGTTCCAGTTGCCGGGGCTGCCCGGGATGCCACTGATGCCCAGGACACCCGGGACGCCCTGAAGAAACCGGGACCATCCCAGCCATACTGGGATGTCTGGTAAGCTTATCTTTCGACATTTCTCGTGTTTCTCTGGCATCTCCTGCCTCCCAATATCAGTGTGTGGTTCTAAAGGTTCTAATTTGGAATTATTTGTTGCGAGCCATTTTGAAGGCTCCTATGCCTGGGGTCCCATGAGCACTGCCTTTCATTCCATGGGAGAAAGGTGGGAGATGAATGAAATGAAGAAACCCTGCTGGCATCTCTTGGGAACCCAAACTGTGCTCACCTGGGCAGAAAGGTGAGGTTCGGATGTTTCCAAGAAATCCAATGTATAATGCGAAAATTCACATCCATCCTCCCCTGCACAGCAAGCTGCTTGTCTTGCACACGTTGGGCTCCCAAGAGTGGTCCTTGGTTGCCGTGTCTCCCAAGGAGTTTCAGGCAGTGCTCCTGGGACCCCCAGGCCGTCACCAGCCCCAGACTTGCTTCGCTCGCTGCAGCAAGGGGGCTACTACGGCGTGTGCCTTCACTCAGAACATGCCCAGGGACCAGGAGGTGTGGGGCGCCCCTGTCTCTTCCCCAGCACTGCAAGAGGTCCTGCTCCATAACACTTGGATTGCAGAGCTGCTGTTTCACCGGTGCCCAGAAAAATACACCTAGAAAGGTGGAACAGGCGGAGTTCCTTGTGCTGCTGCTGTGCCAGCCATGGAGAATAAATCAGCAGGGAAGAAAGGAGGAGAGAGGATTGTCCACACGGCACGGAGAAGTGCGCACGTCATCTGAGCCTCTCTTGTGCTGTTTTGGGAACCTGTGGAGTTTGTAGTGAGGAGGCAAAAGGACACAGAGAGCAAATCCAGTGCAGCACACAGTCCCCGGCGAGTTGTCCATGTGCATCATTTCCACCCCACTGAAGCACAAAAAGGATCCATGCAAAAGGTTAACAGTCAGTCTGGTGAGCCACTGTGGCACGATTCGAATAATCAGCCTCTATTTCACATTAGGCCTGATGGCAGAGCTGAGGCAGAGCTGACCCAAGATCTCCTGCCACCTGAATCTGGTGATGCGCCAGCAGCCCCTACACCTCCCATTGTGGAAACGGAAATGGGAGTGGAAACGGAAGAGGGGTGACACTCTAGCTCACCACTCTCTTCTCCTCCACACTTCCTCTTCCTCTCCATTCCCTCTTCCTTTTCCAGTCCAGGTAGTGAGAGGAGGAGAAGATACAGTGGCTGGACAGAAGTGGGCACACCTGCCAATCTGCTGCCCGAGGAGACCCACGGATGGTCCAGCCCCTGCCTGATGGTGAAGATGCCAACAGACAGAAAGTGTCCTTCCAACTGTGCCCTCCGTCATAGTTCTGCTGCTACTGGAAAGCATGTATCTGTTTGAAGACGTGTAATGGGAGGCTGTTGAATAGTATTTGTGCTTAGACTTAGCAATTCTGGCTTCTGCCCTCGGTCACAGTTTTGCGGCAAAAGAAACTCTGTTTTAAAAATACATGCACTTTGAACCACCCTGTTTGGCCCTCCTGGCAGCTGAGGCCAGAGCAAGCCGGTCTCCAGAGCCAAGGGCTTTCTCCAAAGTGATTTCAGATTCGCAGAAAACAATTTGCAAAATTTGAGGCGGTTTGGGAACAAGACCTCTCTTTACAAATCATTGTCCAGTTTCTGGAAAATCAACTATCAGTAACATGGGGTCAGGATGCTGAGAAGAAGCAACTTTTCCCCTGTGCCAAATGGAGGCCTAATGCCAGATCATAAGAAAGTTCCCCCCCCCGCCCATAAATTATAGCACCAGCCCCCAGCTCCAGGCAGCTAGAAATAATTAAGAACAGATTCTTAACATGGATTGTATATAGATGTATATAGATGAATATGGAAGTAGATGCAAGTGGAAGCTTAGAAGCAGATTTTTAAACACAAAAATAGGGACTTGAGATGAGCCTGGCTGCTGGGTCAGTCCAGAGGGGGCCCACCTAGCCCAGCATCCTGTTTCTCACAGTGGCCAGTCAGGTGCTTTCAGAAAGCCCACAAACACAGCATGAAGGCCACATTATTCTCCTTGCTGATGCTCATCATGCTCCCTGGCAACATGCATTCAGAGGTAGACCCCCTCTGTACATGGAAGTTCCATCCACTGCTAACCTACCATAGCTAACAAGGATGTTAGAAGAGCTTCGCTGCCGGATCAGACCATCCCGCTGAGCATCCTGCTTCCGACAGTGGGCAGCCAGGTGCCTCCAGGAAGCCCAGAACAGAGCCAGGCACCTGCTCCACACCTGGCTCGTCAGGTCGGCTGGCCTTTGGTGGCGCTGGCTGCTGCGCCTGGGCTTCTTGGGGTGTTCTTGGGGTGTTTCTGGCTACTGCAAGGGTCTTTGCTTGGTGTCATCCCCTTTTGAATGGGTATTGATGCTGCTGCTGCTGCTGCTGCCACCTTTGTGCGACTGATACTATTTTGTGGTTCTGATTCTTTCCATTTGTTTCCACATGCTTTATTTGTATTGTCTTACTTTTACTTGCTTATTTTATTTGCTTTGATTGACTTGCAAGAAAAGTGGGCTATCGTTTCTTAAAATGTTAAATGGTATCAAGAGTGCTTAAGTTGATTTTGGTTACATGAGGCTTGGACCCAAATGCAAACTGGTGCCAATTGTTGTGCTGCCCTCAAGAGGAGTTTGTCAGCAGAGTTCCTCATCAAACCCTGGACGCGAAAAGGAGGGGGCTGCTGGGCTCGCTGGCCAGCTTTGGGGTTTGCCTGGTGGGCTTCCCATCGGGGTATCAACACGGTGAGCCACTGTGGCAAAGGGGATGCGGGAGTAGATGGAGCACCCTTGGTCTGGTCCAGCAGCCAGACCCTCCTCTGTTCTGACATTCAAAAGGCCCATGGGAGGGCCGGGCCGGGGCGGGGGGCTGGCTTCCTACAGAG
The DNA here is from genome assembly GCA_026170595.1 of Plestiodon gilberti rubricaudatus. Lineage (NCBI taxonomy): Eukaryota > Metazoa > Chordata > Lepidosauria > Squamata > Scincidae > Plestiodon > Plestiodon gilberti. The sequence continues at coordinate 1,430,381 of JANXHW010000003.1, read as the reverse complement.
CAGGCTCACGAATAGTCTGCAGACTCCTCCTAGGCTCCTTCAGCTGCTGCTAAATCCTATTCGCCTTGTGTCCTTCTTGGGGGGGGGGGGTGGCCTGGAGGGAGTTGGAGGCCAGAGGGCCAGCAACCACTGCCTGCTGATGGCCAGTCACCTGAACAGGAAACTGAAAAATGGGCTTCCCTGGCTCACCCAAATGGCTGCCAGGGAGCAGTGGCTATTGGTATGGGCATTCTGGGTCAGTGTCCCTGATGCCTCTCTGGGGGCCCTGACGTGCACCCCCCTTAAGAGGGCAAAACTCCAGCTCAGGGGCCACTTTCCAGGCCCCTGAATCCTGGCCTGTGACTCTTCCTGCTGGACAAGACTGTCTCTCCTCCTCGCTGGCACTTCCATCCTTTTTCCTTGTCCCCAAGTACTCCCGTCTGTCTCTCTTCCTCAGCGGCTCCCTGGGCTCCTTTTCGCTCTGCCCCCAAAGGCGCTTCGATGGGCTCTGCCAACAGAGATCAGAACATCTCTGCACCACCACATCGCTTCCTCCCTGACCATGTCGACATCCACCCACTTTCCAAGTTGCAGAGTGTCGCTGCAGCTGAGAGCAACGCCGTGTCACCCTACCACGTCCACGGAAATTTGGAGGCAGGAAGGGTTTGCAGAATGAGTCTGAATCCAGCTGGTGGCTCCCCTCTGCCTGGAAGTAGTATTGCCTCCTCAGCGTGTTGGATTAATGTATGGAATTTAGTGGAGCTGCAAGATGTAGTGATGCGCACTGCGCTTCATTCGACGGTTTCCGGAGGAAGAGGAGACCGGCTACCCTGTGGGGCTCCCACCTCCAGAGGCAGGAGACTTCCAAGTGCCGCATTAGTTACCCTGGAGGACAAGAAAGGAAGCAAGGTGTTGCCTTCAGGCTGACCACGGTTGGAAGTAGAATGCTGGGCTGGTGGCCCCCCTTTGGCCTGATCCGGCAGCAGAGCCCTTCGGCTTGCATGAGACACGGCTTCAGGACAGGCCTAACAAACAGTGCTTAGTCAGGAGTCTCTTTTCCTGTCTGGCCCCATCAGCTGGTTTGGGGTTTACTTGGGGCTCTTTGTCATTTCCAGGGAGACTTATCGGAAGGGTCCTGCACCGGAGCTAAATCACTATTTGTGCTTCTGTGGCAGTGGCGGCAGCGGTTCAAACACTGCAAATCATTTTCAGATGCCGCCGTCAGCATCTTTCCCCTCCACCACTTCTGCATTTGACTTTCACGGCCTCCCTCCGGTGACCATTCTCTTGGAGCGCAGCAGCACAGACACCCCAAGCTTGTGTTGCTGCTAAGGGAGGGCCTGCAGATCCAAGGGAAGCGTGATTGGAAACCCCAAAGCTGGCCGGCCAGCCCAGCAGCCCCCTCCTTTTCAGCGTCCAGGTTTTGATGAGGAACTCTGCTGACAAACTCCTTTTCAGGGCAGCACAACAATCCAGCACCAGTTTGCATTTGGGTCCAAGCCTCACGTAACCAAAATAAATACAGGGTTCTCTGAGAAACCCGTCTGCAATTTTGCTTCTTCTGTGTTCCAAGCCGAAGCACATCCCAGTGTCTGGGGGAAGGGGCTGGAAAGGCCACTCTGTGCCCAGAAGACATTAGGAGCAGTTTTTTGGGGGGAGGCCCTGGCCTGGGGGCTATTTGGAGCCAACAGTGGGGACTCGCCTGAACAGTCATGGCACAATCCTGCTCCCCAGGACTGTGGGCCCCACACAGGTACAGGATCCAGCCCTCCCCAGCCTTCAGCCTGCTGCTCTCTGCCATGAGAAGCGCGCTGCAATGCGCCCAGCCTCACAGGCACTCATCCAGCACTACACAAGTTACTCCCTGGAGGAGTGTAGGACAGCGATGAGGAACAATAATATTCAGACTTCTCTAATACAGCAAAGGGAGTTGTGGGGGTCGCCACTGGCTTAGATCGATGATGGCTTTTCAAATGAGGTGCATTTCTGGTGGACAGTTCTTTTATCCACAGCTATCCGTCATAACAGCTAAACGGGAACCTCCATGTTCAGAGAGAGACAACTCTTCCTTCCTCTGAATACCGGCTGTTGGAGCAACAGGGCTCTTACCATCGTCATAGGCTGCTTATTATGGACTTCCTGGAGGCATTTGATTGGGCACTTCAGATAACTCTTTGGTGTGATCCAGCAACCAGGGGAGCACAAATACCCCTGCAGAGGCACCAGGCACCTGGCAAGTAGCCTGACATGTGGGCTTCATTCGTCTTCATTCGTTGGTTTGCAAATATTCTGCTCACATGGACATGGGGGGGGGGGGCCTTAGTGACGGAGGAAAGGCTGCCCTTGGTGGAAGGGCGATTTCTTATGCTTGTCCCAGCTCATGAATCAGTACTGAAAAGAAACGGCGAGAATTCCCTTGGATCAACAGCTCTGAGGGGAGTCAAAGCTCACGAGAGGTTGATGCTGTCAGGGCAGATATTGCCTGACTCAGTGAAAACGTTGAGGTCAGCTCTGGATTGTCGAGGGTTTTTCACACAGCCGTGTATCATTCAGTCTGGCACCGCAACCTGTCACGCTCCCCTGTCCATATGGGCAATTGGCTTAAAGAATAAACGATGTGTTCCATGCAAGCCATGTACTTTTTTTGCCTTTGGCTTGGCTGGGGTGGGTTTGTGCGAGTTTATTTCAGGTAATGAGCCACATCAGCACAAATGAATAGGTTTGACAAAAGAGTGCGGCTGGGAAAACACACACACACACACGCACGCACCCAGAGATTGGTAACCTTCATTCTTTTCCCCATGACCTAAGATGTGAGCAGACAGAGCACGCTCTTGCTTGCAGGTCATTTTTGAACAGCTTATTTTTAGAAAGCAACTGAGTCCAACTAAGTGCCGTGACTCAAGGGGGTTGCAGTGGCAGAGAGTCTTCCATCCTTGCTTTTCTAGTCAGAATCCAGACCACAGGACTTTGGAAGAGTTGCTGTAAGGGGAGTTTGGACAATTGGGGCCTGTGGAAGCGAGAGACACATAGCGCCCACGCTGGACCCTCAGTGGCGGAACACATGACTGGCCTGTACAGTCCAAGGTTCCTGGGTGAAGCAGCCCTGCTGCCGCCTGCAGCTCGATGGACTTCGAGTGGCCAGGCTGGGACCCGGCCTGCCAGGAAGAGCCTTGAAGAGGCTGAGCTGCTCCCATTGGGAAGAGACGTCTTGGCTCAGGCAGGCAGACCAACAGTCAGACACTGCGCAGAAGGCAGCTGCCTGCACAGAACTTCCTCCGACAAGCAGCTTCCGAAATGGGGGAATTTCCTAGGATCGCAGCAGTTCTTATTTATTCGCTTTATTCATTTGTACCGGGGGGGGGGGGCAGGAGAGGGAGGGACTCAAGGGAAAACAAAATACCCCTGGATGGATTGCTAACTAGGAGAGAGCACCAGGAGATGGGATCAGGAACGGCCCATCCATTAGGCCAACTGAAGCAGTCGCCTCAGGCAGCAGGTTTTTGGGGGGGGGGGGCGCCTATCTCTCCCTACTTGCTTTGACTGCCCCTCCATGGAAAAAGAAGAGGGGGACAGAGAGGAGTAAGATGCGTGGATGGATGGGAGGAGAGTGCTGAGCTAGAAAACGGGTGACTGGAGGAGCAGAGGCTGGCGACTCATCAGGGCAGCATTTGAGATGGCCACCTCTGGCATCAGAAGGTCTTCGGCTGGCCCTCGATGGAATTATTCCACATGATATTGCCCCAGGGAAACCCCCAGCCGCCACTATGGGTCAACTCAGCCCTGTACCAGTGATATCGCTGACTGGCGCAAGTCCGAGTCGATCCATGTCAGCAGGTGAGGCCCGGGAATCATCCACTAGATGAGGTGATGCGGGTTGCATCAGTGGCAGACGGTGGGGGGCGAGAAGTGGCAGGTTTGGGGTGCAGGCTTTCACCCCAAGTCTGCCACCGCCTCCCTCCAGCCTGCTGCAGATGCAACCGGCACTGATCCGTTTTCCACCCGCTAAAAGCCACCCGCCTCCCTACCTTGTTCCAGGTCTGGTTTCCTCAAATAAGGAAGTGCAGGACTTCTGGTCTGATTTACAGGGGAGCATCAACGAAAGAGCGCCTTCATTCCCTGAGCCCCTTGAAATCAAACCAGAAATCTTACACTTCTGCAACTGAAGAAACTGCGCGAAGAATATGGTAAGTGGCTGCTTTTTTCTTTTTCTTTTTTGCATTGCAATGCTGTGAGATCTCCACTTCTGCAAGCAATGCGAAGTTTCCGGCAGGGGCCATGCTACCTGGACTCGCTTCTTTTGGAAGACGGAGTGCTAAAGAGTTGTGGCATTTTAGGCATGTTTGGTGTATCCACAACCAGAGCGTCGGTGGAGGAGTGGCCTGACAACAGGAACTCCCCTCCTTTGCCCCTGCTAGCGGAGGAGCGAAGGGCTGCTCTCTGGCACCAAGCCAGGGGAGAACAACTGTCCGAGCACAAATGTCTCTCCCAGAGGCCATTTGCTGGGGTCTCCTTTGTTGAGATTGTGAGCCCTTTGGGGACCGAGAATAATCCGCTCCTTCCTTTGCTAGGCGAACTTTTTTTTTGTTGAAATGCCGTATATAAATACTCTCAATAATACAAATAACCATATGAGACACCAGTTCTGGTACAGCAGCAGAGAGAGACGCCCCAGATGTGACTCATCTTCAACTAACTTACGGCTCTCTCTTCCTGAGCTGCTCTCTGTGTCTGGCTCTGTTCCAAACTGCCCGCTGCTGCTGCTGCTGCTCCTCCTCCTTCTCTTCCTCCTTCTCTTCCTCCTCCACCTCCTCCTCTCTTGCATGTGCATACGCGTGCACGCGTGCACACACACACACACACACACACACACACACACACACACACACACACCTGACAGCATACATATTAAAATCTCTTCAAACAAAGAACCAGCAGCAATGACCAGCCCAATCCAACCTAAGTTCACGCGCAGCACGGGCTGCTCTGCATCCTGTGGGGGAATTAAGCAGGCTGGAGCAGTGGCGTCCCTAGCCCTAAACCTACAGGGGGGCCCTCGCCAAATTGGCGCCCCCTACCCACCCCTTGGCACCGCCAAAGGCGGCGCCGCGATTTTGGGGGGGTGCCAAATTCGTCATTTATTTAATTATTTTCCCCCCAGGCGCCGCTTCTCCCCCCTGGGCTTTTCCCATTCCTGCACTTACCTTTCCGGGAATCCCGCCGCCGCCACCGCCGGCCTCGTGCGACCGCGTTTCACCTTACCCAGCCAGCAGCTGTTTCTGCGCATGTGCAGAAACAGCCAGGTTGAAAAGGAGCCTCAGCGCGACTCCTTTTCAACCCGGCTGTTTCTGCACATACGCAGAAACAGCCACCGGCCGGGTAGGTGAAACGCGGTCACGTGAGGCCGGTGGGGTGAGAGCGGGGCCGCCGGTCCGTCGGCCCCGCTCTCACCCTGCACCAGTCAACTCGGACTCGGAGTCCAAGTCCGTCCGAGTCCCAGTCGCCCGACTCGGACTCATCGGCGCCCCCCAAAGCTGGCGCCGACGATTCCCTGTGCCACAGGGCCCCCCACCTAACAATGCTACTGGGCTGGAGGTCTCCTCAAGGTAAGGGGGACATTCATCCCCTGGCCCCAGGGAAACTCCCAGCCGCAGCAGTGGGTCTACTCAGCTACATTGCTGGCGCCATGTTGGCGGTTCCATGTTGGCGGTTCAGGCCTGGGAAAGGGGATAAGATGTGGTCTGCACCAGCACTGCCGATCCCCCTCCCAGGCCCAATCTGCACCCCCCCACCCTGTCACCACCCCTGCCCTGTTATCCCCCTCCCTGCCTTCCCCCCGCCCTGTTCTGCCCTCACACTGCTTGGTGCAAAACTCACCACCCTGGGCGCACAATGCTCCTACTGGTGGCAAGCATGCGCCGGAGTGAGCCTTTGCAGCGGCCTGGGCAAGTGTTGTGCTGTCGCAAAGTGCTTAGGAGAGCATTTTGTGACAGCTGCACTGGCACAGTGTGCTGGTGCTTCTTTTCATGTGGATTGTGCCATAATACTTAAGGAAAGGGCAGCCCATAAGAGCTAACCAGCATAAAAGCCCAGCTATCCGATATTAAAAACCCTGGACTCAGGCGGCTAATCTAAAAAGAAACAGCTTTATGAATCCAATCTGAGAAAATAGGAGTCGGGCAGCCCGATCCAACCTAAGGCTTATTCCGGCCTAAACGGCGCTATTCCGTCCTAAAATCAGCCTAGGGCGATTTAGGACGGAATAGCGCCGTTTAGGCCGAATTTGTGACAGGCATAGGAAAAGTTTAGGAAGGGTGGACCAAATGTGCCACGCATGCGCAAAACGGGTGCCGTGAGATATTCCGTCCTAAGTTCGGCCTAAGGGTGGGCGTGTCAGGGACGTAACGGGGGCGTTCCTGATTTTAGGTCTGTATCCAGACATTGGCAAGCTCTGACACGCCCCCTCGAGCCCCGAAACATACCTAAAATTTAGGTCGACCAAAAAGGTGGTTCTAAATTTGAGGAGACCCATAGGCGCCATTTTACCTTACCCACTCCAGCCCTCTCCCAAAAATTTCAAACACCCCACCTCCCGAGTTGGGCCAGAGTTGGGCTGGAATAGCAGCAGCAATGTCTGGATACACCCAATCAGCACCCAGCAGCACCCAGCCTCTTTCCCACAAAAGCCCAGCCCCAGACCTCCATTCTCCCTCCCTCTCAGAGCACATGGCGTGGGGCTCTGTCCCCCCACAGCCACAAACACCTCACTTCTTTCTTCTCTTCTCCTCTCTGCCCCTGAGAGGGCTTTTCTGGCTGCGGCCAAACTGTTAACAGCTGTGCCTGGGCAGCTGTCTCCATGCAAGCTCTTGCTAACCCATGTCTGTCTCCCAGCTTCTTTTCCCCCCCCCCCACAGGGAACCCCTGGCAATGGCCACAACAACAGCAGGTAAGAGCAGGGTCTGTGCTGACATGTGTTCTGACTTCTGCCTGTTTGCCATGTTCTCTGACTTCTCCTGTTTGCCAAAATGTATGACATCTGCCTGTTTGCAAACATATATGATAGCTGCCTGCAATGCGTTCTCTGATAGCTGCCTGCAATGTGTTCTCTGATAGCTGCCTGTCGCCATGTGAGCAGAAAACTGTATGTTTGCATAAATGTTACTTGCCTGTAGACAACAACTTTTTCACTTTATCTCACCCTTGCCTCCACAGGGTCTACTAACAGGTGAGTGTTGATTGCCTCGCCATGTTTGTAACTCAACAGTTGTGGAGTGTTCTCTCTGTTTGATTTTTGTTCCTTGCAGGATCATGCTCTCCTTACGTCCAGGTAAGCACCTCACACCGTGCCATGAGTGTAGCACCTGTCAGCTGTGTTTTCTTTTCTCTCCCTGCAGGCTTTTGCTACCTATACACTGGTTTGTTCTCAAAGGCTATCGCAACCAGACACCAGCTGACATTTTACTCCCCCTTGTTTTTTTTGTCTCCCCAGGAACGTCCTCCGCCACCTACCTTCCTGGGAGTACCCCAGGGGCTGCAGGGAGGGAGCCCCACGTTCACCTGCCTCGATGCTGCCAGATGCCAAGGAGCCAAGCCTGCTACCTTCCCCAGCTGCCGCTGCCGCCGCCGCTGCTGCTCTGCTGCTGCTGCTGCTCCACCTCCCTGGCTGTCATACTTGTTTTCCCTCCCCTTTCCTTCTGCAGGCTGTGGTTCCACAGGGGAAGAGCCCATGCCTCCAGGTCCCTGGGCTGCTGCTGCTGCTGCTGCTTAAAGAATGGCTGCTGGGCCTGTGACCACCCATGGCAGCCTCGCCTGGCCAACTCTGCTTTGGTTCCAGAACAATAAAGACGCCCCTCGGGCAGAGCTCCCTTGAAACACATGTGCCAAACGTTGCACAAGCATTGCCCCACACACACAGACAGCCCCCACCAGTCAAGCGCCTGCACGAATCCCAGCCAGGCACTGCCAATACCTTCCCAGGGAGAACACAGAGGGCAGCTAGACCCCCCGCAAGCCAGGGAGGGGTGGGGGGAGTCGGGGCGCCCTGGGTAGGCAAACAGTGAGAGCCACTACAGCGCCCATAGCGGGACTGCTCACGGCCGCCGCACCCAGGTCGCACCCATTCGGCACCCAGGTCGCACCCGTTCAGCACCCGGGGCTCACCCGTGCGCCACACGATTGGCACCCATCGCGCATGCACCTTGGCGGCCGCCATTAGGTTCCCGGCTGGGCAACAGCCCCGTGATGTCTCCTGCCCCCGCTCCCCCCATATGACACCCATGTGCAACCCCTCCATGGCATGGGGTTGGCAATGCCTGCTGCAGGTGGGGGGCAGGGACTCTCCCCTCCAGCAGGTGGCTGAGGCACAGGGTGCCCTGTGGCGGTTGGCATAGTCTTCGCGACACTCCGGCAACTGTCCTGCAACCGTCCCGTGACGGGCACGAACAGAGTGCCGGCACCTGCGCCCAGGCCTCTAGCAACCGGGTTGCTACAGATGCGGGCCGGCTGCCGGCGCCTGCGGCCGAGCCCTTGACAACCGGGTCACGATGGACACTGCGGCCGCTGTAGTGGATAAGCAATGACAGGCGCGAGAGGGGTGTGGCGCATGCACGAGAAGGGGGCTGCCGAGCCAGTGGAGCCTGCCTGCTTCCCAGGTAAGTTTTGCCTTGATCCTGGGCTGGTGCTGGGCCAAAGATATTCCGGACTACCTAACTCAGGAATAGCGGTGGCCTAACTATGGCCTAGTTTAGGCCAGAATAGCCAGAGAAGTTGGGTTGGATTGGGCTGTAAATCATTGCTGCTTCTTGGCACAAATGTCTGTGGCTTGTTCCTGTGGTCTAAATTTGAAAACCCAGCACAACCTGGCACTTTGTAGCGGCAGCTGCAGCAGCAGCATTTCTTCTGGCCCTGCTAAGGATGAAGGACTCCCGAAATGGACAGGATTCTGCCCTGCCCAGGCATGGAAGCCCCTCCAAGGATGGGGCCCAGAGCCACAAAAAGGACTCAGGACATCATGTCCCCAGCAATTGGAGGCAGCTACTCGAGCATAATAACTCTCTCTAAATATCCGAGGGTCTGGCACATGGAAGATGCAGCAGGCTTGTTCTCAGTCACTCCAAAAAGGACGGCCAGGACAAATGGGTGTAAATTATAGCAAGGGAGATTTCCATTAAACGTTAGGAAGAACTTCCTGATGGCTCCAAGTGTTAAGACAGTGCAAGAGTCTTGGAAGGTGCTGGCCTCTCCATTGTCAGAGGTCTTGAAGCCGAGGCTGGATGTTGTAGCTGTGGACAGCCTGCACTGGCAGGGGGCTGGACTTGGGGGTCTTGTAGGTCCCCCTTCCACTTCTATGATTCTAGGAGGAAGCATCATTCCTGATGGGATCAGTCATTCTGTGGCGACAGAAGGAGAACCATCCCAGGGGATGATCAGAAAACATAACCAGCCCTTTTTTAATGGGTGAGCCTGCAAAAATACTACAAGAAGGCTTTTGGGGACATCATAGGATTATTGGTTGATCCAAACCAGTCACCCTCTGCTGGGGGAGAAAACAAAGGCAAGACCCAGCAGGAGTCCTGTGCTGACCATAGAGGGTCCCCTGATTGAGTCGCCCCAGCTAAAAATCCCGTAGGATTCTGTGAGCAAAAATCTTTAGAACCTGTGGCAGGGAGTTGGCCGAAGCAGGGAGGGCGGTTTGAGGTTGGGAGGGAGAAGACCTGGGTAGCAAACATGCATGCAGGATCCTACCCCCCTTCCCCAGCCTAGACCCACCCTCTTCCTCTCCTTCACACCAGCAAAATAGCCTGCGTGGTCCACGGTGGCCCATTGGTGATGCGGCAGCCGGGAGGAGGTCCAGAACAGGTATTTGTACTTACCTCTTCTTGCTGCCTGTCTGATCTCTCTCCCCACCACCACCATAGCATGCAGTACATGCTTTGTTGGTGTGGCTGCCTGTGGCAGGGGTAGGATCGGACTGCTAAGCAGGCTTCCGTTTCATTTCAAACCAGTTTAAAATGAGTAGAGCAGACATGCTTAGGTAAATACCACAGTGAAACAGACGGGGAAGGTACAAAAGTCTTGCAAGTACAATGTACAAAAATATTCCCTAATCTGACCTGAAATACTAAAAGCTTTGAGAGAGCTACTATTCCTCCTCTCTCAGGAACTGAACACTGACTATTATTCAGAATAGAAAGGAGGGAGCTCTCCAATCGCACTCCCTCCCTTGGTTTGCCAACTTCCCAGAAGCATCTGGCTAAGCTGGCAGGGAAGGGGATACAGGGCTGGAAGGGCCCTCCTTGCCCGGGGGCCAGCAGCATCACAGCCAGTTCTTGTGCTTAGATTTCCGAAGAATCTAATCACCGTGATCAGAGCAATAAATATAATAAAAGAAGCGAGACTGTGCCGAGGGGGGAAGAGGGAGGGAGGGAGGGAGAGATTCAGGAAAAGGAGCAGTGGAAAATCTTGAGAAATGATGTCAGAGAAAGCAGAGGCAGCGATTGGAGTGTGGAGGAGGCTTCATCTGAGACTATAAAAACCCTGAGGAAGAAGAAGTGATAAGTTGGGGGGAATCAGCAGCCACAGCCCAGAAGGACCCGTTTCTCAGAGGCTTCTCGGGCACCAAACGTCCGGCACGGTGAGTGAGGAGCGGCCAGATGTGAGTGGACAGTCCCCTATCTTGCTGTTCTCAGAACTATGTGCCTCTTTGGTTGTTCTTTTCAAAACATAGATCATTTCGGAATCAGCAAGAATATCAGCATTTGCGTGGGAGACAATGTGATTCCTTTGCACGTATGGAGTACGTTAGCTGTGGGTCTTATTGTGGTTTCCTAACAGATTAATAATTGGCCACAATGATCTCCACATGTCAAAACGATGCACTGCGCTGCACTGTGCTGCCTGTGTTCTCTTCTAAAAGCAAGGGTTAGCATCTCTCCCCGGCCCCTCGGTTATCTTTCCCTTGTTTAGCAGATTTTGAATATAATCCCACTTTCTGTTATCTCTGGAAAAATTTGAGAGATGGCCAAGGAGAGTCATTCGATTGGTTGCGCCATTGCTATTATTGGCACAATAAGGGTGTTTTGGTTTCCCAGTGAGATGTTTACAAGTGTGGATTAATTTGGAACGGGGAGAATTTCAGGCTGGATTTCTTTCCAGTCCGCTTTCTCTTTGTACATCTGCAGCTGGGGTTGAAAGAGGGGCAAGTGGGTGGCACTGAGGATGCGAGTTCAGATTCCTCACACTTTTCAAATGAAGAACAAATACCTTGATTCAGACATCCCAAGTGAGCAGTCAGCCAGCCACCGATACCCACCACAGAAATGGCCTGTATTGAACCGTATCCGAATGGAGGCTCGGTCCATGCGACTGCCTTCGCTCACCTCACGGCCACGCCTTCTTACCCAGGTCTGTAGCCTGACACATCCCTCCCCACCCTTTGTCGTTCAGCCCTTGGTCTAAATTTAAGCAGTAAGGTCTTTGGGGCAGGGGTCGAGACTCTTCGTTGGCTGGCGAACCTCCATCATTCAGCATCATTTTGCAACATTGTTCTGTCTTTGCTCTATTTTCCCCCCCTGTCTTGTTGTCGGCTGCTTTGGGCTTCCTTCAGAAAGGAGAAACAGGAAACAGGTAATAAAGGAAATGACAAAATCAAATGAAATGTTCTTCTCCAATAAAATGCCAAATATTGTGCAGGGGCTATAGAAATAGAGGCTGATTATTCGAATCGTGCCAAAGTGGCTCACCAGACTGACTGTTAACCTTTTGCATGGATCCTTTTTGTGCTTCAGTGGGGTGGAAATGATGCACATGGACAACTCACCGGGGACTGTGTGCTGCACTGGATTTGCTCTTTGTGTCCTTTTGTCTCCTCACTACAAACTCCACAGGTTCCCAAAACAGCACAAGAGAGGCTCAGATGACGTGCGCACTTCTCCGTGCCGTGTGGACAATCCTCTCTCCTCCTTTCTTCCCTGCTGATTTATTGGCTGGCACAGCAGCAGCACAAGGAACTCCGCCTGTTCCACCTTTCTAGGTGTATTTTTCTGGGCACCGGTGAAACAGCAGCTCTGCAATCCAAGTGTTATGGAGCAGGACCTCTTGCAGTGCTGGGGAAGAGACAGGGGCGCCCCACACCTCCTGGTCCCTGGGCATGTTCTGAGTGAAGGCACACGCCGTAGTAGCCCCCTTGCTGCAGCGAGCGAAGCAGGTCTGGGGCTGGTGACGGCCTGGGGGTCCCAGGAGCACTGCCTGAAACTCCTTGGGAGACACGGCAACCAAGGACCACTCTTGGGAGCCCAACGTGTGCAAGACAAGCAGCTTGCTGTGCAGGGGAGGATGGATGTGAATTTTCGCATTATACATTGGATTTCTTGGAAACATCCGAACCTCACCTTTCTGCCCAGGTGAGCACAGTTTGGGTTCCCAAGAGATGCCAGCAGGGTTTCTTCATTTCATTCATCTCCCACCTTTCTCCCATGGAATGAAAGGCAGTGCTCATGGGACCCCAGGCATAGGAGCCTTCAAAATGGCTCGCAACAAATAATTCCAAATTAGAACCTTTAGAACCACACACTGATATTGGGAGGCAGGAGATGCCGGAGAAACACGAGAAATGTCAGAAGAGCTATGAGGGCAGGCGAGCTCTGTGTGTGTGTGTGTGTGTGTGTGTGTGTGTGTGTGTGTGTGTGTGTGTGTGTGTGTGTGTGTGTGTGTTCTTCCCCACCCTCCCCTGCTCCGTCCCCAGGTTGAAAGGCAGCTCGTGGGTCACTCTCTCTTGCTCTGCGCACGGGAAGAGTCTTTTTCTCCCTGGCCTCTCTTCTTCCTGGGCTGCTGCTGCTGCAGCCGGCTTCTCTCGCTCTTTTCTGGTATTATATCAAGTGCTGGGGGGGGGGGGGTAGCAGCACTTGGGGGAGCTGCTCCGCTGAGAATGAGTGGCTTTTCCCACAGCTGCAGGCTTCTTCCCAATGTCGCTGCAGAACCTGGGACATGATGGGGACAGCCGCACCCAAAGGCCGTTAACCACAGAGCACCCTTTTTTGACACGGAAACCAATTTTTCCAAAGAGAGCAACAGCTACTTGCTGAACATTTCTGCTCCTTCAAAAACAGCTGTTAAAATTTGACACCGTCCTAAGCTGGGCCCATCAGGGATCTAGACTGCATTCCATCCAAATATATTGACTTGATCGCTACCAAATAGTCTCCAAGTTCACGTTTTGGGAAGAATCTAGCAAATTTGGTAGGCTAGGAACCAACCCCACCACCACCACCACCACTCCCACCCCTGCCAACGAATACTTGGATTGTGCAAATATTCACCTTTCTCCAATTCTGATGACGGTCCTTGTTGCTTTGGTGCCGTATCTTTTTCCCTGGCTACGTACCGTGTCTTCCTAGCCAATCAGAGTTGACATGATGGTGGCATCTCTGAAGGCATGAGGAAAATGTAAATGAAAAATTCAACATACTGTATTTGCAGGGAGCACTGAAAAAGTCACCTAAAAGGAGGAGGGGGGTTTTGTTCGAAAACTCCCTGTGTTGCTTTGGCTCAGCTTTTTTGTTAGCATAAGGACGTGTGTTTTCTCAAACATCATGACGCTGGATTTAAATCAATGGTTGATGGTACTCCGCATCTTCCGCCTCTCCTGCATGCAGTCTATATCATGCCTTGTCCCATCAGTCCCCTGGTTCAAAGTATCTTTTTTAAACAATAAGGTACTTGTGGATCTTTTTTTTCCTGGGATATGAAAACAGGAGTTCCCTTTTCATGTTGTTGCTGAAGGTTCCGTTGAGCTGGGTTATTTTTCTTTTTCTGTCAGTCTTACTGAGTTAACTGGTAATCTCCTTTGTGAGATAAATAAGGTATCAGGAAGTTCAGAAGTTGCTGAAATGCCTTTGACCTTAGAATTCCTGCCATTTGCCCATCCCACACACTCCTTAAACTGAAGTACTTTGATTTTAATTTGATTTACGATACAGTCCTAACGAACCCCCCGCACTGGGATGAAGTGGCGCTGGGGCAGGCTCTGCTGTATCGAGTGCGGGACTGGAGGCTGCTGGAGGTCTCCCCTTACACCGTATCGAGCCCCATCAGCCTCTATGGGGTTACTCGGATCTGTACCAGCTAAATGGCCAGCACAAATACAGGCAGCTCCATGTTGGGCTTTCAAGCCCGGGAAAGGGGATAGGATTCAGCTGAGATCTCCTCCCCCAAGCCCTCCCCCCTCCTGGGCCTGATCTGCCCTCCCCCTGCCCTGAAACACGCCCTCCATCCCGGTCCCCGTTCTACCCTCCCCTGCCCTAATAGCTGAGCACTGAATGTATTCCATGTATGTATATTGCATTAACAATGAGAGTTCAAAGAAGCCTCCTGAGTCAGGGGCAGTATACCTGTGATACCCCACCTGCTCACTGGGCAAAGAGACATATTTTACATAGTGAAGCAGGGGGAGAGCAACTGTCCCTCTTCACCCCAGAATATCTCTTCCAATGGCTATTTGCTAGTGTTATTCTTGTGTCTTCTTGAAGTTTGTGATGGCTTGGGGGGAATAATTTTTTTTTTTCATTTCTTTGCTATGGGAAAAACTTTGTGAACTTCTCGTCGCATATCAATATTTGTCCTAGCAATTCGTTATCTGTCCTGTCCATCAGCACGCTCACAGTGGCTAACCAAGTGACCATTGCACACAACTGTCCTGAATATTCAGGACCAACTTACAGGAAGATTTGGAGAGTTGGACAGGGCTCCTCTTCCCCCACCTATTGTCCGTCAATTAAAGGACTTTCAAGGGCTGCAGCAGGAGGGATGCAGGATGCCGGACCGATGGTCCCGAGGTCAGATCTGGGAGGGCTCCTCTAATCATCTTCTGCTGTCCTGAGTCCTTGTGGAACTATCCCCACACACTGAGCACCACCTCTGGGCTCCAGGGGCCATCCGTGGGCCTTGAGGAAGCCCTCCGTTTCTTTTCACCACCGTGACCCAACCAGCCAGTTCTGAAGGCCGCTGTCACTGCAAGATGTGGCGCCACTGGCGTTGCTAGAGGTGGGGCGGAACTTCCGGTAAGTCTTGCATAGCGGTAACCACTCTGTTCCATGGTGGCCCCGCCCGCTTGCCGTTGGAAACAGTCCGAGCGGCGAAGGCAACGCGCAGGGAGTCTCCTGCATGTTGCCTTCACCGCTCGACTGGTTCAGACGGCGAGTGGGCGGGGCCACCATGGAACGGAGCGGTTACCGCTGTGCAAGACTTACCGGAACTTCCGCCCCACCTCTAGCAACGCCAACGCGTGGAGGCACCACTCCGTTCCCTGCGGGGGGCTGTTCCACCCCTGCATTGCTGGATTCTGCCCAGGGAAGCTGATCCTAAGTTTCCCCTGTGACCCGGCTGCTTCTCCATCTGTTGTGTGCCCCTCAGGAGATGGGTGCAGGTGGCCAGGAGTGAGGTGAGTGTGCATGGTTGGGAAATGCTGCATGTCTTTTACACTCTCTGAAAAAAAGTGGGCTGAGGTTTCGAATGTTTGAGCTCTCCTTTCTACCCACTATCCAAACCCAGGAGTCTGGACCACAGCTTAAATCCAGAGAACCGCAGCGAAAGAACCTCTACAGCAGCAGGTCGGGAAGAGCCCTACCGGATCAGTGCAGCAGATCAGGCGGAGGGGTCTCATTCCTCCAACCAGGGCTGCCGGCCAGGGGCTTCTGGTTGTCCCTGCACAACAGCTGGCTTTCACAGGAAGGCCCAGAGCCTCTGAACTGGGATGTGCCAGCTGGCTGCGGTCCAGGTATCTGTCTGATGGTCTTCTTCGCAACCAGACCCTCAGCAGCAAATCCCATCCAGTCCTTGTGCTCCGTGTCAAGCAGCCCTTCTGCCTGTCCCGACTCTCCTGCCCACCCATTTCCTTGAGCGACTCCTCTCCACGTTCTGCTCCGGTGAGAGAGGAAGGAAACCGTCGTCTCTGTAGCTGAGCAGAATTTCATATGCCGCCATCACATCCTCCCACCCCTTAGTTCTTGGACACGATTTGACTGGCATTTAACTGCTTTAACTGATGCTGATCCGTTGGGGTTGTTTTTATTTACTGTTTATTGTTTGGTTGATTATTTATTGTCCACTGTTTTTGTTGTTGTTTGAAACGGCTTTACGCAGCCTTGAGTGCCCTAACCGGGAGAAAGGCAGGATAGAAACCCAGGATAGAAAGAGTTGCCTGTGGTCTCATCCCAAAAGCCACGTGCTTTTGACTCTGAGAAGTCCAGGACGGACTTGTGGGGTTAATTCAGTGGCCTCTCAGGGCAGGGGAGCCACACAACACCTTGCCTGTCAGAGGCAGCGAGCACCAGTGGTTAGGGTGGAAGGCGCCTCAATCAAACGTGATCTGGTCACAATGACCATCTCTCTAGGAGTCATATCTAAGACACCAAGAAGGCAGAATGGATGCAGGCACTGGCGTCACTCCCGTGAAGCGGGGGTAGCGGGTCGCTACGGGTGACGCGCGCAAAGGGGTGACGCGCGCACCCCCGCACCCGCCACCTCCGTCGCCCTAGCCACCTCCGTCGCCCTCCGGACGCTCCGAGGCCGGCCCAGGAGCCGGCCTCGGAGCGTCCGAAACAGCCAGCGCTCCAGGGCCTTCTGAAGACCCAAGCGTCAATCCGGGTATTTTTAGTGTTTTCGCGCATGCGCAGAGATGAAAACTGTCTGCGCATGTGCGAAAACACTAAAAATACCCGGATTGAGGCTTGGGCCTTCAGAAGGCTCTGGAGCGCCGGCTGTTCCGGACGCTCCGAGGCCGGCTCCCGGGCCGGCCTCGGAGCGTCCGGAGAGCGACGCGAAGGGGCGGGGGCGGCACCCCCAAAAATCAGGGGCAAAACTCGGGGGCGTCACGGGTGACGTGCGTAACCCCGCCTTGCGGTGTCGCGCGTCCTAGTGACGCCACTGGATGCAGGAACAGCTCCTGACATCACCCCCTTAACTTGCTTAAATTAGGGGATAACAACACTCTTAATTCTTCCTGGTAACGTGAAATATGATCATCAGAAGGCAGGGCAAGCTTGAAGACACATCTGCGATATTTGGCAGATAGCAGGATCTGAACTGTGATGAATGGCTGGTCCGTGTTCTCAGTTCATGTGCAGGGGCCTCATTTGCGCATGTTTCATAACAACTGCCCAGTCTGCCTATTAGGCAAGAGCACAGGACCCATTTCGGGACAGCGCAGATTCGTCCTCAGCGCTTCTCCTGCCACAGTAGGGTTCAGGGGTCTGCTTGTCCCTCTCAAAGGATGCTGCCCTCCCTGTTTCTGTGAAGAGGCCTCTCTGAGCGGGTCTCAGAAGCACAGCCCCCCCCTTTTGTTTTTTGCTGGGAGAACTCTTGTGCGCTTGCACAAGCCTCGCACAGGTGCACGAGGAGTCCTGGCCTGCCGGAATGCAACAGGACAGTCCCGGTTTCTGTTTGTCCCTGGCTGGGGAAAAAACAGGACAGTCCTGATTTCCGGGGGTGCCAGGGACGCCGGCCGGGATGGACCTTGGAAACCGGGACTTTCCCAGTTTTTCTGGGACGGATGGCAAGCCTACCACTTACGAAACACATACAGGCGCATGTTCCATTTGGGCTGGCGGCCTAAGACCTTATTTGGCCTCTCCCTTCTCCAGTCACTGGCTTCCTATAAGAGTGTGAGGTTGCCAGGCTGGCTTTTGCATTGGACTTATCCTCAGAATAAAGGGGGGGGGCTGCTTACAGGGAAAGGCTTCATTTGTGATTGCCGTATCATGGGCCCAGGCGCCAAAGGAGGGGCCCCAGAAATTTTCTGGAATCTCATCTGGGCTCATGGAGAGTGAAAGACAGAGGTTGACCAACCGGGAAGCCAGGACTACCAGGCGGGTAGACCTGGGTGCTGATGTAGCAGGAAACCTGGTAGACCTGGGCTCTGGAGACTTTTCCGGCTGTTGCCCCCTCCCCTTTTGAGAAGGAACCCAAAAAAACCTTGGTACCCCCTGATAAAATTTCACCAGAGGCCCTGCCTGGCCAAGAAATCTCAGAACAAAAGTAAAGTGATGAGGATTTCAGTGAGAAAAAACTCTTGCTGTCTCTCGGGCTTCTATGCCTGGAACAATGGGAAAAGTCAGCGGGGCTTTGCCCTTCCCGAATTGCCCCTGCGCCTCTTGGCACATGGCGTGGGGCCGATCTATTCTGGGCCCCCGGCTCTGTGAATGAGAGAAGACGCCTCCTGGCCCCACCTCCTTCTGTGCTTCTGGGAGGGCCCTCCCACATGGATCTGGACGTTTGTCTCCTGTTGCGTGCGACAGATGGCGGGGTCCTGTACAACAGGCCGTGCTGGGGAGGAGGGCAGGGCCAGCTGCACCAACCCTCCCGCTCAGTGGTGAGAACCCCTCCGTCTCTGCACTCAAGGCTCCTCCTGAAAGACGAGGGGAGAGGAGGGGAGACCCCTCTTTGCTCAGAGTGGCGGAGTCTGACTGTGCCTGGGTGTGGGAAGGACAGGAAAGGGATGGCAGAGACAGCGGGGTGGCGGCGGGGGGGGGAGCAGCAGAGACAGAGAGCCTGCTTGGCACGCAGAAGGTCCCAAGGTCAGTCCTCGGCGGCTTCTCTAGGGAGGCCTGGCAAAGGTCCCGCCTAAGACCCCGGAGAGCTGCTGCCAGTCAGTGTGGACCAAGGGCCGCATCCAGTACAGACGGCAGACGATGTTCACGATACAGCACTGGACCTTGCGAAGGGGGCTCTGAACCTACGCAGGGAGAGCGTCAGACAGTCTATTCACTCCTGGAATCTTTCTTTCTCCTGAACCTGAAAGGAGATTGACAGTATATCCCCCCCATCACAGAGTGGAGAGTCTCCCCTGCACCCCTAGATCCAAGTGCAATAGCTGTTTGGGGGGTGAGGGTGAAGAAGCCCCCTCCCCAGTCTGCGAGAGGGGTTTGGCTTTTGCCCTCTGTGGTTTCCTCTGCTTCTAATTCTGCCTGCAAAGTGTTCGCCAGGTCGCTTTCCGTATTGCAGGTCCCGTCATGTTTATTTTGATTAGCGTACCGGGCTTATTTTTAGCTCGCTGAGATGAATGAACAGGAGTGCAGATGTTTCACCATGAAAAATGTGTGTATTTAACTTGGCCGTTTATTTTTACCTCCCCTACCACCACTTCCATATTCAGATAATCAGGATGTGGTTCCTTGTGTAGTGATAGTCTGCAGCTTCCTACTTTGCTATTGAGCCCTGTCGAAAAATCCAAAAGGGTTCCAAGAAGGACAAGGGGGAGGGGGCAAGTGCTCACTTTGTGCCAGGGATGTGGATCAAGTCTCTGGGTCCAGGTCTCGAGTCAAGTCCCAGGTCTTTGCCCCCAAGTCCCGAGTCTTTGGTGGTGAGTTGCGAGTCCCTGTCTTTTGAATGAGGGAAACAGGTTTAAACCTGAATAACATTCAACTTGTTGTAAAAGGCGCCAAGTCTCGAGTTGAGTCTTTTACAATCTTTTGCGAGTCTTTTACAATCGCCGAGTCAAGTTCGAGTTGAGTCATTGATGTGAATTGAGTCCGACTCGAGTCCGAGTCCATAGACTCCAGTCTACCTCACTGGTTTGTGCAAGGTGGCAAAACCTGGCCAGCTTTGGATCTCTGGCACCCCAGTTCTTCTTCTTTGTCATCTAAAGGGGGAGACACTTTCTGCCCCAAGCAGCTGTGCCTAAGCAGACCGGCACTCACCCTTCTCCACCACAGGGGTTGGCAGAAGGCAGACTGGGGGCCACCAGGGGGCCACTGGCCAGTTTCAGGTGGACTATCTAGTGCCCGCTGGGACCATGCCGAGGAGGCTGCTGCCTGCAGACGTCGGTCTGGTCCAGCAGGGAACTAGGCAGCAGGAGTGCAGGCTCAAGCTCGCCCAACCCAGAGGAGCGCTGCTGCCTCACTCGATAGAGGCCCAGGCTGGGCACCCTTCCTTTAAAATGCTCTGGTGCCCCCAGGGGATCCTAGCAAAAAGAAAGAAGCAGGCACCCTCCGGCACCCTAGATATGCAACCTCCGGCTTTTAGAGGTCGCCTGTCTCGGATTGCCAGGCGCAAGGGAGTGGCAACGGGATACAGAGGTGTTGGTTGCTACGGTGGGGATGGTACCATAAGTTTCGCACCGTGCTAATCCCCGCTAACTCTCTGGTACGAGATGGCCTTGCCCCCTTGCCATCGCAGCCATTCCATGCGGCGAAGGCAACAGACAGGGAGTCTCCTGCTCGTTGCCTTTGCCGCACTGAATGGCTCCAACGGCGAGGGGGCGGGGCTGCCTTGTACCTGAGAGTTAGCGGGGATTAGCACGGTGCGAAGCATATGGTACTGCCCCCACTGTAGCGACCGACACCTCTGTATCCTGTTGCCACTCCCTTGTGCCTGGCAATCCGAGACAGGTGACCTCTAAAAGCTGGAGGTACGCCTCTGACAGGATACGGGTCTCTCATGGTCTGGTGTGCTCCCTCCCTGAGGCACCTGGTGGGCCACTGAGCGATCCAGGAAGCTGGACTGGATGGGCCCCGGGCCTGATCCAGCAGTTCTGAGGTTCTCCTCCTCGCCTCAACCAGAGAGGCTCTCCACCTGTGTACTGAAACAGGCCCTTTCTCAGCTGAGAGTGAGTGACTCCTGTCCCTGCAGCTGCTCAGCTAGGGAGTGACTGAAAGGAGTGGGGAAAGGAAGGGTCTTGCAGAGAGGTTGGCTGCCATGACTGAGCTGGCCATCGAGGAGCTTCTGACGTATAGTCTTTTTGTTTCTTTTGTCGCATAGACCACTTTGTGAGCTTCCCATTGAAAAGCGGTCTATCCCTTCTGATATGACCTGATCCTGCTGAGCTGGTAGCTGCCGGACCCCCTCTGGCCACTTGCAGAGCTTGGCTGGTGCTGCAGGGCAACAGGGGGGTTGCAGGCGCAGGGGGCATGCTTGGTGCTGCTGCTGGAGGCCCTGCGGAAGGCGGGCACAAAGCAAGCGGGTGCAGGCTTCCCCTCTAGGCTCTGCTGCATGAGTACAGACAGATTCCTACTGCTGGCAGGCAGCAGTGGTTGGACTTGATCCACTGGATCACATCCGTCAGCACGATTCTAATGAACTGCTGTCCTTGGCAGATGCTGCAGGCCTGTCAGCAAGTGACCGCAGCGTATCTCATCCTGGCCATCATCACCCTATTCCAGTGGCAACCTGGCATCGCTTCCCACGCAGAGCCATTGCAAGAGGTAAGTGGGGCCCCCAGAATGCCAGGCCATCAAATCTCAAGGGCAGGGTGACGTGTCCTCCTGATGAGACCATCATCCCCTGGGTAGGATGAGGCTTTCTTGTTCCAAGGCGCCCTCAAGTGGTCAAATCTATATTTCTCAAGGCTACAATGTTTAACCTTCACCTTTTTAATGGTTAGTTTCCTACTCCAGGAGCACATTTTTCCTAAAATCTCAAAAGTTAGCACCTGTAGCATTTTGTTCTTTTAGACAAGGTCATTGACTGCCTGGTGCATGATATTCCCAAAGGAAAATGGATTAGCATTCATCATTTCCTTTCAACGAGCAAAAACATGCCTGGGATACAACATTGCCCAGAAATGATTTTAATTTCCCGTCGAGGTAACTTTGTGTTAATTCACCCCTGCTAGCGCTCATTTCTGCATCCCATGTCTTTATGCTAGAAAAGCAGCCAAAGGGACTCCTGACTCTCCTCCTCTCACACACAGGTGATGCCAATGGTTGGCCCAAAGTAAGTCATGTAAAGACGGGGAGTCGCTCTGAATTTTAAACCTTACTGGCCTTAGACCTTCCTGCATTCAACCCTCAGTTACCAGGGAGTAAGTCCCACTCAACAGGACTGATTTCTGAGCAGACATGCACAGGATTGCGATGTTATGGGCACATGAAATATGCCACAAGCATGCCACAAGATACCTTCGCACACACACATGTTTTTGTGTGTTTCTGTTCCTGTCCACAGGACATCTTGTGGAGCATGGGGTGCACTGTGACATTTACTGACTTCTGCTGACAAATATAGTTAAAAGTCCTTGGAGTTCATTTGTGAATATCACAAAATCGATCTGGGGTAACCAGTTATCCCTCTAAGCCAAGCACATCGCTTTTGTTTCTGTTGCTGAACAGGGATGTGGATCAAGTCTCTGTCTCCAAGTCCCAAGTCTTTTTGCCCCCAAGTCCCGAGTCTTTGGTTGTGAGTTGCGAGTCCCTATCTATTTAATGGGGAAAACGGGTTTAAACCTGAATAAAATTCGACTTGTCGTAAAAGTCTCCAAGTCTCGAGTCGAGTCTTTCGAGTCTTTTCCAATGCCGAGTCAAGTCCGAGTCGAGTCACTGACGTGACTTGAGTCCGACTTGAGTCCGAGTCCATAGACTCCAGTCTACATCACTGCTGCTGAATGGGGGCTAATTGCAGGGAGGATCTATGAGTCACAGATTTGAATGACAGCAAATCCAATTCCCTTGGGAGCGCCCACTTTCACAGCTCTTTCCCATGTTGTCTACCATTTCCTCCCCCTTTTCAAGAAAGATGTACAGTAACTTGCATTCCATTGGAGCCACGGGCGTCACTGGAGCGTGGCGGGGGGGGCGGGCCGCCTGGGGGTGACATGCGTCATGGGGTGACGCGCGTCGCCCTCCGGACGCTCCGAGGCCGGCCCGGGAGCCTGCCTCGGAGCGTCCGACCCCGTCGGCGCTCCAGGGCCTCAGGCAGCACGTCAATCCGGGTATTTCCCGGATTTTCGTGCATGCCCAGACCCGTTTTGAGGGCAAAAAGCCCTCAAAACGGGTCTGCGCATGCGCGAAAATCCGGAAAATACCCGGATTGACGCGCTGCCTGGGCCTTCTTTCAGAAGGCCCTGGAGCGCCGACGGAGTCGGACGCTCCGAGGCAGGCGGCTCCCGGGCCGGCCTCGGAGCGTCTGGAGGGGGGCGACATGACGCGGGGGGGAGCCGGGTGGCCCCCTCCCCCCGCGCCTATAACGTCGTGCCACTAGGGGGGGTGACGCGCGTCCCCGCACCAGGGTGACGCGCGTCTAGTGACGCCAGTGATTGGAGCTGCACTACCTTGAACTGCCTGTGGGTGTCAGGAGAGACCCTTCGGGAAAGTGCTGCTTCTCTTCTGTGGAGAGCAGCTCCTTTGCTAGTCTGCTGCCCACTGCAACTGGGCCGGCTCTCTTCTTCCCCGGCCGTGCGGTGCTGGGGATGCTCCTGGTTCTGGAGGGCAGGGGGGCGAGGAGGGTTTCGAAAGTTCTTTGAGAACGTTCCCGTTGGCATGATGGATGGATCCGCGCTGGTGCTGCATCGTCGTGGCAGGCAGGGCAGAGGGTGTGGAGTGGCCAGCAGCAGCAGCAGCAGCAGCAGCTTGTCTCTTTCTCCTTCGCAGCAGCCCGTTGGCTCCTCCCGCCTCGTCCTGGGCGGGCCGCGTCCTCCTTCCAGCTCTTTCGGAGGTGGGAAGTCAGCCACTGAGCTGGCCGCCAAGCTGCTGCTTTTGGACGAGCACCTGGTCTCCCTTGAAAACGACGTTATTGTCACTGAAACCAAGAAGAAGCGAAGTTTCCCAGGATTTGGCTCTCCGCTGGACAGGCTCTCCGCTGGCTCTGTGGACCTGAAAGTCAACCAGAGGTGGGCTATTGGAAATGTCCACAAGGGTCAAAGCGTCCCGGGTCCCCCTCCTTGGTGATTGGTGCTGTCACTGCTTGTGAGGCTGCTGCTGCTGCTGCTGCTGCTGCTGCTGCTGCTGCTGCTGCTGCTGCTGCTGGAGAGAACGTGGTGGAAGTGCCTGGAGGGATGCTTGGGCTACTACTAGGAAGGAGTAGAACCTGGAACAGTCACAGCGCCTCCTGCATTGCCCTGCTTCTTTCCTGACCCCTCCACGAAAGGAACCTGGGAGTTTCAAGGAGTGCTAGAAACTGGAGGGAGTTAACGTGCAGGTCTTATATTTCCTGAAATGTGTCGGCAGGGGACACACACGCTGTCCAACATGTTTTCTGTTTCTTTTGTCTAATCACCCCTGTGTGTGTACTGAAATCATCTCACACCTTTCAGAGGCTGATTCAAGTCTGCATAATAATAACTGCACCCTCTCCCCTTCCACAACAGCAGACTGTCAGGGCTTCTGCAACGTCCCCTCACTTACCATCATTCGCCCAATGAAGAGTTCTGTACAACTTGAAAGTTTGCTGTCTTGTTTTCTTCTGTTTTGGCTGGTCCAAATCAAAGCATGGCCCTACTTTGGACTGTCAATTTGCAGGGGCTCTCTCTCTCTCTCTCTCTCTCTCTCTCTCTCTCTCTCTCTCTCTCTCTCTCTCTCTCTCTCTCTCTCTCTCTCCCCGAGCCAAACCTGCCTCATCATAAGGTCATTCTGAAGCTAAACTACTGCTCCTTAATAAAAGCAGAATGGGACAGACGGTTGCTCTCATGCGCAGAAATCCAGGTCAGTGGTGTTCCTAGAGGGGGGGGGGCGGTACTGTAAGTTGCGCACACAGGTCTATTCAGCATTCCATGGTGGCCCTGCCCACTCGCTGTCGGAGCCATTCCAAGCAGCGAAAGCAACGCACAAGAGTCTCCCTGCGTGTTGCTTTCACTTCTCGGAACGGTTCCGACAGCAAGGGGGCGGGGCAACCATGTAACACTGAGTAGACCTGTGCACAACGTACAGTACCGCCCCTCTTCTGGGAAGGCCACTGATCCAGGTATTGCTGGAATGTCAATCCCTGCCTGCTTGGATTCCTGGCTTTCCTTTGGCCAGAAGTCAGTGTCCCTGCATCAGTATCTTCTGCCCAAGTATTCAACAAGACATGATCAGCCTGCTTCCACCTTGCAATGTTCTAGCTAGCCAATCAATGGCCGGTTACTGACATAATTGACATATAAGGAGGCAGTGATATCATCCCATTACATTTCTTGCCCCATCCCAGTGCTGTACATGCTAATTAAATGAAAAGCATTTCTGCCCTGCTGGCCTTATCAGTCACAAGATCTGAAAGGAGCCAAGACTTCCAGGTCAGTCCACTTCTTTCCAACCCAACCAGGGCCCAAGCCGACAAGCCAAAAGTGAGCGCTTGGTTTCAGTGTGCAACTGACCTTGGGTGGGACTTTGGGAGCAAGGCAAAGGCTTCTGCCTTCTAGTCTCACATCAATGGAGGAGCAGAACTAAAGCCATGTGCTGCTGGAGAAGGGCAGGAGCAGGATGAGGCCATGCCAGGGCCGCTGCTGCCTCCGCATCTCTCCTCTAGACACTCTCGGAGATGGCAGGCAGGCAGCGCAGGGGACCGAGGGGGGGGTCCTTCTTTCCCAGCACCAGCCAGCTGCCTCTGCACTTGGCCTCATGAAATTTGCTTGGAGCAATGAGGCGAACATGCTCGGTGCTGCAATGTGCATGTCTTGCAGGATAAAATGTTGCATGTTCTGTAAATTAATTTGTGGACTAGGTCAAGAGGTTGCCTCAGTTGTGAGATTTGGGATGTGTCAGTCCTGGGTGGGGGTAGGGGTGGGGGTGTACGGACATATGACAGAAATTGATCCTGTCAAAGAAAAAGGAAGCATTGAACAACATTAATGTTGTCTTGCCTTGAGATGGCCACAAGAGGGAGGGCTTCTCCTGCAAAAGGACCATGATGAGTGACTCTCTGCTTTTGCAGTCACTGCCGGGAAGGAAGGAAGGAAGGAAGGAAGATCACTTCTTTGCTCATTTACAAATGCAAGCCAAAGGACACTCCGTCTCCCACAAGGCAGAAGAGCCTTCAGAGGGCAACCTGGGCAGCCGCCGCCCCCCCCCAGCTGGACCCCCAATTCAGGGGACTCCAGTCCAGGGCCAGGTTGCTGGGGGTCCACACCTGCACCAGCTAGATCTCTGCTCTCTCCGAAATGACCCACTGCAAACACATTTGCCCCTCCATTCTCCAAATCATTCAGAAACAACACACAGAGTCTGGTCCCCAGTTAACAGGAACTCTGCTTCTCTGACCAATGAACCAACCTGCTGCCCCTGGAGCGTAAAGCAGCAACCTGTCGACTCGAAAGGATGCTCGGCAGGCGGCTGTCCCACTCTGAGGCCGTGTTGCTTCTGGCTCTTTTTCCGCTGGCTGCTTCTGCTCCTTCGCAGGGCTATTTCCCCTCTTCTTTGCCCTCACTAGCCAGCCAGGGCCTCATTTGCCCTCATTGCCCTTGTTAATATATGAGGGGCTGTGGCAACTCACCTGATCTTGTGTACAAACAAACCCCCCCCCCCCGGTGTAGTGATAATATCAGATGTGGTGTCATGGTGTTGCCCGGCCAATAGGACGATTAAATAGCAGTGAGGGCAAACGAAGACGGGGCAGTGATCCAGCAGGGAAGACAGAGGCCAGGCTGCCCAAGTGTACGGTTCACACAACCTTCCTTGAAGACAATCCACTGAGTCACTTTCCTTGCTTCTTCTCATCCTGCAGGAAAGTTCTGGAACTGCCAAAGAGGAGGTTCCGACTTCCTCTAGACCGGATTGGAATGAATCGTCTGAGCAACTCCAGGGGCTAGTCAGTGTCTGCATGGGTAAGATCAAATCACCAGAGCCAACCACGGGAAGCCACACACACACCCCTCACCCCTGAAACTGTGCTCAAGTTCAACAGGGTGGGTTTTCCCCCGGGAAAACTGTGATTCAGACCGAAGGCATTTTGTCTTCATTTCTCTTCCCTGAATGGCAGGAAGTTCAGGGTCAGGTTCCTTGGGAGGTGAAAGAGAGTCCTGGAGACTTCAGGGTGTCTTTGCCATCATCCAACAGCAGCCAGAAAAGGCATGGACAGTCCCAGGGCAAAAACCATCCTGGCATCTACACTATAAATATAAAGCCATTTGAAGTTGAGCTAACTGTGTTGGCATCTTTTTAAGAACCCTGGCTATGGTAGTTCAGTGAGATGTTGATCATTTATTATCAGAAACCTGTAGCACTTCATTAAACTACACTCCCCAGGGTTCCTACACTGGTCACTAGGCCAGCTAAGCAGGCTTGAAACTGGTCTCATTTGGTAATATAAATGGCAAGTATCTGATCCTTATCACGTGTGTGTGTGTGTGTGTGTGTGTGTGTGTGTGTGTGTGTGTGTGTGTGTGTGTGTGTGTGTGTGTGTGCGTACTTGTGCGCATGCGTGTACATTTCTGGCCAAGAAATTTGGTTCCCTATTAACCTTGCATGGCTTTTCTTCTTACAGATTTCCTGCTTTGTCCAGAACATCTGCCTTGCAGAAGACATTTCAGTGAGCTTCACTCCCTTGTCTTTATCTAATGACTTCGCAATTCAGGATCTGATCTCATGAAAAGTGTGTCCCATGTCACTCTTGTGTGTGAACTACACAAACTTCAGTCCCCTGGATCAGACCTTCTTTCCAGATGCACTGCCCTGCATCAGTGTGTGTGTGCACGCATGCACGTGCGCGTTTGTGTATCTCTTCCTATAATGACCCACAGTTCTCTTGGGTGCAGAGACAAATGTAGCCAAGCCAGGACCACCCACCAACCAAAGGAAGTTACCTGAATACAGGTAATGACACTCAGTGGTCTGCAGAGTTTAGAAATTTTCCTAAAAATGCAAAAATCAAAGGGGGCAAGTAAGACACACACACACACACACACACACACACACACACACACACACACACACACACACACACACACACACACACACTCAAGAACATTATCCATGTCTGACTCATTCTACACTGTTATTGAATATTATTCCATTTGCTGCCTTGGGAATGTAGGGGTTAAAGAGAGAGAGACCTGATTCCTAGAAAGGCTTCACAGTGTTTAGAACAGCCATTTCCTTCCCAGCGATATGTAACTATTGAACTGCACAGTCTTCACCTTTTTGCCTGATATATATGGCTTCCCACTTGCTGGTCCCTCTTTGGTTCTCAGCTAAGTGCCTCTGCTACAATTCATCTCCTTTCCACCAGCATGAACAGGATCACAAGGCTGCAGTTCTCCTTATCTGGCTTGAGGACAGCTCCATTGGACTCAACTCCAAACACTCTCTATCTTTGTGATCCATTTTCATGGAACAGCCTCTGTGTTGGGTCCCTGCTGGTGGGGAAGGCTGCAGCGTTTGCAGGCCACTCGTTGCGTGGGCTCACTGAGCTGATCAGATCTCTGTGCCAGGCTGGCAGCCACCACTGGAGTGGTGTGGAGACCGTGGGGGCAGCAGGCAGCAGCCAGCAGCTTGCAAATGTTGTGGCAGGGCCTTGTTTCCCTGCTCCCCTCCCCCTCTCCTGACCGTCCCGTTCGTCTCCTGTCCACAGACACCTCTGCCTTCCGTTTTCCTTTCTGGTCCTTGCGCGATGCCTGCTGCCTGCCTGGCATCCAGCTCCCTGCTGCCTCGGACGGAGTTCGTCTCTTCCGCCATCTGGCCCAGTATTGTCTCCTACTCCCTTTGCTGGTCCTGATACTGAAGAGGTTAAACCTGCATGCAAAGGGGTTTCTACCACTATGCTCCAGGCCCCCTCACCTTTCCTGAAGCCACCTTAACCCCTGCCCTCCCTTCCTCCGCCCACCTCTTCTACTCCTTTTTCAGTCCATTTGCCCTTCTAAATCAGAGCGCAGCTCTCTGGTTAAGAATCAGTTCTGTTTTCTGTACAGTGGCGGCGAGCACATTATACACTGCCAAATAAATATGGAGAAGGGAGTACCTAGCAGAAGCCCTACTGGCTCAGACCAAGTGGATCTGGTCCAGTTTCACAATCATGGCTTCTCCCAAAGAATCCTGGGAATTGTAGCTTGGTGTGGTGCTAAGACTTCTATTAGAGTTGATCCTTCGCAGAACTTTGTTGTTCAGTCGTTAAGTCGTGTCCGACCCTTCGTGATCCCATGAACCATATCCCGCCAGGCCTTCCTGTCCTCCACTATCTTCCTGAGTTCGCTCATGTTCATCGCAGAACTACATTCCCAGGATTCCCTGGGCAGCAGTGGGAAAGTTTCTTCCATAGACAAACCCCCCCCCCCTGTTACAGGTCTCCTCCAAGGTGTAGTAGGGTGATGTCCCCCAATGTCCTCTGTCTAAGACATTGTCTGTTCTCCAAATCTTCATTAATCACTTTCACCACTAATGTCTTTGTCGACCGACCGTTGGTCAATGTCACCGCTTGCAGCTGCAAGCTGAGCTGCTGCTGCAGACAGTTTGTGAGCAATGATGCACATTGACGGGCCCCTTCTGGTCCTGACTCGCTCTGTCACAGTCTGTCTGTCTCAGTCTCCACCAGAAGGGTTCTTTAAATTGCTGTATGATATGCTCCCGATTCAAGCCTGAAGAAGCACTGCATAAGCTCCAGTGTTCAAATAAAGCCTCATATGGGACAGCCGGCTCTCATTCTTTCTTCTTCCCCTTATTAGTTTTTATAGCACAACCTCATTAAGGAGAATTCTCTTGTTCGTCTTTGCAAGAGTCCCGTGATGGTCCAGAGAGCAGCAACACGGTCATGCAGAAGGGGCAGGGGGCGCAGAGGAGGAGGAGGAGAGGTCCATTTGATGGCCAGCTCTCCAAGACTGACCTGGAGCCACCAGAAGTCAGCATCTGAGGGGGGTTGAAAACAACCCTGGAAATTTTTAACAAGGCCTCCAGAAATTTTCAACATTTCATCAGGTGGGGGGGGGGATCTCCAGGGACAGCTTCTGTCAGAGTTGGCAAGCCCCATGTGGGGGCACGGGGTCCTCATCCAACCCAGGGCTAAGTGGCCGGGGGGGGGGCTTTTATTGTTGATAGGACGTTTTACTGACATACACAAAGAATTTCAGCTGCTGAGTTTGTCTATTTTTGCTGTCTGTTTTCTGCTGTGATTTTATATTGCTCTCTGTTTTTATTATGAATCGTGTGCAGATTTTAATTTGGAAAAGTAGAACAGAAATATAAAAAAATAAGTAAAACGACCCACCTCCCTTCTGCTCCCAGGCTGCTGCTTGTGTCGGGGCCAGAAGGCCAATCAGCAGAGAGGAAGCAGACGGACACCCAACAGGGAGAGCGGGCTGGCAGAGCATTCCACTCCCCCCCCCGGCTGTAGAGCATGATGGGGGGCTCTGCAGGCTCTGTTGGAACTCCAACCACCACGCACGCTCCACCAGCCCCCCCTTCCAGCCAGCAAATCCCCCCCCCCCACGCTCCTTGCTGCTTCCCCAAGTGTTTCGAAGTCCAGGGCAGAAAAGACAGTCCGTCTTCTCCATTCCTGCTGCTGCTGCTGCGACCCGCCCGCAAGAAAGGCATGATGGTTCCAATCTGAAATGCCTCCTATTTGTACAATATAGCCACTGGGGGGACCCTGGTCAAAACTGGGGCCTGCGGTCATCCCCCCCCCCCCCGTGGCAATTAGCCCCCAAAGAAAGTGCCAATTGCCTCAAATTGCTAACCGCTGCTTTGGAGGGGAAGTTTTTGGTTTGCAGGGGGAAAGTGGAGGTTCCCCTCCCCCCCATGCACCCCAGTCTCGGCCAGGATCCCCTCTTCCATCCATGCACAGCTTGGTGGGAAGCTTGCTGGCAGGCAGCACGCACATTTGCATGCATGTCGTCTAGCTTGGCCCTAAGATTTAAAGGGGGTTGGATACATTCAGGAAGGAGGGAGCAGAGGCCTAGCATCATCAGGGACTCCTAGTCAGCTAAATGGAGCCGCCAGACACCAGGGGTGGGGGTGGGGAGCGCAGGGTGGAATGCTTGTGGCTTCCTAGAAGCAGGTGGAGATGATGCGGGTCTGCATGGGCAGAGGACCCATTTTGGCCTCATCCAGCAGGGCTCTTCTAAAGACAACGTTTCTTTGTGGCTCCAAGGAAAAACACTCCACTTCCACCTCCCAAGCATGTACATCTTTCTTGGCTGGCGTTGGAACAGGAGACCCTGGAGGGTGCTCTTCCCTTTGCAAGGGCACGTGAGAGCTCACGGCAGGCTGGGCTGCGAGCGCATGGAGAGAGTCTGGCTCGTTGCAAGGCCAGGGGGAGGGAGGGAGGGAGCCAGAGAAGCACCTGCCCCCCCCCCCAGGTCAGAGACAGGCAGCCTCTGAGTCATCGGCCTCCCCCCCGCCCGGGGTCCCGCAGCAGGCGGCCTGCAGCACTGTCCCCCTGCCCAGCACAGATTTCAGGAGGGGTCACCGTCTCTGCTAACAGAAACCATTGTGGTTCCTCGCGACACGGAGGGCCTCTGACCTGGGAAATCCTACACCGCAGAGTCCCAGCTGTTTCCCTTCCCCAACCACCACCAGCACACAAAGAAAGGCAAACACCTGCCACTGGTCTCCCCGCCCGCCTCCAAGAGAAAGGGCATCTTGCTGCGCTGGGTGGCATCCAGGGGGGCACGGAGGGAGGGGGGCCTCTGGTTTCCTCACAGGCTGAGTCTGCGCTCCTCAGGGAACTCCAGGAACAAACGACTGCCAGATAGCGGCAAAGCCAGCAATGGACAGGGGCTCTGGACCCAATGGTGGAGAGTTTCACAGTCCATCACGTACAACAATCCTGTTTATTCGGGTTAATGCTGTGTCAATAAGTACAGAGAGACGTACGTTTCACCCTCGACTATCTGTGATGGGCAGCTGTCCTTGCACTGCTTCTGGTCTGCAGAGATACTTATATGAAGTATATTAAGAGCTGGGCTGCACACACTATTCAGGGGCAGCAAGGATGACGGAGAACACCCCCCCCCCCCCGTTCCTAGAAAGCAGGGATGATCTGTTCATGTTTTCGGCACAAGGTCGGGAAACTGGGAGATGATGGGGGGCTTGGCCAGCCTGGGACCAGTAAGGCAATGCAGTGGGGGGGGGGGTCTGAAGCGATGGTGACCATCCAGGAGAGAGACCTTTGGCCGGTCATGCTGAAGAGGTGGGCTCTGCATGCAGGGATGGTGACAAACGCCAGACTGGGTGGGGGAAAGGTGCTCTGTGTGTGTGTGTGCGCGCGCGCACATACGTTGCAGAGGTCAGCCACAGCAGGCAGAGGAGGGACCATCATTCCTCACCATGTGCCTCTGTTGCACTTTGACTCACCCCCCCCCCCCATTTTTCATGACATGGGTCTACTGCACCAGAGGCCAGTGTCATGGGGCAGTTGCCGAGGTCCTGTGCCCACAGTCATCGCGTTGTGGGGCTTGCCTGGGGGCAGAGTCCAGCTGGAAGGCAGTTCGCCAAGAGCCTCCGGAAAGCTGGAGCGGGCCAGGCGGCCACCACGCCCCACACAACACGCTGTTTGGCCCTTGACGTGGCTCTGTGAACTGTGTTCTGAAGAAGCAGCACCTGCAGAGTTGGAGGCCGTGTGTCCTGCCAGCGCTCCCTTGGGTGGGTGGTGTCACCTCCAGCCTTCCGTCTGTTGGCAGCTGGAGCACAGTGACTGGTCAGGAGTCCTTCCGCTCCCCTTTTCCTTTAGCGCCTCTTGGTGAAGGGCCGTTTGGCTGGGACTCCTCCTTGCTTTTGAAGGAGCCTTTCGTGCTGTGCAATGATCATTCTGGTGCTGGCAAGTGAGGAGGCGGACAAGAAGCAGCTCCCCAGTTTGTAAAGCACCCAATGAGTGACCCCCGTGCAGAGAAAAGAGTCGTTGTTTGACAGGGAGGTCAAAGGTCAGGCAGCGCAAGCAAAGGCAGCAAGTGTGTCCCTCCCAATACCGTACGGAACACAAATCAATCAATACAAGAGCCAATCAAATGAAGTCTAGAAACAGCAGCATTAATACCAGCTCCAATCAGATATAGGGGTTGATCTTGCTAAATCGGTATAGCAAGATCACTACTGCAAGGCAAGCAGGCAGCAGCTACAAGGGGACAGTTCTCTGCTTCTGTCTTGAGGAGCTCTCCAGCTCTCCGCTCTCTCTTGAGTCCCAGTTGCACAGCGTCATCTTGGCTCTTGGGTCCCACCTCAGAGACGTCTCTTGTGTGGAGACGGCCTGGTGGCTTTAAGCTCTGCTGCTGCAGAATGTTCTGGCGGGGATGGAAATCGATGGCCCTCCACTGATTTTGCTCTGTCGCTGCTGCTGCTGTCTGACTCGTGTCTTTTTGTACTCTTGCATTCTGACAGTTCAGCCATTAAGTGGCCGCAGAGGGGTATTGTTGGCAGGTTTATCTATGTTGCTTTTCCTTAGCTAAAATTATCTAACAACGTAACAAAAACATAATTTAAAAAAAAAACTACCGGTATATAAAATTCAATACAATAACAATAACAGAACATGTACTTTAAAACCAATTAACAACAATATCATACGAGCAAATAACAGAATGAAGCAGCATTAAAATAAAAACTCATAAACAAAGACCCAAAAGGGCCAGAGGGTGCACGTGCAGGGCCAGCTAGGCAGGCGGAGCTCAGGGGTCTCAATGCGTGGATGAGACACTGGTGTCAGGAGGAGGGGTTCAGGTTTGTTAGGCACTGGGGAACGTTTTGGGACAAGCCAGGCCTGTACAAGAGGGACAGGCTTCACTTGAACCAAAACGGAACCAGACTGCTGGCGCGTAACATTAAGAAGGTGGCAGAGCAGCTTTTAAACTGACTCCTGGGGGAAAGCCGACAGGAGCCGAGGGGCATCCGGTTCGGGACTCCTCATCCCTCGGGAATGAGGGTGCAGAGGATGGGGAACAGTCAAGTAATAACAGAGTAAGAATTGGGAGTGGTAGCGTGATGGGACATGACAGCCAGTCTAGCAGGACAGAAGGCTTCAGGAATAAAGGTGCAAACATGCAGCCCTTCTTGGGGGACCAGGTATATAAGTGCTTTTATGCAAATGCCCGAAGTCTACGGGCAAAGATGGGAGAAATGGAATCTTTGGTGGCTAGGGAAAACATTGACATAGTAGGTATAACAGAAACCTGGTGGAATGCGGAGAACCAGTGGGATACTGCAATTCCAGGATATAAACTCTATAGGAGGGACAGAGAGGGGCGTGTTGGAGGTGGGGTGGCCATCTATGTCAAAGAGGGGGTAGAATCCACCAGAGTAGAGCTGGAGGGGGGCTCCGACTCCTCCGTAGAATCACTGTGGGTTAGATTACCAGGCTCAAAGAGTGATGTAATAGTAGGGGCATGCTACCGTCCTCCAGATCAAAAACCTGAAGAGGATCTTGAAATGAGGAAGCAAATCAGGGAGGTGTCAATGAGAGACAGGGTTGTAGTCATGGGGGACTTCAATTATCCTCACATCGACTGGGTCAATTCATGCTCAGGTCATGAAAGAGAGACTGGATTTTCTGGATATGTTAAATGACTGTGCCTTAGAGCAGCTTGTCACGGAACCGACCAGAGGACAGGTGACTCTGGACCCTTGAAAACCCTTGAAAGGCTACAGCGTCTGGGGCTTTTCAGCCTAGAAAAAAGGCGCCTGAGGGGGGACATGATTGAGACATATAAAATTATGCATGGGATGGAGAGAGTGGATAGAGGGAAATTCTTCTCCCTCTCGCACAACACCAGAACCAGGGGACATGCACTAAAATTGAGTGGAGGGAGAGTTAGAACAGACAAAAGAAAATATTTCTTTACCCAGCGTGTAATTCATCTGTGGAACTCCTTGCCACAGGATGTGGTGATGGCATCTGGCCTAGATGCCTTTAAAAGGGGGTTGGACAGATTCATGGAGGAAAAGACCATCACAGGTTACAAGCCATAAGCAACCTCCTGGTTTTAGAAGTGGGTTTTCTCTGTGCCAGGTGCAGGGGAGTGGCAGCAGGAAACAGGTATCTTGTTGTCTGTGTGCTCTCTGAGGCATCTGGTGGGGCCACTGTGTGATACAGGAAGCTGGACTAGATGGGCTTTTGGCCTGATCCAGCAGGGCTCTTCTTATGTTCTTATGTTCTAGGGTGATCATCCCTCCTCAAGGGTAAAGCGAAATAGATGTGTTTTTAAAACCCACTGGAAATTATATAAAGGGGGGGGGCTGCCCTGAGATCTTGTGGAAGCTCGTTCCATAAACGTGGTGCCACAACAGAGAAGGCCCTGAACCTTGCTGCCATCCCCTTAGTCTCGGACAGAGGCAGTCTCCTAAGCAGGGCCCTACCTGATGATCTTCTTAGGGCAGGACAGTGTGGGATGGTGGTGAATATCACATTACAACATGTGAAGGCGACGGAGCCATGCCTGATTATATTGATTCATTTTAAAAGTCTACCCCTCTTTTCTCTTGCAGAAGCCAATCCCCAAATATGCAAACATAGGCATATGTGGTCCCAAGATGAAACTGCCTGTTGAGTGGTGACATCCCAACCTGGTGGCCCGTGTGGGATGGAGCATGGATCCATATGCCGCTGGGGGAACAGGGTGGGACAGACAGAGCTGTCCACCAGGAACACAGGCTTGGCGTTATGTGAGATTCCACCCAGTGTGATAGTTGGGGGCACCAGATCTGGGTAGCCAGGGAGTCGGTCGGGCAGAACCACAGGGGAGGCCTGTGCTTCCTGCCACCCTGGACTTCTCTGCATTTTCGGCAGAGCACCAATGAGGAGGGGACTTGGAACTCAGGGCCACTGAATCCATAGACTCACTAGCTCAAACCCAGGGAGGTTGCGAGGAGGAGGAGGAGGTGCGTATTTCAACCCCCACCCTTCAACATATCTGAGGGACGGGGAGAGACGACTCGGTTCAATCATACCCAAAGGCTGCTGAGTACGTAGTAACCCTGATCTATCTGACTTTGTCGCAAATCCTCTTACTGAGAAGCGTCCATTTGCAGCAGCAGCAGCAGCACAGCAGCAGCAGCAGCAGCAATGAGTGATATAATTTCCATCAAGCAACTAAATATTCTCTGTAATCCTCTGCAGGGGAAGGGAGAGGGAGCAAAGAGGAGAAACTCCTGTTCCCAGCTGGAAATGGATTTGCCTGGCTTCCCGTACGAGATGCAATGCTGGATTGGACAAAAGGCTCACAACTTTGTCTCAGGCTGTGGCTGAAAAACTCGCATACAGGCTATTATTGTCATTTGGAGTTGCCATGACTGGGAGGGACTCCCCACTTAAGGTGACGAAAACAACAAAACATCCAATACCGTCAAAATCCATGGCATAAAAAAACTAGCGCTTCATTCACAGCAGCAGCAACCTCTGAACTGCCACCATTAATGGAAACACACAGCAGCAGAGGTCAGAGCCCTGATCCCAAAGCCTGCCAAAAAGGGGGGGGGGACACCAGGGTGGCTGGCGATGGAAGACGAGGCCTCCCTGGCGCCTGCAAAGCGGTGGCCCATTGTGCGTCCAAGAGAACAGGGGGGGGGGAAGCAGCCTCCCGAGGAGTGGCAGGGCACTGCTGGCACTGGCCGGGCCCTCTGTGAAGGGAGGCTTCCTTGTCCATTCCTGAACGGGTGAGCCCCCCCCCCCGCGCCTGTCTGTCTGGTGCCGCCTCCATCCTGCAGCTCCACTGGGACGAAGAGAAGTGGATAGTGGCAGTGGCAGCCCCTCCTCCCTCCAGTGGTCACCCCCCCCCCCCAACTGCCACGGCTTGTCTCAGTTGCTGCTTTAGTAAGTCATTTTTAATAGTTTTTTTTTTTTCGAATTGTTAGCTGTCTTTTTGAATGCCTCAAAGACAGGGTATATAGCAAGACAGATAAATAAATGTAACATATAGGCCCCAATCCAGCTAAAGGCAGTTATGATGACTAACAGCATCATCCTAGGGTTTGCTGGTGCTGCAGCCCGACGCCGGCAGTGAGCGTTGCAAATGTGCCATAAAGCAATGACGTTTGCAATGACTTGTGAGTAGGCGCCCCGGCAGGAAGGCCTGTGCCATCCCGCCACCGCCGGAGTCAGTGCTGGAGAGCGGGTGAGTTTGCTGCTGGCGGGCGTGGGGGCTGGGGAAGGGCAGGAGGGGGCATAACAGGGTGGGCGGATCAGGCCCAGGAGGGGGCGGGATCAGTGTCGCCAGCAAACACCCAATGATCCTATGCTCCCTCCCAGGTCTGTCCTGCTTACACGGGGCTTCTTAGGTCTGTGCCAGCAATATAGCTGGTGTGGACCCAAGTAGCCCATTGCGGAGGCTGGGGCTTTACTCGGGGTAAGGGGATGAATGTCCCCTTACTCCGAGACCTCCAGCCTGCAGCTTGGGTGCACAGGATTTGGTGCTGGGTTCAACCCAGAGGATGGTCAACTTGTCCCATTCGTTTCACTAGAGCTAAGGCCAATGTGCAGGTACGGCCATCTCGCCATTGAAATCCTTGCACATGTGTGGGTCTGCCGGGGGGGGGGGGAGAGATCTGAGTTAGGCCTGTGGCACAGAGAAGGAGGCTAACCCCCACACACACACTGTTTCCCCAATGAAAATTCCACACACATCCTCAGCTGGTATTTGCTCATTAGTAAAAACATATGGTGGCGGGTTTTCATCAGGAAAACACTGTGAGGGAGAGGAAAGGCTTGGTCCCCCCACCCGATCTCTCTCTCTCTCTCTCCCCCCCCCCACAGCTGCAATAAAAAAGTGAGAAAGAGGAAGAGGAACAGCACAAATGCTGCTTCCCCATTGCTGTAACATGAAAGTGTTTCTTAGTTGAGATTCACTATTTCTAGATTGGGGAAGAAGCAGGGCTGAAATTTCGCTCAGACTCAACTCCAGAACCTGTTATCAGTGGTGTGTGAAATCACAACAAAGAAAATGAGAGTGCCTCTGCCCACATGCAAAAGGGAATACTCTCATCACCGAGCGATCACAGCCAGAAACCCACCCACCCCGCGCTAACACTGTGTCGGATGCAGAGGAGAGGTATTAACGAAGTCAGACAGTGTGGGGGGGCTCTCAGGCGGGTTTGGGCACATGTCAGGGGTGACCAAAGAACTGCGGCCCGCCAGCCCCATGCGGCTCTTTGATGTACTGTATAATGTGCGGCTCTTGGAAATATACTGGCTGAACTTGTTGCAACACAATTAATATATTTAGAGAACAAGGTAACACGGGTGATCCAGTCATAGTTACAGCCAAAATGACGATCCAGCGGATAAAAACAATATCGGAATTACCCGGTATGGACTTTGACAGCCCAGAAACCCAGGTAAACAGAAAATTATTTAAAATCAAAATCTGGAGCATAAGGACCCGACGTTTCGTGTCAGACCTAGACACATCTTCTGGGGTATTTCCAAATGAATTGGTGGATGTTAAAGGACAGCGTCTTGCTCAGTCCTTTTTATTTTCAAAAAAGCGCGGGAAAACTGCTAGTCAGTACGGAAGCAGCTTCAAAGTCCGATTTTCACGGAGGCAGGTAATCCTGCAAGGACTCAGCAAAGACAACAATCTAAAAGTATACTTTAAGGCAATCTTCAGCCCTACAACGTGGTACTAACAATTGGAGTCAATTATTGCTTTGGGTGGTTACAATGTTATAGCTAGCATGTCCATGATTTGTGTGCCCCCGGATTATGGGGAGCCATATGCGATTTGCAAAACTTAGGTCTTGTTGCCTATTCAAAAGGGCATTAGGCATTCTTCTACTTATTTCTAGAGCCTCCAGGTTCTTCAAGATGTTTAATTTGCTCTCTGTTCTCAAGGAGCATGTATTTTTGAATTGAATGGAATGGCCTGTGGTCAGCGCATGTTCGGCCAAAGCTGAGAGCTGTGGATGCTCTAATCTCACCGATCTTTCATGCTCTTTCATCCTGGTGCCAATAGAACGCTGTGTAAGTCCAATGTACTCTTTTCCACAGGTGTCACATGGGATACAATAAATCCCTGGATTTGAAAGTGGAGGTCTCTTGTCCTTTGGGTTGTTCAACATTTCTTCAATTTTCCTTGTTGGCTTAAAAATTGTTTTTATATTTCCCTGTCTAAGAACCCTGGCTATTTTATCAGTTGTTCCTTTAATAAAGGGCAGACATGTCCAAATTTTCTCCTCTTTATTGTCTTTTGTTGTCTTGTTATTATCCTCAGTGTTTGTCTCAGTCCTATTTCTCCCCTCCCTCTCTCTCTGAATTTTATCATATTGTATAGACCATCCTTTGTTGATCTGTGCCACAGGGTATCCATTGGCTCCCAAAGTCTCAAAAAGTATCTTTTTTTCTTTATTTATTGAGTCTTTGTCACAGATTTTGACTGCCCTGTAACTGATCCTTTTTGTGCAGGGTGGTGATTTGAACCATAGTTCAAATATCTACCCGTGTTAGTAGGTTTCCTATACACTGAGTGATTAAAGGTTAGATCCTCTCTCCTAGTTACAAGTACATCTAGGAAGGCCAGTGATCTGTTATTTTCTTTTTCTATAGTAAACTGAACCTCCTTGCAGAAACTATTTAGATGTACTAAAAAATTTTGTAATTCTGATTCCCCGTGAGACCATATACAGAAAATATTGTCAACATAGTGCCACCATATATCAGGTTTGAATTGTGCTGTTTGTAGCACTTGTTGTTCCAGGTATTCCATGTACAAATTCGCTGCTAGCGGGCTCAGGGGATTTCCCATCGCCACCCCATCTTTTTGTTCATGGAATGTCCCTTCCCATACAAAGTAGGTAGATGTTAAGCAATGTTTAA
Source organism: Plestiodon gilberti rubricaudatus (assembly GCA_026170595.1). Taxonomy (NCBI): domain Eukaryota; kingdom Metazoa; phylum Chordata; class Lepidosauria; order Squamata; family Scincidae; genus Plestiodon; species Plestiodon gilberti. Next base: position 1,391,000 of record JANXHW010000003.1, on the reverse strand, counting down.
ACAGTGGCACTAACTCCCTGGGGATTGTAAGGTTTTCTATCAATCTTAATACTTCTTTGAGGGGGACCTTAGTAAATAAGGAAACTACATCAAAACTGACTAGTATAGAACTGGGAGTCAGTGTGGCCCACTGCAATTTTTCAATAAAATGATACAAATTTTTTATATATTCGTATATATATTTATACAATTAATATAAATGGAAGCAGTAACAGATTTTACTTTTTTGGGTTCCAAGAGCACTGCAGACGGAGACAGCAGCCATGAAATTAAAATACGCTTACTCCTTGGAAGGAAAGCTATGACAAATTTAGATAGCATAATAAAAAGCAGAGATATCACCATGCCAACAAATGTTCGTATAGTCAGGGTGATGGTGTTCCCAGTAGCAATGTATGGTTGCGAGAGTTGGACCATAAGGAAGGCTGAGCGCCGAAGAATAGATGCTTTTGAACTGTGGTGCTGGAGAAGACTCCTGAGAGTCCCTTGGACTGCTAGGAGATCAAATCAGTCAATCCTAAATGAAATCAACCCTGACTGTTCCCTGGAAGGACAGGTACTGAGGCTGAAGCTCAAATATTTTGGCCACCTAATGCAAAGAGAGTACTCTCTGGAGAAGACTCTGATGCTGGGAAAAATTGAAGGCAAAAGGAGAAGGGGAAGGCAAAGGATGAGATGGTTAGACAGCATCACCGATGCAACGAACATGAAAATGAGCGAACTCAGGAAGATAGTGGAGGACAGGAAGGCCTGGCGGGATATGGTTCATGGGATCACGAAGGGTCGGACACGACTTAACGACTGAACAACAACAACAACAACAAATACGAAATGTTCAAGCTTTATAATTATTTACTGGGTATAAACTGAGAGTCCACTGGATTAAAACATAAATTTAATGTTCATGGGAAGTACCGGTAAATATATTTAAGAATTTAAATGCTTCTTAAATATTGCGGCTCTCAAACATCTGATGTTTATCATATGTGGCTCTTACATTAAATAAGTTTGGCCACCCCTGGCTTATTTCGTTTTTAGAAAACGCACCACTCATGAGATAAATGTCATGCTCAAAAGCAGATTGCACATTCATACGGAGAGAGACAGCATGAACTGTGCGCTTGCATCTTAGCACATGAGAAGAGGCAGGGCAGCGATCAAGAGCCATTCTTTACACACAGGGTAGTGTGAAGGTTCATCCGCTACCAGTCAGGCTGGAAACAGAGATTCGGTCCGGAGTCCACACAGGGCAGGGGGAGAAACAAGTTTCTCTCCATAATTAAGATGCATCAGAATACCCTGTTTCCCCTAAAATAAGACCTCCCCCGAAAGTAAGACCTACCGTCATTTTTGCATGATTTTTGATGGCACTCATAAATATAAGACCTCCCTGAAGGTAAGACCTAGCTAGGATCCTCAGCCAGACAGACGCACCCCCCCCCCCATGCACTTACTTTGACCGATTTTAGCTTCGTTCTTTCCCGACGGTGCAAGGCTCTGGAATACCTGCACTTGAGTCCTCCACCATAGAGACGATGTGCTAGAGACTCTGCAAGGTTGCAGCCTCCTTGCAGGCCTCTCTAGCACATTGTCTCTATGGTGGAGGAGGACTCAAGTGCAGGCCTTCCAGGCCTTGAGGAGCCTTGCACCCTCGGGAAAGAATGAAGCTTTAATCGGTCAAAGTAAGTGCCGGGGGGGGGGGGGGGACAGGTTGGAAAAATAAGACCTCCCTGAAAATAAGACCTACTGCATTTTTTGAAGCCAAAATTAATATAAGACACTCTTATTTTCTGGGAAACAGGGTATACAGACTTACATTCCAGTGGCATGGAACTGATCAACAAATGCTCATCAGGTGTATGAAGAAATACTGTCTGACCTTTATGAAAAAAATAATAATTTGATAGGACAACCCCCCCCCCGCTATAAATAATGTTTCACTGCATTAAAGAGCAGCAAAGAAAAGTGAAGATCTGTCAGGAATCAAACGCAGGACAGATTTATCATCATTCGGGGCTGCTGCCAAACTGTCGCAGCATTTTCTAAAGGCCATGATCGTCCGCCCACCCCGTGCAGATGTTTGACATGTGGATCAAAAAAAGAGGGGGGGGGGAGCACTGCAAACTGAAAGACGAACAGAGGAAAACTCTCAGGGGCAGCAGGAGATGATTTACTTAAAACGTGAGGGCCCCAATGTGTTTTGAACTGTGTGAAGATGGTAAACATCAAACCAATGTTCAAACCCACAATGAAAGTACTACAAGTTCTGCGATCAGCTAAAGATGTAAGAGACCCCCTTTCTTTGGCAGGGGTATAGGCAGTTATACCCCTGCAGTTATAGTCCCCTGCAGTTGTGGACAAGTATATATTGGTACCAGCAAGAGGAGTATAAATACAGTAAAACCTTGGATTGAGAGTAACTTGGTTTGAGAGTGTTTTGCATAACAGGCAAAAAAATAAATTTTAACTTGATTAACAAGCGATGTCTTGCATTACAAGTAGGTTTTGGAGCCCGAGGAGCAGCTGCTCCGGGCGTAGGGCGCTACGCTCAGGCTCCACCACTGAACGGCTGCCTTCTCACGCCACCCTCACGATCGTGCATAGAAGGAAAGGCGCGTGGAGGCAGCCCTGTGAGGAAAGGCGCCGGTGAGGCCCATTACGCCTCTGCGATTAGTCTCTCTCGCTGCGGGATTGTGGGTAATCGTCTCCCAGTCTCAGTCCAGTGAGCCAACAGATAACAGTGATCCTGTTAGTGATAGACTTCCTACACAATAACATCCTACACAATAACGTTCGTGATAGATGTCCTATACTTCTCCTCACTCTCGTCTCCCTCACACCAGTCACGATTCTTTTCAAAGGTAAAGTGAAGGTTAATTTGTTTTATTTTGACTTTATACTGTATTTTGTATTACTGTAATCATTTTTATATGATTAAATGGTTGTGGAACGAATCATCTGAGTTTCCATTATTTCTTATGGGGAAATTCGCTTTGATATATGAGTGCTTTGGATTACAAGCACGTTTCCGGAACGAATTATGCTCGCAATCCAAGGTTTTACTGTACTAGAGCACGAGAGACATTGCAGCATCTACAACAAATTGAAAAATCAGCTATCGCAGAACATGTGGCAAAAACTGGGCATAGAATAGATTTTAAACAAACACAAGCATTATCGAGTAGCACCACCAGTCATGATCATACTTGCATGTCCAGAGAAGCTATTGAGATCTACAAACATCAGAACATGAACAGAAAAGAGGAGAGTTGTGTGCGAAGAATTCCTGGTTACCAGCTCTCCGGAATACAAGTTTCTGGGGCTTTCACGTGGAACAAGGGCGCTCGGGGCTTTAAGCGTGAACTCATTGGAGCCCAGCAGCTAAGAACAGGCAGCTGAAATATATACAGCTAACTGAAGAACAGTTACTCTTACCCTTAGGAGCATATATAATAAGGGCTCTGTGATGCCAGGTACTGTGTTGTCAGTTGCAATGGATAATTTGGAAGGCTCCTTTGTGTATTCTCCAACCCTCTGAGAAAGCCTGACACAGTAGTAGGCAAAATGTCAGGTACAACGGTTTTATTCGACTGCAGCCCATTAGCCTGGATAATTTTATGGTTTCTTTAGTTTTAACAATTCTGTGTGTTCTCTGTCAGGGGGCTATACAAAATACACATAAAATACAAAATCACTATCTTACCACAAACAACATCAACAAATGTTTACACAGTAGAAAATAAACAATATACCATGATAAAAATAAATACATACTGTATACCAAACATAATATAAGAGACGCAATGGAAGCCCTAGCTAAGGCCCAATCCTGACCAACAACCCAGCACCAATGCAGCCCTGACTTAAGCAAAGAAACATTCCCTTACCTTGAGGAGGCCACCGTGACTCCCCCCCCCCCTTGCAGGGTGTAGTGTACACCCTCTTGGCACGGCTGCATCGGTGCTGGAAAGTTGGATAGGACTGGGCCCTACTCCTCCTCACAAACAATGCTAAGGCTGCAATCCTACACACCCTTCACTAGGAGTAGTCCCGCTGAATTTATTGAACAGGCCTTTCTTCTAAGCAGATCTGCATAGCATTGTGCTGTAAATCTTCTGATGCTGATATACATTAAGCAAATAGCAATACTCGATGCCTTGGGCACATGCTTCGGCATGGGAAAGGCGGGATATAAATAAATAGATAAAAATATACAGAACCTGGAAAGGCTGATAAACTCTCTCTCTCGCTCTCGCTCTCTCTCTCTCTCTGAGAGTTACCTGTGGTCAGGTGATGGGGTTTGGCCAGGACCACCAACCCTGCATCATCAAGAGAGAAGATTCTGCTAGCCTGGTTTTGTGCCCAGCTGTCCTTAGTTAGCACAAATGGCTACAAGACCTTTGGTCACTGGCCTTTGATGGCTGGTGGCTACACTTTACAACGGTGACTCTGTCTCTTCCGATTGGTCTCCCTCCTCCCATTCCTGTAGCTGATCCATATTCAAGGGCCATCAACAACTGAGTCATGCCAGATACTCCTGTGGCCCCTCCCCTGGAGCTTGTCACTCACTCACTCACACACAGGGGCTTAGCTGGGGCCTAGAGAGCAGCTTGATAGCTCGCCTGGCAACCAGTGGTTGGGCTGGGTCCGTTTTCATGCTCTCTTTTGCTGCCAGGGGTGTATCTGTAACTGTCTTTTGCAATGTCAGTTTGGAAGGTTTTGTTGCTCCTGCATGTATAGATTGCTAGCAGCTTGTTTGTTGTTTCTTAAGAGTGAGGTAATTATTGTATGCCCAGGTTTCTTTTTAATTAACCATGGCTGGTTTGTAAGTATAATTGAATGGTTACACAGTTGTAATACCCCTGCATTATGGATTTCATGCTCTCTTGATGTTATTACAACATTGTTTATGGAGTTGATTTTGTTTCTGTCTTTCTAATGGAGCCATTTGTTTTGAAGTGCTATTGTGGGCCCAGTAATTATGGAACTGGCTTTCTTTATTGATCCATATCCTTCATTAAATGTTGATGAAAAGTTTGCATTCGATTGTTGTAATTCAGTGGCTTGATCATCTGTCTGTATTATTGCCTTATTTATTTATTTAGAATATGTATTATATACCACTTTTCAAGAAAAAATACCCCAAAGCAATTCGCGTAGCAAAAGGATCGAGCAGATGGGAGATCTGCAGGTTTGCCTGCTCTCTCTCCACCCTTCACACACCAGCGGAGGAGAAGACCAACAACTTCTGCTTTTAAACCCACCACAACTCCAGGTGTCGTCCACATGTGTGGAACTGCGGTTTGCTTTCATGATGGTTTGTTCAGAAATCAGGATTTGAAATGCCATCAGTCGCAGTTGAAACTCACATTCCCGAGTTCAAGAAACACACAGTACTGATCAATGGTGGTTCATTTAAAACCGAAGAAAGCAGGTTTCACATTAATCTCGAGCAGTGCTTGGAAGTGGGGAGGGGAGAATGCCAGCCCCTAGGCACATCTGCCCTGCAGTCATGTCAGGCCATGGCTTGTTTTATTTTTAAATTTTAAAAGGTTTATACTCTGCCTTTCGCTTTCTTTGATAATTCAAGATGGCTACCAACAACATAATCAGTGGCGCGGTAATGGGGGGCAGGGGGGCAGTCCACTCCCAGGCAGCACGTCCGGGAGGGCAGCACTCACCCAAAGTGGTGATTCGGGAGCGGCAACAGCTCCTTTTCGCTCTGCTTTTTTTGTTTTTGCTGCCCTCAGCAGTGGTAGCAAGCCTCGCACCGCCGCTGCCAAGGCTTCCAAAGGCCGGGGAGGTGTCCCCCCCACCCATTTTCGGCCAGTCACAGGCCACGTGACGTCACCCGGGGGCGTGGCTTCCGGGTGATGTAACATGCTGGGGGCGTGGCTTCAGCCAGCGGGGCATCATCACGGCCTGCTGCCTCCAGCCGGGGGCGGCGTTCCTACGGCGCTGAATAAAATAACAATAAAATGTCATTAACAGCCCAATAACAGTGCTGACTGCCATAAAGCAGTCAGCACCAGCCAGAAAAGACAATCCGGCAGCGTGTAAAGTTATGCACCGCTGGAGTACCAGAGGAAGGCAGGAGTCTTCCCACGCACTCCAGCGTGAAGATGATGACGCAGATAAGTTGGCGGGAGGGGTGTGGGAGGGCGAAACAGGGCAGTGACAGCGGCAGGGATGGATGGATCGGGTCTGGGAAGGGGGCGGGTTCAGTGGCTGCAGTGGTCTCTGAAGCCAAACCCCCTTCCCGGGCCTGATTTTGCAGCGCAGGTCAATGTGGATCTGCGCCAGCTATTTAGCTAGTGCAGGTTCGAGTAGGCACCCCCCCCTCCCCTGCGCCGCAGCAGAGGCTTACCACCTGGTAAGCGAACAATTGTTCCCTTACTCAGAGAAGACGTCTTGGACTGCTCTCCCTCTGCAGGATGCAGCGGTGGCCATTTTGGCGATCCAAACAATAGGATTGGACTCTAAAATAGAACTCAGCAAGCCAAACTGACGAAAAACACATGACACCAGGCAGCAACCAAGACAAAAATAATCAAACTTAATCAAAGAAGGCCAACTGAAAAAGATGTGTCTTCAGCCTTCTTCAAAACAGTGTGTGTGGGGGGCGAACAAGCGCCCCACGGGAGAGAGTTCTACAGGGACAGGGACAGTACCAAGAAGACTCTGTCACGTCTCCATGAGCTGTACCTTGGCTGGCGGTGGGACACCCAAAAGATTGAAGGACACAGTTGACTCATGGGAAGGGTAGATTATCACATGAGCTGGTTAATCCCTCCCCTCTCGGTTTACTCCAATTATCAGATGAATCATTGGGCTGCTATTGATCTTTTGGTGGCGTTCTGGTATTTTTGTCAGTTTTTGATGACTAAACTGCTTTGAGTCTAATATATTTAATTTTATCTATTTATTCACTTGCTTCTATCCCACCTTTGACCACACAGTGCCAAGGCAGCTAACAAGTACCTAAAAGCAAAAAACCCAATTTACAATAAAAGAAATCTAATTTCACAGTCATCAGAGACAGATCAACAAACACCGTTAGAGGAGGAGGAGCAGCAGCAGCAGTCTCATTCCACGTCAGCTCAGCTTCCCAGCCCAAACGCTTGGTGGAACAGTTGCAAAGTCAGGTGCAAGGGAGTGGCGACTGGACACAGGTCTCTTGTTGTCTTGAGTGCTCCCTGAGGCATCTGGTGGGGCCACTGTGAGATTCAGGAAGCTGGACTAGATCCAGGGCCTTTGGCCTGATCCAGCAGCAGGGCTCTTCTTATGTTCAAAGCCAGCGCGGTCCTGCAGCGATGTGGGTGTGACATGTTCCCCTCCTCATCTCCCATCCATCGGCAATCCGGCTGCAGCATTCTGAATCGGTTGCCGTATCCAAACAGTTTCAAGGGCTCTCGAAAACACAGAGTGCGTTGCAAGAATCCCGTCGAGATGTGGCCAGGGATGGCGACTGTGGCCAGAGCTGCTTTCTCGACGAAGGGCCACAGCTGGTGCACCAGATGAAGACGGCGAAAACATGCCCGGCCTGGCCACGCATGCCACCTCCCTCTGGAAGCAGGGCCAGATCCAGGAGCACCCCCAAGCTGTGCACCTTCTCCTTCAGAGGGACTGCTACCCCCCCCCTCAAGAACAGGCCGGACACCCAGCCCACAATCCGCTCTGCGACTGACCACCAACATTTCCGCCCTGCTTGGATTACGTCTCACGCCGTTCGCATCCAGCCGGGGGCTGCCTGTAGGCCCCTGCTCAGCACATCCACAGACTTCCTGCGATGAAAACCTTGTGAGATGGGCGTCATTCACATCCTGGTGACGGCCTTCCTCAGTGGAACGGTAGTACTGTATCAAAATACCAGAAGGCTGCACCTGTAGGGCTCCACGGGGATTTGGAGGAGAACTAAGGGCACGTTCAAGACGTTCTCTCCTGCAGCAGTTGCTGGTCTGCTGCTCTCGCCAACCCCCCCCCCCATCACTGCACTTGCATATTCATAATAAACAGAGACCACAAAAAAGACAGACGTTCCCCGTATTCTTGCCTCAGAAAGGAGCTGACTTGGCAAAAGGTTCTCCTCGCCGCCCCCACCACCCATCCTCCTACTGCTTGGCGTGATGATGGGACTGCAGAACCATAAAGCAAAGGACTGGAGGGAAGGGAGGCCTTTCACCCCCGAGAGAGGTGGTGGGAGGGAGATGGATGGTGTCTCTTGGGGGGAAGAAGGTGTCAGTCCTGAGAAAGGCACCACTTTCGCCGCCCCATTCTGGCCTGATTCTGGCTGGTGGCTATTATAAGGCGTGCAAATTCTGGCAAAACCCTGGGTTGCTAACTTGCTATCCTGGTTTCCTAAGAGTAGCCTGAGAAACCACAAAGAAAATACTCCTGTCATTTTGCAGACCGCTTAATGACTCCTTTGCATTGCTGATTATGGGGTTTCAAAGATAGCAGAGCCACGGTGGGGGACATGCTCTGTTCATACACAGCTCCTCAGGATCAATTCCCAGGTCACATTTTGCAGTTATGGGGGCCAGGGCAGGGGGGGCACTTGGACTGAGCAAGTGTGAACGTTAGCTGAAAAAATGTCTTGTGCAAATGGGCAATGTGGAGCCAGCCAATCGAGACAGACGGACCTGCTGGTTCTGCTGGTTTTCAGTGCCCAGCATTCAGGGAGACAGAAGAGCTTTGGGCTGGGAGCCCTTTGGGGCCAGGAAACCACTGATTGATGTATTTTGCTATGCAAACCACTTTGCGAGCTGCTTTTTGTTGAAAAGCGGTAATTAAGTATTAACAACAACAGCAATTGTATAGGGTTGAGATTGTTTTGTGGGCAGATGTTTAGAGCAGAGGTCCTCAACCTCTGGTACGCGTACCCCTAGGGGTACGCGGGCCACTGGCTGGGGGTACGCGAGATGCTTTTTCGCGTGCCCCCTAAGGGTGTGCGTACCAGAGAAAATTTGCTTTTTTCGGCCATGCGGCGCGGCCGAGTGGGTCCTCCGGCTCGCGTTGCAAGCCGAAGAGAGAGGCTTCAGCCCTGCTGGCTTGCAGCGCGAGCCGGAGGACCCGCTCGGCCACGCCGGAACCCGAAATCAACCCCGGTAGGTCTTCCTTATCTTAGTTTGCAGCCGCCACCAGGTTGGATCTCCTGAAGTCTGAGATTTGGGAGCCACAATCTTGGATCTCACGAGACTTGGCGGCGATCTAACATGGCGGCTGCAAACTAAGGTAAGGGAGACCTACCGGGGGCAATTTTGGGTTGCGGTGCGGCCGAGCGGGCTCGGAAGCGCTGCATGGATGGAAAAAAAATGCTTTTTTCCCCTCTTTTTTGGGGGGGTGCACTTTTGGGGAGGGGGTACACGGGACTTGGGGGAATCGGGGGGTGCTTGGGGTTAGAGAACAGGGGGTACGCGGTACAAAAAAGGTTGAGGGACGCTGGTTTAGAGCATAACATGCTTTTAAACTGCAGTGGTCTTTGCAAGGTTGTGGGTTGCCCTGTGCATTTTCGGAAAAAGAGTGGGGCAGAAGATCTCCTGCCCTAGAAGAAACCAAGAGACTCCACCAGACCACAGCTGGTGTCTGTCTGTCTGTCTGTCTGTCTGTCTGTCTGTCTCGCTGATGCTGCAGTGACGATCCTGCCTGTCTTGGCCTTGGGGCAGGAAAGGGGGGGCAAGCCCTCCCAGGAAGCACCCCCCCAGCCCAAAGCCAGAGTGGAGCAAAAGGCAAGTGCCCCCCCCCCCCGCAGAGCTCATGACAGTTTCTCACCAGCAGCCCAGGGTGAGGTGCTCCGCTGGTCTGGCTCCATACAAGGCAGCAGGTGCTCCCGGGAGAGGATGGAGCTGCAGCCCCTGCAGTTGGCGTACAGAAGATCCGGGGTTCAAGCCCTCCCTGGCAGCAAGTGACAAGTGAGTAAATTCCTTCCTGGTTGTTGTTTTTCTAATTACTTTATACACTGAAGAAGATCATATAATGATATTAATATTAAATCATCATCATGTCTTTGAATGTTGCTTTCTTTTTTTTTCTTATTATCAAGGGGGTGTATTGAGGGTCTGGGTGAAAGGGTCTTGGGGTGTCATAAGCTGTGTTTTTTTCTAATTCATGCATTGTGAATGGTTTGGGATTATTATTATTATTAATTAATTTTCATACTTAATAATATTATATTATACATAATGAGTTTGTCATGACTGGGGGGTGCAAAAATGTCATGGGGGCACAAAACTGTTCCCACACCACTGCACTGAGCTGACCCTCCAGTCTGGCACATTCAGGTGTGTGTGTGGGGGGGCTGGCTTGCGGGCTAAGCAGGCCCTGGGCTGCAGGTTCGGTCTCTGGCACTTCTAGCCCAGAGTGAAGCCCCACTGAGACGTTCAAGAAGGAGGGGGGGGGATTAGTTTTAATTCCTGGAGGAAGACCCGCCTGGCAGCAGCAGCAGCAGGGGCGTCCCTCCCAACTAGATACTGAGAAAGCTTGACTTACTTGGGCAGCTTCACACATGATCAGGTCACACACACACACTAGTGACAGAAGCTGTGATGAAGCATCCGATCCGCCAGCCCCCGCCCCGCTCCTCTTTGCTGGCTTTCCAGCAACTGGAAATCCCCCCCCCGCGCAAGAAAGGTGGCAGAAGAACTACACTTCCCAGAGTTCCCCGAAGGGGGCGGAGGAGAAAGGTAAGCGTCAGGCCGCTGCCTTCGAGTTCAGAGACGTTTCTTTGCGGGGGGGGGGTGTCTGTCACTCCGCTTTCCCCGGGCGCCGCAGGCTCGCTCGCTCGCTCGCGGAGTAGCCCCCGGAAGCCGGTAGAGCTTACTTGCGACTCGCGCGGCTCGGCAGCCGGGGGGGGGGGGGCGACCTCTGGCACGTGTGCTGGGGAGGGAGGGGCAGAGAGCTGCCGCCCTCCGGATCGGGGCCTTCCGAGCGCCAGCCCCTCGCTCGCGGAGGGGGCGGGGAGGAAGAAGGCGGCTGCTGGGCTGGAGCCTGTGCCGAGGAGCCCCCTGCCTGCCTGCCTGCCTGCCTGCCTGCCGCTCCCTCTCCGCCCGCTGCCCAACCGGCCGCCGCCTCCTCCTCCTCCTCCCGCCATGGCTGAGATCGGCATCGACCAGTCCAAGCTACCTGGAGTCAAAGAAGGTAAACGCCGCCGGCGAGCGAGGAAGGAAGGTCACGACGCCCCTGCAGGTGTCGGCGGCGCGGCGGAGCAGCCCCGGCGGCAGGACAGGACCAGTCGGTCACCCGGCCGCTCGCGCACCGCCCTCGCCCCCTCCAGAGCCGCGAGCGCGCTGATCCGCGCCCGCCCCCCGAGACGGCGGGCTGCTCTCCGTCCTGCCCGCTCTCCCGGCGCGCCCTTCTGGCCCGGGGGGCGTCTTGCAGCAGCAGCCCGACCTGCGCCGCGTCGTCTGTCTGCCCCCGAAGCCGGTGCGCGGAGAGGTCGCGGCCTTGGGGGACGAGCGGCTCCTCGCTCACCTCGTTGGGCGCCCCAGTGAACGTGCGTGGGGCAAGCAGCGGCTTCCTTTGTCTTCTTCCTCGAGGACGGCAGGCAAGCAAGCATCTCCTCGGAAGAGGCATTCTGCCGCCGCCGCCTTTCTCGCGCGGCGAGGAATGCCTCTTCGGAGGCGGGGGCTGCGCCCGAAGTCCGTGCAGGTACAGTACTTGCAGGGCCCTCAGGCAAATTGAGGCAATGAATGAATTCTGCCTTTGGACAGGAAAGATTTTTGTAGGAGGACGGATGACGCATCTCAACCCCCCCCCCCCTGCATCATCGCCATAATTTCAGACGTTTATAATAAATTGGCCTCCCCTAGGGTTAGATTAAAATATGTTTTAGGCACCACCTCTACACAATCATAAATAATGTGTACCTCTCTTTTGTGTTATCATATCACTGTTACATCTTGCAGCTCTACAGACCCTTCCATTTTATTATTCTGTATTTATTTTCCACTGTCTTATTGTACGCTGCCTTCTTTGGCTGTACTATACCACACAGCCTGGCCCAAAAAGGCAGCTTACATCGAAACAGAGGAAAATTAAATGCAGAATAATAAGGGAGAGGAATAAATGATAAGAAAAACTTCCTCCTCTCCATCCACAGGCTGAAGTGGACAGTACACCTGGAGCTTGAGCACTCGCTTGTGTTGAGTGTACCTACCAGCTGACTACCTAAATCGCCTCACCTGGTTAAGGGGCGGGAGGACCAAAGTCACAGAAGATTCCTTCCCGCTCCTCCAAGTGTTGTTATCCTGTTCCGAGGGTGCACACGCTCCGCCCCATGGCCCTGGCATGTCACTCTGGAGTGTCCTTAACCTTCCTGAGCTCAGGGTGGCGAAAGGGTGGGCGGTTACTCTCCCCATCCTCGCAGTGCATGCTTCTTGGTGAAACAGAGTTTGAATATTTGGTAGCAGTTTTGAGTGCAGAAGCGGGCGTGTGCCCATGAGTTTGGGTTGTCTGCTGTGGAGTGCAAGGGTGGGATTGCACGTGTGTAAACGTGTTGGGGCAGGGCACTTTTGCTCGTCCCTTTTAACGTCTGAGTGGTCAGCATGTGGTCGCTGGACCAAAATGGTAAGAACTGCATCTGTCATGAATTGGCCAGCGTGGTTTCACACCTCATGTGGGGGGGGGGGCAAACTCAAGTTGGCTGCCGAGTACATGTGTTGTTGTTGTTCAGTCGTTAAGTCGTGTCCGACCCTTCGTGATCCCATGAACCATATCCCGCCAGGCCTTCCTGTCCTCCACTATCTTCCTGAGTTTGCTCATTTTCATGTTCGTTGCATCGGTGATGCTGTCTAACCATCTCATCCTTGGCCTTCCCCTTCTCCTTTTGCCTTCAATCTTTCCCAGCATCAGAGTCTTCTCCAGAGAGTCCTCTCTTCGCATTAGGTGGCCAAAATATTTGAGTTTCAGCCTTAGTACCTGTCCTTCCAGGGAACAGTCAGGCTTGATTTCATTTAGAATTGACTGATTTGATCTCCTAGCAGTCCAAGGGACTCTCAGGAGTCTTCTCCAGCACCACAGTTCAAAAGCATCTATTCTTCGGCGCTCAGCCTTCCTTATGGTCCAACTCTCGCAACCATACATTGCTACTGGGAACACCATCGCCCTGACTATACGAACTTTTGTTGGCATGGTGATATCTCTGCTTTTTATTATGCTGTCTAAGTTTGCCATAGCTTTCCTTCCAAGGAGTAAGCGTCTTTTAATTTCATGGCTGCTCCCTCCGTCTGCAGTGATCTTGGAACCCAGAAAAGTAAAATCTGTTACTGCTTCCATTTCTGCCCCTTCTATTTGCCAAGAATTGATGGGACCCGATGCCATGATCTTAGTTTTATTAATGTTGAGTTTCAAGCCAACTTTTGCACTCTCCTCTTTCACTCTCATCAAGAGGCTCTTTAGTTCTTCTTCACTTTCTGCCATTAGGGTGGTATCGTCTGCATATCTGAGGTTGTTGATATTTCTCCCGGCAATCTTGATTCCGGCTTGTGATTCATTCAGCCCTGCATTTCTCATAATGTACTCTGCATATAAGTTAAATAAGCAGGGTGACAATATACAGCCTTGCCGTACTCCCTTCCCAATTTTGAACCAATCAGTTGTTCCATGGCCGGTTCGAACTGTTGCTTCTTGACCCGCATATAGGTTTCTCAGGAGACAGGTAAGGTGGTCTGGTACCCCCATCTCTTTAAGAATTTGCCACAGTTTGTTGTGATCCACACAATCAAAGGCTTTTGCGTAGGGAGCCAAATGTATCTCCTTAACAAAGGATCTGCATGATGCTCGTGTGTTGCCACATCCTCTCTCTGTGTGTGTGTGTGTGTGTGTGTGTGTGTGTGTGTGTGTGTATTAGGAATGCAAAGTGGACGGCAGCATTCAAGTGCCCTTGCAAAGGGGAGCAGGAGCTGGAAGAATAAAGATCTTTTCTGCTCAATAGAAAAGACACCCCCCCCCCCCCCGGAAATGTTAGTTGCGTTTCCTGTTCAAGAACCAGATCGTTGGTTAAAACATTAAGATGCTGCTTGGGTTTGTCACAGGCTGCAGTCTGACTCCGTGTGGCTGTCAGAAGTGGTGTTGCTCCCGTTTTACCTTTAGGTAGCCCTGCGGAATAACAATAGGAGTGAGGAGCGACATTTATATGGCAGTTTTCTGTGCACTTGTCAAAAGGGTTCTCTTGCTAGCACATCACACTCTGCGATTGCAAAAGGCAGCATCGATCTGAGCTACTTTTTTTCCTCTGTTGTTGCAAACCTTGATGTGCCTTTGCACTTGTGTTTCTGAAGTGAGGCTGGCCCTGTTCCTCCAGCAGTCTTCTGCGTTCCAAGACCTCTCTTCTTTCTTGTGTTGTGTTTCTGCACTCTGGATAGACAACGAAGTGACTGCGAAGGCAGAAGAAGGGCAGCTTCTTCCTGTGTTTATCAGAAGAGGTGACAGGAAGAACTTCCTGTTCTTGCCCTTCCTCTGTCATGTCATATCTGAGGTGATACTCATCTCTCTGTCTTTATCTATCTCTCTATCTCTCTATCTCCAGAAATCCAAGGAGTGCATCCCTCCTCCCTTCTTCCAGTACTCTATCCGACTGCACCAAGAAGGGCTTATCTAGTTTTTAGAGCTGCTCTGGGCTGTGACCCCACTTCAAAAGCAGCTGTAGGCAGAACTCAGAAGTCTAGGGCAAGCCTCAGCCTCATACTGCGATAATCCGATTGACCTACATTGCAGGCTTGTTGTAAAGATTCTGGAGTTTATAGTCGCAAAACGCTGGGGTCTCAATGCTCTAAAAGTCTTTCCCCCCCCCCATTTGTTGCCTGTTTTAATGAGTGAATGAGTTGTTTGGATGTATATGCAGTATTGCCCTTCATCTTGCAAGCTGTGTGTTTTATTAGTGCCATTGTGGATTAAAGATGTGTGAGCCATCTTTTAAAAAGTCCTTTATTGGTTAAAAGTTGGAACACACATTTTTTTTTACAAATGAATGGTATATATATTGTGGCTCCAACCCATCTTTCCTGGATATTCTAACAAAGTTTATACAGTGTATAATAAAATATGCAAGGGGCGAGGGAAGAGGGAAAGGAAGAGAACCGGTGTTTTTTATTTGAATAGAAACATGGCTATTTAGTTGGAATGGCTGGCTGTCTAGGCCCTGTGAACAGACGTGACCCTAAAGATGGATGGTCAGTGTTTGATTGCCGCTGTTGTGGTGAAGACATGTGCTGCCTCCTTCTGAAGTTGTGGGTGCCTCCCTCCCTTCCCATGTGTGTGGGTCTACCTAAGAGGGCATGAAGCGTCCGCTTTGGAAGAGGGGCATAAATAATGCCCTTTGTGTGACATCACCACACTGCGAGGGACACAGTTTGTGAACAGTGAAAATAGCCTTGGGGTTAGTTGCCGCTGTGGATCTATCTAGGCACCCTCAAGACAAGGTTTCAAGAGCTCCAACCAGCATTCTGGGAGGGGGTTCTTTTTTTTTCTAGAAAGCCCAACAAATGTTGCTCTAAAGCCATTCATCATCCCAAAAAGGAGAGAGAGGAGGGGGTGGGGGTGGGGGGTTGCTGCATTTTGCACTGCCTCCCATTTGACTTTTTCCAGCCAGATGCCTGAGAGAGGCTTCTTGGCCAATTATTAAGCATCAGGGTTTTTTCCTTGTTCTTCTTCTTTTCATGCAAGTCAAGGAGACGAAGCAGGGCGGGGTCTGGTCTATTGTCTCCCTGCTTCTCTCTCCATAGCCTGCTGTTGTCTGCCCTGAAAGAGGGGCTGGCAGGCAGGGGCCCCTGAGGCTGCCACAAAGCTCTGACTGGATCTTAACCTCAGACTCACAAACCTGCCGTGCTACAAAAGGGCCGGCCGGGGACTCCTTTCATGCCATGATGTCCTGATGTCAGCGTGTGCCTCGCTTGGCTGTTGCTGAGCTGCAAGCATGGGAGGGGGGCAGTGAGAGCTCTTGCCCAGCCCTGGTGGCTGAGCTGCTGTTTGGGGAGACGTTAGACTGATGAAAAAAATCTGGGACCTCCTGCATGTGTCCGAGGCAGGCCACTCTCTCTGTTGCTGAATTCAGCCCCAATTTGTGGCAGCAGTTTGCACTTTTACTCTTGCACTGCTGTCCCGACATACTGTATTTGCCACTGTAAGTGGCCTTGTCACGCAATCTGTGTGTGTGACAGGGAGCGTGCATGCGCGTATATGCATGCATGCATGCATGCATGCATGCGCAAGCTCTGGATTTCTTGCAGCGTTGCAGAAGATGTTTGAGTGTAAGTCATGTGCAGCCTCTGCAACGTTGCAGGAAACCATTGAGTGCACCTTTGTTGCATTTCCTCATTCAGTGTTTCTTCTTTGATGACCCTGAAAATATTGATTCCCTTCGTGATGACTTGGAGGGCAAGGGCAGCTCTGCCCACCTCCCTGTTAAAATCTTTGTCCCTCTGTTTCCCAAGGGCACAGGGTGAATTGCAATGAAATTGCATCTTGTCCATCTTGGTCCATGAGAGGAAAAATCTGCAGGCAGGTCAAAGCAGAGTGTGGTGATACCTTGTCACTTTCTGGCTGGTCCTAATAAAGGCATCCAGTAGCAAGCTTTCGATCCCTGCAGAATTCTTCATCGGGCTAGATGGTGAGCCTAAGGAAGGGGACTAGCGGGTGCATACTCTGAGCTCCCCAGCCACCCACGGCAGCTGGGAAAGGCGAAGGGTGAAATTCAGGAGGCTTTCTTGCCTTTGGAGGGCATGAGACAGCTTTAGGGTGCACACGCACACGCCCACACAGGTGCTTGGGCAGTGGAAAGAAGAAATGATTGAGCCTCCCTCCCCATGCCCTGTCTACAGATGTCAGATCAGTAAGTTGGCGTAGTCCAATTCCCATGCCCAGGTTTCTTCCCAGGCAGAGATGAGGAAAAAGCAGAGCAACAAAACTGACTTAATATTCTCAAAGCAGCAGGGAAATTTCAGGAGCTGCACTAAGCTGAAAGTCGGTTAGAGCCGACTTTGCCAGGGTTTGCCAGGGTACGGTTGGAGGACATTTCGCCTTCCCTTGTCCGGTGGCGACAATCTTCTCTCAGGAGCTGCCGGTTGCAGCATCCTGAGTGGGGCTCTGCTTTTGAGGGGTGGGATGCCCTCTGATGCGAGGTGTTCGTCATCCCCCCCCCCCAGCCGAAAGATTGCAACTCCCGTGCCTCTCATGCAAACGAGGACCTTTTGCCAAACTCTGCGCTGGTGTATGTGTCTCGGAGAGGCTGCACGGATGCCTGGCACATTCTTCCTTGGACCTCCTGTACTCTGTGTTTACCCAGCCACTCCCAGCAGCAATTCACTCTGTTTGTAAAAAGTCAACCCCCCCCCCCGCCGCTCTCCTTGGAAAAGCACACGAGAGAGTCCCAGAGAGAGTGTGCTCACTTCAAGAACAGGCGCTCCCAATCCTCACCCAGGTTTGCAGGTTGGGCCTCATGACCCACACCACTGCAGCTATGTGTCATGGGGGGGGAGCCTTGAGTTCGGGTTGGCGTAAGCTGACACTTGTACTGGTGCAGAGGTGCTGGGTCAGTAGCCCTTCAGCAACTGTCTGCAGTCCCTGAATTCTGGAGCCTGAACTGAGCCCTGGGTATTTGCTTTCCTGAAGATCCAGCCTGCCTTTAAACCCTCGTGTCTTCTGAGCCTGTGGAGATGCTGCCTCCTAGACATTTCTCTCATCTGGCTTAACAGCTGTCGGCATCCTCTTAGCCAGCTCTGACTTGGAAAGGGGGGGGGAAGTGTGTCTTCGGGGTGTTTTCTGCGGCTTTCAATCCAGACTTTGCATGAAAGCTGCACAACTTGGCAGTGAGTCAGGGAACATGAGCCGGCCTGTGTGGTGGGTGGCTTGGCACTGGCTGTGCAGCTGCATCTGTTGCCAGACAAAGGGCCAGCAGGCCATAGTGTGTGTGGAGCCGTGTCCGTCACCAGGGCAACCCCTTGCGCCCGCCTGCGATAGCCAGAGAGACGCGCCCGCCCTGCCTGCCTGCCTCTTGCAGCTGGGTAAAGGTCACTCTTGTCATTCTTCATGGGCTGAAAGGCTGCCTGCTGCAAGGGCCTCTTCCTTCAGTTCAGTTCTGGGCCTTGATTCATTCTGGGCCGTTCCCTTGCAGGAGGAGCCTGTGCCGGTCCCTGGAGGACCAAGGCTGTCTTTGTGCAGATCTTGTGGCAATGACAGGAAACCGGATATCTTGTAACAGGTCCACAGCTGTTGTGGACTAGAACCCAAAATCCATCCAACACAAAGACGACCTTCTTTGTGCCAGGTGCAAGGGAGTGACAACGGGATACAATCTTGTTGTCTTGTGTGCTCCCTGAGGCATCTGGTGGGGCCACTGTGTGATACAGGAAACTGGACTAGATGCAGGGCCCTTGGCCTGATCCAGCAGCCTGGCTCTTCTGATGTTTTTATGTAACTTGAGTGCATGTACAGCTTACCTTTACAGCACTGCACTTCCTGGGTCCCGATTCCCTCTCCCCTCTCCACCTTCCCTGCTTGCTGGAGTCCATTGCTGGGACCTTGTTGCCGTCTCTGCGGCCATGAATCGCTCTTCCTTGGCAAGGCACTGGGGGATCTGCTCAGGAAGGCGGGTGCCGGTACTTTAAGTTTTGTTTGGGGCAAAGTGCGATCAGTGTCTCTTGTATCTGCCGCCACAGGTCTTGTTTGGCTTGATAAATTGCCTATTTTAAATATGCTTTTGAAAACCGCAACCTTCAACTTTTGTTGAAAAGAAGAATATAACTTTTAATGAATGAATGAGTCCTACAGTGACAGAATGGGTTATAATGGCAAACCGTTGGCCTATATTCAAGGATGGATTTAGTGTATGAATGAAGAAGATGTTTGCCCAGATTGTTTGTGTCTGCGGCTCAGCCAGCAAGTGTTGGACCGCCTTCTTCAGTGTTGTCCCTGAACCAGACAGACGGTGAGATTTATGGAGAAATGTCACTTATGTGGCGCATAATCGGACTAAGAACCACACGGGCCTCTTTGCTGTGGCAGGAGATGTGTCTGCTCCTCAGACCACAGCAGTGCTGCATGTTGCTGCTGACGACAGGGAAGCCGGATCTTCTTCCCCGATTGCTCTTTGGGAAACTCTCCTGGTTGTTCCCCCAGAGACGCGCAGGCGTCCCTGACACAGAGCGGCGCCAGCCCCTGAGAAGGCTTGATTGTGGGGGGGGGGGTCACACCCCCTTGGCCGCATGACACAGGGGAGAGGGTGCGCGTGAGCTCGTTTGCCAGGCCACGCTTCTGTTTTCCCAGAACTCCCACTTCTGGGGGCTGAAGAATCCCCCACCACCTGTCTGGCTCCCAAACGGCTGGGAAGGGGGCCGAGGAGGGCTGGTTTTCGGTGGCAGCAAATCTCTTCCAGAGCTTCTCTTCTTCCGTGTCTGTCTTACTTCTGAGAGACTCGTTCGGGAGACTTGCAGCAACAACTGGCCTTGGCCGGGAAGGGTGCAGCATTGATGGGAGTTTGGAAGTGCCGATTGCAGACCTCCCGGGATGCTTCAGACGTCTGTCTGCCAAAAGCGACTGTGGAAACCGTTCTGATGGTTGCCAGATCCGGACCCCCCAAACGTGTGGGTGGCGTCATCTGCCAGCCATCTTTGGAGTGGCCTTTTGCTCAAGCGCTTCTTTCTCTTGGTTGGTTTTGTGTTTTAAAATTGCTGCACCGAGAGCAAAGAGAGTTGATCTGACATTTTGAAGGCTCTTTGTGCATTGAGTCTTGGCTACGTGTTTTTTAATAACCAATGTGTGGACTGAAGTTCAAAGCCAAGGGCCCCAATGTAGCTCCCCTCAAACTGTTTGAGCCAGTGTCCCATCACAGCCTTTATTTTCCGCCATGAATTCTGCCCCAAAGTAGTATATCTCTGTGTATTCCTGAGTCAGAACACCTCAGACAAGCCTAAAACCAACAGCCAGATCCAAAGACGCCTTCAGACAGGAGCTTGTTGTCACGCAGAGCTTGAGCCCACAGAAGCAGGCAAGAGGCTGCCTAAAAGCAAGAAGTCTCCCCAGGAAGGGTGTCCCTCCGTTTGGGTGCCACCACCAAGAGGGCGCATGTCTTCCACCCATCACTCGCATCTGACCCCTGTGGCGGATTCGGAGCAGAGCCTCTGAAGCTGGCCTGAGGCACGAGCAGGTTGGGACCCTTCCCAGCTTTGGCCCTCTGAGGTTCCTCCCCTTGCCTTTGGCTCTCTGCAGCGGCCACAAGCGTTACTGAGTCCCCCCCCCCTCCAGAAGGCGCAGTCGTCCCTCTGCACACTGGGTGGAAGTGTACTCCCACCCTTGGTAGCCGAACATGGGTTAGGTGCGCTCACATTGCAGCTGTGGGCTCCAGGCCTGGTTCTTGCTTGCGGGGTGACCAGGGCAAGGACTGCCAGGAGGTTGCCTTACGGGCTGGCTGCCCCCCACAACTTCACATTCAAGGCTGCTTGAAATGACTAGTGGGCCTCATCATCTCTCTCTCTCCCCCCCTCCCCCCCCAATATAGATTGTGGAACTGTAAGGTGTTGACTTGGCCAAGCCCAAGCTGGATTTGTTGTCAGTCGCTGGGCAGCAAATGGGGGCCACTTGCACAGGCCACAGTCGTAGCCCAGGACGTGGCAAGCCTGAGTCCCGCTTGGTGGCCCTTTTTCCTGGCAGCCTCCTGGCCATCTCTCTGTGCGATGTGCTGGCAAGTGGGAAGTCAGAGGTAGAAGGGCGCAGGGTGGGGTGGGGGGGATCATTCCAGGGTTCAGGGCCCGATGTGCGTTGAAACATACAATTGTATTTTCTTTCAACCAGGGACTGGAAAATATAATTTTGCTTACATTTCTCTGTCAAGTGCCATGAATAATGGGACCAAATAAAAGAGTAATGGCGATATCTCCAGCTGCTTCTGTGCTTAAGTGTTGCATATCACTTCTCTTACTGCTGTGATGTTCCGGGGGGGGGGGGGAAGCACCTGCCCCCACCCACATTTAAATCAGGCAAAATTAGAACAGATGCACAAAATATTCAGCCTTCCATAATTTGGAGACCAGAAATCTTGTGCAATGTTCAGCCTTGAACCGCCTTCATATCCAAATGCCGTGCTCAACTTCAGTCCCCAAATCCAAGGGCTTCGCATTTGATTTCTTTTTTAGCTCCTGCTGTTTTTAAAGCTCGGAACACCATTCGGAAGATACAGGAAAAGGAAATTGGCCCTCCTTCATACAAGCCAGCAGTTCTCAAACGTTTCGGTCTCTAGAGCCTTGTACACTCCCAAGTGGAGTATCGGGGAGTCCCAGTAGCACATGTGCGGAGTTTTGGGGAGTTGCAGAGTGCCAGCGCATGAGCAGATGGTGGCCACTGATGGTGTTCTCGTGGAGCCCCTGGGAGTTCCTCCTAGGAGCCCAGTTTGAGAAACACTGGTGTAAGCCATCCATGTGGCGGAATGGCCACCCTGTTATGGTGCTTTCCCGGTCTTGAGCAGGAGCATGCTCTGCTTGAGGGTGTTCTTGCAGGGTCTGTGGGGAGGTAGTGATGACGGATCTAACATGCCTCCCTCGCGCCCCTTGTTTCTGCCACTGGGGGCGGTTGGGGGAAAAAGTTTCGGTGCTCTGGAATGAGCCCCCTGGCTGTTGTCGGCTGGGCTTCTGGCCTGCCTGTCTCCTTCTCACCCAGCCCCTTCTCTCTCTCTCTCTCTCTCTCTCTCTCTCTCTCTCTGCTTTGTCCCCTCAGTGTGCCGAGACTTTGCTGTCCTGGAGGACCACACTTTGGCCCACAACCTGCAAGAACAGGAAAGTAAGTCTCCTCGGACCACCAGAGCTGGATTTGGCCACATGGAAATGTCGGATGCAAATCAGACCCAGGAACATCATGTCTTTGACGTAGCTTGGCTCCGACTCTTGCTGCTTTGCCTAACGGTGGTTTTGCATGTCGTGGTGGAGGGGAGCTACAGAGGGCCCCCTTGCCCCAAGCCACTGGAAGACTGGTGCAGCCCTCCCTCTGGCTTCTGACATGTCAGTAGACGCCACCCTCGTACATTCACGCTTAAGGGCTAGAAACTTGCTCTTTCTTAAACCAAGGAGGAACGAAAGCAGAGATGCTCAGGAAGGTGAATTCTCACGGCAGTGTGGATGCACCCTAGCAGGGCTTTGTCTGTGCTGCCATTTCATGGGATCACAAAACGATGTGCTGTGCGCAGAATTCACCTTCCTGAGCGAGCATCTCGGCTTATGTTTGTGTGTGAGAGAGAGCATGAGCCTCGCCCTCTATTCTTGGCCTCTTATTTTCATTAGGTTGGGAGCCTTTGGTCAGAGATGGCTGTGAACATTTGCTCGTTGCATGAGGCGCTGTGCATGGGAAGGGAGGTGATGATGATGGGGGGGCAGTCTGAGCCGGGGGCGTGGTGCATTGGTGGGAGGAGCCCCTTGGCAGGGAGGCCCAGCAGGGCAGATGATCCCAACAGCCCTTCCCGCCCGTGCAGCGCCCATGAGGCACCTAAGGGTGGAGCAGTTGTGGTGGGAATGGAGCGGGCTGGGTGGTAATAGTGTCGAGGTCGAGAGGTGTGGTCCTCTGTACTGCTGCACATTAATTCAGGGGAGCTCTCTGGCGGCTACATGTGCTACTTTCCAGAGAGCACTAGTTGTGGGACCAGTCCAGTTTGCCTCCTGGTGGCAATTCCCACTCCTCATAGGTGAGCCACACCTCATTGTCCATGTTTTGTTGTACTTCTCGAGTGCTACTTGTACAGTGTTACGATACAATCTTCTGTCTTTAAAAGAAGATGGTGGCCAGGGAAAAGTGGCCACCTAGTTGCGGGTCTGATTTTGACCCCCTCACCACCACCACCACCACCCCGATCAAGCCATCTGTCCAAAGTCTTCCGTTTTAGCTAGAGAAGGAGCAACAGATGGAGTTTAGCCAGGGGCGCTGTGGCTCTCTCAGCCCCGCAGACTAATAGCGCGCATTCATGTCCCCATGCAGTTGAGCACCACTTGGCAACAAACGTCCAGCGCAACCGTTTGGTGCAACATGATCTGCAAATGGCCAAGCTGCTGCAGGAGGAAGAGGACCGCAAGGCACACGCCCGTATTCAGGAGCGCCGCAAAGACATGTGAGTGCAGAGGATGCCGATTGTTTTTACCCTGGGGCTGCTCCTCTCCGGGGTAGATGTGCAGAATCATGCAGCAGCAGCAGCAATACAGTCGCCCGTCCATATCAGCTTGGACTGTGGAGCATAGGAGTGCAAGAAAGCGGCCACTAGTCCGCCCAGCCCTCCGTCACTGGAAGTGGCTCGCCAAGAGGTCCTTCCCGCCAGAGGTGCCAGGGACTGCGCCTGGGCCTTCTGTGTGCGGAGCTGGTGTTCAGCCGTGGGGCGTGTGCCACTCTCGGACTCATCAAGCTGCCTTAAGCTGAGGCTCCGTACGCATTATGCTGTGCTTCCCTGCTGCGCATCTCTGCACCTGGGTTCATTCTTTCAGAGCAACCATCTATGTACACTGTACCCAGATTGTACCTGCATGGAGTGGAATGTGTGAATATTTGTACCTAGGTACCGTCCAGCGTGCAAACATCCTTCTGGCTCTGTGCTGCTGTCTTCTGCGGCTCCCGGCAAGGGTCTTTCCGAACCCTTTCCCCTGAGGTTCTTTGCACTGGAGATGCAGGCGCTCCACTCCCAGAGTGTCTGGTTGGCTGGAAAGGAGCCGCTTCTCTGGTGGTCATGCTGTGTGTTGACGGAGTTTGCTTCTGAAGAGATGCTGGAGGCAAATGCTGCAGCACTACTGTGCGGCCCTCGCACAGCATGCGTGGGGAGCACAAAAGCACGAGAGGTTTTCCACCCACAGAGCTCACAACTGGTGGGTCGAGGAGAGAGAAAGAAGTCCAAGGTTGCGTGTGGCGAGCAGTGATGGGGACTCGAGTCAAATGACTCGACTCGCAAGTGTGACTTAGCCACTTTTTCCCTGACTCGTACTTGTACTCGTGACCCACTGACTTGCACTCGTACTCGCACTCGTGACCCACGGGACTCGTACTTGACTTGCACTCGTGGGGGTAACGACTTGCCATTTCCAAGTCATTTTCCTTTAATGGCCGGCATCAACACAGGCAGGCTGGCAGGCAGGCGCAGTGGAGACCTCGGAGGAGGAGGGCAGCAGGGAGGAAGGGTTTTCAAGGGGGTGGGAAAGCAAGCCTGGCTCTGAGTCCCCCCCTTTTGTTGCTGTCTGTTTGGCATTGGCCACAACTCCGAGCGCGAGGGGTGGGGAGGAGTGAGGGAAGGCGAAGTTGCCGCAACAGTTCCTCCTCATTGACCAAAACTCCGAGCCCAAGGGATGCTTGGCTCAGCAAGGGGAAGGTGCAGGGGGGGAATAATAAATGGTTTGAATGTAGACACGCTTGTTTTTCCCAAACCAGATGGGTGGTGACAAGACTGAGAGGTGAGGGAAAGGGCATAGGGGGAGCCAAGTGGGTGCTTTAAAAGTCTCAGAGGTCCCCACACACACCCCACACACAGACACCCACCCACCCCATTTCCAGGGAAAAAAGCCATTTTCCCCAAAGTGACTCGACTCGTGACTTGTAACTCGTGGTTTCTGGCCTTACTCGTACTCGACTCGCACTCGTGCAAAAATGACTCGCACTTGACTCGTACTTGCCCCAAAATTTTGACACTGACTCGCACTCGGACTTGCACTCTTGCAAAAATGACTCGTACTCGCACTCGCACTTGTGACCTAGTTACTTAGATACATCCCTGGTGGCTAGTGGTGGGGCTGGTGTGGAAGGAAGGCCAGCTGGGCGAAGCAGCCGAGGCACCGGTGAGGACGCTTCCCTCTGGGAACGGGTGTGTTCGCCTCCAGCGCATGAAGCGGACTCTCGAGTGGGGGCCTGGGCAGGGGGGCTCCTGCATCTGGCCCTGGCTGTGGCCATGCGTGGTGCCTTTGTGCAGGTTCAGCTTGTCCTCCAGCTGCAGCCCTTCCTGGAGAAAGCAGCTCTGTGCCCCGGTTGGATGAGCGCAAGGTGCTCTGCGTGGGGACTGACTGCCCTTGAAAAACAGCTGGAACCTACGACTGGGACAAAATGCTGCCGCCAGACTCTCAGTTGGGAATTCCAGATTCTCCAAGGATTACACTGGCTTAGCATCTGTTTCTGGGTTCAGTTCACTTTAGAGTCCTGCATGGTTGGGTGCTTGGTGCCTTAAGGACCATCTACTGCGGTATGGTTCTGCCTGCCTGTTGCAATCTCGGGGTGGGAGGGGGCTGCTGTGTATGCTGTTGTGCAGCTGGGCTGCGTGGCATGCACATGAGATAGGGCCTTCTCTGTGTTGCCCCCCCCGACGCCGGAACTCCTTGCCACAGGGGGTGCATGGTACCCCTTCCCTCCCAGCCTTTAAGAATTTTTTACAAACACACGTATTCCATCAGGATACGTCTTGGGGGGGATCTGTAAATTGATGCTGCCATCAATGTTCCTCCCGGAACATTTCACAGCTGTGGTTGGTTTTGTGGGTGCTGCACTCCTGACTTTTCACTGTCTCTTTTATTGGTGGTTTTTCTTTGTCTTGTTGATTTTTTTAATTGTGACTTTGTACTTGCGCTTATAAGCTGCCTTGCAGCTTTGTGAAAGTTGGGATAAAACCAGAAAGAAACGTCGTTTCTCGTTATCCGCTAGGGTTAGTTCCCTGCAACACCTAGTAGATAACCGAATTAGCAGATAGCAAATCATTGAGCCTATGGGAGAAATGGGGTGAGGTTCCAGGGTACCCTCTTCACCCGGGGACTTCTATGGACTGTGTGATAGCCCAGGACTAAACTGGTTGCAATGCATTATTGTAAGCTACTGTGAGAGCCCTGTTATTGATGCTGTTGCTCCGGAGTTTAGTATCACATCTGAACACACCCATTTGTAGCAGAAAAACTAACAGACGGTACAACCTCTCTGCAATACATTTTTTTTTTGGCGAGGATCTCAGTAGTTTGGCAGGCAGAAATTCAGCAGACAAAGCTTTGCCTATCACTTACTGTATCTCCATGCTAGAAAAAGCTTCACTCCCCTGCTAAGTTCCTGCTTGGCATGAATTTTTAAAATAAGCACAAAGAGGGGTCGTTTCCCATCCCTACCTGGAGATGCTGCCAGTAACTGAACCTGGAACCTTTTCGGCATGCAAAGCAGGAGCTCTCCCACTGAGTGACAGCCCTTCCTTCCTTCCCCAAGCTCAAAGCTTCACAGTACCTTCAGAATGGTGTGGATCACCTGAGAATGCCCCCCCCCCCATGGATAGGTTTAGCCTGATGGCTGCGGAGAGCTCTAAGTGGCCCCAATAGTGTCAAGATGGCTGCGGAGAGGTCCTGGGTGCAGGGAAGACCTTTCGAATGGTACTGATAGGGCTGAAAATGGCTGCCAGGAATCGCTCCAGGAGACCTGCAGAGAGCTTTAGAATGCCTGCAGATGCACTAAACAGGCACAGATAGCGAGACCGCGAATACAGAGAGGTCGATGGCAAGCCTTCTCCCCGCGAGTAAGCAAATTCGCGGATAGCAAATGTGCGGGTAGTGAGAACTGACTGTAAATAAATGACCTCTCCTGGTGTTAAACATCAGAGTTTCCCAGGGCTGGCCCATCCATGTGGCCAACTGAGGCAATCGCCTCAGGCAGCAGATTGGTAGGGGGAGCCCATCTCTCTCTGTCTGCCCACTCACCTCTGCTGCTCCTCTTCTTCTCCAACACCCTGGATTGGAAAAGGACAAGGGGGAGGGAGCAGAGATGTGGGGGAGAGGAGAGTGGTGGGCTGGGGTGTTCTCCCACTAACTGGGATCTGACCTCGGAGCTCTTTGAATGAAGAACTGTAGCCCATTGGTGGTACGTAGGAAGTCCCAGGTCCAGGCTCCTGCGTCCCGAGTTAAAGGATGCGCCCCGGAAGAGCCTTTGCTAGTCAGTGGTGGAGCTTTTCTGTTCTTGAGAAGGCCCCTGGGGGGGGGGGGTTGGAATGGAACATGGTGGGGCTGCTCCTCCTGGAACGTGTGGCCTGCAGCTGAGTCCCTGGGCCCCCTGTCCTCCTGCCTTGTGTGTCGCCTGCCTGACGTGCTCCTTCTCTCCGCCCCTTTTCTGTCGTCCAGAGAGCGGCAGGACTGCGCGATTGCTCAGGAAATACAGGTCAAGCTGGTCATCGAAGCGGAGCAGCAGCGCCGACAGGAAGAGGACGATGAGGTCAGCCTTTGTGCCATGCCGGTTGAGGGCCAGGCGGTTCATCTGGGAGCAGACTTGCAAAACGTTTTCCCCAGCAGCAGGCTGACCACTTCCAGTGTGCTGCAGGAATGTGACTGGAAGGAGAAAAGCGAGTGTTTCTGGGGGGTGGGGAAGGGGGGGCGACTGGCTGCTGACCTGTTGCAGATCCCATTGGGCGGGGAGCTCCGTGGGCCCCTGCCTTGGAGCCTGGAAGTGGTCTTGGGAAGCCTGGGAACTGGCTCCTGCCTCTGCCGCCTGCTTTGATTCCCATTGTTTGTTTCTGTAGGACATTGCACGGATTCTGCAACAGAAGGAGCTTCAGGAAGAAAAGAGGCGGAAGAAGCCCCCTCCTCCCGCAGAGCCGTTGCAGCTGGACCCCCACGAAAAGGGCTTCTATCCGGAAAGCAGAGGTAATGGTCCCTCCGGACCGCAAACACACTGCACAGGCGAGAAACGGCGTGAGTTGCGGGACGTAGCTTCCAGCGTGATTTGGCTGTCCTCGCCTCTGACCCGGAAGCCCTGCGTGACACCGTAGGCTTCTGGCCCTGGGCTGCAGTCCAGACCGGACCGGCTTTGTCCTGTGAAGACGGTGTGAACAGGGCTCTGTGCATGCGCCGGAGTTTTCTGACCAGTTTTGTTTCCGCTGCCTCTCCTGCTGGACTCCTGAACTGCTTTTTAAACTTGGAGGAGTTTAAGAATCAGTTTAACGGGAGTTGCAGCAGCTCAAAGAGAACTCGTAAGACGCTCTGGCCTGCCTGCCTGCAGACGTGGCATTTGCCCCCTTTGTACCTGGAGCGACGACGAGGCTCCTTGGATCTGGACGTTATGGGTAGAAGTGTAGTTGGGAGCCGATGGTGGTCAGTGGAAGCTGATGCTGTGCATGTGGGAGGTGGGTCCTGTTCCTCAGGCCACCCTGTGGCGGCAATTATGCTGGGAACTAGCGGTTGATTTCTCACCCTGCTGGTAGCGGTGGGGTTTGCGGTCTGCAAGAGCACTCGGCCGGCCGGCCCGCCGGTGGGTGTTGGTGTGATGGGAAGCGAAGCGCTGCTGCTCTCGGGATACTGCTGCTTGCGGAGGCTGGATACACCCAGCGCAGGACCCACAGGCACCGCCGGAGACCTCGCTTGCTGCAACCCCTTTCTGGTCACTGTCCAACATCGTCTCTTGGCAAGAGTTTTGCTCCTACCACCTATTGCTGACTCTTCCTTCTTTGAATTGCTCTTGTGATGATCAAATGAGCCTCGAGCCTGAAGATGATTCATGCTGCCTTTCCGGTGGTGGTGGTGGTGGTGGTGGTGGTTCTGCCCCCCCCCCGCATCACCTGCTCCTGCTCCCCCTTGCTCCTGCTGTGGTGTTTGGCGGGAAAGGAGCTGGTCTCTGCTGCCCTCTCTTCCTCCTGCTGCTGCTGCTGCTGCTGCTGCTGCTCAATGGGAAGGTCTTTCTTTGGCTTTTCTACCCACATGGATTACAAAGAGAAGCCCACCTGCTTCCAGCTTTCTCTCAAGAGTTGTGCCTCTTGTTAGCCCGTGGCCACAATGCACCAGGAGCTTCTCCCGCCCAAGCCATGTCGTGATCGGATGTGCTCTGGCAAAAGTCTCCTCTCACACAGACCTGGGAAACTGCCTTGACAGAGCCAGAGTTTCCCTAATATTGGTCCATGAAACTGAACCTGTGACCTCCTGCAGAGGATGTGCTCCATCATTGGACTATGCCGCCGCCCCCCCCCCCCAGCCCCTCGTTTTGATGTGGCTTGTGCAGAGATTCCTAGTGGGATGTGTCCTGCATTCTCCGGCCAGCCTCCAAGTGCAACCTTTCATTGCCCCCTGGAGAATGAGTCTTGCCTAGCTGTGTCCCCAGCAGTCAGTGGTTAGACAAGCAGAAGGGGTGTGACGAGCCTCAGAAACCCTCTGCTGGGTCGTGCCAAAGTCCAGCCTCCTGTTTCCCATCTTGGTCCACCAGCTGCCTCTGGGAAGGAGCCTATGCAGGAGGAGTGGGAGGCCGGAGGGACGCTGCTCCCCTGGGGGCGGTACTTTTCGTGAAGCCCCTTGACACAGCTGAGGTCTTGTTGCTGGTCGATCCTGGAATGGACAGATCCCACTCCAACGAGACTTATTGGAGTGGGAAACGCTACCGCTGCTCTTAGCTGCCTCTCGCGAGTCTAATATTGCCTAATTATATGCCATACGGGGCATCATCCCAGCCACTTCCCGCTCGAAGGAAATGCCTCTTCTTGGCGGACGACCAGCCTCTCTCCTTCCCTTGCCCAACACTGCTGTGCTTTGTGCTGCTTTGTTGCGATGCTGTGCGTGCATCTTCCATCCCGGCAGGGGTCTGTTCCTGCCTTCGGTGCTTGCGGAGGGCTGCTGCTTCGTGGGTGGGAAAACCATTGCGGAATGCTGTTGTCTTGAAGGTTTTGTCCCCGAGTTTTTGTTTGGAGTTTGGTTGTTCTGAAAGATGTGGAGGGGAGACAGGAGTTGCTTTTTCGTTGCTTGGTCTGGACTTGTATATGTAAGCACTAGGCAGAATGTCTCTTGTTCATTTCAGTGGGGCATATGCAGGAGAACCTCCCACTAGATGTCTTCTGTATAGACTTCAGATAGGGGCAGTCCAGGAAAACGGATTCACATGGACTTCATTGGAGTCGATAGTGTGATTGGAGTCCCTCTGACTCCATGGAAAAGCTTAAAAACATGTAGGCAGTGTCTGGAGAAATTTGAAGAGTCCAAGAGGGACTCGCGGCCCAATCCTGTTCAGGCCTTATGCCACCGGAATGAGCGTTCCGGGGGCATATGACCCTTTGCAGATGTTGCAAAACGCAACGTGCCATTTGGCCCACCCTGGCCGCCGCAAGCAGCTGTGTCCTTGCATCAGCGGATTGAGGACGCCCGCCAACACTGGTCAGCGCAGGGGGTAGGAGGAGGGGGGGCAGAATGGGGCGGAGCAGGGAGGAGAGCAGATTGAGGCTGAGAAGGGGCCAGTATTGGCCGCAGCGGTGCACTTTCCCTCCTTCCTGACTTTGATCCCCCAACCCGAGTCCAACCCAGGTTGAGGGACCTGTGATATAGCTGGTGCAGGTCCGAGTAGACTCAGGGGGCCCGCACAGACTTACCCTGGGGCAAGGGAACAGAGGCCTCGGGAGGCTGACACTCCCATGGGATGCACTGAGCACCATGTTGGTGCAGCTGCCTCGCCTCACGGGGACCTAAGTTGGATTGGGCTGTCAGTCGGAACACGTTTATTCACCTCTTGAGACTGACCGGCCATGTGTGCTTGGAGACCAGTCTGCCTTGATTGCTTTGGGACTTGCTCCCAAGTAAGTACACTTGACGGACAGAAACCGAGTACATTCTATGCAAAACAGCTCCATATGATGTGTCTTGTCCTCCTCTATGGAGACTTTGGAGTTTGGTTTTCTCCTCTACCCACTTCCCTGCGAGCAAGTCCTGTTCAGTTCAGTGGCTCTTTCTGCTGAGCAGACACGCACGATGGGGCTGTTACTGTGCTGGTTGTGGCCGGTGCAAGGTGGCCTTTGTAGCTGGGGCTGTGTGGTGGTGGTGGTGGTCACGGGGAATGTCTGTGCGTGACCCGGGCGTATCTTAGCAGCCCCTACGGAGCTGCAGAGAATGTGGGGCGCGTTTGGAGTTCAGGTGGGGACTTGGCCATGTCAGAAATACCGCAGCAGACTTTCTGCCTTGCATGCTGCTTGCCGCTGTGCCGGAAGGCGCTTGGACGTTGCCCCCAGCAGGACCCCTGCCCCGCAGGGCTGTGTCAGCCTGGAAGTCCACCCCCTGCGTAGGGACCTGTCCTCTCCCTGCTGCGTTTCCTGCCTCTCGCTTTTCTTCCCGCCTTTGTCCTGCCCGCCGCTGGGCTCCCTCTGCTTTTCCTGTTTAATCACTTTTTCCGCATTGCATCCCAGGATGTTGGCAGAGGCGCCTGCTGCCATTTCACCTGCTGCTGTGTCACTAACCCGCCTTCGTTGTTTCTCGTCCATTCGTTGCTCAGACCAGCCATGCGATAGCCACGGGGAGCAAACGGCTGCTGCATACGCGAGGTTTCGCCCCCCTCGGAGTGGCGCTCGGTCACCGCAGCAGCCACGGGAGCACCGGAGAGGGCCCCCTCTCATCTCCGAGGGCCTTGACCTGGACGTCTTGGGGAGCTCGTCTGAAGGAAGGAAGGCCAGAAATGGCCAGAGACGCCACAGAGAGAAGCGGGACAGGAGACCAGGAAGCCGGGAGCCTGCTCTGGACCCGCAGGATGAGGCCTTCGACAGAGGCAGCGGCAGGAGCGAGGGCAGCAGGGAGCGAGAGCCAGTGGCGACTCGGGAGGGGCCTCGGGGGCCACCTTTGGGTGGGGAGGTGGGGCGCGCTGGTGGAGGCAGCAGGGAGCAGCGGGAGAGGAATCGGGGGCAGCCCCC
The DNA here is from genome assembly GCA_026170595.1 of Plestiodon gilberti rubricaudatus. Classification (NCBI taxonomy): domain Eukaryota; kingdom Metazoa; phylum Chordata; class Lepidosauria; order Squamata; family Scincidae; genus Plestiodon; species Plestiodon gilberti. The sequence goes on along the minus strand of JANXHW010000003.1, from coordinate 1,359,400 downwards.
TCTCACCCGGGACGGGGAAGGCAAGGGGGCAAATCTAGAGGACGACGACAACAACAGGCACCGTAAGCATCAGGAGAGGCAATTGCCCAGTTTGGAGACGTCTCTGAGGCTCCCAAATCCGAGCGCCATTGCGGAGGAAAGGCACCCCGACTGGCGTCGCAGCAACAGCCCGTCGCCAAATGCAGCCCGTCGCAGGCTGCCCCGTGAGGGTCGTCTGACAGCAAAGGCCTCCCGTCAGCCCCGACTCCTGGACTCAGAAGTACTCAGCTGGCAGGGGCCCCGGAAGGATGTCAAAGAAGGAGAACATGAGAGAGCAGGTCATGGGACGAGAGCCTTTCCACGTCGAGGGGAGGACTGGGAAATGGACCCAGGGCGCCGCCGACGGAGTCCTGGTGAGTAGCGGGAGGGCTGTCTGTGTGCCTGGCTCTTGTGCAAGTGTCTGTGTGCACCCTGGGCCTTCTGTCAATGTCGCGAGTCTCTCTCCTTCCGGTCCCTGTGAGGCCCTGGCTTCATCGGGGGGGGGGGGGGGAGGCTGCAGCTGAGCGGGCAGGGGAACTAGATTACAAATGCCACTGCGAAGGTGGATTCAGGCAGGGAGGGGTTTAGAGGCAAACGCATCCGTTTCGAACGTTGGCCCAGAAAGTCTTGCTGAGTACGTTTTCGTGGAGTTTCAGCTGAGAGCCTCTTCCTGGGTATGAATTTCTGGGTTTTTTTTTGGGGGGGGGCAGTCATTCTTTGGGTTTCCTGGAACGTGGTCAGTCTGAGCATGAAAGCAAAGAAGCGTGTGTCAAACAAGCCTGGAAATTCCAGCTTGTCTGATTTTACCTGAAGAGAAACAAAACTGAAGCTATTGGGCTTCAGTGCCGCATGCGGGATGTGGGCCTCTGGATGGTGAACCGAGGAGAGTGGCACTCATGGGCTGCCCGTCCCTGGCAGCGGCAGAGTGTCAGTCAGCAGTGTCAGGTGCCATGTTTCAGCCTGGGCACCAGGCGGTTCGGTGCTCTGTTCTTCACGCCGATTCCTGCAGCCTGACCTTGAGAAGCAGTGCTGCTCCAGCACACGGGGCCCAGCCCACAGCCCCTGGGTGCTGAACTGCCCCTCTGGGATTGCGCAAAGCTGGGGTGGGGGAGAGACTCCACTTGACACCCAAACTCCCTCCATCTAATCCACTCTGCAAGCTCCCATCTCCTGGTTGTGTGAACTGGCCCTCCCCATAATGATGGCGATTTGTACTTTTGGCGTCTACACTGTACTTTCCTCAGTGCCCAGAAAGTGGTTTCCATACAGTGCCTCGGTATTCTCTACCCCAACCCTGTAAGGTAGCTCAGTATGAGAGAGTAGCTTGCCTAAGGACGACTAGCGGAATCCGTGGCAGAGGGAATACTTGCAGCACCTGGGATTTCTGCCTCCCCCCCCCCCACTCTGTACCAGCTCTCCACACGTAAAGCTCCTCCCAGTATCTTCAGGCGGAATTTCCCAGCCCCTCGCCAGAGCACAGCGTGGGCCCCTCCTCCCTCTGGCTCTCTTCCCCTAGATGAGCTGGGGGGGGGGGCTGACGGATGAGTCCAATTTATACACTGTCCTAATAATATTTTTCTTCAGTGTAGCTTGCAGTGACAGACCAGAAATAGCTCAAGTGTCTATCAGCAGGTTCCCGTATCCTCTTCTGTGGGCGCTAATCACAGCTGGCGCGCCATCGCAACAAGGAAGCTCTTGCCAAGCGCCTGGAGGAGTCGCACAGCCATTCTGTGCAGGGTTTGCCTCCGAGAGAGCTGACCTCCTGGCGGCCCGGCCCTGGGGCTCTCCTGATGGCTGCCAGCGCCGGAAGCAAACCCCACACGTCTTGAGCTGCCCCCAGGGTCCCCTGCAGTGGGGGCTGGGCCACCTATCGGATTGCCTGGGCTAGGCTGGGACGGAGGACACCCCTTCCGCAAAGACCGAGAGGGTGCTCTGGCAGGGGCCGCTTGCTCTCTGGGTGCTGCAGGAAACCTGCTCTGCCAGGCTGGCCTCCAGCAGAAGCCGGGCCTTTTCTCCTCCAGCTGTGACACGGGGTTCTGCGGAGCTACTACCAGGTCGCTCCTGCCCAGTTACCTTTCTAGAGATGTGCGTGTGTGAGTACTCATGCACACAGTGCGGTTTGAGGGCAGAGGACATGATGGGCACAACTTGCTCCTTGTCTGGTGACCTGCTTTTGCTTTGTGATGTTGAGGAACCGCAGCCTGAGGCCGGGATGCCAGGCGAGAGAGCCCTGGCACAGGGCACGACCTGCACCCTCCTCTTGGCAGAGGGTGGAGGAGTCTCCTGGCTCTGAGCTGCTTTGCAGCTGGCACTGTGAGGAGGAACTCGGAGCAGAAGGCAAAGGCTCTGGCCAGAATCCAGGTTGCAAGATGCTGGTGGCGGTGTCTCTGGGCTCCTGCCTGGGAGGGGGGAGGTCTTGGAGACGCTTGGACCAGGAGAAGGGAGCAGTGGCGGTGAGGAGGAGGCAAGCAGGAGCCGGAGACGCTGGAGCAGTCCTAAAGCCAGAGTTTGCAGAACTGCAAGTGTGCTCCCCCTGGTGTCCCCTACAAGGATTGCCACCCCGAGAAACTGCTTTTCAGCTTAACGCGCCCTGGATTTTAAACCCATTAAAGCAGGAACCACTTATGAGAGAGTGGAATCATTTCAGTGGGCTGTAGGCAGCTTGTGCTGCCGCAAAGAGCACAAAAGCGTCGACCCAGTGTGCGGCGGCTGTGAAGAAGGCCAATTCCATGCTTGGGATCATTAAAAAAGGGATTAAGAATAAAACAGCCAATATCATTATGCCCTTGTACAAATCGATGGTAAGGCCACATCTGGAGTATTGTGTCCAGTTCTGGTCGCCGCACCTCAAAAAGGATATAGTTGAATTGGAAAAGGTGCAGAAAAGAGCGACCAGAATGATTCGTGGGCTGGAGCACCTCCCTTATGAGGAAAGGCTACAGCGTCTGGGGCTTTTCAGCCTAGAAAAAAGGCGCCTGAGGGGGGACATGATTGAGACGTATAAAATTATGCATGGGATGGAGAGAGTGGATAGAGGGAAATTCTTCTCCCTCTCGCACAACACCAGAACCAGGGGACATGCACTAAAATTGAGTGGAGGGAGAGTTAGAACGGACAAAAGAAAATATTTCTTTACCCAGCGTGTCATTCATCTGTGGAACTCCTTGCCACATGATGTGGTGATGGCACCTGGCCTAGATGCCTTTAAAAGGGGTTTGGACAGATTCATGGAGGAAAAGACCATCACAGGTTACAAGCCATAAGCAGCCTCCTGGCTTTAGAAGTTTAAGGTTTTCTCTGTATGCCAGGTGCAAGGGAGTGGCGACAGGATACAGGTATTTTGTTGTCTTGTGTGCTCTTTGCTGGGCCACTAAGATTCAAGAAGCTGGACTAGCTGGGACTTTGGTCTGATCCAGCAGGGTCTTCTTATGTTCTTAATTTTTTGTTTTAAGCAAGTTTCTAGCCCTTTTGACTACAGACGTGACCACCTGTGCCGTGTCTGAGGAAATCTCGGTGCCTGTCCAGTGCCTGGGGCGGTCCCTTTGGCTGGCTTTGCATGCTCAAGCTCCCAGCTTCAGTCCTTGGCTGGTTCTTGGGCAGCAGCAGAGCTCGGAAAGACCCCCTCTGCCTGAGAGCACTGCCAGCTGGAGCGAATGGCGCTGGATCAGGGGGCTGACGCTGCCCGCCGTGCCCTGGCTTCGGGACTCTGTCACAACCCCAGGACAAAGAGGTGAAGTTGTGCAGCATGTAGGCAGAGTCATTGAACTTGCATAATTCATGATGCATTTGTGCAAAACGTCACTCTGAACTGAGCTCTAAATCTTTTTCTTGGAATGAGAAAGGAAATTCTGTTTTTCTTAGGAACAAAATCACAGGGGACAAAAGAAGTCATTTACCAGACACCCCGCCCAGCTGCCCAGGAACAGGAGCTTTATGATGCCGAGATTGCCCGGAAGTTGCAAGAGGAGGAACTGTTGGTGAGCACGCAGAACAGGCAAATACAGGAGACTGTGACCGGGCTGGGGCAGAGGGTGTCATTCTGCTCCAGAAGTGCTGAGCAGCATCCAGTAATAATGCGTGCTGGTCATCGGGCGCCTTCCGGCTGGCCTCTACACCTGCTCCCAGGGTGTCCTCCCAACTACTCAGCCTAGAGCTGGGGCCAGAGAGTTGCTTCTAGTCCTGCATGATTGGGCGTTTTGGAAACCGGGGCTGGCATGCTGGGTGCCCGCCCCCCTCTTGCTTTGTGAGTTGGTTGGAATCTTGGGCAGGGAGGAGGGGTGAGGGAGTGAGAAGAGGTTGCAGGGCACACAGACAGAGGCGGCGGGAGGGAGATGGCTGAGGACGAACGGAGGGGGCCCGGAAAGGTGCAGTCGCTCGCTGCCCTCCTCGCGCTCCCTGTCTGGGCTGCCGTCCAGGAGTAAGCAGCCCCACTGAACACAATGGGACACTTCTGAGTAGGCCTGGCTAGGACGCTGTCCGAGGCGCCTTTCCTGCCTCTATGCCTGCCCCACACCTCCCTCTTTCTGCCCCCATCTTTTGTCTGGCCCAGGGTTAAATAGCCGCCTTCGATAGCTTTAACGCTTTGTGCACTTGCAGCAAAGGAGGGCCACGCCTCTGACAGCCCCCCCCCAACCAGAGGCTACTGCTTCAGTGAACCCCCAAGAGCAGGAGAAAAACAAACAGACCCCCATGTGCCCCCCCTCCCGTCCTTAGCCATGTTTTGGAAGATGGTCCCAGTGGGGAAGCCGCCCTGGGTTCAATGCCGGCACTTTCAGCAGGGAGACCGGGGCAGGTGGAAGTTTGTGCGACCAATTGTGAGCCTCCTTCCCCACAACTTGAGCTGCAGCCCTGTACACACTTTCCTGGGAGGAAGCCCCATTGATCATAGTGGGACTTGCTTCTAGTGTCCTATAAACAATGGCACCTCCCCTCCCTCTCTCCAGTGTGAAGAGGATCAAAGTGCTGTTGGCTCCCGCTGCCTCTCCTACTTGCCGCCAGCAGGGGGCAGCAGAGGCAGCTGCCCTTGAATGCTGAAAGCCAGGAGAGGGCAAGCTGTGGCGAAGGAGGGCTCTGCTGGGCGCCAGTCTAGGACACCGTCTCACCTCCTCCAAAGACTCGGAACTCATGGCTATCCAATACAACATGAGCATTGCAACCATACTTTCAAAACCCTAATGTGGGTTCATGGGTTAAGAGGGGAGAAAGTGGGAACTTGGATATTCTGGGGCAGAAAACTCAGGCCAAATGTCAAGAACCCACCTGGGTTTTGCATCTAAACGTGCAATTATTATTCCACCGTTTCCAGGTGGGTTTTGGACACTGGGTCTGGGCCCAAGTGACCCTGTCTATCAGCCGTCTCCCCTTTCATCCAGCGTTCACTCAAAGTGGGCCAGCAGCAGCAGGGGTGTAGACCCAGGCCCCTAACTCTGTAAGGTCTATAAAAGCCCCAGCCCCAGCTGCAGTGTAGGGGAGTGGGGGCCATTTTGCTTGAGTGAATGGGTGTGGGGCACCCTGTGATTGTGCAGCACATCTCAACCCCAGCTGCAGATGTTCGCTGTTCCTCTCGTTGGCTTTTTCAACTTCTCTGTTCCTTTTCAGGCCAGCCAGGTGGATAGAAGGGCAGCACAGGTGGCCCAGGATGAGGTAGGGTGTGTGTGTGTGTGCGCGTGTTGGGGGAAGGGTGCAGGTAAAAGGGACTGGGAAGCTTTGGGTGACTCCAGGTGGCGCGAAGGGGGCAGCAGGCTCGCCAGCAAGATCATCCAGCTCTGTGTCGCCACTGGGGGGGGGGGCTGCACCTCGTGCAGGAGGCTCAGGAGGTGCAGCCCAGGATCTCTTGCCCTTGATCCAGAAGGAGCTGGGTGCCGCTCTCAAGCTGCCCGTTGCCATGCTCTGCAGTGTTGCCAGGACTTCTCCCGGATGCCGTCCAGACTCCCGGCAAGCTGCAGCTGGAGGGACTTGAGGCGGTGGCATGCCCCCTCGCCCCTCCCACCCAGGAGGCACAGAGGCAAATGGGGGAGTCGGAAGGGCTGTTTAACCCCCAAGGGGCCCCGACAAGAGTCCAGAGAGTAGAAGAAGGGGGGTGAAGACCAAGGGGACCCCCCTTTATTGAGGGTGCAGCTGTGGCAGCCAAGAGCCCCCAAAGTGGAAGATCCCAAAGTGGATCGGCTCCTCCTCCTCCCAGTGAGTCATGTTTTGAGGCCTCCCTGGGCAGGCAGGCAGGCAGACACTTCTGGGATCAGAGGCCTTCACTGGAGGGCTGCGGGTGTCGGGGGACCCCAGAGGTGGGGGCCGCGGGGCCACAGTGCCCTCCAGGAGACGCTAGTAGGCTGAGGGCGATGCATCGTTTCTTGTTACCTCCTGGTCAGGAGCATCTTTTCGTGGTTGAGTGAATTCCGAGAGACAAGAGCCTCCTGGACAGATTGCCATGCCCTCACCTTGACCCCAGTATGTCGACCTTCACCCTTGGGATGAGAGAGGGGAAACCCCGGCACCCCTTCTGAGCTCCTTGGAAGAAGGGTGGGATGTAAATGTGGAATCCTACAGAGCAAGTGATAGAGAAGTTATCCCGGAAGCACGTTGGAGTGTGCAGGCCTGGCATGAGTCATGGTGGTGCCCAGTCACCCCCCTTTGGTGGGGCACGTGTGAGCCCGCCCGTGCCACTGCTGCCGCCTCGCCTTCTCTGCCACCCATCACACTTTCACGACTGGGTGGCTGGGGAGGAACGAGGGAGGCAGCGATCCTGTTCCCAATCGCTGGAGTGTGGTCAAGAACGCAACTGCAAGGGCCCCCTTACCACCTCCTCCTGTTGTGCCCCGGCCCCCTCACCCCCCCTTCTACAAGGAGAGCGAGGAAGAAGAGGATGGGGCACTGACCAGGAGGGGCGAGTGGGCGTCTCTGCCAGTGTGCCGCCTTTCTCAGCCTGCCACTGGCACAGCAGGCAGTGGGCGATTCGGCTCTTGGGGGTTACAGGCTGTCCGTGATTGATTGATTGATTGAAAGGTCTTCTAACCGGTCCTGCCTTTAGGGCTCCTTGTGGGTTATGATGGGGAAAAGATATACACAATGGTCCTCTTGGGTTCCAGATTCAGCCCTGCCTGCCTGCCTGCCAGCCAGCCCCCTTGGCAAGGATAGAAGCCCCGGCTTCGGCATTTGGAGCGATGTCCTTGCCAAGGGGAGCAATCCAGATCAAATGTTTCATCGACTGAGATGGGTGGAACCCGTGTCACCCTCTGCCCCAAATCTCTGGGGCCCATACACTGAAAGTGCTGTGACCCAAATACAGCCCTTTCTGGTCTTCGCTTGGCCCTGCTTCCGGAGTTTGTGTGCGAACCAGCAGGTTTCCCCCAGCAGGGCAGCTCGCTGACAGCCACAAACTGCCTCCGTAGTGCTCCAGGCCAGCCAGTCGGGCAGAGCTGGAGAGGGCAGTGGTGGGCGGCGGCGGCGGCGTTTGCTGGTGGCCTTCCTGGAAGTGCCAGGATGCCACAAGTCCTGGTTGCGTTTTTCCCCTGCCAGGAAGTAGCCCGCCTGCTGATGGCCGAGGAGAAGAAAGCGTACAAGAAAGCCAAGGATCGAGAAAAGGTGTCTTCTGACAAGAAGAGGCGGGACCAAGACTGGAAGGTGGGTTCCGATCCAGCTGGGTCTTCTGGTGCTGAGCTGGTTGACTGGTGCTGGGGCTCTTGCTCCAGGCTGACCTCGCACAGAAGCAGCAGGCGTATGGTCTTTCACTGGCTAGTAGATCGAGATGGTTCTGTGCTCTGCTCCGGGTCCATTGGCAGGCGGCCTCCGAAAACCAGTGGCAGGGAAAGGGGGCGGGAGGGAGAAGCTCGCTGGCCTTTCTGTCCTGCTTCTCAGAGGCAGCTGTTTGGCAGCTGTCAGGAACAGAATCCTGGACTGTGGATCAGCCTGTGGCCTGATCTGGCAAATCGTCTGCTCGACTAATCCCCAGTCCCTAGTTGTACGGCTGGAGCGACCGGGCTCAGGTCCGTGGCCGGCCTCCTCGGAGGGCTTCCCTTGCTGGAGCAGGCAGGCAGGCAGAGTGTCACCCGGAGAGGCTGGAGCTCTTGTCCGTTCTTCTCGATGCAGCATGATCCACAGGAACTGGGGCGCCCAAGGTCAAGAGAGGGGCCTGAACCTCACCGACCCAGGAGTGACAAACCCACACGGTAAGACGTACGGGGCCCCACAGGTCCGGGGCTGGGGGTGGGGTGTCATCTCTTGCGACCCTGGAGAAAAACGTTCACTAGCCGAAGGGAAGGGCATGCATGATGTTGCCGTGCAGGGCTGTTTCTGTGCTGGCTTCTTCGTCCTGTCTTTGGGGTTTTTTATTCACACTCTGCAGGGTCAGATCCTCTCTGAGGTGGTGTCTGACCGAAGTCTGGGCTGCACTACTTCAGAAAGCAGGTGGGGGTGGGTGTTGCATGACTCGATGGTCCTCTACATTTGAAAATCTCTGCTCGTGAAAGTCTAGCGTGTCAGTGGAGCAAGGTTTTACAATGGCCTTCTCCTTGACCGTGCGGCCTGTCTGTGTGTGGAGGTCACTCGGTCCCATGTACCCCCCCCCCCATCTGCAGCCTGAAGTGGTGCAGCCCAGGAACAGGTCATCTCTTCAGTCAGCAGTAGGCCGAATTCATTCAGGGGGTCTTGTCAGTCAACGTCACGCACCCACGTTGCCTCTAAAGGGAAGCCCCCACTGATGCCAAAGGAAATTTCCAAGGCTGGTAGCGCCTCCTGGGGGTGTGTGCATTCATCAGGATTGCAGCACCCCACCCCGAGACTCTTTAACCTTGGAGAAAGAGGCACCAGATTGCCTGCTTTGGCTCTCCAAGTCTTATCATGATTTCCCTGTTTGTTGTACAGATTTATACCCTGCCTTTTCTGCCATTGTCGTCACCACAAGTCAGCTTACCAAAATAAGATTTATGAAATGCAAAAATGATATCAGGCAGTAAAACATGTAGATTTCCTGGGGGGGGGGGGGAATAAAGTATCGGGAGCAGCTGATAGACTTAATTCATACACGGCTGTTCCAAGCTGACTGGATTTAAAAGGCCAAGAGGTTTTCAGTCTCTGTCTACGAACAGGCTGGGGGGAGGGGGGGCGGAGACCCTCTCTGGGACAGGCCTTTCAGAACCGTGACAGCAGCCCTGTAACTGCCTGTTGCATCCCCCCCCCCTCCAGAGCAGACAGCCCTGGAGAGGCCACCTGGGCCCAGCTGGGCCTTACGATGCCAATGAGACTTTCACGTTATCTTATTTGGCCATCCTATGTGTGGGAGGTCCCATTTTACAGATGGGGGAATTGAGACTCATTGGTCCAAGGTTATGTAATAGACCAGCGGTTCCCAAACTTTGAGGCGCAGCTCCTTGGGGAGCTGCGTTGAATCCCCAGGGGCATCGCGGAACACGCACAGGCCGCAGCAGCGCGACTGCGATGCAACACAGAAGAACATGCAGCAGAGGTTGCTCCCTGCTGCACGTCGCATGTGGTGTTTGCGAGGCTTGTGGGGCCCTCCCTCCTGCCCTGACGTCCTTACCGCTGATTTTAGGGTTACTTCCTGGTTGCGGAACCTGGAAGTAAGTGCCTATGACGTCCTCGCGTCACACCGTCGCTGCACTGACCTTCTGGGTTCCAGCAGGAGGAAGGGAGTTTGGGAACCTCTGTAATAGACTCTCTCAGTCCAGACATCCTCTTCTCTGGACTGCAGTGATTTGTTCCATCAAGAACGACAGCCAGGAAATGGGGAGGAGGAGGAGGAAGGCCCTATGTGTGAGCTGCCAGCCCTACTCCTGGGACCGGAGGCAGTGTAGGGGAGGAACTGGGAGGCTTTGCCAGAGGCTTGGCTTCCCCTTTTCGTTCTGAGTGGTCCCAGTTCAGTCGACTGCTGCTGCAGCAGAGGGCCCTTCCTGGCTGGCCAACCCTCCTCCTCCTCGGGGCTTTTTGTAGAGGAGCTTGATGGCGGCGGCAGCAAAGCTTCTTGCTGGCTGTGCCTTCAGCCCGTGAGGCGGCCATGTTTGAGAGGGATGCGACCGTCCATCCGAGAGGCCCGCTTCCTCCGGCTGTTCTTGGGAGAGGGGACAGCGCCAGCAAGTTCCTTTTCATCCTCCTGCCCTGACGGTCTTCATCCCCTCCCTGCCAGGCCGCCACCGCCGTTCACGGAGGACTTGGATCGGGTGTCTAGTCTGGGCAGCCGGCATCACTCAGTGCAGGAAATATCCAAGCCAGAGCCTTCTCCTAAAGGTGAGGTGCACTTCCAGCTGCGGTCGGGAAGGGGCTGCGTGTGAGGCCATTGAACCCTGCTGGGTTAGCGAGGAGGACCACCGCCTCCAGTGAGCTGTCCCTGGGCCCCAGCCCTTGGTTCGGCTGCAGGTGGCTGTGGAACGTTCCTGGATGTTGTGCAACTCCTCAGGAGGGGCAGCTCAGTCCAGAACGTGGGGATCTGAGCAGCTGGGGACAGGAGTCTGAGGGGGCAGGGGGCTTGCTGGGCAGAGAGGGCGGAGTTGAGGACCGGCACCCTTGATTGGGATGGAGGGAGTCGCCAGGCCTGCGGAGAGGGAGCAGAGGGGACGCAGCAAGGATCCTGCTGAGAAGGGGCTGGAGGTCAGCCAGGATGTCTGCCAGCCAACGCAAGCTGCCCTCCTCCTCGGGATCTGCCTCACTGGTGCAGGCAAAGCTGCAGGAGAGGAAAAGCCAATAGGCAGCCTTGGTGGAAAGAGTGAGTGGCCTCTGTCTCGCATGGAGCGCAGCCCCTGGAGAGCAGCAGTAAGGAAAAATCGGTCTGGGTCCTCACTGCTGGTTTCCAACCGAAGCGGTGCCAGGCAGGCTGTGCACGGAGCTCTGGCCAGGGAATGGGCCCCAGGGGCTTTGCCCTGCTGCCTACTTGGGGCTTCGTAAGCACCGGATGGGCAGGGAGAAGTGGCTGGGAGCTGCGGCCGGCTGGGTTTAGTTCCTCTTCTCCTTCCATCGGCACTGGAGGGAGAAGGGAGCTGCCGCCGCGACCCTCTTTCTCCTCTCAGCAAGTCCGAAAAAGGTCCACTGGAGCAGCAGGCTGGAGAGGGCGGTCAACAGGTGGGCTGCTGGGGTCTCTCTGCTCCCCGACCCTCCAAGGGTGCCGCTCCATGCACCCATTTCAGGCCCTGAGAGTAGCGCCTGGTCTTTTTTTCTGGAGACCGTGATGGGAGGGGGGGCGATGGAAAAGGGACGGAAGCGGCTTAGGGTCTTGTTTGCACTTGCTCCTGAAGTTGGAGGGGACCTACCAGACCCGGCAGTCCAGCCCCGGCAGTCCAGCGCAGGCTGTCCACACCCTCGGCTCCAACCCCTCTCTTTCCTTTTCACAGGTTTCCACTACAAGCAGTAGGAAGACTCGACTTCGGTTTGATCCCGAGGAGTCTCTTTTGTAGCAACGTTTCTGGAGTCCTTCTGGAGATCTTCCGCCTTCCTTCCGGCCTCTGAGGGTCCCGTCCCAGGACTGCCTCCTCTGGCCACCAGCAGAGCCTCTCGTCCTTCTTCCTCTTCAGTCTGTGGGTTTTTTCTCACTGTGTCTGATCTCTTGGGCAGGGCAGTTAAATCTCGCGTCAGTGCAGCTCCCCAGGCCCGCCCCCCACCCACCTCCAAGGGTCTCTTCGTGGCCCAGTTTGTTTCTGGCTTCGTTGCGTCTTGTGGTGCTGCCCAGTCCAGTTGGGACCAGCCCACAGTTGAGCCGACGTGATTTTCTTTTGTTCTTTTGGCCCTGGAGAGAAAGAGAATGTGGGTGGGTGAGGCGCACAGGTGGGCCTTTGGGGTGGGATACTTTGGCAGGATCCAGACAGACAAGGCAAGTGGCCGCGTGGCCACTCAGTGAGGAGGTGGCTGCTGGCCGCTGCCCGACGCCCTCTACGCCTTCCTCGAAGTCGCTCCAGTCTCCTCACATGGCTTCCGCCACCTGAGCTGCGCTACCTGCATATTGTCTGTGACTGACAGACGTGCACGTACCTCGCTCAATCACTCATCCTCACGTGACAATGAGAGATGCTTACTCAGGGTTGCCTCACCCGTGACGTTCTTTAGGGTGACACCTCAGACACTCTAAGTGTAGACGTCACGGGAAGTGGAGCAACAGCAGTGTCGTTCAGGGAAGCGCGCCAGGATTGGCTGGACTCGGTGTGCTGTTTCGTCATGTGTGAAACGGCCCTCGGTGATCCTGGGAACTGCATTAACCTTCTTCTGACATGGTGAACCTTGACTGATTTACTTACAGAAACAAAAAGGAAATGTATGGCCTTGGAAATCCCTACGTGTTGAAATGTTTGCTCTCGGTTTTTTAGGGAACCAGTGAGGTCTGGGAGCCTTTTTTGGTTTTGTTTTTTTAAATCAAGGTTGGAGTCTCTTAAGATTCCGCAACCTGGTCAAAAAGTGCCTTGGGTGAGGCGAGAGGGGCAGGCCGGGGGGCGCCCACCTTCCTGCTCCGAGCTGGACTGCGAGCTGCACCCTCTCCACGCACCCCAGAAGGACCCTCCCAGAGGTGTCTCTCATTCCTCCCCATTTCTCTCTCCGGTTTTAAAACTCGCTTCCAGCCATGCCTGGATTTCGCTGCCCTACCCTCTTGTGGGGGGTCAGGCGTGGGAGCTCTTTTTCCACAGCGCGACTCATTTGCCCACAGTGTATTTGTTGTCTTCTCCGTCTGTTTTGTGTGTTACTCCTGCAGTGCCAAGTCCAACTGTTTGGTTTTATATATCTTTTATTTTTATATGACATAGACTAGTCACAGGTTGTTAATTACTTTTGACTAATGAAGCTGCCATTCCCTGCCTCCTCTGTGTCGCTGCATTGCGTCAAAGCGGAATTTATTGCTAAATCCTGCGCTGTACCTGTGGGTGCAGAAAGCTTCCCTGTGCAGTGGAGGACCCTTCCTCTCTTCTGTGTGGCCAGGTGGGCTCATGCAGCATTCATGGGAATGTGGCTTGGGAGCAATCCAGGCACTTTCTATGGTTTTCCTTGCACGGCTGAACAGTCTCAGTCTGCATAAGGTGTTGAGAGAGAGCAAGCAAGCAAAACGAGTCAGGATCACTGATCAGGAGAGTCCTGTGCTTGGTTGACCAAACCTCTCCCTCCCCCCCCTTTAGAACCGAGTCATGTGCTCAACTTGTAAGCACGTTTTGGGTCTAAGGATCTTCTAGAGCAGGGGTTCCCAACCTGGGGAGGCCTGCACACCCCCTACGAGGGCCTCCGGTTGCCCTGCATACCCCCCAGACTTGCCGCCGTGTACCCCCTGTTAAATTGGTTTTTCCCGGGGAAAACAAAGGCTACAGCCCTGCCAATTACGAGATCCAAGATATGCGGCGCACAGGAGAAACAGGTAGGAGGAGTTACCAGGGACATTGGCAGGACCTAGGCTTTTTTCCAGGTTGCGGCGCAGGCGGGATGACCCGGCCACGCTGCAACCCGGAAATAAACTTTAGACGCTGCCCGTTATCAGCTGCTGATCGCAGCAGCTGATAATGGGCAGCGTCTCGTGTACCCCCAGCCTGCAGTCCACATACCCCTAGGGGTACACGTACCACAGGTTGTGCAAGGGAGTGGCGACAGGATACAGGTTATCTTGTTGTCTTGTGCTCCCTGAGGCATCTGGTGGGGTCACTGTGAGATACAGGAAGCTGGACTAGATCTGGGCCTTTGGCCTGATCCAGCAGGGCTCTTCTTAATTATCTGTAGGTAAATGCAGAGAATGTGCATAGTCCCCAAAGACACTTCCCTGTGTGAGCCCCATTGAAATGAATGGGACCTGCACAAAAGGACCCAGTTCTTGTGCCGTTCTTGTCAGTGGGGCACACTCAGGAGACCTTTGCCCGGGGGGTTGTGGCCAAATAGTTTCACCAACAGACATTGTCTTGTGGCCCAATCCTATGCGAGCCTTTAGACTGTCGGAACTCGCCTTCCGGCAGTGTAAAGTCCTTTCTGGCTGTTGTGAAAGGCGACTCGCCATTCAGAGCAGCTGGGCCGCCGCACCGCCAGCAGCCTGCCAGTGGCCCTTGACCATCCGCTGGTACCAGTATTTCAGTGCGGGGCCATGGAGGGGGCGGAACAGGCAGGGAGGGTGGGGAATGGGGAGGAGACCTGGGCAGAATGGGGGGGCAGACTGTGGCCTGGAAGGGGGCAGTATCGGCAGCAATGGCGTCACCGATATCCTGCCCCCCTCCCAGACCTCGAAGCACCTTCCCATGTCCACGCGGACTTGCACTAGCTGAATCTCTGGGGCAGGTCTGAGTCGACCCATTCCGATGCCAGAGGCTTACCTGCAGGTAAGGAAACAAATGTTCTCTTACCAGGAGGGGACCTCCGGGACTGGCCCCCCTCGCAGGGTGCAGCACGCGCTCCGGTGGTTTGGCCGCATCGGCAGGGGAGGGAAAGGATTGGGCTGAGTCCCCTTGAGTAAAGAACCCAGTTGACCCACCTGGTGTGCCTGAAAAGCCGAAAATCCCGTGTGTTTCATTAGACAAACTTTAACATATAGTTCATCCAGCTTAATGCTGTCCATTTGGGCCCGTTCTTGATTCCAGTACACAATGACTATAAAACTCCATGCTTGGGTGGTGGGAGTTGGGATATTGCTCAGCTTAACTCCACCCTGTGAGTTCAGAACATCCAGGCAAGGGGGTTCTCCTGCAGCAGAATCAGCCCCTAATTCTGAAGGGTACCAGGTCAAACCTGTTGGAGTGGTCTGGCTGACTCTTGCCTCCTCTCCCTGGTGGTGGGGCATCCAGCCAGCGCCGCCCCCTGCCCCCCTCCCCAAGGCTTCCATGCAACAGTGAATCTGAAAGAGGCTCTTTGCCCTGCCAACAGAGCTGGTCCCACTCAAGGCGTCCTGGGAATCGTTCTGGTTCCTGCCTCCCTGTTCCTTGGGCGCCCTGCCCTGCCCTGCCCTGCCTGCCTCAGAACGACAGGGAAATGACAACGAGGGGACGGCCATCCTCCCTCCACCCCCCCCCCCAAGTGCAGCGCTTCTCCTGCTCTCTGGTGACCAAGTGTGGTGCCTCTTCAGTTTTCGAAAGGACTCGGGGCACAGATTTGTTCCCTGGAAAGACTCGATCACATGGGTGTAAGTTTCAGGAAGGTAGATCTTGGCTGAACATTAGGAAAAACGTCTAAATGGTCAATAAGAGCAATTCAAGAATGGCTCCACTTGCCGGGGTGGGGGCTGTTCCAGGGAAGGGGGCTCTTTGTGTTCCTCGGAGAAAGTCAGCGGGAGGCTCTTGTTCCCCCTCCCCCTCTTCTTCGATGAGAACTGCTCAAGCTGGTTTCGAAGGGGTTGTGTTCCTCTGTTTCGGGGGGGGGGGCTGGTTCCTCTGCACCTGCTGCTCTTGCTTTGTCAAGACTCCCATGTCATGCGGAGATTCTTGACTGTGCCAAAAGCCTCAGGCTGGGAGCAGAGCCGTCCCCAGGGTGTCTGCTCAGCCGTCCCCACTGAGCCACTTTGTAGATTTCCACTTCTTCCCATTCACAGTTTAACATGCGCCTTGTCTGTTGATTCACCTTATGGAAACTGCCTGATTTCCACTTGCTATGAAAGGTGGAAACGTCTTGCTCGTCTTATTCTAAAAGGTTCTGAATTTAAAAAAGAGAGACAAAGGTTTGGGCTTGACTGCAGCGCCCCTCATCACGGGCGACTGCTGCCAAGGGCTCGGGTGCCCCAACATCTCTGCCCAGGCTGAGTTGGAAGGGTGAGCCGCCTGCTCTCCCCGCACCTTGTCGCCCTTCAGAGCATGCCAAGCAGTGCTGTGCCAACCTTTGACTGAGCGCCTCCACAGCACTTCTGTGGCTGTCTCTGCTCCGGACAGAGTTTCTTAATCCTTCCCCTAAACCTACTGCTGTTCCTCCGACTTCCATTTAAAGGGTTGAAAATGGTTGGCAATCCCCCCCCCCCCCTTTGCCATCTATATCTAGGTGGACGCATCCCGTTCTTCAGTGGTTCTTGGTTGAGCTTCATCTTTTGCATCTCTGTCGCTCTCGGTCTGAATCTTTCCCAGCTTGTCAACATCCCTCTTGAACGCTGGTGCTCAGAAGCAAGTAGGGTGGCCTGTTTGGGACATTTCCCTATGGCAATTTCCTGCTAGTTTGTTGGAGGCCACTGAATGTGAGCAGTGGGTTGCGGCTCTTTTCCCAGGATGTTGTCTCTACCTCTGCTGCTCTCCTGGGAAGAAATTGCCCCCTCCTTCACGTCCTTTCGCCCAACACAAGGGAAAACGTAACTTCTGTGAGGAGGCAAAGCAGAGATGAGGAGCCAGGGGTTCATCCAGGAGTGCAGAAAATTCTGCTCTCTGTGGAAAAGGTGCTGCAACCCCAACCGACGAGGCTCTTCAGGCAGATTTGTTCTGGTCCACCTGGCTTGAAAGCTGTCCTTGGGCTTCGAGTCCTTCTGACTTTGCCTGGCCAACGTTTGGTGCTTGGCACAGAGAGGGAGTTGCCCCCTCTTCTATCCAAGTGTCTTTCCAAACCCGTCTTGCACCTCGCCATGACTCTTGAGCCGTCGTGCGCACTTTCCGCTGGTGGGTTTCCTGCTGACCCTGTCCACTCGTCCTCCCCCGTCATACGATCCCCACCACTCTGAGAGCAGCGGCAGGATCACCGCAGGAAGCGGCTCCTCCTCCTTGTGCTGCTCTTCCCGGGGAGCTTCTCGTGAACGGTCCGCTTTGGGACCAGAAGCTGCTCCGGTCCAACTGAAGAAGACTCTCTTCTCCTGCTTCCTCTTGGCATGCAGAACGTTGGTGCCCCATACTGATTGGGGGGACCCCCCCATTATTCCAGTTTTGAACAGTTGACGGGAAATGCCACCGCTCCCAACTAGTGTGCTCCATTGTGCGTTGCGTTCCTATGAAGGTGGTGTCTGTCACGTTTACTCAAACGTGTGCTGCCAACGCCACCCCCCTAGTGTTACGCCCCTGATGTCTGCGGAGCTGGAGCATATAACCTGTAGTGCTGTAGCTGGAGGGGGGGGGAGCTAGACCCCGATGCTCTCGTCCACCGCTGTCCTCTGCACTTCCTCTGGCCGGGGCAGCATTGAACCTGTCGCCTCAGGTGACGTAGTGACGAGGGAGGACATCTGACAAGCAGAAGGGTCTGTTTTGCCGCTCAGCAAAAGAAAGTTGCCACTTTTGGTAGCATAGATGAGCTCCTGCTGCACTGTGTAGATTTCGCAGTCGGCAAAAGGTGTTCCTGCACATTCCCTTCCTTGGGGGGGGGGGTGTTGCTCGTAATTCCAACTGGGTGCCTCCCCTCCAATTCTTACATTGCAGTTCCTTTTACGAACTGCCACCTTGGAGGAATAGCTGGATGTTGTCTTCAGGGATTGTGGTTCAATGTAGCATGTGGGGATTTAGCTTTCAAGATGAAACCGTCAAAGAGCTAGACACCCCCCCATCCCCCTTCAAGAGCTATAAGCTTACTTGAAGGTTGCTTCTCCCCCCAAGGCACTTCAGCACTGCTGAAGCATTGCTTTTCCACAATTTGCTGGAAGTAGAATGTAAAACGTGGTTTCACACAGCACGGAATACCACGCTACATAAATTCTCCTATAAAACTCCAGGGGTGCCTGTTTCTATGGGAAGATTGTCATATATCTTTCTGCGGCTCTCAGTCTTGTTCAGCAAAGGGGCCTACGTGGCTCTTGCAACGGGGCCCTTTTCTTCGTGGTTTCTTACAGTGGCTCTGCTTCGTGGCTTCTGCCCCTTGCCCTTAATTGGGCAGTTCCGGTTCCCTGCCGCCGGAAGGGCTTTAATTATTGGTTTACTCTTTGCACATTTACAGTTGTAAAAAAGCAGTAAGCATTGTTCTGGCTGCAAAGAGGAAACCAGCCATTAGCTGCCACCATGTCCTCGCCCGACTTGAGTAAGGGGTGAAGCAGGGATGCAGTGGCCGTGAAGGTGAACAGGAAGCAGTTAATTAACAGACTAGGGAGGAAACCACTATTTAAAGGGCCAGCGTCATGGAGAAGACTCAGTAGGAAGAAGGCCACAAATCGGTTCTGAAAGAGACAGGAAAACAGTGTTGACCATATTTGCTGTGCAACTGGAGTGACTAGGTGACAGCTATTCTAGGGGAAACGGGTAGCATGGAAGCAACCCAGGATTCACCCCGCCAGGCCTCCTTTGTCTATGTACACAGCGCATTTTCAACAGTTGAAAAGGTCTGGCTTTGCTTTGTGTTGCATTTCCAGCCTGTGCTGCTTCTGGATTTAAAGCCAAATATCTCACTGGGTCTTAGAGAATTGCGCTGTGTCCTTTAGCAATGCCGCTTCCTGTGGAAATGGGGGGGAAAAAAAAAAGAATTGCAAACTACACTCATCTCAGAATGGAGAATGTTTAGCTCAGTGTTGAAAGCAGTCCTGTTTCGGCACCACATGCCTGTGCAGCTCAGCTTCCAAAGTTGGGGTCGTCCAGATCGAGTCATATCAACCAGAGCACAGTTGATTCCCCACGGGGGCGAGTTCTAATTTCCAGCATAAGGTGCAGCTGCAAATGAAGGGTGAACAGCCAGGTGCCACTTCATGGATGTCCGCTGTGACGCTGCACAGACTAGGCCACCATCAGCCAGAGGGGTGTTTCATGTGCAAAAGAGCTGCATCTCTGCGGCCACCTTGCCTTTCCCAGCTCTTCCTTGTGCGTCCAGTCAATTGTTAACAGCTTCCTCCCCAAGTCAAAACCATTTTGTAACTTGGGGGGGCGCTCTGGGGAGCGTAAAATACCCCCTTTTGTTTTTCCTCCCTGGGTCACGACCATGATGTTGATTATGTTTATTTGAGAGCAGAGTCTGCACAACCCTGGAAGAATCTTACAGGGCCCAAAGTGACCGCGCGCACAAGCCGCAAGTGTATTGTTTAGTTGTGCATCAAGCAGCCCCCTGTTTTTTCCCCCAGTGTGGATGTTTGACCCCCCCCCACACCCCACAAAGGTGTCTAAGATGTCACATGGTCAGATGTCTATGGTCAGAAAAACCAGGATTGCATCCTTCAAAGCTGCCAAACATTCTACCGTCTTCCCCAACCTGCTCCCCCCATGCTATCCATCGCCCTTTTCATTGAGCTTTCAGACTTGTCTGGATGAGTCCAAAGTTTTCATTTCCACAAACTGGGATGATGTTGCTGGTTCTCGGTGGAGCATTTTCCCCCCTTCCAAACAAGGCTTTTTTTGGCTCAATGCTCTGGTTGTCCTCTATGCAAGAATTGTCTCTGCAGGGTCTTGCGTGGCAGCCTGGCAAGGTGGGTCTTGTGCTTTGCTTACTGTGCCAGTGGCCGAGGGTCTTCCAGTTGCCTAGAAGTAGCAAACCAGTTGTGCCGACTGTCGCTTGATTGCAGTCTTGTGCTGCGAGACAGACGAGAGCAGTGTTATGTTGGGGCAGGATTGTAGGCCGTTTTTCTTCCAGAGACAAAATAAAGAATTGTCATTTATTTACAAAAGTGTGTGTGTGTGTGTGTGTGTGTGTTGCTTTTGGTAACTTGCAAATATGCAAGTTCATGGCTACGTTTTCACTCCTGGAGAAAACTGGGAAGGGGCAAGAAATGTTGACCAATACTGTCCCGTGCCATCCAAGGGGCTCTTTTAAGCCCTTCATGGCTTGGTTTGCAGCTGGATATTTTGATTGTCAAAATTGTAAGATACCTAGTAATGTTAGGTACTTTGTAAAAAACCAAAAATGGTGATTTACTAAAACCAGTTTGGAATGGGTTCCGAGAAGGGCTCAGAGAATGAAGATGGTCTGGAAAACAAGTCCTATTTTGACCTGGGAGACGAAAAAAAAAAAAACTGAGGGGGCCAGGGTACCAGTTTTAGTCGCACAGACGAGAGCAAAGACTTGTCCGTTGCTGCCCAGGGGGCCCAACATGATCTAGTGGGCGAAGCTCCAGAGGGGAGATTTCACTTGTATCTTGGGAGGCGCTACAGGAAAGAGCCGGTCTGAGATGGATCATCGCCTTATCAGAGGCAGGGGGCTCTCCCTTGCTGGAGGTCTTCAAGACGGGGACATTCGTAAGCGCCCCTTCCCCTGGTGTAAGTGCCAGAGGCCCCAATGGGCCTCCTTGAATGCACGCCAGCTAAGCATGGTGAGAAGGAGGGAGGCAGGCAGGCCTGCCCGACCGACCCCCCCCTTCTGCCTGACCCCATACCACTGTGTAGGCACAAGCAATGGGGGGGGGGGGGAGACAGACAGACAGACAGACAGACTGACCTACCTCTTGTCTTCCCATCAGGGCTTAAACCTCTCGACGTGTAAATGCAGTTTTAACAGCCCTTGTAACAGTGGCATTGCCTCAAGGCTGCCACAGCACACCCAACATCTGGACAGACTTCCTGCCCTTCCTTCCAGTCACTGCTGCAGCTGCCAAATAGAAGTTTGGGGGAGCTGCCGTGTGTTTGGGCTGCCACTAGGGGGTAGTCCAGCTTTCTGACATATGTGTGTATTAATTCATATAATAATAAATAATACAAATTTAAATTTTATCTGGCCACTAAATTCTCAAACCTTTAGACATTTCCAAGTGGAAGGATAATGTTTTAACTCATATTTGGGCTCATTTTGATACAGGAGTTACAAAGTATAACCCTGAGGTCAGTCTTCTGTTCCAGGCCTGAATCCAGGGCCCAGGAATTATGACAACGGGTCTCTCCCCCCCCTTTTGTTTTTATCTTTTTAACAAAAGATTAAAAATACCAAGTAAACACACAATGATTAATGAACCGCCAAGCAGAGCCACATCATTTGTTTAATCCAGAACGGCTGCGCTTCCTGTTTTCTTAAGGACAGAACAGAACTTCATTTTAGGGTCAGTCAACATAGCAGGAGGAGGGAGGGGTGAATAATACTGGGAAACGGAGGACCTCAAAGACCCCATGGCGTCCAGCGCCTGCCTGCATCTCTGAAATTAGATACTTTTTTCCAGAATGTGTATAAAAGAATGTAGAGAGAGAGAGAGCATTTATCTTTCTAAATTGGGGTTTAAGCTTCATAGCTCTGAAGATAGATCTGTTTAGGTTGGAACCAGGACATTTCACCTCCAGGATGTCACTGGCAAGTCTGCAGGTGGAATCGCACGCACACACGCCCCGGTACCAGTTCTTTTGCATGTTTACAGCCCTCTTTTTATCAAACCAGCTGCAACAAATGGTGAAACGGTCAATGTCGCAGCAGCACCGGTAGCCAGCGGCACAATGAATGGCCTAGGTCAGGGGTTCTCAGCCTTTGGAGGGCTGGGAACCCCCAATGAAGGTCAAAAATTTTGGAGTACCCCAGCTAATTAGTATAATTAGCCAATTTACATAATTAGCTAATTTACATAAATTGCACAAAAATACACAAAAATGCCAGGATCTCTTTTAAAAAACACACAGCAATAAGACACATGAACAAAATGCACAAAAATAAATCCCAAGTACAAAACCCCCAAACTCAACTCCTCCACCCCACCCATGCATTTTCCAAAGTAAAAAAAACATAAATCCCAAGTACAAAAAATCCCAAACAACTCTTTCCCCCCCACCTCACCCATGCAGTTTTCAAAGTAAAATAAAACATAAATCCCAAGTACAAAACCCTCCAAACTTACCCAAGTGATGTCTGTGTGTTAACAAAGTAAAAAAAATGCTCATCCTGCAGCAGGAGCTGCATTCATTAGGAGAGCTGGGAGGTAGGAGCGTGGAGCACAACGCCCTCTGCTGGCTGCTGAGAAGCTTAACCTATGCACGTGCATAAATTAACCCCGACAATCAGCTGTAGATCGGATAGATTAGTCACAAAGAAAGCACAAGGGAGCTCTCTGGCTCCGGAAAAAAATCCAGAAAAAAATAAAAAAATTAAAAACTTAATTAACAATTAAGTGTTAATGGGGCAGATAACGGCCAGTCCTTGGCGTACATCCCAGCACATGGTCCGCGTACCCCTAGGAGTACGCGTACCACAGGTTGAGAACCTCTGGCGTAGGTATCACAGGATTCTGCTGCAAACAACTTCAGTTCATCATCTTCTCCTGGACCAGATGGGACCGTGGGGCCCAATGCTGCCCCCCCCTGGAGTGGCAGTGCCTTGCTGGGGTCCCAGGCAGGGGTCTTTCCCAGCTCTGCAACTTGAGAGCCGTTGAATGGGGAGTCACGGGACTGAGCTTGGGAACAAGAGCAGCACACGTCCCCTGGAACCCCACCCTGGTCTACGAGAGCGCAATGGCCCATTGCCGTCTGGCAGTCCGCGTGCATTTCTTCTTACCCAGCAGCCTGTTCAGCAGCCCCAGGCTGTTGCTTTGGCAACCGTTTGCTTTGGCTCTCCTGGGTGAAGCAAGTCTAGATACAGAATGAAGTATTTCACCAGGTGGAGTGTTTCTGCCAGTTGCTTCGTTGCTCTGGTTCAATTTTAAAACCTGGTAAAGCTTGGTGGGTCCCGTCGATAGAGTGTCAGGTTAAAAAGTGGGTCCCAGTGCTACACCCTGACCAAGCTGCTGCCTGATCTCCCAGCAACACAGGTTGCCTTCTACCGTCCGCCCAAGCAGATCTGCAGCCATTTGGCCACCAACGAGGGCTCCGCTGTTCCTATACGGAAACTCTTCTGCTTCAACAGGCACATGCGGGCACAGACTCGCAAGCGCATGGGGGGGGCTGCTCCATCGACGGTCCTGCCGATTGCAGTGGGAGCCACCTCAGCCCAGGCTCACATCTCCCAATGAGACAGGCAGAAAAGGGCCTGACTGTGGCTGGATGCGCCCCCTGGGGTTTGGGGGCGCGCTTGTCCTGGAGCTGCTGCTCTGCGTGTTGACTTTTGTTCTGTTCTAGGGTGGCATCGGGTTTTATTTGGGTAAGTACTTTGCAGAGTAGAAACCTACAAAGTTCATAAACTACAGCTGGTGTCACATGTTGGCAAAGAGACTGAGATGTGCCTCTGCCATGAATCCTCATGCGGTAGCCTTGGGGAAGCTGCTCCCTCTCAGCCTCAGTATTTCCCAGGTGCGAAATGGGGATAATAATACTCCTTCACCTTGCAGGACTGCTCCAAGGACAATGTCAAAAACATGCAAAGCATTTTGCACACTCAGAGAAAACACTGCGCACACATCTTTAGGGCTCCGATGACACCTCTGCCCACAGGGGCTGTGGTGCAAATGCTCCCTCATCCACACAACACACAGGGTGGACTTGGGCAATTTCAGACTCCTCGGTCCCCCATCTGTAAGGTGGAAGTAATGAAGACCTGCTCACACAGTGGCTGGAAGGGACACCTGGTCTTTGGGTTTACAGCTCTTCACACCTACTGTCCAGGACAACTCACAAGTCGCTTCTCAGAGGCTCTCCTCTCTCTGTCCCACAAAAACTCACCAGCAGTGTTTCCCCCTTGTCCCCATTTCTTTCCCCACAGGTGCCTCTAGGGGTAAAACCCCACCTTCTCTGTGACTGCTACCAAACTCTCCCCTCCAGAGCAGCAATTCTTCCCCCCCCTCCTTCCACACCATCCATCTTATGCAACCCCAGCAGTGGAACGTAAGCCTGCTGGGCAGGGATGGTATCAATTCTGTGTTCCGTGCTGGTTGTTCATTTATTTATCAGGTTTTTATAGCCAGTTTGATCTCAGAGCCTCTGGGGCAGGCAACGATGCGCTGAAACATAGATTAGATGGCAAGTCAAAGAGATCAAACCCACCAAGTTTCAAAATCCACCACTACCGCAGACACGCTTTTAAATGAGATACAAGCCAACCGGACCACATTTTGGGAAGGTGTTCAGTGGGCAGCATCTCTGGCTGCTCCCCAGGGGAAGGGAAGAGCGCCAGGGTGCTGACAAGGCAGCCAAAGGCCGGGCCTCTCTTCCTGCGCGTGGCTGGCACATAGAGGGGTCTGGAAAGCAGCAGGGTCCCAGCTGATGGGCTGTGACGCAGATGCTAACAGAAGCCCGGGCACAGCTGTCAAAGGAGGGGGGAGTTGGACGTTGCTGCATTGACACCATGGCGTGGGGGGTGGACAGGATTGTTCACAAATAACTCGGTGGCATTTTCAGATCTTCGGCTGGGAAGCCGCTCGCTGCCAGGGAGGAGGGGGAGGGGCCCACTCCTCCGTTCCTTCTGTGCCATAGCAAATGCAATGGCAACTCTGGCTCCAGTTTAATTATTTATTTATTTACAGTATTTCTATCCCGCCTTTCTCCCCGAAGGGACCCAAGGCGGCTTACAACAGGAAAAAAAAATACATACAAAAAACACAGTATAAAAAAAATATCACATTTTAAAACAATAAAAACAATTAATGAAAATTAATAAAAACAGTGTCTAAAAACAATTTAAAAGATCATGGCTTCAATCAGAGCAGGAGCATAAAAACAGCAGCACCCCCACCTGTACCAGCGAGATGTATTAAAAAAGGCAGGGGCTCAGAAGGCTTCTTTGAACAAAAAGGTTTTTAGGCCTTGCTGGAAAGTGTCCAAGGAGGGAGTAGTTCGTAGGTCAAAGGGGAGGGAATTCCATAAGGTTGGTGCCACTACTGAGAAGGCCCTGTTTCTGGCCGTTGCCCCTCGCACCTCCTTGGGCGACGGCACCCGCAAAAGGGCCTTCTCTGATGATCTGAGGAGACGAGCCGGACTATATAGAAGTAGGCGGTCTCTCAAATATCCTGGCCCCAAGCCGTATAGGGCTTTAAAGGTCAAAACCAGCACTTTGAATTGGGCCCAGAAACGAATCAGCAGCCAGTGCACCTGTCGGAGGAGCGGCCCGACGGAGTCGAACCTCCTACCTCCAGTGACCATACGGGCCGCCGTATTCTGCACTAATTGCAGTTTCCGAACTGTCTTCAAGGGCAGCCCCATGTTGAGTGCGTTACAGTAATCTAGTCGCAATGTCACCATGGCATGGATCACTGTGGTCAGGTCTGCACGATCCAAGTACGGTCGCAGCTGGCGCACCAGCCGAAGCTGGGCAAAGGCCCCCCTGGCCACTGCCGCCACCTGGGAATCCAGGAGCAGCTGCGGATCCAGTTCTCCTGGAGTCCGTCTTTGGGGGGTACGTGAGTCTTGCCTATTTCAAAGGCTTCCTGCAGCGCAGGGAGTGACTGGTGCTGAAACGCGCATTGGCCGGCTGCAGCATCTGTCACCAGCTGGGTTCATCAGCTGGGAATCTCTTGCGGCCAAACATCCACGGTGGGGCCGAGGGAGGGCTGCTGGGCCAGGGACTGAAGGGCATGGTCTGCTCAACGCTTGGATTTGAAATAATAGCCAACTCAGGAACACTGTGGAGCAGCTATTTCTCAAGCGGCTTGTTTGACAGTCTAGGAATGACACCGTGAAAAATCTCCTTATTCGTTTAAACACCTCCCTCAATCATGTCCCCCCCCAGCCCACTCATCATTTTGGTCGCTCTCTTCTACACCTTTTCCAGTTCCACTATATCCTTTTTGAGGTGTGGTGACCAGAACTGGACACAATACTCCAGATGTGGCCTTACCGTCGATTTGTACAAGGGCATCATAATAATATTGGCCGTTTTATTCTCAATCCTTTTTTTTTAAATGATCCTGAGCTTGGAATTAGCCTCCTTCACAGCTGCCGCACACTGGCGGCACAACCCTGCGTAACTATAGGCCGGTGAAGGGCTTCTGGAGTGAGCGCTCCACTGGCCTAAGGAGTCCAAATGTGACAGAAAGCATGTTTGCGGCTCTTCAGGAGTAAAGTGGCGCTGGCGCTGCTTACTCTGCAGCCTAACCAGACCTGCACCGGCCGCCGCAGGTGAGTCCCGTGCCAGTGCGGCCCGCAATGGGCCTAGGATGCAGCAGCCGGCCCTTTAGGCATCTTAGGCAGGATTGGACTGTTAATCACCACTTTCATCAACCTGTCCACCAGCACCCCAAGATCTCTCTCTTGATCCGACACAGACAACTCAGAACCCATTAGCGTATCTGTGAAGTTTTGATTTCTTGCCCCAATGTGCATCACTTTGCACTTACTTACATTGAAGCGCATCTGCCATTTTGCTGCCCATTCTCCCAGTTTGGAGAGATCCTTCTGGAGCTCTTCACAATCCCTGCTGGTCTTCACCACCCGGAAAAGTTTAGTGTCATCCGCAAACTTGGCCACCTCGCTGCTTATCCCCGACTCCAGGTCATTTATGAATAAGTTGAAAAGCACCGGTCCCAAGACTGATCCTTGGGGCACACCGCTTTTCACCTCTCGCCATTGTGAAAATTGCCCATTGACTCCCACTCGCTGTTTCCTGGTCTTCAACCAGTTCCTAATCCATAAGAGGACCTGCCCTCTTATTCCTTGACTGGTTTTCTCTCAGGAGCCTTTGGTGAGGGAGATGCTTGGAGAGTGAGGGTAGACTAGCCAGGACTTTTGATACTGAGTTCACTAGAGTATACCAAAGAATGGAAAAATACTCAAGGGCCAGTCACAGAAGCCCCTCACTGTGGAAGAGCCACCAGGAACCAAAAGAAGAAGTGGTGACAATGGCCACTGCCTTAGAGAACTTCAAAAGGAGACTAGACAAATGCTAATTTGAAAAGAGGACAGAAAGCCTATTGACAAATATTTGCCAGGATGGCTAAACTGACAGTATGCCTCTGAATATCAGTTGTGTGGGGGGGGGGGGAGTCACAGTATGGGAGGGGGGGTTCTGCTTTCATGCCCTGCTTGGTCTGCCTTCCTAGGAGAGGAAGTATCAGGGTATCCGCAATTCATTCTCTCTCTCTCTCTCTCTCTCTCTCTCTCTCTCTCTCTCTCTCTCTCTCTCTCTCTCTCTCTCTCTCTCTCTCTCAGCCCAAAAGTGCTTCCTTTGTTCTCTTTCACTGTGCAAGAGGGAAAATGATGATTCAGTCTCGCATCTCAGCTCCCCCTCCCCACCTACTTGTATCTTATCGGCTTTGGAGTGGGGGATTCCCATTCAAAGAGGTCTCATTTTGATCTCAATCCTGGGCCCCTGGAGCCCTTGGGGATAGTTAAGAGCCACCCCCCTCCTGAATGCCAGCCCCCAGAGTTCTACACTGAACAAAAGACCAGTTGATTGACCACCATCGTAACTGCAAGACCCATGTTGTCCTAAGCAGCAGACAGACTTCTGTCTGTCTACAGATCCATCTTCAGTTCAGCAAAAAGAGTAAAAGGCCCAAACACAGCTGCAGAGCATTCCGGGGACTGGTGTGGATGATGTGCCCGAGTGATGCCACCGCCCTCCCGCCTCCACAGCTGGGTTTGTCCACAGTTCTAACGGAGCCACATCATAAAAACATGCAGAATCTTTTTTCTTTCTTTTGTAGGACAGGAAGGAAGGTCTGTTTGTATTGACTGCAGTAAAGACACTGCCAGTGTAGACCACACACACACACACACACACACACACACACACACACACACACACACACGCCGGATGGAACGAGCAGCGCCAGGCGGGGGGGTATGTGTGGCAGTCGGCGACATCTTCATCATCACCAT
The DNA here is from genome assembly GCA_026170595.1 of Plestiodon gilberti rubricaudatus. Lineage (NCBI taxonomy): Eukaryota > Metazoa > Chordata > Lepidosauria > Squamata > Scincidae > Plestiodon > Plestiodon gilberti. The sequence goes on along the minus strand of JANXHW010000003.1, from coordinate 1,331,972 downwards.
ATCTCTGTTGATCATGAAGAGGGATGTAATTAAAACGGGGCTGCAGTAAATGAGGTGGCAGCAGCAGCAGGCTCCAGGCGCTTCACGGAGGAGGGAGGGAAGCTCCAGACTCCGATAATTGTTGGAGAGAACTTCATTTCTCTTGAAGTGCCACCAGGGAAGCCCCAACACAGACTCAAGTGTCCTGAACTCCAGGCTTCCGAGATAAGGACCTGATGCCTGCCAGTTGCCCCCCCTTGCCCGCCCCCACTTATCTCCTAAATGAGAGTTAGAGAAGATTCTCAAGCAAGTCATGCTGGGGAGGGAGGGAGGCAGCAGCGAGCCACTGGCTGGCTTCAGGAAGAAGCACGAATGCTCGAAAATCATTCCAGTCAGAACTCGAAGGGATCAAAAGGCCCCCTAGCAAAAAAGGACACCATGCTGTCTGGTGTTCAGAGTTCAGAAGAGCCCTGAATAGACTTACCATACGTCCCAGAATGGCCGGGACCCTCTCAGATTTCGGGCTCTGCTCCTGGCATCCCGGGAGGTATGGCGCCATCCCAGATTCCGCCGTCGCCGTCGCCATTTTATTGTCGAACAAGCGGCCCGGGAGCCCTTCATTCTTAACGGCTTCAGGCCACTTGTGCACATGCGTGCAGCTCATGTTTTTTTTGCGAGCCGCACGCATGCGCACAAGTGGCTTTGAAGCCCTTAGGAACGAAGGGCTTCCAGGCTACTTGTGTGTGAGGTTTGCGAGCCTCGCACAAGGAAAAATGGCAGCGACGACAGCTGCACCACCACCATCACCACCCATCAGATTTCGGAAGGAGCGGTGGCGGCAGTGGCTGGATGAAAAGGCGCAGTAAGCGGGTGAAAGAATGGGGGGAATAAATAAATAAATAATTTCAGCCGGCCTTACATCCGGGAGAAATTTTTTTAAAAAAATTAAAAGATCAAACCAAAAATTCAAGATAAAAAAATAAAATAAAAAAATTGGCGCCCAGAAAAAAAATCAGGGGGGGGGGGCGGGGACGGATTGGTTCACCAAAAATATGGTAAGTCTAGCCCTGAGGGATGAGGAGGCCAAACTGGGGGGGGGGAGGGGAGGTCCCTCGAATGAGTCTAGCATACATTTTCCAGCAGGACCAGCCAGAGTCTTTGGGGAGCTCCCAAGGAGGGCCCAGCTAGGGGGCCGCCTGATGTGGGTCCTGTCAGCAACAGGTGGCGAGGGGAGGAAAGGTGGTTGCAGATGAAGGACGCCCTCATTAAACATAATGGGGCTTGCTTCTGAGTAGACATGCCTAGGAGTGTGCTCCAGGGGTCTAACAAGTGACACCTGCCCACATTCCTTCTCCTCAAGGTCTTTCCAGTACGGATGGCAGCCCTAACTATACCCCTGAATGCCAAGTGGTGGGCACAAGCAACAAATAGGAGAGAGGAGGAAGGAAGGAAGGAAGGAAGGAAGGAAGGAAGGAAGGATACAGAGGGAAGAGAAATTAAAATGGGGCAGAGTACAGTAGCTTAAAAAGTGGGAGCCACATTAAGGAGACATAGGAGCAAAATGGAAAGCACTTCTTCAAAGGACAAGTCAGGGAGCAGGACAAAAAGAAGACAAAAAGAGGGGGGAGATGCAGGGGGGAGAGAGACAGACGGGGGGGAGAGATGGGGCGGAATGGAGGATGAGACAATGGAGGGAAAGGCTGGATGATAGTGATGATGGGGGGAGAGAGAAAGGTGCGATAGAAAAAAGAAAAGGGTTCTGTGAGAGGCACCGGGAAACAAAGGCAAGGAAGAGACGGGGGCAGCGCAGGTAGGGCAGGTTTTTCCGCGCTAGACAGTTGGCAGAGGAGCAGAAGCCGCACAAGGCGGCGGCCAAGTGCCGGAGGGGAACTTGAGTCAAGTCCCGTCTTCCTGGCCATGGCGGCAGGGGAGGGGGGCGCGGGGACGACGCCCTCAGCACACACAGGAGGGGTAGCCAAGTGTTTGCAGGGGTTTGTCGAAGGGGACCCCTCCAGACTTAAAAAAAAAAAATCCCATGCCGTGCGGAGGGGGTGGCAGGGTGGCGGCGGCGGCTTTGCAATCTGGCTGCCATCCCCTTCTTTTCTCTCTTTGGGTGCTTTGGAGAGGGGGGCGGTAGTCCTTCTGCAAGAGGGAAATCCCATCCCAAGGGGAAATGAGGCTGTGGTGCATCCGCGGCTACACCTGCTCATTGCCAGCTACTCCTCTGTTCCAAACACGGTTGCAGGAAGCAGCAGGATGCACCTGTAGGCCGGAGAGATTCTGCTCTTGCACCTCAGCCAGATCGTGAAACTGCCGCCGTCTCCTCGCAGCGGGATACAGGGATACAGCAGAAACGGACAACGGGACCAATCTCGCGTACCACTGTCTGAGGAGCCCAGCAATGTTCGGCTAGCAAAGGCCTTCACTGCCCGGATCCAGTCTGTCTTGCATGGGCTCCGCAGTTTCCCCTTTGCAGCAGGCAGGTCTATCCTTGCTCCTCCCGGCTGTCTCTGCCACCTCTCTTCGCGGCAGCAGCAACAAAGCTGAGTGGCCAAACCCGGCAGCCCCCCCCCCCCCCAGAGCAGCAGTGAGCACGGGCCATGAACTGCAGCAGGGGCCACACCCAGCAGCTCCAGCACCACCCCTTCTGAACAGGAGCGGCAGCAGCCCACCCCACACTTCCTGAGCCGGCCAGCCGCGGGGGGGGTGGGGGCGTGGTGGTGGTTACCGTTTACCTTGATAGCTGGGCGGTTGCGATATTGGAATCCTTCCTCCACAAGAAACAAAATGAAGGGTAAAAAAATGAAGGGTGCACCGAGGCACGTCTGGTGTGTCACCCGAGGGCACAGGCCCCCACCCCCCTTCGCTACACCAGACCTTTTCATCAAATAGCAAGATACACTTGCAATCTATGGAGAAGTTCTCCTGCAGCATGGCTCCCATTCATTTCAATGGGTCTGGCAGAGGAGAACATCTTGGGCACGCTGCCCTTGGTTATGCCAGAGTGTTTCATTGCCTCCCTACTAGAGTGGACAGTCAGTCCTGAAATAGCTCCCTTCTGCTTTTTATCAGACATTAACATGTGCATAAGTAGTGCAGGAGCCAGGCTTCGTGAAGGGAGATTTTTGAGCCATGTCCTCATTCTTTAGAAACTGCACAAAGAGCAAATGTTTTGACTTCTGAAACAAAACAACCTGACCAGTGGCGTTCTGCGCCCTCCCGGCGCCTGGGGTGGGGGGCGGGGACCGAGCGCCCCCACGAGCGCTCGCGCGCACCTGCCCACCTCTTCTTTCCCCTTCCCGGCTTCGTTGGTCAGCGGCCCAGCTGGGGCGCGAGCAGCTCGCACCTCTAGCTGGGCCGCTGACTGACGAAGCCGGGAAGGGGAAAGGAGAGGCGCGCAGGCGCGCGCGCGAGCACTCGCGCACCTCCCCACCTCTGCCTGCTCTGTTGTCACTCCCCTGCTCTGTTCGGTCCAGCGGGCCGCGGCAGCAGCAGCAGCAGCAGCAGCAGCAGGAGGAGGTGGGGAGTGTTGTGCGCGAGCGAGCGAGCGAGCGCTTGCGCACAACACTCCCCGCCTCCACCTCCTCCTCCTCCTGCTGCTGCTGCTGCCGCAGCCCGCCGGACCAAAGGCAGGTCCTGGGGGGGCGCCCCCGGGAAGCAGCGCGCTGGGGGCGCTGCGCACCTGAACCCCCCATATTAGGATGCCTCTGAACCTGACAAAGATGCCTTTCACAAATAAGGGCTAAAAATGCCTTGAACTATTATAGAGAAGCAAGACATGGTGGAGCACCTCTATGGCACTGTTGCATTTAAAAGTGGGCGGATACTTGGGAGCGGATACAGAAGAGTGGATACTGGGGGGGGGGGGGCGCTGGCTGGCTCCAGATGAACTGGCAGTGACTAGAGCAGTGGTGGCCAACCTTTCAACATGAATGCTCCTGGCCTTTGAATGGTTGTTTAGGTGAGGGCATTTCCGCAGGTGCAGCTGCTTTAGCAGCACCATCAGCACTTGCAGCTGCCAAGATTCTGTCTTCTACACAACTCTTAAGGGCGCAGAGGCCCTAATGGTGGAAGGTTGGCCTCCCCTGGACTAGAGAGACACAGCCATTGGTTTTGAAATAGCATTTTTCTTGGCCTGCGTCCAGGAAGAGCAAACCTTTGCTTATTTACTCAAGAGTAAGTACCACTGTGTTCAATAAGGGTTACTCTGGGTAAGTGTGCCTTCAGAGGCAGCTTTTTCTTTACAACAGCTGTGCAGGGCAGGGACCCCATTCAGAACTGGGGTGAGTGTTGGAATTTGGCTGCAAAGCCGCCTGCAGGGCCAGTCGCCCGAGCCCTCATGGTCCCTGCTGCCTGCGGGAGGTGTGGTCCTTCAACTAGGTCTTTCTTCCCTCCCTCCCTCCCCTCCTTCTCACCCCCCCCCTTCCTCCCAGCGCATCAGAGGCTGTGCTCTGCCCGGGTTCCCTGCTCAGCAGGCAGCTGCAGGGCTCTCGGACCACTTCAGAAGAGGTGTGTTGAACAGGGAGTCGAGTATTTCTTGGGAGACCTTATCCAGCCTCTGCCCCTGCGCATGTTTTATTGACAGCAACCAGGCGGTGGTATAATTGACCATAGGGAAGGGGGGGGCTTTGCTGACTGCTCAGCGTCCCCCCCTTTCCCAGCAGCAGTGCGTAGGGCAGGGAGAGCTGGTTCTCCTCCCCCGTGCGCTGTGCGCATCCCAACAATCACCCTGCGAAAGTGGAGATTTGCCCCTGAGGTGGCGGTTTCTCTTGGGGAGCAAATGGCTGCTTCAGCAGGGCAATGCTTGGGACAATACCTGGGCATGATGGCGGGAGCCTCCCCCTCCCCACACGTCCTGGCTGGTCCTGACTGGGATCCCCACCCCCACACGGTTGTTTGTGAGGGGAAAAGAGGCCCTTGGAACACGTGCTGGATCTGTCCTGCTCCTGACCTGCCGCCTGCCCCCCCCCCCAGTGACTGAGGGTGAAGGTGCCGCCTTGTCGACACAATGCGCCCATGGCATCGCCCACATTAGGGGTGGCATCAGAGGCCAGCCAGACACGGGCCCATGGTGTGCCCTGGTGTCTCATGGCTGCTACCTGGCCTGCTTGAGGAGGGGGCTGAGGATGTACCCCAACTCTTCAAGCTTCACTGAAATGTGAAGTGCGTTCATTTTCATGTCTCCCTCCCTCCCCCCGTTTTGCCTGACGGAACATTAATTTAGCAGCCTGCCTGGGGCATTCGTGGCGTGCGCAAGTGTTGCTGGCTGACCAGCTGGCACCACTTGACACCATCCAACCCTTCCAGGAGTCTCTGGCTTCCAGTGGGCTTCTTCGTTCTGTGAGCTCTCAGATGTTGCGCCGCCCGCCAACCTCTTTGAGAAAGCGCCGGCGCTCCTGCCGCGAAAGCCGCTGAAAGGGATTGCAAGTCCGGTTTGAGCGCCGCCCTGCCTGCTTTCTGAAAGACCAGACCAGGTAGGTCCAAACTGCTGCTGTGGGTGGGAGCACTGCCCCCTCCTGGTCGGAGCGGGAACAGTCACAGATTGCCAGCCAGGCCAAGCAAACAGTCACAGGGAGTCAGAAGTCTTGTTTGAAGAAGACCCTTAAACTTGCACTTTGGCTTTGATGAAAAGAGCAATAGTGTTGTTGCCATTCATTTTTTTCCAACGGCTTGTGTGGGTAACAGAGATAGATATGGATTTGGAACAATACAGTATATTGTTCCACCTCCCCCTTCAATGGATAAAAGCTCACAAGAGTTCCTCCTCCTTCACTGGCGAGCATTCGCTTTGGCTGCCAACCGCACCCCCAGCTCAAATGAAAAGATCTGTCAGCACTTCCAGAATTTATGTCCAGCTTATTCGTTTTCGTTAAATGTGTCTGTCTCTGCCTGTTGGCAGGTGAGCGAGACGCTCCGAGAAGCGGACTTTGAGCTGGAACATTGCGTGGCAGCGCATATCATTTGCAGTGGTTCGCGTCAGGGATTTGGCTGCCTTTCCAGAAGGTGAGGAGTCATTTCTCTCCTCCTTTCAGCAGCCGGCCTCCTTTTTTCCACGGGAACCTTTCTGACTCTCTTCTTGTGTCTAGAGCAGCTCCATCCAAGAGCCCCAACTCACGGGTATTCTTCACAAGGTTCTCTCTTCCGCTAGTTGCATTTAATTCACCTTCGGTCTATTCTGGCTGATTTGTTTCCAGAACAGATACAATTCATCATTGGACCTCTTCAGGGCTGGCCCATCCATGAGGCCAACTGAGATAGTCGCCTCAGGCAGAGGCACCTATCTCTGCCTTCTTGCCTCCACTGCTCCTCCTCCTCCTTCCACTCTCTGGATCAGAAAACAAAGAGGGGGACAGGGAGGAAGAGGAAGTGAGGAGGGGAAGAGAGTGCTGAGCTGGGACATTGGAGAACAGGAGGGGAAGAGGCGGCTGGCACATCGTCACTAGGTACCAATGGGGCAGCATTTGGTATATGCCGCCTCTGGCATGGAGAGGTCTTGGCTTCTTGGCCCTGGAGCTCTTGGTGCACCTTAGGTGGTAGACGACCTTCTCCATTGCAAGTAGGTGGACCACTGGCCACTTGTGGGGGTTCGGGGGTGTCGTCCGTGTCACTGCATGAACCTCGTGGGGAGACAGGGTGGCATCCAGGCTGGGGGGCAGTGCAGGGACCACCCTGTCCACCCACAGCCACGGATCAGTATTTGTGGAGCTCCCTCAAGACAGAGCTTCCATGGTAACCAAGAGGTCACCTCCTCAGTATGGTAAGGGGGCAATAACATTACACTCAGATGTGTTTGGAAGACATTCCCAAAGGGGGAGCTGCCCCACTCCGTGCGGACCTGGCAGTCTTCAGTTGATGAACATTATAGCACCTGCTCTCACCTGCTCAGAGTTTTTTTTTTTCTGGGCAACTTTTTTTGCCCCAAATCCCTGGGATGTGTTTAACTGAACATATGATCATTACAAGTTACTTTGCTGCAGCTGTTAATAGTAAAACGAGGAGTGAGTGGTTTGTTTTAATGGCAGCCCTAGGTGCAGAGTGTGCTTTTCTGAGCTTCTTGTGTCCTTCTTATGGCTGAGTGAGTGGTGAGAACCCTAATGGCCGCCGCCTTCCTGAGTGGAGCAAATGCCAAAGTCGCCTTGTGTTGTGCCCTGACGAAGACCAAATGCCTGGGTGGATCGGGATCCTGTCTCAAATCTCTTTGTTCTGAATACCCTGTTTGTACTCAGCAGGAAACCTGAGCATTCGGATTACCAGAGCATTAGAATCAAGGCTGCAACATGCCGAGCAAAACGGGAGCAGCTATGCTGTTGCAAAGCGTTTTAGGGGGTTTCTGCGACCGATGTATGATGTCACTTCCATGCATCCGGGAGCGGGAATTGTTGCTCTTCGCACAGTTGGCCTGCTGCTGCAGGATGGGTGTTTGCCCACCTTAGACTGTTGGAAGGAGCCAGCCAGGTTGGGCACAACTGCCAGGAGGACTCCCGCCGAGCAGTACTGAAGAACAGGGATTGGTGTGCGCCCGGAAGTACGTGCACAGCTCTGGAGCCTCCCTCTGACCTCAGCCTTGCTGACTGGAGACCCTTGGCCTAGGATTGCAAAGTCTACCTCAAAGGCTGCTCAGCTTTTTTCGGGGGGGGGGGGGGTTTAACTTCTTTTTCCCCCTTTCCAGGGATAGACACTCAGCAGCTGGAATTTGTCAGACCGACGGCAGCCTACAGCTGCTTGGGAGTTGGACTGAGATTGTTTGAGAGGGGGAAGAATCGACAGAGCAAGGCAGAATCCTGCAGCAAGGGAGGGTGGGGTGTCCGGAGTCAGAATCCACTGCAGGGCAGATGGACACCTACATGCACCGATCGGCATCAACTGTGCAGACCCTCGGTTATCATCCAGACACCATGTGCCGTGTGTCTCATGTCTCACTGGAGCATGTGGGCAAAGCTGCTCTGCTCCACTTCTGGGTGCCCAGCTCAGCTCTTGACAAGCTCTTCTCCGGGCAGCTGTGGGGCCATGCCTTGCACGTCTCGGTCCCTCTCAGCTCCATATTATCCACAGGATACGACTTCCAGCTACCTATCCCACGGGGAGACGCTGCACACTCCCCCTCCTATATTGGGAGCCTCTCTGGCTGCGTGCACGGAAGTGAACCTCTGTTTGGGGCAATGCGGAAACAGGAGGCCTGAGGCTGTTTTTCGTTCTGCTTGTTCCTTCAGCACCCCTCTCATTTTGGAAGTGTCTCAGTCTCAATTCTGAAGCACCACTCTCTCAGCTGGCAAATCAGATTTCAGAGGTGGAAGGAAGATGCAAGGACTCTCCCCAGGTCTTCTTCTCCCCCCCCCCCCGGCACTAGACTCTGCCCATATCTGGTGTTAACAGATCTGCCTATATTTGAACAATGCCGCTCTGGTCCTTCTGGGGCCCTGGAGAAGTGCCCTGTCCTTACGCACTGGATTGTCTGCTGGCTTCCCTAAGCAGGAGAGAGAGAGAGAGAGAGAGAGAGAGAGAGGAGTGCATGGGGTAAACCCTAATCTGACCAAAGAAGTGTGTAAATGTTTCAAAAAGCACCACAAAGCTGCTCCGTCCTGAGATTGGGGGCAAAGGTGTACTGACGGCACAGGCGCTAGCCAGTCAGTCAGTGTCCACTACAGCTGACTTTTCACCCATTCACACTGACCCATATTTCTGAGAAGCCACAGAGCTGTGTGTTAAGGTGTGTTCTATTCTGGATTGAATTCTGAAAAATGTACGGTGTGTGTGTGTGTGTGTGTGTGTGTTGGAGGGAAGCCACCGCGATACTATGAAACCCGCCTTCATCACTCATCAAATGCAATGACTGGCTGCCTGCTGATTGGGACTGAAACGTCGTCCTGG